>CM057340.1:579085091-580317484 GCA_030015575.1 Agapanthus africanus | reverse complement strand
GTGATACCCGAAGCTGCCATCCCAAAGAGGATAGCCATCCCGGCTCAAGCGGACAAAATTATTGGAAAGGCTCCTCCTTCCAAGAAATCAGTTTTTACAAGGCTGGCCATTCCGGTTGCTGCTCCAGGCGAGGTCCTCAAAGCTGCTTCCCCTGCCCAGAGGGAGCACGACGAAGTCACCCTTATAGCTGAAACAACTCCATCCGCACGACACGCTCGACGTCGCCACTGGCGCCGGTGAGGAAGGCTGGGGGCAACTCCCCCTCTGGGATAACTCCGCCAGCTCCAATGGTGGGGATCGATGCTGCTGTTCCAACTGGGAACAGCTTTGAATTGCTGAACAAGGTACGCAGAAATTCACCAACTGCGGTGCTCAAAAGATCTCCTCCACCGGTAGAGGCCGTCGTGGAAGCAAAACCAGAAAAGCCGGAGCAGTCTCCTCAACGGCTGTCTTCCAGGATCTACAAGACTTGGCGACGGGTCCGAGAATCAGTGATTGATCCGAATTTTTCTCATCGACAGAAAAAGATGAAGGTCTGGCAGGAAGAAAATCCCCCTGTCAAGCAATGAAAGACGATGACCACCTGGGTGCCCAAAGCAATGGTCCCCTCAGCTTCGACCGCTCACAGAAGAAGGAGGCCAGAGAAGATCCCTGTGTCTTTGGCAAATCGCAAAGACACTGAATCTAAACGCCCCAAGTCTGGGGGCATGGTGGTGCACACCGTTTATATGGCTTCCGGAAAGGAGGAAAGCCGAGCTTCGACAGGTCACCGACCACTCACCCGATCCGTGACAAAATCCCAGGAGCAACAACAGAAGCTTCAAGAGATGCTGACTACAATGGCAGCACTCACCGGGCCAAAAGAAAGCCCGGAGGCATCATCAGAGTAGCGTCATGAACAAGAAACCGATGCTGACTTAGTACGCAGAGTCCTCGAAAAGAAGGACAAAGAAGCCGCAGAGCAAGCGGCTAACATAAAACAAATGGCGCTCCTCTTCTAAGATATGGTAGGGATGATGCTACAGCCGGACCCTCCAGCTGAAGAACCTTCAATCATTATTGAAGACGATAAAGAGGAGACATCTAATCCTCCACCGGCTCTTTCAGCAGCCAAGGAGGAGACAATTTCCAAGGCCGCACTGGACGACTATATAGCTCAGCAAATACGAGCTCATCAGGCGAATGAAGCGGTTGGGCAAATTGTTAAAACGGGACGACCCTATCCGAGCTGGTATGATCAGATCAAGTACCCGCCGGGCTACACGATCCCAAAATTTCATGTCTACAAGGGGACAGGCAATCCCTATCAACATGTTGCCCAGTTCAGGGCTCTTTGTGGTAACACTGGCGGCGATGATAAACTCTTGCTTCGCCAATTCGTCGACAGCTTATTGGAGACGGCGTTCGAGTGGTACACTGAACTCCCAAATGACTCTGTCAAGACATTCGCAGAGATGGAGTTTCTATTCACCCAGCGTTTTGCAAGCGCTAGCGAATGCACCCCAATCACGGCATTGATCAATGCCAGGGTGAAGCCTGCAGAAACTTGGGTCCAGTATGCGATACGATGGCGAAATCTATGGTCGAAGTGCGAACAACGCATCGAAGAAGCACCTGCGGTAGGCATGTTCGTGGGCACACTTGATCCGCAAGCGACCATCTCGCAATTCATGATGTTCTTCAAGCCAACTACTTTCCAGGCCTTGATTGACAAGTTGGCCCAAATGGATCAGATGGATCATAGATCATCTCCTTCAACGACGGACCCTCGGAATGAAAAGGGGAAAGGGAAAGCAACTTTCGTCGCTAAGACTCAACAACAGTCGAGCAACTTAAAGCCGGTTGTCCGTCAAAACAATATGCGTCCACGCCCATCCCTCTTGGAGAGACTGGGACGTCCTTACTCATTTCCTCAGGATAAAACGAGAAGACTGTTCGAGCTGACAGTGCGCAACAGACTCATCAATCCGCTGAGTCCAAAACGTCCGTTGCAACCAGGCGATATCAACGATCCCAATTATTGCCCTTACCACCAAACAGTAAGTCACCCGATCGAGGATTGTTTCGTCTTTAAGGGGTGGATCGAGGATCAGTACCTACAAGGAAAGTTCGCGTTGTCTGAAAAGTGGAAAGTAAACCCACCACAGCCGCACACTCCAAAGAAGACGGACGCACCGGGGGCAACTTGTCACGTGATCTCCCACTCATTTACAGACGATGAAAAAACTCCTTGCACTGAGAAACTGGGGGCAGAGCCTGAGCCGGAATTCGTGTGGCCGTCAGATGAAATGATCGACGCTTTTCTAGATGAGATTCGTCTAAAAAGTAAAGCTGATCGGGAGCGCGAGATGGCCATATTTGGAAAGGCTAAACGCCGGCGACTGGACAAAAGGGTCGAAACACTCCCACCAGATCAAAGTACATCCGCCGCAAATGAAAGCAGGATCAAGATAAGGAAACGATTCGCCAAAGCCATATCAATGGGATGAGGCCGCCCTCTTTCAGAGAAAATTCTCCTGGTGGTATATATCTTGATGAAGCGGACGTGCATCCTAACTTCTGCTTATATCATCAGAAGATCGCACATCCTACTGAGGACTGCAACTCCTTTAAGTGTTGGTGGGAAGGGTATGTCGCTTACAGGCAACACTTCAACAGGACAAAGCGTGAAGCTCGTAGACAGCGGAAGAATGCGACAGATGAGCATAAAAGAATTGCTGGCGATTGTCATAGGGTTGATCCCGAGGGACCGCGAGTTCTCACCTTCGAGAGCGACTCCGACAAAAAAGCAGCCCTCGGCCCTCTCTTTAAGGAATCCATCTTTAAAACGAAACAATTGAGGAGTTGCGAGAGCATTCAGCCTTGCAATTGCATGATACCCGGAAAAAATCTCGGACCCGCAAGCAACGGTTCGAACAAAAAGGATAAAGGGAAGGGAAAAATAGTCCTCGAAGCCAACACTCAACAGCAATCGAGTGGCCCTAGACCGGTTGTTCGCCAAAACAACAAGCGGAAACCCTTCTATGAAAAGTTGAAACGTCCTTACTCATTTCCCTGGGACGAAACAAGGAGGCTGTTCGAACTAGCAGTGCGCGACGGACTTATCACTCTACAGGAGCCGAAATGCCAGCTAGAACTGAATGAGGTCAACAATCCTAATTACTGCCCTTACCACCAAGTATTGGGCCATCTGATCGAAAATTGCTACATCTTCAAAAACTGGGTTGAAGACCAATACCAACAGGGCAAGTTCGCGCTGTCCGAAAGCTGGAAGGTGAGCCCGCCACAACCACATGCTCCGAAAAAGATGGATATGCCGGGGGCATCATGCTCATTCATAGAGAAAGCCCAACGGACCACTACATCCTAAAACTGGATAATAGACCGGAACGTCATTAAACTAACGATGGACCACTATGTCCTAAAACTGGCTGTAGACCGAAAAGTCAGTAAACTAGAGATTCGCCTCAAATCCGGCGACGGTAGACCGAAACGTCGTTAAACTAACGATGGACCACTATGTCCTAAAACTGGATATGGACCGAAACGTCCTTAAACTAACGGCGGAACGCAATGGCCTAAAACTTGCAACTGACCGAAACGTCGTTAAACTACTCCCAACCCGCAGCATCTTCAGGCTGACGTGGTAATAAAAAAAAAACGGTACGTCCACAAGCAAAATGGGCACGGATGAAAACCCGAAAGGGCTCCGTGAGTAAAACAGCAGAGCTACCGGCGAGTGTTCGTGAAAACCCGAAAGGGCGCGATCTCGTTAAAAAAAAAGAATAAAAAAAAACGGTACGTCCACAAGCAAAATGGGCACGGATGAAAACCCGAAAAGGCTCCGTGAGTAAAAACAGCAGGGCTACCGGCGAGTGTTCGTGAAAACCCGAAAGGGCGCGACCTCGTTAAAAAAAAGAATAAAAAATAAAAAAATAAAAAAAATAAAAAGAACGGTATGTCCATAAGCAAAGGGAGCACGGATGAAAACCCGAAAGGGCTCCGTGAGTAAAAACAGTAGGGCTACCGGCGAGTGTTTGTGAAAACCCGAAAGGGCGCAATCTCGTTAAAAGACACTTATAGGGTCCTCTCGACCTTGTAAGGAGAAACCACCTACGCGAGATCCTTACGACTCACAAGGGAGCAACACACTTAGGGATCCTCACGATTCCTAAGGAGAAATTACACTTGCGAGATTCTCACGACTCGTAAGGAGAACTCTCTTATGGGACCCTCACGGCTCATAAGATTTGAAAGTCTTAAGTTACAGAGACCTGAACCTGTTCTTAAGCAACCCCCACAACCTTCGATATGGCCCTACAAGTGGCTCAGTACTGACCCTTGTATACAATCCACGGGCACGAATAAACATTTCCCTAATCAAGTCCCATCCGTGACTGGGGATATGTTCATACGGTGAACAACCCTTGTAAGTCCTCTCGACTTATAAGGAGAAAACCCTTTTGTAAGATCCTTATGACTTACAGGGGAACATACACTTAGGAGTCCTCACGATTCCTAAGGAGAAAACGCACCTGCGAGATCCTCACGACTTGTAGGGAGAAATACCTTTGTGAGACCCTTACGGCTCATGAAGTCAAAAGCCTTAGTCAACAGGATCCTAACCCTGTTTACTAAGCCACCTTTGTTCAACATTGACAGAGGCAAATGATGATTCACTCCTGGCAATATCCCAGTTGTAGCGATGCTGATGCCTAAACGAGTATTAAATTCCAAGTCTTGTCATGGCAAATGATGATTTGCTCCTGGAAATATCCCAGTCGTAGCGATGCTGATGCCTAAACCGATATCAAATTCCAAGTCCTTTTACGGCAAATGATGATTTTCTCCTGGCAATATTCCAGTCGCAGCGATGCTGATGCCAAGATTGGTATCAGATCCCAAATCCCACACTCGCGATAAAAAGTCTGCGAGCCAAAAAATGCATATGAAATAGCCGAAATGATGGGGCAACTTGCAACAAAATCAGCAAGTAAAAATGTATGCATACAAAAACAGCCGAAATGATTGGGCAACTCGCAATAAAAAGCAGCGAGTAAAAATAAAAAAATATAGCCGAAATGATTGGGCACCGCGAAAAATAGCCGAAATGATAGGGCAATCGCAACCTTCGCGATATAAAAGCTGAAATGATAGAGTATCGCGGAAAAAGAAATAAAATAAAAATGAAATTTCTGTCCTACAGGTGATGCTACATCAATCCCTGTATAAATCCAGGAGCGCAAACAAAGAAAGAGTCTCACTCCTCCTCCCCAGGTTTCATCAGAAGAAGAAGCCAAAGCTCGACGGGCCACAAATAACCTAGAGATCATCTCAACACTCGTCTCGTCACAGCGGACACATCATCAAGCAAAGTGGAACAGCAGCAACTCCCAGTTCCATGACTCGACGATGTACTCCCACAGAGAGTCAAATCCCAACTCCATGAAATATGGATATAATCAACAAAATTCCTGGTCACGTGGAACGCGGATAACGTCACTCTTTGACACCGTGGAAAACGTCCAGAGCGGATCCTGGTCCTCGCAGAACACGGCAGTGAACCCGTGTGAAGCATCCAGAGCGGAGCCTAGTCCTCGCCTAACGCAGCAGTGAACCCGTGTGAAGCATCTAGAGCAAAATTCCTGGTCACGTGGAACACGGATAACGTCACTCTTTGACCCCGTGGAAAACGTCCAGAGCGGATCCTGGTCCTCGCAGAACACGGCAGTGAACCCGTGCGAAGCATCCAGAGCGGAGCCTAGTCCTCGCCTAACGCGGCAGTGAACCCGTGTGAAGCATCTAGTGCAAAATTCCTGGTCACGTGGAACGCGGATAACGTCACTCTTTGACCCCGTGGAAAACGTCCAGAGCGGATCCTGGTCCTCGCAGAACACGGCAGTGAACCCGTGCGAAGCATCCAGAGCGGAGCCTAGTCCTCGCCTAACACGGCAGTGAACCCGTATGAAGCATCTAGTGCAAAATTCCTGGTCACGTGGAACGCGGATAACGTCACTCTTTGACCCCGTGGAAAACGTCCAGAGCGGATCCTGGTCCTCGCAGAACACGGCAGTGAACCCGTGTGAAGCATCCAGAGCGGAGCCTAGTCCTCGCCTAACGCGGCAGTGAACCCGTGTGAAGTATCTAGAGCAAAATTCCTGGTCACGTGGAACACGGATAACGTCACTCTTCGACCCCATGGAAAACGTCCAGAGCGGATCCTGGTCCTCGCAGAACACGGCAGTGAACCCGTGCGAAGCATCCAGAGCGGAGCCTAGTCCTTGCCTAACGCGGCAGTGAACCCGTGTGAAGCATCTAGTGCTAAATTCCTGGTCACGTGGAACGCGGATAACGTCACTCTTTGACCCCGTGGAAAACGTCCAGAGCGGATCCTGGTCCTCACAGAGCACGGCAGTGAACCCGTGTGAAGCATCCAGAGCAGAGCCGGTCCTTGCAGAGCACATCAGTGAACCCGTGCAAAGCATCCAGAGCGGAGCCTAGTCCTCGCCTAACACGGCAGTGAACCCGTGTGAAGCATCTAGAGCAAAATTCCTGGTCACGTGGAACGCGGATAACGTCACTCTTCGACCCCGTGGGAAACATCCAGAGCGGATCCTGGTCCTCACACCAACATGGAGTGATCACCACCGCGACATTCGTCTCGATACAGCAGACGCGATACCAGCAAACGAAGCGGAGGTCAAATTCCTAGCTTCAGGGTCTTGACGGCAAGTCATATAAAGCCTGAAAGACAATCGAAGATCATCCCACACCAGCGCGGAGTGGTCACCACCTCGACATTCGTCTCGATACAGCAGATGAAATGTCACCCCAGCGTTCTTCCCCCAGCAGGATTCGGAAGCGACAAAGCAAACGAAGCGAAGGCCAAATTCCTAGCTTCAACGTCTTGACGGTAAGTCATATAAAACCGGAAAGACAAACAGAGATCATCCCATATGGAGTGGTCACCACCACGACATTCATCTCGATACAGCAGACGAAATGTCACTACAGCGTCCTTCTTCCAACAGGATCCGGACACACCAAAGAAAACGAAGCGAAGGTCAAATTCCTAGCTCCAGGGTCTTAACGGTAAGTCATATAAAACCGGAAAGACAATTAGAGATCATCTCATACCAACATGGAGTGATCACCACCTCGACGTTCATCTCGACACAGCAGACGCAACATCACCGAAAGGAGTCACGGCAAAATCCCTGGTTCCAGAGCTCGATGGTTCACCAGCAACCTAGAGACAACCGCGGCATTCGTCTCGATACAGAGGACGCAATGCCAGCAAACGAAGCGAAGGCCAAATTCCTAGCTTCAACGTCTTAACGGCAAGTCATATAAAGCCTGAAAGACCATCAGAGATCATCCCACACCAGCATAGAGTAGTCACCACCTCGACGTTCGTCTCGATACAGCAGACGAGATGTCACGACAGCGTTCTTCCTCCAACAGGATTCGCACATGACAAAGCAAACGAAGCGAAGGCCAAATTCCTAGCTTCAACGTCTTAACGGCAAGTCATATAAAGCCTGAAAGACCATCAGAGATCATCCTACACCAGCGTGGAGTGGTCACCACCTCGACGTTCGTCTCGATACAGCAGACGAGATGTCATGACAGCGTTCTTCCTCCAACAGGATTCGCACATGACAAAGCAAACGAAGCGAAGGCCAAATTCCTAGCTTCAACGTCTTAACGGCAAGTCATATAAAGCCTGAAAGACAATCGGAGATCATCTCGAACCAATGCGGAGTAGTCACCACCTCGACGTTCGTCTCGATACAGCAGACGCAATATCACCAAAAGGAGCCACGGTAAAATCCCTAGTTCCAAACCTCGACGGTTCACCAGCAACCTAGAGACAACCGCGACATTCGTCTCGATACAGAGGACGCAATGCCAGCAAAACGAAGCAAAGGCCAAATTCCCAGCTTCAGGGTCTTAACGGCAAGTCATATAAAGCCTGAAAGACTATCGGAGATCATCCCACACCAGCGCGGAGTGGTTATGACTCATCGGGGCTCTCCAAAATGAGCCTAACCTCAAGTAAAAAGCGGAATGGAAAATTCCTAGCGCTTGCTCTTCCGACGGTCAAACTGCCAAGGAGGATTGCTTGAAGACGTCTTGTCCAGCCCCCGAAGGGATCAGAGACACGGCAGTCGCAGGGCTACTCGAACAGCACAATTGCCTATCAAGGAATATATCAGCTCATGCGACGGTACAACGGCCAAAACCCTAAGTACCACAGACCCTAACGGACTTCTGTCGTAAAGAGCAGAGGTTAACTGTGACGTTAGGATATGCTTGTGAGATCTGCTTGATCCGTTTCGACTCGTGAGGAAATTGATGTCTTTGCGAGAACTTCTCGATTCGTCTCGACTCGTGAGATAAAGCCTTAGGCAGTAGAGATTAAAAAACCTGTTTCCTAAGCACTGGGACCCTGCAAGTCGGCCCAAAACGGTCTCTTGCATACTATCCACGGGTCACACTCTCCAAAGTCGAATCTCGACAAGGAGGGAAACAACCGCTTACGGGTCCTCTCGACTCGTAAGAGGGAAAACTCTCTTATAGGATCCTTACGACTTATAAGAGAAAACACACTTAGGAATCCTCACGACTCCTAAGGAGAAAATACACCTACGAGATCCTCACGACTCGTAGGGAGAAAAGTCTTTATGAGACCCTCACGGCTCGTAAAGTTGAAAAGTCTTAGGTGGCAGATCCTACCCTTGTCTCCTAAGCCATCACTGCCCTGCAAAGAGGTCAAGATGGACCATCTATGAGCCACACTTGCCAAAGCTACATGCCACTGAAATGGAGAAGTTACTCATGAGCGTATAAACTACTTCATACCAGAGTAAGACATAAGGAAATAGAAGGGTGCGGCTCATGGAGTTGAGAGTTTGGAATTATATCTCTTAAGGGTCGAGATTTGAGTCAATGATAAATGACGACGCTTGTGTCCGCTCGTTATCTTCTCAGATCAAGATTCTGAAAGTTATATACCAACCCGAAACTGGTCATACACTATGCATTACTCTGCACTACTTCATCCACGTATATACTTACGTGGGAAAAGTAGTGGGGGGCATTTGTTCTCGCCAAAAATTTCTGCGCAAAGGAGTCCAAGGTATCAAATGGCAGTGATACGCTTAAAGAAATGCAAACCAGTATCTTCCGGCCTATATTTTGATAAACTCCCGAAGGAGGAACTATTAAATTCTGATGGTATTGGAAGCATCTCGAAAAACCCTTCGATTTGATATATTATGGGCCTCATAATTCATCCGGGATAAAAAATTATGAGGTATCACGTGTCCACACGTGATGGACCTTTAAGAACCCGCTGGAGGAGTTAAAAGATATGATAAAAACTCAGAAAAGATCCCAATGGGGCATCACGTGCTCACACGTGACCATGGGTCACGTGCAGACACGTGATGGGCTCTTAAGACCTCTAAAATAATGAATAGAATTAAATTCTAAAATCTGTTCCCTGATTAAAAATCAGAAGTTGCCTCAATGAGGTATCACGTGCTCATACGTGACCAATAGTCACGTGTTGACACGTGATGGTTAAAACAACAATATAAACAAGCGGCTATTAAAAGAACCAATTTGGGGGTCACGTGCCAGCACGTGACAGGCTTTGAAAGCCTTACAGTTTAATAGAATTAAAATTCTAAATTTCTCTAAAATCATTCGAAATAGAATTAAAATTCTAAAAGCTTCTAAATCTTTCCAAATGGAAAAAGATTATGGGGACCGTTGGATTAAAGATCCAAGAGTGATTAAAAATCACCAATTTATGGAAAAAATCTTAGACAAGGAAAGATTTCCCCTAAATCTCACCGAGAATAACAAACATAATATCTTTGGATTTAAAATCCAACGGTGAATAAAATTCACTGAATGATCTAAAAGATCATATTAATCATGAAATCAATTAAAATCTTTCAATGAAAGATTCACAAAACAAATTGATTCTCTTCCTCCTCTTATAAATAGGAGCCAAGAGAAGAGAAGAGGGATCGAACCTTTTTGGAGAGAAAAACAGAGAGAGGAGAATTTAATTCTCAAGAGGGAAGAAAAGAAAGGAGAATTTAATTCTCAACAAAGAAAACCCTAGGTGAGAAAAGGAAAAAGATCAACTTCAAAAAGAGAATTTAATTCTCAAAATTCAAGAGTTTAACTCTTCTGCAAATAATGAACTTAGTTCTTCTTCTGGTTGAAGATCTGCACAGAGCACATCTCCCCATAAATTGAGAATTTAATTCTCATCGGGTCGAGATCCTGCAGATCCTAAACTTAGAAGGGGAATTGAGTTTTGAGAATTTAATTCTCCCAGACGCACAGGAATTTAATTCCACCTAAAATGAAACTGGGGTTTAACCCTAATCAAGAAATTAATTCTTTTACATATCTGGGAATTTAATTCCTTTAAAAAGAAATTAGGGTTCTGCCCTAAATAAGAATTTAATTCTTTCACAATAGGAATTTAATTCCTCCAAAACAAAATTAGGGTTTAACCCTACAGAGAATTCAATTCTTAAAAGATTTCTGTTCATGAAAAGAACTAGGGTCACGTGTCCCCACGTGACCCCTAAAAAGGATCCCAAAAAATAAAGAGGAAGAAACTTTGAGGCAATGCCTCACGTGCTCCCACGTGACTCCCAAAACGCAGAAAGAAAAAGTAAGGGAAATCTAAGTTTTCGGCGCTCTCACGTGTTACCACGTGACCCCTCAGCAAACATTTTAACAGTCAGCGCATGAATCCACATCACGTGTCAACACGTGATGCTCAAAATAAAAATAAAAAGTGTTTAACATTTATTCGCAGATTTGAGGATAAAACAAAGGAGATCTGGCTCCACATTTAGGGCGCCCTCACGTGTCCCCACGTGACCCCTAACAAATCCCTTTAATATCCAATGGATGGATGCCTATCACGTGCTCACACGTGATAGCCAGAGAGTCAAAAAGTGTTTAACACTTATTTGCAGAACAAAGTAAAAGGAAATCTGGCCCCATCTTCAGATGTCTCACGTGCTCACACGTGATGTCCTGAAAGCTAAGTGTTTAACACTTATTTGCAGCTTTAAGGGTAAAATAAAGGAGTTTTGGCCCAATCTCAGGCGCCTCACGTGACCCCACGTGACCACCCCATTTTTAGTGTTTAACACTATTTTTTTTAAATCGCATCACGTGGGAACACGTGATCGTCAAATACCTTCTAGTGTTAACACTATTTCAAAACCAACCTAGCCCAAAATGGCTAAGTTTTTCCTGAGGCAGGATTCCCCTTTGAATGAACTTCAAATATACCCTTGTTTTCCAAACTTGATCATTTCACATGACATTCAAAGTAAACTCCAGAGCCATGATGAATGGTCAGTGCCTAATAAAAGATAAAATGTTGTCAGAGCCCCCAAACCTCTGTTTAGCACTGCTGAATGATGAGGGGCTGAACCCAGACAAATGTCTGATGGTCCAAAGGGCCAATATTTCAAACATAATTGGACTTAGCCCAAACTGGCCATAAGTCAAAAAATTATCTTGAACTGAGCACATCTGCTCTTTCAACCAACTCATTGGTTCAAGGGTACATCTCTGAACTCCTCTGACATCTGTCGTTGTAATCCTTCAACGTCGTCATAGAGGTAACGGGTCCCGACGGCCATACATGTAATGGAACACCACGTCCCTAAACTGGAACTTGGACCATCACGTCCCTAAACTGGCGATGGACCACCACGTCCCTAAACTGGAACAATAGAGCCCCAAATGCTCTTTTGTCGGATCTAAACGATCCTGTTTAAGTTGATCTTAGCCTCAAAAATGGCTAACGTATCCTTAAACTTTCAAACAGACTCTAGTCCCAAACCGGACTATAAATCCCCTAATCAACTCTGGCTCAAGGGTACATCTCTGAACTCCTCTGACATCTGTCGTTGTAATCCTTCAACGTCGTCAGAGAGGTGATGGGTCCCAACGGCCATACGTTTAATGGACCACTATGTCCCTAAACTGGAACATTAGAGCCCAAATGCTCTTTTGTCGGATCTAAACGATCCCGTTAAGTTGATCTTAGTCTCAAACTGGACTAACGTATTTTTAACAAACGTTTGAGTTGATCTTAGCCTCAAATATGGCTAACGTATCCTCAAACCAAAACCCCAAACCCAAATCTAAGAAAACACGGATTTGGACTAATCCACGTCCTACGGGCGACGACATAAATTGGTCTCCGTATACAATCCACGGGCAACCACAAATAAAACAAACACACACGACACGAAGTGACCATCTGGAGAAGGAGAAAGTTGTTACCGCAATGCGGTAGCGTAATTAACTGCAGGGGCTTGCGCCTGCAGGGAAAAGCGTCCCCACAATCAAAAACCCCTCAAGCGAGGGGGAATCTGACGAAGTCTGCTGCATCGGACGCATCCGTTTAAACCTTCGATACATGGTGTCATAAATCAACTTGGCATCTTCGGAGAGGTAGACGGATAGCACCAATTAGCATCTGCCCCGAATCTCAGGCAAGACGTCATGTCGCGCCGTCTTTCGGAGGGGAACAGAGTCGTCGCCTGATCTCGTCCACGACGTTTGATGATGCCCTTTGTCCCAGCAGACTTGCCCCCAGCTGGAGCACCAGAGAGCCGTTCGGACACCGTCATAAGGTTGGGTTGTGGTGCCTTAGCAATCACAACGTTTGGCCTCTTGCCCTTTGAGACCGGCCTGTCCACCTGGTTTGCCGGGATTTCTGTCAGATGAGCGCTTTTGGCAGGGTAGATGATGATGGAACCAAATTGGCGGGACAGTTCCTCCCACTGCCGACTGAGGATTGCGGGGAGAATCACGCGAGCATTGATCTTGACCATGCACGGGGTCGGGGTCACGTCGGAAGCTGAATTCATCTTAGAAGATATCGTTGTTGAAACTTAATTGCTGCACAGAAAAGCATTATTTAAGTACAAATATTGGTGTATATGTTAAATGAGTTCACATGAATACTTGACCCGAGATATGGGAGGAGAGACGTCCCACCGGGCGTGCCAAAATTTGTAGGGAGTTTATCATCACCCCATTGGGATAGGAATGCGCATGCTTGTCAGGCGTAGTACAGATTCCCCCTGCCTGGGGTAGGCTGGGATTTATTGATTTTGGAGATCTGAATCTCTAACAGTCGTGGACTAAACTGCCGTTAATTATCCATCGCTTTTGGAGTGAGGGAACCTCCGATTGATGGGTAAAACTGGTCATACGAACTCAATATGCATTGTGCGTGTGTTTTGTTTTGAATGGGACTTAGACGTATCGAGGTCCTTGCAGGGTTTACGGGGTCCCGCTACCCGGATAGCAGGCTGGGGTCAAGAGGGCTAGCAGCCCCCTTGCGTGGTGTGGGGCAGGGCCCCATCAGAAATTTTTTCTAACGGGGGACGTGTTTTGAGTGTGGAGCATGGGGAAAAAATAAGGGTGAAGAGCGTCCTAAGGACGCGTGAGTGGCGCGTAGGCGCTGGACGCGTGAGTGGCGCATAGGCGCCGGGCGCCAGCGGGTCACGTGCACGGCACGCGACCGCTGGAAACACCAGCGGGGAAAGGGGTTTAGCCCTTGGGCTGGGAGTTGAACTCCCGAGAGGCTTTGGAGTTGAACTCCTAAACAGGAATTTGGTATAGGTTTGGATTTAAACTCCCAAAAGATTTGGATTTGGAGTTAAACTCCTTTGAGAATTTGGATCTTAGAGTTAAACTCCTCGAAGATCTTCGGAGATGATCAAAGGGGACCTTTTTTCTCCCTTGAGCCTTGGATCCTTCTAAAGTGGGATTTTTGGAGGTGGGTCTTCTTCCTCCTCCTCTCTTTTTGCTAGATCTTGGGAAAAAAGGGAGGTGCGGTTAAAAAAACTCCCTTTCACGGATTTGATGGGAGATCTGAACTCCCCTTTGAGGGGTTTATGGTGAAACTTTATTTAGCTTTGAGAAAAAGAGTTCTAAGCTCTCGATTTAATTGAAAATGAAGAGGAAGAGAAAAAAAATTAAGAAAGAGAATATTGAGGCATAAACCCTAGAGTTTTTAAAAGAATGAAAGTTGTTATTGATTTTCTCATTATGTATTCCTTCTATAGACTACATACTCATAAGTGAGAATTCCTCAGATCACGACACGTGGCGAATGACGCATCACCCACGACAGCTCACAAAACACCTGGGGTGCTACCGAGGAAAAATCAGTGTGGAGCACTGATGACCTTCCCCGGTTCGTCTCCGAGCTTACACTCCGCCTCTTACCCAAGAGCGACCTAGCCGCCGAACTGGCGCCCATCCTCCTGTGCTCGTCTCCGAGGTATTGCAGAGCTGAGCTTACTCAGCCCCCAGCTCATCTTCGAGCCTCACTCCGAGATAAGCCTCCCCAGCTCTCTTGGATAAACGAGAACGCGAGGCCCTAGCGCTTCCGCAACGGCTCCGCGTATCTCGCGAGATATCCGCCGCCCTATGTCCCGCGTTCCACGCTGGTGCATCCCCCTATTAATGGCGTATCCCACTATTAATGGGGGGATCCCGTCATTCATGTTGGCATAACGACAGGGGCATAACCGAAGGCGAAGATCTCGCGCCTTCTCGCTCTATGCGACCACTATAAAAACCCCTCTCTCAGACGAATCAGGTAAGGCAATTTTAATCCAATAAGCCGCTACTCTGCTCATTTTCCTCGGCTAACTTGATCGTCGGAGGTTCCTACGGTGGTCACCCACCCCGGGACTTCTTTGCAGATAGCTCGGCTTCACCTCAAAATCAGCCCATTAAGATCCACACGTCCAAGGAGAAAACGTTCAAGACAAATCTCAGCCGTTCAACAGCGCTCGCTACAGATCGACGGAGGATAGCATCTGAAGGAGATCCAACCTCCATTAGTTGGTGCTGTCTGTGGGAAACACTTGTATGTTTCTTCCTCCATCAAAGTTGATCTTCTGTCTTCGACCTAATGGCGAGCAAGAACCGTGGCGATCCTAGTACGGGTTGTTGCCTCCCCCACAACGGAGGTGGGAGCGGATCGTCTCTTCCTTCCAATGCCATTGTCGCATTATTGGCCCGGATCGACAGACTCACGTCGATGGTGGACGCGTTCATTCGCATTCAAGTGGCGGGCCCAGCCCCCCGGATCGCAGCTCCCCTTCCCAGGGATCACGACGTCGGCAGAAGAGCGGATAACCTTGCTCCTCTCGATGCCCCCGAACACAGGCATGCCGACTCCGACAACTGCGGCTCCCACGCAGCGACCGATTCAATAACCCGCTGGGTGTCGCACGGCTCTACGCTGAGGTCCCGGGAAAGAGACCATTGGCGTAACGCCTATCATGCTCCCACGCCACCCGAGGAGGTGTCGGTCAGCTCGTCCGCTTCTAGGCATGACCGACGCCCTCTCCTTCGCCGGGACCACGCATACAACTCGTGTCAAGGCTGCTCCAAAAGGACGTCGCCCGAGGATCTGAGAAATTTGATAGAGTGGAATCGAAGCCGCACTACCGTGCAGACCAAGAGCGGAAATGGCCACCACTCTAACTGTGCCGAATCCTCGGGGTACCACAACCGCCCCGAGGCCCTAGAGAAGAAAATCGAGAGCATACATCGGGATGGCCAGGCGTCCGGCGGAGGGGCCCGATACTCCGCCGATTCGCTGACAAAACCCTTTACGGAGGAACTGCTGGCCGTACACGTCTCGTCCAGGAAGAAACAGCCCAAAGTGGCTCTCTTCGACGGGAAATCTGACCCAAAGGACCATCTAGACGCATTTACGGCGGGTATGAGCTTCCAGGATAACTCCGACGCTGCTCAATGCCGAGCATTTCCTACCACCCTTATCTTGGCTGGACGGGACTGGTTCCGAGGACTCACGCCATACTCCATCTCCACCTTTGATGAGCTAGCCATCCAGTTCCTCGGTCATTTCTTCGGAAACAGACGACAGAAGCGGATTGTCGATTACCTCTTCATCATAAAGAGCGGGGACAAGGAATCTTTTAAGGGATACGTCACTTGCTTCTACAATTCTCTCCTCGAGGTCCCTGAGCACCGAGATGAAACTGTCATCACCGCACTATGGTCGGGTCTTAGGCACAAAGAGTAGCTCCGCTCTTTTGAATTAGCACAACCTAAGACCATGGCCAAGGTAAAAGCTTGGACTGAACGAGAGATCCAACTCGAGTCGGAGGTGAACGCCAACCTGCCCTGGGACGACCAAGCGGACCAAAAGAAGAGGGCAGAGAAGAGAAGAAGAGGGTCGACCGACCAAAGCCATACTCCCCGAAGTTCCAGGACCAAGAGAAACAAAAGAAGAGGGGCAATTAAGAAAAGAAGATGGTCGACCGACCAAAGCCATACTCCCCAAAGTTCCAGGAGTACACTCCTCTTAACATCTCCCAGACCGAGCTGTTGGAGAAGGCGATGGGCGAGAGATTTTTCAAACTCCCACCAGTCACCCATAGAGCGGCTAAGCATATCCGGGACCCGTACTGCGCCTTCCATAGGTCGCAGGGTCACCCGACCGAAAACTGCAAACAACTCCGTGACTACATCGAGGAGTTGATCTGCTCTGGCCACCTGGAAAAGTACCTGCGGGACAATCGACAAGCAGATCAGGAACAGGAGAATCAGCCCCCTCCCAGGGAATTAACGATAAAGAAAATTATGGTCGTTACCTCGGAATATGACTGGGGTGCCGGCGAAAATCACCGCCTACTACCCGTCAAGGGTACTAGCGACCCACCCCAGAAGAAGTGCAGGACGGCCGAGCCCATCATCTTCATTGATGAAGACCTCCACGGTATATCCCTGCCCCACAATGACCCTTTCGTCATAACTGCTCGGGTCCACCGTTATGAGGTACATAGGATATTGGTCGATTCTGGGAGCTCGACTGACATCCTCTTCTACGACTGCTTCCAACGTATGAGGCTTAGACTGTCCGACCTAAGTTCTACCTCTCATATCCTCTTGGGGTTTACCAACCAGTCTATCCCGGCTGATGGAGTGGTCACCCTCCTCCTCAACATTGGAGAGGTGGGCCGTACGAGGACCATACCTATGGAGTTCATCATCGCTAGGGTCCCCTCATCCTACAACTTCCTTCCGGGCCATCCGACATTGAACACCCTCCGGGCCCAAATCTCGACCTATCACCTCGTGATCAAATTTATATTAGACCAAAGGGGGATAGGCCAGACCTATGTGAACCAGAAGATCGCCAAGATTTGCTTCACCTCGACGTTCTCCTCCAGAGATCAGAGCGACGACTTTGAAGACATAGGCGATTTCCAGGGGTCCTTGGACACGAACAATGATCATAACGAAATCCGAGGAGCCCCGGTAGAAGTGCTGACTGAAGTTCCCCTCATAGAGGGGGTTGATGGACGCGCAGTTCAGATCGGATCTCTTTTGACGGGAGATCGTCGTGAGGAATTGATTCGCTTTCTTTGAGGGAACTCGGCCGTGTTCGCTTGGGCACCGGCGGACATGCCCTGGATCGACCCTAAAGTAATCTAACACAAGCTCGGGTTCGACCTGAAGGCCCGACCCGTCCGACAAAAGAAGCGATATTTCACGCCGATCAAGCAAAAGGCGATCGAGGACGAGGACGGGGTTGATAGATTGTTAGTAGCCAACTTCATTAGAAATATTGATTATTCGGATTGTCTAGCGAATGCGGTCATGGTCAAAAAGGCCAGTGGGAAATGGCGAATATGCGTTGACTTCACAAATCTGAACAAGGCCTACCCGAAAGATAACTATCCCTTCCCTCGGATAGACCAGCTAGTGGACAGCTCGGCCGGCTACGAATTGCTAAGCTTCATGGACGCTTTCTCCGGCTACAATCAGATCTGGATGAACTCGACAGACGAATAACTTACCATGTTCACCATGGACCTGGGGGTGTACTGCTACAAAGTGATGCCCTTCGGTCTCCAGAATGCTGGGGTTACATATTAGCGCCTAGTTAACAAACTGTTCAAACCGCAGATCGGGAGGAACATGGAGGTCTACGTCGACGACATGCTCGTAAAGTCAACCTCATCGGACGAGTACACCAAAGATCTTGGCGAGATATTCGACATCCTCCGCAATTACAAAATGAAGCTGAACCCAGCTAAGTGCACATTCGGAGTAACTAAAGGCAAATTCCTCGGGTTCATGGTGACCCACTGAGGAATCGAAGCGAGCCCAGAGAAGATCAGTGCCATTCTCAATATGGCCACACCAAAGAGCAACGTTGAGATTGTGCAGCCCACAAGGATAGTGGACGCTCTGAGTCTCTTCATGTCAAGATCTGGAGAGAAGTGCCTCCCGTTCTTTAAACCCTTGAGAAAGATCCCTAAGTTTGAATGGTCGGAGGAATGTCAAAGCGCTTTCGAGCAACTCAAGGCACACTTAACAACTCCCCCACTGCTTACCCGACCAGTCGAATGAGACGAGCTATTATTGTACCTTGCGGTCTCCGATCAAGCTGCAGGCTCGGTGCTCGTCAGAGAAGTCGAAGGTGTGCAGAAGCCAATCTACTACGTAAGCCATGTCTTCAAAGATGCGGAAATAAGATACCCGGCCATAGAAAAGATGGTCTTGGCGCTTGTTGTCGCCTCAAGGAAGCTGCGGCACTACTTCTAGGCGCACACAATCCTAGTCCACACCGAGCAACCTATAGGGACTATTCTCACCTCCCCCGAATCATCAGGTCGTCTGGAGAAATGGAGGTGGGAATTATCCTAATTCGACATCAAATGTCGCCCCAGGCAAGCCATCAAAGCACAAGTCCTAGCAGACTTCGTGTTTGAATGCACTATTCCCACAAAGGAAGGAGCGGCTGCACGGGACCCCGGACCCCGACCCTTGGTCGAGGAAGTACCTGACTCCATCCCCGATTGGGTTCTCTACGTGGATGGATCCTCTACCGAGGAGGGAAGCGAAGCTGGCCTGATCATCCGAGGCCCGGACGAGGCAGCGATGGAATACTCCTTGAAACTCGGGTTCAAAGCGTTAAACAATGCCGCGGAATACGAGGCTTTGTTGGCAGGAATGCGAATCGCCTCGGGGTAGGGCTGAAGACGATTCGAATTCGCAGCGATTCCACTCTGGTTGTTGGCCAAATGACCGGGCGTTTTAAGGCCCGAGAACTGCTCATGGTGAAATACCTTACCCAGGTAAAAAGACTCTGCAAAAACTTCGATGAAGTCCAAGTGGAACAGATTCCCCGGAACCTGAACACCCAAGCCGATGCTTTGAGCAAACTAGCCTCTTCTTATATGGCCAACCATAAGAGGAATATTCTCTTCGAAGTCTTATTATGACTTAGCGTGGAAGACAGAGAGGTAACGCTCCAAGTATACTCAACTCAGGAGGAAGACGAAGATTAGAGGAAGACGAAGATTAGAGTTCTTAAAAGATGGTACACTCCCGGAAGACCGAGGGGAAGCACGCCGCCTTCGAGCAAAAGCTCGACATTTTATCTGGAGCAATGGAAACCTTTACAAGAAGTCATACACACAGCCTCTGCTCTGATGCGTCGATCCTCGTGAAGTCGACTACATTCTGTGAGAGATACACAAAGGAGTCGGTGGAGCACATCAAGGGGCCCGCACCTTGGTCCAGAAGACACTGCTCCAAGGATATTATTGGCCGAAGATACACCAAGACCCCGAGAAGCTTGTCAGAAGATGCAAAAGCTGCCAACTCCAGGAAGCATACCCCGTCTTCCTGCTACTGAGCTAATGAACTTCAGTTCCCCTTAGCCATTTGCGTAATGAGGAATGGACATGGTCGGCCAACTGCCCACCGGCACGGGCGGACATAAGTACATCCTCGTCGCGGTAGACTACTTCACAAAGTGGGCCGAGGCCTTCCCCATCAGAAAATCGGATGCCACCACTACTATAAAGTTCCTGCAGAACACCATAATTACTCGATTCGGGATCCCGAGGTGTATAGTTACCGATCATGGAACCAACTTCAAAAATGATAAAGTTAAAGAGTTCTGCAGCGACTACCACATTCTGATGAAGTTTTCTGCGGTAGCACATCCTCAATGTAACGGGCATGCTGAGATAGCTAACCGAGGCGTCATCCGAGGTCTCCGAGCTCGTTTGGAAGGAAGACAGGACAGTTGGGTCGAAGAACTACCACGAGTACTATGGGCATTGCTCACATCGAAGATGACACCCACGGGAGAAACCCCCATCAGCCTCTGCTACGTTACCGAAACAATGGTCCCGGCAGAGATCGGATTACCCAGTTACCAAGTCGAACATTTCGACGATGAAGCTAACACCTCGACGCTAAGGACCAACTTGGACGTCTTATTGGAAAAACGTGATCGGGCACAAATCGGAGCGGCCGCCTATCAACAGCAAACCACTCGCTACTACAACATACGAGTAAGTATCGCGCCTTTAAGACGGAAGATTTGGTCTTACGAAGGAACGAGTTCATAGATCATGGCCGGCTACACAAGTTCACCTCGAAGTGGAACAACCCTTTCCTTATGGCAGAGGTGTTGCCCGGTAGGGCATATCGCTTGCAAGACGCTAGGGGTCGTAGGTTTCTCCGGCCCTACAATGCCGAGAAGCTCAAATTGTACAAATGAATATGTTTCTTCTTTTCGAAGCGATATAATTTTTCCCTATTATTATTAAGTTTTCTGAATTAGAAGAGATTTCATCGATATATTTTCTTCTTCCTCGGTTCCAAGATCTCTAGATTTGTTTTGAGAAAATATGTAAAAAGTGCTAAGGGATAAAAGAAGACAAAGCACATCAGAAAAGGAGAATTTTATTCATTAAGAGGTATTATAGGCTCCTCAGCATTAAAAGAATTTTTTTTACAGCAAAAGGGGCCGGGGATTGAAGAAGCACAGTTGATGATATTCCAACGAAATCTCCGCCAGCCGAGCCCTAGCTTCCTCGGCGACCTTGGAATCGCCACCCGCCGGAAAAAAATCAACGATCGGCCTCTTCCGGAAACACTCTAGAAGAAGACTCACTGATCGGTCCAGCTTGTTCTTCGAGATCAGGCTGAGATGGTAAAGCGAATGCAACTTCTCAATCGCCTCGTCCCTCAACTGCGGAGACAAGGCATTGTGCAGACCCGGGGACCTCCTCCAGATCGCATAAATAAGCACTTGGAGGAGTGGAGATCTCCGGGGAAGAAGGCGTCCGAAATGTCCCTCCAGGTGGTCTATCACTACATTGTACGTCTGTTTGGATCGTCGAGATTGTAAAGGTACACATCGTCCCGAGAAATTATCTTGCTGATGAGCACGTCCAGATGCCCGGCCATCTTCAGAAACACAAGGCTAAAAAGGAACCAACACGCCTTCGCTATTTATAGCCTCAACAAAAATCTTCCAACGGCCGAAATTTACGCGTGTAGCAATGCGAATCGCGGGATATTTTCAAATTCTCAATACAGAGCTGCCACGTGGAGACCATGCAGATCCTCACGAACCCCTAAGCGGTCAATGGAATATTGAACGACACGAATCTCGGAGTATCACACCCCAACGACACGCTTCATCCACGCGCCATCCGCGACGGCCATTCTTCCTGATTTTACGGGTCATGGAAAATTGAACGACGCCTCGCGAAGGCGAAGGCGAAGGGAAGTCTAAAAATCCCTCATTATGAGGCCACCGAGCAGCTTCCCTGCCCGGTCCATCCCTGATGGGTAGACTCCTACCCATCTACGTCAAGGATCAAAGCCCTCATCACGAGGCCACCGAGCAGGTTTCCTACCCGGTCCATCCCCGGCGGGTAGATTCTTACCCATCTACGCTAAGGATCAAAGCCCTCATCATGAGGCCACCGAGCAGCTTCCCTGTCCGGTCCATCCCTAGCGGGTAGATTCCTACCTATCTATGCTAAGGATTTAAAGCCCTCCTGAAGAGGCCATTGTGCAGGTTACTGAGAGTGGACTAGTACCGACCTTCCAACGCTTAGATATCTGTTAATTCATCCTAAATGAACGATCGCCACCTCGACTCCGGGGAATGGAAGGGCACCAGTGGAAGGGCACCAACCTTCCTACACCTGGCGGTCAATCGACTTACACTCAACGCTCGAATCGTCATCTAAAAGGCCGGTCATCGATCTGCGGCCTAACACTTGATTCAACAAAAGACTGGCAAGCTAAAGTACTCATGCAGAAAACACATAGTCATGCAGAAGAAAATAAGCTCGGTTTTATTTATGTTCCAAAATTTTTTACAAGGTACTCTGGACTCCTCAGCCTTACAAAAAGGTGCCTGGAGGCTTAAAAAATTCGAAAAACAAAAAACACATAAGGTAAAAAGGCTAATGCTACGGACTCCGCCCAGGTCTCGCCTTGCTCGGCACCGTCCTTAGGGGCCGGGGCTTCTACTTCCGCAACTTCCTCTCCCCAATAGCCGCCCCGGCGCTAGCCACTTGCGTCGTATCTACCGAGAGCGGGACACTGGCGCAGGGCTCACCGTCGGCGAACTCCGGCATCAACGCCTTGACGGCATCAAGTGCCTCGTGCAAAATGATGGCCGAGGCTTCGGCGATGTTAGCGTAGAACTTGTCTGACGCCTTATACTTCTCCACCGACTTTGAGGCTCGGAGCTCGGCAATCTTCGCCGCCTCAAGCGCCGCCTCGGCCTCCCTCTTGGTTGCATCCTCTGACTTCTTCATTGTGGCATAGTGCTTCCCCAACTCCTCTAACTTATCCTGAACGGCTTGGTGGGACGCACTCAGAAGTCGCTAGGACTCCTGGCACTTAGAGACCGTTAACGTCTCGGTGGCCAACCGGGTTTTGAGGGCGGTTGTCTTCTCCTTCTCCTGCTGCAGCTCAAGGCACAGTTCTTCCTCCCGCGAAGATGACTCCCCCGCCGTTCTCATGGCCGGGGCAATCTCCTCGAATTCCATATTTATGATGAGGGCGCAGTGTTAGAGAACCTAAGGAAAACAACAGAAACTGTTAGAAACATTCAAATTAAGAAAGAGCACCTAACGGAATCCTTAAAGGAAACGGATACCGACCTGAACCGCCTCCTGAGCGATGGCGGTCACTTGGGCCTTTCAGGGTCCCCCGGGGAATTTTTCCTCCGACCGATTGTTCCATATCGGAGAGCAAGCTGTTGGCAACCGAAAGCCCCGACGGGACTACAAAGCAGACGTCCCCTCCCGCACGGGAATCCCCTTAGGAATCTCAGTGGACGGCGGGCGGGAGATCGTCTTTTTCCTCTTGAGGGGAACCTCGACACCCTCCTCCTTCCTCCTCGCTAGGGGTGCCGGGTCTCATGCATACTTCTGGCTACCTCCGCGGCGGTCATCAGGGCTCGGGGCGCGGCAGAAGGTCTCGTCGGTGGAGATAGTCTCAGGGCCGAGCTCGGGCTGGCTCGGGACAAGCTCACGCCCCCGGCCTTCTTCTGGGACGTAGCGGCTATGGCAGCTAAGATCTTGGATCGGTCCATTTGTCCCGCGAAAGGAGAATACACAAAAGAGTTAGTGGTACTAGAAGGGCAAACGAAATCATTCAAGTCTAAACAGATTGTCCAAAGACTTGACTTACCCATGAAGCGCGCGTGGCTGAGCCCGACCAAGCTAAGAACCTGCTTGGAGAGCAGGACATCGGCCTACTGGATCGGCTCATACATGGATACCGCCCCCTCCTTAGGCGAGGATGACTGCTTCGCCCTTGGGCAGTCGGCCCTGTGCCACTGTGTAGGCATGGGCCAATCCTCGCCCTCGGGTGGCCCGACGAATACAAACTTCTCCTTCCAGTCGTGGATGGGAGAAGGAACTACCATACCCGACCCAGCCATCCCGCCCTTGCGTTTTTTAAATAAAAAATACACCCAGCTCGGCTCGTTCTTGCTAGTGCCAGGGTGATTTTTATAGCAGAGAAAAGAAGTAAGAAGGGTCAAGCTGAAGGGGATGTCCTCAAGTTTCAACCGGACCAGAAATCCGAGGAGGATTCTCCACGAGTTCGGCGCTAGCTGGCCTAGAAAGAGATGGAAGCAACGAAGTACCCCACATACCTTGGTTGGAAAGAGCAGGCGCATTCCCGCTCGGAATGCTTCTAAATACAGGGCAATCTCCTTCCCCTGCACCTGGTTCGCCCATTCGCCCCCTTTAGCCAAACGGACCGAATAGTTAGAAGGGATATGGAAACGAGCCTCGGCAAGCTTGTCCATATCCTTCAAGACGGAGGGCGCATCGTGGGCGTTTCCGATGCGTACCTTAGGGGCCCTTGTCGCCGCCGGACGGCTAGCAATGCGGGTAGCCCTGGTTCTTTGGGGAGAGCCCGACATGGAGGAAGCAACGAAAGAACCCACTTGGCTGTTAGCAGCTAAAGAGGCGGAAGACTCTCTAGACTCGGCTCCAACAACTGGAACCTCGTCGCCCGACTCAACCCTAATTACTTCTACAGACTCCTCAGAAGAAGTCATCTAACCTGATTTAAAGGGATTGGTTCTCCGAGGAAAAAGCACAAGGGATTCGATCTAACAGAGGGAGCGCCGAGCAATCTTTGACAACGAAGGAAAATTATTACGGAAAGTGTTGGCCCTAGGAGGGTCCCCTCCTATTTATACACTGCAGAAAAGGCATCTAATGGCCCAGATCAATTCCCGCCAAAATGAAGCGTCGCGTCTGCCAGCCGTCAAATCTCCACGTGTTGAACGACCATTGGGGACGTCCCTTTGATTGTAGGTGACAGCAATAGCCTGTCGCGTCCGCCAACCCGCTTCAGACGCGTGGCCTGTGACCCAACAGACGAATGAGTGAATCAGCGCCCCTTCTTTAATGCGCGATCATTTCGCTGATCCGCTGATATCATCGGAGATACGCGCGAAAATCCAAGTGCTGGGGGATACGCCACGTGGGTCCGAAAATTTGAATGACGCAACTGCCCAACACCGCGTCGCCCCGAAAAATCCGCACTGAGGATTCCCGGCAACAGACCGAGCGAGACAAACCAAACAAGCCACTCTCGACCCGACCCATAAATAGGTCGGAACGAGAGTGGGGGGTTAATGATGATGCTCATAAGTGAGAATTTCTCAGATCACGACATGTGGTGAATGACGCATTACCCACAACAACTCACAAAACTCCTGGGGGGCTACCGAGGCAAAATCAGTGTGGAGAACTGATGACCTTTCCCGGTTTGTCTCCGAACTTACACTCCGCCTCTTACCCAAGAGCGACCTAGCCGCCGAGCTGTCGCCCATCCTCCTGTGCTCGTCTCCGAGCTATTTCAGAGCTGAGCTTCCATGGCCCCCGGCTCGTCTCCGAGCCTCACGCCGAGCTAAGCCTCCCCAGCTCTCCCGGACAAACGAGAACGCGATGCCCTAGCGCTTCCGCAACGGCTTCACGTATCTCGCTAAAGCGGGATATCCGCCACCCTACGTCCCGCGTCCTACGCTGGCACATCCCCCCATTAATGGACGTATCCCGCCATTAATGGGGGGATCCCGTCATTCACGCTGGCGTAACGACATGGGCGTAACTGAAGTCGAAGATCTCGCGCCTTCTCGCTCCATGCGACCACTATAAAAACCCCTCTCTCAGACGACTCAGGTAAGGCAATTTTAATCCAATAAGCCGCTACTCTGCTCATTTTGCTCGGCTAACTTGATCGTCAGAGGGTTCTACGGTAGTTACCCATCCCGGGACTTCTTTGCAGATAGCTCGGTTTCACCTCAAAATCAACCCATTGAGATCCACACGTCCAAGGAGACAACCTTCAAACCAAATCTCAGCCGTTCAACAACGCTCGATACAGATCGACGAAGGACAACATTTGAAGGAGATCCGACCTCCATCAATGGCCAAATACATTCTACATCAATATGTTGCTGCCGCGGGTGTGAAAACCGCGTTTGATTCAATAACGAGCATGTACGCAATGGGAAAAGTTCGAATGATGGCATCGGAATTCTGTAGCAACAATGACAATGGCAATGGTGGCAGCAACAACAATAAGAGGGCTATGAGATATATAGGCGGAGAAATGGGAGGGTTCGTGTTGTGGCAGAAGAAGCCGGACTTATGGTGCTTAGAATTGGTGGTTTCCGGAAGCAAGATGAGTGCGGGGAGCGATGGCAAGGTGGCGTGGAGGCAGATGCAGTGGCAGCAGTCGCACGCGTCTCGTGGACCGCCTAGACCTCTTCGACGAACGATTCAGGTACATTTTATCTTTATGTATATTTTGTTTATATTTTATCCATAATGAGACTAACTCGAACACTCTGTTTTAACAATCAATCACCAAGGATCACAATTATATCCACATTGATAGCACATATGATGCTTGGAGTTTAGAATTTGATAGCTAATAAGAATGTCACATTGTAATACAGTTCACATCTTTCATAGGAATTTCAAGAATTGTTCAAAGTTTGGATAAATTTATGAGCACTTTTCATTATGGAAACAGAGGATTCATGTGCTGGACCCGGCGTGATTCTCATGTTGGTTCATGTAGCCTACCCCATATGCTTAGGATAAAAGGCTCAGTTGTTGTTGTTGTTGTTGTTGTTATTTTCATTATGGAAACCCAGAGAAGTCTACCCTTTTTTCCATATAATACACATTTATTTATATATAGTATATGCACGATACATGAACTCATATAAAAAAACAGTCTAAATTTCAACTATAGATGTTTTCTTTAAATGACGACATAAACTTTCAAAATGATGCATTGATACCATGATTTTTCATAGCATCAAAACACCCCTCCTCACGGCGTTAACGGAAAATTACAAAATGACCATAATACCCCTCTCATATAATACAAAAACTATATTTGCAAAAAATGGAGAGGGGTATTATGGTCATTTTGTAGTTTTCCGTGAACGCCGTTACCGTTAGAGGGGTGTTTTGATACTTTGAAAGATCATGATATCAATCTATCATTTTGAAAGTTCACGGTATAATTTAGTGAAAATGCTTATATTTCATCGCAACAACTTAAAATTTAGAAAAATAAATAAATAAATAAATACAATTATCTCCCTCCAAATTTGTTTGATAAAAAAGGACAATGCTCCATTTAAGGTAACCACGTAAACATGATCCCATGTGCAATTGGAAGACAATTTCACATGTGGGGTGGTTACTACCTACCTGCTTTAAAACCCTGCACAAATCTTCATAAAAGTCCACTCCTTTCGACACCAAACCCTTGCTATTTATATATCCTGTCCTTGCTCTTTCAACACACACCATATATTCAAATTATTTACCTAACTTCATGATTTTCTTCTAGGAACATGAATAGAATCACATTTCATAATTCATAAGAAATATATAATGATATTAGTTAAATTAAACAATTTCAGTAAAGTGTTAATTACAGAAACCCCCTCAAATGATTTATTAGCGCAAGCACCCTCTCTCCTCGGAGATCAAATCCTTGTCATAAAACACTTAGAGCCAATTCTGTACAGCATAAATGATTCTCTAGTTTTATTCTGCAGCTTGTCTATGCTGTTTAAAGTAGAATTTGGGGGTTTTAAAGGGTTTTGGGCGATGAACAGAGGGGCGTGGGTGTTTTTTAAGTGGATATAAATGGTATACGGTGTAAACTACAGGTTTTCCTTTGTGCCACTGACATTAAAAAATTTCCATTCTTTTCCTTCAGGGTCTTGACCCCAGGTCCACAGCCAACTTATTCTCGACCGCGATATGCATCGGCGAAAAAACCATCAACAACGAGGACTGCTTCATGCTCAGGCTCGACGCAGAGCCCGTAACCCTCCGAGCGCGAAGCAGCAGCAGCGTCGAAATAATCAGACACACATTTTGGGATACTTCAGCCAAAGGACCGGCCTCTTAATCCAACTCGACGACTCTCATCTCTTGCGGATGAAAGGAGCAAACAATGTTAGCGTATATTGGGAAACCATGATGGAGTCGACCATCGAGGACTACCGGTTCATCAACGGGATCAACATCGCGCATTCCGGTCGAACCCAGGTTTCGCTTTTCAGATTCGGCGAGAACAGCGACGGACACATGCGGACGAGGATCGAAGAGGCTTGGACATTGGAGGAGATCGATTTCAACATTAGAGGGTTGTCCATGGATTGCTTTTTGGCTCCAGCTGATCTTAAAGAAGAGAAAGAGAATTGTGATGTTGTGGTTAAAAGAAGTTGTGTTCCTATTAGAGTTCAGGCGGCTGCTGCAGCTGCTGCTATTAGGATTGGGGGTTCTAAAGTTGCTGCAGTTAATGTTGATGACTTTGATTCAATGGATGATGAAAATGAGAAGCTATGAAGGGTTTTTGTTTATTTTTTTGTAAATATGGGAGTTTTTTTTGTAAAGTATTTGAATTGGTTTCTGCTGTAGAAGTTGATGACATGGAGCTTAAGAGCTGTAATGTACTGCACTGCGCTGCAATTTAAATCGTATGTATTGTCATGATTTGTATATATTTGTTACCTGAAGAATTCATTATATATAGGGTACATTACACTAAAATACCCTCAACTATCATGAAATTTCACTAAAATACCTTATAGTTTTTTAATTGCTGTAAATACGTCATATGCTACTTTTTGAGGGTATTTTAGTGAAAATAAATCCCTTCAAAACCATAGTTTAAGATATTTTAGTGTATTAAAATACTATAAGATATTTTAGTGAAAAATTGGAAACCGTGATACACACACAGGGGAGTGATCGATTGCAAAATAGTCCGCGTTTTTTAAAAACCGGAACTCCCGATCTACAGCA
This sequence comes from Agapanthus africanus, assembly GCA_030015575.1. Classification (NCBI taxonomy): domain Eukaryota; kingdom Viridiplantae; phylum Streptophyta; class Magnoliopsida; order Asparagales; family Amaryllidaceae; genus Agapanthus; species Agapanthus africanus. The sequence continues at coordinate 580,288,727 of CM057340.1, read as the reverse complement.
TATTTTAACGATCTGATCCGTTTAAGCTGATTATCCTACTCTCAAATACACGTGTATGAAAAAACAAGGGATTTAAAGAGTTTTAGCCCATGCATCGGATGACGTTTATTTTACATTATCAAAAGACGTTCATTTTTGCACCCATCGATGCATAGGTTGAGGAGGAGGGTGTAATAAAGGAAAAGTGCCATAGGAGAGAATTTCCCTCTATAGCGTTGTAAAACAACGATCGGCACCTAATATCTTCATCTTTATCATTTAAGATGTAGATAAACAAAATTTCACATGATTTTACAATTTTTTCACCGTTGATTAAGTGAATGCAAAATTAACGGTTTACCGACAATAGAACGTTTTATATTACCAATTCAACGGTGAAAAAGTGGTAGAATCACATGAAGTTTAGTGTATTCACATCTTGCATGATAAAGATAAAGATGAGAGATGCCGATTGTTGAAAAAAATGATGGAAAGAGTATTTTTTCGACGCCATAAAAGGTAATTCACTTATATGGCCTCTTTCCACCATTATTCTCATACACACATACTCTCATTGAATCGAAAAAATACACGCTCGACGATTTTTTTCGATGATCGGCCTTTATTATCATCATCTAAGGTATGGATACACCAAATTTCATTATTTATTCTACCACGTTTTCACCGTTAATTTAGTTGGTGCAAAATTAACGGTTTACCAATAATAAAGCATTTTACATTGCTAATTCAATGGTGAAAAAGTGGTAAAATCACATGAAATTTTGTGTATCCACATCTTAGATAATAAAGATGATAATGACGGGTGCCGATAGTCGAATAAAACGGGGGAGGATATAGATTTTTGACTCCACTTAACGAAAAAGTCTTCTAAAGCCTCTTCTCTCTCTCTCTCTCTCTCTCTCTATATATATATATATATATATATATATATGGGAGTGATCCAATGCAAACCCGCGTTTTTTAAAAACGGAAACTCTTGATCTACTACATATTTTAACGATCCGATCCGTTCAAGTTGATCGCTATACTCTCAAATACATGTGCATGAAAAATCAAGGGGCTTAAAGACCTCTACCCTATGTATCGATGTGTACAAAAATGAACGTCTTAATGCAACATAAACTTCTTCCGATGCAGGCTAGAGCCTAGAGGTCTTCAAATCTCTTGATTTTTCATACACGTGTATTTGAGGGTAGGGTGATCAACTTGAATGGTTCTTATCGTTAAAATATGCCGTAGACCAGGAGTTCCCGTTTTTAAAAAACCCGGGCCGGTTTGCAATGGATCAATTAGATATAGATTTGGAGTTAAACTCCCAAAATATCTGAATTTGGAGTTAAACTCCTTTGAGAATTTGGATGTTGGAGTTGAACTCCTAAAACATCTTCGGAGATGATCAAAGGGGACCCTTCGCTTCTTTCTTGAGCCTTAGATCCTCCTAAAGTGGGATTTTCGGATGTGGGTCTTCTTCCTCCTCCTTTGTTTTTGCTGGATCTTGGGAAAAAAAGGAGGTGAGGTTAAAAAAACTCCCTTTTAGGGATTTGATGAAAGATCTGAACTCCCATTCCAGGATTTTATGGTGAAACTTTATTTAGTTTTAAGAAAAAAAGATCTAAACTCTTGATTTAATTGGAAATGAAGAGAAAGAGAAAAAAAACAAGAGGAAGAGAAGATGGAGGCACAAATCCTAGAGTTCTTAAGAGAATGAAGTTGTTATTGATTTTCTCATTATGTTTGCCTTTTATAGGCTACACACTTTACATATAGCCCCTTGGGCTTTTCCATATGGCACTTGTGCCTCCCCATGCCTCATGTGTCTATTTCTTTTTGCACATAAGCTATGGGGTTTACAAAATTTTGGGATTTTTACCCCTTTTCCATACATTTATTTAAAAAAATATATTAAACTAATTTATAGCTTCATTCTTTTTGTTATGGGGCCGGCCCCTTCCATGCTCGGTCTTGACTTGAGCTTGGGCCTGCTTAGCTTGGGCTCAGGCCCGTTTGCTTAGGCTCGGGCCCACTTGGGTTAGGGTTGACTTTGAATTTGACCTGATCAACCGGGGTGTAATAATTTACCTCAACAAAGTACCCCCTATCAATAAATGCACACCGCGTGTATGGGTTGTGTGCATGAAATTGATGGATCTTGTTCTATATGGGGATTGATTTGGTTTGGTTCCCTGTGGAGGGCCGGTGCTGCCATTTTTGCGACTTGGACGGTCGGTGCTGCTATTTTTGCGACGTGGATGGTCGTTGCTTGATTTGACTTGCCCCGCTTCGTGCGGTGTCGGGATTTGATTTGACTTGCTCCGCTTTCTGCGGTGTCAGGGTTTGATTTGTTTCCGAGGTGGAACTTGATTCCGCCAGGGAAGTCATTGGTTGACTAGTGATTTGATATGTTTTAGGAGTTCTCTACCCGTCCAGTGGGACTTTTGAGCTTGGAAGTGCTGACGGATGGGACGTTGATTTGATATGTATGATCTCTGTCTTATTTGGCGGGACTTTTGAATTTGAGAGGAACTCGGAATTTAGATTTTGTTTGGCATCAGCATTGCTGCACTAGAATAATGTCAGAAGCAACTCATCATTTTCCCTGATGGGACTTGGGATTTGGGTTTTGGGTCGGTATCAGCACCGCTAATATTGAAGCGTAGTGCCAAGAGCGACTCATCATTTGCCTTTTGGAAAACTTAGAGTTTGAGTTTTGGGTCGGCATCAGCACCGCTAACACTGAAGCATAATACCAGGAGCGACTCATCATTTGCCGTGGGAAAACATGGGATTTGGGTTTTGGGTCGGTATCAACACCGCTAACACTGAAACGTAATGCCAGGAGCGACTCATCATTTGCCTTTTGTAAAACTTAGGGTTTGAGTTTTGGGTCAGCATCAACACCGCTAACACTGAAGCGTAATGCCAGGAGCGAATCATCATTTGTCGCGGGAAAACTTGGGATTTGGGTTTTGGGTCAGTATCAACACTGCTAACACTGAAGCGTAATGCCAGGAGTAACTCATCATTTGTCGTTGCCCGTTGGGGGAGTGATGGCTTAGGAGATAAGGTTAGGTTCCTATCACCTAAGGCTTTTCAATTTTATGAGCCGTAAGGGTCTCATAAAAGTATTTCCTCTCTACGAGTCGAGAGGATCTCGTAGGTGTATATTCTCCTTAGGAATCATGAGGATTTCTAAGTGTGTTGCTCCTTTGTGAGTCATAAGAATCTCACGCGGGGATTTTCTCTTACAAGGTCGAGAGAACTTTATGAGTGTATTTCCTCTCTTTTCGCGAGTTTGCCCTTTTTTGGGTTTTCACAAACTTGCCGGCAATCTTGCTTTTTTACTCACGGAGCCCTTTCGGGTTTTCATCTGTACCCGTTTTGCTTGTGGACATACCTTTTTTTTGCACATCGGTGGAGCTTCATCGCCGGTAGAACTTCAGATGTAGTCTCACCGGTAGGGCTTGGGAGAGATAGGGGCGTTTATGCCCGTAGATTGTATACGGTTTTGTATGATTCAGACCGTAGGGCCAGTGTGCTCGATTCTTCTGCGACCTGAAGCATTCACGCGTAGTATTTCTTGAGGTATCAGCCATTGATGGGTGGTATAGGCCTTTCTCTCTCGACACTTATTAGTTGGTAGGATCCTCCATCAAACACTTTCTCGATGACGTATGATCCTTCCAAATTTAGATCGAATTTTCCCTTGGCATGTCGATTGGGCATGATCGGTATTTTGAGGACCAACACCTATTCTCCTTTCTTGAAAGCACGGATACAGATCATCTTGTCATAAGCCCGTGACATTTGGGCTCAGTACAGCTTCAGATTTTGCTGTAATGCGAGCCCTTTTTCCTCGAGCACATCGAGCCGAAGGAGGACGTTTTCCTCCTCCGTCAACTCGTGCTGGACGACCATTCTTAGGCTTGGAACTTCGACTTCGAGGGGGATGATTTTCTCTACTTCGAAGAGTAATGAGTATGGAGTGGACTGGGATGGAGTGCAGTGCGTGGTACGATATGTCCACAACGCCTCGTGGAGCTTGAAATTCCAGTCTCTCTTCTTGGTTGAAGCATTTTTCCTCAGGAGCTTACATAGAGTTTTATTGAAGGCTTCGGCTAGCCCATTGGCTCTTGAATTATAGATGGAGGAATATCTCCAGTCTATCTTATGTTGAGTAGCGAACCTTAAGACTTTGAAACTCTTGAAAGAAGGCCTGTTGTCAGAAATGATTCTTCTTGGTGTACCGAAGCGATATAGAATATTATGCCGGAAGAACGTCAGAATATTTTCTATCTTGACTTCTTTTAGCAGGACAGTTTCAGCCCATCTGGAGAAGTAGTCAGTTGTGGCCAATATGAACCGGCGACCTTTGGATGGCGGAGGATTAATTGGACCAACTATGTCGGTGCCCCAACCTTCGAAGGGCCATGACGCCACCGTAGGATGCAGTGGTGATTGAACGGTGGAAAATGACCACCATATGTGTTATGATATATGTTCTACTTTGTTCTTTAGTTATCGCAATCAAGACGGTTTCGCTTGTAGCTAGCCGGTTGAGTACGAGTCGTCCACTGAGCCATGGTTCGTATTTTCATTCATGTTTTAGACGAGTTAATGAAAATGTATATGTGTATGTTCAATTCTATCATAAGTGTTTGTATTTTATGTTCAAGTAAACTTGTTAGGGTTAGGGTTGGTTAGTAGAGATAGGATTCGTTTTGTGCTTGTTTTTTGCCATTCTTGAAATGATGTTGGGATAATCGGAAGTAGCAGGGATTAGAAGGACATAAGAATGGTATTTGCGAGTTTAAGCAAGCTTTCCAACGCTAAATCCATTCCTAGTGCCCCTTATCCGTCCGCTACACGCTCTTATTTCTAACCCTAAGCCAAACATACGCAACCATATATCCAATTAAGTCACAACTACATGTCACGTTGTAGTGCGCCCAAAGGAATTCTTGACTTAAGCTACGGCTATATGTCACGTATAGCCTGCTTAAGTGAGAGGGTTGTGTTTGTTTGGTCTAAGTTCATTTTAAAGTGTTTGGCGAAGATAAACTCAAGAGATTTTTCCATCTCTCATACCAACCTTCCTTAGCTCTAACAAGTGTGGAATTTATTCACACATTAAAAGAACAATGAAACAAGAAAGAAGAGAAGAAAGAATGGAAAAATACGGTTTTACAAAGTAAACAAGCTAACTATTTGGGTCCTCACCTAGGCAAGGGATTCCATCGAGTATCATGGCTTAAAAATACGGATTAGATGAAAAGAAATAAGAATAATAAATAACAACAATTACTTAACAATAACAAATAAAAGTTACACTAGGATTTTAAAATACAATACAAGAATTTAAAGATACAAGTTAAGAAAAAACCCTCATCTTCATTAATTTTTCACTCAAAAGCCCACACTACAATTTCATGGAGAATAGATGATGAAGAAGAATAAGCTACAAATTAAACTACACTAAATCCTAATAAAGAAAAGCATTCCTAACTTGGGTTAAAACTGAAGTATTTATAGGCAGAGAAATGAAATCCTAGGGCTATATTCCGAGTCCCTAGACAATTACCAAACTACACCTAAAATATGATCTGGAGATGATATGATATGGTCACGGAACCGCCGCCTAAAAGGCCTATTGGCCGCGGTTCTGCGGTCCTTTGGAAGGCTTAGTGTGTCATTTTTCTGGGTCTTCCTTGTGTTGTTTTGTTCTTCTGTTCTACAGGTTCAAAATTGCAAAATGGTTCCAAAATATTTTCACATTTTCAACAGTCCAAAATGGCTACACTTTTAATCTTTTTGACTTTGATCTCCTTCGAGCTCCGCGCACCTCTTAATTTTTGTGCTGCCCCTCTCGTGCTCTGCGCTTGATCAAGACACGAATGACCGCTGTTCTTGTCTTATTTCTCGAACCGGTAAGCGGCATTGGACGGGTGTAGATGACCGGAATCCGGATTTTATCTGTTTTTGGCAGATGTTCTGGATTTCGGCATAACTGTGGAGATTTTGCGTGATTTGCGTTATTTTGGATTGGAAACTTATAATCTGTAATCATGTAGCAAACACGGATCAAAAGCACCTGCCTATAAACAAATGAGCAGAAGAATGGGCGGTATTAAATGCAATATTCTGGTGTGAACAAATACTCCCAAATTTATCTTTTGCTATCCCTAACAAAATCATTTATTTTCAAAAAGTTCTAAGCTCATTTTCATAGGCATCACAGTTGCACTTAGTGTGTGCAACAAGCCGTTAAATCTCTAGATGTCCTTAGTAGGAGGAGTGTTATCTCCTAAGGGTTTCCAGCGGATACTACCTATAAAATCCCGTCAAGCTAATTTCATAAGATAACCTTGATTCTAATCTTATAGTTTAGCATTTAAATTAGAAATTCTATCATCCTAAGTTAGAAATATCCATCCTTTATTTTTCACACCTCCTATTTATTCAACCTAAGATCCTATATATTTTTGACAGTTTAGAAAGATCTCGGTTTCTCTTGAGTTTTCCTTCTAAAGCGCAGTCTCCAATCCAGATTTTTTATCATCTTTACGGAAATCATAAGACTTATTCTTTATCCTTACCTTTCCTCCAAATATCGATCGTATACCCTTACGTGTGTATAAATTTAACCCATACACTCAAGAATTCAATTCAAGCTATAATACCCTTGCCCTAATACCTAATACTATTTCTTTTCATTAATGATGGACGGATTTGCTCACACACCTTTCGTACGACTATTATTGCTTCCTGAGGCACTAATCAGCCGATTACTGAACGTGTGAGGTTATTACAGTGTAAATAGCAGTTTCCAGATCTTGTACTTTATTTTTTTCTTTTTCTTTTCAATACCAGATATATTTTTCAATGATGCTCTTTTAGCGGTTAACTTTAAATACCGTTTTTTCTTTCATACCAGGCTTTCAGGCAAGAGTATTTCTAGGTATCCTCTACTATCCCAAGTTTCAAGGTGGGGTATATACTTTCTGAATTTAGACTAAAAAATAGGAACTATTTTTCAGACTTATCCCTCAATAAAACTTTCAATACTTTCCCTTCATCTCGACTTAACTCAAGAACCGAACTCAAGATTACTTACTTCTAAAAAAACTACATGGACGTATATTTACCAAGGTTAAACTGAAGGAGGGTTATTTTTAGGGTTTTCAATTCCTAAACCTAGGATTTAGTTATTTCTAACGTATCAAACCAAATTTTTGGAATAAAAATTTAAGTTACCCTACTAGCTAGCTTGACGACAAAGTTTTTATATTTTTGGAGAAATTTTCAATTTTTGTGGGTTTTTAAATAAGTATGAAAATGCAAAATATACACATGAATGTAAAGATAGAAAGCCTACCGAGCACACCCCCAAACTTAAACTTGACAGTGTCCTCACTGTCATGCTACACCAAGAGAGTCAAAATTGTTGAGAGGTCAAAATCTGTCGGTGCTCTCCTTTTTTTTTTGGTTTTTATAAAAGAAAAAGCAAATAAAATATATACACACACATAAAATTCCCTCAAAACTTAAGTGAAACAGTGTTTTCATTGTTTAAGCGTTAAAGTTCAGAATTAGGGGGGAGAGAGTATCATCAATCTATACAAGGCCTTACAAAGGCCAAAAGTTAATACCAACCATTCAAATTTTTTATCGTGATAATGCAGTGGTTGGAGAAAGAACGTGTAGAGAAAATAAATGAAGAATACCTGAGACCGTTCGTGGATGGAAGCGGGATACGGTCTCGGTAGAGGAGAAGATGGATAAAGGGGAGAAAGAAATGGAATACGAACTTGAGAGTGAAAATAGATTGAATAAATTAGTACAGTCTGTAATGATTGAAGTGTAAAAATAGATTGTACTAATCTATTAACATATTGAGAAATGGGGTCAAACCTTTCAAAATTCCCAAGAAAACATGGGTCGATCGAACTTGGTGAACCAGACGTAAGAAATGAAGGTAATACGGCATCTGGCGAAGTCGAAACGATAGAAAAGATGGAGGAAAGTGATCGAGGAATGGTATCGGTTAAACGTTCAGGAGAATGCTCACAGTCAATGGAAGGGACATGATGAATTGGAAAATCTGACTCATCTAATAAAACTGGTTCATTCTCAGTGATATCCTCAAAATTCTCCTCAAAATTCAGCTCATCTATGCATTCATCATCATCAATTTACAGACGAATATTGGGTTCGGGAAAAACAGTCAATGGTTTGGGATGATGCCCACACAGAAGTGAAAGAACATGATGAATTTGTGAGAAAAACCCTTCCAAAATTATAGGTGCATAATCCAAAATATTCCCAGCGTCAATATTCTCAATCAAGTAAAAGTCAAATTTCTCAAATACCTCATCAAAAGCATGGTTTTCGATCAATTGCGGCTATAAATTGGAGGTGTAGAGATCAACGGGATTGGGTTCGGTTTCACTTGAAATGGATTCTTCACAATCGAGCAAATCAAACACTACGTAGTCGCACAACTCATAAAACGTTCTATCTTCAATTGGTGAAACATTTGGGGCACTTGATATACTTTCGAAACTGGAGTTGTAGAATTTAATTTGAAATGGGTAGCTTTGATTTGGAAAGGTGTATTGCTCACTCTCACTACGCAAATTCTCAAATTGTCCTATTGCCTCATTATACATTGGAAAATTCGGAGCTAGTTGGAAACTAACTGCCGGTTCGTTAGGTTGTATGGGGGCGGCCATGGATGCAATCAAATCCTCCATCTGTCGGCGCGACGCTACCCGAAATTCTTCTAATGACTGTTTAAGGCTAGACATGGGTTGTGAAGGGGTTTCAGTAAAAGATTCAAATTCGTGTGGATACATGAAACTCCCAAACAACTGTTAAGAAGAAATGTCTAGAGAAGATGTAAAAGTCGGGTAGGGTTGATAGGAATCGAATGGACGTGTAAAAGGGGCAGAATTAGGATCAACATTATGATAAGAAGGTGATTGGAATTGTTGTCCTAACGAATTTGGAGTGGTGAAAGGAGTGAAAGATCATCTACGGGATTGTTCAATTCTGTCAGCAATGGACATGGGTTTCGGAGTCGTAACATGACTCTCAGAAGGGGTATCAACATGAGAAGGTGTAAAAGTTTGATGTGGTTGATACAAAGTGGAGTACGGTGTCTAATTGTTGGTTCTATAAGCGTCTATCCGATCTCTCAAAGAAATTTTGGGCATGGATGGATCGTTCGAAGTTCAACCAAAGCAAGAACTGTAAGAAGAAATGTCTGGTTGTGGGTACCAAAGTTCAGCAATTGGTCATTTTGGGTTACCCATGTTATGAAAAGAGTGAAATGTAGGGAGGGTGGAAGGTGGGTGAATTTTTATATATTTTTGATTTTTTTTGGATTTTTGAAATTGTTTGTTTTGGTTTTTGAAAAACACGAAATTATGGGACTAAACTTTATACAAGCACAATCACAATCACAATATGCACAAACAACACCTAGAGCTATAGTCTTTAAAGTCCAACCAGATCGCTCTTAAACTTCCAAGTGATAAGTTGCAGGATAACTCTCGAATCACATCTTCACTGCCAATTGTGGTCAGATAAGCACAAGTAAGATAAGGAGGGTTCCGCTCACGAATTACCGTGAGACGGGCTTATTAAAATTACCTCCTCACTTATCTAGCCTAGACACCACAAAGTCAAGTTTAGATAAACGACCGATTCCTCGCAACCTTCACTTGTCCTAAATGAGCGCGGCAAGTCCTTATAGGTTTGGTCTAAATATTTTTTATTAACTCAACCTAATGCATGCTTTTCGTGATTTGTGGGGTCTTAGGAAGGGTGATGAAATTCTCACCCAATCTTAATTGGTGTTCAAGCCCCTTTACGTCCGTATTATTATATGTAAAGCGTTTAAACAAACAAAATCTAAAACAACTAAAATTTTATTTGGCGGCGGCACAATCTGTGCAAAGAAACCCGCATAAAATATAATTCAGTGAAGTAGAGAGGAGAAGTTTAGAGCAGAGAAGAATCCTGAAAAAATTTGGGGGCACGAAGACCAAGTTTGGCCACGGAACCGCCGCCCTTACCACCTATTGGCCGTGGATCCACAGTGGTTTTGAAGAGTTGGAGCTCCAAACTTGTTCTGTACACTCCCCTTGTTATGTTTTTCTGTATTGAAACCTCTGTTTCTTAATTTGATCACTGCTTTTGCTCCAGATTTGCCTGCACACTTGCACACAAAAAATATAAAAAATAACACGATGTTTTTTTTAATTTTATATATATATATATTTGTTTTAATTTTTATATACAAAAATTAACCCGAATAATAAGAAAAAAAAATACGTTATCGTCTCCCCGACAACGGCGCCATTTGATTGAACGGCGGAGAACGATCGCCGTATGTATTATGATATGCGTTCTAATTTGTTCTCTACTTACTACAATCAAGACGGTTTCGTTTGTAGCTAGCCGGTTGAGTACGAGTCGTCCACTGAGAGATGGTTCGTATTTTCGTTCATGTTTGAGAAGAGTTAATGAAAATATATATGTGTATGTTCAATTCTATCCTAAGTGTTTGTATTTTATATTCAAGTAAACTTGTTAGGGTTAGGGTTGGTTAGTAGATGTAGGATTAGTCTTGTGCTTGATTTTTTCCATTCTTGAAATGATGTTGGGATAATCGGAAGTAGCGAGAATTAGGAGGACATAGAAATGAGAATTGCAAGTTTAAGCAAGCTTTCCAATGCTAAATCCATTTCTAGTGCCCCTTGTCTATCCGCTACATGCTCTTATTTCCAACCCTAGGCCAAACATACGCAACCATGTATCCAATTAAGTCACAACTATATGTTATGTTGTAGTGCGCCCAAAGGACTTATCGACTTAGGTTGCGGCTATATGTCACGTATAGCGCACTTAAGTGAGGGGGTTGTGTCTGTTTGGTTTAGGTTCATTTTAAGGTGTTTGGCGAAAAGAAGCACAAGAGATTTTTCCACCTCTCATACTAACCTTCCTTAGCCCTAATAAGTGTGGAATTTATTCACACATTAAAAGAAAAATGAAACAAGAAAGAAGAGAATAAAGAATGGAAAAATACGGTTTGACAAGTTAATAAGCTAACTACTTGGGCTCTCACCTAAGCAAGGGACTCTATCGAGTATCATGTTTTGAAAATACGGATTAGAAAAAAGAAAGAAGAACAATAAATAACAACAACTATTTAACACCAACAAATAAAAATTACACTAGGAATTTAAAATACAATACAAGAATTTAAAAATACAAATTAAGAAAAAAAAACCATCTTCATTAATCTTCCACTCAAAAGCTCTCACTATAATTTCATGGAGAATAAATGATGAGGAAGAAGAAGCTACAAACTAAACTACACTAAATCCTAATAAAGAAAAGCATTCCTAACTTGGGTCAAAACTGAAGTATTTATAGGCAGAGAAATGAAACCCCAGGGACATATTCTGAGCCCCTATACAATTACCAAACTGTAAGTCGATGTACTACACCCCAGAACTTGTGGGGAGGCGGAAATTTTCAAAAACGAACTTGTTTAGTGAACGAACATCGACTAACCGCTTGAATCGAAGCTAAACTATAAATAACCAAACACAAAGTGTTTCTAAACTACTGTGTTTAGGGATTATACCTAATGAACCAACTCCTTCGTCTTTACGATCTCTTTGCCCTCCTCGGCCTTCTCTAGGTAGTAGACGATCCACCCGAGAGCAAAACTCCAAGCTAAACCTCTAAACTTGAGGCAACCAACCTTCTTGGATTGCTAATCAAAGAAGCTAGGTGTAATATAGAGATGGTTATGGATTAATTAGTCTTACTAACCCTTGTACTCAACTCATGAGAGGGGAGGATTAGTCTTTTGAAGAGGGAGAGCTTGAGGAGAGAGAATGTGAGAATGAATTATGATGAGAATAGTAATGTATCATAATAAATATGAAGCATTCTTATTTATGAGAAAAAGAATAATACATAATGAATAAGCATGCTTCACAAATATCTAATGGTGATTCATTGTCATGACTCACTAAGCATTTATCATGCATTAATGATATGCATGAATCACCCTCATGACTCACTAAACTCATTTAATGCAAATGACACATAACCCTCCTTAGTCACCATCTTTTAGAAGCTTCTCGTACAATTACGAGAACGCTCCTCCAATCCGCAAAAATACGGAAAAACTTTAGACTGTAAAAATCCAATAACCGGATACCAGTAACTGGCTTAAACCAAAGCCGACTGGTAAAAACTATCCGAAAGTCGTACGCGCGTAAACGCACGTATGCGTCCGAACCCTTTGTCGCAAAACCATGCGACCTCTATATCGTTTCGCCTGGAGTAGGAAACTCTCTGTGTGGGACTCTAGAGACTCGACTACTACGCTGGCAGTGGGTTTAACCACAGACTGCAAGCGGCACTAGCTGTACGTAACGGTCCCCAGGTAGTTTGTCGATAAGAAGGCCGATGAGGAAACCCATCCGAACTCCTACTGAGTCTGATGTGACAATCTCCATACAGTCCGGTCCGTTCGTCCAAGACTATCGCATATCGGGCCTAGGGGGGCGGCAAGCGTCAGTCCCCTAATAGCGGTATAAGTCGTGTCGGAGGGAAGCCCATTACACCCTGAGAAACTATTGGAACCTACCAGCAAATCTCGCTTGCCCTGGCCAGGGACTTTGCGTAATGGCTCTTTGACACAGCACGATATCTACTCCCAATACCGGGAGGGACGAATCCTGTCTAACCGCCACTGCCTCCAAGTGCTCGGGACTGCACCCAACTGCTACCTGTTTGCACGACTCCTTTGAGCCGTGGTAGGGTAGCAATCTAAGAACAGTGGGACACACTCGAGGCGAAGTAGCAGTGTCAAGTCTGCGGACTATGCTGTACTCATGTCATCTGGGAACTGCTCACTGACGACTGGTATCAAACCAACCAACAGTTCCCTGTGAGTCCTGTCCGGTGTACCCGTAACCTAACGAGCACCTGCATACTATCTCCAGTACGACGTACTGACGGCTGTGGGACAGACCATCTCCCCAACTGGGATGAGAAGCGTACACACCAGTCTACTCCGGAGTATCGATGCTCTATCTCGATAATCCAACGACCAGGGACCTGAATAAGGATGTGCTTGTAGACTACCCAGCCCCCACTAGTGTGACTGCCATCACAACGCTGGTAGACAAGCAAGATCCTAAGAGCTCTATCAATACGTACACTCACATATTAAGATAGAAAAACCAAGTAGCATACTACCATGTTTAGCAAGACTGTTATATACATGTGAATATCCCAAGCTTCCATTAAGTAATATACAAACTAGTATGATACAGTAATGGCCTTCTAGGGCATAAACACTAACAATCTCCCACTTGCACTAGGGCCATGTACTGGCATATCGTAGACCGATGATCTCGAGTAGTCTCTCGAACTGAATCTGAGGTAGGGCCTTCGTGAATGGATCAGCAATGTTCTCTTCAGAAGCAACTCTCCGAACCTCGATCTCCTGACGATCAATGATCTCCCTGATCAGGTGATACCGCCTTAAGATGTGTCTGGACTTCTGATGGGACCTTGGTTCCTTCGCTAAAGCTATAGCTCCGTTGTTGTCGCAATACAGAGGTATTGGATCAACTATGGTAGGAACCACCTGAAGTTCTGTTAGGAACTTCTTCATCCAGACTGCTTCTTTTGCGGCATCGCAAGCAGCTATATACTCCGCTTCCATCGTCGAGTCAGCAACGGTGTCCTGCTTGGAGCTCTTCCAGCACACCGCCCCTCCATTGAGGGTAAAGACATAACCCGACATGGACTTGGAATCGTCCTTATCACTCTGGAAGCCGGAATCAGCAAAGGCCTCCAACCTGAGGTCTTTTCCGCCGTAAACTAAGAACATCTCCTTAGTCCTCCTCAGGTACTTGAGAATGTTCTTTACTGCTATCCAGTGCTTCTCCCCTGGGTCTGACTGATACCGGCTTACCACGCTCAGTGCGTAAGCTACATCTGGTCTGGTACACAACATCGCATACATTATAGAGCCTACCGTAGAAGCGTAGGGTATAATAGACATGCGTTCCCTTTCCAAATCAGTCTTGGGGGACATCTCTTTGGAGAGGGTGATTCCGTGACAAGCCGGTAGATTACCGCGCTTAGAATCTTCCATACTGAATCTTTTCAGTACAGTGTCGATATACCTGGACTGCGAAAGTCCCAACATCCTCTTGGATCTATCACGATAGATTCGGATCCCCAGAATGTAAGAGGCATCACCCAGGTCTTTCATGGAGAACCTGTGTGACAAGAATCCTTTGACAGATTGTAGCATAGGAATGTCATTTCCTATCAATAGAATGTCATCCACGTACAAGACGAGGAATACGACACTTCTGGCTACAACTTTACTATATATGCACGGTTCATCTGGATTTTTGATAAAGTCACATTCTTTGACTGTCTCATCAAAACAGATGTTCCAACTCCGCGATGCCTGCTTTAGTCCATAAATAGACTTAAGCAGCTTGCATACTTTCCCGCTGCTCCCACTCTGATTGAAACCCTCTGGCTGATCCATATAGACGCTCTCTTCTAAATTTCCATTCAGAAAAGCCGTCTTTACGTCCATCTGCCAGATTTCATAATCATGGAAGGCAGCAATAGCAAGAAGGACCCGAATGGATTTGAGCATAGCCACTGGAGAAAAAGTTTCGTCATAGTCCAAACCAGGTCTTTGACGAAAACCCTTTACAACAAGTCTAGCCTTATAGGTTTCCACCTGTCCATCTACACCAATCTTTTTCTTGAAGATCCATTTGCATCCTATGGGTTTTACCCCATCTGGAGCAAAGTCCAAAGTCCATACTTTGTTGGTGTACATGGACTCCATTTCGGTCCGCATTGCATCTAGCCATCGTACCGAGTCGCCGCTCTGGATGGCCTGCTGGAAGTTAGTAGGTTCATCATCATCTATGATGCAATCCTCTCTATCCCCGTCTATGAGAAAACCGTAGTATCTCTTAGGCGGATGAGACGGCCTACTACTCCTGCGGAGGGGTGCGGGAATGTTCTGTTCTTCTTGAACTACCGGTTCTACCAAACTTTCAGTATTAGTTTGTGGTTCTGGAATTTCTTCCAGTTCTATTTCGCTCCCACTTGATTCCTTTTCTAAAAACTGATGTTCTAGAAAATGGGCATTACGAGAAACAAATACCTTTTGTTCCTCTGCGTAATAGAATAGATATCCCCTGGAGTGCTTTGGATATCCCACAAAACTACACTTTACTGATCGTGCCTCGAGCTTGTCCACATGCTGCTTTTTAACAAAAGCTGGACATCCCCAAACCTTCATATGTTGAAGATGGGGTTTCTTCCCAGTCCACATCTGATATGGAGTGGTAGGCACAGTCTTGGTAGGAGCCCTGTTCAAAAGATATGCCGCTGATTCTAGCGCATAACGCCAGAAAGATCGCGGTAACTCAGCATTACTCATCATGGATCGTACCATATCCAATAGGGTTCGATTCCGTCTCTCCGATACACCGTTATGCTGTGGAGTGTATGGAGGAGTAAGCTGAGAGAGAATTCCTTTCTCTTTTAGGTAACCTAGGAACTCGGCACTTAAGTATTCTCCACCTCGATCAGATCTTAGTGTCTTAATACTTTTGCCTGTTTGGTTTTCTACTTCATTCTTATACTCTTGGAATTTCTCAAAAGCCTCGGATTTATGTTTCATCAGATAAATGAATCCGTATCTTGAGTAATCATCCGTGAAAGTAATGAAATAGGAAAAACCACCTCTTGCATGTGTAGACATCGGACCGCATACATCGCTGTGTATGAGTCCTAAGAGCTCGCTCGCTCTTACTCCTTGTCCAGTAAATGGAGTCTTTGTCATCTTTCCTTTGAGACAGGATTGACAAGTGTCATAAGTTTGATATTCGAACGAGTCCAAATATCCTTCTTTATGCAACTTAGTCAACCTTCTCTCATTGATGTGACCCAGTCTACAATGCCATAAGAAAGCTTTATTTAAATCTGGAGACTTTTTTTTTAGTGTGTTCTGGACATTGAAAATTTGGAGTTGGTTTAAAACATATATGCCGTTATTTAGAGTACCGGACCCAATCAAATCATGATTAAGGTGGATGTTAACAACATCTCTTATAAACGTGAAATCATAACCTTTATTTGATAACAAGGAAACTGATATGATATTACACGTTAAGCTTGGTACAAAATAACAGTTATGCAAAACCAAAATATGTCCACTTGTCAATCCTAGGTGATAATCCCCGACGGACGCAGCTCCCACGCTAGCTCCGTTAGCAACCTTTAGGGTCATATCACCTTCCTTCAGCACTCTACGGTTTCTCAGTGCCTGCAATGAATTGCAAATATGAGATCCTGATCCGGTATCCAATACCCAGGAAGTAGAGTTGATCGACAGACAATTCTCAATTACAAACACACCTGAAGTCGAAGCCACAGCTTGCTTCGGTTCCTGGTTCTTGGCGATCCACGCCTTGCAATCCTTCTTCCAGTGCCCTTTCCTGTGACAATGGAAGCACTCATCCTGGCCAACTATCGGTACTGCTATCTTTTTCTTTCCCTTCCCTCCCACCTTACTAACACCTCCTCTAGGTTTGGGTGCGGCCTTCTTCTTCCTTCCTTTGGCCCTAGCCTTGGACCCGGAAGAAGATGCACCGCCAACAAACATAGCGGGTGTTTCCCTTACTTTCTGTAAGGTGCCCTCTGCACTCCTTAACATGTTCAGGAGTTCCGCAAGTTCAACTTCTTTTCCTTGAAGGTTGAAGTTGAGGATAAACTGGGCGTAGGTGGGAGGAAGGGACTGGAGAATGAGGTCTGTATAGAGCTCATTATCCAAAGTCGTCCCAAGGTCTGCGAGCTCTTCAATATAGCCGATCATCTTTAGGACATGTTCACCTACCGATGACCCGACAGCCAACCTCGCTCGAAACAAGTTCTTAGAGGTCTCGTATCTTGCTATACGAGATTGCTCTCCATAAAGTTCCTTTGTATGGAGAAATATGCCATCTAGGGACATATCCTCGTGCCTCCTCTGATGTTCATTGTTCATTGAGGCAAGCACGATGCACTTGGCTTTCGCGCAATCTAAATCCCAGGTTTTGCGGATTTCCTTATCCGCATTGCTGGATTTGGGACCAGGGACAGCAGGTGCCGTAGCGGTGAGGATGTACCCCAATTTGTCATAGGTCAAAGCCATTTTGACATTCCGCAGCCAATCTTTATAGTTTGGCCCTGTCAGTATATTTTTCTCTAAAAGTAACTTAAGTCCAGTCATTTTCAGGGTCGCTGCAATTAGGAGAGAGAGAAGAAAACTCTTTAGCATGATGCTCTTGCAAGTTTAAAGTGGTTTTTAGTTTATCTAAACTGGATGGCTCCCACTGTTTCTCGAATCCTTCCTCAAACCATAAAAGAAGAATTAGCCAGGACAATTCTCACCGTACAATACTTGCTTAACCGTTCAGCCAGGCCAGTGTCGATACTTCGAGGGAGGTTTTCCAACGCTTTCGCGAAGTTCCTTAATTAAATAACTTCTTTTCTCTGGGGGCGTAACCCCGCTGACACCTTTCTGGACACCTACTAGGTTTATAGCATTGATCGTTAAGTGACGAATATCCTGATAAGTAGCATATACTCACAGTAGGATCGGGATCCAAATATCATCGTATGATAATGTTGAAGGAATCCTACCAATATTCATCAAACTCCAAATGGTATGCATCTCTTTGCAAATTTCAGTTTCTTTAGAAATTCCCGATATAAGTTTTTGCCCCATGCTCTTATGACCTTGGCTTTGGTCAAAATGTCATAAGTCACATGTCAAGTTCTACCCGTCATTATCTTGTCAATTTGAACCCATCCGTATATACCCCTGACTTTGGTCAAATGGTAATACGACTGTCCCAAACCAACTCATCTATCTTATGCAACAAATGAAAACCCAGTAGCTACCAAACACTATGCCTTGACTTTGGCCAAAATGCATAGCTTGAATACTACTGAATACCCAAATGAAATGACGGAGGGCTACGAATGGTTTTGGCGAAACCGTGAACGTAGTGAACTTGATATAACCGAAGGAACCTGATAGCTTTTAAAAGGAGTGGTTAAATCTCCGCATTTAAAAATATCTGTTTTTAAAAATAACCGAGTGGTTTCTTTTAAATTGTTCCAACGATTTTAAACTTGGTTTATTTTCTTTGCATTATAGATAATGCGTCCCATCATTAACCTATCATTGCAGAAAACAACGAAAATACAACGTCCTCTTATGCCATCCGCATTCGCCACGGGGTCCCGTCATCACCCGTTAGGTTACTTAACTAACGACAGAGCGGGGGCTGGGCTAGCGTGGGTGTAAAACATAAGTGACGTCTAAATAGCTATCATATATATAGATATTTTACATTCGTCTGACGCAATGATATACATTCCAGAACACAGATAAACAATATTGGATTTGCAAGCAATCTGTATTTCTTTTGAGCCTGCAAGAAAAGATAGATTACACAGTTGTGATGAATAGCCGTTACCCCACCCTCGACCCCTACGGGTACGGCAAACTACCCGCCCGGCAGTTTGTGTACCCCACCTTGGGTCAGTCCTAGGAGCAAAAACAGTAAAATGAAATAATACAACGGTGGCTACAACCGCAACCTGGATGTGCCCCGCAAAAATAATATTACAACAAATTACATTTACAACAAATGAATTAAACAATAACCCATTGCAAACCCCGGCTATACACCACAACAGTCCAATACAGTTTATATGCACAAACAGATATAACCATTACAGAAATGTGCAACCCCCTGCCAACCGACATACTAGCAGTTAGGGGAGGTTTACGAACACATTTATCAATCACAGATATAATCCAACATGCAAATACTGTACAATTTCGATCGATTAAACATCTTTAATATTGCTCCAAAAACTGCTCTGTAAAACTGAAACCTGAGCAAATATTAAATATCCCAGAAAATCCCAAATTACACAGAGAAGCAGCACAGGAAATTTGAGTTCCTGACTCGGCAACTCGGCGGCGGAAGCGCGGCGGATCGGTGCGATCCGCCGCGGTTCCGCGGCCGCGTTGCCGATTCAGGAGCTCAAATTTCTTGGGTGTTCTTCTGGTATCTTTTCAAGCTCTCTGAACTTACCTGAAAAATTTTTAGACTTCATTTTAATTTCGACAGAAACTTGACAGATTTAGGGTTTTTCGGCTTCGTTTTTCCGTTCGAAATTCGTACAAATTTGCAATAAAGTTATTTATTGTTTAGCGAGGCTCTGATACCACTGTAAGTCGATGTACTACACCCCGAACTTGTGGGGAGGCGGAAATTTTCAAAAACGAACTTGTTTAGTGAACGAACATCGACTAACCGCTTGAATCGAAGCTAAACTATAAATAACCAAACACAAAGTGTTTCTAAACTACTGTGTTTAGGGATTATACCTAATGAACCAACTCCTTCGTCTTTACGATCTCTTTGTCCTCCTCGGCCTTCACTAGGTAGTAGACGATCCACCCGAGAGCAAAACTCCAAGTTAAACCTCTAAACTTGAGGCAACCAACCTTCTTGGATTGCTAATCAAAGAAGCTAGGTGTAATATAGAGATGGTTATGGATTAATTAGTCTTACTAACCCTTGTACTCAACTCATGAGAGGGGAGGATTAGTCTTTTGAAGAGGGAGAGCTTGAGGAGAGAGAATGTGAGAATGAATTATGATGAGAATAGTAATGTATCATAATAAATATGAAGCATTCTTATTTATGAGAAAAAGAATAATACATAATGAATAAGCATGCTTCACAAATATCTAATGGTGATTCATTGTCATGACTCACTAAGCATTTATCATGCATTAATGATATGCATGAATCACCCTCATGACTCACTAAACTCATTTAATGCAAATGACACATAACCCTCCTTAGTCACCATCTTCTAGAAGCTTCTCGTACAATTACGAGAACGCCCCTCCAATCCGCAAAAATACGGAAAAACTTTAGACTGTAAAAATCCAATAACCGGATACCAGTAACTGGCTTAAACCAAAGCCGACTGGTAAAAACTGTCCGAAAGTCGTACGCGCGTAAACGCACGTATGCGTCCGAACCCTTTGTCGCAAAACCATGCGACCTCTATATCGTTTCGCCTGGAGTAGGAAACTCTCTGTGTGGGACTCTAGAGACTCGACTACTACGCTGGCAGTGGGTTTAACCACAGACCGCAAGCGGCACTAGCTGTACGTAACGGTCCCCAGGTAGTTTGTCGATAAGAAGGCCGATGAGGAAACCCATCCGAACTCCTACTGAGTCTGATGTGACAATCTCCATACAGTCCGGTCCGTTCGTCCAAGACTATCGCATATCGGGCCTAGGGGGGCGGCAAGCGTCAGTCCCCTAATAGCGGTATAAGTCGTGTCGGAGGGAAGCCCATTACACCCTGAGAAACTACTGGAACCTACCAGCAAATCTCGCTTGCCCTGGCCAGGGACTTTGCGTAATGGCTCTCTGACACAGCACGATATCTACTCCCAATACCGGGAGGGACGAATCCTGTCTAACCGCCACTGCCTCCAAGTGCTCGGGACTGCACCCAACTGCTACCTGTTTGCACGACTCCTTTGAGCCGTGGTAGGGTAGCAATCTAAGAACAGTGGGACACACTCGAGGCGAAGTAGCAGTGTCAAGTCTGCGGACTATGCTGTACTCATGTCACCTGGGAACTGCTCACTGACGACTGGTATCAAACCAACCAACAGTTCCCTGTGAGTCCTGTCCGGTGTACCCGTAACCTAACGAGCACCTGCATACTATCTCCAGTACGACGTACTGACGGCTGTGGGACAGACCATCTCCCCAACTGGGATGAGAAGCGTACACACCAGTCTACTCCGTAGTATCGATGCTCTATCTCGATAATCCAACGACCAGGGACCTGAATAAGGATGTGCTTGTAGACTACCCAGCCCCCACTAGTGTGACTGCCATCACAACGCTGGTAGACAAGCAAGATCCTAAGAGCTCTATCAATACGTACACTCACATATTAAGATAGAAAAACCAAGTAGCATACTACCATGTTTAGCAAAACTGTTATATACATGTGAATATCCCAAGGTTCCATTAAGTAATATACAAACTAGTATGATACAGTAATGGCCTTCTAGGGCATAAACACTAACACAAACTACCCTCAAAATATGATCTGGAGACGACATGACATGGCCGTGGAACTGCCGCCCTAAAGGCCAATTGGCTGCGTTTCCGCGGTCCTTTGGAGGGCTTAATGTGTCGTTTTTCTAGGTCTTCCTCGTGTTGCTTTGTTCTTCTATTTTACAGGTTTAAAATTGCAAAATGGTTCTAAATATCTTCAGTTTCAACAGTCCAAAATGGCTACACTTTTAATCTTTTTGACTTTGATCTCCCTCGAGCTCCGTGCACCTCTTGATCTGTGTGCTGCCCCTCTCGTGCTCTGCACTTGACCAAGACACGAATGACCACTGTTCTTGTCTTGTTTCTTGAACTGGTAAGTGGCACTAGACGAGTGTAGATGACCGGAACCCGGATTTTATCTGTGTTTGGCAGATGTTCTGGATTTTGGCATAACTGTAGAGATTTTGTGTGATTTGAGTTATTTTGGACTGGGAACCTGTAACCTGTAATCATGTAGCAAACACAGATCAAAAGCACCTGCCTATAAACAAATGAGCAGAAAAATAGGCGGTATTAAATGCAATATTTTGGTGTGAACAAGTGAATTGGGATGCTTGTGAATGAAGTTACCGTGAATTTGGCAGAGATGACACCTCTTCGCATACTCTTCGCAATCCCTTATCATGGTAGGCCAGTAATACCCAAGCCGTTTAATTTGAAACCGCATTTTTGGGCTAGATTGGTGAGCTCCGCAGACGTCTGAGTGAACTTCTTTCATGCCTTTTTGGGTTTTGGCCGATGACAGACACCTGAGTCAGAGTTGGTCATATGATCCGCGGTTTAGCGTATTATTTACAAACACGTATCGAAGAGCTCTCTTCTTCAGCTGAACCCTCGTAATTTTTTCTTCGGGCAGCTTGTCGTATCAGAGGTACTCTATGAAGGGCTCTCTCCAATCGGGCTCGTCTTGAATGATCAGAACTTTTTCGGCAGGATTGCTCATTTGTTCTGCACTTTCTTCTTCTCGTAAAGAGATCGGGGGCAGAATTTGCTGGCTCCTAACTGTGATCAGAATTTCATCCATATCAGGATCACCAGCTCTTTGGTTAGGCGAGCGAGTGTTGGTTATAGTGCCCTCAAGTCAATTATTGTAATCGCAGGCACGCGATTAGATGATTGAGGGAGGACCTATACGGGTAGAACATTCTTACTCAAAATGATAGTATGCTACCTGCTTTGTCTTTATCATCATGTACATACTTCAGGTGGCATTATAGTTCACTATTACATGTTGATAGAGCCCATAGGATTCCTGCTTGACTATCAGCATTATGATGGCGATCATATACGTGAGAGCTGGGTGGTCTATAAGCACATCCTTAAATGTCCCTAGTCGTGGGAGTATTGAGACTGGGCATCGATACTCTAGATAGTGTATACTGATCGAGACCCTGATGAGGGGCGGTGGTCGGTCTCACAAGCCATTGGTGTTACTTTGTTCACCTAAGATAGTATACAGGTGATCATTGGGTTATGAGTACACTGGACGGACTCGCCGGGAACCTGCTAGTTGGTATTATACCTATTGTCAGATAGCAGTTCCCAGATGACATGTGTACAAATAAGTCTGTCGACCTGAGATCGTCAATTATCTCGTGCGATTTCCCACTGTGCTTTGATTACTACCTTACCACGGCTCAAAGGAGTCGTGTAAACAGGTTTTAGTTGGGTACAGTCTCGAGCCACATGGAAGCAGTGAGCGGATCGTCGGGGATTCGTCTCTCCCGGTATTGGGGGTTGATGTCGCGTTGTGCACGTGTGGCCATCACCAGAAATCCTTGATCAAGTTAGTCGAGAATTACTGATTTAGATCAGTAGTTTCTCAGTTTGTGATGGGCTTCATACCGACACGAAATGTCGCGTTATTAGGGGTCTGATTTTATCTACCCCCTAGACTTGATATGCGATACTCTTAGATGAACAGATCGTACTGTATGGATATTGTCACAGGACAGGCTCAGTAAGGGTTAGGATGAGTTTGCTCGTCGGCCTTCCTTTCGCTCAATATCTGGGTAGCCGTTACGTACAGCCAGTGCCGCAGACGTGCTTGTGGTTAAACCCACTGCCAGCGTATTGACGAGTCTTTAAAGTCCCATATAGAGGGTTTCCCTGCTTCGGGCTAAATGATGTAGAGCCCGTATGGTTTTACGGCAGGGTTCGATCATATAGGTGCACTTATGCACGTATTATGATTCGGACGGATAATACTAGTGGGCTTTGGTTTAATCCGGATCTTAGTATTATATTATTAGATTATTTTCGTCTCACTGTATTCGTATTTTTAAAATACGGATACAGGTATGTATATACGGATGAGAGGCATTCTTGTAATTTATTACAAGATTGTTTTTAGAAGAATAACACCTCATTATGTTTATTAACCATTTGGTTTAATGGTTAATTGAGGTGAGAGATGAGTGTGCTTAGCTTAATTCAAGCATGCTTGATTTAGTGACTCATGGTGGTGACTTATTGGGTGACTCATGATACACCATTCTTGCATGCTTGATATTTTTGTTTTGTTGTGTGAGATATTTTGTGGTGGTGAGATATTTTTTATTGGACTTGAGATATTTTTCTTGACTTGCTATTCTCACACACTCTCACAATACTAAGCATTATTCTTTCATGAGTTGAGCTCAAGCTTCACACTCTCATCTCTCATGGTTTCTTCTTCTTCCTCTACCTTAACTCTCTTATGTGTTGAGAAAGCTAGGGTGTTTAGAGACAAATTAATCTCTCATTAGACTCTACATCATCTTAGCTATCTAGTTTAGCAAACTAGATACCCTAGTTACTTCAGTTACGAAGTAGGAGCTCGATTCATAGACTCTCGGATGGAGCATCTTCGACGGAGGGAGACCGGCGACCAAACTTGATCATGGTGGCCACTAGGAGCTTAGGAAGAGATTAAAGACCGAAGGATACGGATCATTTGGTATCACATTCCAAACTCCTTTTATTTCTTGCTAGATTTAGGGTTAATGGTCGATCCGTATTCGGGGGTTGTGGTGGCGCCGGCTTAGAAAATTTTTTGTTCCGCATTTGGCCACGGTTTGATGGCCAGGGCGTTGCCGTAACCCAACATGGTATCAGAGCCAACCCTTTAACCCTATCAAGCTTGTTCTTACATGTTTAAAAGATCGATCAAGCAAAATTCCCGAAATCCCGATTCCAAAATACGGGTTTTTGCCTATTTTTAAAAGTTGTAAAAAAACTATTTCCAGAGTCTCAAAAATACGTGCAGCGTTTTTTAGAAGCCCAGAAGAAAATTGGGCACACGAGCTAATCATTAAGCCATGGAACCGTGGCAGAACATACATGTTTGCCGCGGTTGCGCGGCCGTAATGAGGCTACCATGTATAAATTTTCTTTTGGTGCTTTATTTTTTGGAAATCTGATTTTCGGTATATTTTGTTTTTGGCCTAGACTTGTTTGAGTACTGGATTGCACTTGGGGCCAATACGGAATGTTTTTTGTCGATCGAAATTTTAAATGCATAAGTTTACAGTACATGCATTACTATCTGCGACCATGAATGTCATTAGAGCGGTACAACTCGTCTAATTGCTATATGTCTTTTAGACGTGTTTGCGAACATGACATTCATGTTGATGTTCTGTTTTGTGCTGTGGTTGTGGTTGGATCGTCGTGGTGGATATCCGGGTGGTGCAATGATAGTACAGTTTAGATTCATTTATACATTTGATATTACGGGGTGAGTGTTCGACATGTGGACTGCCGTCTCTGCCTGTTTGTATATTATTTGTTTAGGGAACGACTGGGTTAAGGTCGATATCACCGTTGTATATATATTTTCTTTTCTTTACTAGGATTACCTCAAGGTGGAGTGCATGAATAGCTGGGTTCTAGAGGGCAACGGGCCCGCATCTCATGGCATTGAAACGGAGGAGGCCTCACTCTAGAATTGGCGGGCTATTCGCCGCACTCGTAGGGGGTATAGGTTGACCCAAGATGGGGTGCTCAAGTTACCGGATTCTGCGAAGTGTTAGGTGGCCTATTCACTTTGTTGATTGGGGTTGCCTCGCTTATGGAATTGGCGGGTAACTTGCCGCGCTCGTAGGTGTCTAGGTTTTCATTGCACAGGCTATCCACACGACAGGGAACGTCGGGTCTCATTTGCGGCTCAAGTGAAACCCGGGGCTCCAGGATTATCTACTACTCTGTGTTGCTTGGCTGAGATTCTGTGATGCTGCTTTATATCATGCCTGAGATGATTGCTATATATATTTATATATATACTAGTAGATATTGTATATGTTTTGCACCCGCGCTAGTCCAGTCCCTGCTCTGCCGTTAGTTAAGTAACCTAACGGGTGATGACGGGACCCAGTGGCGAATGCGGGTAGCATATACGTACATCATATTTTCGTTCCTTTATTTGATGTGATGTGTTTAATTGATAGGACTCCGTTGATTCTGATCAATGCAAGGATAAAACAAACCTATATGATGTTGTTGGAACCAAGTTTTTAAAACGGACATTACAGACGTTTTCTTTTGCTTTGCACTGTGGTATTCGGTTATAAATATCCAGCATCTCATTCGACGAGGAAAGAGCCGAGATCCCTTCATCGGGAGTGATCTCTTGGGCAGAAGTTTGCGTCAACGTAATAACTTCGCTATAGTCGATTCTTTTGCTTTGCATCGTGGTATTCAGTTTGGAATATCCCGCATCTCATTCTACGAGGAAAGAGCCGAGATCCCTTCAGCGGGAGTGACCTCTTTAGCAAAAGTTTGCGCCACTATATATTTGTAAAACCACTCAATTTCTTCAACGAGATCAAGTTCATTGCGTTAAAGGTTTTTTGCCAAAAACCAGCCGTAGCCTTCCGTCATTTCCTATGAGTAGTACTTAGTATTTATGCTGCTTTTGTAAACCGTGTCAAGGCATAGTGTGCGGTAGCTAAGTGGTGCTTGTTTGTAGCACATGGATATGTGGATTGATTATGACAGTCATACGGCATTGTTGACTGTGTCAAGGGCTCGTGCTGGTGGGTTTAATGCAATCAAGATAATGACGGGTTGAACTTGACTAGGACTCTTTGATTTGTTGACGTGTCAAGGTCACTTGGGTCCTAGGGGTAAAAAATCACATCGGGAGTTTCAAATATACAGGAAACTTGCCAGGCATGCGCATACCTTCTGGAGCATGGTGACTTGAGTGGATTCCATCAAGCTATCATGCAATGATAGTTGGATCCTGATTCCCACTGATGAGTAGGTGTTACTCCTCGGGTTATTTTAGGTGATCCCGACTAATTCTTCCTTTTGGGTTTGAAAGAGAATTCGAGAAAATAGTGGGAGACATCCTGATTAGATAAATAAATAACCAATCTAATCTAGTTTAGAGTGCACGCTGAGTGTTTCTTTTCTCTCTCTCTTAGGCAGCTACCTTGACCCGACCTAAACTAAAGCTCATGAACCAAGTTAACCGAACCTTCTTAAAACACTTTGGCTTTTGGATTTTCATAGTCGCATATATCATTGCCTCTCATACTTTTACCCTTT
Source organism: Agapanthus africanus (assembly GCA_030015575.1). Taxonomy (NCBI): domain Eukaryota; kingdom Viridiplantae; phylum Streptophyta; class Magnoliopsida; order Asparagales; family Amaryllidaceae; genus Agapanthus; species Agapanthus africanus. The sequence continues at coordinate 580,261,902 of CM057340.1, read as the reverse complement.
ACATTTCTTCGGAACATTCCGTATCACTACGAAGATCTACATTTATTGGATATGCCATCGTATAATTAGATACGAACTCGAAGAAACTTGTTTCAGTTCGAGGACGGTTTTCGGTTATGGAGAAATAGAATTAGACTATTCAGTTGTCTTTTCCCTTTACCTTCTCTCAGGTTACGAGAACTACTGGTATTTAGGATGGTACACCTATTAAGCTTATTGGATAGTTTTCTTCCAAACCATAGGCAGCAAAGGTAGGGAAGGAAGAAAACCAACTAGCCTAAGTATGGTGTACAGAAGGTAATAAGCAAAGACATATAAAGAGATTAGAAAGGGGGCAAAAAGAAATTGCGACTCCTATCATTCATGACAAAGCCACGTATATCATCGCCACTCTTACTTCACCTTTGCATTTCTCCTGAACACTCCGTATCACTACGAAAATCCACATTTATTGGATACACCATCGTATAGTTACATACGAACTCGAAAGAACTTGTTCCAGTTCGAGAATGGTTTCCGGTTCAGGAGAAATCGAATAGGATTATTCGGGTTGTCTTTTATCTTTACCTTCTCTTAGATTGCGAGTGCTCCTAGTATTAGGAGGGTACACCTATTATGCTTATTGGATAGTCTTCTTCCAAACCTTAGGCTGGTGCCAAAAGGTATGGAAGAAAGAAAACTATTTAGTCTAAGTGCGGTGTACAGAAGGTAATGAATAAAGACATATAAAGGGATTGGAGAGATGGCAAGAAAATATACGGTTATAGTCATGAATCAGGATAGTGGAAGAGGCATTACTAGGAATACCCGGATACCCCTTTGAAACATTTTCATGTTTCAGTTTCACTGTGCAGTGTTAATTGAAAACTGTATTCCCAATTAGATTCTGACTCCAGGGTATGTATTTACCAGATTCGATTCTCACATATGTATAGTGTTATAGATGATGAGTAGGAGTAGAATATTGGGAATTGGGTGATTATATCCTCATTATATCGAAATTCTTTATAATTGGTGATATTTAAGGAAATCATCTGGGTTTTGTCTGACGACAAATTTTAGGTTTTGAATATCCATTGTTATGCACCAATTTCAAACTGATATACCTGTACGTTTATTATATAAAGTGAGATATAACTTTTTGAAATTATGACCGTGACATTTACCTATATCAGTTGATGATTAGGTAATGAGCATTCAATATCGGTGTAATTTTTCTTAACCATAATTTTTCAACCTACGACGTACAGGGTTTGAGTTATTGAACTCAGGGGACTTATACAAAGTATTGTATATTGTCTAGTGTCCATTAGGACAAAGGGGATGGTACTCATACTATATTCTATATACTTGTGACTTCTTTGTTTTTACACAAGTATTTTGTTGAAATGCAAGGTCCAAGTTTTGAGAAGTTAAAAGTATAAGAATAAACTAGAGAACCATATGTTGCAAAGTATCAAAATTCTTCAAGGTGATCGAAAATGAAGATACTTGTACTAGGTATTCTGTTGATAGTGATGGTTTTGAGAACTTACTTCTCTTTCAGGTTACTCATATGTGGATGCACTCCTAGATGAGTAATGCTGATTGGCCTCTTTCCATTTGGTTGATATGCACTGGAGACAGCTGCATGATTTTGAATCTGATTCCAATTAAATTAGTGCTCTTGATCTATAGTGGGTATAGAATGAATCATATCTTAACTATGTTAAGGTATATGGAGTTGTCCGGCTTATGCTTAAAACCAGAATCCGGATAAAATCAAGGCATGTTTCAGTAATGGCAGTTTGTGGGTTATCCCGGGCTTTGACGAGGGTTAACATTCTATCATCTGGGAGATCAATAGTTATATTGTTCTTGACTCGCCACCAGTTTTAGTAAAATGGATTCTTTTCAAAAAATATTAGTGGGCATTTGGTACAACTGGAAGTGATTTTAGAACCACAAACGATTACTAAAAATTTAGTAGAACCTAAATATTCAATTGGATTCGACATTCCATTAGCCACTCTACAGATTTTGTGGGTAACCTCAGGCATCCGAGAGGTACTTCAGTCTTCTCAGAGATGGTGACAGGGAGGTTCTTGTTTACCCAAACTTGCCACTACTGTTGTTCTAGATTATGAGATCCGGCATGAGGATGAGTATAGCGTCATTCTAAATTGTCTTTAGAAGTGCGTGTATATGACTCTGCCAGAGGGTTGTTGTAGTCAGTAGGAGCAGTGGAAGCATAGTGGGCAAGTAGTTTATGTCTATTTATAGACTAAAGAAGGTATAGTAGAGATAAATCATCTATTTTTGATGTGACAGTCATAGAGTTTGACTTCATCAGAATAAGAGATGGATCTGGTAAGAAGATAGTAGGGAGTGATGTCCTGGTTTATTGGATGACATGCACTTGATAGGAAGTGAAATTCCTATACTACAATCGGTTATATACTGTGGTTGTCACAAGGTGTTTCTCCACATAGGATCTGGATAAAATATAAGAAATCTGGTCACTAGATCTATAGTTTTAGATCTAGATTTGGGAAGTGACCCAATCTGGGTACTTGACATTATTCTAAACGTGTTTTAGAATGGTTGACTCCTGGTACGGTGGTGTACCTGCAGGTGATGGAGTCACCCTCTCTAAAAGATGTCTAACAGACTAAAGGGGAGAGGGATTTGTATGATTGGCATATCACTTACTTAGGCAATTGAGTCAATCATGTGATGTCAAGTACCACACCAGATATTGTTTTTGCACTAGCTGCAATAAGTATATATATTAATCCAATCCTGAAGAAATAGAGGGAAGCGGTTTTGAACATAACTAGATGTTCTTTGGTAATTGGTAACGACAGCCTCCTTCGGGAAGTGGTTATCAGTTCAGGCTTCCAAGGTGACCTGGATGACAGAGAGACTGTTTGAGTTATAGTTTTCCCTCTTTTGAGGGGCAGTATGTTTGGACAGGTGGTCCAAGCGGATACCGAGGAGGGCATGGCACAGGATACTGATTAAATTCAGTGGATGATACAATTTAAGAAGTTTGTTAGATTTGGAGTTCATTTGTGAAATAGGTCCCATCAAATATCCAGACAAATTCTAAGACATGTATTGCTCATTTCGGGAGATAGTCTTTCTCCGCGAAGTTTATATATAAAGAGATATAGAAAGAAACATTGGAGCGGATACACTCACCGAGGCTATTTCTCAAACGCAATAGTTTCACGAACAGGCTTTGCGAAACTGATTAGTAAAGGAGTTGGGTGTTCGGTATCACATGGGCTGTAAGTATGCGACACCGCAATAATTAACCTTAAGTGCAAGTGGGAGATTGTTGGCTATAGTGCACTCAAGTCAATTATTGTAATTGCAGGCACGCGATTAGATGATTAAGGGATGACCTATACAGGTAGAACAGTCTTACTCGAAATGATAGTATGCTATCTGGTTTGTCTTTATCATCATGTACATGCTTTAGGTGGCATTATAGTTCACTATTACATATTGATAGAGCCCATAGGATTCTTGCTTGACTACCAGCATTATGATGACGATCATATACGTGGGAGCTGGTTGGTCTATAATCACATCCTTAAATGTCCCTAGTCGCGGGAGTATCGAGACTGGGCATCGATACTCCAGAGTAGACTAGTGTATACTGATCGAGACCCTGACGAGGGGCGGTGGCCGGTATCACAAGCCATTGGTGTTAGTTTGTTCACCTAAGATAGTATACATGTGTTCATTGGGTTATGAGTACACTAGACAGACTCTCCGGGAATCTGCTAGTTGGTATTATACCTATTGTCAGATAACAGTTCCCAGGTGACATGTGTACCGATAAATCTGTCGACCTGAGATCATCATTTGTCTTGTGTGAGTTCCCACTGTGCTTTGATTACTACCATACCACGACTCAAAAGAGTCATGCAAATAGGTTTAGTTGGGTACAGTCCCGAGCCACGTAGAGGCAGTGAGCGGATCGTCGGGGATTCGTCTCTCCCGGTATTGGGGGTTGATGTCGCGTTGTGCATGGGTGGCCATCACCAGAAATCCTTGATCAAGGTAGTTGAGAAATACTGATTTGGATCAGTAGTTTCTCAGTTTGTGATGGGCTTCATACCGACACGAAATGTCGCATTATTAGGGGTCTGAATTTATCCACCCCCTAGACTCGATATGCGATACTCTTAGATGAACAGACCGTACTGTACGGATATTGTCACAGGATAAGCTTAGTATGGGTCAGGATGAGTTTGCTCGTCGGCCTTCTTTTCGCTCAATACCTGGATAGCCATTATATACAGCTAGTGCCGCTGACGTGCTTGTGGTTAAACCTATTGCCAGCGTATTGACGAGTCTTTAGAGTCCCACACAGAGGGTTTTCCTGCTTCGGACGAAATGATGTAGATGCCGTATGGTTTTACGGCAAGGTTCGATCATATACGTGCACTTGTGCACGTATCATGATTCGGACGGATAATACTAGTGGGATTTGGTTTAAGCCGGATCTTAGTATTATATTCTTGGATTATTTTCGTCTTATTGTATTCGTATTTTTTGGAATACGGATATGGGTATGTATATACGGATGAGGGGCATCCTTGTAATTTATTACAAGATTTTTCTAGAAGAATAACACCTCATTATGTTTATTAACCATTTGGTTTAATGGTTAATTGAGATGAGAGATGAGTGTACTTAGCTTAATTCAAGCATGCTTGATTTATTGACTCATTTAGTGACTCATGGTGGTGACTGTTCGCCGCCGAAAGACGCGACCGGAACGTTGGGACGTCTGGCCTGAATTTTGGGGGGCAGATGCTATTTGGATTTATCCGTCCACCTCTCCGATGATGCCAAGTTGATTTATGGCACCGTGTATCGGAGGTTTAGACGGATGCGGCCGATGTAGTAGACTTTGTCAGATCCCCTCTCGTTTGCGAGGGGTTATGATTATGGGGACGCTCTTCCCTGCAAGCGCAAGCCCCTACAGTTAATTACGTTACCGCATCACGGTAACCACTTTCTCCTTCTCCAGATGTTCACTTCGTGTCGTGTGTGTTTGTTTTATTTTAGGTTGCCCGTGGATTGTATACGGAGACTAATTTGTGTTGTCGCCCGTAAGGAGTGGATTGTCCAAATCTGTATTTTTTAGAATTGGGTTTGGGTTGGTTTAAGGATCGTTAATCTTGTTTTAGATTAAGATCAACTCAAACGTTTGTTGAGGATGCGTTAATCTAATTTTAGACTAAGATCTACCCAACAGGATTTTTTTTAGTTTTTAAGGACATAGCGGTCTGCAATTTAGTTTTTAGGGACGTCGCGGTCCGCAATTTAGTTTTAAAGACATTGCGGTCCAAAGGGTTTAGTCTTAAGGACATTGCGGTCCAAAGTTTAAGAACATCATAGTCCGTGGAATTTAGTTTTTAGGGACGTTGCGGTCCGCAATTTAGTTTTAAGGACGTTGCGGTCCATGGAGTTTAGTTTTAAGGACATTGCGGTCTATTGGATTGTTGGTTTGGGAGGGTATACCAAGAATTATTGGTTATTGGGACCCTCCACCTCTTTGAAGACGTTGAAAAATTACAACGACATGTATCAGAGGTGTGGAGAGATGTACCCTTGAACCAATGAATGTTCATCAAAGATTTGATAAGCGTGTTTGGGACTAAGTCCAATTTAGAAGAAGACCTATGGGTTCGGTCGATTTTGGGGTTTGGCCAACCTTGGGCTCAGCCCACTTGTCTTTGTCATTTCCCTTTATTTTATAAAGTGTTAGACACTTGCTAGGACACAGTCCTTTCTCTGTGCACATAATGCTAAACATTTATGTGAATACTGTCACCCACTTTCTTTTTGTTTTTTATGAGTGTTGAACACTCTTCATGGCGTTAGGCTCTTCTTGAGGAGCGCAGAGCGCTCTGTGTTAAGTAGTGCCCACGTGAAAGGCACGCGGGGCGCTTGGCGCTGAGCGCTAAGCGCTCTTTTTATTTTGAGCAGTGCCCACATGAAGGGTACGTGGAGCACCTGGCGTTGAGCGCCAGTATTTGAGTGTTGAGCGCCCTTTATTGAGCAGCGCCCACGTGAGGAGCACGTGGAGCGCTCGGTGCTGAGCGTGAGACTTAGAGTAAGCACTTCTTATTAAATAGCGCCCACGTGAGGAGCACGTGGAGCGCTCGGCGCTGAGCGCCAGATTTGAGTGCTAAGCACTTCTTATTAAATAGCGCCCACGTGAGAAGCACGTAGAGCGCTCGGTGCTGAGCGCCAGATTTGAGTGCTAAGCACTGAGTTTTTTTTTGTTCTACCCAATTCAATTCTCTGAGAATTTGGTTCTCCCTTGTGAAAGACTTCGTCTTATAGATCTGAGATCTAGTAAAAGAACTAAGTTCTTCTGATGTGAGAGTTAAACTCTTAGATGTGGAGGAGATGCTGTGATCTCTTTTCTTTTTATGAAAGACTTTGTCTTATAGATCTGTGATCTGGAAAAGGAACTAAGTTCTTCTGATGTGAGAGTTAAACTCTCAAATATAGAGGAGATGCTATGATCTCACTTACTGCTATTTACCTTGAAGAAAATTCTTCTTCTTAGAGTTTTTTCTTCTCTTTTTCTTTTTTGAGAATTTGAAGTTTATGGGGGGGGGTGTTCTTCTCTACAAGACTTGAAGTCATGGGTCCTTTATATAGGGGGGACTGATTTGTTGAATCAGTTAAGGAAATCTCTCATTGAGAGATCTCTGATTGATTTGGGGATTTTATCCACCGTCGGATCTTTGATCCAAGAACTTCTGTTTTATAGAAGATATCTTTCTTGTTTTTAGCAAGATTGGGAGAATATTTTCCCATACAGAACTTATTCTGTATCTTGGTGATGTTTACTCACTATTGGATTTTTGATCCAACGATGCTCTGATTTACAGAGCATAATCTTTCTTGTTTGGAAAGATTTGAGGAGTATTTCCTCAACAGAATTTTATTCTGGTAATTTGATGGTTTATCATCTTTATTGGATTTTTGATCCAACGGTGGAGAACATTTAGTTCTAGCGCTGGCGCTCTCGTGCTTTGCACGTGAGGCGCTGCCTCAGAGTCTTTGACTCTTAGCGCTGGCGCTTTTGGCGCGAGCGCGAGCGCGAGCGCTCTCGTGCTTTGCACGTGAGGCGCTGCCTCAGAGTCTTTGACTCATGGCGTTGGCGCTCTTGGCGCAAGCGCCCTCGTGCTTTGCACGTGAGGCGCTGCCTCAGAGTCTTTGACTCATGGCGCTGGCGCGAGCGCTTTCGTGCTTTGCACGTGAGGCGCTGCCTCAGTTTAAATTTTGAACATAGCTTTGCTCTCTTATTGGGGGGAAACAAATGCCCTCCCACCGTTACGCTCACATGGCTTACACGTGAGTGCAGCGGTGACAACATTTCCCCCGTTGGATCTTCTTGGAAGTTGAATCGGCTTCCCCTGCCTATAAGTAGGGCTTTTGGCCCTTGAGATGACTACTTGTTCATCTTCTTTCTTTCTTGTTCTTGAGAATTTAATTCTCCTTCAGAGCCAAGCTCTCTGCCTTAAGAAACTCTTCTAGAGTCAGAACCTTGCCAAAATTTTTGGTCAGGATCAAATCTTTGAAGGAATCATTTCATATTCTAGGGTAAGGATCAAATCTTTGAAGGAATCATTTCATATTCTAGGGTTTTACCCATTAACAGAGCCTTGCTCTTCTTAGATCATAGATATAAAAAATCTTCTTTTAGGATTTCTTAACCCATTAATGAAGAACTTTTAGAGTTCGTTTTGCAGATCTTAAAGATCTCAAGAGTTTTTAACTCAGTAAAAGCTTTGCTTTTTAGGGTTTTGATGGATGATTCCATCATTTTCACAGAGCATAGCTCTTAAAAAATTTATTCCCCTCATAATTAGAGTTGACATATGTCACTCCTGTCTGCAGAGCGTCGCTCTCGAGAGAGTTTAACTCCTTGACCCAAGGAGTCTCTCATTAAACGAGGATCCCTTTTTTTTAGGATTTCTTTTTTAATTGGTGATTGTCTCGTTAATGATGAGCCGTCACCTTGATTTTGTGGGTCCACCTTGGTCCTTTTCCACTGCATTGCAGTGTGGTATAAATTTAAAGTACTAAGTATCAGAATTTGGACTTTAGCATTGACATCTAACCCTTGTTCTTTTTCGCGCAGGTACTATGGCCTTTTATTTGTATGATCTTGACGAAATTATCTCCTATGATGACATTCGCGTTTAAGGCCGTTGTCAAAACCAGGAGTTTACGGATGCTCAATGCACTGAGGTTATACGTCGTTTCGATGAACACAACGGTCGACTACTCCCTCGTCGTTCTGCTTTGTTGAAGATCATCATAGGAGCGATTTGGGAAGCCCTTCCTAGAATTTACGAAGCCATGCCGCTGGAGACGCTTGATAACGCCGAAGACAAGGTACACTCAGTGTATCTGATGGGCTTGATCTCGAAGAGGCGACGAGATAGTCTTGTTGATATCTTGCATCAAGTTTTCCAACCGACAACGATAATCTCCGCCTATCAAAGGGCGGATGATATCAGTGAAAATCCTAATGCTTGTATTCGTGAGAAGATGCACATGAGAATGGTCAGAAAGGCCAGAAGCATTTTAGACGGCCTTACTTTTGAATTCCTTAATCCATGTTTAGGATTTAATGTTTTATCATTGTAAACTTTTTAATGATGTTTTTTGTTTTACTGTCTTCATTAATATAAGAATTTTCTGCAGTATGAATGACAAATTTTCCTTTTCTATTCATTTATTTCACGCATTAATACTTTTCGTGTATACATGGGTGGGTATGCTTCGAAAGCTTAATTGGATGCGAGTCGAATGTTCTCTTTGTTGCTTTGCATAGTATGTAGCTGATGTCTGTTCATACCATAATTTTGCAATATTATATTCCCCATTCTTAGTCATTTTACAAATAAACATGTACTTTTGATCCATGTCTGCTACATAGTTGTAGGTTACAGGTTCTCGGAACAAAAACAGTGAAAATGACGAAAAGACGATACAAAAGTGAGACTACGACCATCAAATGGAAGAATCATGATCAAGCCTGTAATTTGGAGAATAAACGAAGGTCAACAAAAAAGTTCACAAGTACAAAGGCAGTGCAAGGATCAAGACTTCGACACGAAGCAAACGGTAAAGTCCACGACATTATTCACTGTGGAATTCTGGAAGAGAACTAGAAGACATTCTGAAGAACCAAGTGAAGAAACGAGAAGAAACATGCAACCAGAATCAACCCAAGAAAAATCAGCCAGAAAGCTCCCTACTTGGCCGCAGAACCGCGGCCAAACCTTGCTATTGGCCGCGGATCCGCGGCCGCGCTAAGCCCGTGTCGGTGGAAAAACTCTGTGGTCGCTGGCGGCGCGTTGATTAGTTTTTCTTAGGGGGTAAAATTGTAATTGCAAATATGATCGATTGTAACCCTAGGGTTTCTATGATCTATAAATAGGAACCCTAAAACCTTTTTTAGGTTATGCCTCTTCTTGTGCCTCATTTCCATTGTATCAAAATTCAGATCTGTAAATTTCTGTAAAGAATGAAGAGTGCATCAAATTAGAGCAAGTTTTCTATTCTTGCCCTAGTTAATTTTATTATGTGCCCTAGTATAATTTTCTATTCTTGCCCTAGTTTAGATTTCATTAATTGCCCTAGTTAATTAGTTTAGAGAATGTTTTTCAATTCCCTAATGAGCGAGTAGTCTCCTCGCTTGTTAGGGTTAGATTTAGGGAAGGCTTGAGAGATGAAGATCTATCACCTCTTTCTTGCCCATCACAGGTTTTTATAGGACTCCATGCATACATGCACACACCGCTCCCTACGGCACCCTATCCCATGAGGTAGCGGTGATACCGTAGTATAAACGACTGATTGAGCGTGTTTTCCATGGAGGTTAGGGTAAGGATTAAGAAAGGAAGGACAAGAACCTAGAGGAAGAAACATCGTTTCTTCCCGATGGTACTAATCCACTTTATTAATTATTACCATAACACCTCATAGATCTTAAACAGGGCATAGAAAGCGGTGAGGAATATTGACTTTCCAAACTTAATCTAAACCTAACCCTAGCAAGATTCTTGTCCTAGTGTAGATCAATCTTGGTTTTTAGATTTAATCAATCCGACAACAATCGGAATTAACTCGTTAGAACAATTTGAGAATACACAAAATCCCTGTGGACCGACCCGTACTCACCGGCTAGCTACCAAGCGACGCCGTTCTTGATTGCGGTTATAAATTATTCTTTTGATCAAATCAAATGGCGCCATTGCCGGGGATGGCGTGTTATTTTCTTTTTGTAATTTCGGATTCATATAAAATTGAAAAATCATAAAAACTGAAAAAAAATATAAAAAATTTATCATTTTGTTATTTTGTGAAGGGTATTTTCATTTGAATTTTGCAGGATCGACGAACAAGTTCGGATCTGGAAAAATCCAAAGAGCGAAATAGAAAACAGCAAATATGAACAACTGAGGAGTACAACAACCGAGAAACAGAAAAAGATTGGAGGCCTGATTCTTCTTGATGACCGCGGAACCGCCGCCGGAGGTGCACTTTGGCCGCGGAAACGCAGTCGGCTGACGTCAGCAGTTGACCAAATTCCACTGTAAGTTTCCACTCTCTCCTCTGAAACCCCTGATATCTCCTCTGTAAAAATTTCCTGCAGGATTCTTTGCGCTAAAAAGCTCTCTCCCTTCCAATAATTGATCTTGTGCAGTATTCTTTGCGCCGTGCTAAAAAAATTGTTTGCAAGTGTTTGATTGTGTTTATTGCTTTGCATATTTAAATCGACTTTAAGGGGCTTTTACACCAATCAGATTGGGTGGGGATTTCATTACCCTTCCCAGACCCCAAAAATCACATAAAGCATATTGCATTGACCATCAAGTTAATTAAAAAAGATTAGACTCGGCCCTAAGGACTTCGCGCTCAATAGGACAAGGAAATAGTTGTAGGCATCGACCGTTGATCCTAATCTGACTTTGTGGTGCCTAGGCTAGACAGGTAGTGAAAGGTAATTTTAAAAGGCCCGTCTCACGGTGATTCGTGAGCGGATCCCTCCTTTCTCTACTTGTGCTTACCTGGCCACAATTAGCGGTGAAGAGACGGTTTGAGGTCCTATTTCTTGCCCTTTGGAACAGTTAGGAGCTGTCTAGCTGACCTAGGTGACCCTAGATCTAGGCTTGATTGTGCATGCGTGATTGATTGAACGCGTGTCTAAGCTTTTTATCGAAAATCTTTTTTGCAAAAAGCTCCACATTAAAAAAAACACAAAAAGAAAAAAAAGGGAATTATTTTTTTACAAAAACTTGCAACTTTTCGCTAAGAAATCCGTGCACCCACATTATTTTTCTTCTCCTTCTTACATCATGGGTACCCCATCTCCCAAAACTCTTGCCGAACTTTGGTACCCTCAACCAAACTTTGCTTCTTACGCGAATTGTTTTGGTCGAATTACGGACGACCCCTCCATGCCCAAAATTTCTTTGAAAGATCGAATAGAAGCGTGTAGGAGAAACAGTTCGACTCCAATCCACTTTGTATCAACCGTTTCAACCTTCACCACCTTCTTACGTTGATACTACTTTTTCGAGTCCTGTTGTAACTCCGAAACCCATGTCTATCGCTGAACATATTGAACAATCTCGTAACCGATCTTTCACTCCTTTCAACACTTCCAGTTCTTGGGATCAACAAGTCCATTCACCTTATTATCCAAATGTTGATCCTACTCCTGTCCAACCATTCAATTCCTACCAGTCCCACCCGACTTCCGCACCTTCACTAGACATTGCTTCTACACAACCATTTGGGAGTTTCACGTATCCACACAATTTTGAATCTTTTACTGAAACCCCTTCACAACCCATGTCTAGTCTGGAACAGTCGTTGGAAGCTTATATTGTAGCAACAAACAAACAGATGAGGAATTTGGATGCGTCTATTGCCGCCCTTATGCAACCTAGTGACCCGGTAGCTAGTTTCCAACTAGCTCCAAAAATCCCAATGTATGATGAGGCGGTTGGACAGATTAAGAATTTGAGTGGTGAGAGTGAGTTCTACACACTTCCAAATCAAACCTACCCTTCCTCAATTGAATCCCACAACTCCGGTTTTCAAACAAGTGTCCCAAATGATTCACCGGTTGAAGATAAAACATTTAATGAGTTGTGTGACTTTGTAGTGCTTGATTTGCCAGATTGTGAAGGGCCCTTTTCGAGTGAAACCATCACCAATCCTTTTAACCTCTACACCTCCAATTTAGAACCAGAATTGATAAATATCCATGCCTTTGATGAGGTGTCTAAAAAAATTGATTTTCACTTGATTGAGGATATTGACGCAGGGAATATTTTGGATGATGAACCCATAGATTTGACTGAAATTTTCTCTCCAATTCATCATTCCGTGTTATTAAATGTTTCTCCTGAACTTCATATGCGTCTTGATTTTGATGATAATTGCATGGATGAGATAACTTTTGAGGAGAATTATTGAGGAGAGTATTGAGGATGAACCATTTTTGTTTGATGAGTCGGATTTTCCAATTCATCCTCCTGAACCTTTAACTGTTATACTTCCTAAATCACCCCCCCTCCTTTCCATCGTTCCGACCACACAAAAGATTATGCAGGAGGACTGTGAGCTTGAAAAATTTCTGTTTGATCACAACAGTTTTGACGCCACTAGTGCGTACCTTTTTGAATCTGACACAGTTCTCACAGCCAATAACGATTACGAGTGTTTCCCTTTTTTGGACGATTTGGAAGACTCACCGCCCGAGTTTGAGTTCTTTGAATTTTCAGATGAGTTAGTTGAACCATCAGACTCGGTTGCCTACAGTCATTTCGAACCATTGATAGAATCTTTCGAGTTCGAGACAGTTTACTTCGGTGTGAATAAGACTATCCCTAAATCACTCCCCTTCGTCCCTTCCATCGTTTCGACCGCGCAAGAATCCGTCGCGTTTCCATTTTCAATGGATGGTTTACCAAGTTCGATGTACCCATGTTTTCTTGCGAATCTTGAGGGATTTGACTCCATTTCTCGACGGGTTGATAAATTAGCACAATTGCTTTTAACACATCGGTCATCACAAATTGCGCTAATTTATTCACTCAATTTACACCCTCAAGTTCGTGCTACACTTCTTTCTCTTTTCCGCCATTCTTCTCCTCCACCGAGACCATATTCTACCTTTCTTCCCATACGGTCTCGTGTATTTCTCAATTCCTTTCTCTACACTCCATTCTTCCACCAACCTTACCATTATAACGATAAAATTTTTGAATGGTTGGTGCTAACCTTTGGCCTGTGTAAGGCCTTGTTTAGTTTGATTTTTCTCCTCCCTAACTCTGAACTTTAAACGCTTAAGACAGTGGAAACACTGTTTCACTTAAGTTTGGGGGGAAGCTTTTTGTACATATATTTTGTTTTTCTTTTAATAATAATAATAATAATAAAATTTGTAAATAAATAAACAGGGGAGCGCCGACAATTTTGACCCTCTTGGTATAGCATGACAGTGAGGACACTGTCAAGTTTAAGTTTGGGCGTGTGCTCGGTAAGCTTTCTTCTTTCACATTCATATGTACATTTTTGCATTTGCATACTTATTTTAAAACCCATAAAAATTGAAAAATTTCAAAAAATTATAAAAATTGAAAAGTTCAATTTTGGCCATATTTGACTTAAGTTTGACAAAAAGGTTAACTAGCTAGAAACAACTAGATCTTAGATTTCGTAAATTAAAAACCCTAAAAATAACCTTTCTTAAAATTTAACGGTAGAAAGTATATGTCTTTGTAGTTTATTTAGAAATAGGCAAATTTCGAGTTGACTTCTTGGGGCTAAGTTAAAACAAGGGAAAAGTATTGATATTTTTATTAAAATATAAGTCTGAAAAATAATTCCTAAGCTTAAGTCTAGATTATGAAAATATATACCCTACAAATTGCACAAACACGAACTTTGAAACTTGGAATAGTAGAAGAGACCTTGAAATGCTCTTGTCTAAAGTCCTTAGTATTAAGGGATATAAAATAAAAATATAAGTGTGAATAAAGAGATAAAAAAAATGAACACTGGTTTTTGTAATTACTTAAGACTGCATTAATAGAAAAAATATTTAGCGAGGGCGTTTCATCACCTAGTGCCTTAGACCAACTGGTTTGGGAGTCACTGCTAAAAACCTTAGGTGTTACAAGACTAGGAATTACGCTTTAATGTGCTAACACATTTTGTAATCGGTCGTTGGTACCTCAAGAAGTATTAACGGTCGCATGAAGAATGCGTGAGCAATTTCATCTAAAATTCACCAATTTAAAAGTACTTTGGACGATGGACAAGAGTATAATAGCTTGATTTGAATTTCTAAGTATAGGGGTGATATACATACACGTAGGGGTATGTGATTGGGGTTTAGATGAGAGATAGGAATGAAAAATAGGACTTATATTTTTAATAGAGATGATAAAAATTCCTAAGTTGAGATGGAACCCTAGAAGGAAAACTTAAAAAATGTCAAAAGCTAAGTAAATTCACAAGAATATATATAATCTTAAGTTAAATGATAAGGAAGCGTGAAAAATACGGGTGGATAATTTATGAGTCAAAGATAATAGAGTTTCTTGTTAGAAAACCTAATTGGAGAATAAAAGTTAATAGACCGAATTGATAGGATTTTGTGGGTAGTATCCGCTGAAAACCTTCAGAAGACAACACTCCTCCTACTAGGGACACCTAGAGGTTTAACGGCTTGTTGCACGAGCTCAGTGCAATCGCGTTTCCCTGCGAAAGTGAGGCTAGGTCTTTTTCGAGAATAAAACTAGGTTTGCTCGAGGACGAGCAAAAGATAAGTTTGGGGGTATTTGTTCATACTATAATTTTGCATTATTATATTCCCCATTCTTAGTCGTTTTACAAATAAACATGTGCTTTTGATCCATGTCTGCTACATAGTTGCAGGTTACAGGTTCTCGGAACAAAAACAGTGAAAATAAAGAAAAGACGATACAAAAGTGAGACTACGACCATCAAATGGAAGAATCTTGATCAAGCCTACAGTTTGGAGAATAAACGAAGGTCAACAAAAAAGTTCACAAGTACAAAGGTAGTGCAAGATTCAAGACTTCGACACGAAGCAAACGGTAAAGTCCACGACATTATTCACTGTGGAAATCTGGAAGAGAACTAGAAGACATTCTGATGAACCAAGTGAAGAAACGAGAAGAAACATGCAACCAGAATCAACCCAAGAAAAATCAGCCAGCAAGCTCCCTACTTGGCCGCAGAACCGCGGCCAAACCTTGCTATTGGCCGCGGATCCGCGGCCGCGCTAAGCCCGTGTCAGTGGAAAAACTCTGTGGTCGCTGGCGGCGCGTTGACTAGTCTTTCTTAGAAGGTAAAATTGTAATTGCAGATATGATCGATTGTAACCCTAGGGTTTCTATGATCTATAAATAGGAACCCTAAAACCTTTTTTAGGTTATGCCTCTTCTTGTGCCTCATTTCCATTGTATCAAAATTCAGATCTGTAAATTTCTGTAAAGAATGAAGAGTGCATCAAATTAGAGTAAGTTTTCTATTCTTGCCCTAGTTAATTTTATTATCTGCCCTAGTATAATTTTCTATTCTTTCCCTAGTTTAGATTTCATTAATTGCCCTAGTTAATTAGTTTAGAGAATGCTTTTCAATTCCCTAATGAGCGAGTAGTCTCCTCGCTTGTTAGGGTTAGATTTGGGGAAGGCTTGAGAGATGAAGATCTCTCATCCCTTTCTTGCCCATCACACGTTTTTATAGGACTGCATGCATACATGCATACACCGCTTCCTACGGTATCCTATCCCACGAGGTAGCGGTGATACCGTAGTATAAACGACCGGTTGAGCGTGTTTTCCATGGAGGTTAGGGTAAGGATTAAGAAAGGAAGGACAAGAACTTAGAGGAAGAAACATAGTTTCTTCCCGATGGTACTAATCCACTTTATTAATTATTACCATAATACCTCATAGATCTTAAACAGGGCATAGAAAGCGGTGAGGAATATTGACTTTCCAAACTTAACCTAAACCTAACCCTAGAAAGATTTTAGTCCCAGTGTAGATCAATCTTCGTTTTTAGATTTAATCAATCCGACAACAATCGGAATTAACTCGTTAGAACAATTTGAGAATACACAAAATCCCTATGGACCGATCCGTACTCACCGGTTAGCTACCAAGCGACGCCGTTCTTGATTGCGGTTATAAATTATTCTTTTGAATAAATCAATGTCCATGGGTTATGCCTTTTTGTTTTGACTTGGCGTGAAGTAGTTTATGTACACTTGAGTAGCACTTCCATTTCAGTGGCATGTAACTTTGGCGAGTGTCGCCTGTAGACGGTAGATAACAATTTATCCTAACCTCTTTATAAGGTAGCGATGGCTTAGGAAGCAGGTTCAGGTCTGCTGCCTAAGACTTTTCAAATTTATGAGCCATGAGGGTCTCATAAAGACTTTTCTCCCTACGAGTCGAGAGGATCCCGTAGGTGTATTTTCTCCTTAGGAGTCGTGAGGATTCCTAAGTGCGTTTTCTCTTGAGAGTCGTAAGGATCTCACAAGAGAATTTTCTCCTTTACAAGTCGAGAGAACTCGTAAGTGGTTGGTGAGTTGACTTGTTTCTGAGTCGAAGCATTGTTCCGACGGGGAGGTCATTTGCTGACTTGTTTCCGAGACGGAGGTCATTTGCTGATGTGTTTCCGAGACAGAGGTCATTGGCTGACTTGTTTCCGAGACGGAGGTCATTGGCTGACGTATTTCCGAGACGGAGGTCATTTGCTGACGTGTTTCCGAGACGGAGGTCATTGGCTGACTTGTTTCCGAGACGGAGGTCATTGGCTGACATGTTTCCGAGACGGAGGTCATTGGCTGACGTGTTTCCAAGACGGAGATCATTTGCTGATGTATTTTCGAGACGGGGTCATTTGCTGACGTATTTCCGCGACGGGGTCATTGGATGACGTGTTTCCGATATGGAGGTCATTGGCTGACGTGTTTCCGAGACGGAGGTCATTGGCTGACGTGTTTCCGAGACGGAGGTCATTGGCTGACGTGTTTCCGAAATGGAGGTCATTTGCCGACGTGTTTCCGAGACGGAGGTCATTGGCTGACGTATTTCCGAGACGGAGGTCATTGGCTGACGTACTCCGCTTTCTGCGGTGTTGGGTTGATTTGCTCCGCTTTCTGCGGTGTCGGGTTGACTTGCTCCGCTTTCTGCGGTGTCGAGGCTGACTCTAGGTTGTCTATGAACCATAGAGTCTTGGAACTGGGGACTTTGCCGTGGCTCCAATTGGCGGTGTGGCGTCCGTGCCCTGCTGGCATGAGGAGGAATGCCGTTGTTGGTCTTCTGGGATGCAGATGTTGCTGTCGAGATCTGACTTTCCCTTTGGCAGAGTTTGTTGGGACATGTGGTTCCCTTTTTATTTATGCCCATGGATTGTATACAGGGGTCGGTATGGACTTACCTGCAGGGCAAAAGTTTCATTTTTTCATTTTTTTTATTTCTTTCCGTGATACTCTATCAATTCAGCTTTTTATATCGCGAAAGTCACGATTGTCCAATCATTTCGGCTATTTTTTGCGGTGCCCAATCATTTCGGCTATTTTTCTTTTTCTTTACTCGCTGCTTTTTATTGCGAGTTGCCCAAACATTTCGGCTATTTTATATGCATTTTTTTTGTGAGTATGGAACTCAAAGTCTGATACCAATCCTAGCATCAGTATCGCTGCGACTGGAATATTGCCAGGAGCGAATCATCATTTGCCGTGAAAGGACTTGGAATTTGATACCGATTTAGGCATCAGTATCGCTACAACTGGGATATTGCCAGGAGCAAATCATCATTTGCCTTTATCGATTTAAACAAAGATGGCTTAGCAAACAGGGTTAGAATCCTTTCCACTAAGGCTTCTGACTTCATGAGCCGTAAGGGTCTCATAAATGTGTTTCTCCCTACGAGTTGTGAGGATCTCGTAGGTGCGTTTTCTCCTTAAGAATCTTGAGGATTCTTAAGTGTGTGTTCACTTATAAGTCGTAAGGATCTTACAAGAGTGTTTTTTCCTTATAAATCAAGAGGACTTATAAGTGTCATTCACCACATGAGGAAATTTCACGCCATTGGTGGAACTGGGTGGGGAAAACATTTATTTGTGCCCATGGATTGTATACAAGGGTCAACATTGAACTGTTTGTAGGGCAGTCTGTGAAATGTGATGGCTTAAGAACATATTCAGATCCCTGTAGTTTAAGGCTTTCGAATCTTATGAGCCGTGATGGTCTAATAAAAGGGTTCTCCTTACGAGTTGTGAGGATCTCGCAAGTGTAATTTCTCCTCAGGAATCATGGGGATCACTAAGTGTGTCGCTCCCTTGTGAGTCGTAAGGATCCCACACAGGTATTTTCTCCTTACAAGGTCGAGAGGACCTTGCAAGTGTGCATGAATATTTTTTTACGCGTCTGAGCCCTTTCGGGTTTTCACAAACATCGCCGGTAGCCTTGCTGTTTTTACTCACGGAGCTTTTTCGGGTTTTCATCCGTGCCCATCTTGCTTATGGACGTACCTTTTTTTACGTCAGCCTTAGGATGCTGCGGTTTATAGTAGTTTAAAAATATTTCGGTCCGTAACTAGTTTCAGGACATCTCGGTCCGTTGTTAGTTTAGGGACGTTTCGGTCCGTTATTAGTTTAGGGACGTTTCGGTCCGTTGTTAGTTTAAGGACATCTCGGTCCCTTGTTAGTTTAGGGGCGTTTCGGTCCCTTGTTAGTTTAAGGACGTTATGGTCCATTGTTAGTTTAAGGATGTTTCGATCCCTTATTAGTTTAGGGACGTTTCGGTCCATTATTTTCCGTATTTGCGACGGGGTATCATTGGATACTACTTTTAGAGTCTTGACATCAAGAAGATAGCGAGCGGACATAGGCGTCGTCATCTATCATTGACCTGAGTCATGACTCATCAGGCGTAGTACTTCTTAAGGAACCGGCCGTTTATTGGCCAGAAAGGTCTTTCGCCATGCGTATTCATGAGCAAGTAAGCCCCACATTGGTAGACTTTGTCTATGATGTACGAGCCTTCATAGTTTGGCTCGAATTTCCCTCGTTTGGCACGATTAGGGATCATAGGTATTTTGACAACTAGTACGAGTTCGCCTTGGCGGAATGTTCTCAGTCTAGTCAACCTTTCGTATGAGCGCACCATCCTTGCTTTGTAAGCTTCTAGGTTTTGCTGTGCCATGAGACGAGTTTCATCGAGGGCGTTGATCTCCTCAAGCCGAAGATGAGCATTCTCTTCATCCGTTAGCTCGTAATGAACCGCTACTTGTAGAGAGGGCAGCTCTATCTCGAGGGGGAGTACCTCTTCTGCGCCGAATACCAACGCGAATGGTGTTGTGTTCATGGCTGTTTTGAACATGGTCCGATATGCCCAGACAGCTTCATGAAGTCTCTCGTGCCAGTCCTTTTTATTTTTGGACACCGTCTTCTTTACGTTCTTTGTCAAGGTTTTGTTTAAAGCCTCAGCTAGACCGTTAGCTCGGGGATTGTAGACCGAAGAGTATCTCCAGTCTATATTATGCTGCTGTGCGAAGCAGCTGATTTTGTGACTTCTGTAGGCCGGCCCGTTATCGAAGATAATCCGTCGCGGAGTACCGAACCGATAAATGACGTGCGTCTTGAAGAAATGGAGAATATTCTCCATCTTCACTTCTCTTAGCGGTACTGCTTCTGCCCCCTTAGAGAAGTAATCGGTTGTCGCCAATATGAACCGATGTCCTCTGGATGACACTGGCTTGGTGGACCCGATTATATTAGTTCCCCACATTTCGAATGGCCAGCTAGCCACCGTTGGGTATAGCGGGTTTGGATGCTGGTGGATGAAGTCTCCATGAATTTGGCACGAGTGGCACTGCTTTGCATATTCAAGGCAGTCCTGAATCATCGTGGGCCAATAGTAGCCCATCCTTTTGATCTTCAGCTTCATCTTCGGCCTGGCTTGATGAGAACTGCAGAGTCCGTCTTGAGTGTCTTGGAAGACTCTCCTTGCTTCTTCTGGCCCCAAGCATCTCAACCACAGAGAGTCGAATGATCTCTTATATAGAGTATCATTGACGAAGGCGAAAGACAGAGCTCGTTTCATGAGCTGATGTATTGAGGATGCATCTTCAGGTGTTCGACGGGATTTGAAGTAGTCTATAAAGACTTCTCTCCAATCCTTAACCATTTCTTGGTACTCTATTTGTAGGGCCGTTTGCTTGGTCGCTTCCTTTTCTTTAGACGACTCCGGAGATATTTCTGCTGGTGCAAGAACCTGATGGTTTTGCACAACGATCCTTACGTCATCGAGGTTTTCGTCAGCCAGTTCTTTGGCGAGTTTGGCTAATGCATCCGCTTTGCTATTTTCTGTACGCAATATGCTTTCCAGAATGTAGGAAGGGATTTGAATCAACAATTGTTGCACTCTCTCGCCGTACTTCACAAATTCTGGTTTGCACGTTTGATAGTCGTCGTTTACTTGACTAACGACCAACTGGGAGTCTCCGTATATGAGGAGTTTTTCGATTCCCATGTCGACAGCGATCTCAAGACCTGCTATCAAGGCCTCATATTCCACTTCATTATTTGCCTTCGGCTCTGTTAAGGAAAAGGCAAAGCGCATTATCTCTCCTTACGGAGTCACGAAGATAAGGTCTACCCCTGATTTGATTATAGGGGTGGTGTGCTTTCTCTTCTTCATAGAAGATACCCCATCGAAGTAGAGTTCCCATCGGGTATCACTACCTCCTCTCTCCCTGTCGATCGTGTCAAACGCGTGCTTGTCTGGCAATTCGCAATTTAGGGGTGAATCAGCAGGTATCGGATGCTCAGCGAGGAAGTCGGTGATGGACTGGCCTTTCGCTGCCTTGAGAGGTCGGTATATTATCGAGAATTCCATTAAGAGTAGGGCCCATTTAGCGAGTCGTCCTGTTAGTATGGCTCTTGACATCAAATACTTGAGAGGATCCACCTTTGATATGAGTTGGACCACATGCGCTAAAGCATAGTGTCTGAGCTTCGTTATTGCGAAGATTAACACCAGGCAGTGTTTTTCGATAGGGGAGTAGTTGTTTTTTGCCCTCAGTAGAACTCGACTCAAATAGTAGAGGGCTCTCTCTTTTCTTTGGTCATTCTTTCGTGCCCATAGCACGCCCAAAGGACCTTCAAGGCCAGTTGTGTACAGGATGAGGGGCTTTCCCTTGACCGGAGCGGTCAGTACCGGCGGATTTTGCAAGTATTGCTTAATTTCGTCTAGTACGCTTTGGCATTTGCGATCCCAAATGAACGGGGTCCCCTTCTTCATTAGATGACTGTAGGGGCGGCATTTACAGGAGAGGTTAGCTATGAACCGTTGGATATATGCGAGCTTTCCTTGGAGAGATCGTAGTTGTTTGAGAGTTCTGGGCGAAGGCATTTCCATAATCGCCTTGATCTTTGACGGGTCTATTTCAATGCCCCGGTGTCGTACGATGAATCCTAAGAATTTTCCCGAGGAAACTCCGAACGCGCATTTCAGAGGGTTCATCTTCAGGTTGTATTTTCGAAGGCGCTGAAACACTTTCTTCAGATGCTCCTAATGCTCCTCCTGCGATTTGTTTTTCACCACGAGGTCGTCAATATAACATTCAACAATCTTGTGTATGACGTCATCGAAGATCTTCGTCATGGCCCTCTGGTAGGTAGCGCTTGCATTCTTCAGACCGAAAGGCATCACTTTGTAGCAGAATATGCCCAGAGGAGTCCGGAAAGCGGTATTCTTTTGGTCTTCGAGATGCATCTTTATTTGATTGTACCCCGATGATCCGTCCATGAAGGAAAAGACTTCGTGAGTGGACATGTTATCTATCATCAACTCGGTAACCGGTATGGCAAAATTATCCTTCGAGCAAGCTTTGTTAAGGTCCCGAAAGTCCACACAGATGCACACCGTCCCATTTTTCTTCATCACTGGGACAATGTTGGCGATCCAGTTGGGGTATTGAACTTCTTGGATGAAACCAGAGTCGATTAGCTTCTTAACTTCGGCGTTGATGCTCATCTCAAGTTTGAGCCGCATTCTTCTTGGTGCTTGTTTAACTGGCTTGACGTCCGGAGATATCGCCAATTTATGCACAACTATTTCCGGCTCTAGCCCCGGCATCTCGGAATAGTTCCAAGCGAAACAATCCTTATACTGCACGAGCACATCTTTTAGCGTAGCCACCTGTTCTTTAGACAGCAGCTCGCTGACGAACATAGGCCGCGGGTCGTTTGCCGTCCCCAAGTCGATTTTCCTTAAGTTGTCCACAGTAGTATGTATTCCATCTTCCAACTCTTTTGGCGCTGGTGGAAATTCTGAGGTCAATTCCTCTTCATCCTCATTTTCGAAGCACCAGGAGAGGTCATCCATATTCTCGGGCACTCCTTCTTCCGACAGCGTTATCATGTGACAGGTACGAGATCGTTTCCAAGACCGGTGTTGATCTGGTTCTATTCTTGCTATATACGTTGCTTTTGGTACATGCTTTTGCGGTGGGGCTACCCTCCAACTGTTGGATAAAGTGAATCTGCCGAGTTGATATTAGTCTTTGACCCAGTTTTTGAAGGTGAAGCAGTCTTGAAGAGGATGTCCTATCGCTCGGTGATAGGAGCAATAATCCGGGCGATGAACCTCGTTTGCTTGTTCATGGTGCTTAGACTCTGGGAGCGTAATCATATGATTTTTCATGACGAGGTCGAATATCTTCCTTATTTTGTCTTGAGGGAAGGAATATGGTCGACCCATCTTTTTCGTTAGAGACGGATTCCGGCTGACCTTTTCTTGATCACGTGGCCTTTTGGATCCGTTTTGCTACTGTCGAACGTTTTTTCCGTTCTTTGACTTGTTTTTGCCTTTGCGTCGGGCCTTTTTCTTGTCTTGGGAATGCATGTCGGGCTGACGGTGAAGGGCATCATCGTCCTTCGTAGCCTGCTGAAGGAGGCGTTGCGTCTTGGCTTTTTCGTAAATGGCCATTTCGCAGCTGTAGTTATTCCGAACCTTTTGACTCGCTTCCCTTATTAGCTTGTCCATTTGTTCTTCAAATGACAGACTTAGCACTTTTATGGCAGGACCTCATTCTGGTTCAACATCAGCGTCTTTTAAAAGAGCATCTTCTTCTTCATCAAGGTCCTTTATGACGTTGCGGTCATGGAACTGCTCCCGTTTCTCGGACTGGACATATCCAAGCCCAATCGTTTCCATTTTTCCGTTGGGCAATTTTCGCTGCGTTCCAGGGACGTTCCAAATCCTGTTGTAGAACCGAGCTTGTCGAGGAGTTTGTTTGAATGGTACGCTTTGGCATCTTAATAAACTTTTCAATCCCTCGGTGTAATACCTGGGCAGACGAATGGGTTAGAGCCTGTCGATCGCAGGATCGGTACCATGCCAGACTTCTCTTTCAACTTTAGTCTCCATGGATCGATAGAACAGGATCGCTTTTTCACCTCTTCGTCTGGGAGGGACGTAGAACGTCTGCAACTCTTGCACACTATATGTCTCCAGCGCATCAAGCTCTCTGTAGTGCTGCCACGGAACCATGGCGATTTGCAAACTCCGGTCTACTCCAACGAAGATTTGCATCGACGGGCGGACGGAGAATACGGTGTTGGTTTCATCTTCGGAGTCGCTGCCAAAGACCAAAATCGAAGCGGATGGTCCAGGTTTATCATTCCGCTTTTGAGGCTGTCCCGAGTAGACTATTTCATCCTCCTCCTCGGTATCACTTCCAAAGGTAGAAATGGGAGTGACGGGCTTCTGTTTAAGCTCTGGCTTATGACACTTCTCCATGTCTTCGAAGTCTGGCAGGAAGTACTTGGCGTCTTCATATTTTTGGACTTCGTTCACAGAGAATAGGTTTAGCTCTCCCGTAACGGTGTACTCGAGGCCATCTTTGAAATAACTCATACACTGGTGTAATGCAGAAGGGATGACGTTATATTCGTGTAACCAAGGCCGACCAAGTAGAGTGTTGTAACAAGTCCTAGCGTCAATGACATGAAATTTGATGTCTATGACGAGAAGCCCAAAGCGCAATGTCAGTATCATGGACCCGAGCGTCTGCGACGACTGCGAATCAAATCCATAGATAGTGATTTTATCTCGGGCTAAATGCTGAACGCTCATACAGATTTCTTTTAGCACCCGCACGTTGAGAAGGTTGACAGAGGACCCGTTGTCAACAAGTATGATGTCATGGCAGTATCCAGTGACATATAAAGGACGGTTGTGGTCGCACGTACCAAGGAGAAAATCCTCGTCGTTAAATGTAATGTTAGCCGTGTGGACTTTTGCCAGCTCATCTTGCATTTTCTTCTCTGCGATGAAGGCTTGGAACTGATCGGGCTCTTGTAACGCCTTGACCAAGGAATCCCGTGCTTCTTTAGACAGAAAGAGGGCATCCAGTATGCTTAGTTATGAGGGTATCTTTCTCAAATGTGCTAGGATATTGTAATCCACCTTGCTTTTCTTAAGCGGGTCCTTGGCTGCGAGCTTTTTGATGACCCCATCATCAAGGGCAATCTCCTCATGGATTTTCTCCTTCCCCTTGTCTTTTATGTTCGAACCTTTGTTTGAAGGCCCAAGATTTTTTCAGGCAACGTATGATTACGCAGCTGAATATTCTCGCAGTTCTTCATCTCCTCCTCTTTTCCTAAGGTGGATTCTTTGAAGAGAGGGCTGAGGGGTATTTCTTCGTCAGAGTCGCTTCCGAAGGTGAGAACTTGCGATCCCCTGGTATCAACCATGTGACAGTTGCCGGCAGCTCTTTTGTGCCCATCTGTCTTGCTTCTCTGCTCCCGATGAGCTTTGCGCTTTATTCGCTTGAATTGTTGTCGATGGGAGACGTATTCCTGCCACCACTACTTGAAGGCATTACACCTTTCGGTCGGGTGCATGATCCTCCGATGGTATAAGCAGTAGTTTGGATGTGCATCCGGTTCGTCGGGGCACGTACTTTCTGAAGTGCTTTCTTTGAAAGGTGGCAACTTCATTCCCATTGACAGGGCCTTGGCGAGTCGTTTCCTCGTCTTAACCCTGCTTTTGCCGGTAACAAGGGCACTTTGACCCGGTTGGGGTATTTTATGGCTTCTCATTACTGGAGCTTCTTCAGCTTGACGCTTGGCCTTTTTCTTTTCCTTTAAAGACTTCGGAGGCTTGGCCCGAAGGTTCTGTCCATCATCACCAACTTTCAGCGTTGGGCACGGCTTCAGCATCCCCTCAATAATCTCAGACTCCAGCGGGCTCTTCCACCTAATCGCCGGACATTCTTGAAGGTCCTTCAGCATTCTTTTAGTCTTAGCTGAAAGGGCCACCTCCCATGGGGCTTCCTCTATAAGTGAGCATGATGCCTCCGGCGTGTCCACCTTTTTAGGAGCGTGCGGTTGTGGCGGGTTCACCCTCCAGTTTTCGGACAGCGCGAACTTGCCCTATTGGTATTGATTTTCGATCCAACTTTTGAAGATGTAACAATCTTCTATTGGGTGACCCAATATTCGATGGTAAGGACAGTAATTGGGGCTGTTAACGTCGCTTGATTGCGTTGGGTGTCTCGGCTCTGGCAGAGTGATGAGCCTGTTGCACAGCGCTGGCTCGAATAATCTCTTTGTCTTATCCCGAGGGAACGAGTAAGGGTGTCTCATCTTTTCTCCGAGTGATCGCTGTTTATCATTTTGGTGAGCGACCGGCTTCGGGCAACTCGGTTGTTGCTGAGCGTTGGCGATGAAGGTCGCTTTCCCTTTCCCCTTTTCATTCTGAGGATTCGTCTTTGAGGAGGACGGTCTATGGCCCATCTGGTCTATTTGGGCCAGCTTGTCGATCAAGGCCTGGAAAGTGGTCGTCTTGAAGAATATCATGAATTGGGAAATGGTTTCCTGCGGATCCAGGGACTCCACGAACATGCCCACGGCAGGAGCTTCTTCTATGCGTTGTTCACATCTCGACCATAGGTCCCGCCACCGAATGGCGTATTGAACCATGTTTCTTCCGGCTTCACTCTAGCGTTAATTAGTGCGGTGATCCGGGTGCGCTCGCTAGCGCTCGTGAATCTTTGTGTAAACAGTAGCTCTATTTCTGCAAATGTCTTGACAGAGTCATTGGGAGCTCGGAGTACCATTCGAATGCTGTCTCTGACAAGCTGCCAACAAACTGGCGAAGCAGCAGTTTGTTGTCACCCCCAGTATTACCGGACAGAGCCTTGAATTGAGTAACGTGCTGGTGTGGATTACCCGTCCCTTTATATACATGGAATTTAGGGATCGTATATCCTGGAGGGTACTTTATTTGATCGTACCAACCCGGATATGGTCGTCCAGTCTTGACGATTTGGCCGGCCGCTTCGCTCGCCTAATGAGATCGTATCTGTTGAGTTATATAGTCGTCAAGGGCGGCTTTGGAGATGGTCTCTTCCTTGGCTGCTGATAGAGCCGGAAGAAGGTTTGATGTCTCTCCTCTGTCGCCTTCAAGGATTATTGGAGGGCCTTCAGCTGGAGGATCCAGCTGTATCACCATTCCGACCATATCTTGGAACAAGAGCGCCATTTGTTTTATATTGGCCGCTTGTTCCGCGGACTCTTTATCTTTCTTCTCGAGCATTCTTCGGAGGAACTCGGCGCCGGTTTCCTGTTCCTGGCGCTGCTCCGACGACGTCTCCGGGCTTTCTTTCGGCCTAGTGAGCGCAGCCATCTTCGTTAGCATCTCCTGGAGCTTTTGCTATTGCTCCTGAGCCTTTGTCACAAACCAGGTGAGTGGTCGATGACCCGTGGAGATACGACTATCCTCTTTCCTGGAAGCCATGTAGATGGTGTGCACTACCATGCTTCCAGACTTGGGGCGTTTGGATTCAGCACCCTTGAGATTTGTCGCAGACACAGGGATCTTCTCCCGCTTTCTCCTTTTATGGGCGGTCAAAGTTGAGGGGGCCGTTGCAGCGGACACCCATATAGACGATACCTTCCATGGCATGGCGGCGAAATGGTCCCCCTCCTGTCGACCCTTCATTTTCTTCTATCGGCGGGGGTAGTCTTGGTCAACTACAGAGTCTTGGACTCTTCGCCAGACCCTGTGGATTTTGGAGGACAGCCGCTGAGGGGGCTGCTCCGACTTTGCCTTTGTGACATTTTCAGCTAGTGGAGAAGACCTTTTTAGTATGGCAGTTGGAGAATTCTCGCGCACCCTCCTGAGCGGCTCAAAGCTGTTCCCAGTTGGAACAGCAGCATCAACTTCCACCATTAGAGCCGGTGGGATAAGTCCAGAAGGGGAACTGCCACCAGCTTTCCTCACTCGGCGCTAGTGGCTACGTCGAGCATTTCGTGTAGCCGGGATCACCTCTGTTGTCGAGGTAGCTTCATCATGCCCCCTGATCTGATGAGAACTTATTGTCGGCGTCAGCCTATTAAAGACAGACGTCCGCTGAGAGGGAATAGTCAATCTTGCGAAGGCCGACTTTCAAGCAGGGGAAGCAGTTTGGATGACTCCACCCGCAGCGGGAGTTGGAACGGCCAGTCTTGTGAAGACCGACCCCTTAGCAGGAGAAGCCCCTCTGATGACTTCGTTTACCGGAGTTGGAATAGCTATCTGCTTCGGGATAGCTCCTTCGGGTATTGCAGGCTTCTTCACGGGCCTGCTTGAGGCACTGGACTTAGACGACCCGTTGAGAGGGGTCATGGTAGTGGAAAGCCGATCAAATACTGACTTCTTTGGAGCTTCCTGTGACGGCGCCGGAGCGTTGAATCTCATTGGCGGGAGCATGGTCCTGAAGAACAACTCAGTGGTGGCCTGTGTCACCTGTTCCACCGGCATTGCGAAGATGGAAGACGCTTGGGGCCCATAGGTCACTCCTCCGGCGAGGACGGAGCGGGAGTTGCTGTTGCAGGTGTAGTTGGAAGCCATTGATTTCTCTTCTCTTCTGCACGGAGCAAGACACCAAATCTTAGTACCTTGAATCCAGGGGCAACCATATTATACCGTGATTTGTTCATGAACTCGACACAGAAAGTGTAGAGTGGAAAGAGGAAAAGGTCCCACCGGGCGTGCCAGAGTCTGTTCGCCGCCGTAAGACGCGACCGGGATGTTGGGACGTCTAGCCTGAATTTTGGGGGGCAGATGCTATTTGGATTTATCCATCCACCTTTCCGAAGATGCTAAGTTGATTTATGGTACCGTGTATCGGAGGTTTAGACGGATGCGGCCGATGTAGCAGACTTCGTCAGATTCCCACTCGTTTGCGAGGGTTTTTTGATTGTGGAGACGCTCTTCTCTACAGGCGCAAGCCCCTACAGTTAATTACGTTACCGTATCGCGGTAACCACTTTCTCCTTCTCCAGATGTTCACTTCGTGTCGTGTGTGTTTGTTTTATTTTAGGTTGCCCGTGGATTGTATACGGTGACTAATTTGTGTTGTCCCCCGTAGGGCATGGATTGGTCCAAATCCGTATTTTCTTAAATTTGGGTTTGGGTTGGTTTAAGGACCGTTAATCTTATTTTAGATTAAGATCAACTCAAACGTTTGTTGAGGATACGTTAGTCTAATTTTAGACTAAGATCTACTCAACAGGATTTTCTTTAGTTTATAGGGACATTGCGGTCCGCAATTTAGTTTTAAAGACATTGCGGTCCAAAGGGTTTAGTTTTAAGGACATTGCGGTCCAAAGTTTAAGGACATCATAGTCCGTGGAATTTACTTTTTAGGGACGTTGCAGTCCATGGAGTTTAGTTTTAAGGACATTGTTGTCTACTAGGTTGTTGGTTTGGGAGGGTATACCAAGAATTATTGGTTATTGGGACCCTCCACCTCTCTGAAGACGTTGAAGAATTACAACAACATATATCAGGGGTGTGGAGAGATATACCCTTGAACCAATGAATGTTCATCAAATATTGATAACCTTGTTTGGGACTAAGTCCAATTTAGAAAAGACCTATGGGCTCAGTCGATTTTGGGGTTTGGCCAACCTTGGGCTCAGCCCACTTAGTCTTTGTCATTTTCCTTTTTTTTTATAAAGTGTTAGACACTTGCTAGGACACATTTCTTTCTCTGTGCACATAATGCTAAACATTTATGTGCATACTGACACCCACTTTCTTTTTGTGTTTTTATGAGTGTTGAACACTCTTCATGGTGCTAGGCTCTTCTTGAGAAGCGCAGAGCGCTCTGTGTTAAGTAGCGCCCATGTGAAGGGCACGTAGGGCGCTTGGCGCTGAGCGCCGGCATTTGAGCGCTAAGCGTTCCTTTTATTTTGAGCAGCGCCCACGTGAAGGGCACGTGGAGCGCTTGGCGTCGAGCGCCAGTATTTGAGTGTTGAGCGCCCTTTATTGAGCAGCGCCCACGTGAGGAGCACGTGGAGCGCTCGGTGATGAGCGTCAGAATTGGAGTGCTAAGCACTGCTTATTAAATAGCGTCCATATGAGGAGCACGTAGAGCGCTCGGCGCTGAGCGCCAGATTTGAGTGCTAAGCACTTCTTATTAAATAGCGCCCACGTGAGGAGCACATGGTGTGCTCGGCGCTGAGCGCCAGATTTGAGTGCTAAGCACTGAGTTTTTTTTGTTCTACCCAATTCAATTCTCTGAGAATTTGGTTCTCCCTTGTGAAAGACTTCGTCTTATAGATCTGAGATCTGGAAAAAGAATTAAGTTCTTCTGATGTGAGAGTTAAACTCTTAGATGTGGAGGAGATGCTGTGATCTCTCTTCTTTTTATGAAAGACTTTATCTTATAGATCTGTGATCTGGAAAAGGAACTAAGTTCTTCTGATATGAGAGTTAAACTCTCAAATATAGAGGAGATGCTATGATCTCACTTATTGTTATTTACCTTGAAAAAATTCTTCTTCTTAGAGTTTTTTCTTCTTTTTTTCTTTTTTGAGAATTTGAAGTTTATGGGGGGGGGGGGTTCTTCTCTACAAGACTTGAAGTCTTGGGTCCTTTATATAGGGGAGACTGATTTGTTGAATCAGTTAAGAAAATCTCTCATTGAGAAATCTCTGATTGATTTGGGGATTTTATCCACCGTCGGATCTTTGATCCAAGGAATTCTGTTTTACAGAAGACATCTTTCTTGTTTTTATCAAGATTGGGAAAATATTTTCCTATACAGAACTTATTCTATATCTTGGTGATGTTTACTCACCATTGGATCTTTGATCCAACTGTGCTCTGATTTACAGAGCACAATCTTTCTTGTTTGGAAAGATTTGAGGAGTATTTCCTCAACAGAATTTTATTCTGGTAATTTGATGGTTTATCATCTTTGTTGGATTTTTGATCCAATGGTATAGAACATTTAGTTCTAGCGCTGGCGCTCTCGTGCTTTACATGTGAGGCGCTGCCTCAGAGTCTTTGACTCTTAGTGCTGGCGCTTTTAGCGCTGGTGCTCTCATGCTTTGCACGTGAGGCGCTGCCTCAGAGTTTTGACTCATGGCACTGGCTCTCTTGTTGCGAGCGCCCTCGTACTTTGCACGTGAGGCGCTGCTTCAGAGTCTTTGACTCTTAGCGCTGGCGCTCCTGGCGCGAGCGCTCTCATGCTTTGCACGTGAGGCACTGCCTCAATTCAAATTTTGAACAGAGCTTTGCTCTCTTATTGGGGGGAAACAATGACTCATGGGGTGACTTATTGGGTGACTTATTGGGTGACTCGTGATACACTCTTCTTGCATGCTTGATGTTTTTGTTTTGTTGTGTGAGATATTTTTTGGTGGTGAGATATTTTTTATTGGACTTGAGATATTTTTCTTGACTTGCTATTCTCACACTCTCTCACAAGACTAAGCATTATTCTTTCATGAGTTGAGCTCAAGCTTCACACTCTCATCTCTCATGGCTTCTTCTTCTTCCTACACCCTAACCCTATCATGTATTGAGAAACCTAGGGTGTTTAGAGACAAATTAATCCCTCATTAGACTCTACATCTTCTAAGCTATCCAGTTTAGCAAACAAGATACCCTAGTTACTTCGGTTATGAAGTAGGAGCTCGATTCATAGACTCTCGGGTGGATCATCTTTGATGGAGGGAGACCGGCGACCAAACTTGATCATGGTGGCCACTAGGAGCTTGGGAAGAGGTTAAAGACTGAAGGACACGGATCATTCGGTATAACATTCCAAACTCCTTTTATTGCTTGCTAGATTTAGGGTTAATGGTCGATCCGTATTCGAGGGTTGTGGTAGCGCCGGTTTAGAAAAATTTTGTTCCGCATTCGGCCACGGTTTGATGGCCAGGGCATTGCCGTAACCCAACAACGAGTACATCGGCTTTTCCATTCAATACTACAGGGACTTTCATTAGTTCAATATGAGAGAACTGTTTCGTGAGTTCCACCACCCGGCTTCTGTATCGAGCTAATTCAGGCTTATATATCTTATATTCACTGCTCACTTGGTTGATGACAAACTGGGAGTCACCATAAACCCGTAGCCGTAGGATTTCCATTTCTATGGCGAGCTCCAGTCTAGCTATCAGAGGTTCATACTCAGCCTCGTTGTTTGTGCGAGGCTTGGTAAGAGCGAAGGAACATTGTAAGGTTCCTCCTGATGGCGTAATGAACATCAATCATATCCCTGCTTTTATCTCCGGGACGCTTGATTTGCTGATGGTCCTTATTGATGAGGCTCCATCGAAGTAGAGATCCCAACATGGCTCGTCATCCTCGAGGTGCAGCACTTGTTTGTCCAGTAACTCGCAATTGAGCGGCGACCCTTCTGGTATGGGATGAGCTGCAAGGAAGTCAGCGAGGGCTTGCCCTTTTACTGCTTTGTGAGGAGTATAGATTATGTAAAATTCAAGCAGCATGACAGCCCACCTTGCCATTCTACCAGCTAGGCTTGCTTTGGTCATTAAGTGTTTGAGCGGGTCAACCTTGGAGATCGGCATAACCCGATGAGCGAGCAGATAGTGCCTCAGTTTCTTCACAGCGAATATCAGAACCAGGCATTGCTTTTCGATCCGAGAATAGTTGTGTTCCGCCCCGATTAAAGTTCGACTGAGATAGTAGAGGGCATTTTCTTTTCCCTCTTCGTTGTTTTGGGTAAGGAGCGCACCGAGTGACTCATCTAGCGCGGCAGTATAGAGAATCAACAGTTTATTTAGGATGGGAGCAGCAAGTACTGGAGGGTGCAATAGGTACTGTTTTATATTTTCGAATGCTTCTTGACATTCGGCATCCCAGACGAAAGGAGCTTCTTTCTTCATGAGCTTCGAGAAGGGCTTGCATCTTCCCGATAGGTTCGAGATTAACCTTCATATGTAAGCGAGCTTTCCTTGAAAGGATCTTAGCTGCGTCAGATTCTCTGGAGGAGGCATCTCCATGACGGCCTTTATCTTTGATGGGTCAACTTCGATCCCCTGATGTCGGACTATGCCCAAGAATTTCCTAAATGATACGCCGAAGGCGCACTTTAGAGGATTCATCTTCATATTGTACTCTCTCAGTCTGGTGAAGACAGTTCGGAGATCTTGGATGTGATTGGACTTGGCCTTAGTCTTGAGGACCAAATCATCAACATAACATTCAACGAATTTATGGATTATGTCATCAAAGATTTTGGTCATTGCCCATTGATATGTGGCACCTGCGTTCTTCAGTCCAAACGGCATCACTTTGTAACAGTATATGCCTATCGAGGTTCGAAATGCTGTCTGATTCTCATCCCCAGGTGACATTTTTATCTGATTGTACCCAGACGAACCATCCATGAAAGTGAACAGCTCGTAATTTGAGGTGTCATCGACCATCATTTCCATGACCGGAAGCGGGAAATTATCTTTAGGGAACGCTTTGTTAAGGTCCCTGAAATCGACACAATTCCGGATCTGCCCATGTTCTCCGCCGAAACACGCGGGAAGACAATCGTCTTGCCTGAATTTGGGGGCAGATGCTAATAGGTGCTATCCGTCTACCTCTCCGAAGATGCCAAGTTGATTTATGACACCACGTATCGAAGGTTTAGACGGATGCGGTCGATGTAGCAGACTTCATCAGATTCCACTTCATTTGAGGGGTTTTTGATTGTGGGGACGCTCTTCCCTGCAGGCGCAAGCCCCTGCAGTTAATTACGCTACCGCATCGCGGTAACAACTTTCTCCTTCTCCAGATGGTCACTTCATGTCGCAGATGTTTGTTTTGTTTTTGGTTGCCCGTGGATTGTATACGGAGACTAATTTATGTTGTCGCCCGTAGGGCGTGGATTAGTCCAAATACGTATTTTCTTAGATTTGGGTTTGGGGGTTGGGTTTAAGGATACGTTAGTCTCATTTGAGACTAAGATCAACTTAAATGTTTGTTAATGATACGTTAGTCTAATTTTAGACTAAGATCAACTTAACAATTTGTTAAGGACACGTTAGTCTAATTTTAAACTAAGGTCAACTTAACCATTTGTTAAGGATACGTTAGTCTAATTTTAGACTAAGATCTACTTATCGGGATCATTTAGATCCAACAAAAGAGCATTTGGGCTCTATTGTTCTAGTTTAGGGACTTTGCGGTCAATTGCCAGTTTAAGGACATGGTGGTCCATTGTTAGTTTAAGGACATTACGGTCCAATGTTAGTTTAAAAACATCACGGTCGAGGTTAAGGACATCATAGTCCATGAGTTTAAGGACCCCACAGTCCAATGTTTAGTTTAAAGACATCACGGTCGAGGTTAAGGACATCATAGTCCATGAGTTTAAAGACCTCACAGTCAAGGTTAAGGATATCATAGTCCATGGGCTTAAGGACCCCACAGTCCAATGTTTAGTTTAAAGACATCACGGTCGAGGTTAAGGACATCATAGTCCGTGAGTTTAAAGACCTCACAGTCAAGGTTAAGGACATCATAGTCCATGGGCTTAAAGACTCCACAGTCCATTATTTAGTTTAAAGACATCACGGTCGAGATTAAGGACATCATAGTCCATGAGTTTAAGGACCCCACAGTCCATGAAATGTGTGGTTGTCAGGACCCGTCACCTTTCTGAAGACAGTGAAGGATTATAACGACAAATATCAAAGGAGTGAAGAGATGTACCCTTGAACCAAGGTTGATTAGGGATCTGTAGTCCAATTTGGAACTAAGATCAGTTAATTAGATTATGAGCTCATTGGCTCAGTTAAATCTGAATTGAAGACTTATGGCCAATTTGGGCTAAGTCCAATTAGATTAGAAATATTGGCTCTTTATTGGACCATTAAACACTTGTCTGGGTTCAGCCCACATTATTTAGCAATGCTAAACCAGAGTTTGAGGGCTCTGATACATTTTGGTCTTTGACTGAGCATTAAACATTATAGCTCTGAGTTTTATTCAGTTTTGAGATTTAGTTAAAGGAGAGGTTTTTGTCTCTGGAAACTTAGCCAATTTGGCTAAAAATAGTGTTAAACACTAAAGGACAACAGTGTTAAACACTGGAAATAAAACTCTCAAATTAGTGTTAAACACTAGAGGACAACGGTGTTAAACACTGGAAATAAAACTCTCAAATTAGTGTTTAAACACTAGAGGAGGAGGGGGTCACGTGGGGACACGTGAGGGCACCCAAAGGTAGGGTCAGATCTCCTTTACTTTGTTCTGCAAATAAGTGTTAAAAACTTTTAATTTCTTGGACATCACGTATGGTCACGTGATGGGTACTCATGCCCTGATTTATTAAAATGTTTATTAGGGGTCACGTAGGGGCACGTGAGAGCGCCCAAAGGTGGGGCCAGATCTCCTTTACTTTGTTCTCAGAACTGTAAATAAGTGTTAAACACCTTTTATTTTCATGGCCATCACGTGTAGGCACGTGATGGAGATTGGTGGGTTGATTATTAAAGCATTTATTAAGGGGTCACGTGGTAACACGTGAGAGCGCCCAACGCCGACATTACCTTTGCTTTTATTCTCTTTATTTCGAAGGTCACGTGGGAGCACATGAGGCATTGCCTCTGGGTTGTTTCCTTCTCATTTTTGGAGGATCTTTTCAGGGGTCACGTAGGGACACGTGACCTAATTCTTTATATGCATGGAGATCTTTCAAGTCTTTTTATTATTTTAAGAATTAAATTCTTTGTAGGGTTAAACCCTAATTATGGTTTTAGAGGAATTAAATTCCCATATATGTGAAAGAATTAAATTCTTATGTAGGGTGAAACCCTAATTTCATTTAGGAGGAATTAAATTCCTGTGAATTTTAGAGAATTAAATTCTCAAGTAGGGTTAAACCCTGGTTTTTTCTGTCTTGAAGGAATTAAATTCCTATAAATTTAGGAGAATTAAATTCTCATATAGGGTTAAACCCTAGTTTTATCTTGAAGGAATTAAATTCCTGTAAATTTGAGAGAATTAAATTCTCATATAGGGCTAAACCTTAGTTTTATCTTGGAGGAATTAAATTCTTGTGAATTTGGGAGAATTAAATTCTCTAGACTCAATTCTCCCTCTAAGTTTTGGATCTGCATGGCAGAATCTCAACCCGATGAGAATTAAATTCTCAACCTATGGGAAGATTTGCTTCTACAGATCTTCAACCAGAGGAAGAACTAAGTTCTTTCACAGAAGAGTTAAACTCTTAGATTGAGAATTAAATTCTTTTTTTTTGACGTTTTGATCCTTTTCCCTTTTCTCAACTAGGGTTTCTTTTCTTGAGAATTAAATTCTCCTTTCTTTTCTCTCTGCTATTTCCCTTTTGAAAATTTCAAGATCCCAAAATTCCCTATCCCAAAATTCTATCATTTTCTTCTCCTCTTGGCTCCTATTTGTAGGAGAAGGAAAAGAATCAATTTGTTTAGTAAATCTCTCATTGAAAGATTTTGTTTGTTTTTCATAACTAATATGATCTTTTAGATCTTTTAGTGAATTTTATTCACTATTGGATTTTTAATCTAAAAGATATTCTGTTTGTTATTTTTGGTGAATTTAGGAAAATCTTTCCTTGTCTAAAATCTTTCCATAAATTGGTGATTTTTAATCACCCTTGGATTTTTAATCCAACGGTCCCCCATAATCCTTTTTTTTTTGGAAAGATTTGGAGAAATACTTTCCCAGTTAGGGTCTTTGATTTCCCTTAATTAGAATTTAATTCTATCAATTTATAAGGCTTTCAAAGCCTATCACGTGTTGGCACGTGACTCCTCTTCATTCAGAATTTAATTCTGTATATTAACTGGGCTAAAGACCATCATGTGTGAGCACGTGACCCTTGGTCACGTGTGAGCACGTGACGCCCCATTGGAGTCTTTCTTTAGCCATTTGTTTGCATTTCTGCTTGCTTAGAATTTAATTCTGTAAAAGAGATCACGTGTCAACATGTGACCCTTGGTCACGTGTGAACACGTGATACCTCATTGAGGTAATTCCTGATTTTTAATCAAGGAACATCCCATTTTTCTTCTTTACTGGGAAAATGCATACGATCCAGTCCGCGTATTTCTCTTCTCTGATGAAGCTAGCATCGATGAGTTTCTTGGTTTCTTCGACGACCTTTTCCTCCAGCTCCTTTTTCATTCTTCGTGAAGCTTGTTTGACTGGCTTGACATCAGGAGAAATAGCCAGCTTATGCACGACCACTTCAGGGGAGAGACCAAGCATTTCTTTGTACGTCCATGCGAAACAGTCAGCGAACTCATACAGTAGGGAGATTATGTGCTCTTTCATTTCCTTTGACAAGAGTGAGCTGATGTATGTCGGCCTTGGATTATCGGGCGTTCCCAAATCAACCTCGGTTAGCTTGTCGAAGGTTGCTTGTCCTCCATCTTCGAGCTCTTGAAGGGCTTCTTCTGGCTTGGCTAGCTCGTTTTCATCATTTGACTCTTCGTTGGCTTCACTAATATGGATCATGTAGCATGTCTTGACATCAGGTTGATTGAAACCTATGCCCCGTCTATCTGGGATTCGTCCATTGATGAGCGCTCGGACCTGAAGCGGGTGCCAAAGCCCCTCATAAAACTTCGCTTTGGAGTCCGTTTGGTATAACCGACATCTGCACTTATTAAAATATTCCCGCATCTCGGGTGCATAATATCTGGGATTGAGGACGGCTCTTATGCCTCACTTATAAGGAAGGCATGTGACAGACAAATCGTCCGGGTGCACGACAGGATTTGACCCATAAAACAAGATGCTCTTCTGTCCACTTTTCCTTCCAAGAACGTAGAAAGTTTGCAATTGGTTCACGATAGAGACCGGCAAAGCATCTAGCTCCTTGCACATATGTTCCATCACCCTTGTGATAGTTAATGACCCTTATGTAATCTCGAAAGTTTCTCTTAGCTTCGCTTTTTGCATGAGAGCCCAATCTGCATAGCTGTTGCAAGGCAGGTCCTTTTCCTCCGACTCTTCAGTGTCGCTGCCAAAATGAGGGCGAATTTTATGGAAGAATGGACTTCCAACGTCGGATTCATCAGTGTCACTGCTGAAACGCGGACACACTTGGGGTTTTTTGCTTTTGAAAGTAACAACCGGCTCAGATTTGCTTTTGAGTTTTAGAGCCGTTCTGATTTTGGTCAGTCGTGGCTTAGTATTTTGGGGGTTCACGAAGTACCAAGAATCTTCATATCGGATTTCATGCAACCAAATGGCTGGATGTCTCCATCAATACATCTTTCTTCACCATTTTTGGTATACTTCATGCATTGATGGAGAGTTGACGGAATGATACCGTAATCATGGAGCCACGACCATCCCAGGAGAATTTTAAAAGACGCGTCGGCATCGATAACGTATATCTTGGCTTCAGTTTGTAGGTCCCTGAACCTGATCGGTAGAGCCATGGATCTCAGAACTTGCCGGCAATTTTGGTGAAGTCTTGAATAACAATCCTTTCCCTTGACAGGCGTCGGACGTCCATTGACAAACTCTTCAGAGTCTGCAAGTTCATGATGTTCACTGAGGATCCCGGATCAATCAATATGTGATTAATCCGATCTCTGTCACTGTACCCAGTCACGCAAAGCGGTCGGTTATGCTTAGCCGTTCCCAGTAATAGGTCTTCATCCTTAAATATGATCGCGGCTGTATGCAGAGCAGACTGGGCCTCTTTCATATTAATTTCCGCAAAACGAGCCTGATACCGCTCGGGGTTTTGCAGGGCATGAATGAAGACATCTCTGAGCTCCTTGGATAGGACTAGAGCATCATAGATGCTTAAGAGAGACAAAATCTTTCGGAGGTGAGCCAAGATATTGTAATCTACTGGAGAAGAACTCGAATCTTCATAAGTCAGCTCTATGCCGTTTTCTTCATTAACCACCTGTCTTTCTTTCTCTTTCAGGGCATTTCCTTGCTTCGGCAGTAGATACTTGTCGCTTCTGAGATGGATTTGGTTGGCCTTTGTGGCGAGCTCCTCGTCCTCTTTGGAAAACAAAGCTCTTTCTCAGAGTCGCTACCAAGATGGACGACATAGCAGGTCATGATAGGGATCTCGTCATCGGAGTTTTCTTCTAGCTCCTCCAGAATTTCAACCTCTTCTACGGGGAAGAACTCCTTCAATTGAATTAGAGTTCTTTCTTTTTGTTCATAGTCTTCGAGAGAATTGATATAGCTTTGAATGGTCAATTTCCCCGCCGATTCCTTTTCGTTTAGAGTTGCACCTTTCCTTTTATTTTTCTTTAGCTTTTTGGATTTTGGGCCCGATCGAACCGAATTGTTAACTGAAACGGTGGGCTCCTTCTGCCCTTCCCATTCTGTTCTGGGCTCTTTCTGAAGTAGCTTTAGCATCTTCTTCGTATTTTTTGACATATGCATGCTCCATGGAGGCTGCGGCGAGTTGGATTCATTTCCCGGGACAGCGGATGTAGCCATCTGATCCCAGAAGGCTTCAGCTTCTGTCTGTATAAAGTTGGTGATTGCAGCTTGATTGTTCATCAATACACTCTTGGACAGTTCGATCTCTTCGGTCCTGTATTGCTTCTCAACCCAGTCTTTGAAAATATAGCAATTCTCTATTGCATGGCTCATTACTCTGTAGTACGGGCAATACATGGGATTGTCGGTCATTTTTGCTTCGTGAGGTCTCTTCGACTCCGGCAATTGTGGACCGTTATTCAGGGCATCCTTAAATATCTTGCGGATCTTGTCCCTCCTGAAAGATTAAACCTTGTTCTTCTTCTCCTCTAGGGAAGGCCCTTCTCCTCCTAGCACCAGCTTTTGGGACCGGTCCATTTTTGATCTGTCCGTCTTTCGCTTGTCTTCATTGTCAGATGAATTGAAGGTGTTGGTATTATTGGAATTCCCGTTTTTACGATTGTCATCCTTTCGGCTTTTCCAAGGCTTGTCACCCTGAGAGTCCGGGGTAGACTTTTACTTCGAGCGCTCCAACATTTGTACTCTCTTGGTCAGTGCCTGAAACGTTTTGAGGCCTGTTGTACACAAGAATGGGACCATCCAATTGCTAAGGTTCCTAATGAGGAGGCTGATGGTCTGGTCCCGCTCTAGCGGCGGTTCACACTTGACAGTAAGGTTACGCTATCGAGCAATAAAGTCCGTGGTGCTTTCGTTTTTCCCCGGCTTGGTTCCCACGAGGTCAGCAATGGAGATTTTGTTACTAACACTCATGAATCTTTACCGAAACGGAGACTCCATTTGGACGAAAGTAGTGACGGACCTGTCTGGTATGCTTGCGTACCGGTCGAAAGCAACACCAGTCAGGCTGTTGACAAACTGACGAAGAAGGAGCACATTATTTCCCCCTGTATTTCCACACGATGCTTTAAAGTGGGCGACGTGTTGATTCGTGTTTCCCGTCCCGTCAAATTTTTCGAACTTAGGAATGACGTAGCCGCTTCGGAACTCGATCAAATCGTACTGTGCGGGATATGGCCGCCTACTACTGCCAATGTTCTTCTGAGCCTCGGTCTCGACCATCAATTTTTTAACCTTGCTGGTGACCATGTCCATTATCCGATCTTGTGTTAGCGGGATAGTTCCATCTAGGGCCAAGGCGTCCCCAGAAGTGGAATGTAGCCGGCTTTCATGCGGCTCGCGCATACTTGGACCTAAAGGTGCAGGAATCGGTTGCTTCCGGTCGTTATTGCCAGGCTTATGAGTAGAGACATGTACTTGATTGGAAGGCGCTTGAGCAATTTGAGCCATGAGCTGCATCACAACATTCGTCAAGTCATCAATTTTTGAGTAGAGCTTGGCCATCTCTTTATCTTTACTCCCGAGCTGTTTTTGAAGCTCTTGAAGCAACTCTTGATCTTCGGTCCTGGGGCGGAAAATCGGCTCTTCCTCGCTGTCCGAGCCTGACTCCACATGGATTGAGGGGTCTTTCTGCCTATCGGCTTCATCGAGAGGGTTATCATCATCCAGCGGAGGCGGCTGATCTTGGAAAGCGGCAACCACATTCAAGCCAGATTGGGTTTAGGATGTGGTGGCCCCATCCTTACTTTTGCTGCGAAGGTTGTCGCTGGGACGCGTGCCCACCATATAGACCGTGTGGATAACATATCTGGCCGTCCTTTCATTATTGGTTGCTGTTTTCATGGACCGTTTTCGTGGCCCGTCTGTTTCGGTGACGGACAATCGATTGAAGATGGCTGGCCTGATCGGGTTCTTGAGTGGTGCTGGCACTTCTTTTCTGTATTTGCCCCGCTGCTTTCGCGCGGCACAGAGCGCCTGATAGACTCTTGAAGAGATGGTGTCATGCTTTCTCTGTTAGGGTTGGGACATGTCTCTTTGTAGTATCGTTCGGACTTCTGTCTTCTTGATTCTGGCGGTCATGGCATTTTTCTGAACCCATTTCAAAGGTTTGAAGGAATTGCTGACTTTTACGGCCAACTCATCCATCGTCGCGGGGTAACCCTTCTCTTGGAATCTTATAAGATTCTACTTGGCCGGAGTCCTAGCCCTCTTTTGGGATCGATACTTGAGCCGCTTCTATCTCAACCTTTATGTATTGAGCACTTGGCAGGCTTCTGCTCTTCGGGAAGCTGCCGTAGACCGAGCGATGGAAAGCTTTGGAGATCGCCAGATTGTACACTTGTTGGAGTCGTCGCTTGAGCTCGTCCGCGACGTTTGATGATGCCCTTTGTCCCAGCAGACTTGCCCCCAGCCGGAGCACCAGAGAGTCGTTGGGATACCGTCATAAGTTTAGGTTGTGGTGCCTTAGCAATCACAACGTTTGGCCTCTTGCCCCTTGAGACCGACCTGTCCACCTGGTTTGCCGGGATTTCTGTCAGATGAGCGCTTCTGGCAGGGTAGATGATGACGAAACCAAATTGGCAGGACGGTTCCTCCCACTGCCGACTGAGGCTTGCGGGGAGAATCATGCGAGCATTGATCTTGACTACGTACGGGGTCGGGGTCGCGTTGGAAGCCGAATTCATTTTAGAAGACATCGTTGTTGAAACTTGATTGCTGCACAGAAAAACATTATTTCAGTACAAATATCGGTATATATGGTAAATGAGTTCACATGAATGCTTGACCCGAGATATGGGAGGAGAGACGTCCCACCAGGCGTGCCAGAATTTGTAGGGAGTTTTTCGTTACCCCATTAGGATAGGAATGCACACGCTTGTCAGGTATAGTACAGATTCCCCTGTCTGGGGTAGGCTGGGGTTTATTGATTGTGGAGATCCGAATCTCCAACAGCCATGGACTAAACCGCCGTTAATTATCTATCGCTTTTAGAGTGAGGGAACCTCCGATTGATGGATAAAACTAGTTATGCGAACTCAATGTGCATTGTGCGTGTGTTTTGTTTTGAAGGGGACTTAGACGTGTCGAGGTCCTCGCAGGGTTTACGGGGGTCCCGCTACCCGGATAGCAGGCTGGGGTCAAGAGGGCTAGCAACCCCGTTGCAGGGTGTAGGGCAGCGTCCCGTTAGAAATTTTTTTAATGGGGGACGTGTTTTGAGTGTGGAGCGTAGGGGAAAAATAAGGGTGAGGAGCGTCCTAAAGACGCATGAGTGGTGCTTAGGCGCTGGGCGCCAGCGGGTCATATGCGCGGCACGCGACCGCTGGAAACACCAGCGGGGAAAGCGGTTTAGCCCTTGGGCTGGGAGTTGAACTCCCGAGAGGGTTTGGAGTTGAACTCCTAAACAGGAATTTGGTATAGGTTTGGAGTTAAACTCCCAAAAGATTTGGATTTGGAGTTAAACTCTTTTGAGAATTTGGATCTTGGAGTTAAACTCCTCGAAGATATTCGAAGATGATCAAAGGGGACCTTTTTCTCCCTTGAGCCTTGGATCCTCCTAAAGTGGGATTTTTGGAGGTGGGTCTTTTTCATCCTCCTCTCTTTTTGCTACATCTTGGGTAAAAAAGGAGGTGAGGTTAAAAAAACTCCCTTTCAGGGATTTGATGAGAGATCTGAACTCCCCTTTGAGGGGTTTATGGTGAATCTTTATTTATCTTTGAGAAAAAGAGAGCTAAGCTCTCGATTTAATTGAAAATGAAGAGGAAGAGAAAAAAAAAACTTGAGAAAGAGAATATGGAGGCATAAACCCTAGAGTTTCTAAGAGAATGAAAGTTGTTATTGATTTTCTCATTATGTTTTCCTTTTATAGACTACATACTCATAAGTGAGAATTACTCAGATCACGACACGTGGCGAATATCGCATCACCCACGACAGCTCAAAAAACTCCTGGGGGGCTACCGAGGCAAAATCAGTGTGGAGCACTGATGACCTTCCCCGCTTCGTCTCCGAGCTTACACTCTGCCTCTTACCCAAGAGCGACCTAGCCGCCGAACTGGCGCCCATCCTCCCATGCTCGTCTCTGAGGTATTGCAGAGCTGAGCTTACTCGGCCCCCCGGATCGTCTTCGAGCCTTACGCCGAGTTAAGCCTCCCCAGCTCTCCCGGACAAACGAGAACGCGAGGCCCTAGTGCTTTCGCAACGGCTCCGCGTATCTTGCTAAAGCGAGATATCCACCGCCCTACGTCCCACGTCCCACGCTGGTGCATCCTCCCATTAATGGGTGTATCCCACCATTAATGGGGGGATCCCTCCATTCACGCTGGCGCAACGACAGGGGCATAACCGAAGGCGAAGATCTCGCTCCTTCTCGCTCCATGCGACCACTATAAAACCCCCTCTCTCAGACGACTCAGGTAAGGCAATTTTAATCCAATAAGCCACTACTCTGCTCATTTTCCTCGGCTAACTTGATCGTCCGAGGGTCCTACGGTGGTCACCTATCCCGGGACTTCTTCGCAGATAGCTCGGCTTCACCTCAAAATCAGCCCATTGAGATCCACACGTCCAAGGAGACAACCTTCAAGAAAAATCTCAGCCGTTCAACGGCGCTCGCTACATATCGACGGAGGATAGCATCTGAAGGAGATCCGACCTCCATCAGTTGGTGCCGTCTGTGGGAACGCTTGTAAGTTTCTTCCCCCATCAAAGTTGATCTTCCGTCTTTGACCTAATGGCGAGCGAGAACCATGGCGATCCTAGTACGGGTCATTGCCTCCCCCACAACGGAGGTGGGAGCGGCTCATTTCTTCCTTCCAATGCCATTGTTGGCTTATCCGCCCGGATCGACAGACTCACGTCGATGGTGGACGTGTTCATTTGCGTTCAAGCGGCGGGCCCAGCCCCCAGATCGCAGCTCCCCTTCCCAGGGATCACGACGTCGGAAGAAGAGCGGATAACCTTGATCCTCTCGATTCCCCCGAACACAGGCGTGCCGACTCCGACAACCGTGTCTCCCATGCAGCGACCGATTAATGACCTGTTGGGTGCCGCACGGCTCTACGCCGAGGTCCCAGGAAAGAGACCATCATCATGATGCCCATCGCGCTCCCGCGCCACCCGAGGAGGTGTTGGTCAGCTCGTCCGCTTCCAGGTGCGACCGACTCCCTCTCCCTCGTCGGGACCACGCAAACAACTCGCGTCAAGGCTGCTCCAAAAG
Source organism: Agapanthus africanus (assembly GCA_030015575.1). Classification (NCBI taxonomy): domain Eukaryota; kingdom Viridiplantae; phylum Streptophyta; class Magnoliopsida; order Asparagales; family Amaryllidaceae; genus Agapanthus; species Agapanthus africanus. Next base: position 580,217,982 of record CM057340.1, on the reverse strand, counting down.
GACGTCGCCCGAGGATCTGAGAAATTTGATAGAGCGGAATTGAAGCCGCACTACCGTGCAGACCAGGAGCGGAAATGGCCACCACTCTAACTGTGCCAAATCCTCGGGGTACCATAACCGCCTCGAGGCCCTCGAGAAGAAAATCGAGGGCATACACCGGGATGGCCAGGCGTCCGGCGGAGGGGCCCGATACTCCGCCGATTCACTGACAAAACCCTTTACGGAGGAACTACTGGCCGTGCATGTCTCGTACAGAAATAAACCACCCAAGGTGAACGTCTTCGACGGGAAATCCGACCCAAAAGACCATCTAGACGATTTACAGTAGGCACGAGCTTCCAGGATAACTCCGATGCTGCTCAATGTCGAGCATTTCCTGCCACCCTTATCTGGGCTGGACGGGACTGGTTCTGAGGACTCACGCCATGCTCCATCTCCACCTTTGATGAGCTAGCCACCCAATTCCTCAGTCATTTTGTCGGAAACAGATGACAGAAGCGGACTGTCGATTACCTCTTCACCATAAAGAGCGGGGACAAGGAATCCTTTAAGGGATATGTCACTCGGTTCTACAACGCTCTCCTCGAGGCCCCCGAGCACCGAGATGAAACTGTCAACACCGCACTACGGTCGGGTCTTAGGTACAAATAGTAGCTCCGCTCTTTTGCATTAGCGCAACCTAAGACTATGGCCAAGGTAAAATCTTAGACCGAACGAGAGATCCAACTCGAGTCGGAGGTGAATGCCAACCTGCCTCGGGTCGACCAAGCGGACCAAAAGAAGAGGGGTAGAGAGAGAAGAAGAGGGTCGACCGACTAAAGCCATACTCCCCGAAGTTCCAGGACCAAGCGGACTAAAAGAAGAGGGGCAGAGAAGAGAGGAAGAGGGTCGACCGACCAAAGCCATACTCCCCGAAGTTCCAGGAGTACACTCCTCTTAACATCTTCCAGAACGAGCTGTTGGAGAAGGCGAAGGGCAAAAGATTCTTCAAACTCCCGCCAGTCACCCATAGAGTGGCTAAGCGTATCCGGGGCCCGTACTGTGCTTTCCATAGGTCGTAGGGTCACCCGACCGAAAACTGCAAACAACTCCGTGACTACATCGAGGTGTTGATCCGCTCTGGCCCCCTGATGAAGTACCTGCGGGACAAGCGACAAGCGAATCAGGAACGGGAGAATCATCCCCCTCCCGGGGAATTAACGATTGGGCAAATTATGGTCGTTACCTCGGAATATGACTGGGGTGTTGGCGAAAATCACCGCCTACTACCCGTCGAAGGTATTAGAGTCCCACCGCAGAAGAAATGCAGGACGTCCGAGCCTACCATCTTCACCGATGAAGACCTCCACGGTATATCCCTGCCCCATAACGACCCTCTCGTCATAACTGCTCGGGTCCACCGTTACGAGGTACAGAGGATATTGGTCGATTCCGGGAGTTCGGCTGACATACTCTTCTACGACTGCTTCCAACGTATGGGGCCTGGACCGTCCGACCTAAGTCCCACCTCCCATGTCCACTTGGGGTTTACCAACCACTCTATCTCGGCTGACGGAGTGGTCACCCTCCTCCTCAACATTGGAGAGGCGGGCCGTACGAGGACCATACTTATGGATTTCATCATCGCTAGGGTCCCCTCGTCCTACAACATCCTTCCGGGCCGCCCGACATTGAACACCCTCCGGGCCCAAATCTCGATCTATCACATCGCGATCAAATTTCTATTAGACCAAGGGAGGATAGGCCAGGCCTACGGGAACCAGAAAATCGCCAAGATTTGCTTCACCTCGACGTTCTTCGCCGGAGATTAGAGCGACGACTTTGAAGACATAGGCGATTTCCAGGGGTCCTTAGACACGCACGATGACCATAACGAAATCCGAGGAGCCCCAGTAGAAGCGCTGACTGAAGTTCCCCTCGTAGAGGGGGTCGATGGACGTGCAGTTCAGATCGGATCTCTGTTGACGGGAGATCGTCGTGAGGAATTGATTCGCTTTCTTCGAGGGAACTCAGACGTGTTCGCTTGGGCACTGGCGGACATGCCCGGGATCGACCCTAATGTAATCTAACACAAGCTCTGGTTCGACCTGAAGGCCCGACCCGTCCGACAAAAGAAGCGACGTTTCGCGCTGATCAAGCAAAAGGCGATCGAGGACGAGGACGAGGTTGATAGATTGCTAGCAGCCAACTTCATTAGAAATGTTGATTATTTGGATTGGCTAGCGAATGCGGTCATGGTCAAAAAAGGCCTGTGGGAAATGGCGAATATGCGTTGACTTCACAGATCTGAACAAGGCCTGCCAGAAAGATAACTATATCTTCCCTCGGATAGACCAGCTAGTGGACAGCTCGGCCGGCTATGAATTGCTAAGCTTCATGGACACTTTCTCCGGCTACAATTAGATCCGGATGAACCCGGCAGATGAAGAACTTACCATGTTCACCACGGACCGGGGGGTGTACTGCTACAAAGTGATGCCCTTCGGTCTCAAGAATGCTGGGGATACATATCAGCGCCTAGTTAACAAACTGTTCAAACCACAGATCAGGAGGAACATGGGGGTCTACGTCGACGACATGCTCGTAAAGTCAACCTCATCGGACGAACACACTAAAGATCTTGGCGAGACATTTGACATCCTCCGTAAGTACAAAATGAAGCTGAACCCAGCTAAGTGCGCGTTCAGAGTCACTAGAGGAAAATTTCTCGGGTTCATGGTGACCCACCGAGGAATCGAAGCGAACCCGGAAAAGATCAGCGCCATTCTCAACATGGCCACACCAAAGAGCAACGTTGAGATCATGCGGCTCACAGGGATAGTGGCCGCTCTGAGTCACTTCATGTCAAGATTTGGAGAGAAGTGCCTCTCGTTCTTTAATGCCTTGAGAAAGATCCCTAAGTTCGAATGGTCGGAGGAATGTCAAAGCTCTTTCGAGCAACTCAACGCATACTTAACAACTCCCCCATCGCTCACCCGACCAGTCGAATGAGACGAGCTATTATTGTACCTTGCTGTCTCCGATCAAGCTGCATGCTCGGTGCTCGTCAGAGAAGTCGAAGGTGTGCATAAAATCGATCTACTACGTAAGCCATGTCTTCAAAGACGCTGAAACGAGATACCCAGCCATAGAAAAGATAGTCTTGGCGCTTGTCATCACCTCAAGAAAGCTGCAGCACTACTTCCAGGCACACACAATCCTAGTCCACACCGAGCGACCTATAGGGACTATTCTCGCCTCCCCCAAATCATCACGTCGTCTGAAGAAATGGAGGTGGGAATTATCACAATTCGACATCAAATGCCACCCCAGAAAAGCCATCAAAGCACAAGTCCTAGCAGACTTCGTGGTTGATTGCACTATTCCCACAAAGGAAGGAGCGGCAGCACGAGACCCCGAACCCCGACCCTTGGTCGAGGAAGTACCCGACTCCATCCCCGATTGGGTTCTCTACGTGGATGGATTCTCTACCGAGGAGGGAAATGAAGCTGGCCAGATCGTTCGAGGCCCGGACGAGGCAGTGATGGAATACTCCTTGAAACTCGGGTTCAAAGCGTCAAACAATGCCGCGGAATACGAAGCTTTATTGGCAGGATTGCGAATCGCCTCGGGGGTGGGGCTGAAGACGATTCGAATTCGCAGCGATTCTGCTCTGGTCGTCTGCCAAGTGACCGGGCGTTTTGAGGCTCGAGAACCATTCATGGTGAAATACCTTGCCGAGGTAAAAAGACTCTGCAAAAACTTCGATGAAGTCCAAGTGGAACAGATTCCCCGAAACCTGAACACCCAAGCCGACGCTTTGAGCAAACTAGCTTCTTCCTATTTTAGGGTTACTTAGCGCGAGAGCAAGGTTTCGGGTGGCATCGTCCATGCTGTTTTTAAATTTTTGCCATTCTAAAGAACCCTAACCCTAAAATCTTAACTAGAGTTTTAAACAAAACATCATGCAAACAACTTTGCTAGTCTAGTGAATGAGGAATACAACCTTTGTAGACCGGTCCTTCACTTCAAATGCTCTGTGTAGAAGTCCCTTCGCTACGAGTAAGAATCTCCCAAACTCTTGAGAGGCTCCACAAGGTGAAAGATGCAAACTTGCTCGAAGTCTTCGAGGCCGAAAATGATCTACGTAGAGGAGACTCAAGCCCATGCTACCTCTTCACTAAATTAGGGTTTAGTGAAGCAAACACCCTAAACTAAATGGCTAATAGTAGAGGATAATGAAGTAGGAAATGTGCTCTCTTTAGTTTTCTTTTTCTCACAATATTTTCTCACCATTTTCAAAAGCTAGAAAGCTTTTCATGAGGAAGAAGTAGCTTAAGTGAAAAATGAGAGAATGAACTCAAGTGAGGTGAGAATATGAACTATGGGTGAGTTAGTGTCATGCACTAACTCATGTACAGAGTTTACCATGGTTAGTATAATGGTTGGGTTAATAAATATCTACAAGTGAAACAAAAATGGTGGACTTGGTCAATATTTCTACAAGCTTCTACAAGCTTGTAGCCATGCCAAATATCCATCCATTTTTGAATTACTTAGATAAATATAAACCCTACATTTTATCAAGCATGGTGTAAGTCTCATACACCCATGTATCATGTATCATCAAGCATGACACAAAACTATCTACACTAATATATATCACATATATACTATGTGCACAATTAAGTGAGAAAAGAAATCATAAGTGAGATAATATTAGTTAATGCACATTAATATATCAAATATATAATTATACATTAGATTATTAAACCAAAACTTGATTTAATAATCCGGTTATATCTCATACAACCGACTATATCAAACGAATCAACTTATCGAATCAACACTTGATCCGATAACCCGGCTATATCTCATACAACCGTCCGATATCACATATCGCGAGAATAGAATATGGTATCACATACTCGTATTAATCTCGGTCTCGCACATATCATATATGTGCTCCTACTTCATTTCGTATGAACCAGGAAACCTTTGTGTAGGACTCTAAAGACTCGTCAATACGCCGACAGTAAGTGATGATCATATCAAACACCCACAAGCCGCAAGCGGTCTGCTAAACGTAATGGCCACCCGGGTATTGAGCGATCAGAAGAACAACAAGCAAGCCTGCTCATACTCCTGCGAATCCAATCAGTAATACTACCGTACAGTCCGGTCTCTTCTTCAGATATGTCGCATATCACAGCCTGGGGGTGGTATAATGTCAGACCCCAATAGTCTGATAAGTCATGCCGATGCAAGGTCTATAACGGTTCGAGAAACTACTGATAACACTTACCGATAGATCTCAGCAACCCTAGCCAGGGATTTCCTGTTATGGCCAATCGAGCATAGCGCAACATCAACTCCCAATACCGGGAGAGGCGAATCCCCTCCTATCGCTCATTGCCTCAATGGGACTCGGGACTGTACCCAAAAACTACCATTTTGCACGATCTCTTGACCGTGGTAAGGTGGAAATCAAAGCACAGTGGGAATCACACAAGACTCTATGACGATCTCGGGTCGACAGACTAACCTGTACCAGTGTCACCAGAGAACTGCTATCTGACGATAGGTATAATACTATTTAGGAGTTCTCGATGAGTCCGTCCAGTGTACCCAGTCTCCACTGAGCACCCGTATACCTTCTCTGATGTCAAACACCAATGAATATGGGATCATCCATCGCCCATCATATGGGTCGAGAAGCGCATACGCTAGTCTACTCTGGAATATCGATACCCTGTCTCGATACTCTCACAACTAGGAACAGTTATAGGGTGTACTTGTGGACTACCCTTGGCCCCGCTAGTATGATCTCCATCATAGTCCTGATAGTCAAGTACACATCCTAAGGGCTTTATCAAGATGTGAGAGCAGGACAACATCACTTATACAAGTCAACATGTTAAGATAAAGTACAACCAGATAGCATACTATCATGTTGAGCAAGAAAGTCCTCCCTATATATGTCCAAGCATCTAATACAATATACATCCCATGTACAGTAATGGCCTCTAGGGCATACATATAACTAACACCTATATGGACAACCATAAGAGGAATATCCTTTTCGAAGTCTTATCATGACTTTGTGTGGAAGACAGAGAGGTAACACTCCAAGAATACTCAACTCAGGAGGAAGACGAAGATTGGAGGAAGCCCTTCGTGGAGTTACTAAAATATGGTACACTCCCGGAAGACCGAGGGGAAGCACGCCGCCTTCGAGAAAAAGCCCGACATTTTATCTGTAGTAATGAAAACCGTTACAAGAAGTCATACACACAGCCTATGCTCCAATCCTCGTGAAGCCGACTACGTTCTGTGAGAGATACACGAAGGAGTCGGTGGAGCACATCAAGGGGCCCACACCTTGGTCCAGAAGATGCTGCTCCAAGGATATTATTAGCCAAAGATACACCAAGACGCCGAGAAGCTTGTCAGAAGATGCAAAAGCTGCCAACTCCAGGCAGCATACCCCGTCTTCCTGCTACCGAGCTAACGACCCTTAGTTCCCCTTGTCCGTTTGCGCAATGGGGAATGGACATGGTCGGCCAACTGCCCACCGGCATGGGCGGACACAAGTACATCCTCGTTGCGGTAGACTACTTCACAAAGTGGGTCGAGGCCTTCCCCATCAGAAAACCGGATACCACCACTACTATAAAGTTCCTGCAGAACACCATAATTACTCGATTCGGGATCTCGAGGTGTATAGTTACCGATCACGGAATCAACTTCAAAAATGATAAAGTCAAAGAGTTCTGCAGTGACTACCGCATTCTGATGAAGTTTGCCGCGGTCGCACATACTCAATGTAACGGGCAGGCCGAGATAGCTAACCGAGGCGTCATCCGAGATCTCCGATCTCGTTTGGAAGGAAGACAGGGCAGCTGGGTCGAGGAACTACCATGAGTACTATGGGCATTGTGCACATCGAAGAATACACCCACGGGAGAAACCCCCATCAGCCTCTGCTACGTTACCGAAACAATGGTCCCGGCAGAGATCGGATTACCCAGTTACCGAGTCGAAAATTTCGACGATGAAGCTAACACCTCGACGCTAAGGACCAACTTGGATGTCTTATTGGAAAAACGTGACCGGGCACAAATCGGAGCAGCCGCCTATCAAAAGAAAACCACTCGCTACTACAATACATGAGTAAAGCATCGTGCCTTCAAGACGGAAGATTTTGTCTTACGAAGAAACGAGTTCATAGATTAAGGCCGGCTACACAAGTTCTCCTCGAAGTGGAACGGCCCTTTCCTCATGGCAGAGGTATTGCCCGGTGGGGCATATCGCTTGCAAGACACCGGGGGTCGTAGGTTTCTCCGGCCCTACAATGCCGAGAAGCTCAAATTGTACAAATGAATATGGTTCTTCTTTTCGAAGCGATGTAATTTTTCCCTATTATTATTAAGTTTCCTGAATTAGAAGAGACTTCATCGATATATTTTCTTCTTCCTCGGTTCCAAGATCTCTAGATTTGTTTTGAAAAAATATGTAAAAAGTGCTAAGGGATAATAGAAGAAAAAGCACATCAGAAAAGGAGAATTTTATTCATTAAGAGATATTATAGGATCCTCAGCTTTAAAAGGAATTTTTTTTACAACAAAAGGGGTCGGGGATTGAGGAAGCACTGTTGATAATATTCCGACGAAATCTCCGCCAGCCGAGCCCTAGCTTCCTCGACGACCTTGGAAGCGCCACTCGCCGGAAAAAAATCAACGATCAGCCTCTTCCGGAAACACTCCAGAAGAAGGCCCACTGATCGGTCCCGCCTGCTCTTCGAGATCATGCCGAGATGGTAAAGCGAGTGCAACTTCTCAATCACCTCGTCCCTCAACTGCGGAGACAAGGCATTGTGCAGACCCGGGGACCTCCTCCAGATCGCATAAATAAGCACTTGGAGGAGTGGAGATCTCCAGGGAAGAAGGCGTCCGAAGTGGCCCTCCACGCGGTCGATCACCGCATCGTACGTCTGTTCGGATCGGTCGAGATTGTAAAGGTACACATCGTCCCGAGAAATTATCTTGCTGATGAGCACGCACGGATGCCCGGCCATCTTCAGAAACACAAGGCTAAAAAGGAACAAACACGCCTTCGCTATTTATTGCCTCAACAAAAATCTTCCAACGGCCGAAATTTACGCACGCAGCGACGCGAATCGCGGGATATTTTCAAATTCCCAATACAGAGCTACCATGTGGCGACCATGCAGATCCTCATGAACCCCTAACCGGTCAATGGAAGATTGAACGACGTGAATCTCGGAGTATCACACCCCACCGACACGGTTCAGCCACGCGTCATCCGCGACGACCATTCTTCCTGATTTTACGGGTCATGGAAAATTGAACGACGCCCTATGAAGGCGAAGGGAAGTCTAAAAATCCCTCATCACGAGGCCACCGAGCAGCTTCCCTGCCCGATCCATCCCTGACGGGTAGACTCCTACACATCTACGCCAAGGATCAAAGCCCTCATCACGAGGCCATCGAGCAGGTTCCCTGCCCGGTCCATCCTCGGAGGGTAGATTCTTACCCATCTATGCCAAGGATCAAAGCCCTCATCATGAGGCCACCGAGCAGCTTTCCTGTCCGGTCCATCCTTAGTGGGTAGATTCCTACCTATCTATGCTAAGGATTTAAAGCCCTCCTAAAGAGGCCACCGTGCAGGTTACTGAGAGTGGACTAGTACTGACCTTCCAATGCTTGGATATCTATTGATTTATCCTAAATGAACGATCGCCATCTTGACTCCGGGGAATAGAAGGGCACCAGTGGAAGGGCACCAACCTTCGTACACCTGGCAGTCAATCGACTTACACTCAAAGCGCGAATCGTCATCTAAAAGGCCGGTCATCGACCCACGGCCTAACACTTGATTCAACAAAAAGACTGGCAAGCTAAAGTACTCATGCAGAAAACACATAGTCATGCAGAGGAAAATAACCTCGGCTTTATTTATGTTTACAAGGTACTCTGGGCTCCTCAGCCTTACAAAAAGGTGCCCGGAGGCTTACAAAATTCGAAAAACAAAAAACACACAAGGTAAAAAGGCTAATGCTATGGACTCCACCCGGGTCTCGCCTTGCTCGGCACCGTCCTCAGGGGCCGGGGCTTCTACCTCCACAACTTCCTCTCCTCCGATAGCCGCCCCGGCGCTAGCCACTTGCGTCGTATCCACTGAGAGCGGGACACTGGCGCGGGGCTCACCGTCGGCGAACTCCGGCATCAACGCCTTAACGGCATCAAGTGCCTCGTGCGAAATGATGGCCGATGCTTCGGCGATGTCGGCGTAGAACTGGTCTGACGCCTTATATTTCTCCACCGACTTCGAGGCTCGGAGCTCGGCAATCTTTGCCCCTTCAAGCGCCGCCTCAGCCTCCCTCTTGGTTGCATCCCTCGACTTCTTCATTGTGGCATAGCGCTTGCCCAACTCCTCCAACTTATCCTGAACGGCTTGGTGGGACGCACTCAGAAGTCGCTGGGACTCCTGGCACTTGGAGACCGTTAACATCTCGGTGGCTAATCGGGTTTTGAGGGCGGTTGTCTTCTTCTTCTCCTGCTGCAGCTCAAGGCGCAATTCCTCCTCCCGCGAAGACGATTCCCCCGCCTTTCTCATGGCCGGGGCAATCTCCTCGGATTCCATATTTATGATGAGGGTGCAGTGTTAGAGAACTTGAGGAAAGCAGCAGAAACTGTTAGAAACATTCAAATTAAGAAAGAGCACTTAACGGAATCTTTAAAAGAAACGGATACCGACCTGAACCGCCTCCTGAGCGATGGCGGTCACTTGGGCCTTCAGGGTCCCTTGGGGAATTTTTCCCCCGGCCGATTGTTCCATATCGGAGAGCAAGCTGTTGGCAACCGAAAGCCTCGAGGGGACCACAAAGCAGACATCCCCTCCCGCACGGGAATCCCCTCAGGAATCTCAGTGGACGGCGGGCGGGAGATCGTCTTTTTCCTCTTGAGGAGAACCTCGACACCCTCCTTCTTCCTCCTTGCTAGGGGCGCCAGGTCTCGCGCATGCTTCTGGCTACCCCCGCGGCGGTCATCAGGGGCTCGGGGCATGGCGGAAGGTCTCGCCGGTGGAGATAGTCTCAGGGCCGAGCTCGGGCTGGCTCGGGACAAGCTCACGCCCTCAACCTTCTTATGGGACATAGCGGCTATGGCAGCTAAGATCTTGGATCGGTCCATTTATCCTGCGAAAGGAGAATACACAAAAAAGTTAGTGGTACCAGAAGAGCAAAAGAAATCATTCAAGTCTAAACAGATCGTCCAAAGACCCGACTTACCTATGAAGCGCGCGGGGCTGAGCCCGGCCAAGATAAGAACCTGCTCGGAGAGCAGGACGTCGGCCCACTGGATCGGCTCCCATATGGATACCACCCCCGCCTCAGGCGAGGATGACTGCTTCGCCGTCCGGCAGTCGGCCATGTGCCACTGTGCAGGCACGGGCCAATCCTCGCCCTCGGGTGGCCCGACGAATACAAACTCCTTCTTCCAGTCGTGGATGGAAGAAGGAACGACTACCACACCCGATCCAGCCATCTCGCCCTTGCATTTTTTAAAGGAAAAATACACCCAGCTCAGCTCGTTCTTGCTAGTGCCAGGGTGATTCTTATAGCAGAGAAAAGAAGTAAGAAGGGTCAAGCTGAAGGGGATGTCCTCAAGTTTCAACCGGACCAGAAATCCGAGGAGGATTCTCCACGAGTTCGGCGCTAGCTGGCCCGGGAAGAGATGGAAGCAACGAAGTACCCCACATACCTCGGTTGGAAAGGGCAAGCGCATTCCTGCTCGGAATGCTTCCAAATACAGGGCAATCTCCTTCCTCTGCACCTGGTTCACCCGTTCGCCCCCTTTAGCCAAACAGAGCGAATAGTTACAAGGGATATGGAAACAAGCCCGAATCTCGGCAAGCTCATCCAGATCCCTCAAGACGGAGGGCGCATCATGGGCGTTCCCGATGCGTACCTTAGGGGCCCCCGTCGCCGCCGGACGGCTAGCAACGCGGGTAGCCCTGGTTCTTTGGGGCGAGCCCGACACAGAGGAAGCAACGAGAGAACCCTCTTGGCTGTCAGCAGCTAAAGAGGCGGAAGACTCTCTAGATTCGGCTCTAACAACTGGAACCTCGTCGTCCGACTCAACCCTAATTACATCTACAGACTCCTCAGAAGAAGACATCTAACCTGATTCAAAGGGATTGGTTCTCTGAGGAAAAAGCACAAGGGATCCGATCTAACGGAGGGAGCGCCGAGCAATCATTGACGATGAAGGAAAATTATGACGGAAAGTGTTGGCCCTAGGAAGGTCCCCTCCTATTTATACACTGCAGAAAAGGCATCCAACGGCTCAGATCAATTCCCGCCAAAATGAAGCATCGCGTCTGCCAGCCGTCAAATCTCCACGTGTTGAACGACCATTGGGGACGTCCCTTCGGTTGCAGGCGACAGCGATAGCCTGTCACGTCCGCCAACCCGCTTCAGACGTATGGCCTGTGACCCAACAGACGAATGAGCGAATCAGCGAATCAGCGCTCCCTCTTTAATGCGCGATCATTTCACTGATCCACTGATATCATCGGAGATACGCACGAAGATCCAAGTGCTGGGGGATACGCCACGTGGGTTCGGAAATCTGAATGACGCAACTGCTCAACACTGCGTCTCCCCGAAAAATCCGCACTGAGGATTCCCGGCAACAGACTGAGCGAGACAAACCAAGTAGGCCACTCTCGACCCGACCCATAAATAGGTCGGAATGAGAGTGGGGGGCTAATGATGAAGCACATAAGTGAGAATTCCTCAGATCAAGACACGTGGTGAATGACGCATCACCCACAACAGCTCACAAAACTCCTGGGGGGCTACTGAGGCAAAATCAGTGTGGAGCACTGACGACCTTCCCCGATTTTTCTCCGAGTTTATACTCCGCCTCTTACCCAAGAGCGACCTAGCCGCCGAACTGGCGCCCATCCTCCTGTGCTCGTCTCTGAGCTATTGCAGAGCTGAGCTTCCTCGACCCCCGGCTCGTCTCCAAGGCTCACGCCGAGCTAAGCCTCCCCAGCACCCCCGGACAAACGAGAACGCGAGGCCCTAGCGCTTCCGCAATGGCATCACGTATCTCGCTAAAGCGAGATATCCGCCACCCCACGTCCCGCGTCCTACGCTAGCGCATCTCCCATTAATAGACGTATCCCGCCATTAATGGAGGGATCCCGTTATTCACGCTGGCATAACGACAGGGGCGTAACCGAAGGCGAAGATCTCGCGCCTTCTCGCTCCATGCGACCACTATAAAAACCCCTTTCTCAGACGACTCAGGTAAGACAATTTTAATCTAATAAACCGCTGCTCTGTTCATTTTCTTCGGCTAACTTGATCGTCGGAGGGTCCTACGGTAGTTACCCACCCCAGGACTTCTTTGCAGATAGCTCGGCTTGACCTCAAAATCAGCCCATTAAGATCCACACGTCCAAGGAGACAACCTTCAAACCAAATCTCAGTCATTCAACAACGCACACTACAGATCGACGGAGGACAGCATCTGAAAGAGATCCGACCTCCATCAATGGCTAAATACATTCTACATCAATATGTTGCTGCCGCTGGTAGGAAAACCGCGTTTGATTCAATAACGAGCATGTACGCAATGGGAAAAGTTCGAATGATGGCATCAGAATTCTGTAGCAACAATGACAATGGCAATGGTGGCAGCAACAACAATAAGAGGGCTATGAGATATATAGGCGGAGAAATGGGAGGGTTCGTGTTGTGGCAGAAGAAGCCGGACTTATGGTGCTTAGAATTGGTGGTTTCCGGAAGCAAGATGAGTGCGGGGAGCGATGGCAAGGTGGCGTGGAGGGAGACGCCGTGGCAGCAGCCGCACGCGTCTCGTGGACCACCTAGACCTCTTCGATGAACGATGCAGGTGCATTTTATCTTTATGTATATTTTGTTTATATTTTTTCCATAATGAGACTAACTGGAACACTCTGTTTTGACGATCAATCACCAAGAATCACAATCATATGCCATAATACCCCTCTCATATAATACAAAGACTATATTTGCAAAAAATGGAGAGAGGTATCATGGACATTTTGTAATTTTCCGTTAACACCGTCAGGGTGGTGTTTTGATATTATGAAAGATCATGATATCAATTTATTATTTTGAAAGGTCATGATATAATTTAGTGAAAATGCTTATATTCCATCGCAACAATTTAAAATTTAGACAAAAAATAAATAAATACAATTATCTCCCTGTAAATTTGTTTGGAAAAAAAGGTACAATGCCCTATTTAAGGTAACCACGTAAACATGATCCCATGTGCAATTTGAAGACAATTTCACATGTGGGGTGGTTACTACCTACCTGCTTTAAAACCCTGCACTCAAATCTTCATAAAAGTCCACTCCTTTCGACACCAGACCCTTGCTATTTATATATCCTGTCCTTGCTCTTTCAACACACACCATATATTCAAATTATTTACCTACCTGCTTCATGATTTTCTTCTAGGAACATGAATAGAATCACATTTCATAATTCATAAGAAATATATAATGATATTAGTTAAATTAAACAATTTCAGTAAAGAGTTAATTACGGAAACCCCCTCAAATGATTTATTAGCGCAAGCACCATCTCTACCCTCTACTCTCGGAGACCAAATCCTTGTCATAAAACACTTAGAGCCAACTCTGTACAGCATAAATGATTCTCTAGTTTTATTCTACAGCTTGTCTATGCTGTTTAAAGTAGAATTTGAGCGTTTTAAAGGGGCGATGAACAGAGGGGCGTGGATGTTTTTTAAGTGGACATAAATGTTATACGGGGTAAACTACAGGTTTATTTTTGTGCCACTGACATTAAAACATTTCCATCCTTTTCCTTCACGGTCTTGACCCCAGGACCACAGCTAACTTATTCTCGACCGCGGTATGCATCGGTGAAAAAACCATCAACAACGAGGACTGCTTCATGCTCAGGCTCGACGCGGAGCCCGTAACCCTCCGAGCGCGAAGCAGCAGCAACATCGAAATAATCAGACACACATTATGGGGATACTTCAGCCAAAGGACCGGCCTCTTAGTCCAACTCGACGACTCTCATCTCTTGCGGATGAAAGGAGCAAACGATGTTAGTGTATATTGGGAAACCATGATGGAGTCGACCATCGAGGACTACCGGTTCATCGACGGGATCAACATCGCGCATTCCGGTCGAACCCAGGTTTCGCTTTTCAGATTCGGCGAGAACAGCGGCGAGCACATGCGGACGAGGATCGAAGAGGCTTGGACATTGGAGGAGATCGATTTCAACATTAGAGTGTTGTCCATGGATTGCTTTTTGGCTCCAGCTGATCTTAAAGAAGAGAAAGAGAATTGTGATGTTGTGGTTAAAAGAAGCTTTGTTCCTATTAGAGTTCAGGCGGCTGCTGCAGCTGCTGCTATTAGGATTGGGGGTTCTAAAGTTGCTGCAGTTAATGTTGATGACTTTGATTCAATGGATGATGAAAATGAGAAGCTATGAAGGGTTTTTGTTTATTTTTTGTAAATATGGGAGTTTTTTTGTAAAGTATTTGAATTGGTTTCTGCTGTAGAAGTTGATGATATGGAGCTTAAGAGCTGTAATGTACTGCACTGCACTGCACTGCAATTTAAATTGTATGTATCGTCATGATTTGTATATATTTGTTACCTGAAGAATTCATTATATATAGGGTACATTACACTAAAATACCCTCAACTATCTTGAAATTTCACCAAAATACCTTATAGTTTTTTAATTTTTAATTGCTGTAAATACCTCATATGCTACTTTTTGAGGGTATTTTAGTGAAAATAAATCCCTTCAAAACCATAGTTAAAGATATTTTAGTGTATTAATTAAAATACTATAAGATATTTTAGTGAAAAATTGGAAATCGTGATACGCACACAGGGGAGTGATCGGTTGCAAAATAGTCCGCATTTTTTAAAAGTGGGAACTCCCGATCTACAGTATATTTTAACGATCTGATCCGTTTAAGCTGATCATCCTACTCTCAAATACACGTGTATGAAAAAACAAGAGATTTAAAGAGCTTTAGCCCATGCATCGGATGACGTTTATTTTACATTATCAAAAGACGTTCATTTTTGCACCCATCGATGCATAGACTGGAAAGGAGGGGAGGGAGGGGGGAGGGGGTAATGGAGGAAAAGTGCCATAGGAGGGAATTTCTCTCTATGGCGTCGAAAAAAAACGATCGGCACCTATTATCTTCACCTTTATCATCTAAGATGTAGATAAACAAAATTTCACGTGATTTTACAACTTTTCACCGTTGGTTAAGTGAATGCAAAATTAACGATTTACCGACAATAGAACGTTTTACATTACTAATTCAACGGTGAAAAAGTGGTAGAATCACATGAAATTTAGTGTATTCACATCTTGCATGATAAAGATAGAGATGATGGATGCCGATTGTCGAAAAAATGATTGATGATGCTTGATATCGGCGATCTTCTAGATCGTGACACGTGGCAGATGACGTGTCCCAGAGCTCAGAAGAAAGGGCCTATAGGGACCGATCAGGCCACCCCTGTGCCCGACCCGCAAGCATAAGCTGGCTCTTCTCAGAGCCCCCATGCACAAATTGGCTTCCTCGTCCTCCCAGCTCGCCTCCGAGCTATTACAGGACCAAGATGCCTCAGCTCTCCCACTCGCCCCCGAGCTCTCCCGCCGAGGCCATTTTCCTCGGTCTCATCGACCGACCAACGGTACCACTCGCAGGCGTAACCGCCGCTCCGCGAATCTCGCCATGCGCGAGATCTCCGCCGGCCACATCCCACGTTCCACTCCATTACGATCCCCATTAACGAGCCTGTCTCGCCATTAATGGGAAGATCCGCTTATTACGCGGGCATGACGTCGGGAGCGTAACGGCCAGCGTGATTCTCGCGTCTTCCCCTGCATGCTGCAACCGCTATATAAACCCCTCTCCCAGAGGAATCAAGTAAGCCATTTTTACTCCACTAAGCCGTTACTTTGCTCGGATCTTATTACTGACTTGATCGTCGGAGGGTCCTCAGTGGTACCAAACCATCCCGCGACTTCCTTGCAGGTACTCGGCGCAAATCTCCTCCAACCCATTGAGATCCACACATCGTAGGAGATCACGCTCCAGATCAAATCCCAGCCGTCAATCGCAGTCATCGGCAGATCAACGGGAGACAACATCTGAAGGAGACCGGAAAGGCCCCTCCATCAACGATGGAAGGAGTATTTTTTCGACGCCATAGGAGTTAATTCACTCCTATGGCATCTTTCCTCCATTATTCTCATACACACACATACTCTCATTGCATCGAAAAAATACACGCTCGACGATTTTTTTCGACGATCGGCCTTCATTATCATCATCTAAGGTATGGATACACCAAATTTCATTTTATTCTACCACGTTTTCACCGTTGATTTAGTTGGTGCAAAATTAACGGTTTACCAATAATAAAGCTTTTTACATTGCTAATTCAATGGTGAAAAAGTGGTAAAATCACATGAAAGTTTGTGTATCCACATCTTAGATAATAAAGATGATAATGATGAGTGCCGATAGTCGAATAAAACGGGAGAGGATATAGATTTTTGACTCCACTTAACGAAAAAGTCTTCTAAAGCCTCTTTTCTTCATTACTCTCTCTCTCTCTCTCTCTATATATATATATATATAGGAGTGATCCAATTCAATCCGGTCCGCGTTTAAAATATGGCGTAGACCGAGAGTTTCCGTTTTTAAAAAACACGGGCCGGTTTGCAATGGATCAATTAGGTATAGATTTGGAGTTAAACTCCCAAAATATCTGAATTTGGAGTTAAACTCCTTTGAGAATTTGGATGTTGGAGTTGAACTCCTCAAAGAACTTCGGAGATGATCAAAGGGGACCCTTCGTTTCTTCCTTGAGCCTTGGATCCTCCTAATGTGGGATTTTCGGAGGTGGGTCTTCTTCCTCCTCCTCTCTTTTTACTGGATCTTGGGGGGAAAAAAGGCGATGTTAAAAAAACTCCCTTTTAGGGATTTGATGAGAGATCTGAACTCCCATTCGAGAGTTTTATGGTGAAAATTTATTTAGTTTTGAGAAAAAGAGAGCTAAGCTCTTGGTTTAATTGGAAATGAAGAGGAAAATGAAAAAAAGAGGAAGAGAAGATGGAGACACAAATCCTAGATTTTTTAAGAGAATGAAAGTTGTTATTGATTTTCTCATCATATTTGCCTTTTATAGGCTACACACTTTAGATATAGCCCCTTGGGCTTTTCCATATGGCACTTGTGCCTCCTCATGTCTCATGTGCCTATTTCTTTTTGCACATAAGCCATGGGGTTTACAAAATTTTGGGAATTTTCCCCTTTTCCATACATTTATTTAAAAAAATATATTAAACTAATTTATAGCTTCATTCTTTTTGTTATGGGGCCGGCCCCTTCCGTGCTCGGTCTTGACTTGGGCTTGGGCCCGCTTAGCTTGGACTCATGTCCGTTTGCTTCGGCTCGGGCCCACTTGTGTTAGGGTTGACTTTGAATTTGATCTGATCAACCGGGGTGTAATAATTTACCCCAACAAAGTGCCCCTATCAATAAATGCACACCGCGTGTATGGGTTGTGTGCATGAAATTGATGGATCTTGTTCTATATGGGGATTGATTTGGTTTGGTTCCCTGTGGAGGGTCGGTGCTGCCATTTTTGCGATGTGGACGGTCGTTGCTTGATTTGACTTGCCCCGCTTCGTGCGGTGTCGGGATTTGATTTGACTTGCTCCTCTTTCTGCGGTGTCGGGGTTTGATTTGTTTCCGAGGTGGAACTTGATTTCGCCAGGAAAGTCATTGGTTGACTAGTGATTTGATTTGTTTTGGGAGTTCTCTACCCGTCCAGTGGGACTTTTGAGCTTGGAAGTGCTGACGGGTGGGACGTTGATTTGATATGTTTGATCTCTATCTTATTTGGCGGGACTTTTGAATTTGAGAGGAATTCGGAATTTAGATTTTGTTTGGCATCAGCATTGCTGCACTAGAATAATGTCAGGAGCAACTCATTATTTTCCCTAAGGGGACTTGGGATTTGGTTTTTAGGTCGGTATCAGCACCGCTAACACTGAAGCGTAGTACCAGGAGCGACTCATCATTTGCCTTTTGGAAAACTTAGGGTTTGAGTTTTCGGTCGGCATCAGCACCGCTAACACTGAAGCGTAATACCAGGAGCGACTCATCATTTGCCGTGTGAAAACTTGGGATTTGGGTTTTGGGTCGGCAATAGCACCGCTAACACTGCAACATAATGCCAGGAGCGACTCATCATTTGCCTTTTGTAAAACTTAGGGTTTGAGTTTTGGGCCAGCATCAACACCGCTAACACTGAAGCGTAATGCCAGGAGCGAATCATCATTTGTCGCAGGAAAACTTAGGATTTGGGTTTGGGTCGGTATCGGCACTGCTAACACTGAAGTGTAATGCCAGAAGCGACTCATCATTTGTCGCTGCCCGTTGGGGGAGCGATGGTTTAGGAGACAGGGTTAGGTTCCTATCACCTAAGGCTTCTCAATTTTATGAGCCGTAAGGGTCTCATAAAAGCATTTCCTCTCTAGGTGTATTTTCTCGTAGGTGTATGTTCTCCTTAGGAATTGTGAGGATTTCTAAGTGTGTTGCTCCTTTGTGAGTCATAAGGATCTCACGTGGGGATTTTCTCCTCACAAGGTCGAAAGAACTTTACGAGTGTATTTCCTCTCTTTTCACGAGTATGCCCCCTTTTGGGTTTTCACAAACTCGCCGGCAATCTTTCTGTTTTTACTCATGGTGCCCTTTCGGGTTTTCATCCGTACCCGTTTTGCTTGTGGACATACCTTTTTTTTGCACATCGGTGGAGCTTCATCGCCGGTAGAACTTCAGATGTAGTCTCACCGGTAGGGCTTGGGAAAGATAGGGCCGTTTACACCCGTAGATTGTATACGGTTTTGTATGATTCAGACCGTAGGGCCAGTGTGCTCGATTCTTTTGCGACCTCAAGCATTCACGCGTAGTATTTCTTGAGATATCGGCCATTGATGGGTGGCATGGGCCTTTCTCCCTGGGCACTTATTAGTTGGTAGGATCCTCCATCGAACACTTTCTCGATGACGTATGACCTTTCCCAATTTAGCTCAAATTTTCCTTTGGCATGTCGATTGGGGATAATCGGTCTTTTGAGAACCAACACCTATTCTCCTTTCTTGAAAGCATGGATACGGGTCATCTTGTCATAAGCCCGTGAAATTTGGGCTCGGTACAGCTCCAGATTTTGCTGTACTACGAGCCTCTTTTCCTCGAGCACATCAAGCTCTTTGAGCCGAAGGAGGACGTTTTTGATTGAATTGATTTAGCGTGCTTGTGCTTTCTAAAAGATAGATCAAAAATATTTGTAGCCGTTGCCGGGGATGGCGTAAAACATTTGATTTAGAGAGGATTTGTCGATCAAAAATATTTACCGCAATCAAGAACGGCGTCGCATGAAGCTAGCCGGTGAATACGGGTCGGTCCACAGGGATGTGTAAATCTCCTTTAAGTTCTTACGAGTTAATTCCAAATGGTGTTTGGATTTATAATTAAACCTAAAAATTGAAGTTGTATGATACTAGGATTAGAAACTTGCTAAGATTAGGTTTAGGGAAAATTTGGTAAACAAAGATCTACAACTCTTTCCATTTCCTTTAATTAAAGATTTCATATTAGTGTTATGGTAAATCTTAACAAAGGGGATTAGGATGATTGGGAAGATTGATTCTCCCTCTAGATCCTTGTCCTTCCTTTCTTAATCTTTACCCTAACCTCCATGGAAAACCTTAAAATCCGGGCCTTTAGACTACGGAATCACCGTTACCTCGAGAGTAGAGTGCCGTAGGGAGCGGAATAAGAAGGTATGCATGGAGTTCTAATGTTCATAAAAGATTGGCAAAAGAAAAGAGATGAGAGATCTTCATCTCTCAAATCCTTCCCTATTCCTAACCCTAACAAGCGAAGACACTACTCGCTCATTGAGGGGATGAAGAAAGACATGATTTTGTTAAAGAGAAGAAACATCTATTGCAAGTTAATAAAAACTAAACTAAATTAAACTAAGGCAAGAAAATAATTTACCTAGGGCAGATATGAAAAAACTATAACTAGGGTAAGGAAAATAACCTACTTACTTTTGATGCGTTCTAACTTCAAGAAAACAGAATTTTATTCATGAATAGAGGCATAAGAAAATACAAGGCTTTGGGTTCTATTTATAGGACATAGAAACCCTAGGTTTACAATTGCTCCGCATGTCTACAATTACAAATATACCCCTAGAAAATCTTTCCAAAGCCGCCAAAGAATTATGGTAGAATTTTCTGCACATTAGGGTTTCAAACGGCCGCGGAACCGCGGCATGGGCGCGCTTGGGCCGCGGTTCCGCGGCCCAATGGTGAGCTTGGATCCTGAAATTTTGGTGGCTTGCTTTGGGTCTTTTTGGGCTTCTGGTTCTTTGGTTCTTTTATCAATTGGGCTTCTATATTAGCTCCAGATTTTCAGTGAACACTTCGCAATGGATTTTTAACCGTCTGCTTACGTTGCCTTGTTGATGGTGAACTGTTCTTCTTCTAGGCTTTAGTAAGATCCTCCTATTTGTTGGTCAAAAATCCTTCTTTTGTGTCGTCTTTTGTGTTTTTCACCGTTTTCGCTCCAAGAAGCTGTAACCAGTAACATGTAGCAGACATAGGTTAAAAGCACCTGTTTTTATTGTAAAATGCATAAGAATGGGGAATACAAAATGCAATATTATGTTATGAACAAATACCCCCAAACTTATCTTTTGCTCGTCCTCGAGCAAACTTATTATTTAATTCATCTCGATAAAAATCTAACCTAACCGCACTTTCGGAGGGATACGCGATTGCACTGAGCACGTGCAACAAGCCGTTAAACCTCTAGGTGTCCCTAGTAAGAGGAGTGTTGTCTCCTGAGGGTTTTCAGTGGATTACACCCACAAAATCCTATCAATTCGGTTTTTCGACTTTTGTTTTCCAATTAGGTTTTCTAACAAGAAATTCTATTATCGTCGACCCGCAAATTATCCACCCATATTCTTCACACTCCCTCATCATTTAACTTAAGATTATACATGTTCTGTAGAATTACTTAGCTTTCGGCATTTCTTAAGTTTTCCTTTTAGGGTTCCATCTCCACTTAGAAATTTCTATCAACTCTACTAAAGATACAAGTTCTATTCTTCATTCCTTTCTCTTTATCTAAACTCTAATCACATATCCCCACGTGTGTGTAAATGTCACCCCTACACTTGGAAATTCAAATCAAGCAATCGTACTCTCGTCCATTGTCCAAAGCACTTATTAATTTGTGAATCTTTTTTTTTACTTGAATTTTCGCTTACACATCCTTCATGCGACCGTTAATACTTCCTGAGGTACCAACAACCGATTACAAGATGCGTTAGCACTTTAAAGCGTACTTCCTAGTTTTGCAACACCCAAGACTTTTAGCAGTGACTTCCAAACCAGTTGGTCTAAGGCACTAGGTGATGAAGCACCCTCGCTAAATATTTTTTCTATTTTTACAGCCTTAAGTAATCACAAAAACCAGTGTCCATTTTTTTTTCTTTATTCACTTTTTTTTCTTTTATTTTCATTGTACTACGGACTTTAGACAAGAGCATTTCAAGGTCTCTTCTACTATTCCAAGTTTCAAGGTGCGTGATTGTGCATTTTGTAGAGTATACGTTTTCAGAATCTAGACTTAAGCTAGGAATTATTTTTCAAACTTATACTCTAATAAAAGCTTCAATACTTTTCCTTCGTTTCGACTTAGCCCAAGAAGTGAACCCAAAATTTGCCTATTTCTAAATAATCTACAAAGACATATACTTTCTACCGTCAAACTCTAAGGAAGGTTATTTTTAGGGTTTTTAATTTGCTAAGTCTAAGATCTAGTTTTTCCTAGCCAGTTAACCTATTTATCAAACTCAAGTCAATAAACTAGAATTGAATACATTAATTTTTATAATTTTTGAAATTTTTTTAATTTTTATGGGTTTTTCTTTTTCTAATTTTTTTTTATTTTTGAATTTTTTCAATTTTTTATGATTTTTTATATAAAGATGCAATGCAGAAATTAAATATGCAAAAGGAAAAGAAAAATATATACAATATGCAATGCAAAAGATAACTATATACACTACCCTCTCCCCCAAACTTGAGCAAAGCAGTGCCCTCACTGCCCGGCCCCACGTCGCGCTCGTGAGCGTGACCGTGAGCGTTCCCCTCTAGCCAAAAGGGTTTGAATACCCCTCTCAATTTCCGTCAACCGACGGTCGTGATCTCGTGCTGTCGCCCGAAACTCATCCCTCAAAGAATCAAGCTAGAGCTAGGGGTGTGTGCGGGAATATTCTCTGCCGGTTCCGTTCGTGTCCAAATATCAGTAAGTCTAGAGTAGGACGAAGTAACACACTCAACGAGTGGTCGAACCGGAACACCGTCTATCATGTATGAATCAAATTCCTCGATGGGGAGGAAATCAAATTCCTCGATTGGGAGGAAATAACGGCAGAGCTGGGTGAGTAGCATGGGACATGGGTAGATGGTACCCCTTTTCCCCGTACCTATAGACTGGAGCAATACAGTGCACATGTCGAACCATGGATTTTTCGTCATTAGTGTGTGTACGACATGTAATGAGGGGGTGAAAAAAAGTCGTGTTATGCGAACTGCCAAAGATGTTGTTTTGTGCCCACCGGCACACAGTAAAAACGTTCGCGAAAAGGGTCCGTGCTTGGATACCCTTACGCGGCTCTCGTGCGCAGTCATTCCCCATCAAGGGCATATAATCCTCAAAGTGCAAGGGGTGGTCATGTGCGGGTACACGTGGTATGAGTGTGACCTCGTGGATCATGTCCCTATCAATGTGAATTACGCGATCTCCCCAATTTATTTTAATGTAGCCTAAGTTGTCAAGACTATTATCCTCCATTGATTCATAAAATAGGGCAACTAGGTCAGGTAGGGCAAACGCAGAGGAGTGATTATAGATCAGGAAATTCCAGCCTCTCTGCTCGATTTCATGTGCAAAATATCTACCGTACACTTCGTGCGTGAAAACCGGGGTAAAATCTCTCTCAAATTGCATTTTATGTGCCATAATAACTATTTCAGGAAAAAATATGCAGGAACAGAGAGGAAAGGTTCAGATATACCTCCCCTGAAAATTTCAGGGGACGAAGACAACAGCCGGCGGCGGGAGGCGGCGGCTGCGGCGGAGTCGCGGCGGTTTGGCGGCGGCGCGGCGAGATTTTTCTGGAGGTGACAGGAGGCGGCGGCTAGGGTTTTATGAAGATGAAAAATTTAGGGTTATCGCAGGGGGGGCCTCGGTTCTCCTTAAATAGAAGGGGAGAGAATGGTGATTTGCATAAACCACCCTTTAAAATGAGGTTTTATTTGTAAATTAAGAAAAAGTCAGCTCTTAATTCTGAAAATTTGCAATTAGGTCCAAAATTTTTTTTTTTAATTTTTTTAAATTTTTTATGGTATTTTGGGAATGTATA
This sequence comes from Agapanthus africanus, assembly GCA_030015575.1. Classification (NCBI taxonomy): domain Eukaryota; kingdom Viridiplantae; phylum Streptophyta; class Magnoliopsida; order Asparagales; family Amaryllidaceae; genus Agapanthus; species Agapanthus africanus. Next base: position 580,194,381 of record CM057340.1, on the reverse strand, counting down.
TTTACAAATTATATACACACCCCCAAACTTATTTGAAATAATGTTTTGGAAGAAAAGAAATTTAGGGGTGAAGGTGGAGGCAAATTACTCAGTGTAGATCGGCTCCTGTAAAAACAGGAGCTCCTCCGAATGTTCCGCGGTGAGGAACGGTTTCAATCGATGCCCGTTTACTTTGAAAAGCGTACCGTCCTCCGGGTTTTCAAGATCAACCGCACCGTGCGGATAAACGGTGCGGACTACAAAAGGTCCCTTCCACCTAGAACGGAGCTTGCCGGGATGAAAATGTAACCGAGTATCATATAATAAAACCTGTTAACCAGGTTTAAATGTCTTTCGCAAAAGGTTTTTATCATGAAATACCTTAGCTCGGTTCTTAGCAATCATGGCATTATCATATGCCTCATCCCGCAGCTCTTCTAGTTTATTTAACTGCAGCTTTCGGTTGCTGCCCGTATCTCCTAAAGATAAATTCAGCTCTTTAATGGCCCAAAATGCCTTATGCTCAATTTCTACTGGGAGGTGGCAAGCCTTCCCGTAAACAAGCCGGTATGGAGACATGCCAAGATCGGTCTTGTATGCAGTACGGAAAGCCCATAGTGCATCGATCAATTTTAGTGACCAATCTTTACGGTTTTTAGAAACCGTTTTCTCTAAGATTTGCTTAATTTGTCGATTCGAGACCTCGGCTTGCCCACATGTTTGGGGATAGTATGGCGTTGACAGCTTATGGGTGATAGAGTATTTGCGCATTAAGGACTCAAAAGTCCTATTGCAAAAGTGAGAACCATTATCACTTATTATTGCGCGAGGGTGCCCAAATCGAGAAAAGATGTGTTCTTTTAGAAACCGAACGACAACCTTGTTGTCATTCGTTCGACTAGGCACAGCCTCGACCTATTTTGAAACATAGTCAACAACCAAAAGAATATACACATTTCCAAAAGAGTTAGGAAATGGTCCCATGAAGTCTATACTCCAAACATCAAAAATATCTACAACCAAAATTGGTTGGAGCGGCATTTCGTTTCTCTGCGATATCCGGCCCAAGTGTTGGCACCGGGAGCAAGTTTTGCAGTATTCAAATGCATCCTTGAAGAGTCGTGGCCAATAAAAACCACACTGCAAAACTTTCTCTGCTGTCTTCTTTGGGCCAAAGTGCCCGCCACATGCTTGATCGTGGCAAAAAGACAGCACACTCTTAACTTCATTTTCTGGTACACACCGACGAATGATTTGGTCGGAACAATATTTAAAAAGATAAGGTTCATCCCAGTAAAAATGCTTTACTTGGGACAAAAATCGTAGTTTGTCTTGTTTCGACCAATCTTTAGGTATCAAGCCGGTGGCTAAGTAGTTTACAATATCGGCGAACCATGGTTCGCAAGAAACGGTCAAGAGTTGCTCATCGGGAAAAACATCAGTGATAGGAAGCTCAAGTGTAGGCGAGGAAGGAAGTCGTGAAAGGTGATCGGCCACTACGTTCTCACATCCTTTTTTGTCCCTTATGACAAGGTCAAATTCTTGCAGCAAAAGAATCCAACGTATTAGCCTAGACTTAGCATCCTTCTTCGCAAAAATGTGGCGAAGAGCTGAATGATCCGTGTACACAATAACTGGAGAGCCGATTAAATAAGGCCGAAATTTTTCAAGTGCAAACACAACCGCTAAAAACTCTTTTTCTGTTGTTGTGTAGTTTAATTGGGCCTCATTTAATGTTCGGCTAGCGTAGTAAATTACATGCGGCATCTTGTTAATGTGCTGTCCAAGAACAGCACCAATGGCAAAATCTGATGCATCGCACATAATTTCAAAAGGGTGCGTCCAGTCCGGAGATGAAAGAATGGGCGCAGAAATGAGTGATGTTTCAAAGACTCGAACGCTTCCATGCAAGTTGAGTCGAAAACAAATGTAGTGTCCTTGGCCAACAAGAGAGTCAAGGGTCTAGCAATCTTGCTAAAGTCCTTGATGAACCGTCTATAAAAACCAGCATGGCCAAGGAAAGCTCGGATATCTTTGACGCATTTAGGAGGAGGAAGATTAGAAATGACTTCAATTTTAGCTCTATCAACCTCTATGCCGTGTTGCGAGATGACATGTCCTAAGACAATGCCTTCTCGTACCATAAAGTGGCATTTCTCCCAATTCAAAGCTAGGTTCTTTTCCCTACAGCGGGTAAGAACCGCGTCAAGATGTCGTAAACACTCATCGAAGGAGTCACCAAAAATGGAGAAATCATCCATAAAGATTTCCAAAAACTTCTCCACCATGTCCGAAAAGTCCCCATCATACACCGCTGAAATGTAGCGGGCGCATTGCATAACCCAAAGGGCATGCGACGATAAGCAAAAGTGCCAAAGGGACAAGTAAATGTAGTCTTGTCTTGATCCTCTTTGGCTATGGGGACTTGGTTATAACCGGAATAGCCATCTAGAAAACAGTAGAACTCATGCCCCGCCAATCGTTCCAGCATTTGGTCAATGAAAGGCAAAGGAAAGTGGTCCTTCCTTGTCGCGGCATTGAGTTTTCGGTAGTCGATGCAAACTCGCCACCCAGTTTGGGTGCGAGTAGGAATTAACTCATTTGCCTCATTGGTAATGACCGTGATCCCCGATTTCTTTGGCACGACATGAATGGGGCTAACCCATTGGCTATCCGAGATAGGGTAAATGATACCGCTATCAAGACACTTAACAATCTCCTTCTTGACCGCCTCTTTCATAATGGGGTTGAGGCGTCTTTGTGGATCCCTTACCGGCTTGGTATCATCCATCAAGTGTATATGATGTTCGACTATGAGGGGACTAATCCCCTTGATGTCCGCCATAGACCAGCCGAAAGCTTGCCGATTATTGTGTAAGACCATTAAAAGGACCTTCTCTTGCTCAAGAGCTAGAGAGGCCGATATGATAACGGGTAAGGTCTCATTCTCACCTAGATAAGCATATTTTAGGTGTGACGGCAAAAGCTTTAGTTCGAGTTTAGGTGGTGAAACAATAGATAGTAACAATGGAGTAACTGTTTCAAACTCGAAGGATTCCATCAAAGGTTCAATCGAGTGTACGCCACCGAGTTGGATGGTTCAACTAACTCATCCGAAAAAGCAAAAGACTCAAACTCGGGTGGGGAGTCTTCAAGATCGTCAACAAAGATGAAACACTCATAATCTCCGTCCGTCGTGAAAGCTGTGTCGGATTCTAGGAGGAACGTACTAGTGGCGTCAACGATGCTGTGATCAAACATAAAATTTTCAAACTCACAGTCCTCCTCCGCGATCTCATTGATCGAGCAAACATCAAGTACGCTAGAATTAGGCTCGCAAGGCTGACTTCCTAACTTGAAAATGTTGAGTTCAACTGTCATATTGCCAAAAGATAGATTCATTGAACCATTACGACAGTTGATTACCGCGTTAGAAGTCGCGAGGAATGGTCGACCAAGTATCACCGGAATTTGATTCCGGGGGTTAGCGATAGGTTGTGTATCCATAACAATAAAGTCAACGGGGAAAATGAAATCCCCAACTCTAATTAACACATCCTCCAACTCTCCCCTAGGATGGGTGATTGATCGGTCGGCCATTTGGAGAGTGCAATGAGTGGGCTTAAGCTCTCCAACGCCTAACTGTTCGTACACCGAATAAGGTAGCAGATTGACACTAGCACCAAGATCTAATAGTGCTCTATTGATGGTCTTGTTCCCAATTGTGATCGAAATAGTAGGACAACCGGGGTCCTTGTGCTTTGGGGGTAAAGAATTGACAAGAGCATCACTAACAACACTAGCCACAAATACTTTCTTTGGTACTTGTGACTTCCTCTTTTTGGTGCATAAGTCCTTTAAGATTTTTGCATATGAAGGAACTTGTTGGATTGCATCCAAAAGAGGGATATTTATGCTAACCTGTTTGAACAACTCTACAATCTTCTCCATCTGTGGAGTGGGTCTATTGGATCTCAGCCGATTTGGAAAAGGAACATTTTGAAAAGTTGTTGAGTCCAATTTTTGCGGATTAGATTGTTGAGTTGGAACGGAACCCCGTGTAGATGTGTTCGTGTTGTGAGAAGAGGGTCCGTTCGAGCTAGAAGAAGTAGAGCCATATGAAGGATGGAGAATAGGCTCTAACGAAGAAGAAGAAGAAAATGAAGAAGATGAAGAACCACCGGCAGGGGTGTCATGGTTAATACCCACATTGTTTTGCAGCACTTTTCCTGATCTCAACGTGGTCACAGCATTCACGTTATGATTCTGCTGTTCATGTGCAACATGTGCGTGACCAGGATTTGGGAGTGGTTGAGACGGAAGCTTTCCTTTTTCTCGCTCTTTCAATACTGCGTTGAGTTGTGCAATTTGTGCCTCAATAGCTTTGATACTTTGATCGTGTGAGGCACTGTTTTGCACCAAAGATTGAACAGAAGTCTCTATCCTAGCTGTGGACTGTGCAGATTGCTTTAGGAATGCTTCTAGACTTCTTTCAAGTGAGCTAACAGCATTTTGAGGGGGAACAAAATTGTTGGGCACAAAATTGTTCATCTGATTAGGGTAAGGTTGCTGTTGGAGAGGTTGCTGAAATTGAGTTTGTGGAGGTGCTTGTTGTTGTGGAGGAGGAGCCCTTTGAAAATTGTTGTTTCCTTGGACTTGTTGATTTTGGTTCCAAGCGAAATTTGGGTGGCTCTTCCAACCCGGATTGTATGTTGAAGAGTATGGATCGTTTCTTTGTCGTTGCTGAAATGCAGCATTGGCTTGATCCTGTCCTTGAGTAGATGCAGTGTAAGGACACTCTTTGGTGAGATGTGATGGATCCGAACAACAAGCATAAACAGTTCGTGGAGGCACAACCAGGGCAGGAGAAGGTGCTGAGATTTTGGTCTCAAGCGCTTCTAGCTTTTTCGTAAGAGCGGCCACCTCGGCCTTCATAGCAATTGACATCTCTACTTGATGTATGCCTGCCCTAGGTTGACCAATAGAAGAAGATGATGATGTGGTCTTGGTGCTCTCCCACTGAATTGTTTGTTCACTAAGATCCTCAAGAAACTGCCACGCTTCCTCACTAGACTTGGATAGAAAGTGACCTTGACTAATGGTTTCTAGCAACTGCTTCGTTGCCGGGTTCAATCCCTCGTATAATGTTTGGCAAAGTTGCCATCTTTCGATCCCATGGTGAGGGCATTGAACGAGTAGGTTTTTGAATCTTTCAAAACATTTCCAAAATGGTTTGGCAGGAAGCTGTGAAAATTGTATAATCTTATTACGGATTTTAGCAGTTTTGTGATGAGGATAGAACTTTTTAAGAAAAGATTTCACAAACTCGTCCCAATTTCTAATTGAATGTGATGCGGTGCTGTATAGCCACTTCTCGGCTAGGTCACATAAGGTGAAAGGAATGACCCTTAGCCTTATAGCGTCATCACTTAATTGGGTAGTTTTCATCATGGTGCAAACGTTTTGGAATTTGTTGATAAAGATATATGCATCTTCGGATTCCAAACCGTGAAACTTAGGCAGCATATTGATGAAGTGGGGTTTGATCTCAAAATTTTCCCCATTTGCCGGTGGGAGGGAAAGACAAGTAGGAAGGGCGGTGCGGACGGGGTAGAAAAGATCCTGGAGCGCGACTCGTGCGGGCGCTTCAACAGGCGGAAGATTCGGGTTATTCGCACCTAACGGAGGTGGAATCCTTCCCGTCGGTAAGGTGTTGTTAGGATCGTATCCCGACATACCTTCGGAAGAAGAATGTGATGGTGAAAGTGAAGAAGTGGACAGAATTTCGACTTCGGAGTCGAAAGGTTCGTCGGTCAGTACCAACGAAACGCGGACTAATCGGGCGCTAGGGTCCCTAGTCCAACCGGACATACACTAAGAGGGTTAGTGCAGTCGAAAGATGAAAGACAGAATGTGGAGGTAAGAGAATGTCAATGAGTTGTGTGAGCGAGTGCAAAGATTTCTTTAGCGACAAGTTGCAAGTTTTGAAAAGATTTTTCCTTTTTCCTTTTAAGTGAGCTTTTGCAAAAAGATTTTTTTTTTTTGAAAAGAGACTTGTGACAAAAATGCAATTAACCACACATGCACAATCAGGCCTAAGTCTAGGGTCACCTAGGTCAGCTAGACAGCTCCTAACTGTTCCAAATGGCTAGAGATAGGACCTCAAACCGCCTCTTCACCGTCAGTTGCGGCCAGGTAAGTGCCAGGTAAGTGGGAAGGAACCACGCTGTGGGCCTAATTAAAAACCACTAGCCTTGACACACTTGCCTAGGCACCGCAAAGACAGGTTAGGATAAACGGCCGATGCCTACTCTAGTCCTTTGTCCTATTGAGCGGGACGTCCTTAGGGCCGAGTCTAATATTTTTTAATTAAGAGTGGTCAATGCAAATGCTTTAAGTGATTTTTGGGGTCCTGGGAAGGGTGATGAAATCCCCACCCAATCTGAATTGGTCAATAGCCCCTTAAAGTCAGATTAAAGTATGCAAAGCAGTAAATCACTTGCAATCAATTTGCTATTTAGCGCGGCGCAAAGAATCCTACAGAAAATCAATTATTGGAAGGGGGAAGAAGATTTTTAGCGCAAAGAATCCTGCAGAAGATTTGGCAAAAGATATATGGGGATTTGTAGAGGGGAGAATGAGGAAGCAAACCGAGAAAATTTCGCGCAAAGAAGACTCCAGACGACCGCGGAATCGCGGTTCTGACCAGGTAATTGCCGCGGAAACGCGGCTCTTTGGGGGCTTTGGGTCTCCAAATTTCTTCAGCTGCTCTGTACTTTCAATCTCCTCCTGTTTTGATATGTCTTTTTCTGTTTTGCCTTCTGTGTTGTTTCAGATCCGTCAAACCTGCAAAGATTCATAAAGAAAACCCTTCAAACAATAAAAGATGATAGAATATTTTTTATATTTTTTTGATTTTTCAGATTTTTTTTATATTAACCCGAAATTACAAAAAGAAAATTTTACGCCATCCCCGGCAACGGTGCCATTTGATTTAGAGAGGATTTGTCGATCAAAAATATTTACCGCAATCAAGAACGGCGTCGCATGAAGCTAGCCGGTGAATACGGGTCGGTCCACAGGGATGTGTAAATCTCCTTTAATTTCTTACGAGTTAATTCCAAATGGTGTTTGGATTTATAATTAAACCTAAAAATTGAAGTTGTATGATACTAGGATTAGAAACTTGCTAGGATTAGCTTTAGGGAAAATTTGGTAAACAAAGATCTACAACTCTTTCCATTGCCTTTAATTAAAGATTTCATATTAGTGTTATGGTAAATCTTAACAAAGGAGATTAGGATGATTGGGAAGATTGATTCTCCCTCTAGATCCTTGTCCTTCCTTTCTTAATCTTTACCCTAACCTCCATGGAAAACCTTAAAATCCGGGCCTTTAGACTACGGAATCACCGTTACCTCGAGGGTAGAGTGCCGTAGGGAGCGGAATAAGAAGGTATGCATGGAGTTCTAATGTTCATAAAAGCTTGGCAAAAGAAAAGAGATGAGAGATCTTCATCTCTCAAATCCTTCCCTATTCCTAACCCTAAAAAGCGAGGACACTACTCGCTCATTGAGGGGATGAAGAAAGACATGATTTTGTTAAAGAGAAGAAACATCTATTGCAAGTTAATAAAAACTAAACTAAATTAAACTAAGGCAAAAAAGTAATTTACCTAGGGCAGATATGAAAAAACTATAACTAGGGCAAGGAAAATAACCTACTTACTTTTGATGCGCTCTAACTTCAAGAAAACAGAATTTTATTCATGAATAGAGGCATAAGAAAATACAAGGCTTTGGGTTCTATTTATAGGACATAGAAATCCTAGGTTTACAATTGCTCCGCATGTCTACAATTACAAATATACCCCTAGAAAATCTTTCCAAAGCCGCCAAAGAATTATGGTAGAATTTTTTGCGCATTAGGGTTTCAAACGGCCGCGGAACCGCGGCATAGGCGCGCTTGGGCCGCGGTTCCGTGGCCCAATGGTGAGCTTGGATCCTGAAATTTTGGTGGCTTGCTTTGGGTCTTTTTGGGCTTCTGGTTCTTTGGTTCTTTTATCAATTGGGCTTCTATATTAGCTCCAGATCTTCAGTGAACACTTTGCAATGGATTTCTAACCGTCTGCTTACGTTGCCTTGTTGATGGTGAACTGTTCTTCTTCTAGGCTTTAGTAAGATCCTCCTATTTGTTGGTCAAAAATCCTTCTTTTGTGTCGTCTTTTGTGTTTTTCACCGTTTTCGCTCCAAGAACCTGTAACCTGTAACATGTAGCAGACATGGGTCAAAAGCACCTGTTTTTATTGTAAAATGCATAAGAATGGGGAATACAAAATGCAATATTATGTTATGAACAATTTTCCTCCTCCGTCAACTCGTGCTGGACGGCCATTCTTAGGCTTGGAACTTCGACTTCGAGGGGGATGATTGTCTCTACTCCGAAGAGTAATGAGTATGGAGTGGATTGAGATGGAGTGCAGTATGTGGTACGATATGTCCACAACGCCTCGTGGAGCTTGAAATTCCAGTCTCTCTTCTTGGCTGAAGAATTTTTCCTCAGGAGCTTACATAGAGTTTTATTGAAGGCTTCGACTAGCCCATTGGCTCTTGAATTATAGATGGAGGAATATCTCCAGTCTATCTTATGCTGAGTAGCGAACCTTAAGACTTTGAAACTCTTGAAAGAAGGCCCGTTGTCAGAAATGATTCTTCTTGGTGTACTGAAGTGATATAGAATATTATGCCGGAAGAACGTCAGAATATCTTCTATCTTGACTTCTTTTAGCAGGAGAGCTTCAGCCCATATGGAGAAGTAGTCAGTTGTGGCCAATATGAACCGGTGGCCTTTTGATGACGGAGGATTAATTGGACCAACTATGTCGGTGCACCAAACTTCGAAGGACCGTGACGCCACCGTAGGATGCAGTGGTGATTGAACGGTGCAAAATGACCACCGTATATGTTATGATATACATTCTACATTGTTCTCTAGTTACCGCAATCAATACGGTTTCTCTTGTAGCTAGCCGATTGAGTACAAGTCGTCTACTGTGCGATGGTTCGTATTTTTGTTCATGTTTTAGATGAGTTGATGAAAATGTATATGTGTATGTTCAATTCTATCCTAAGTATTTGTATTTTATCTTCAAGTAAACTTGTTAGGGTTAGGGTTGGTTAGTGGAGTTAGGATTAGTTTTGTGCTTGTCTTTTGCCATTCTTGAAATGATATTGGGATAATCGGAAGTAGCGGGGATTAGAAGGACATAGGAATGAGATTTGCGAGTTTAACCAAGCTTTCCAACGCTAAATCCATTTCTAGTGCCCCTTGTTCGTCCGTTACACGCTCTTATTTCCAACCCTAGGCCAAACATACGCAACCATATATCCAATTAAGTCACAACTGCATGTCACGCTGTAGTGCCCCCAAATGACTTCTTGACTTAAGTCGCGGCTATATGTCACGTATAGCGCGCTTAAGTGAGAGAGTTGTGTTTGTTTGGTCTAAATTCATTTTAAGGTGTTTGGTGAAGAGAAGCACAAGGGATTTTTCCACCCCTCATACTAACCTTCCTTAGCTCTAAGAAGTGTGGAATTTATTCACACATTAAAAAAATGAAACAAGAAAGAAGAGAAGAAAGAATAGAAAAATACGGTTTTACAAAGTTAATAAGCTAACTACTTGGGCCCTCACCTAAGCAAGAGACTCCATCGAGTATCATGTCTTGAAAATACGGATTAGAAGAAAAGAAAGAAGAATAATAAATAACAACAACTACTTAACAACAACAAATAAAACTTACACTAGGAATTTAAATTACAATACAAGAATTTAAAGATACAAGTTAAGAAAAAACCCTCATCTTCATTAATTTTTCACTCAAAAGCTCTCACTACAATTTCATGGAGAATAGATGAAGAAGAAGAAGAAGCCACAAACTAAACTACACTAAATCCTAATAAAGAAAAGCATTTCTAACTTGGGTCAAAACTGGAGTATTTATAGATAGAGAAATGAAGCCCTGGGGCCATATTCTGAGTCCTTATACAATTACCAAACTACCCCTAAAATATGATCTAGAGACGACATGACATGGTCGTGGAACCGCCGCCCAAAAGCCATATTGGCCGCGGTTCTGCGGTCTTTTGGAGGGCTTAGTGTGTCGTTTTTCTGGGTCTTCCTCGTGTTGTTTCGTTCTTCTGTTCTACAGGTTCAAAATTGCAAAATGGTTCCAAAATATTTTCAGATTTTCAACAGTCCAAAATGGCTACACTTTTAATCTTTTTGACTTTGATCTCCCTCGAGCTCCGTGCACCTCTTGATTTTTGTGCTTCCCCTCTCGTGCTCTGCGGTTGATCAAGACACAAATGACCTCCATTCTTGTCTTATTTCTCAAACTGGTAAACGACATTGGACGGGTGTAGATGACCGGAACCCGGATTTTATCTGTTTTTGGCAGATGTTCTGGATTTTGGCATAACTGTGGAGATTTTACGTGATTTGCGTTATTTTGGATTGGAAACTTGTAACCTGTAATCATGTAGCAAACACGGATCAAAAGCACCTGCCTATAAACAAATGAGCAGAAGAATGAGCGGTATTAAATGCAATATTCTGGTTTGAACAAATACTCCGAAACTTATCTTTTGCTGTCCCTAACAAAACCATTTATTTTCAAAAAGTTCTAAGCTCACTTTCGTAGGCATCACGGTTGCACTTAGCGATTGCAACAAGCCGTTAAATCTCTAGGTGTCCTTAGTAGGAGGAGTGTTATCTCCTGAGGGTTTTCAGCGGATACTACCCACAAAATCCCGTCAAGCTAGTTTCATAAGATAACCTTGATTCTAATCCTATAGTTTAGCATTTAAATTAGAAATTCTATCATTCTAAGTTAGAAATATCCATCCCTTATTTTTCACACCACCTATTTATTCAACCTAAGATCCTATATGTTTTTGACAGTTTAGAAAGATCTCGGTTTTTCTTGAGTTTTCCTTCTAAAGCGTAGTCTCCTATCCGAAATTTTTATCATCTTTACGGAAAACATAAGACTTATTTTTTATCCCTACCTTTCCTGCAAATATCGATCGTATACCCCTACGTGTGTGTAAATTTCACCCATACACCTAAGAATTCAATTCAAGCTATAATACTCTTGCCCTAATACCTAATACTATTTCTTTTCATTAATGATGGACGGATTTGCTCACACACCTTTCATGCGACTATTATTGCTTCCTGAGGCACTAATCAGCCGATTACTGAATGTGTGAACTTATTAAAGCGTAAATAGCAGTTTCCAGGTCCTGTACTTTATTTTTTTTCTTTTTTGTTCTTTTTCTTTTCAATACCGGATATATTTTTCAATGATGCTCTTTTAGTGGTTAGCCTTAAATACCGTTTTTTCTTTCATACTAGGCTTTCAGGCTAGAGTATTTCTAGGTATGCTCTACTATCCCAAGTTTCAAGGTGCGTGTAAGTGCGATTTATAGGGTATATACTTTCTGAATTTGGACTCAAGAATATGAACTATTTTTCAGACTTATCTTTCAATAAAACTTTCAATACTTTCCCTTCATCTCGACTTAACTCAAGAACCGAACTCAAGATTACCTACTTCTAAAAAAACTACAAGGATGTATATATACCAAGGTTAAACTGAAGGAGAGTTATTTTTAGGGTTTTCAATTCCTAAGCCTAGGATTTAGTTATTTCTAACGCATCAAACCAAATTTTTGGAATAAAAATTTAAGTTACCCTACTAGCTAACTTGACGACAAAGTTTTTATATTTTTAGAGAATTTTTCAATTTTTATGGGTTTTTAAATAAGTATGAAAATGCAAAATATACACATGAATGCAAAGATAGAAAGCCTACCGAGCACACCTTCAAACTTAAACTTGATAGTGTCCTCACTGTCATGCTATATCAAGAGAGTCAAAATTGTTGAGAGGTCAAAATCTGTCGGTGCTCTCTTTTTTTTTGGTTTTTATAAAAGAAAAAGAAAACAATACACACACACACATAAAAATGTCCTTCCAAACTTAAGTGAAATAGTGTTTTCACTGTTTAAGCGTTAAAGTTCAGAGTTAGGGGGGAGAGAGTATCATCAATCTATACAAGGCCTTACACAGGCCAAAAGTTAATACCAACCATTCAAAATTTTTATCGTGATTATGCAGTGGTTGGAGAAAGAATGAGTAGAGAAAAGAAATGAAGAATACCTGAGACCGTTCGTGGATGGAAGCGGGATACGGTCTCGGTAGAGAAGAAGATGGATGATGGGGAGAAAGAAATGGAATACGAACATGAGAGTGAAAATGGATTGAATAAATTATTATAGTCTATAATGATTGAAGTGTAAAAATAGATTGTACTAATCTATTAACATATTGTGAAATGGGGTCAAACCTCTCAAAATTTGCAAGAAAACATGGGTCGATCGAACTTGGTGAACCAGACGTAAGAAATGAAGGTGATACGACATCTGGCGAAGTCGAAACGATGGAAAGGATGGAGGGAAGTGATCGAGAAATGGTATCAGTTAAACGTTCAGGAGAATGGTCACAGTCAATGGAAGGGACATGATGAATTGGAAAATCTGACTCATTTAATAAAACTGGTTCATTCTCAGTGCTATCCTCAAAATTCTCCTCAAAATTCAGCTCATCCATGCATTCATCATCATCAATTTATAGATGCATATTGGGTTCGAGAAAAACAGTCAATGGTTCGGGATGATGCCCACACGGAAGTGAAAGGACATGATAAATTGGTGAGAAAACTCATCAAAAATTATGGGTGCATCATCAATAATATTCACTGTGTCAATATTCTCAATCAAGTGAAAGTCAAATTTCTCAAACATCTAATCAAAATCATGGTTTTCGATCAACTGTGGTTCTAAATTGGAGGTGTAGAGATCAACGGGATTGGGTTCGGTTTCACTTGAAATGGATTCTTCACAATCGGGCAAATCAAACACTACGTAATCGCACAACTCATGAAACGTTCTATCTTCAATTGATGAAACATTTGGGGCACTTGATATACTTTCGAAACTAAAGTTGTGGAATTCAATTTGAAATGGATAGGTTTGATTTGGAAAGATGTACTGCTCACTCTCACTACGTAAATTCTCAAATTGTCCTATTGCCTCATTATACATTGGAAAATTCGGAGCTAGTTGGAAACTAACTGCCAGTTCGTTAGGTTGTATGAGGACGCCCCTGGACGCATTCAAATCCTCCATCTATCGGCACAACGCTACCCGAAATTCTTCTAATGACTGTTCAAGGCTAGACATGGGTTGTTAAGGGCTTTCAGTAAAATATTCAAATTCGTGTGGATACGTGAAACTCCCAAATGGCTGTTCAGAAGAAATGTCTAGAGAAGTTGTAAAAGTCAGGTAGAATTGATAGGAATCGAATGGACTTGAAAAAGAGGCAGGATTAGGATCAACATTATAATAAGAAGGTGATTGGAATTGTTGTCCTAACGAATTTGGAGTGGTGAAAGGAGTGAAAGATCGGCTACGGGATTGTTCAATTCTGTCAGCAATGAACATGGGTTTCGGAGCCGTAACATGACTCTCAGAAGGGGTGAAAGTTTGATATGGTTGATACAAAGTAGAGTGCGGTGTCCAATTGTTGGTTCTAGAAGCGTCTATCCAATCTCTCAAAGAAATTTTGGGTATGGATGGATCGTTCGAAGTTCAACCAAAGCAAGAACCGTAAGAAGAAATGTCTGGTTGTGGGTACCAAAGTTCAGCAAGAATTGGTCATTTTGGGGTACCCACGTTATGAAAAGAGTGAAAGGTAGGAGGGTGGAAGGTGGGTGAATTTTTATATATTTTTGATTTTTTTTGTTTTTTTTTTTGGATTTTTGAAATTGTTTGTTTTGGTTTTTGAAAAATACGGAATTATGGGACTAAACTTTATACAATCACAATATGCACAAACAACACCTAGAGCTAGAGTCTTCAAAATCCAACCAAACCGCTCCTAGACTTCTAAGTGACAAGTTGCAGGATAACCCTCGAATCTCCTCTTTACTGCCAATTGTGGCCAGGTAAGCACAAGTGAGGTAAGAAGAGTTCCGCTCACGAATCACCGTGAGACGGGCCATTTAAAATTACCTCCTCACTTGTCTAGCCTAGACACCATAAAGTCAAGTTTAGATAAACGACTGATTTCCCGCAACCTTCACTTGTCCTAAATGAGCGCGGGAAGTCCTTATAGGTTTGGTCTAAATATTTTTTATTATCTCAAGCTAATGCATATTCCTTTTGTGATTTGTGGGGTCTTAGGAAGGGTGATGAAATCCCCACCCAATCTTAATTGGTGTTCAAGCTTCTTAATGTCTGTATTATTATATGTAAAGCGTTTAAACAAACAAAATCTAAAACAACCAAAATTTTATTTGGCAGCGGCGCAATCTGTGCTAAGAAACCCGCATAAAATACAATTCAGTGAAGTTCAGGGAAGAAGTTTAGAGCAGAGAAGAAGCCTGAAAAAATTTAGGGGCACGAAGACCAAGTTTAGCCGCGGAACCGCCGCCCTTACCACCTATTAGCCGCGGATCCACGGTGGTTTTGAAGAGTTGGAGCTCCAAACTTGTTCTGTACACTCCCCTTGTTATGTTCTTCTGTATTAAAACCTCTGTTTCTTGATTTGATCACTGTACTTGCTCCAGATTTGTCTGCACACTTGCACAAAAAAATATAAAAGATAACACGATGTTTTTTTATTTTTATTATATATATATTTGTTTTAATTTTTATATACAAAAATTAACCCGAATAACAAGAAAAAAATACGTTACTGTCTCTCCAGCAACGACACCATTTGATTGAACGGAGGAAAACGACCGTCGTATGTATTATGATATGCGTTCTACTTTGTTCTCTACTTACCACAATCAAGACCGTTTCCCTTGTAGTTAGCCGGTTGAGTACGAGTCGTCCACTGAGAGATGGTTCGTATTTTCGTTCATGTTTTAGACGAGTTAATGAAAATATATATGCATATATTCAATTCTATCCTAAGTATTTGTATTTTATGTTCAAGTAAACTTGTTAGGGTTAGGGTTGGTTAGTAGAGTTAGGATTAGTCTTGTGCTTGCTTTTTGCCATTCTTGAAATAATGTTGGGATAATCGGAAGTAGCGGAGATTTGGAGGACATAGGAATGAGATTTTCAAGTTTAAGAAAGTTGTCCAACGCTAAATCCATTTCTAGTGCCCCTTGTCCGTCCGCTACATGCTCTTATTTCCAACCCTAGACCAAACATACGCAACCATATATCCAATTAAGTCACAACTACATGTCATGTTGTAGTGCGCCCAAAGGGCTTCTCGACTTAGGTTGCGGCTATATGTCACGTATAGCGTGCTTAAGTGAGGGGGTTGTGCTTGTTTGGTCTAGATTCATTTTAAGGTGTTTGGCGAAGAGAAGCATAAGAGATTTTTCTCCCCTCATGCTAACCTTCCTTAGCCCTAACAAGTGTGGAATTTATTCACACATTAAAAGAAAAATGAAACAGGAAAGAAGAGAAGAAAGAATGAAAAAATACGGCTTGACAAGTTAATAAGCTAACTACTTGGGCCTTCACCTAAGCAAGGGATTCCATCGAGTATCATGGTCTGAAGATACGGATTAGAAAAAAGAAAGAAAAAAAATAAATAACAACAACTACTTAACAGCAACAAATAAAAATTACACTAGGAATTTAAAATACAATAAAAGAATTTAAGGATACAAATTAAGAAAAAAAACCTCATCTTCATTAATCTTCCACTCAAAAGCTCTCACTATAATTTCATGGAGAATAAATGATGAAGAAGAAGAAGCTACAAACTAAACTACACTAAATCCTAATAAAGAAAAGCATTCCTAACTTGGGTCAAAACTGGAGTATTTATAGACAGAGAAATGAAACCCTAGGGACATATTCTGAGCCCCTATACAATTACCAAACTACCCCCAAAATATGACCTGGAGACGACATGACATGGCCGCGGAACTGCCACCCAAAAGGCCTATTGGCCGCGGTTCCACGGTCCTTTGGAGGGCTTAGTGTGTCGTTTTTCTCGGTCTTCCTCATGTTGCTTTGTTCTTCTATTCTACAGGTTCAAAATTGCAAAATGGTTCCAAATATCTTCTGATTTTCAACAGTCCAAAATGGATACACTTTTAATCTTTTTGACTTTGATCTCTCTCGAGCTCCGCGCACCTCTTGATCTGTGTGTTGCCCCTCTCGTGCTCTGCACTTGACCAATACATGAATGACCACTGTTCTTGTCTTGTTTCTCGAACTGGTAAGCGGCACTGGACGGGTATAGATGACCGAAACCCGGATTTTATCTGTTTTTGGCAAATGGTCTGGATTTTAGCATAACTGTAGAGATTTTGCGTGATTTGAGTTATTTTGGACCGGGAACCTGTAACCTGTAATCATGTAGAAAATACAGATCAGAAGCACCCACCGATAAACAAATGAGCAGAAAAATAGACGGTATTAAATGCAATATTCTAGTGTGAACAAGTGGATTGGGATCCTTGTGAATGAAGTTACCGTGAGTTTGGCAGAGATGACACCTCTTCGCATACTCTTTGCAATCCCTTATCATGGTAGGCCAGTAATACCCAAGCCGTTTAATTTGAAACCGCATTTTGGGGCTAGATTGGTGAGCTCCGCAGACGTCCGAGTGAACTTCTTTCATGACTTTTTGGGTTCCAGCCGATGACAGACACTAAGTCAGAGTTGGTCATATGATCTGCGGTTTAGCGTATTATTTAAAAACACGTATCGAAGAGCTCTCTTCTTCAGCTAAACCCTCGTAGATTTTTCTTCGGGCAGCTTGTTGTATCGGAGGTACTCTATGAAGGGCTCTCTCTAATCGGGCTCATCTTGAATGATCAAAACTTTTTCTGCAGGATTGCTCTTTTGTTCTGTGCTTTCTTCTTCTCGTAAAGAGTCTGGGGGCGGAATTTGCCAGCTCCTAACTGTGTTCAGAATTTCATCCATATCAGGATCAGCCAGCTCTTTGGTTAGGTGAGCGAGTGTTGACTATAGTGCCCTCAAGTGAATTATTGTAATTGCAGGCATGCGATTAGATGATTGAGGGAGGATCTATACGGGTAGAACTGTCTTACTCAAAATGATAGTATTCTATCTGGTTTGTCTTTATCATCATGTACATGCTTTAGGTGGCATTATAGTTCACTATTACATATTGATAGAGCCCATAGGATTCCTGCTTGACTACCAGCATTATGATGGCGATGAAATACGTGGGAGCTGGGTGGTCTATAAGCACATCCTTAAATGTCTCTAGTCATAGGAGTATCGAGACTGGGCATCAATACTCCCGAGTAGATTATTGTATACTGATCAAGACCCTGACGAGGGGCGGTGGCCGGTCTCATAAGCCATTGGTGTTAGTTTGTTCACCTAAGAAAGTATACCAGTGCTCATTGGGTTATGAGTACACTGGACGGACTCGCCGGGAACATGCTAGTTAGTATTATACCTATTGTCAGATAGCAGTTTCCATGTGACATGTGTAGAGATAAGTCTGTCGACCTGAGATCTTTATCTCGTGTGATTTCCCACTGTGCTTTGATTACTACCCTACCACGGCTCAAAGGAGTCGTGCAAACAGGTTTTAGTTGGGTACAGTCCCGAGCCACATGGAGGCAGTGAGCGGATCGTCGGGGATTCGTTTCTCCCGGTATTGAGGGTTGATGTCGCGTTGTGCACGGGTGGCCATCACCAGAAATCCTTGATCAAGGTAGTCGAGAATTACTGATTTGGATTAGTAGTTTCTCAGTTTGTGATGGGCTTCATACAGACACGAAATGTCGTGTTATTAGGGGTCTGACTTTATCTGCCCCCTAGACTTGATATGCGATACTCTTAGACGAACAGACCGTACTGTACGGATATTGTCACAGGACACGCTCAGTAAGGGTCAGGATGAGTTTGCTCGTCGGCCTTCCTTTCGCTCAATACCTGGGTAACCGTTACGTACAGCTAGTGCCGCTGACGTGTTTGTGGTTAAACCCACTGCCAGCGTATTGATGAGTCTTTAGAGTCCCACATAGAGGGTTTCCGTGCTTCGGGCGAAATGATGTAGAGGCCGTATGGTTTTACGACAGGGTTCGATCATATACGTGCACTTGTGCACATATCATGATTCGGACGGATAATACTAGTGGGCTTTGGTTTAAGCCGGATCCTAGTATTATATTATTGGATTATTTTCGTCTCATTGTATTCGTATTTTTGGAATACGGATACAGGTATGTATATACAGATGAGAGGCATTCTTGTAATTTATTACAAGATTGTTTCTAGAAGAATAACACCTTATTATGTTTATTAACCATTTGGTTTAATGGTTAATTGAGGTGAGAGATGAGTATGCTTAGCTTAATTCAAGCATGCTTGATTTAATGACTCATTTACTGACTCATGGTGGTGACTTATGGGGTGACTTATTGGGTGACTCATGATACACTATTCTTGCATGCTTGATATTTTTGTTTTGTTGTATGAGATATTTTGTGGCGGTGAGATATTTTTTATTGGACTTGAGATATTTTTCTTGACTTGCTATTCTCACACACTCTCACAAGACTAAGCATTATTCTTTCATGAGTTGAGCTCAAGCTTCACACTCTCATCTCTCTTGGTTTCTTCTTCTTCTTTGTCACGACCTAAAGTTCGGCCCATGACCAGCACTTGACCACGTAACGTTTACAGGCGTAACGTGATTAAGTAAGCCGAAACCCAGAAATCCAAAACCATTAAAATAGTGAGTGAAGAAAATATTAGGTTAAAACATTTAGAAAACCTTGAGTAAAAATCTTTAAAATTTAAGTTATTTTCTTAAAAATTTCGGCAGCACCTCCTTTGTAAAAACTAGCCCCGAAACGGGTACAATACATGATATAAGTAAAATGACTGATAATAAGAATAAAGCATCCCCAAGCGGGAGCAATCACGCCTGTAACAACCCTAAATTTCCTATACAAATTTTTTCAAAATATTTTTTTCAAAATCCATAAAAGGGTATTTATTGCCTGAGCACAAGACTTAAGTAATTAATTAGCAATTTAATTATAAGAAAGAGCTTGTGGCTCATTAGCAATACATTGCACTGCTGAACCAAGCCACCAGAGTTCAAATCCTATGCCCCACATTATTTTTAATATTTATTTGTTTTAAATTTTATAGAAGCCCAACAGTCCACACGAGATAACTCCCAAACTTTCTACTGAACCTGAAAAACTGAAGGTACCAGAGGCTTCACCAGGCGACCCTCCACCTCCTAAGCCCCTGACTCGGCCCGAGTCGGTAGGCGGACCTGCCGACTCGGGCGGGCGCCGCCGGACGGACTCGGCCGGAAGACCGAGTCGTCAACTGGAAATTTGTGTCTCTTCATCTACCCTACTCCCCTGCATACTTTAAATCTGCAGACCACTTCCAGAGACCCCATTAACACCCATTTACTCCATTTTTTAATGAATTTTCATATATTTTTATATTTTTTATTTAAAACCCTTCATGTACCCTACCCCTAGCCTAACCCTATAAATACCATCCCTACCCTCTACCTTCTCACTTAAAACTCTGAGCCAATTCTCTAAAATTTCTAAGAAACCTTATGTACTTGGAAATCGAGTATGAAGCGAAGCTACGGCGAAATTCCCGGCGAACTTCCGGCGATCGTTCTAGGAGCTCTCGGCGACGAAGCGACGCACCGGCGATTCCTCTCTTTCCATCTCACTCTCGTTGTTGTCCAAAATCCGTAAGTCCCATTTTCTATCTCTCCTTTCTATTCTAAAAATACGGATTTACAAAACCCGACGGAATCGGAACAAATCCGATTTCCGATTCGGTTTTCTTATAAAACTTCACTTCTCGTTAATACAATTATGCTTGAACTCCCTCATGTTGACTATTAAACACTAATCAACCAAATTGATCAAGTTTCATTTCATAAAATGATGGCTATTTCACTTTATCGTATTTTTCATTTAAATACCACATTGTTTCAATTAAACATTTAACTTCATTAAACTTGCTATACCTTTATGTAGACCATGAGGTAATGACCTACCTCCTCACACACTCATATGCAACATAACACAATACCCTCGAGAACTTAGAATACGGGAAAACAAACATTTTCATTTAAATACCCTTTACTTAATAAAACCATTTCTAAAAGATTTAGTATTGATACATCTTTATAAATAAATAACTTTTGAGATAATAAAAAATATCTAGACTCAGCCAATTAAGGACTGTCGCACTCATTAGGATAGAGGAAGGTTGTGGGAATTCAGTCGCTTATCTAAACCTGACTTTGTGGTATCTAGGCTAGACACCATATTACAAATAAATACCTCTATTTATGAAATTAGGATATCTTCACTAGAAATATCCCAATATAAAATTCACATTCATTATAACTCTAAAGACGAATAATAAATACTTGGGGTGTATTTTGAAAAGTATATAAAAGTATTTTTACATAAAACCCCTCAAGTTCTGTAAATTACCCTAAGGACCCTAGTAAACATAGGTTTAAGCGGGACCAATCTCTTGAGCCTCGGGGAGCCGGAGAAGTGGGTGCTTGCCTATCTAAGGTAGACAACTTAACAATGGTGTTATCAAACGGTAATCATCTTTGAAAAGACACAAATCCTGCCGTCCATATGCAGCGGTTACCGATAACATCAAAACTATCAGGACTTCAATTTACTTTTCTAATTGTCTGACTCAGAGTGAGTCTCATTATAATCTGACTTGAATATGATTCAAGTACAATCTACAATCTACAAATTACAATCTACAATATTACAATTCAACATGAATCCATGAATCCAATTATCAATCTATACAACTTGACCGAACCGAACCATGGATATACATCC
The DNA here is from genome assembly GCA_030015575.1 of Agapanthus africanus. Taxonomy (NCBI): domain Eukaryota; kingdom Viridiplantae; phylum Streptophyta; class Magnoliopsida; order Asparagales; family Amaryllidaceae; genus Agapanthus; species Agapanthus africanus. The sequence goes on along the minus strand of CM057340.1, from coordinate 580,173,455 downwards.
ATTTACATGATTCTCCAGATATTCCATTTACATGATTATACAGTTACATCCATTTACTGATATCATGGTTTTGGTCAGTCATCCAAATATACAATCTATATAATACAATACAACAATACAATCAAAACACTACGAGATTTAAGGGGTAGATTGGTGCGGAAGGTGTTAGAAGTGGCACGAGACTGCAACCATAAGACACCTAACCTATATTCGTTGCTGTTGTACCGTGGCCCAACGGTTCCTTGAGTTTCTGATACCTTAGTCTCCGGGGCAAGTGAGATTCCTCTCGTATACACTGGCATCCTTCTGTACCAAGCTACAAACAACAACGTTAACACTAAATACAACAATAAAACAATATAACACAACTTTAAAAGCTACTCTCTCTCTCTGTCAATTCTATTTCTCCCTTATCTTTGGGACTTACCGAGCGACCTGTTCGCTGACGACATTCTCTTTCTTTCTTCTTTGAATGTCGTCAGGTGATTTGGACCCGTCAGAGATCGAGCCCACTACTGAAGATTTGGACCAGTTCAGTGAAGATCCCGAGCTCTAGTCATTGTACACTTTCCATTCAGTACTTTCATTTCTGTTATGCCATTGTTTAGGCATTGCTTTTTATTCAGTTGTATTTACTTTTCATGCATTGTATAAAAGAATGTGAATAAATAAAGTTGCTGTTCAGTTCATATCTTATCTCTTGTGATTTTACTTTTATATTGCTTAGATACGCTTAGCGTATTTACTTCACAGTAAATACGTAGCGGCCTCGTCGCGCCCTCTGCCTGTACACCGGAAAGTGGAGCGTGACAACGCCCAACGACGGAAACAACCACCACAAGAATAATGCTGTAGCGAAGAAATGGGCAATATAAGTGAAAAACATCATAAAAGATAAAACTGCATAAGTAAAGTCGGCTCACATGAGCTTGACATCCAGAATACAAAATAATATACAACATCGTCCTCACAACTGGTCTCTAAGTCAATACATGAAATGGTAGATGAAGAGTACTAGATACAATAGAGTGTACAAATGGAAAATAAATGGATACCGCAAAAGCGCACCTAAGCAGACGGCTCACACGCCAACTGCAGTGGTATCCGTAGCAAAAGGATACAAGGAAGTAGCCCTGCTGCAACTACTCCAAGGGTCGACCTGCAAACATTGTGGCACAACGGGGGTGAGTTGCCAACTCGTGAATAGTAAATAACATATAAAGGTAATCGCGAGTATGCACGTATTGCGATACTCTAACATGTGCAATCTGATAACATCAATATGGTAATCTGGGTATGCAATAATCAGGCAAGGTACTCTATCAGGTACTACAACTACATGATGCAATGCATATCTATGAATGCTGAGCATGGGATAAAATATCATATGCATGAATCATCATCGTGGAAAAATACCCGGTGTCCGTCAAATACACCCCAAATTCCAGTAAAACTCAGGCGCCGTCAATCTAATCGGCCCTCATATCCTGTAAATCTCATGGAAAATATGAGTGCCCAACATCGGCACTCGAGAATATCATGAAATACTCGTGTCGAGCATCGACACGCAAATCCTCATATATCGGGCTCCGTTAGTACGGATCGGCTCACGGGTTCCGTCTGCGGAATCGGCCTTCGGCCCCGGCAGTACGGATCGGCCCGTATCCATCTCTCAACTCTGGTCGGTATCCTCTGGATAACCGCCAGGTCTAACCATTCACCGGTAGGTAGTAGTCCCTCTGCCAGGCTCATCGTTATCCACACGAAATCTCTCTCTCGCCCTGGGGTACCATACCAGGTCCACTATGAACCCGCAAATAGATCATCCTCCTCCTTGAATCGGGTTTCACATGTCACACGTCTCAGAACCGAGAAAACGCATGGTGGACGCACTGAAATATCATATCCAGAGAAACCGGGTTTTCAAAACAGTGCATACTTTCCTAAAATAACACCACGGTTCTCAAATTCGGAAATCATATGAAATCTAAAACTCAATGCGTAAATCCATGCAATGTGTCGTATGCCGCATAATATCGTACAACAAGTAAAAAGGGAAAACTGCTCTTTTAAATGGATCCAGTTTTGAAAATATCTCATGCGGTCCCCATTTTCTAGAAATCAAAGCCAGCATCATCTATGTATATGAAATGTGTATGTATGAATGCACAAGATATACATACGCAAGAATGAGTGTATAATATGTATGCACGCAAAGTAACATAATCATGTCTAATCATCGATGATGAGGTAAGCTAAACGATGTATGGTTCATAGCAATTCTATAGTGCGAGTGTCATGGCAATTACTAACGGTGTGTGTGTAGCATGCAAATTGTGCTCGTGCAGCATGAACCGTTTGTAACAGTGTGGTGTCTCATAAATACTATGTCTATATAATACAAGGAGGGGTATGCTACAATGATACGTATGCAGGACCAACATAAATATATAATATAACACGCGACTACAATATCCTATCAAGCCCCGACGCATAACGCCATACGGGCAATTTCCCCGTAGATGTTAGATCTACTCACCGTGATCTCGCGCTAAGTGTAGCCAACCACATGCTTCCCCTTCTTCGCGGCGTCTGAAGTCCCCGCCTGCGAACCTAGAATTTACACAAATAACACACATAAGGCAAAATCCTGCAAAAACGCTATATCAAGACCAAACGAGAAACTAGCGTCGCAAGCTAAACGCATGTGTACTCGATACGCCAAAATATGTTTATACGTGTCTGAAACTACCCCAACACGCTGCGACACATAGCAACCACCAAACCCACTCACAAAATGTACGTGTCGCGCAAATTTAAAAGTATTGAAACAAGGTTTTAAGTTCCAGATTTTGATACGAACAGAATTAAGAAAAGTTGCATATACCAAACACCTTAGATACTTAGCAGACTTCCCCAGCCCAAATCCAGACACCCAACTCACCCCTCTGGCCGCAATTTGTATCCAGAAAGAATTTTTCTGCGGCCTGGTGTTGGAATTACGGTCCCGTGCTCCGTGTGTGTGGTCTAGGTCTAGTGAACATGCTCCAGTAAACTCAACTTTTCCCTGAAGCACCCGGGTCACAAGCAGATCTCAAAACACCACTAAATCTTCACCAAACACTAATTTAACACTAAACTTAATACATTAGGGGTTTTTAGTGTAACCTGAGGCAAAAACTTGGATTTAACAGCACTAATAACCCAAAGTTAAGCTAATAAGGCCATAAAAACCATTACTTGACCTAATCTACACATAAATAACCTAATTAGCACCAATACACCATTTAAACCCTAAATTAAGTTAAGTAATTAAAAGTTAGCAAAGAAAAGGATCGGGGTAAGCTTTTTATACCTCAAAGGGGTTTAGTGAAGGCTCAACTTGCTAAGTTTGCCCTCAAAGGCAAGGACTTGTCTCCAAAACCAACAAAAAGTTCTTAAACAAGATGCTTAGTGAAGAGGGAAGGTTTTTTTTTCTATGGAGATTGGGCTTGAATGAAGGGAAGGAGAACAAGAATGATCAGGGAGAGGGGGGGGCTAGTGCTGGACAGAAAAGAGAGGGAGAGAGAGTGTGTGAAGTGAGGAAAAAATGAGGGTTTTCTTTTTGAAAAAGAGTTGAGAGAGTGAGTGGGAGGGGGGGGGGTTAGGAGACAAAGCATGGCATTTTCTCTCCCCTCATTTAATGCCAAGCATGCTTTGTCTCCCATGCCCTCTCTCTCCTTCTCTAAGTCAACCCAAAAGGAAATTCAATATATATCTTTTTTTTTGAAACTAAATTACTTAATTTAAATTCATATTTTATCTAATGACATGGTTAAAGCACCATGGCTACTAAGCATGGTTTAACCCCAAATTAGCCCTAGGTTAACATGCACATGTGTGTGCAAGCCCAACTAAATTCTAATAAAATATTCATTAATTTTTATAAAATATTTAAAAACCATTTTGGTAAACCTTTTTAATAAAAACCATACTTTCGCTTAATTAACCACTAAACGCATTCTAAGGTGTTACATTCTTCCCCCTTCAATGAAATTCGTCCCCGAATTTAAAAATATAGCTACGCTTACCTTCAAAGAGATGAGTGAATTTCTTTCGCATCTCGCCCTCGGCCTCCTAAGTGACCTCTTCACCATTCGGGCTGCGCCAAAGCACCTTCACAGATGGCAAGACCTTTGACCGAAGTTTCTTCACCTGCCGGTCCAATATCACTACTGGCTGGTCAGTGAACAAAAGATCACGCTCGAGCTGAACGGTCTGATACTGAATCATGTGAGAAGGGTCATGAAGGTATCTGTGAAGCATCGACACATGGAATACGGGGTGAACATCCGGGAAGTCGGGTGGAAGGGCCAAATGATATGCCACTGCGCCCACACGCTCGAGGATCTCGAAGGGACCTATAAATCTGGGTCTAAGCTTCCCCTTCCGCCCAAATCTCATCACACCCTTCATCGGAGAGACCCTCAGAAAAACATGATCGCCAACGGCGAACTCGAGTCTGCGACGGCGTCTGTCAGCATACGATTTCTTCCTGCTCTGAGCTGTCCTGATCCTATCTCGAATCAACTGTATCTTCTCGGTCGTCTCCTGTAAGATCTGCGGCCCCAAAATACTGCTCTCGCTGAGCTCTGTCCAACAGACGGGCGATCGACATCTCCTCCCATATAAAGCCTCGAAAGGTGCCATCTGAATCGTATCTTGGAAGCTATAATTGTAGGAGAACTTCACCAAGGGCAAATGACGATCCCAGCTGCCACCGAAATCTATAATACAAGATCGAAGCATGTCCTCAAGAGTCTGAATAGTCCGCTCTGACTGGCCGTCGGTCTGCGGATGGAAGGCGGTGCTGAAACTCAAGCGGGTGCCCAAAACCTCCTGAATCCTCTACCATAGTCGGCTGGTGAACTGGGTGCCTCGGTCGGACACGATACAAGTCGGGACACCATGCGATCATACAATCTCATCGATGTATATCTGGGCATACTGAGCAAATCCAAAAGTGGTCTTCACCGGCAGAAAGTGAGCCGCTTTCGTCAATCGATCCACGATAACCCAAATGGAGTCATACCCTCGACTGGTCCTGGGTAGACCCACAATGATGTCCATAGAAATGTGCTCCCATTTCCACTCCGGAATGGGCAATGACTGTAGTTCTCCTGCGGGCCTCTGGTGCTCGGTCTTGACTTGCTGACAAGTCAGGCACCTCGACACGAAGTCTGTGACGTCCCTCTTCATCCCTTCCCACCAGTAAACATCTCTCAGATCATGGTACATCTTGGTAGAACCTGGATGAACACTGTACACCGATCGATGCGCCTCCTCGAGAATCTCACGCCTCAGTCCCTCTGAATCTGGTACGCACAGTCGAGTCCCAAATCGCAGTTTCCCCTGATCATCGATCACGAACTCGGAGTCTCTGCTCTGTCTAATCTGCTCCCTGATCTCCGAAAGACGGTCATCACTGGGCTGCGCCTCGTGGATACGATCAAGAAACTGTGGACGTGCACGGATATGCGCAAGCTGTCCCCCTGTCGGAGTAAACTCGAACTGCACTCGGCTGTCATATAGAATCTGCCAATCTGCCGACGACTGCCTCTGCACTGCGCGCAAGCAAGATAGACTACCTCTGGGCCTCCGACTCAAAGCATCCGCCACTACATTCGCCTTGCCCGGATGATAAAGGATCTCGCAATCGTAGTCCTTCACTAGCTCCATCCAACGGTGCTGTCTCAGATTCAGGTCTCGCTGCTGAAATATATACTTCAAGCTCTTGTGGTCCGTGAATATCTGGCACGCCTCGCCGTATAGGTAATGTCTCCAGATCTTGAGTGCAAACACTACTGCAGCCATCTCCAAATCGTGAGTGGGGTAGTTCTGTTCATGTTTCTTCAGCTGCCGAGAAGCGTAAGTGATAACCTTGTCGTGCTGCATCAATACGCACCCTAGCCCCACTCAAGAAGCGTCACAATAGACCACAAATTCGCCTGATCCCGAAGGCAATGATAACACCGGCGCCGTAGTCAGACGAGTCTGCAACTGCTGAAAGCTATGCTCGCACGCCTCCGTTCATACAAAAGGAACTCCCTTCCGGGTCAACCCGGTCAACGGTGCAGCGATACGGGAGAAGTCCTAAAAAAATCGTCGGTAGTAGCCGGCCAGTCCTAGAAAGCTGCGGATCTCTGTAACTTATGCTGGTCTGGGCCAATGCTGAACGACCTCGATTTTCTTCGGGTCCACACATATGCCATCGCTCGTCACCACGTGACCCAAGAAGTCTACACTGTTGAACCAGAATGCGCACTTGGAGAATTTAGCGAACAACTGATGCTCCCTCAAGGTATGCAACGTAATACTCAAGTGCTGCTCGTGCTCCTCTCGGCTCCGGGAGTATACTAAGATATCGTCGATGAATACGATGATGAACTGATCAAGATACGGCCTGAAGCCGCGGTTCATCAAATCCATAAACGCTGCTAGGGCGTTGGTGAGTCCGAACGACATCACCAAAAACTCATAGTGGTCGTAACACGTGCGAAAAGCTATCCTCGGAATATCCTCCTGCCGAACCCGCAATTGATGGTAGCCTGATCGCAAATCAATCCTCGAAAAGTACCCCGCACCCTGAAGCTGGTCGAACAAGTCGTCGATACATGGTAAAGGATATCTATTCCGTACGGTAACCCTGTTCATCTGGTGGTAATCAATACACAAGCGCAAACTTCCGTCCTTCTTCTTGACGAACAGGACAGGAGCACCCCAAGGAGACACACTAGGTCGAATAAACCCTTTATCTAGCAAATCTTGCAACTGACCTTTCAACTCTCTAAGCTCTGCCGGGGCCATCCGATAAGGCGGTATGGAAATAGGCTCCGTGCCGTGAATCAAGTCAATGCAGAAAACAATATCGCGCTCAAGCAGTAGCCCAGGCAGGTCGTCTGGGAAAATGTCAGGAACTCACTAACAATCGGGACCTGGTCCAATGGAACCTCTGCAGCTCTAGTATCGCAAACGTAGGCTAGAAATCCCTGACATCCCCTCCTCAAAAGCTGTCCAGCGCGAAGAGACGAAATCAGACTGTGAGGGGTGGCACCACGGTCCCCCTGCACAACAAAAACCGACTCGCCTGGAAAACAAAACCTAACTGTCTTCTCGCGGAAGTCCACAGATGCATAGCACGTGGCTAACCAGTCCATGCCCAGGAGAACGTCGAAGCCCAATATTTCAAGAAGGATCAAATCGACGGACAACTCTCTCTCACCTATACGGACAACACATGACCGGAATACGTGCCTCGCAACAAATGACTCACCAACGGGAGTGGTCACAGTAAGCTGCTGATCAAGCAAACCAGACACTCTACCCAAACTCAGCACGAAGTGTGTGGAAACGTACGAGTGCGTGGATCCCGGATCAAAAAACACGTGTGCGTTAACAGAACATACTGAAAGAGTACCTGAGACCACTGCATTGGACGCCTGCGCGTCTTGATGCGTCAAGGCAAAAACCCGTGCCTGCCCTCCACCTGCGACTGGCTGTCCTTTGCCGGCAACTGGCTGTCCTCTGCCTTAGTCACCCCGTCCTCTCTGAATAGACACTCCGCGGCCACGACCTCTCTGTGCGTAAGTCTGACGCGGAGCAATAGCAGGTGCAAGAGGCAACGCTCTCTGAGGTGGTGAAGGTGGTAAAGTGACATGCAGTACTGCTGTCTCGCCCTCACGTGGCTCCGGACAATCTCGAACCTGATGATAAGTACTCCCGCACCGGAAACATCTAGACGGTGACTGTCGGCCCTGTGGATAGGTGCTGTATAACCGACCTCGTCTCGAACCTCTGTCATCATCACGGCCTGGAGGGGGTCTGCCGCGGCGCCTACCCATCTGCCTCTGGGAAGACATATCAGTGCGAACTCTCTTCGGTTCCGGAACTACCGAAGTCTCGACAAGACGCTCCTCGACTAACAGGGCTGTATCCATAGCTGCTGCATAGGTCTCGCAATGCTGTACGCTGATCACAAGAAACAACGGGGTAAGCAGGCCTCGAACAAATCTCTTGACCCGCATCTCCTCAGTAGCTACCAAATATGGGGCATACGTAGATATCTAGGTAAACAGTACGTCGTACTCTGCCACTGTCATCTCCGGAGTCTGACGTAAGGACTCGAACCTGCGCGCTCTAGAATCTTTGACACTCTGCGGAAGGAAACGGGCAAGAAACACCGTCACGAACTCAGTCAAGGCCATAGGAGGAAGACCTGCTTCTCTGCCCTTTTCTACCGACTTGCACCACTTCTGCGCAAGACCTTCCAAGCGAAAGATCGCGAACTCCACCCATCTCGCATTGGAGCATCTCAGTGAACGGCATATCCTGGCCATCCGATCAATAAAAGACCGCGGATCCTCGGCTGCATCGGTGCCTGTGAAGACCGGAGGCTTCAGCCTCATAAATTCAGATAGCGATACTGTGATAACCTCTGTAGCTGCAGGTGCAACTGCCTGAATTGTAGGTACCATCGCGGTCCCCGTAACGGGTGGAACTACCTCTGGTCGTTGTGCTCGAAGTGCCTCAACTAACGACCCCATCATCTGGCGCATCTCCTGCATACAGGCCCCTAGCATAGTGATCTAGTCTGTCGAAGGGGGAACAGTCTGCTCCGGTACAACGGCTGTACTGCCCGGATCAGTCCTCATCTCAGAAGAATCCACTCTAATCTCGGCTCCCGCGGCCGCTCTCTGCGCCTTCGTAGTCTTCGGTGGCATAATGGCTGGAAATGAAACAAGATTCGATAAGAATACGGAAATCGAATCACAAGAATGTATATAATCACGAAATGAATTTTAACCAATAGGTCCTAAGGTCACTTAGGCGGATTACCGCGTCGTGAGTATGCCGCGGAACATACACACGCTATGCCACTCTGCTTCAGCTACCTACTCCATCATACCAAGGTCATCCTACACTCCGAAAGGTAAAACGTACGCTCTGATACCAACTTTGTCACGACCTAAAGTTTGGCCCGTGACCGGCACTTGACCATGTAACGTCTACAGGTGTAACGCTATTTAGTAAGCCGAAACCCAGAAATCCAAAACCATTAAAATAGTGAGTGAAGAAAACATTAGTTTAAAACATTTCGAAAACCTTGAGTAAAAATCTTTAAAGTTTAAGTTATTTTCTTAAAAATTTCGGCAGCACCTCCTCTGTAAAAACTAGCCCCGAAACGGGTACAACACATGATATAAGTAAAATGACGGATAATAAGAATAAAGCATCCCCAAGCGGGAGCAATCACACCCAACGGCGGAAACAACCACCACAAGAATAATATACGACGCCGTAGCGAAGAAATGATCAATATAAGTGAAAAACATCATAAAAGATAAAACTGCATAAGTAAAGTCGGCTCACACGAGCTCGACATCCAGTGTATAGAATAATATACAATATCGTCCTCACAACTGGTCTCTAAGTCAATACATGAAATGGTAGATGGAGAGTACTAGATACAATAGAGTATACAAATGGAAAATAAACGGATACCGCAAAAGCATACCTAAGCAGACGGCTCACACGCCAACTGCAGTGGTATCCGTAGCAAAAGGATACAAGGAAGTAGTCCTGCCGCAACTACTCCGAGGGTCGACCTGCAAACACTGTGGCACAACGGGGGTGAGTTTCCAACTCGTGAATAGTAAATAATATATAAAAGGTAATCGCGAGTATGCACGTACTGCGATACTCTAACATGTGCAATCTGATAACATCAATATGGTAATCTGGGTATGCAATAATCAGGCAAGGTACTCTATCAGTTACTACAACTACATGATGCAATGCATATCTATGAATGCTGAGCATGGGATAAAATATCATCTGCACGAATCATTATCGTGGAAAAATACCCGGTGTCCGTCAAATACACCACAAATCCCAGTAAAACTCAGGCGCCGTCAATCTAATCGGCCCTCATATCCTGTAAATCTCATGGAAAATATGAGTGCCCAACATCGGCACTCGAGAATATCATGAAATACTCGTGTCCAGCATCGACACGCAAATCCTCATATATCGGGCTCCGTCAGTCCGGATCGGCCCACGGGCTCCTTCTGCGGAATCGGCCCTCGGCCCCGGCAGTACGGGTCAGCCCGTATCCATCTCTCGACTCTGGTCAGTATCCTCCGGGTAACCGCCAGGTTTAACCAATCACCGGTAGGTAGTAGTCCCTCTTCCAGGCTCATCGTCATCCACACGAAATCTCTCTCTCGTCCCGGGGTACCATACCGGGTCCACCATGAACCCGCAAACGGATCATCCTCCTCTTCGAATCGGGTTTCACATGTCACACGTCTCAGAACCGAGAAAACGCATGGTGGACGCACTGAAATATCATATCCAGAGAAACCGGGTTTTCAAAACAGTGCATACTTTCTTAAAATAACACCACGGTTCTCAAATTCGGAAATCACATGAAATCTAAAACTCAATGCGTAAATCCATGCAATGTGTCGTATGCCGCATAACATCGTACTACAAGTAAAAAGGGAAAACCGCTCTTTTAAATGGATCCAGTTTTGAAAATATCTCATGCGGTCCCCATTTTCTAGAAATCAAAGCCAGCATCATCTATGTATATGAAATGTGTATGTATGAATGCACAAGATATACATACGCAAGAATGAGTGTATAATATGTATGCACGCAAAGGAACAGAATCATGTCTAATCATCGATGATGAGGTAAGCTAAACGATGTATGGTTCATAGCAATTCTATAGTGCGAGTGTCATGGCAATTACTAACGGTGTGTGTGTAGCATGCAAATTGTGCTCGTGCAGCATGAACCGTTAGTAACAATGTGGTGTCTCATAAATACTATGTCTATATACAACAAGTAGGGGTATGCTAAAATGGTACGTATGCAAGACCAACATAAATATATAATATAACACGCGACTACAATATCCTATCAAGCCCTGACGCATAACGCCATACGGGCGATTTCCCCGTAGATGTTAGATCTACTCACCGTGATCTCGCGCTAAGTGTAGCTGACCACCTGCTTCCACTTCTTCGCGGCGTCCGAAGTCCCCGCTTGCGAACCTAGAATTTACACAAATAACGCACATAAGGCAAAATCCTGCAAAAACGCGATATCAAGACCAAACGAGAAACTAACGTCGCAAGCTAAACGCTTGTGTACTCGATACACCAAAACGTGTGTATACGCGTCTGAAACTACCCCGACACACTGCGACACACAGCAACCACCAAACCCACTCACAAAACGTACGTGTCGTGCAAGTTTAAAAGTATTGAAAACAAGGTTCTTAGTTCCAGATTTTGATACGAACAGATTAAGAAAAGTTGCATATACCAAACACCTTAGATATGTAGCAGACTCCTCCAGCCTAAACCCAGACACCCAACTCACCCTTCTGGCCACAATTTGCAGCCAGAAAGAATTTTTCTGCCACCTAGTGTAGGAATTAGGGTCCCGTGCTCCGTGTGTGTGGTCTAGATCTAGTGAACATGCTCCAGTAAACTCAATTTTTCCCTGAAGCACCCGGGTCAAAAGCAGATCTCAAAACACCACTAAATCTTCACTAAACACTAATTTAACACTAAACTTAATACATTAGGGGTTTTTAGTGTAACTTGAGGCAAAAACTTGGATTTAACAGCACTATTAACCCAAAGTTAAGCTAATAAGGCCACAAAAACAATTACTTGACCTAATCTACACATAAATCACCTAATTAGCACTAATACACCATTTAAACCCTAAATTAAGTTAAGAAATTAAAAGTTAGCAAAGAAAAGGATTAGGGTAAGCTTTTTATACCTCAAAAGGGTTTAGTGAAGGCTCAACTTGCTAAGCTTGCCCTTAAAGGCAAAGACTTGCCTCCAAAACCAACAAGAAGTGCTTAAACAAGATGTTTAGTGAAGAGGAAAGAGGTTCCTTTTTTTTTTCCTATGGAGATTGGGCTTGAATGAAAGGGAGGAGAACAAGAATGATGAGGAAGAGGGGGAGGGGCTGCTGCTGGACAGAAAAGAGAGGGAGAGAGAGTGTGTGAAGTGAGGAAAAAGTTAGGGTTTTATTTTTGAAAAAGAGTAGAGAGAGTGAGAGGGGGGGGGTAGGGGACAAAGGATGGCATTTTCTCTCCCCTCATTTAATGCCAAGCATGATTTGTCTCCTATGCCCTCTCTCCTTCTCTAAGTCAACCCAAAAGGAAATTCAATATATATCTTTTTTTTTGAAACTAAATTACTTAATTTAAATTCCTATTTTATCTAATGACATGGTTAAAGCACCATGGCTACTAATTAAGCATGGTTTAACCCCAAATTAGCCCTAGGTTAACATGCACATGTGTGTGCAAGCCGAACTAAATTCTAATAAAATATTCATTAATTTTTATAAAATATTTAAAAACCATTTTGGTAAACCTTTTTACTAAAAACCATACTTTCGCTTAATTAACCACTAAACGCATTCTAAGGTGTTACATTCTTCCTCCACCCTAACTCTCTCATGTGTCGAGAAACTTGGGGTGTTTAAAGACAAATTAATCTCTCATTAGACTCTACATCATCTTAGCTATCTTGTTTAGCAAACTAGATACCCTAATTACTTCGGTTATGAAGTAGGAGCTCGATTCATAGACTCTCGGGTGGATCATCTTTGATGAAGGGAGACCGGCGACCAAACTTGATCATGGTGGCCACTAGGAGCTTAGGAAGAGATTAAAGACCGAAGGACACGGATCATTCGGTATAACATTCCAAACTTCTTTTATTGCTTGTTAGATTTAGGGTTAATGGTCGATCCGTATTCGGGGGTTGTGGTAGCGCCGGTTTAGAAACATTTTTGTTCCGCATTCGGCCACGGTTTGATGGCCAGGGCGCTGCCGTAACCCAACATAGTATCAGAGCCAACCCTTTAATCCTATCTAGCTTGTTCTTACGTGTTTAAAAGATCGATCGAGCAAAATTCCTGAAATCATGATTCCAAAATACGTGTTTTTGCCGATTTTTAAAAGGTGTCAAAAAATTGTTTTCAGAGTCTGAAGCCCAGAAGAAAATTAGGCACATGAGTCAATCATTAAGCCACTGAACCACAGCAAAACATGCATGTTTGCCGCGGTTGCGCGACCGTAATGAGGCTACTGTGTACAATTTTTTTTCTGGTGCTTTATTGTTTGGAAATCTGATTTTTGGTATATTTTGTTTTTGGCCTAGACTTGTTTGAGTACTAGATTGCACTTGGGGCCAATACGGAATGTTTTTTGTCGATCAAAATTTTAAATGCATAAGTTTATAGTACATGCATTACTATCTGCGATCATGAATGTCATTAGAGCGGTACAACTCGTCTAATTTCTATATGTCTTTTAGACGTGTTTGCGAACATGACATTCACGTTGATATTCTGTGTTGTGCTGTGGTTGTGGTTGGATCGTCGTGGTGGATATCCAGGTGGTGCAATGATAGTACGGTTTAGATTCATTTATACATTTGATATTACGGGGCGAGCGTCCGACATGTGGACTGACGTCTCTGCCCGTTTGTATATTATTTGTTTGGGCACGACCGGGTTGAGGTCGATGTCACCGTTGTACATATATTTTCTTTTCTTTACTAGGATTACCCTAAGGTGGAGTGCACGAATAGCGGGGTTCTAGAAGGCAATGGGCCCGCATCTCATGGCGTTGAGACGGAGGGGGCCTCACTCTAGAATTGGCGGGCTATTCACTGCACTCGTAGGGGGTATAGGTTGACCCAAGATGGGGTGCTCAAGTTACTAGATTCCGCGAAGTGCTGGATGGCTTATTCACTTTGTTGATTGGGGTTGCCTCGCTTCTATAATTAGCGGGTAACTTGCCGCGCTCGTAGGGGTCTAGGTTTTCATTGCACAGCCTATCCACACGACAAGGAACGTCAGGTCTCATTTGCGGCTTAAGTGAAACCCGGGGCTCCAGGATTATCCACCACTCTGTATTGCTTGGCTGCGATTCTGTGATGCTGCTTTATATCATGCCTAGGACGATTGTTATATATATTTATATATATACTAGTAGATGTTGTATATGTTTTGCACCCACGCTAGTCCAGTCCCTGCTCTGCCGTTAGTTAAGTAACCTAACGAGTGATGACAGAACCTAGTGGCGAATGCGGGTGGCATATACGTACATCATATTTTCGTTCCTTTATCTAGTGTGATATGTTTAATTGATAGGACTGCGTTGATTCTGATCAATGCAAGGATAAAACAAACCTATATCATGTTGTTGGAACCAAGTTTTTAAAACGGACATTACATACGTTTTCTTTTGCTTTGCACAGTGGTATTCCGTTATGAATATCCAGCACCTCATTCGATGAGGCAAAAGCCGAGATCGCTTCATCGGGAGTGACCTCTTGGGCAGAAGTTTGCGTCAACGTAATAACTTCACTATAGTCGATTCTTTTTCTTTGCATCGTGGTATTCAGTTTGGAATATCCCGCACCTCATTCTACGAGGAAAGAGCCGAGATCCCTTCACCGTGAGTGACCTCTTTAGCAAAAGTTTACGCCGCTATATATTTGTAAAACCACTCGGTTCCTTCAACGAGATCAAGTTCATTACATTAAAGGTTTTTTGCCAAAAACTAGCCGTAGCCCTCCGTCATTTTCTACGAGTAGTACTTAGTATTCATGCTGCGTTTGTTAACTGTGTCAAGGCGTAGTATGCGGTAGCTAAGCGATGCTTGTTTGTAGCACATGGATATGTGGATCGGTTATGACAGTCGTGCGGCCTTGTTGACTGTGTCAAGGGATCGTGCGGGTGGGTTTAATGCAATCAAAATAATGACGGGTTGAACTTGACTAGGACTCTTTGATTTGTTGACGTGTCAAGGTCACTTGGGTCCTAGAGGTAAAAAATCACATCGGGAGCTTCAAACATACAGAAAACTTGCCAGGCATACGCATACCTTCTGGAGCATGGTGGCTTGAGTGGATTCCATCAAGTTATCATGCGATGATAGTTGGATCCCGATTCCCACTGATGAGTAGGTGTTACTCCTCAGGTGATTTTAGGTGATCCCGACTAATTCTTCCTTTTGGGTTTGAAAGAGAATTCGAGAAAATAGTGAGAGACATCCTGATTAGATAAATAAATAACCAATCTAATCTAGTTTAGAGTGCACGCTGAGTATTTGTTTTCTCTCTCTCTTAGGCAGCTACCTTGCCCCGACCTAAACTAAAACTCATGAACCAAGTTAACTGAACCTTCTTAAAACACTTTGGTTTTTGGATTGTCATAGTCGCATATATCATTGCCTCTCATACTTTTACCCTTTGCATTTCTTCGGAACATTCCATATCACTATGAAGATCAACATTTATTGGATATGTCATCGTATAATTATATACGAACTCAAAGAAACTTGTTTCAGTTCGAGGATGGTTTCCAGTTCTGGAGAAATAGAATAGGACTATTCAATTATCTTTTCCCTTTATCTTCTCTCAGGTTGCGAGAACTCCTGGTATTTAGGAGGGTACAACTATTACGCTTATTAGATAGTCTTCTTCCAAACCATAGGCAGATGCCGAAAGGTAGGGAAGGAAGAAAACCAACTAGCCAAAGTATGGTGTACAGAAGGTAATAAGTAAAGACATATAAAGGGATTAGAAAGAGGGCAAAAGGAAATTGCGACTGCTATCATTCATGACAAAACCGCGTATATCATCGCCACTCCTACTTCACCTTTGCATTTCTCCTGAACACTCCATATCACTATGAAGATCCACATTTATCGGATACGCCATCGTATAGTTACATACGAACTCGAAGGAACTTGTTCCAGCTCGAGGATGGTTTCCGGTTCAAGAGAAATCGAATAGGATTATTCGGGTTGTCTTTTATCTTTACCTTCTCTTAGGTTGCGAGGGCTTCTAGTATTAGGAGGGTACACCTATTACGCTTATTGGATAGTTTTCTTCCAAACCTTAGGCTGGTGCCGAATGGTATGAAAGGAAGAAAACCATTTAGCCTAAGTGCGGTGTACAAAAGGTAACGAGTAAAGAAATATAAAGGGATTGGAGAGATGGCAAGGAAATATACGGTTACAGTCACGAATTAGGATAGTGGTAGAGGCATTACTAGGAATACCCGGATACCCCTTCGAAACATTTTCATGTTTCAGTTTCACCGTGCAGTGTCAATTGAAAACTGTATTCCCAATTAGATTCTGACTCCAGGGTATGTATTTACCAGATTCGATTCTCACATCTGTATAGTGTTATAGATGATGAGTGGGAGTAGAATATTAGGAATTGAGTGATTATATCCTCATTATATCGGAATTTTTTGTAACTGGTGATATTTGAGGAAATCATCTTGGTTTTGCCTGACGACAAATTTTTGGTTTTGAATATCCGTTGTTATGCATCAATTTCAAACTGATATATCTGTACGTTTATTATATAAAGTGAGATATAACCTTTTGAAATTATGACTGTGACATTTGCTTATATCAGTTGATGATTAGGTAAGGAGCATTCAACAGCGGTGTAATTCTTCTTAACCATAATACAGTTTTCAACCTACGACGCACAGGGTTTGAGTTTTTGAACTCAGGGGACTTATACAAAGTATTGTATGTTGTCCAGTGTCCATTAGGACAAAAAGGATGGTACTCGTACTATATTCTATATACTTGTGACTTCTCTGTTTTTAGACAAGTATTTCGTTGAAATGCAAGGTCTAAGTTTTGAGAAGTTAAAGGTATAAGAATAAAGTAGAGAACCATATGTTGCAAAGTATCAAGATTCTTCAAGATGATCGAAAATGTAGATACTTGTACTAGGTATTCCGTTGATAGTGATGGTTTTGAGAACTTGCTTCTCTTTCAGGTTACTCATATGTGGATGCACTCCTAGATGAGTAATGCTGATTGGCCTCTTTCCATTTGGTTGATATGCACTGGAGACAGCTGCATGATTTTGAATCTGATTCCAATTAAATTAGTGCCCTTGTTTCTATAGTGGATATAGAATGGATCATATCTTAACTATGTTAAGGTATATGGTGTTGTCCGGCTTATGCTTAAAACCAGAATCCGGATAAACTCAAGGTATGTTTCAGTAATGGCAGTTTGTGGGTTATCCCGGGATTTGACGAGGGTTAAAATTTTACCATCTGGGAGATCAATAACTATATTGTTCTTGACTCGCATTTAGTAAAATGGATTCTTTTCAGAAAATATTAGTGGGAGTATGGTAGAACTGGAAGTGATTCCAGAACCACAAACGATTACTGAAAATTTAGTAGGACCTAAAGATTCAATTAGATTCGACATTCTATTAGCCACTCCACAGATTTGGTTGGTAATCTCAGGCACCCGAGAGGTACTTCGGTCTTCTCAGAGACGGTGACCGGGAGGTTCTTGTTTACCCAAACTTGCCACTACTGTTATTCTAGACTATGAAATCCGGCATGAGGATGAGTATAGCGTCGTTCTAAATTGTCTTTAGAATGCACGTGCATATGACTCTGCCAGAGGGTTGTTGTAGTCAGTGGGAGCAGCGGAAGCTTAGTGGGAAAGTAGCTTATGTCTATTTATAGACTAAAGCAGGTATAGTCGAGATAGACCATCTATTTTTGATGTGACAGTCATAGAGTTTGACTTCATCAGAATAAGAGATGGATCTGGTAAGAAGGTAGTAGGGAGTGATGTCCTGGTTTATTGGATGACATGCACTTGATAGGAAGTGAAATTCCTATACTACAATCGGTTATATACTGTGGTTGTCACAAGGTGTTTCCCCACATAGGATCTGGATAAAATATCATGATTCTGGTCACTAGATCTATAGTTTAAGATCTAGATTTGGGAAGTGTCCTAGTCTGGGTACTTTGACATTATTCTAAAGGTGTTTTAGAATGTTTGACTCCTGACATGGTGGTGTACCTGCAGGTGATGGAGTCACCCTCTCTAAAGGATGTCTTACAGACTAAATGGGAGAGGGATTTTCATGATTGGCATATCACTTGCTTAGGCAATTGAGTCAATCATGTGATGTCAAGTACCACACCAGATATTGTTTTTGCACTAGCTGCAATAAGTATATATATTAATCCAATTCTGGAGAAACAGAGGGAAGCAGTTTTGAACATAACTGGATGTTCTTTGGTAATTGGTAACGGCAACCTCCTTCAGGAAGCGGTTATCAGTTCAGGCTTCTAAGATGACCTGGATGACTGAGAGACTGTCTGAGTTATAGTTTTCCCTCTTTTAAGGGGCAGTATATTTGGACAGGTGGTCCAAGCGGATACCGAGGAGGGCATAGCACAGGATACTGATTAAATTCAGTGGATGATACAGTTTAAGAAGTTTGTTGGATTTGGAGTTCATTTGTGAACTAGGTCCCATCAGATATCTAGACAAATTCTAAGACAGGTATTGCTCATTTCGGGAGATAGTCTTTCTCCGCGAAGTTGAGATATAGAGAGATATAGAAAGAAACATTGGAGCAGATACACTCACTGAGGCTATTTCTCAAACGCAATAGTTTCACAAACAGGCTTTGTGAAACTGATTAGTAGAGGAGTTGAGTGTTCGGTATAACACGGGCTGTGAGTATGCGAAACCGCAATAATTAGCCTTAAGTGCAAGTGGGAGATTATTGGCTATAGTGCCCTCAAGTCAATTATTCTAATTGCAGGCACGCGATTAGATGATTGAGGGAGGACCTATACGGGTAGAACAGTCTTACTCAAAATGATAGTATGCTATCTGGGTTGTCTTTATCATCATGTACATGCTTTAGGTGGCATTATAGTTCACTATTACATATTGATAGAGCCCATAAGATTCCTGCTTGACTACCAGTATTATGATGGCGATCATATACATGGGAGCTGGATGGTCTATAAGCACATCTTTAAATTTCCGTAGTCGTGGGAGTATCGAGACTGAGCATTGATACCCCATAGTAGACCAGTGTATACTGATCGAGACCCTGACGAGGGGCGGTGGCCAGTCTCACAAGCCATTGGTGTTAGTTTGTTCACCTAAGATAGTATACAGATGCTCATTGGGTTATGAGTACACTGGACGGACTCGCCGGGAACCTGCTAGTTGGTATTATACCTATTGTCAGATAGCAGTTCCCAGATGACATGTGTACAGATAAGTCTGTCGACCTGAGATCGTCATTTGTCTCGTATGAGTTTCCACTATTATTTGATTACTACCCTACCACGGCTCAAAGGAGTCGTGCAAATAGGTTTTAGTTAGGTACAGTCCAGAGCTACATGGAGGCAGTGAGCGGATCGTCGGGGATTCGTCTCTCCCGGTATTTGGGGTTGATGTCGCGTTGTGCACGGATGACCATCACCAGAAATCCTTGATCAAGGTAGTCAAGAATTACTGATTTGGATCAGTAGTTTCTCAGTTTGTGATAGGCTTCATACCGACAAGAAATGTCGCATTATTAGGGGTCTGACTTTATCCACCCTTCCTGACTCGATATGCGATACTCTTAGACAAACAGACTGTACTGTACGGATATTGTCACAGGACAGGCTCGGTAGGGGTCAGTATGAGTTTGCTCATCGGCCTTCCTTTCGCTCAATACCTGGGTAGCCGTTACGTACAGCTAGTGCCACTGACATACTTGTGGTTAAACCCATTGCCAGCGTATTGACGAGCCTTTAGAGTCCCATACAGAGGGTTTCCCTGCTTCAGGCGAAATGATGTAGAGGCCGTATGGTTTTACGACAGGGTTCGATCATATACGTGCACTTGTGCACGTATCATGATTTGGACGAATAATACTAGTGGGATTTGGTTTAAGCCGGATCTTAGTATTATATTGTTGGATTATTTTCATCTTATTGTATTCGTATTTTTCGGAATACGGATACGGGTATGTATATACGGATGATGGGCATTCTTGTAATTTATTACAAGATTGTTTCTAGAAGAATAACACCTCATTATGTTTATTAAACATTTGGTTCAATGGTTAATTGAGGTGAGAGATGAGTGTGCTTAGCTTAATTCAAGCATGCTTGATTTAGTGACTCATTTAGTGACTCATGGTGGTGACTCATGGGGTAAGTTATTGGGTGACTTATTGGATGACTCATGATACACTATTCTTGCATGCTTGATATTTTTGTTTTTTTGTGTGAGATATTTTGTGGTGGTGAGAAATTTTTTATTGGACTTGAGATATTTTTCTTGACTTTCTATTCTCACACACTCTCACAAGACTAAGCATTATTCGTTCATGAGTTGAGCTCAAGCTTCACACTCTTATCTCTCATGGCTTCTTCTTCTTCTTCTTCCTACACCCTAACCCTCTCATGTGTTGAAAAACCTAGGGTGTTTAGAGACAAATTAATCCCTCATTAGACTTTACATCATTTTAGCAATCTAGTTTAGCAAACTAGATACCCTAGTTACTTCGGTTATGAAGTAGGAGCTTGATTCATAGACTATCGGGTGGATCATCTTCGATGGAGGGAGACCGGCAACCAAACTTGATCATGGTGGCCACTAGGAGCTTGGGAAGAGGTTAAAGACCGAAGGACACGGATCATTCGGTATAACATTCCAAACTTCTTTTATTGCTTGCTAGATTTAAGGTTAATGGTTGATCTGTATTCGGGGGTTGTGGTAGCCCCGGTTTAGAAAAAATTTTGTTCCACGTTCGGCCACGGTTTGATGGCCACGGCGCTTGATTGATGTGGATTTTTCGCGTAAGCGTTTTGAAATCAAAGTTAAGAATATACCGCAATCAATAACGGTGTCGCTTGGTAGCTAGCCGGTTGAGTACGGGTCGGTCCACAGGGAGATGGATTCCTTTTCTTTATGTTCTAACGAGTTAATCCGATCAAATCGGGTTTTGTTTTAGATCTAAGAATGAGAATAAGTTGATAAAAATGCTTGGTAGGGTTAGAGTTAGGTCAGTTTAAAATATGGATTCTTCTCACTGCTTTTAATGCCCTAGTTAGGATTTTAGGTGTTAGGGTAACAGTCAACAAAGGGGATTAGCACGACTAGGAAGAAACATAGTTTCTTCCTTTTGGTCCTTGTCCGTCCTTTCTTAACTTTTATCTCTAAGCTCTATGTAAATCAACCACAACCGGTCTTAACTAGGGAATCACCGCTATCTCGTGGGATAGGGTGCCGTAGTGAGCGGTGTGTGGTTAATTTAAATAGAGTCCTAATTAAAAATTATGGGGGCAAGAAAAGGAGGGAGAGAGATTTCCTTCTCTCAAACCTTCCCCCTCCTAACCCTAACAAGTGAGGAATTACTCACTCATTAGGGAAGTTATGACAAAATTCATTTTTATAATTTTAAAAGACTATCTAAATTGCAGATAATAAAAGTTTAAATTCAGATAAAAGAATGCACAATAAAAAATAAAAATACCTTTATTGATGACCTCTTGACGATTACAATGGAATGAAAATTTAATCTAGGAATTAAAAAGAGGCATCTCAAAAGAGGCACCCTAAAAGAGGCACACCCCAAAAGAGGCTGCAGGCTTTCCTATTTATAGATAGGAGAAACCCTAGGGTTTACATTTGATCCACATTTAAAATTACAAGACTACCCTAAGAAAGCCGGGTCAAAGCACCGACACCACCGACACTCTGCACTGACACGTGCACAGCACGGCCGCGGATCCGCGGCGGAATGCCATGTTTAGCCGCAGATACGCGGCCATCTTGGAAGCTCTCTGTCTCAACTTTCCAGGGTTGCTTCATGTTGCCTTTTTCTTCTGTTTTCTTCACTTGGTTCTTCAGAATCTTTTCTACTTTCTTCCAGATTTCCAACAGTGCAGAATTTGTAGACTTTTACCATTAGCTTCGCTTTGAAATCTTGTATCTTGTGCCGCCCTTGAACTGTCTTGTGCATGGAACTGTTTATTGATCTTTATTTGTTCCTTGAACTGTTAGGCGGTATCATACGGATTCATCTTTTGTTGGTCGTAGTCTCACTTTTGTAACGTCTTTTCATGAATTTCACTATATTGTTCTGAGAACCTGTAACCTGCAACTATTTAGCAGACATGGATCAAAAGCTCCTATTTATTTGCAATATGATTAAGAATGGGGAATATAATAATGCTATATTCTGATATGAACAAATACCCCCAAACTTATCTTTTGCTCGTCCCGAGCAAAGCCAATTTTATTCTCGAAAAAATCCTAACCTCACTTTCGCAGGGAATCGCGATTGCACTGAGCTCGTGCAACAAGCCGTTAAACCTCTAGGTGACCATAGTAGGAGGAGTGTTGTCTCCTGAGGGTTTTCAGCGGATACTATCCACAAAATACGATCAATTTGGCATGTTTAACTTTCATTCTTCAATTTGGTATTCTAGTAAGAAATTCTATTATTTTCAACTTAGAAATCATCAATCCGTATTTTTCACGCTTCCTGTTCATTTAACTTAAGATCGTACATGTTCTACAAATTTATTTAGCTTTCAGTATCTTTTGAATTTTCCTTCTAAGGTTCCATCTCAACATAGGAATTTCTATCATCTCTACTGAAGGTATAAGCCCTATCTTTCATCCATATCTCTCATCTAAACCCCAATCATATACCCCTACGTGTGTGTGTATCACCCCTACACTTGGAAATTCAATTAAAGCTATCTTACCCTTGTCCATCGTCCAAAGTACTTTTAGTTGGTGAATTTTAGATGAAATTGCTCACACATCCTTCATGCGACCGTTAATACTTCATGAGGTACTAACGACCGATTACAAAATGTGTTCGCGCATTAAGGCGTAATTCCTCGTCTTGCAATACCTAAGGCTTAGCAGTGACTCCCAAACCACTTGGTCTAAGGCACTAGGTGATAAGGCACCCTCGCTTAATATTTTTCTATTTATGTAGCCTTAAGTAATTACAAAACCAGTGTTCATTTTTTTTATCTCTTTATTCACACTTGTATTTTTATTTTATTTACCTTCATACTAAGGATTTTAGATAAGAGCAATTCAAGGTATCCTCTACTATCCCAAGTTTCAAGGTGCGTGTATGTGCGAGTTGTAAGGTATTGTAGGGTTGCTAGGTACGCTCACAAGGTTCTACGAGGCATCAACTATGCTCGATTAAAAAATTAGCCGTGCCGAACAACCCGAAGCCGGATCTTTAAACTAGGGTTTAGGCGAAAACGAACATGTTAAACGCTTTAACACTAAGTGAGAGGGATTACAACCTTTGTAGATCCGGTCCTTCACTTCTTAAGCTCTGTGTTGAGGTCCCTTCGCTGCGATCATCGTGTTGTGGACTCTCGAGAGACTTCACGAAGAGAATGATGCAACCTTTGCTTCCGATCTTCGATACCAAGATGATCTACCTTGAAGTTTCGATAACACAAGCTAACACTCATAATATGAAGTGAACACCCTCATCTAAATGGCAAGGATAGATGAGGATGATGAAGTAGGATTTTTGCTCTCATTTAAAATCTTTTTCTCACTCACTTTCATCACAAAAGAAAGCTTTTTCATGAAGGAACTCAAGCATGAAGAAGAAGAATGAAGAAGATAACCTTAATCCTTTTGTGATGAACAATGAATTATTGTAGTGGTTACAAATCTAACCAAGGGTTAAGTATGAGAGAGTTAACCCTTGTAGAGAGTTAACTAGGGTTAATGGTTTGGATTGGGTTAACATAATATCTCACAAAAATATCAAGCATCCACAAAGTCAAAGCTTCATGAAGCTTCATGGAAGCTTCATGCAAAAGCTAACCCTAATCCAAACTCTAACCAAGTTTAAACCCTAATCCAATGTTAAATTTGTAACCCTAACATGTTACAATATTATATATCACATATACAATATATTTTGTAACAAAAAATAATAATACAATTAACATATATCGCATATATATCAATGTATTATCCCGTGAGAAAATGAATCTTTTAGTGAGCAAATATTAGTTAATGTAATTTAATATATCATATATATTATTATACATTAAATTATCGAATTAACACTTGATTCGATAATCCGGCTATTTCACAAATAACCGACTAATAGTATGACCCGGCTATATTACATATACCCGGCCGATATCTCATATCGCGAGAATCTAATACGGTATCATATACCGCATTATCCTCGGTCCCGCACATATCACATATGTGCTCCTACTCCGTTTCGCCTGAGCCAAGAAACCTCTGTGTAGGACTCTAAAGAATCGTCAATACGCCGGCAGTAGGTGATGATCATATCAAACACCCACAAGCTGCAAGCGGTCAGCTAAATATAACAGCTACCCAGGTATTGAGCGCTCAGAAGATCAACAAGCAAGCATGTACATTCTCCTGTGAATCCAAACAGTAACACTCCCGTACAGTCCGGTCTCGTCGTCTGATATGTCGCATATCTCGCCTAGGGGTGGTAAACGTCAGACCCCAGTAGCTCGATAAGTCGTGTCGATATGAGGTCTATAACTGTTCGAGAAACTACTGATAACACTTACCAGTAAATCTCAGCAACCCTGGCCAGGGATTTCCGGTTATAGCCAATCAAACACAGCGCAACATCAACTCCCTATACCGGGAGAGACGAATCCCCTCCTATCGCTCATTGCCTCCATGTGATTCGGGACTGTACCCAAAAGCCACATTTTTGCACGCCCTCTTGGACGTGGTATGATAGAAATGAAAGCACGGTGGGAATCACATAAGAATCTATGACGATCTCGGGTCAACAGACTACTCTGTACCAGTGTCACCGGAGAACTGCCATCTGACGTAAGGTATAATACCATCCGGGAGTTCTCGACGAGTCCGTCCACTGTACCCAGTCTCCATTGAGCACCCGTACACCATCCTTGATGTCAAACACCGATGGATATGGGATCATCCATCGCCCATCATATGGGTCAAGATGCGTATACGCTAGTCTACTCTGGTGTATCGATGCCCTGTCTTGATACACCCTCGACTAGGAAACAGTTATAGGATGTACTCGTCGATTACCGTGGCCCCACTAGTACGATCTCATCATAGTCCCAGTAGTCGAGTACATATCCTAAGGCTTTATCAACATGTAATATAGAGACAATCAGAGTACATGTTAAGATAAAGTACAACCAGATAGCATACTATCATGTCGAGCAAGAAAGTCCTCCCTATATATGTCCTAGCATCCACTACAATATACATCGTATGTACAGTAATGGCCTCTAGGGCATACATATAACTAACAATCTCCCACTTGCACTAGGGCCATCTGTTGTGGTATCACATACCCAACTATTAGCTGCGGTTGAAGTATCTCATACTCAACCATCCCATAAAAGTCTCTACTGGGAAAAAGGTCTTCGTGAGTGGATCCGCGCTGTTGTCCTCTGTGTCTACTCTCCTAACCTCGATCTCCTTGGAGATCAACCATCTCCATGATCAGGTGATACTGTCTAAGAATTATATCTGGATTTCTGATGGGACGGTAGTTCCTTGGCCAAAGCCACAACTCCATTGTCACACAACGGTAGGAACGAAGTTCATCTCATGAACTTATATATATCAAGACTGCCTCTTTGGTAGCATCTTTGGTAACGATGTATCTTGCCTTTAATCGTCTAGTATGTCACGGTATTTAGCTTGGAACTCTTCTAACATACCGTCCCTCCACTGAGGGTAAAGACAATGCCTGCGACTGACATTCAGTCGTCCTTATCACCCTGGAACCTTTCCAGTGATTCTCCCCAGGATCGATTGATACCATCTCACTACAACTAGTGAGTATCCTAACATCCAATTAGATCTATCTCATAGATCCAAAATCCAGGATTTAGGAGGTATCATTTTGATCCTATATGGAGAATCCTTGTGATAAGCGGAGATTGGCCGAGCGTAGCATAGGAAACTCCTTCCCTATCAGGAGTATGTCATCCACGTACTCTACGAGGATCATCACCATACTCCCTACTACCGTTTTGTATATACAAGGTTCATCTACCATTTTGATGAAGTCAAACTCTTTGACTACCATATCAAAATAGACGTTCCAACTCCGCGATGCCTGTTTTATCACATAAAACATCTAGCACACGTTTCCGCTGCTCCCACTGTCTACGAAGCCCTCTGGCTGTGTACTTATAGACGCTCTCTTCCAAGTCATCATTTAGAAAAGCAGTCATGACACCCAACCGCCAGATATCGCAGTCATGGTATGTAGCCGTGGCAAGTAGGATCTGGATGGACTTAAGCATAGCTTTGAAAGTCTCAACTTTTCCATGTACACCAAGTAATCTTCTCAAGATATACTTGCTCCTGATGGGGATTTAACCCTTCAGATAAAGCAACCAAAGTCCATACTTTGTTGGTGTATAAGGATTCCATCTCAGATCGATAAGCATCCAGCCATTCTTACAGAGTCCAACTCCTGATGGCCAGCTCGAAACTAGTTGGGTCATCATCTCATGATGTAATCCTCTCTCCCACTGTCATTGAGAAATCGAAGTATCTCTCAGGTGGGTGAGGAACCCTACTAGATCGGCGGAGAGGCTGAGGTTCGTTGGTTACTATTGAATCCTTTGGTTCTACCAAATTATCTGCTGTAGTTTGTATAGCTGGAACATTTCCAGTTCTACATTACAGACCTTGCCTCGAGCTTGTCCGGATTTTACTTTTAGACATAGGCCGGACAACCCCAAATCTTAACAAACTTAAGATATGGGCTCTTCCCTTTCCATATAACATATGAAGTGGTAGGCAACTGATTTGATTTGAACCCTATTCAATAGGTATGCAGCTTCTCAAGTGCATAACTTCCAAAAGGAAATAGGAAACTCAGTAGTACTCATCATAGAGCACATCATATCACATAGGGTGCTATTGCTCGGCCCCGATATACCATCGTGCTATGGTGTATACGAAGGAGTAATGCTGAGAGAGAATCTCATTCTCCTTTAGAATAGTCCAAGAATCTCCGTGCTTAAGTATTCTCCTCCTTGATCACATCAAAGGACATAATACTTATGTCTGTAGATGGTTCTCTACTTCTAACTTATATTCTGTGAATATCTCAAAAACTTCGGACTTGTGTTTCAACAGGAACATATGTCTGAATCTTGAGAGATCATCAGAGAATGTAATGAAGTACAAAGAACCGGTCTTGGCATGTGTAGACAGGGGACCTTCATACATCAGCATGTATCAATCCCAAGAGTTCACTAACTGTTTCTCTGTTTCATATGAACAGAGCTATGGTCATCTTATCTTTGTGACATGACCGGCAAGTTTCACAAGATGTAAATTCAAACAAATTTAAATATGCATCTTAATGTAACTTCAGCCAGTCGGGTCGTATTGATATGACCTAGTCTACAATGCCTCAAGAAGGATTCGTTCATTTCTGAACTTTTCCTCTCGTGTGTGTTCTGTATACTAAGAACTGTAGTTTGATTTAGAACGTCAATGCTTTTAGATAACGTGCCTGAACCGATCAACTCTTGATATAGGAAATGTTCAAAACATTATCCAACATTACAAAATTATATCATTTCTTTACTAATAAAGAGACTGATATGATGTTGTACATCAGGTTCGGTATCTAATAACATTTGTTCAGAATCAATGTATTCTGGTAATACATGGTGACAGTGACCAACAGACTTGGCTGCAACACTTGCGCCGTTTTCTGTCTCATGAAACTTATCACCCGTTCTCAGTTCTCTACCTTTCTGTAGCCCATGTAACAGATTACATATGCGGGATCCTGATCCGGTATCTCATACCCAGGACGTAAAGGATACTGAGAAACGGTTCTATGTAATTAACACACCCGAAGATGATGCATCAGCATGCACTTTCTTCGTTTGGGCGGCACGGGAAATATGGTATTCCCCAATTTCCTGCTCTGTCTTATAACAATTATAAGTTGGAGCGGGACCAATGTTCCCCAGCTCAGTATAACAAGCGGGTTCGATCAATATATCCGTATTATTATCTTGATTAAGGCGTGATATGGTCGCTACCTGGAGAGAGAGAGAAGAAAACACTCAGCGTATGCTCTTATAAGATTAGATTGGTTATCTAATATATCTAATCAGGATGTCTCCTACTGTTTTAATCAAATCTTCCTTCAAACCCTAAAAGGAAAGACTAGCCGGGATTAATTACACGCTACAAGTTCGCCAATCTTTCAGCCAGGCCAGTGTCGATACTTTGAGGGAGGTCCCCCGTGCTTTCGCACGAACCTAATTAAAGTAAACCTCATTTTCCCAGAGGCGTAACCCCATTAACACCTTTCTAGACACCTACTTGATCAACTAATTGTAATGTGTAAAACTCTCCCAGGAGTAACTCTTACTCGCAGCGGGTATCGGGATCCAACTATCTCATAGAAGGTATGCAATCTCATTGCAAATTTCAACACTTGAAATTCCCAATAATATTTTGCCCCAAGCGATCTATGACCTTGACTGAGTCAACAAACCATAGACCGCAAGTAAAGTTCAACCCGTCATTTCCCGATTGAATTAAATCCACCCGCACGACCCTTGACTGAGTCAACAAGGCCGCACGACTACCCTAATCCAATCGCATCATATGCTTTGCAGATAAGCACTAATCAGCTACCGCACACTACACCTTGACTGAGTCAACAAACGCAGCACGAATACTAACTATTACTTATCTGAAATGACGGAGGGCTACGACAGGTTTTTAAGAAAACCCTTTGCGTAATGAACTTTATATCGTTGTAGAATCGAGTGATTTTTAAATGGAGTGTTTTTTAGGCTTTTCTAGTTTTGCTAAAGGGGTCACTCCCGGTGAAGGGATCGTCGGCCCTTTCCTCATCGAATAAGGTGCTCGATATATCATATATACCGCTGTGCAAAGCAAGAACTATAGGAGCAATCAAAAGACAAACCGAGGGTTGTAGCATCTACCAGTTCTTGCTAAAGGGGTCACTCCCGGTGAAGGGATCTCGGCCCTTTCCTTATCGAATAAGGTGCAGGATGTTCTACAAGGAACACCGCGATGCAAAGCAAGAAGTGTAGCTACCTGTTTTTGAAAATTCGATTCCACAACATCTTTTAGGTTTCTTTTTCTTTCATTAATCATATTAATGAAGTCCCATCATTTAAATCACTTAAACATCACAGATAAATACGACGTACACTTATGCTATCCGCATTCGCCTCGATGTCCCCTCGTGCACCGTTAGGTTAGGTAACTAACGGCAGAGCGGGGCAGAGCTAGCGCGGGTGTAAAACATAAGTAACGTCTATATAATATATCATATATACTATATACAGTATTTATCACAGAACATCAAATGATCACATCACAGATATCGCAGCAGAAGAATCATATGAAACATTGGATATACTAGGACGTCCGTGTTTTCAATACGTGCCAGTATAAAACACGGATTCCACGGTCGTAATGAATAGCCAAACCCACACCCCTAGACCCCTACGAGAGCGGCAAGCAACACTGCCAATTCTAGGGTTAGGAGACCCGGTCTCGACTCCTCGAGATAGTCTCCCACTGGACCCTAGAACCCGGTTACTTGTGCTCCCCGCCTTGGGTCTACCTAATGCGGAAAAGTAAATAATATACAATGGTGACATCATCCTCATCCCGGAAGTGCCCCAATAAAAGAATATTACATACAAATGAATTTTACATGAATGAAAAAGAAAAACTCTCATCTCACATAAAACCCCCGGCTATTCAAACGCGACGATCCAATACAACATATCACAGCAACACATAATATCTTATATCATCAACGTAAGCAAGTATGCGTATCCCGATTATCGTTGATGTATAGCAACGAAGCCGGCGATACACCACATACTACGCTTACGGTCACAGAAAAGAAAGTGTAAAACTACAACAGTTGGAATCCGCAACCTCCTTAGACATCTCATGCCTAACCAAATGAATTCCTTAGACATCACATGCCTAACAATTATAAATCCCGCATTTTAGTCTCATTATCGAAAACTCTTTTCAATATCAAGTCGGGCAATTCAACAAGATTCCCGACATCCTGATCGCATGCTCGTCGCAAACTTTAGTAGACGGCCGCACTCCCGGATGCCGTCGACGAAGTGCACTAAGGCGGAACACCGCTGCCGCGAGCACCCGAACGGATGCTTTTGGCGACGGGGTTCTCCTACAGTCACTTGGTCGGGGCTATGGGGCGTGGCTGTCTATTAAGTTTATCCGGCGAGTATCCGCGTACGCTACGTGATTGCGACGGACTTTTGATCACATCAAAATCCCGTGGCAACCGATCATCGAGACTAAACTACTATGTTTATAACATTCAAATTAGTTATCTCATAACTACTTGTGGATTCCAAATATTGTATCACATTCCAGATAAATAGACAATGTTAAACTTTCCGATCGAATAATCAAACACCCAAGATTTCCCCAATATATCTCAACACTTGAAATCAGTTTAAAAACATCCATCATATGCCACAGTACCAATGGTCCAGCCGTAGAAGGGTCAAGCCAACGCCTCACATGTGGCACGCCGTACTGCCCCAAACCCTAAGGTTCAAAAGGCAGTTCAAGACGGTCACATAATCGAGTTAAGGTTTGTTGTCTTCTAGAGGGTCCACCGCGTTACTTGCACGACTTAGAACGTTCTTAAACTCGAGAAAAAATCCAACTTTTGAAAAAATTTCCGACTGGGGAAAAAGTGAGTTATTGATATCCGTTCGAACTTTTTAACAGTTTCTAAAATTATCCGGACAAAACTAAACAAAGTTAAATTATCTGATCGAATCAACGAGTCCCCAATACAACCCTAGAAAACTCAACACTTGAGTG
This sequence comes from Agapanthus africanus, assembly GCA_030015575.1. Classification (NCBI taxonomy): domain Eukaryota; kingdom Viridiplantae; phylum Streptophyta; class Magnoliopsida; order Asparagales; family Amaryllidaceae; genus Agapanthus; species Agapanthus africanus. The sequence continues at coordinate 580,142,620 of CM057340.1, read as the reverse complement.
GAATTAAAAAATTCCCAGAAAAAATTGAAAATAAAGGACCTAAGAATAAATAAGTGAAATTACAGGGACTAAGTCGAAATTTTGGCCGCGGAACCGCCGCCAAACCCATGGTTTGGCCGCGGTTCCGCGGTCAAAATATTGAGTTAGTGGACCGTACTTCACAGTAATTCTTAGTTTTTCCTGCTTATTTTTCTGAGCATTTTTAATTCAAAAAAAACACATTTTAAAAAAATGTACAGAGAAGGGTTCGTGTCGGGGTTTTCGGGTTCGATCGGACTTTAAACTTCATCTAGACTTCACCTAAAACTCTAGCTTGGCTCTGATACCACTGTAGGGTTGCTAGGCACGCTCACAAGGTTCTACGAGGCATCAACCATGCCCGATTAAAAAATTAGTCGTGCCGAACAACCCGAAGCCGGATCTTTAAACTAGGGTTTAGGCGAAAACGAACATGTTAAACGCTTTAACACTAAGTGAGAGGGATTACAACCTTTGTAGATCTGGTCCTTCACTTCTTAAGCTCCGTGTTGAGGTCCCTTCGCTGCGATCATCGTGTTATGGACTCTCGAGAGGCTTCACGAAGAGAATGATGCAACCTTTGCTTCCGATCTTCGATACCAAGATGATCTACCTTGAAGTTTCGATAACACAAGCTAACACTCATAATATGAAGTGAACACCCTCATCTAAATGGCAAGGATAGATGAGGATGATGAAGTATGATTTTTTCCCTCATTTAAAATCTTTTTCTCACTCACTTTCATCACAAAAGAAAGCTTTTTCATGAAGGAACTCAAGCATGAAGAAGAAGAATGAAGAAGATAACCTTAATCCTTTTTTGATGAACAATGAATTATTGTAGTGGTTACAAATCTAACCAAGGGTTAAGCATGAGAGAGTTAACCCTTGTAGAGAGTTAACTAGGGTTAATGGTTTGGATTGGGTTAACATAATATCTCACAAAAATATCAAGCATCCACAAAGTCAAAGCTTCATGAAGCTTCATGCAAAAGCTAACCCTAATCCAAACCCTTATCAGGTTTAAACCCTAATCCAATGTTAAATTTGTAACCCTAACATGTTACAATATTATATATCACATATACAATATATTTTGTAACAAAAGATAATAATACAATTAACATATATCGCATATATATCAATGTATTATCCCGTGAGAAAATGAATCTTTTAGTGAGCAAATATTAGTTAATGTAATTTAATATATCATATATATTATTATACATTAAATTATCGAATCAACACTTGATCCGATAATCCGGCTATTTCACAAATAACCGACTAATAGTATGACCCGGCTATATCACATATACCCGGCCGATATCTCATATCGCGAGAATCCAATACGGTATCATATACCGCATTATCCTCGGTCCCGCACATATCACATATGTGCTCCTACTCCGTTTCGCCTGAGCCAAGAAACCTCTGTGTAGGACTCTAAAGAATCGTCAATACGCCGGCAGTAGATGATGATCATATCAAACACCCACAAGCTGCAAGCGGTCAGCTAAACGTAACAGCTACCCAGGTATTGAGTGCTCAGAAGATCAACAAGCAAGCCTGTACATTCTCCTGTGAATCCAAACAGTAACACTCCTGTACAGTCCGGTCTCGTCGTCTGATATGTCGCATATCTCGCCTAGAGGTGGTAAACGTCAGACCCCAGTAGCTCGATAAGTCGTGTCGATATGAGGTCTATAACTGTTCGAGAAACTACCGATAACACTTACCAGTAAATCTCAGCAACCCTGGCCAAGGATTTCCGGTTATAGTCAATCGAACACAGCGCAACATCAACTCCCTATACCGGGAGAGACGAATCCCATCCTATCGCTCATTGCCTCCATGTGATTCGGGACTGTACCCAAAAGCCACCTTTTTGCACGCCCTCTTGGATGTGGTATGATGGAAATCAAAGCACAGTGGGAATCACACAAGACTCTATGACGATCTTGGGTCAACAGACTACTCTGTACCAGTGTCACCGGAGAACTGCCATCTGACGTAAGGTATAATACCATCTGGGAGTTCTCGGCGAGTCCGTCCAGTGTACCCAGTCTCCATTGAGCACCCGTACACCATCCTTGATGTCAAACACCGATGGATATGGGATCATCCATCGCCCATCATATCTGGTGTATTGATGCCCTGTCTCGATACACCCTCGACTAGGAACAGTTATAGGATGTACTCATCGACTACCGTGGCCCCACTAGTACAATCTCATCATAGTCCCAGTAGTCGAGTACATATCCTAAGGGCTTTATCAACATGTAATATAGAGACAATCAGAGTACATGTTAAGATAAAGTACAACCAGATAGCATACTATCATGTCGAGCAAGAAAGTCCTCCCTATATATGTCCTAGCATCCACTACAATATACATCGTATGTACAGTAATGGCCTCTAGGGCATACATATAACTAACAGGTATATATTTTCAGAATTTAGATTTAAGATTCGGAATTATTTTTCAGACTTACACTTCAATAAAAATTTCAATACTCTTTCCTTATTTTGACTTAGTCCAAGAACTGAACTCAAAATTTGCCTATTTCTAGAACATATATTTTCTATAGTTAAACTTTAAGAAAGGTTATTTTTAGGGTTTTTAATTTACTAAGTTTAGAATCTAGTTTTTCCTAACTATTCAACCGTCATGTTAAACTTAAGTCAAATATGGACAAAATTGAACTTTTCAATTTTTATAATTTTTAAATTATTTTTTGATTTTTATGGATTTTAAAATAAGTATGCAAATGCAAAAATATACACATGAATGCGAAGAAAGAAAGCTTACCGAGCACACCCCCAAACTTAAACTTGACAGTGTCCTCACTGTCAGGCTACACCAAGAGGGTCAAAATTGTCGGCACTCCCCTGTTTATTTTTTTTTATATTTTTTTTATTATTTTTAACAGAAAAACAAAACAAAAAATATATACACAAAAATGTCCCCTCCCAAACTTAAGTGAAACAGTGTTTCCACTGTTGAAGCATTAAAGTTCAGAGTTAGGGAGGAGAAAAACACAGTATCAAGCTATACAAGGCCTTACACAGGGCAAAGGTTTGCACCAACCATTCAAAATTTTTATCGTTATAATGGTGTGGTTGGTGAAAGAATGGAGTGTAGATAAAAGAAATGAGAAACACACGAGACCGTGTGGAGATAGAAGCAGTATACGGTCTCGGTGGAGGAGAAGAATGGCGGAAGGGAAAAAGAAATGGTGGTTGTGGTTCGACTTCTTCGGGTGGAGGTTGATTAATCTCAAAATCCGTGTCGTTTAAGAATGAGAGTTCGTCGACGAAAATATCTTCGAAACTTTCATCGAAGGTCCGATTGAACGTTTCAATGTCAATAAGTGTCGCGCCAGAATTCAACACAATTGATTTTTCAAAAATTATGAAGGTAGGATAGTCGTAAGGCTCATTTACCTTATTTTCAAAAGAGTCTAAATCAAGTTGTTTTTCTAGAATTATCGAACTCAAAATATCGGATTGTGATTCATGAACACTCGGTATCATTAAAGGAAGAGTAGAAGAAGAACCAGAGAAAGTGGGAGAAAGAAATGGAATACGAACTTGAGGGTGAAAATTGAGTGTATAAATTAGCTCAATTTGTAATGACCGATGTGTAAAAAGCGATTGTGCTAATCTATCAACCCATTGAGAAATGAGGTCAAATCCCTCAAGATTCATGAGAAAACATGGGTACGTTGAACTTGGTAAACCAGACATTGAAAATGAAAGGGATACGGTTTCTTGCGCGGTCGGAACAAGGATGGAGGGAAGTGATTGAGGAAGGGTATCGGTTAAAGATTCAGGAGGGTGTGCGCAGTCAATGAAAGGGATAGAATGAATTTGAAAATCCGACTCCTCAAGTAAAATTGCTTCATCCTCAATACTATCCTCAATACTCTCCTCAAAATTTAGCTTATCCATGCAATTCTCATCAAATTCAAGACGCATATGATGTTCGGGAGAAACATTTAATGTCTCGGGATGATGAATTGGAGAGAAAAACTCATCCAAATCTATGGGTTCATCATCCGAAATATTCCCAGCGTCGATATCCTCAATCAAGTGAAAATCAATTTTTTCAGACACCTCATCAAAAGCATGGATATTAATCAATTCAGGTTCTAGAGTGGAGGTGTAGAGGTCAAAAGGATTGGTGATGGTTTCACTCGAAAGGGACCCTTCACAATATGGTAAATCAAACACTACAAAGTCATACAACTTATCAGACATTCTATCTTCAACTGGTGAATTATTTGGAACACTTGATAGACATTCAAAACCGGAATTGTGGGATTCAATTTGGGATGGGTAGGTTTGATTTGGAAGGGTGCACAGCTCACTCTCTCCACTCAAATTCTCAATCTGTCCGACCACCTCATTATACATTGGAAAATTTGGAGCTAGTTGGAAACTAGCTACCGGGTCATTAGGTGTAATAGGGCGGCCATGGACGCATTCAAATCCATAATCTGTTGTCTTGACGCTACCATAAAATCTTCCAACGACTGTTCCAGACTAGACATGGGTTGTGAAGGGGTTTCTGTAAAACATTCAAAGTTGTTTGGAAACTAGAAAGTCCCAAATGGTTGTGTAGAAGCAATGTCTAGGGAAGATGCGAGAGTCGGGTAGGACTGGTAGGAATTGAATGGTTGGACAGGAGTAGGATCAACATTTGGATAAAAAAAAAGTGAATGAAATTGTTGATCCCAAGAATTGGAAGTGTTGAAAGGAGTGAAAGATCGGTTACGAGATTGTTCAATATGTTCAGCAATAGACATGGGTTTCGGAGTTACCTCCGGACTCTCAAAAGGGGTATCAACGTAAGAAGATGGTGAAAGTTGAAATGGTTGATACAAAGTGGATTGCGGAGTCCAACTGTTTCTCCTAGACGCGTCTATTCGATTTTTCAAAGAAATTTTGGGCATGGAGGGGTCGTCCGTAATTCGACCAAAACAATGAGTGTAGGAAGTAGTGTCTGGTTGAGGGTACCAAACTTCGGCAAGAGTTTTGCGAGGTGGGGTACCCATGATGTGATGAGAGAAGAAAAAGAATGAGATGATTTTTTTTTTTTTTGATTTTTAAATTTTTTTTATTTAAAAAAATTGTTTGTTTTTGGAGTTTTGCAATTTTTGATAGTGTTTTTTTTAGAAAGAGTTTTGCAAAAATTTGTACGGAACTACGACACAATTTCAAACAATCACAATTTATACATGCATAATCAAGCCTAGAGGTAGGGTCTCCTAAATCAACTAGACTGCTCCTAACTGTTCCAAAGCGACAAGTTGTGAGATATCCCTCAAATCGCCTCTTCACCGCCAATTATGACCAGGTAAGCACAAGTGAAGAAAGGAGGGATCCGCTTACGAATCACCGTGAGCTGGGCCTTTTAAAATTACCTTTCTTACTTGTCTAGCCTAGACACCACAAAGTCAGATTTAGATAAACGACTGAATGCCCAGAACCTTCCTCTGTCCTAATGAGCACGACAATGCTTAGTTGGCTGAGTCTAGATATTTTTTAATTAACTCAAGGGTAATGCATATGCTTAGTGTGATTTTTGGGGTCTTAGGAAGGGTAATGAAATCGCCACTCAATCTGAGTTGGTGTTATAGCCCCTTAAAAGTCCGTTTTAAATATGCAAAGCAGTTAACACATCAAAAATCCAAAACACTTGCAAATTTTTTTTTATTTGGCAGCGCAAAGAATCCTGCACAAAAACAATTTATTGGAGAGGGAGAAAGATTTTGCGCAAAGAACCCTGCGGGAAATTTTTTTAGTGGATCTCAGGGTAGGAGAGGGGACAAAAATACTTACAGAAAATTTTTGGGTGCTGACGTCAGCAGTTGACCGCGGTTCCGCGGTTAAACGCTTGAATCCGCCGCGGTTCCGCGGTGGTTAAGTTGGTTTGGATCTCCAAAATTTTTCTGTTGTCTGTTGTGATTCTCCTCTGTCTGTTCAGATGTTCTGTTTGTTGATTTGTTCACTGGCTTTTTCCAGATCTAAATCAGTCCATCTTCTTTTCCTGCGCAATTCACACAATACCTCTCAAAAAGAACAAGATGAGTTTTTTTTTAGTTTTTATATTTTCAATTTTTTATTTTTTATTTATTTTTATTTTTTAACCCGAAATTACACAAAGAAAGAGACTACCGTCTCCCCGGCAACGGCGCCATTTGATTGATGTGGATTTTGCGCGTAAGCGTTTTGAAATCAAAGTTAAGAATATACCGCAATCAATAACGGTGTCGCTTGGTAGCTAGCCGGTTGAGTACGGGTCAGTCCACAGGGAGATGGATTCATTTTCTTTATGTTCTAACGAGTTAATCCGATCAAATCGGGTTTTGTTTTAGATCTAAGAATGAGAATAAGTTGATAAAAAGGCTTGCTAGGGTTAGGGTTAGGTCAGTTCAAAATATGGATTCGTCTCACTGCTTTTAATGCCCTAGTTAGGATTTTAGGTGTTAGGGTAACAGTCAACAAAGGGGATTAGCACGACTAGGAAGAAACATAGTTTCTTACTTTTGGTCCTTGTCCGTCCTTTCTTAACTCTTAGCCCTAACCTCTATGTAAATCAACCACAACCGGTCTTAACTAGGGAATCACCGCTATCTCGTGGGATAGGGTGCCGTAGTGAGCGGTGTGTGGTTAATTTAAATAGAGTCCTAATTAAAAATTATGGGGGCAAGAAAAGAAGGGAGAGAGATTTCCTTCTCTCAAACCTTCCCCCTCCTAACTCTAACAAGTGAGGAATTACTCACTCATTAGGGAAGTTATGACAAGATTCATTTTTATAATTTTAAAAGACTATCTAAGTTGCAGATAATAAAAGATATATATAAATTCAGGAATTAAATTCAGATAAAAGAATGCATAATAAAAAATAAAAATATCTTTATTGATGACCTCTTGATGATTACAATGGAATGAAAATTTAATCTAGGAATTAAAAAGAGGCATTTCAAAAGAGGCACCCTAAAAGAGGCACACCCCAAAAGAGGCTGTAGGCTTTCCTATTTATAGATAAGAGAAACCCTAGGGTTTACATTTTACCCACATTTAAAATTACAAGACTACCTTAAGAAAGCCGGGTCAAAACACCGACACCACCGACACTCTGCACCGACACGTGCACAGCACGGCCGTGGATCCGCGACGGAATGCCATGTTTGGCCGCGGATCCGCGGCCATCTTGGAAGCTCTCTGTTTGAACTTTCCAGGGTTGCTTCATGTTGCCTTTTTCTTCTGTTTTCTTCACTTTGTTCTTCAGAATCTTTTCTACTTTCTTCCAGATTTCCAACAGTGCAGAATTTGTGGACTTTTACCGTAAGTTTCGCTTTGAAATCTTGTATCTTGTGCTGCCCTTGAACTGTCTTGTGCATGGAACTGTTTATTGATCTTTATTTGTTCTTTGAACTGTTAGGCGGCATCATACGGATTCATCTTTTGTTGGTCGTAGTCTCACTTTTGTAACGCCTTTTCATGAATTTCACTGTATTGTTCTGAGAACCTGTAACTTGCAACTATTTAGCAGATATGGATCAAAAGCACCTATTTATTTGCAATATGATTAAGAATGGGGAATATAATAATGCTATATTCTGATATGAACAGCGCTGCCGTAACCCAACAACGAGTACATCGTCTTTTTCGTTCAACACTATAGGGACTCTCATTAGTTCAATGTGAGCGAATTGTTTCGTGAGTTCCACCCTCCGGCTTCTGTATCAAGCTAATTCATGCTTATATATCTTATATTTGCCGCTCACTTGGTTGTCGACAAATTGGGAGTCACCATAAACCCGCAGTCGAAGAATTTGCATTTGTATGGCGAGCTCCAGACCAACTATCAAAGCTTCATACTCAGCCTCGTTGTTTGTGCGAGGCTCAGTAAGAGCGAAGGAACGTCATAGGGTTCCTCCTGATGGCGTGACGAACACCAATCATATCCCTTCTTTTATCTCTGGGATGCTTGATTTGCTGACGGTCCTTATTGATGAGGCTCCATCGAAGTAGAGCTCCCAACATGACTCGTCATCCTCGAGGTGCAGCACTTGTTTGTCCGGTAACTCGCAATTGAGCGGTGACCCTTCTGGTATGGATAAGCAGCAAGGAAGTCAGCGAGGTCTTGTCCTTTTACTGCTTTCTGAGGAGTATAGATTATGTCAAATTCAACCAACATGACAGCCCACCTTGCCATTCTACCAGCTAGGCTTGCTTTGGTCATTAAGTGTTTGAGTGGGTCGTCCTTGGAGATCAGCATAACCTGATAAGCGAGCAAATAGTGCCTCAGTTTCATCACAGCGAATATCAGAATCAGGCATTGCTTTTCGATCGAGGAATAGTTGTGTTCCGCCCCGATTAAAGTTCGACTGAGATAGTAGAGGGCATTTTCTTTTCCCTCTTCGTTGTTTTGGGTAAGGAGCGCACCGAGTGACTCATCTAGCGCGGCGGTATAGAGAATCAATGGTTTATTTGGGATGGGAGCAGCCGGTACTGGAGGGTGCAACAGGTACCGTTTTTTATTTTCAAATGCTTCTTGACATTCGGCATCCCAGACGAAAGGAGCTTCTTTCTTCATGAGCTTCGAGAAGGGCTTGCATCTTCCCGATAGGTTCGAGATAAACCTTCATATGTAAGCGAGCTTGCCTTGAAAGGATCTTAGCTGCGTCAGATTCTTTGAAGGAGGCATCTCTATGATTGCCTTTATCTTTGATAGGTCAACTTAGATCCCCTGATGTCAGACTATGAAGCTCAAGAATTTCCCCAATGATACGCCGAAGGCGCACTTTAGAGGATTCATCTTCAGATTGTACTCTCTCAGTCTGGTGAAGACAGTTCAGAGATCTTGGATGTGATTGGCCTTGGCCTTAGTCTTGACGACCAAATCAACAACATAACATTCGAAGAATTTATGGATTAAGTCATCAAAGATTTTGATTATTGCCCTTTGATATGTGGCACCTGCGTTCTTCAGTTCAAATAGCATCACTTTGTAACAGTATATGCCTATCGGAGTTCGAAATGCTGTATGATTCTCATCCCTAGGCGACGTTTTTATCTGATTGTACCCAGACGAACCATCCATGAAAGTGAACAGCTCGTAATTTGAGGTGTCATCGACCATCATTTCCATGACCGAAAGCGGGAAATTATCTTTAGGGTATGCTTTGTTAAGGTCCCTGAAATCGACACAAACCCGGATCTGCCCATTTTTCTTCTTTACTAGGACAATGCATATGATCCAGTCTGCGTATTTCTCTTCTCTGATGAAGCTGGCATCGATGAGTTTCTTGGTTTCCTCGACGACCTTTTCCTCCAGCTCCCTTCTCATTCTTCGAGGAGCTTGTTTGACTGGGTTGACATCAGGAGAAATAGCTAGCTTATGCATGGCCACTTCAGGGGAGAGACCAAGCATTTCTTCGTACGTCCATGCGAAGCAGTCAGCGAACTCATACAGCAGGGTGATTATCTGCTCTTTCATTTCCTCTGGCAAGAGTGAGCTGATGTATGTCGTCCTTGGATTATCGGGCGTTCCCAAATCAACCTCGGTTAGCTCGTCGAAGGTTGCTTGTCCGCCATCTTCGAGCTCTTGAAGGGCTTCTTCTGGCTCGGCTAGCTCGTTTTCATCATTTGACTCTTCGTCGGCCTCACCAATATGGATCATGTAGCATGCCTTGACATCAGGTTGAATGAAACTTATGCCCCGTCTATCTGGGATTCGTCCATCGATGAGCGCTCGGACATGAAGCGGGTGCCATAACCCTTCATAAAACTTCGCTTTGGAGTCCGTTTGGTATAACCGACATCCGCACTTATTAAAATATTCCCGCATCTTGGGTGCATAATATCTGGGATTGAGGACAGCTTTTATGCCTCTCTCATAGGGAAGGCACGTGAAAGACAAATCGTCCGGGACCACGACAGGATTTGACCCATAAAACAGGATACCCTTCTGTCCACTTTTCCTTCCGAGAACATAGAAAGTTTGCAATTTGTTCATGGTAGAGACCGGCAAATCATCTAGCTTCTTGCACATCTGTTCCGTCACCCTTGTGATAGTTAGGGACCCTTATGTAATCTCGAAAGTTCTCTTAGCTTCGCTTTTTGTATGAGAGCCCAATCTGCATAGCTGTTGCAAGGCGGGTCCTCTTCATCCGACTCTTCAGTGTCGCTGCCGAAATGAGGGCGAATTTTACAGAAGAATGGACTTCCAGCGTCGGATTCATCAGTGTCACTATTGAAACGCAGACACACTTGAGGTTTTTTGCTTTTGAAAGTGACAGCTGGCTCAGATTTGCTTTTGAGTTTTAGAGCCGTTCTGACTTTGGTCAGTCGGGGCTCAGTATTTTGGGGGTTCATGAAGTACCGAGAATCTTCATATTGGATTTCATGCACACCGAACGGCTGGATGTCTCTGTCAATACGTCTTTCTTCACCATTTTTGGTATATTTCATGTATTGATGGAGAGTTGACGGAACGATACCGTAATCCTGGAGCCACGGCCATCCCAGGAGAATTTTATAAGACGTGTCGGCACCGATCATGTATATCTTGGCTTCAGTTTGTAGGTCCCTGAACCTGATCGGTAGAGTTATGGATCCCAGAACTTGCTGGCAATTTTGATTGAAGTCTTGAATAACAATCCTTTCCCTTGACAGGTTTCGGAAGTCCATTGACAAACTCTTCAGAGTCCGCAAGTTCATGATGTTTACTGAGAATCCCGCGTCAATCAACAAGTCATTAATCCGATCTCTGTCACTGTACCCAGTCACGCAAAGCGGTCGGTTATGCTCAGCTGTTCCCAGTAATAGGTCTTCATCCTTAAATGTGATCGCGGCTGTATGCAGAGCGTACTGGGCCTCTTTCATATTAATTTCTGCAAAATGAGCCTGATACCGCTCGGGGTTTTGCAGGGCATGAATGAAGACATCTCTGAGCTTCTTGGATAGGACTATTGCATTATAGATGCTTAAGAGAGACAGAATCTTTCGGAGGTGAGCCAAGACATTGTAATCTACCGGAGAAAAACTTGAATCTTCATGAGTCGGCTCTACGCCGTTTTCTTCATTAACGACCTGCCTTTCATTCTCTTTCGGGGGGTTGCCTTGCTTTGGCAGTAGAGACTTGCCGCTTCTAAGCTGGATTTGGTTGGCCTTTGTGGCAAGCTCCTCGTTCTCTTTGGGAAAACAAAGCTCTTTCTCAGAGTCGCTACCAAGGTGGACGACATAGCAGGTCACGATAGGGATCTCGTCATCAGAGTTTTCTTATAGCTCCTCCAGAATTTCAGCCGCTTCTACGGGGAAGAACTCTTTCAATTGAATCAGAGTTCTTTCCTTTTGTTCGTAGTATTCGAGGGAATTGATATAGCTTTGAATGGTCGATTTCCCCGCCGATTCGTTTTCGTTTAGAGCTGCACCTTTCCTTTTATTTTTCTTTAGCTTTTTGGATTTTGAGCCCGATAGAGCCGAATTGGTAACTGAAACGGTGGGTTCCTTCTGCCCCTCCCATTCTGTTCTGGGCTCTTTCTTAAGTAGCTTTAGCATCTTCTTAGTATTTGTAGACATGTGCATGCTCCATGGAGGCTGCAGCGAGTCGGATTCATTTCCCGGGGGAGCGGATGTAGCCGTCTGATCCCAAAAGGCTTCAGTTTCTGTCTGTATAAAGTTGGTGGTTGCAGCTTGATTGTTCACCAACACACTCTTAGACAGTTCGATTCTTTGGTCTTGTATTGCTTCTCAACCCAGTCTTTGAAAATATAGCAATTCTCTATTGCATGGCTCATTACTCTGTGGTACGGGTAATACATGGGATTGTCGGTCATTTTTACTTCGTGATGTCTCTTCGACTCCGGCAATTGTAGACCGTTGTTCAGGACATTCTTGAATATCTTGCGGACCCTGTCCCTCCTGAAAGAGTAAACCTTGTTCTTCTTCTCCTCTAGGGAATGCTCTTATCCTCCTAGCACCGGCTTTCGGGACTGGTCCATTTTTGATCTGCCCGTCTTTCGCTTGTCTTCATTGTCAGATGAATTAAAGGCGTTGGTATTATTGGAATTCCCGTTTTTACGATTGTCATCCTTTCGGCTTTTCCAAGGCTTGTCACCCTGAGAGTTCGGGATAGACTTTTACATCAAGCGTTCCAACATTTGTACTCTCTTGGTCAGCGCCTGAAACGTTTTGAGGCTTGATGTACACAAGAATGGGACCATCCAATTGCTGAGGTTCCCAATGAGGAGGCTGACGGTCTGGTCCCGCTCTAGCGGCGGTTCGCACTTGACAGTGAGGTTGCGCTATCAGGCATTAAAGTCTGTGTTGCTTTCGTTTTTCCTCGGCTTGGTTCCCACGAGGTCAGCAATAGAGATTTTAATACTAACACTCATGAATCTTTACCGAAACAGAGACTCCATTTGGACGAAAGTAGTGACGGACCCATCTGGTATGCTTGCGTACCAGTCGAAAGCAACACCAGTCAGGCTGTTGACAAACTGACGAAGAAGGAGCACATCATTGCCCCTTGTATTTCCACACGATGCTTTAAAGTGGGCGACTTGTTGATTTGCATTTCCTGTCCCATCAAATTTTCTGAACTTTGGAATGACGTAGCTGCTGGGTAACTCGATCAGATCATACTGTGCAGGATATGGCCCCTCACTACTGCCAATGTTCTTCCGAGCCTCGGTCTCGTCCATCAATGTTTTAATCTTGCTGGTGACCAAGTCCATTATCCGATCATGTGTTAGCGGGATAGTGCCATCAGGGGCCAAGGAGTCCCCAGAAGTGGAATGTGGCCGGCTTTCGTGCGGCTCGCTCATACTTGGACCTAAAGGTGCAGGAATCGGTTGCTTCCGGTCGTTATTTCCCGGCTCATGAGTAGAGACATGTGCTTGATTGGAAGGCGCCCGAGCAATTTGAGTCGTGAGCTGCATCACAACATTCGTCAAGTCATCAATTTTTGAGTAGAGCTTGGCCATCTCTTTATCTTTACTCCCGAGCTGTTTTCGAAGATCTTGAAGCAACTCTTGCTTTGCGGTCCTGGGGAGGAAAGTCGGTTCTTCCTCGCTGTCCGAGCCTGACTCCACATGGACTGAGGTGTCTTTCTGCCTATCGGCCTCATCGAGAGGGTTTTCATCATCCAGCGAAGGCGGCTGATCTTGGGAAGCGGCAACCACATTCAAGCCGGATTAGGCTTAGGATGTGGTGGCCCCATCCTTACTTTTGCTGCGAAGGTTGTTGCTGGGATGCGTACCCGCCATATAGACTGTGTGGATAACATATCCGTCCGTCCTTTCATTATTGATTGCTGATTTCATAGACCGCTATCGTGGCCCTTCTGTTTCGGTAACGGACAATCAATTGAAGATGGCTGGCCTGATCGGGTTCTTGAGTGGTGCTGGCACTTCTTTTCTGGATTTGCCCCGCTGCTTTCGCGCGACACAGAGCGCCTGATAGACCCTTGAAGAGACGGTGTCATGCTTTTTCTGTTGGGGCTGGGACATGTCTCTTTATAGTATCGTTCGGACTGATGTCTTCTTGATTCTGGCGGTCATGACATTTTTCTGAACCCATTTCAAAGGTTCGAAGGAATTGCTGACTTTCACGGACAACTCAGCCGTCGTCGCCGTTTCTATCTCAACCTTTCTGTATTGAGTACTCGGCAGGTTTCGGCTCTTCAGGAAGCCACCGTAGATCGAGCGATGGAGAGCTTTGGAGATACATCTGATTGTGCACTTATTGGAGTCGTCTCCTGAGCTCGTCCGCGACGTTTGATGATGCCCTTTGTCCCAGCAGACTTGCCCCCAGCTAGAGCACCAGAGAGTCGTTCGGACACTGTCATAAGTTTGGGTTGTGGTGCTGTTCATATCAGAATTTTGCATTATTATATTCCCCATTCTTAATCATTTTACGAATAAATAGGTGCTTTTGATCCATGTCTGCTAAATAGTTGCAGGTTACAGGTTCTCAGAACAATACAGTGAAATTCATGAAAAGACGCTACAAATGTGAGACTACGACCAACAAATAGATGAATCTGTATGATGCCGCCTACAAGTTTAAGGAACAAACGAAGATCAATGAACAGTTCAATGCACAAAGTATAAGGGCAACACAAGATTCAGAAGCTCACGGTAAAAAGTCCACAACATTCTGCACTGTGGAAATCTGGAAGAAAATAGAAGATATTCTGAGGAAACAAGTGAAGAAAACAGAAAGAAATAGCAACATGAAGCTGCCCTGAGAAGTTGAACTCAAGATCTCACCATATGGTCGCGGATCCGCGGCCGTGCAATGCACGTGTCGGTGGGTGTCGGTGCTTTGACCCGGCTTTCTTAGGGTAGTCTTGTAATTTCAAATATGGATCAGATGTAAACCTTAGGGTTTCTCCTATCTATAAATAGGAAAACCAGAAGCCTAATTAGACATGCCTCTTTTTATTTTTCTAGATAAATTTTTTTTTTCCTTGTAATCGTTGAAGAGGTCATCAATAAAAGTAAGCGTTTTTCATTTTATCTTGCATTCTTCTTAATTGAAATTTATTTTTCTGCAATTTTTTATCTGTCTTTATTTATCTGCAAGTTAATTAGTTTATTAAAAAGAAAAAAAATTATAAAAATGAATTTCATCGTAACTTTCCTAATGAGTGAGTAATTCCTCTCTTGTTAGGGTTAGGATAGGAAAGGCTTGAAAGATGGAAATCTCTCTCATTCCTTTCATTGCTCGTATAAATTAATTAATTAGGACTCTATTTAAATTAACCACACACCGCTCACTATGGCACCCTATCCTACGAGATAGCGGTGATTCCCTAGTTAGACCGGTTGTGGTTGATTTATATAGAGGTTAGGACAAAGAGCCAAGAAAGGACGGACAATGACCAAAAGGAAGAAACTACGTTTCTTCCTAGTCGTGCTAATCCCCTTTGTTGACTATTATCCTAACACCTATGTTCTTAACTAGGGCAAAGAAAGCAGTGAGTAGAATTCTTTTTCCAAACTAACCTAATCCTAATCCTAGCAAGACTTTAAATCAAATTAATTTCAATCTTAGATTTTTAAATCAAAACCTACCAAAAATAGGACTTAACTCGTAAGAACTTAAAGAAAGAACACGTTTTCCCTGTGAACCGACCCGTACTCAACCGGCTAGTTACCAAGCGACACCGTCTTGATTGCGGTATTCTTTGAAATTTAAACGTACGTACAAAACAACAAACAATCAAATGGCGTCGTTTCCGGGGAAACGATAGTTATTTTCTTTTTGTAATTTCAGGTTAATTGAAATTGAAAAAAATATAAAAATTAGAAAAAATAAAAAATACATAAAAAAATTCATCTTGTTCTTTTTGATCGGTTTTTGTGCGAATTGTGCAGGAACGGAAGACGGACAGATTCAGATCTGGAAAAAGCCCAGTGAACAAATCAAGAAACAGAGGAGAACCACAACAGAAAACAGAAAAAATTTTGACAGCCTGATCCAACTGAACCACCGCGGAACCACGGCTAAAGGAGGTGTTTGACCACGGAACCGTGGTCAAATTGCTGCCGTCAGCACTTGAAAATTCTTTGTAAGTATTTTTGTCTTCCCTTCAACCCCCTGATCTTCACTGAAAAATTTTCCTGCAGGGTTCTTTGCGCAAAAACTTCTTCTCCCTCTCCAATAAATCATTTATGCAGGATTCTTTGCGCCGCAAATAAAAGAAATTTTTTTTTGGCAAGTGTTTTATATTTTGTGTGTTAATTGCTTTGCATATTTAAAACAGACTTTTAAGGGGCTATAACACCAATCAAGATTGGGTGGGGATTTCATTACCCTTCCTAAGACCTCAGAAATCACAAAAAGCATATGCATCACCCTCGAGTTAATTCAAAAATATCTAGACTCAGCCAATTAAGGACTGTCGTGCTCATTAGGACAGAGAAATGTTGTGGGCATTCAGTCATTTATCTAAACCTGACTTTATGGTGCCTAGGCTAGACAAGTGGGAAAGGTAACTTTAAAAGACCCGTTTCACGGTGATTCGTGAGCGGATCCCTCCTTTCTTCACTTGTGCTTACCTGGCCACAATTGGCGGTTGTCACGCCCCGCTTCCCAGAGTACGCTAAATTGGGTACGTGACATAGCCAACCATGCTACCTGTGGGTAGGAAATGTCCATCCACAGTCACATTGCGGTTGTAGAGATATCAAGAACAAATGTAACTATCTAAATACATGTCCATAAGCCAAGACAACATGAGTCAAGAATAATAAAAGTGCGGAAGCAAAAGATCCAATACAAAATAACTGGAATGTATGTCCCATAATGCGGGCTCACATCAAGAAATAAATGCAGGAAAAAAAGAACTAACTACTACCGACACCTCACAGCTCAGCCTGCTGGCTGAAGTACTCCTGCTTGGACTGCAGCAAAGGTACGGAATCTGGGCCATGCAAAACCCAGACGTCAGTGCGTCATGTCATCAAGTGATAAAATATGACCAGAGTAACTGGAAATGCAAATATAAACATGAATGAAAAAGCAAGTGTAACAGTAATATAAATCAGGCAGTGCAGAGTAGTGTGCAGTGAGTAAACTAAACTGTTCTATTGGGTTTTCTACTCTAAAGTCTTTGAAATCAATTTGATGAACCATCGATGTAACTCAATAGTATCCCGTGCATGCCCGGGACCACGGTCTACAGACTCTCGGGCTGAAACCGAGACATACCGCTAGGCACTAACAGGAAAGGAGTATAGACCAACGATGTCAGCAGCATCGTCACGAGGCGGGCCTAGCCTCTAAAACTGATCAGTATAAGCGAGCAACTGTCGAGTTACAAGTTAGGATTTCATCATTGATTTCCCCATGCCCCAAGTTATATGTGTCAAGTCAGGTATTCCGTAATCAAGAACTAATGCCAACACAGGATCAGGTAAGAGCATGTTTGTCTGGATAGACAACAGAAATGGTCCGTGAGGACTACATGTCAGGTTTGTTGGCATTAGACACAAGATCAGGTAACGGGTCAATCCATGGTGCAACAGGTCAAGTCAAGTAGTGTACGGTACCATGTCGGGTCAATCGATATATGCGTAGCAAGTCAGGCCAGGGTGTAAAAGATAGCATGCGGATACTCAGAAATAGCCAGCATAATCATGGCTAACATAAACAAGGTTATAAATGAACAAGCATGAGTACTATCAGAGCAATTAAACTAGATCGGGTAAGATGATAAGTAGTTAAGTACATATTACATGATATCGATGCACAGTTATCATTTTGTGTTAGGGATAGTTGCACATTACATACTATAGTATACAATATGGATATTAGAATCAGGTTAAAATGTTTTATTAATCTAAAGATGCGATGGGCTTTAAATCAGGTTATAAATACGCGAACAGTCGTCCGACAGGTATACGATATAAAGGGTACTATGGGCTACGCATATAAATGTTAAAAGATTTAAATATGAACAAGAGTACTATGTATACTAGAACTAGATGCAACCTGATCTGTTCGAGTTATGAATTTAAAATGATATAACGGGACTCTAAATGGAACTCATGGTATTAAATGTAAACTATAGGTTTACTGTGCACTCACATGGGAATATAATAATTTAAATAGCATATATTAATATTAATAGCATGTAGCAAGTTTCACTTGTCTCGACGGGTTGCGGAACGGAAAACGGAACGTTACGCGTCGGCGGGAAAAATCGCGACGCGCGCACGGTTCACGGAATGACCCCAAACGACGGACAGTGGAGTCACACGGGTCGCAGGTCCACGCTAGGTCGTCGGGAAACGTCGTCGGCATCGCCGGATTCCGGCGAACAGACAAACAGTGAACAATCACAATACAATAGAAAGGTGCATGGAAAAAAGAGAAGAAAAGAACGGAAAGGGAGAGGAGAGGAAGATGGAGACTTACTGTGGTTAGGAAGACGGTGTGATGTGTCAACGGTGGTGGTCGGCGAAGCTCCGGCGAGGGTGCAGGGTGCTCGGGAAAAGGTGGGTTATGAATGCTGTTGGTGTGCAGGGTTAACCAGAGAGAGAGAAAGTTGAAGGAGAAGAAGAGAAGGAAGATGAGGAGGAGAGGATAGGGGTGAGATCGGCGGTGAGTCGGGGGAGGAGGAGGAGGAGGAGGAATAGGGTTAGGGTTACCGGGGTTGGTGAAGGGTTCTGGGTTATGGAGGGAAGCAGAGGAGAGGAAGGAGATGAGGTCGAGGGAGAGATGGTGGTGAGGGATGAGAGGCGACGAGGCTCGAGCAGGCATTGTCGGCGCTGGGCAGAGGCTAGGGTTTCGTAGGTAATGGGTTCTCTGTGTTTGAAGAAAGAAAAATATATAAGAGAAGAAGAGAGAAGGAGAGAGAGACGCGGGGAGAGAGAGAGATTGCGAGAAGAGAGAGGAAATCTCGCGAGAGGTGAGAGAGAGCGAGAGGAACAGTGATGAGATATAGTTTTGGCCTTATTCGCAGAGAGAGAAAGAGAGAAGAGAGAGAAAGAGAAGGAGAAAGTGAGAGAGAGAGAAGCTGCGGAAGAGAGAGAAGGAGAAAAAGGGAGAGAGAGAAGGAAGTGGTGGGGCCAGCGGCGAGGAGTGGAGAGTTTTGATTGGGTGAGGGGAGAGCTGTTAGGAAAGAAAGTTGTAAAAGATTTACTGGGGGTTTTTAAAATCATATCGTTGGTAGAAGAAATTTGTGATTGGCTGTAAATATATTTTAGGCAGACTTAAAAGATTTAGAATAAATCGGATTTGGCGGAATGCAAATTTTATCAGAATTGCGCCCGGGCTGAGTCCAAAAATTTGAATTTGAAAAACGAAAATTATTGGCGGGTTCCAAAAATTAAAATGAAGGATTTTATGATTAAAAAGCATGCCCCCAAGAACGGACTCACGCACGTGCGCGTAGACGTCCAAACACGTCCGTTTCGCTGAACGGGACGAAAACACGGTGCAAGGATGCTACCACAGGATTAGTGGTGCCAAGCAGGCCATGTCAAATTTTTTTAATTTAATTTTAGATGACTTAAATTGTTATATGCAGAATTTGAATTGTCGGGGTAAATTTATAACTAGCAACAGTCAAGCAAGACAAATGAAATAAATACCACACACCACACATACGATAACTGAAATTTGTAGAATTGGACTCGGTTGTTACATTATACCCAACTACAAAAAGAATTTCGTCCTCGAAATTCCAAGAATACAAAGGATAGACGGAAAAAAATCAAACTACAAGAAAAGATGAGGAAATTTCTGCCGGATTTCATCTTCTCGTTCCCAAGTGGACTCTCCGTGTGAGCGTTTACCCCAATAAACAAGTACAAGAGGGATAACCTTGTTCTTAAGAACCTTTTCCCTTCGATCCACGATTTCAACCGGTCGCTCCTCAAAAGTCAAGTCTTCTCGTACCGTCAGCTCCGAATGATCCAATACATGCGTTTCATCCCGAACATACTTACGGAGTTGAGATACGCGAAACACAACGTGCACATTCGCCAAGGACCGCGGTAACGCCAAACGATACGCTACCTCACCAACACGCTCCAAGATCTCAAAGGGTCCAACAAATCGAGGACTGAGCTTTCCTCGACTTCCAAAATGAATCATCCCTCTAGTCGGTGATATCTTCAAGAATACTAAATCACCCACGGCGAACTCGAGAGGTCTTCTCGACGTATCTGCCCAACTCTTCTGTCGGTCTTGTGCTGCTTTCATATGATTCCGAATTGCATTAACTTTCTCAACTGTCTGCACAACCAAATCTGGTCCCAACAATCTTCGTTCACCGACATTGTCCCAACAGACAGGTGAACGACACTTGCGACCATACAAAGCTTCGAATGGAGCCATCTGAATTGTCGCCTGGAAACTGTTATTGTAAGAAAACTCTACCAAATGTAGATGATCCTCCCAAGAACCCTTGAAGTCCAATATGCACGCTCTCAATATATCTTCAAGAGTTTGGATCGTTCTCTCCGACTGGACATCAGTTTGAGGATGATAAGCTGTGCTAAACTTCAATCGAGTCCCCAAACTTTCCTGTAAACTCCGCCAAAAGTGTGATAAGAACCGAGTGTCACAATCGGACACGATACTTACCGGTACTCCATGCAATCTTACAATCTCCTGCATGTACCGCTCCGCCAAAGTCTCTGTTGATTGACCAACCCGAAAAGGAATAAAATGAGCTGCCTTAGTCAAACGATCAACAATCACCCATACTGCATTGTTGCCTTTTGGACTTCGCGGTAAAGCTGTCACGAAATCCATGGTTATATGTTCCCACTTCCATTGAGGAATCGGAAGTGGTTGCAATAAACCAGCAACCCTTTGATGTTCAGCCTTAACTTGCTGACACACCAAGCACTTTGCCACAAAGCGAGCAATCTCCTGTTTCATACCTTCCCACCAGAAATGCTGTCGTAGGTCTCGGTACATCTTCGTGCCTCCTGGATGTACGGAATAAGCTGAACTGTGTGCCTCCTTCATAAGCTCTTCACGAATATCACCCTTTGGCACACACAAACGGCTATCATACCTCAACGAACCATCTTCATGTATCAGTAAATCTGTTCGTAGTCCGGCTTCAACCTGTTCTCGAAACTTTTGCAATCTAGGGTCCTGCGATTGTGCTGCTTTAATATTCTCGATCAATGACGAATGTACTTGCAGCTGCATTAACTGTCCCGAAGAATGCGGTAGCACAACCTCCAAATCAAATCTTCGAAATTCTTCAACGAGTTCCTTCTGCGTAGTCAACATCTGAATTGTTGGTAACCGACTGAGCACATCCGGCACAACATTAACCTTCCCCGGATGGTACTTGAGATCAAGATCGTAGTCAGCCATCAGCTCTAGCCATCTACACTGCCTCATATTAAGCTCCTTCTGCGTGAACACATACTTCAAACTCTTATGATCCGTGAAAATTTCGACCCTTTCGCCTAAAAGGTAGTTTCTCCAAATCTTCAAAGCGAAAATCACAGCCGCAAGCTCCAAGTCGTGAGTTGGGTAATTCTTTTCATGGATCTTCAACTGTCTTGATGCGTACGCTACAACCTTCCCATGCTGCATCAAAACGCATCCCAATCCTTTCCCAGATGCGTCGTTGTGAATCACTAATCCTCTGGAACTGTCTGGTACAGTCAGAATAGGAGCGGTTATCAATCTATGCTTCAACGTCTCAAAAGCTGACGCACATCTATCCATCCACACAAAAGGTACCTCCTTGCGCGTAAGCTTGGTCAACGGCTCCGCCAGACGAGCAAAGTTTTCCACGAATCTTCTGTAATACCCGGCGAGTCCAAGAAAATTTCTTATTTCCGCAACTTTCTTCGGAATCGGCCAATCTCGAACTGCGGCAATCATTTTGGGATCGACGGCGATTCCATCGCCAGACACAACATTCCCCAAAAACTTTACTTCCTCCAGCCAAAACTCGCACTTGCTCATCTTCGCATATAACTTCTCCTGTCTCAACGTCTGCAGTGCGATCTTCAAATGTTCAGCATGCTCTTCAAAACTCTTCGAGTAAACCAGAATATCGTCAATGAACACCACAATAAACTGGTCCAAGAATGGTGAAAAGATTCGGTTCATCAAGTCCATGAATATCGCCGGTGCATTCGTTACTCCGAAGGGCATCACTAAGTACTCGTAATGTCCATACCGAGTTCGGAACGCCGTCTTGCAAATATCTTCTGCTTTCACTCGGACCTGATGATATCCGGATCGCAAATCCAGCTTCGAGAATACCCTCGCTCTACTAAGCTGCTCAAAAAGTTCGCCAATGCGAGGGATCGGGTACTTGTTCTTAATAGTCACCCGGTTTAATTCTCGATAGTCGATACACATTCTTCTCGTGCCATCTTTCTTCTTAACTAGAAGAACTGGAGCTCCCCAAGGCGAGTTACTGCTTCGAATCCAACCCTTCTCAAGCAGTTCAGCAACCTGTTTCTTGACTTCTTCCAACTCCACTGGTGCCATTGGATAATACGCTTTAGATACTGGCGCTGCACCAGGAATAAGATCAATTGCGAACTCCACGTCTCGCTTCGGCGGTAATCCCGATATATCTTCAAACACGTCCATAAAATCGCGAACAACGGCTGGCTCATCACTTTTATCAACCTCCATTGATGCTAGAATACTAGTTGTCGGCCTAGCCCTAAACTCGACTGGCCCGACAGAACTACTTCCTCCAGTGAAGGTAAACTCGGGATGTCCGGGAATCTGGAAAATTACTTTCTTTTCCCTACAATCAATGTGAGCGTGGAAAGTGCCAAGAAAATCCATTCCCAAGACGACTTCATAGCTTCCCGTATCAATCACCAAGAAATCTGCAAAAAGCTCCCGTCCGCAAATAACAACTGTACAATCTTTACATTCCCTACTAGATATGATTTTCCCATTCCCAGTGTGTATGTCCCAGAAACTAGATAGGGTCGTGCAAGTAATCGAGTGTGTAGCTATAAACTTGGACGACATAAAACAATGGGATGCACCAGAATCAAATAACGCTAATGCGGGAAAACCATGAACGAGTAGAATACCTGAAACAACTTCTCCCGACGCCTTAGCTTCCTCAGCCGTCAAGGTAAAAGCTCGAGACTGATTAGGTCCTTGAGTCAGCTGCTTCTGTCCCTGAAACGGTTTCTGCGGAGGCTTCTGAATATCATCCCTTGTGTGAAGCTTCGACGGACAAGAATTAACAGTGTGATCTGCCGCTCCACAAACCAGACAAAGTCCCTGCATCCTGCGACATTCCTTTTGCAAATGTCCGGGTAAGTGGCAGTAGCTACAAACCACGCGCTTCCTCTGATCAACGACAACGGGCTTCTTCATTGGTGTTACACCACGACGGTCCACTGGAATACCTCTGCGTCCATGAGCTCAGTTTGGTACAAATGCCGGCTTCCTTACTATAACTGATGTCTGCAGCGAACTCCCAGTCTTTCCAGATAAGCTCTGCTGTTCTCGGGCTGCCGTAAGTACCTGTGAGAAAGTGGTCAAACCCAGGGAGACAATCTGCCTCTGGATGTCCACATCCAAGCTGCGCATGAACCTCCTTGCCCTGTCTACATCATTGGTAACTAAAGGTCCAGCGAATCTACTGAGCCGTGTCCACTCAGCTGCATGTACATCTATGGCCGCACCATTCTGCTTTAGACTGATGAACTTCTCTTCCATTTCCTCCCGTGCAGTCCGCGGGAAGAACTTCTCCAGGAAACTCTTCGAAAAATCCGCCCACTTGATCGGCTTGGGCAAGCGGGTCTCCTCCACAAGCCACCATTCATGGGCGTAGTCCACTAACTGAATGCGCACCACATCCACTCTTTTATCTTCTGGGATCTGCGCCGCAATAAGCAAGTTCTCCGTGTCAACTAGCCACTGCTCCGCTAGCAACAGCTCCTCCAAACCGGTAAATACAGATGGACCCAAACGCCTGAAGTCTGCTACGGTCCCGACACGATCAACTGGCTTAGCTCCAACACTATTCACGGACTGCTGAACGGTCCGCAATCCTTCCTGAAACGATTCAGCTTGCTGCTGGATCAGCTCAGTCTGTCTCTTTTGATTCTCCAGCATTCCCCGTATCACTCCAAGCATGGCGGCTTCGTCAACACGCCTTTAGTACGTCTTCAGATTCTTGCCTGCCATACTCCTGAAATCAAAACACCCAAGATTAGCATGATAACAAATTTACAATATAGATCCAGGCTAGAACTCCAAGTTACTTAAATAGAGTACCGCCTTGTAACTATGCCGCGGTATCATAGCTACAATTACATAACTCCACCCAAGTCGCCTAAGCTCTAGAGATAACAAGGAATCAGGTTTTCGAGTCGATATGCAAAGGAAGTTTGCACATCGCAAGAGATATAGTCAGGAGGAACTTGATTCAAAAACGGTAAAATGGCAAGGTGGCAGGACATGTCTCCTAAACACGGGTATTCTGATTCGTGTATTGGATACAATACCCAACTACAAAAGAATCAACCCGACTATCCTATGGCTCTGATACCAAAAGAAGCATGTCACGCCCCGCTTCCCAGAGTATGCTAAATTGGGCACGTGACATAGCCAACCATGCTGGTAGAAAATGTCCATCCACAGTCACATTACGGTTGTAGAGATATCAAGAACAAATGTAACTATCTAAATACATGTCCATAAGCCAAGACAACATGAGTCAAGAATAACAAAAGTGCGGAAGCAAAAGATCCAATACAAAATAACTGGAATGTATGTCCCATAATGCGGACCCATATCAGGAAATAAATGCAGGAAAAAAAGAACTAACTACTACCGACACCTCACAGCTCAGCCTGCTGGCTGAAGTACTCCTGCTCGGACTGCAGCAAAGGTACGGAATTTGGGCCATGCAAAACTCAGACGTCAGCGCGTCATGTCATCAAGTGATAAAATATGACCAAAGTAACAGGCAATGCAAATATAAACATGAATGAAAAGCAGGTGTAACAGTAATATAAATCAGGCAGTGCAGAGTAGTGTGCAGTGAGTAAACTAAACTGTTCTATTGGGTTTTCTACTCTAAAGTCTTTGAAATCAATTTGATGAATTATCGATGTAACTCAATAGTATCCCGTGCATGCTCGGGACCACGGTCTACAGACTCTCGGGCTGAAACCGAGACGTGCCGTTAGGCACTAACAGGAAAGGAGTACAGACCACCGATGTCAGCAGCATCGTCACGAGGCGGGCCTAGCCTCTAAAAATGATCGGTATAAGCGAGCAACTGTCGAGTTACAAGTCAGGATTTCATCATTGACTTCCCCATGCCCCAAGTTATATGTGTCAAGTCAGGTATTCCGTAATCAAGAACTAATGCCAACACAGGATCAGGTAAGAGCAGGTTTGTCTGGATAGACAACAGGAACGGTCCGTGAGGACTACATGTCAGGTTTGTTGGCATTAGACACAAGATCAGATAATGGGTCAATCCATGGTACAACAGGTCAGGTCAAGTAGTGTACGGTACCATGTCGGGTCAATCGATATATGTGTAGCAAGTCAGGCCAGGGTGTAAAAGATAACATGTGGATACTAAGAAACAGCCAGCATAATCATGGCTAACATAAACAAGGTTATAAATGAACAAGCATGAGTACTATCAGAGCAATTAAACTAGATCGGGTAAGTTGATAAGCAGTTAAGTACATATTACATGATATCGATCCACAGTTATCATTTTGTGTTAGGGATAGTTGCACATTACATACTACAGTATAATAATATGGATATTAGAATCAGGTTAAAATGTTCTATTAAGCTAAAGATGCGATGGGCTTTAAATCAGGTTATAAATACGCAAACAGTCGTCCGACAGGTATACGGTATAAAGGGTACTATGGGCTACGCATATAAATGTTAAAAGATTTAAATATGAACAAGAGTATTATGTATACTAGAACTAGATGCAACCTGATCTGTTCGAGTTATGAATTTAAAATGATATAACGGGACTTTAAATGGAACTCATGGTATTAAATGTAAACTATAGGTTTACTGTGCACTCACATGGGAATATAATAATTCAAATAGCATATATTAATATTAATAGCATGTAGCAATTTTCACTTGCCTCGACGGGTTGCGGAACGGAAAACGGAACGTTACGCGTTGGCGGGAAAAATCGCGACGCGCGCACGGTTCACGGAATGAAACCAAACGACGGACAGTGGAGTCACACGGGTCGCAGGTCCACGCTAGGTCGTCGGGAAACGTCGTCGGCATCGCCGGATTCCGGCGAACAGACAAACAGTGAACAATCACAATACAATAGAAAGGTGCATGGAAAAAAGAGAAGAAAAGAACGGAAAGGGAGATGAGAGGAAGATGGAGACTTACTGTGGTTAGGAAGAAGGTGTAATGCATCGACGGTGGTGGTCGGCGAAGCTCCGGCGAGGGTGCAGGGTGCTCGGGAAAAGGTGGGTTGCGACTGCTGTTGGTGTGCAGGGTTAACCAGAGAGAGAGAAAGATGAAGGAGAAGAAGAGAAGGAAGATGAGGAGGAGAGGATAGGGGTGAGATCGGCGGTGAGTCGAGGGAGGAGGAGGAGGAATAGGGTTAGGGTTACCGGGGTCGGTGAAGGCTTCTGGGTTATGGAGGGAAGCAGAGGAGAGGAAGGAGATGAGGTTGAGGGAGAGATGGTGGTGAGGGATGAGAGGCGGCGAGGCTCGAGCAGGTATCGTCGGCGCTGGGCAGAGGCTAGGGTTTCGTAGGTAATGGGTTCTCTGTGTTTGAAGAAAGAAAAATATATAAGAGAAGAAGATTGAAGGAGAGAGAGACGCGGGGGGGAGAGAGAGAGATTGCGAGAGGAGAGAGGAAATCTCGCGAGAGGAGAGAGAGAGAGAGAGAGAGGAACAGTGAGGAGATATAGTTTTGGCCTTATTCGCAGAGAGAGAAAGAGAGAAGAGAGAGAAAGAGAAGGAGAAAGTGAGAGAGAGAAGCCGCGGAGGAGAGAGAAGGAGAAAAAGGGAGAGAGAGAAGGAAGTGGTGGGGCCAGCGGTGAGGAATTGAGAGTTTTGATTGGGTGAGGGGAGAGCTGTTAGGAAAGAAAGTTGTAAAAGATTTACTGGGGGTTTTTTAAATCATATCGTTGGTAGAAAAAATTTGTGATTGGCTGTAAATATATTTTAGGCAGACTTAAAAGATTTAGAATAAATCGGATTTGGCGGAATGCAAATTTTATCAGAATTGCGCCCGGGTTGAGTCCAAAAGTTTGAATTTGAAAAACGAAAATTATTGGCGGGTTCCAAAAATTAAAATGAAGGATTTTATGATTAAAAATTATGCTCCCAAGAACGG
The DNA here is from genome assembly GCA_030015575.1 of Agapanthus africanus. Lineage (NCBI taxonomy): Eukaryota > Viridiplantae > Streptophyta > Magnoliopsida > Asparagales > Amaryllidaceae > Agapanthus > Agapanthus africanus. The sequence goes on along the minus strand of CM057340.1, from coordinate 580,115,754 downwards.
ACGCACGCACGTGCGCGTAGACGTCCAAACACGTCCGTTTCGCTGAACGGGACGAAAACACGGTGCAAGGATGCTACCACAGGGTTAGGGGTGCCAAGCAGGCCATGTCAAATATTTTTAATTTAATTTTAGATGAATTAAATTGTTATTTGCAGAATTTGAATTGTCGGGGTAAATTTATAACTAGCAACAGTCAAGTAAGACAAATGAAATAAATACCACACACCACACATACGATAACTGAAATTTGTAGAATTAGACTCGGTTGTTACAACGGTGAAGAGGCGATTTGAGGGATATCTCATAACTTGTCGCTTTGGACCAGTTAGGAGCAGTCTAGTTGAATTAGGAGACCCTAGCTCTAGGCTTGATTGTGCATGCTTAAATTATGACTGTTTGAAAGTGTGTTGTAGTTCCGTACAAAATCTTTTGCAAATATCTTTATAAAAAATAAAAAATAAAAAAAACCACAAAACAAAACTTTTTACAAAAACTTGCCATTTGTCGCTAGAATTCCATTGCACCCAACCTTCATTCATTTTTCCCATTGACGTTTTCTTACCCTCACATTCTGCTTTTGGACTACACTACAACTCGTTTAGTGTATGTCCGGTTGGACTAGGGACACTAGCGCCCGTTTAGTCCGTGTCTCATTAGTCGCTACTGACGACGAGTTCGACTCCGAAGTCAAAATTCCCTCCACTTTTTTACCTTCATCTTCTCATTCATCATCTTCTAAGGAGATGTTGGGATTCAATCCTAACAACCCCTTACCTACCTCGGGACTGATTCCACCTTAACTGGGTGCGAATAACCAGCAACACCCTCCTGTTGAAGCGCCCCAGCGAATCGCGCTCCAGGAACTTTTCTATCCAACCCGCTCCGCACTTCCTACTTTTCTTTCACTTCCGCAGGCGAATGGGGACAATTTCGAAATCAAGCCCCACTTCATCAATATGTTGCCCAAATTTCACGGGCTGGAATCCGAAGATACCTATATCTTCATTAACAAATTTCAGAATGTTTGTGCAATGATGAAGACCACCCAACTTTCCGATGATACTATAAGGCTACGAGTCATTCCCTTCACATTATGTGACCTAGCTGAAAAGTGGCTATATAGTACAGCATCGCATTCCATAAAAAGTTGGGAAGAGTTTGTTAAGGCTTTTCTTAAAATGTTTTACCCACACCACAAGACCACGAGAATTCGTAATGAAATTAACCATTTTTCCCAGCTTCCTTCCGAACCCTTTTGGAAGTGTTTCGAACGATTTAAGGACCTTCTTGTTCAGTGCCCTCATCACGGTATCGAGAGATGGAAACTTTGCCAAACTTTATACGAAGGACTGAACCCAGCAACTAAGCAGTTGCTGAAAACCATCTGTCAAGGTCACTTCCTTACAAAATCTGACGAGGAAGCTTGGCAATTTCTCGACGATCTTGCTGAACAAACGCTTCAGTGGGAAAGTATTAGACAGTCCGCTTCGTCCACTTCATCTACTTCATCCGGTCAGTCTAGGGCAGATGTTCACTAACTTGATATGTCAATTGCAATGAAAGCCGAAATGGCCATAATTACACGAAAATTAGAAGCAATTGAGAGCAAATTCTCATCGCCTTCTCCTGCCCCTGCTTTACCCCCTCGCACTATGTGCGCTTGTTGTTCGGATCCATCCCACTTGACTGAAGAGTGTCCTTACAACCCACCTGCTCAAGGACAGGATCAAGTCAATGCTGCCTTTCAGCAAAGACAAAGAAATGATCCATACTCTTCAACTTACAATTCTGGTTGGAGGAACCACCCAAATTTTTCTTGGAATCAAAATCAACAACAATTCCAAGGCAACAACAATTTCCAAATGCCTCCTCCTCAACAACAAGCACCTCAACAAACTCAATATCAGCAACCTTTCCAGCCCCAACCTTATCAAAATCAAATGAACAATTTTGCACCAAACAACTCTTTTCCTCAAAACAATTTTGTTCCACCAAATAACGATAAGGTTTCCTCGCTAGAGCAAAGTCTGGATGCGTTTTTAAAACAATCTACTCAATCTTCTACAAACATCCAGTCTTTCATTCAGTCTTTGCTGCAACACACTGCATCACATAGGCAAAGCATCAGAACCATTGAAGCCTAAATTGCACAACTGAATGCCGTTTTAAGCGAGCGAGAGAAGGGAAAGCTTCCATCTCAATCACTGCCAAATCCCGGTCACCCACAAAATGCACATGTTGCTCATGAACAACAAAACCATAATGTGAGTGCCGTGACTACATTGTCATCTGGAAGGACGTTGCACAACAATGTTGGCATTGATGATGACACTCCAGCCGCCGCTTCTTCATCTTCTTCTTCATCTTCTTTGTCTTCAGAGCCTGTTCTCCATTCTTCACAAGGCTCTAATTCTTCCACTACTCCGAACGGACCCACATCTTACTCCACGAAAACACCAACACTGGGATCCGTTCCAATTCCGCAATCTCCTCCACAAACATTGGACTCAACAAGTTTTCAAAATGTTCCATTTCCAAACAGGTTGAGATCCAATAAACCAAATCCACAAATGGAGAAGATTGTGGAGTTATTTAAATAGGTTAGCATTAACATTCCTCTCTTGGATGCAATCCAACAAATCCCTTCTTACAAAAAAATCTTGAAGGACTTATGCACCAAGAAAAGGAAATCACAGGTACCTAAGAAAGTTTTCTTGGCTAGTGCAGTAAGTGATGCTCTTACCCAACCTTTACCTCAAAAACGAAAGGACCCTGGATGTCCTACAATTTCAATAACTATTGGGGATAAGAAAATCAACCGCGCACTTTTAGATCTTGGTACCAGTGTTAACCTGCTTCCTTATTCAGTATATGAGAAATTAGGCGTTGGAGAGCTGAAACCTACACATTGTACTTTACAAATGGCCGACCGATCGATTACCCATCCTAGGGGTGAGTTAGAGGATGTGTTGATTAAAGTAGGGGACTTCATATTCCCCGTTGATTTCATTGTTATGGACACACGGCCTGTAGCCAACTCCCGGAGTCAAATTCCGGTGATACTCGGTTGACCATTCCTTGTGACTTCTAATGCGGTGATCAATTTTCGAAATGGTTCAAGGAACCTATCTTTTGGAAACATGACAATTGAACTCAACATTTTTAAGTTGGGGAATCAGCCCGCCGAACCTAATGCTAATATACTTGATGTTTGCTCGATCCAAGAGATCACCCAGGAGGACTGTGAGCTTGAAAAATTTCTGTTCGATCACAACAATTTTGACGCCACTAGTGCGTTCCTCCTTGAATCTGATACTGCTTTCATACCCGATAATGACTACGAGTGTTTCACTTTCTTGAACGATTTTGAAGAATCACCACCCGAGTTTGAATCCTTTGAATTTTAGGATGAGTTAGCTGAACCATCCGACTCGGTTGCTTACACTCGTTTTGAACCTCTGTTGGAATCCTTCGAGTTTTAGACAATTTCACCGATTTTACCTTCAATTGTTTCGCCTCCAACACTTGAACTCAAGCTATTGCCGTCTCACCTTAAATACAGTTACTTAGGTGAGAATGAGACCCTTCCTGTTATCATCTCGTCTTTTCTAGCCCCCGAGTAAGAGAAAGCCCTTTTAATGGTCTTACAAAGTAATCGACAAGCTTTTGGCTGGACTATGGCGGACATCAAGGGGATAAGTCCTATAATTGTTGAACATCATATACATATGATAGATGATGCCAAGCCAGCAAGGGATCTATAGAGATGACTCAACCCAGTAATGAAGGAGGCTGTTAAAAAGGAGATTGTAAAATATCTTGATAGTGGTATCATTTACCCTATCTTCGATAGCCAGTGGGTTAGCCTCATTCACGTTGTCCCAAAGAAATCGGGCATAACGGTCATAACTAATGAGGAGAATGAGTTAATACCTACTTGCACCAAACTGGGTGGCGAGTATGCATCGATTATAGAAAACTCAACGCCGCGACACGGAAAGACCACTTTCCATTACCTTTTATTGACCAAATGCTTGAACGATTAGCTGGGCATGAATTTTACTGCTTTTTGGATGGCTACTCCGGCTATAATCAAGTTCCTATCGCCGAAAAGGACCAAGATAAGACCACATTCACTTGTCCTTTTGGTATATTTGCTTACAGTCGCATGCCCTTTGGGGTTATGCAATGCACCCGCTACTTTCCAGCGGTGTATGATGGGTATTTTTTCAGACATGGTGGAAAAATTCTTGGAGATCTTTATGGTGATTTCTCCATTTTCGGCGACTCCTTTGATTAGTGTTTGCTATATTTAGACACAGTCCTTACCCGTTGTAAGGATAAGAATCTTACTTTAAATTGGGAGAAGTGTCACTTTATGGTACGAGAAGGTATTGTCTTAGGACATATTATCTCGCAAAATGGCATAGAGGTAGATAAAGCTAAGATTGAAGTCATTTCCAATCTTCCTCCTCCCAAATGCGTCCGAGACATTCGAGCCTTCCTTGGCCATGCCGGTTTCTATAGACGGTTCATCAAGGATTTTAGCAAGATAGCTAGACCCTTGACTCTTTTGTTGTCCAAGGATACCACTTTTGATTTCGACTCGAGCTGTATGAAGGCGTTCGAGTCATTGAAAAACTCACTTACTTCTGCTCCAATTCTTTCGTCTCCTGACTTGACGCATCCATTTGAAATTAAGTGCGATGCATCTGATTTTGCCATTGGTGCTGTCCTTGGACAGCACATTAATAAGATACCGCATGTAATTTATTACGCTAGCCGAACGAGGCCCAATTAAATTACACAACAACTGAGAAAGAATTCCTAGCTGTTGTGTTTGCATTAGAAAAGTTCAGGCCATATTTAATCGGCTCTCCAGTCATCGTTTACACTGACCACTCAGCTCTTCGCCATCTTTTTACGAAGAAGGACGCTAAATCTCGGCTTATACATTGGATCCTCTTATTACAAGAGTTTGACCTTGTCATCAGAGACAAGAGAGGATGCGAAAACGTAGTTGTCGACCATCTCTCACGCCTTCCTTCTTCGCCAACGCTTCAAATCCCTATAAAAGACGTTTTTCCAGATGAGCAGCTCTTGACCATGTCATGCGAACCTTGGTTCGCAGATATTGTGAATTATTTGGCCACCGTACTTATACCAAATGAATGGTCGAATCAGGACAGACTCCGATTTCTATCTCAGGTAAAACATTTTTACTGGGATGAGCCATATCTATTCAAATACTCTCCCGACCAAATTATTCGTCGGTGTGTCCCCGACAATGAGTTTAAGAGCGCGATGTCTTTTTGCCATGATCAAGTGTGTGGCAGGCATTTTGGCCCTAAAAAGACAGACGAAAAGATCTTGCAGTGTGGTTTCTATTGGCCACAGCTTTTTAAAGACGCACATGATTACTGCAAGACATGCTCCCAGTGCCAACACTTGGGCCGGATATCTAAGAGAAACGAAATGCCGCTCCAACCAATATTGGTTGTCAAAATTTTTGATGTTTTGGGGATAGATTTTATGGGACCGTTTCCTAATTCTTTTGGGAACGTGTATATTCTCCTCGATATTGACTATGTTTCTAAGTGGGTCGAGGCTGTGCCCAGCCGGACTAATGACAACAAGGTTGTCGTTAGATTCCTCAAAGAAAACATTTTCTCTCGTTTTGGGCACCCCCGTGCAATTATCAGCGATAATGTATCTCATTTTTGTAATAGGACTTTCGAGTCCTTAATGCTGAAATATTCCATTACTCATAAGCTATCAACGCCCTATCATCCCCAAACATGTGGGCAAGCCGAGATTTCAAATCGGCAAATTAAACAGATATTGGAGAAAACGGTTTCCAAAAACTGTAAAGATTGGTCGTCAAAACTTATTGATGCCCTTTGGGCATTTCGAACTTCCTATAAAACCGATCTTGGCATGTCTCCATATAGACTTGTTTATAGAAAGGCTTGCCACCTTCCAGTTGAAATTGAGCATAGAGCATTTTGGCCAATAAAAGAGTTGAATCTATCTCTAGGAGATGCGGGCAGCCATAAAAAGATGCAATTGAATGAATTAAGCGAGCTTCGGGATGAAGCTTACGAGAACGCTGTTGTCGTCAAAAACCGAACGAAGGTGTTTCACGATAAACACCTTATACGCAAAACTTTCAAACCTGGTCAACAGGTTTTACTTTACGACACCCGGTTACATTTCCATCCCGGCAAGCTCAGATCTTGATGGAAAGGGCCATTTTTGGTACGCACCGTATATCCGCACGGTGCGGTCGATCTAGAAAATCCGGTGGACGGTTCACTATTTAAAGTGAACGGATATAGACTTAAATCGTTCCTCACTGCGGACCCTTCGGAGGAGCTCCTGTTTTTGCAGGAGCCGACTTACATTGACCGATCCTCCTCCATCTACCCTAAATTTCAGTTATCCAGCCATAAACAGTGGAAACACTGTATAAAATAAGTTTGGGGGTATGTACCACTTGTAATTATATAAAAACAACATAAAAATAAAAAAATAAAAAATTAATTTTTTTTCAAATTTTTGGATGTATTTTTGTAAATTTTCTGTTTTAATAAAAAAAATTATTTATAAATAAATTCCTATTTTTAAGAGGACCTTTTTGCAAATAACCAAAACACCCCCTTATAAATAGAACCCGACCCCTCTCTGTATTTTACCAAACCCTAAAATCTTCCTCTCTCAAACCCTAGCCGCCACTGAAGATCGCGCAGAGAGATCTCCCCACGCCGCCGCGCAAACGTCGCCGAATGTGCCTCCTTACCGCGCAACCGCCGCGCCTTTGCTACGCCACCCTCTGAAAACTTCAGAGGAGGTTTGTGCTTCCTTTTCCCTCTCTGTAAAATCTATATTTTTTCAATTAGCTTTCTGTGATGGCACCAACCCTACAATTTGAGAGGAACTTTTCAAAATCTTTGCACACACAATCTACAGAAGTTATTTCGGTGAAGAGATCCGTAGGCGCGGATGGAATTTTTTACTGTTTAATCATCCAAACTCCTACGCGCTTTCAGATCTCGTCACACGATTTTATGAGCGCATGGAAGATGGATGCCTCTCGCAACACGGATATATTAGGCTTATTTGGGGGATAGGGAAATCATAATCGATAGGGACTTCATCCATGAAGTCGCCTTAATTCCTAGACCATCTACCCATGACCAACCCCTCCAATTCAAGGATTACTTACCCTTGATGGGTAATGACTGTTTGAGGGAGCCACGTAAGGGAATCCAGGCTAGAACCCTCTTTGCGAATGTATTGACTGTGTGTCGTTGGGCACAAAATAACATATTTGGTAGTTCGCACAATACTGCCTTTTTCACACCATCCCTTCATATCGTGCACACCTTAATGACTAGGAACCCAAGCTATGATATGTGCACGGTATTACTTCATTCAATTGGTGCGGGCAAAAGGGCTGCCAATTACCCAAGCCCTATGTTGGTGACACAACTGTGTCGCTATTTCCTCCCTGTGGAGGAATTTGAGTTCTATATGCATGGAGGTATCCCCATTAGACCTCTTATTGAGGGCGTATCCACATCCTACACACGCTTAAATGATGTATGGTCACACACTGAGCCGGCCGAGAATGTACCCGCCAGGACACCCAGCTCCAGCTCGACCGCGAGCGGGGAAGAACTTACCCCGGCAGCACATGCACGTTTACTTAGGAGAGCCACTAGGGGGATAGACAGATTGATTGGGATGGTGACCAGCCCGGATCACCGAGTGACGGAAATAGAGCATGGCATGACCACTCTACTGACGAGAGAGGAACGTTCCCATTCACGTTCAAGGGGACGGCGTGGGCATGAGCAGTGAGGGCACTGCTTTTGATAAGTTTGGGGTGGAGGTGGTTTGTAAATAGTTGTCTTTACATTGCATATTTTTATTTTTGTACATATTTGTTTTTTTTTTCCTTTCTTTGCATATTTAATTCCGCATTGCATCTTTATAAAAAAAAATTATTATAAAAATTAAAAATAAAAAAAAATAAAAATCAAATCAAATCAAATAAAAAATTGAAAAATTTTAAAAATTGAAAAAATTTAATTTTGGCCATATTTGACTTAAGTTTGACAAGACGGTTGAATAGTAGGGAAAAACTAGATCCTAAACTAAGTAAATTAAAAACCCTAAAAATAACATTTCTTAAAGTTTAACTATAGGAAATATATGTCCTTATAGATTATTTAGAAATAGGCAAATTTTGAGTTCAGTTCTTGGGCTAAGTCAAAATAAGGGAAGAGTATTGAAATTTTTATTGAAGTGTAAGTCTGAAAAATAATTCCGAACCTTTAGTCTAAATTCTGAAAATATATACCCTACAACTAGCACATACACGAACCTTGAAACATGGAATAGTAGAGGATACCTTGAAATGCTCTTGTCTAAAATCCTTAGTATGTAGGAAAATAAAATAAAAGTACAAAAGTGAATAAAGAGATATAAAAAAAAATAACACTGGTTTTGTAATTACTTAAGACTGCATAAAATAAAAAAAATATATATCAAGGGTGCTTCATCACCTAGTGCCTTAGACCAACTGGTTTGGGAGTCACTGCTAAAGCCTTAGGTATTACAAGACGAGGAATTACGCCTTAATGCGCGAACACATTTTGTAATCGATCGTTAGTACCTCAAGAAGTATTAACGGTCGTATGAAGGATGTGTGAGCAATTTCATCTAAAATTCACCAATTAAAAGTACTTTGGACGATGGACAAGAGTATGATAGCTTGAATTGAATTTCCAAGTGTAGAGGTGATACATACACACACATAGGGGTATATGATTGGGGGTTTTGATGAGAGATATGAATGAAAGATATGGCTTATATTTTCAGTAGAGATGATAAAATTTTCTAAGTGGAGATGGAACCTTAGAAGGAAAATTCAAAAGATGCTGAAAGCTAAATAAATTTACAGAACATATACGATCTTAAGTTAAATGATAAGTGAGTGTGAAAAATATGGGTTGATGATTTATAAGTTGAAGATAATAGAATTTCTAGCTAGAACACCGAATTGAAGAATGAAAGTCAATAGGCCAAATTGATCGGATTTTGTGGGCAGTATCCGCTGAAAACCCTCAGGAGACAACACTCCTCCTACTAGGGACACCTAGAGGTTTAACGGCTTGTTGCACGAGCTCAGTGCAATCGCGATTCCCTGCGAGAGTGAGGTTAGGATTTTTCGAGAATAAAAATAGTTTTGCTCGGGACGAGCAAAAGATAAGTTTGGGGGTATTTGTTCATATCAGAATTTTGCATTATTATATTCCCCATTCTTAATCATTTTACGAATAAATAGGTGCTTTTGATCCATGTCTGCTAAATAGTTGCAGGTTACAGGTTCTCAGAACAATACAATGAAATTCATGAAAAGACACTACAAATGTGAGACTACGACCAACAAATAGATGAATCTGTATGATGCCGCCTACCAGTTTAAGGAACAAACGAAGATCAATGAACAGTTCAATGCACAAAGTACAAGGGCAGCACAAGATTCAGAAGCTCACGGCAAAAAGTCGACAACATTCTGTACTGTGGAAATCTGGAAGAAAATAGAAGATATTCTGAGGAACCAAGTGAAGAAAACAGAAGGAAATAGCAACATGAAGCAGCCCTGAGAAGCTGAACTCAAGATCTCACCGTATGGCCGTGGAACCACGGCCAAACATGGCATTCTGCCGCGGATCCACGGCCGTGCAGTGCACATGTCGGTGCACATCGGTGCTTTGACCCGGCTTTCTTAGGGTAGTCTTGTAATTTCAAATGTGAATCAGATGTAAATCCTAGGGTTTCTCCTATCTATAAATAGGAAAACCAGAAGCCTAATCAGGCATGCCTCTTTTTATTTTTCTAGATAAAATTTTTCTTTCCTTGTAATCGTTGAAGATGTCATCAATAAAAGTAAGTGTTTTTCATTTTATCTTGCATTCTTCTTAATTGAAATTTATTTTTATGCAATTTTTTATCTGTCTTTATTTATCTGCAAGTTAATTAGTTTATTAAAAAGAATTTTTTTTTATAAAAATGAATTTTATCGTAACTTTCCTAATGAGTGAGTAATTCCTCACTTGTAAGGGTTAGAATAGGGAAGGCTTGAGAGATGTAAATCTCTCTCATTCCTTTCATTGCTCATATAAATTAATTAATTAGGACTTTATTTAAATTAATCACACACCGCTCACTATGGCACTCTATCCTACGAGATAGCGGTGATTCCCTAGTTAGACCGGTTGTGGTTGATTTACATAGAGGTTAGGGATAAGAGCCAAGAAAGGACGAATAAGGACCAAAAGGAAGAAACGTAAACGTTTCTTCCTAGTCGTGTTAATCCCCTTTGTTGACTATTACCTTAACACCTATGTTCTTAAGTAGGGCAAAGAAAGCAGTGAGTAGAATTCTTTTTCCAAACTTACATAATCCTAACCCTAGCAAGACTTTAAATCAAATTAATTTCAATCTTAGATTTTTAAATCAAAACCTACAAAAAATAGGACTTAACTCGTAAGAACTTAAAGAAAGAACACGTTTTCCCTGTGGACCGACCCGTACTCAACCGGCTAGCTACCAAGCGACACCATCTTGATTGTGGTATTCTTTGAAATTTAAACCCACGTACAAAACAGCAAACAATCAGGTGCCTTAGTAATCACAACGTTTGGCCTCTTGCCCCTTGAGACCGGCCTGTCCACCTGGTTTGCCGGGATTTCTGTCAGATGAGTGCTTCTGGCAGGGTAGATGATGACGGAACCAAATTGGAGGGACGGTTCATCCCACTACCGACTGAGGCTTGCAGGGAGAATCACGCGAGCATTAATCTTGACCATGTACGGGGTCGGGGTCGCGTCAGAAGCTGAATTCATCTTAGATGACATCGTTGCTGAAAATTGATTGCTGCATAGAAAAGCATTATTTCAGTACAAATATTGGTATATATGTTAAATGAGTTCACGTGAATACTTTACCCGAGATATAGGAGGAGAGACGTCCTACCGGGCGTGCCAGAATTTATAGGGAGTTTTTCGTCACCCCATTGGGATAGGAATGCGCACGCTTGTCAGGTGTAGTACAGATTCCCCCTGCCTGGGGTAGGCTGGGGTTTATTGATTTTGGAGATCCGAATCTCCAACTGCCGTGGACTAAACTGCCGTTAATTATCCTTCGCTTTTGGAGTGAGGGAACCTCCGATTGATGGGTAAAACTGGTCATGCGAACTCAATGTGCATTGTGCGTGTGTTTTGTTTTGAAGGGGACTTAGACGTATCGAGGTCCTCATAGGGTTTACAGGGTCCCGCTACCCGGATAGTAGGCTGGGATCAAGAGGGCTAGCAGCCCCCTTGCGGGGTGTGGGGCAACGCCCCGTTAGAAAAATTTTCTAACGAGGGACGTGTTTTGAGTGTGGAGCGTGGGGGAAAGGAAGGGTGAGGAGCATCCTAAGGACGCGTGAGTGGCACGTAAGCGCTGGGCGCCAGCGGGTCACGTGCGCGGCACGCGACCGCTGGAAACACCAGCAGGGAAAGGGGTTTAGCCCTTGGGCTGGGAGTTGAACTCCCGAGAGGCTTTGGAGTTGAACTACTAAACATGAATTATGTATAGGTTTGGAGTTAAACTCCCAAAAGATTTGGATTTGGAGTTAAACTCCTTTGAGAATTTGGATCTTGGAGTTAAACTCCTCAAAGATCTTCGGAGATGATCAAAAGGGACCTTTTTTTCTCCCTTGAGCCTTGGATCCTCCTAAAGTGGGATTTTTGGAGGTGGGTCTTCCTCCTCCTCCTCTCTTTTTGCTTGATCTTGGGGGAAAAGGAAGGTGGGGGTTAAAAAAACTCCATTTTAGGGATTTGATGAGAGATCTGAACTCCCCTTCGAGGATTTTATGGTGAAACTTTATTTAGCTTTGAGAAAAAGATAGATAAGCTCTCGATTTAATTGAAAATGAAGAGGAAGAGAAAAAAAAAACTTGAGAAAGAGAATATGGAGGCATAAACCCTAGAGTTTTTAATAGAATGAAAGTTGTTATTGATTTTCTCATTATGTTTGCCTTTTATAGACTACATACTCATAAGTGAGAATTCCTCAGATCACGACACGTGGCGAATGACGCATCACCCGCGACAGCTCACAAAACTCCTGGGGGGCTACCGAGGCAAAATCAGTGTGGAGCACTGATGACCTTCCCCGGTTCATCTCCGAGCTTACACTCCTCCTCATACCCAAGAGAGACCTGGCCGCCGAACCGGCGCCCATCCTCCTGTGCTCATCTCCAAGCTATTGCAGAGCCGAGCTTACTCGGCCCCCCGGCTCGTTTCCGAGCCTCACGCCGAGCGAAGCCTCCCCAGCTTTCTCGGACAAACTATAACGCGAAGCCCTAGCGCTTCCACAACGGCTCTGCGTATCTCGCGAAAGCGCGATATCCGCCGCCCCACGTCCCACGTCCCATGCTGGTGCATCTCCCTATTAATGGGTGTATCCCACCATTAATAGGGGATATCCCGTCATTCGCGCTGGCGTAACGATAGGGGTGTAACCGAAGGCGAAGATCTCGTGCCTTCTCACTCCATGTGACCACTATAAAACCCCTCTCTCAGACGACTTAGGTAAGGCAATTTTAATCTAATAAGCCGCTACTCTGCTCATTTTCCTCGGCTAACTTGATCGTCGGAGGGTCCTACAGTGGTCACCCACCCCGGGACTTCTTTGCAGATAGCTCGGCTTCACCTCAAAATCAGCCCATTGAGATCCACACGCCCAACGAGACAACCTTCAAGCCAAATTTCAGCCGTTCAACGGCGCTCGCTATAGATCAACAGAGGACAGCATCTGAAGGAGATCCGACCTCTATCAGTTGGCGCCGTCTGTGGGAACGCTTGTAAGTTTATTCCCCCATCAAAGTGGATCTTCTGTCTTTGACCTAATGGCGAGCGAGAACCGTGACAATCCTAGTACGAGTTGCTGCCTCCCCCACAACGGAGGCGGGAGTGGCTTGTCTCCTCTTTCCAATGCCATTGTCTCCTTATCCGCCCGGATCGACAGACTCACGTCGATGGTGGACGCGCTCATTCACAAGTGGTGGGCCCAGCCCCCCAAATTGCAGCTACCCTTCCCAGGGATCACGACGTCGGCAGAAGAGAGGATAACCTTGCTCCCCTCGATGCCCCCGAACATAGGCGTGCCGACTCCGAAAACCATGGATCCCATGCAGCGACCGATTCAATGACCCGCTGGGTGCTGCACGGCTCTACGCCGAGGTCCCGGGAAAGATGCCACGCCCTGCTTCCCAGTATACGGGCAGAGGACGCGACGAGGCTGCTACGTATTTACTCTAAAGTAAATATGCTAAGCGTATCTAAGCAATATAAAAGAAATGTACAAGAGACAAGATATAATAAAACAGCAACTTTATTTATTCACATTCTTTCTGTACAATGCATGGAAATGTAAATACAACTGAAAGAAGCAATACCTAAACAGTGGCATAACAGAAAAGGAAAAGTAATGAAATAAAAGTGTACAGTGTAGCTAGAGCTCTGGATCGTATGCAAGCTGGTCCAAGTCCTCGCTAGTAGGCTCGATCTCTGGAAGATCCGAATCACCCGACGACATTTAAAGAAGAAAGAAAGAGAATGTCGTCGGCGAACAAATCGCTCGGTAAGTCCCAAAGATAAGGGAGAAATAGAATGGACAGAAAGAGAAGGTAGCTTTTAAAGTTGTATTATATTGTTTTAGTGTTAACGCTGTTGTTTGTAGCTTGATACAGAAGGATGCCAGTGTATACGAGAGGAGTCTCTATATGCTAGAGACTAGGGCAAACTGAAAGTACAAGGCTCCGTCGATAATACCACGGAACAACGGTATGGCTGTAATTACGTCTTATGGTTGCTGTCTCGTGCCACTTCTAACACCTTCCGTACCAATCTACCCCTTAAACCCCGCGATATCTTGGTTGTATTGTTGTATTGTATTGTCTTGTATTGTAAACTGTATAGATTGTATAATTGGGTGACTTACCGAAACCATGATATCAGTAAATGAATGTAACTGGAGAATCATGGATGTAACTGGAGAATGGAAGTATATCCATGGTTCGGTTCAGTCAATATAAATTGAATAGATTGAATATATGGATTCATGGATTCATGTTGAATTGTAGATTGTAGATTGTACTTGAATCATATTAAAGTCAGATTATTAATGAGAAGACTCAGTCTGAGTCAGACAATTAAAAAAGTAAATTGAAGTCCTGATTGTTTTGATGTTATCGGTAACCGCTGCACATGGGCGGCAGGATTTGTGTCTTTTTCAAAGACGATTACCGTGTTGATAACACCGTTGTTAAGTTGTCTATCTTAAATAGGCAACACCCACTTCTCCGGCTTCGTGAGGCTCAAGAGATTGGTCCCGCTTAAACCTATATTTACTAGGGTCCTTAGGGTAATTTATAGAACTTGAGGGGTTTTTATGTAAAAATACTTTTATATACTTTTCAAAATACACCCTAAGTATTCATTAATCGTCTTTAGAGTTGTAATGAATGTAGATTTTATATTATGATATTTCTAGTGAAAATATCCTAATTTCATAATAAAGGGTATTTATTTGTAATATTGACTTGTATGGAATTCATGGTATTTTAATGTAAAATGATTCTTGTGATTTTTGAAAAGAGTTGGAATATTTATAATATTTCAAAATAGATATCTTAATATTACATATATATATATAATTATATAAAAATAATTTTAATATATATTTTATATTTTTAAAAAAATCTCATTTTCTTAAGATGTCGTATTTTAAATCTTTCGAGATCGAATGCTCCTTGCGGAGGTCTGCATCTCGCACTACTAAGCCCGAGGATATGCGATAATCCGCACCATCCCGAACGGGTTCCCCAAATGGGTTGTAGCGGCACTTTGCAAAGATTTGTATAAATACTAAATCGTTTAGAAAATGGTTTTATTAGTAATGGTGTTTATTTGAAAATGTGTTGTTTTCCCGTATTCTATGTTCCCGAAAGTATTGTGCTATGTTGCATATGAGTGTGTGAGGAGATAGGTCATTACCTCATGATCTACTTAAAAGTATAGCAAGGATTTGATGGTTTAAATGTCGAAATGAAACTATTTGGTATTTTAATGAAAAAAATACTGTAAAATGGAAATAGCAATTTCTTTTGATATAGTACTTGTTCAATATGATTAGTTAGTATTTAATAGTCAATTTGTAATAGTTTTGTGCGATTGTATTTAAGAAAATGTTGGAATTTGAGAAAGGATCGAATCGGAAATCGGATTTGTTCCGATTCCGTCGGGTTTTAGAACCTCGTATTTCTAGAACAAGAATAGAAAAGAGGGATGGGGACTTATGGGTTTCAAGGTTAGATGAGAGGAAGAGGGAGACGTAGGCTTCGCCGGTGCGTTGATTCGTCGCTGGGAGTTCCTAGGATTGTCGCCGAAAAATTCGCCGGAGCTTCGCCTCTTTGCTCACTTTGATTGCACACTAGGGTTTCTAGGAATTTCTTGAGAGTTGGCTCAGAATTTTAGGGTGAGGGGGTAGTGTTTAAGGATGGTATTTATAGGGTTAAGCTAGGGTTATGGTAGATGAATAGTTTAATTGGAAAAAATGTATTAAAATATATTAAAATGTAATAAAAGTGGAGTAAATGGGAATTTAAAAGGTCTCTGGAAATGGTATGAAGATTTATAGTGTACAGGGGGGTAGGGGAGACAAAAAGAGGTGCGCCGTCGGTCGGTCGGTCGGATGGTGCGCCGTCGTCTCACTAACTCTCTGGTACATTTAAGTTTTCATGTGTAGTGGGGTTTTTGTGAGATATGCACGTGTAAACTTTTGGTATTCTAAAAGTTCAAAATAAAACAATATTAAAAATAATGTGGGGTATGGGATTTGAACTCTGGTGGCTTGGTTCAGCAGTGCAAGGTATTACCAATGAGCCACAAGCTCCTTCTTGCTATTAATTAGCAAAACAAATATTTAATTTGTGCTCAGGCAAAAGTACCCCTTTCTTTAAATTTTGAAAAAATTGCACAGAAAGTTGTACAGGAAATTTAAGGTTGTTACAACAGAGACCATCTCCATGACTTCCATCGCGCTCCCGCGCTACACGAGGAGGTGTCGGTCAGCTCGTTCGCTTCCAGGCGCGACCGACGCCCTCTCCCTCGCCGGGACCACGCAAACAACTCACGTCAAGGCTGCTCTAAAAGGACGTCGTCCGAGGATCTGAGAAATTTGATAGAGCGGAATCAAAGCCACACTACCGCGCATACCAGGAGCGGAAATGGCCACCGCTCTAATTGTGCCGAATCCTCAGGGTACCACAACCGCCTCGAGGCCCTCGAGAAGAAAATCGAGGGCATACACCGGGATGGCCAGGAACCCGGCGGAGAGGCCCGATACTCCGCCGATTAGCTGACAAAACCCTTTACGGAGGAACTGTTGGCCGTGCACATCTCGTCCAGGAATAAACCGCCCAAGGTGTCCCTCTTCGACGGGAAATCCGACCCAAAGGACCATCTAGACGCATTTACGGCAGGCATAAGCTTCCAGGATAACTCCGACGCTGCTCAATGCGGAGCATTTCCTGCCACCCTTATCTGGGATGGACGAGACTGGTTCTGAGGACTCACGCTATGCTCCATCTCCACCTTTGATGAGCTGGCCACCTAGTTCCTCGGTCATTTCATCGGAAACAGACGACAGAAGCGGACTGTCGATTACCTCTTCACCATAAAGAGCGGGGATAAGGAATCCTTTAAGGGATACGTCACTCGCTTCTACAACGCTCTCCTCAAGGTCCCCGAGCACCGAGATGAAACTGTCATCACCACACTACGGTCGGGTCTTAGGCACAAAGAGTAGTTCCGCTCTTTTGCATTAGCGCAACCTAAGACCATGGCCAAGGTAAAAGCTTGGACCGAATGAGAGATCCAACTTGAGTCGAAGGTGAACACCAACCTGCCTCGGGATGACCAAGCGGACCAAAAGAAGAGGGGCAGAGAAGAGAAGAAGAGGGTCGACTGACCAAAGCCATACTCCCCGAAGTTCCAGGAGTACACTTCTCTTAACATCTCCCAGACCGAGCTGTTGGAGAAGGCGAAGGGCGAGAGATTCTTCAAACTCCCGCCAGTCACCCATAGAGCGGCTAAGCGTATCCGGGGCCCGTACTGCGCGTTCCATAAGTCGCAGGGTCACCCGACCGAAAACTGCAAACAACTCCATGACTACATCGAGGAGTTGATCCGCTCGGCCACCTGGAGAAATACCTGCGGGACAAGTGACAAGCGGATCGGGAACAGGAGAATCAGCCCCCTCCCGGGGAATTAACGATCGGGCAAATTATGGTCGTTACCTCGGAATATGACTGGGGTGCCAGCGAAAATCACCGCCTACTACCCGTCAAGGGTACTAGCGACCTACCCCAGAAGAAGTGCAGGACGGCCGAGCCCATCATCTTCACTGATGAAGACCTCCACAATATATCCCTGCCCTACAACGACCCTCTCGTCATAACTGCTCGGGTCCACCGTTACGAGGTACAGAGGATATTGGTCAATTTTGGGAGCTCGGCTGACATCCTCTTCTACGACTGCTTCCAACGTATGGGGCTTGGACCGTCCGACCTAAGTCCCACCTCCCATGACCTCTTGGTGTTTACCAACCACTCTATCCCGGCTGACGGAGTGGTCACCTTCCTTCTCAAAATTGGAGAGGCGGGCCGTACGAGGACCATACCTATGGAGTTCATCGTCGCTAGGGTCTTCTCGTCCTACAACATCCTTCTCGGCCGCCCGACATTAAACACCCTCCGGCCCCAAATCTCGACCTATCACATCGCGATCAAATTTTCATTAGACCAAGGAGGATAGGCCGGACCTACGGGAACCAGAAGATCGCCAAGATTTGCTTCACCTCGACGTCCCCCGCCGGAGATCAGAGCGATGACTTTGAAGACATAGGCGATTTCCAGGGGTCCTTGGACACGCACGATAACCATAACGAAATCCGAAGAGCCCTGGTAGAAGCGCTGACTGAAGTTCCCCTCGTAGAGGAGGTCGATGGACGTGCAGTTCAGATCGGATCTCTTTTGACAGGAGATCGTCGTGAGGACTTGATCCGCTTTCTTTGAGGGAACTCGAACATGTTCTCTTGGGTACCGACGGACATGCCCGGGATCGACCCTAAAGTAATCTTACACAAGCTCGGGGTCGACCCAAAGGCCCGACCCGTCCGACAAAAGAAGCAACGTTTCACGCCGATCAAGCAAAAGGCGATCGAGGACGAGGTCGATAGATTGCTAGTAGCCAACTACATTAGAAATATTGATTATTCGGATTGGCTAGCGAATGCGGTCATGGTCAAAAAGGCCAGTAGGAAATGGCGAATATGCATTGACTTCACAGATCTGAATAAGGCCTGCCCGAAAGATAACTATCCCCTCCCTCGGATAGACCAGCTAGTGGATAGCTCGGCCGGCCATGAATTGCTAAGCTTCATGGATGCTTTCTCCGGCTACAATCAGATCCGGATGATCCCAGCAGATGAAGAATTTACCATGTTCACCACGGACCGGGGGGTGTACTGCTACAAAGTGATGCCCTTCGGTCTCAAGAATGCTGGGGCTACATATCAGCGCCTAGTTAACAAACTGTTCAAACCGCAGATCGGGAAGAACATGGAGGTCTATGTCGACGACATGCTCGTAAAGTCAACCTCATCGGACGAGCACACCAAAGATCTTGGCGAGACATTCGACGTCCTCCATAAGTACAAAATGAAGCTGAACCCAGCTAAGTGCGCTTTCGGAGTCACTAGAGGCAAATTCCTCGGGTTCATGGTGACCCACCGAGGAATCGAAGCGAGCCCAGAAAAGATCAGCGCCATTCTCAACATGGCCACAACAAAGAGCAACGTTGAGATTATGTGGCTCACAGGGAGAGTGGCCGCTCTGAGTCACTTCATGTCAAGGTCTGGAGAGAAGTGCCTCCCATTCTTTAAAGCCTTGAGAAAGATCCCTAAGTTCGAATGGTTGGAGGAATGTCAAAGCGCTTTCGCGAAACTCAGGGCACACTTAATAACTCCCCCACTGCTCACCCGACCAGTCGAATGAGACGAACTATTATTGTACCTTGCGGTCTCCGATCAAGTTGCAGGCTCGGTGTTCGTCAGAGAAGTCGAAGGTGTGCAGAAGCCGATCTACCCGTAAGCCATGTTTTCAAAGACGCAGAAACAAGATACTCGTCCGTAGAAAAGATAGTCTTGGCTCTTGTCGTCGCCTTAAAGAAGCCGCGACACTACTTTCAGGTGCACACAATCCTAGTCCTCACCGAGCGACCTATAGAGACTATTCTCGCCTCCCCCGAATCATCAGGTCGTCTGGAGAAATGGAGGTGGGAATTATCCCCATTCGACATCTAATACCGCCCCAGGCAAGCCATCAAAGCACAAGTCCTAGCAGACTTCATGGTTGAATGCACTAGTCCTACAAAGGAAGGAGCGACATCACGGGACCCCGGACCCCGACCCTTGGTTAAGGAAGTACCCAACTCCATCCCCAATTGGGTTCTCTATGTGGATGGATCCTCTACCGAGGAGGGAAGCAGAGCTGGCCTGATCATCCGAGGACCGGAAGAGGAAAGCGATGGAATACTCCTTGAAACTCGGGTTCAAAGCGTTAAACAACGCCGCAGAATACGAGGCTTTGTTGGCATAATTGTGAATCGCCTCGGGAGTGGGGCTGAAGACGATTCGAATTCGCAGTGATTCCGCTCTAGTCGTCGGCCAAGTGACCGGACGTTTTGAGGCCCGAGAACTGCTCATGGTGAAATACCTTGCCGAGTTAAAAAGACTCTGCAAAAACTTCAATGAAGTCCAAGTGGAACAGATTCCCCGGAATCTGAACACCCAAGCCGACGCTTTGAGCGAACTAGCCTATTCCTATATGGCCAACCATAAGAGGAATATCCTCTTCGAAGCCTTACCATGACTTAGCGTGGAAGACAAAGACGTAACGCTCCAAGTATACTCAACTCAGGAGGAAGACGAAGATTGGAGGAAGCCCTTCGCGGAGTTCCTAAAAGATGGTACACTCCCGGAAGACCGAGGGGAAGCACGCCACCTTCGAGCAAAAGCCCGACATTTTATCTGGTGCAATGGAAACCTTTACAAAAAGTCATACACACAGCCTCTACTCCGATGCGTCGATCCTTATGAAGTCGACTACGTTCTGCGAGAGATACACGAAGGAGTCGGTGGAACACATCAAGGGGCCCGCACCTTGGTCCAGAAGACGCTGCTCCAAGGATATTATTGGCCGAAGATACACCAAGACGCCGAGAAGCTTGTCAGAAGATGCAAAAGCCGCCAACTCCAGGCAGCATACCCCGTCTTCCTGCTACTGAGCTAACGACCCTCAGTTCCCCTTGGCCATTTGCGCAATGGGGAATGGACATGGTCGGCCAACTGCCTACCGGCACGGGCGGACACAAGTATATCCTCGTCGCAGTAGACTACTTCACGAAGTGGGTCGAGGCCTTCCCCATCAGAAAACCGGATGCCACCACTACTATAATGTTCCTGCAGAACAACATAATTACTCGATTCGGGATCCCGAGGTGTATAGTTACCGATCACAAAACCAACTTTAAAAATGATAAAGTCAAAGAGTTCTGCAGCGACTACCACATTCTGATGAAGTTTGCCATGGTCGCACATCCTCAATGTAATGGGCAGGCCAAGATAGCTAACCGAGGCGCCATCCGAGGTCTCTGAGCTCATTTGGAAGGAAGACAGGGCAGCTGGGTTGAGGAACTACCGCGAGTACTATGGGCATTGCGTACATCGAAGAAGACACCCACGGGAGAAACCCCTATCAGCCTCTGCTACGTTACCGAAACAATGGTCCCTGCAGAGATCGGATTACCCAGTTACCGAGTCGAAAATTTCGACGATGAAGCTAACACCTCGACGCTAAGGACCAACTTGGACGTCTTATTAGAAAAACGTGATCGGGCACAAATCGAAGCAGCCGCCTATCAACAGCAAACCGCTCGCAACTACAACACATGAGTAATGCATCACGCCTTCAAGACGGAAGATTTGGTCTTACGAAGGAATGGGTTCATAGATCAAGGCCGGCTACACAAGTTCTCCTCAAAGTGGAACGACCCTTTCCTCGTGGCAGACGTGTTGCTCGGTGGGGCATATCGCTTCCAAGACGCTGGGGGTCCTAGGTTTCTCTGGCCTTACAACACCGTGAAGCTCAAATTGTACAAATGAATATGCTTCTTCTTTTTGAAGTGATGTAATTTTCTCTATTATTATTAAGTCTCCTGAATTAGAAGAGACTTCATCGATATATTTTCTTCTTCCTCGGTTCCAAGATCTCTAGATTTGTTTTGAGAAAATATGTAAAAAGTGCTAAGGGATAAAAGAAGACAAAACACATCAGAAAAGGAGAATTTTATTCATTAAGAGGTATTATAGGCTCCTCAGCTTTAAAAAAAAATTTACAGCAAAGGGTGTCCTGGGATTGAGGAAGCACTGTTGATGATATTCTGACGAGATCTCCGCCAGCCGAGCCCTAGCTTTCTCGGCGACCTCGGAAGCGCCACCCGCCGGACAAAAATCAACGATCAGCCTCCTCCGAAAACACTCCAGAAGAAGGCCCACTGATCGGTCCCGCTTGCTCTTCGAGATCAGGCCGAGATGGCAAAGCGAGTGCAACTTCTCAATCGCCTCATCCCTCAACTGCGGAGACAAGGCATTGTGCAGACCCGGGGACCTCCTCCAGATCGCATAAATAAGCACTTGAAGGAGTGGAGATCGCCGGGGAAGAAGGCGTCCGAAGTGGCCCTCCACGCGGTCTATCACCGCATCCCACGTCAGTTCGGATCGGTCGAGATTGTAAAGGTACGCATCGTCCTGAGAAATTATCTCGCTGATGAGCATGCACGGACGCCTGGCCATCTTCAGAAACACAAGGCTAAAAAGGAACCAACACGCCTTCGCTATTTATAACCTCCAACAAAATCTTCCAACGGCCGAAATTTACGCGCGCAGCGACGTGAATCGTGGGATATTTTCCAATTCCTAATACAGAGCTGCCACATGGCGACCATATAGATCCTCACGAACCCCTAAGCGGTCAATGGAAGATTGAACGACGTGAATCTCGGAGTATCACACCCCACCGACACGCTTCAGCCACGCGTCATCCGCGACGGCCATTCTTCCTGATTTTACGGGTCATGGAAAATTGAACGACGCCCCATGAAGGCGAAGGGAAGTCTAAAAAGCCCTCATCACAAGGCCACCGAGCAGCTTCCCTGCCCATTCCATCCCTGACGGGTAGACTCCTATCCATCTACACCAAGGATCAAAGCCCTCATCACGAGGCCACCGAGCAGCATCCCTGCCCGGTCCATCCCCGGCGGGTAGATTCCTATCCATCTACGCTAAGGATCAAAGCCCTCATCATGAGGCCACCGAGCAGCTTCCCTGTCTGGTCCATCCGTAGCGGGTAGATTCCTACCCATATATGCTAAGGATTTAAAGCCCTCGTAAAGAGGCCACCGTGCAGGTTACTGAGAGTGGACTAGTACCGACCTTCCAACGCTTGGATATCTGTTGATTCATCCTAAATGAACGATCGCCACGTCGACTCCGGGGAATGGAAGGGCACCAGTGGAAGGACACCAACCTTCCTATACTTGGCGGTCAATCGACTTACACTCAACGAGCGAATCATCATCTAAAAGGCCGGTCATCGACCTACGGCCTAACACTTGATTCAACAAAAAGACTAGCAAACTAAAGTACTCATGCGGAAAACACATAGTCATGCAGAGGAAAATAAGCTCGGCTTTATTTATGTTCCAAAAAGTTTTTACAAGGTACTCTGGGCTCCTCAGCCTTACAAAAAGGTGCCTGGAGGCTTACAGAATTCGAAAAACAAAAAACAAACAAGGTAAAAAGGCTCATGCTACGGACTTCGCCCGGGTCTCGCCTTGCTCGGCACCGTCCTCAGGGGCCGGGGCTTCTACCTCCGCAACTTCTTCTCCCGCGATAGCCGCCCCGGCGCCAGCCACTTGCGTCGTATCCACCGAGAGCGGGACAATGGCGCGGGGCTCACCGTCGGCGAACTCCGACATTAATGCCTTGACGGCATCAAGAGCCTCGTGCCAAATGATGGCCGAGGCTTAGGCGATGTCGGCGTAGAACTGGTCTGACGCCTTATACTTCTCAACCGACTTCAAGGCTTGGAGCTCGGCAATCTTCGCGGCCTCGAGCGTCGCCTCGGCCTCCCTCTGCTTGCATCCCTCGACTTCTTCATTGTGGCATAACGCTTGCCTAACTCCTCCAACTTAGCCTGAACGGCTTGGTGGGACGCACCCAGAAGTCGTTGGGACTCCTGGCACTTGGAGACCGTTAACGTCTCGGCGGCCAACCGAGTTTTGAGGACGATTGTCTTCTCCTTCTCCTGCTACAGCTCAAGGCGCAGTTCCTCCTCCCGCAATGATGATTCCCCCGCCTTTCTCATGGTCGGGAAAATCTCATCGGATCCCATCTTTATGATGAGGGCGCAGTGTTAGAGAACCTGAGGAAAGCAGCAGAAACTGTTAGAAACATTCAAATTAAGAAAGAGCACTTAACAGAATCCTTAAAGGAAACGGATACCAACCTGAACTGCCTCCTGAGCGATGGAGGTCACTTGGGCCTTCAGGGTCCCCCGGGGAATTTTGCCCCCGGCCGATTGTTCCTTGTCGGAGAGCAAGCCGTCAGCAACCGAAAGCCCCGAGGGGACCACAAAGCAGACGTCCCCTCCCGCATGGGAATCCTTTCAGGAATCTCAGTGGACGGCGGGCAGAAGATCGTCCTTTTCCTCTTGAGGGGAACCTCGACACCCTCCTCCTTCCTCCTCGCCAGGGGCGCCGGGTCTCACGCATGCTTCTGGCTACCCCCCCGGAGGTTATCACGGGCTCGAGGCACGGCGGAAGGTCTCGCCGGTGGAGATAGTCTTAGGGCCGAGCTTGGGCTGGCTCGGGACAACCTCACGCCCCAGCCTTCTTCTGGGACGTAACGGCTATGGCAGTTAAGATCTTAGATCGGTCCATTTGTCCTGCGAAAGGAGAATACATAAAAGAGTTAGTGGTACTAGAAGCACAAAAGAAATCATTCAAGTCTAAACAGATCGTCCAAAGACCCGACTTACCCATGAAGTGCGCGGGGCTGAGCCCGGCCTAGCTAAGAACCTACTCGGAGAGCAGGACGTCGGCCCTCTAGATCGGCTCCCACATGGATACCGCCCCGCCTCAAGCGAGGATGACTGCTCCGCCCTCGGGCAGTCGGCCCTGTGCCATTGTGTAGGCACGGGCCAATCCTCGCCCTTGGGTGACCCGACGAATACAAACTTCTCCTTCCAGTCATGGATGCAAGAAGGAACGACTACCACACCCGACCCAGCCATCCCACCTTTGCGTTTTTTTAAAGGAAAAATACACCCAGCTCGGTTCGTTCTTGCTAGTGCCAGAGTGATTCTTATAGCAGAGAAAAGAAGTAAGAAGGATCAAGCTGAAGGGGATGTCCTCAAGTTTCAACCGGACCAGAAACCCGAGGAGGATTCTCCACGAGTTCGGCGTTAGCTGGCCCGGAAAGAGATGGAAGCAATGAAGTACCCCACATACCTCGGTTGGAAAGGGCATACGCATTCCCGCTCGGAATGCTTCCAAATACAGGGCAATCTCCTTCCCCTACACTTGGTTCGCCCTTTCGCCCCCTTTAGCCAAACAGAGCGAATAGTTAGAGGGGATATGGAATGAGCCCGAATCTCGGCAAGCTCGTCCAGATCCCTCAAGACGGAGGGCGCATCGCAGGCGTTCCCGATGCGCACCTTAGGGGCCCTTATCGCCGCCGGACGGCTAGCAACGTGGGTAGCCCTGGTTCTTTGGGGCGAGCCCGACACGGAGGAAGCAGCGAGAGAATCCTCTTGGCTGTCAGCAGCTAAAGAGGCGGAAGAGTCTTTAGACTCGGCTCCAACAACTGGAACCTCGTCGCCCGACTCAACCCTAATTACTTCAACAGACTCTTCAGAAGAAGACATCTAACCTGATTCAAAGGGATTGATTCTCCGTGGGAAAACCATAAGGGATCTGATCTAACAGAGGGAGCGCCGAGAAATCTTTGACAGCGAAGGGAAATTATGACAGAAAGTGTTGGCGCTAGGAGGGTCCCCTCCTATTTATACACTGCAGAAAAGGCATCCAACAGCCCGGATCAATTCCCGCCAAAATGAAGCGTCGCGTCTGCCAGCCGTCATATCTCCACGTGTCGAACGACCATTGGGGACGTCCTTTCGATCGTAGGCGACAGCGATAGCCTGTCGCGTCCACCAACCCAATTCAGACGCGTGGCCTGTGACCCAACAGACGAATGAGCGAATCAGCGCCCCCTCTTTAATGCGCGATCATTTCGCTGATCCGCTGATATCATAAGAGATACGTGCGAAGATCCAAGTGCTGGGGGATACGCCACGTGGGTCCGGAAATCTGAACGACGCAACTGCCCAACACCGCGTCGCCCCAAAAAATCCGCATCGAGGATTCCCGACAACAGACTGAGCGAGACAAACAAAGCAGGACACTCTCAACCCGACCCATAAATAGGTTGGAAAGAGAGAGGGGGGCTAATGATGATGTTTATAAGTGAGAATTCCTCAGATCAGGACACGGGGTGAATAACGCATCACCCGCGACAGATCACAAAACTCGTGGGGGGCTACCGAGGCAAAACCAGTGTAGAGCACTGATGACCTTCCCCGGTTTGTCTCCGAGCTTACACTCTGCCTCTTACCCAAGAGCGACCTAGCCGCCGAACTGGCGCCCATCCTCCCGTGCTCATCTTTGAGCTATTGCAGAGCTGAGCTTCCTCGGCACCCTGGCTTGTCTCCGAGCCTTATGCCGAGCTAAGCCTCTCCAGCTCTCCCGGACAAACGAGAACGTGAGGCCCTAGCGCTTCCTCAACGGCTTCGCCTATCTCGCTAAAGCGAGATATCTGCCGCCCCACGTTCCGCGTCCTACGCTGGCGCATCCCCCATTAATGGACATATCCCGCCATTAATGGGGGGATCCCGTCATTCACGCTGGCGTAACGATAGGGGAGTAACCGAAGGCGAATATCTCGCGCCTTCTCGCTCCATGCGACCACTATAAAAACCCTTCTCTCAGAAGACTCAGGTAAGACAATTTTAATCCAATAAGCCGCTACTCTGCTCATTTTCCTCGGCTAACTTGATCGTCGGAGGGTCCTACGGTGGTCACCCACCCCGGGACTTCTTTGCAGATTGCTCGGCTTCACCTCAAAATCAGCCCATTGAGATCCACACGTCCAAGGAGACAACCTTCAAATCAAATCTCAGCCGTTCAACAAAGCTCGCTACAGATCGACGGAGGACGGCATCTGAAGGAGATCCGAACTCCATCAATGGCCCAATACATTCTACATCAATATGTTGCTGCCGCTGGTGGGAAAACCGCGTTTGATTCAATAATGAGCATGTATGCAATGGGAAAAGTTCAAATGATGGCATCAGAATTCTGTAGCAACAACGACAATGGAAATGGTGGCAGCAACAACAATAAGAGGGCTATGAGATATATAGGCGGAGAAATGGGAGGGTTCGTGTTGTGGCAGAAGAAGCCGGACTTATGGTGCTTAGAATTGGTGGTTTCCGGAAGCAAGATGAGTGCGTGGAGCGATGGCAAGGTGGCGTGGAGGCAGACGCCCTGGCAGCAGTCGCACGCGTCTCGTGGACTGCCTAGACCTCTTCGACGAACGATTCAGGTACATTTTATCTTTATGCATATTTTGTTTATATTTTTCTCCATAATGAGACTAACTGGAACACTCTGTTTTGACAATCAATCACCAAGAATCACAATTATATCCACATTGATAGCACATATGACGCTTGAAGTTTAGAATTTGATAGCTAATAAGAATGTTACATTGTAATACAGTTCACATCTTTCATAGGAATTTCAAGAATTGTTCAAAGTTTGGATAAATTTATGAGCACTTTTCATTATGGAAACCCAGAGAAGTCTACCCTTTTATTCATATAATACACATATATTTATATATAGTATATGCATAATACATGCACTCATATAAAAAAAAGTCTAAATTTCAACTATAGATATTTTCTTCAAATCACGTCATGAACTTTAAAAATGATGGATTGATACCATGATCTATCATAGTTTCTAAACACCCCTAACGGCGTTAATGAAAAATTACAAAATGGGCCATAAAACCCCTTTCATATAATACAAAGACTATATTCGCAAGACATGGAGAGGGGTATTATGGTCATTTTGTAATTTTCCGTTAACACCGTTAGAGGGGTGTTTTGATATTATGAAAGATCATGATAGCAATCTATTATTTTGAAAGTTGATGGTATAATTTAGTGAAAATGCTTATATTTGGTCGCAACAATTTAAAATTTAGACAAAAAGATAAATAAATACAATTATCTACCTCCAAATTTGTTTGAAAAAAAAGGGCAATGCCCTATTCAAGGTAACCACGTAAACATGATCCCATGTGCAATTTGAAGACAATTTCACATGTGGGGTGGTTACTACCTACCTGCTTTAAAACCCTGCACTCAAATCTTCATAAAAGTCCACTCCTTTCGACACCAGACCCTTGCTATTTATATATCCTGTCCTTGCTCTTTCAATACACACCATATATTCAAATTATTTACCTACCTGCTTCATGATTTTCTTCTAGGAACATGAATAGAATCACATTTCATAATTCATAAGAAATATATAATGATATTAGTTAAATTAAACAATTTCAGTAAAGAGTTAATTACGGAAACCCCCTCAAATGATTTATTAGCGCAAGCACCCTCTGTGCTCAGAGGCCAAATCCTTGTCATAACACTATTACAAATAAGGGTTGCCCCTACGGATAAATCCGTAGGAGCAAACCACTGCCCCTACGGCTATAGCCGCAGGAGCAAGAAATTACGCCGTAGGTGCGAACGCCGCAGGTGCAAGTCTTAACCTTAAATATGCCCCTACGGTTAAATACTTGCCCTTACGGCTTAATGCATAGGTCCATATGTTCCTACGGATTTGACTGTAGCGACAAAAAAGTTATTTAATTTATCGGTTTATAAAATAAAATAGTTGTCCCCACGGATAACTCCGTAGGGCCAAATTGCTGCCCCTACGGATACATGCGTAGGTCCAGATGTGTAGGGGCAAAATATCAGGTATCCTGATATTTTTTCCCTACAAATACCTGTGTAGGGGCATGTTTATGCCCCTAAGGTTCAATCCGTAGGGACAAGTATAACCTCTCTTACTGAGATCTTAGGCGCAAAATATCAGGTATCCTGATATTTTGCCCCTACGGATAAATGTGTAGGGGCAAAGTAGGACCCTACGGATTAATCCGTAAGTGCAACGTTTGGCCCTACGGTTTAATCCGTAGGGACATGTTATCAGGTTTTTTTAAAAAGGGTTGCCTGTTTTTTCCTCGCCCTGTGCACAATATATATACATCATATATAAAATTAATCAACACGCAGAATATATACCGCAGTATTCATATTCAACATCTCACGCATAATATATAAAAGAAATCAACAAGCAGAATACAATATCAATCTAAATCAATATGAACGCGCAAACACCACCAATATCAATATCGTCCAAAATATATACAATATGTATCATATAAGTAAATACATGTTTAAAATATAAGAATCAAAAAGCTACCCTAGCTCGGTCTAGCTCCACCTCTGATAAACGCCGTAATCTGGCTCGTCTGCTCCTCGGATATACCCTAAGTCAATATCTCGAGCAATGCGAAGTGTGCGGGAGTCTGAACGGGCTGTGGAGCTGTAGGAGTGGTCTGCGCAACCGCCGCCAAGATAGTGGCTTGCGGAGCCGCAGCTGCGGGAGTCTGAGCGGGCTGTGGAGCTATGAGAGTTGTCTGCGCAACCGCAGCCGAGGTAGTGGCTTGCGGAGCCGCAGCCGAAGGAGATGCATGTGGAGGCTCAGCCGATATACACTGTCGCGTCTGTTCAATTTTGTGTGTAATAAACGAGTAAGAACTGTGTATTGGTCGAATTCGTATCATTATCAGGTTATTGCAAAACCTCAATCTATGTATACTTAGGGACTTAGGCCTCGTTTGGATATCTAGTTTGGAAAACCGTAGTTTATTTTAATTAGACAGTTCTATGTATGTATGATTAATCAAAACTAAGTCTACAACCAAATAAGCTCAGGCTACGTACTAATATTAGATATGTTGCTATCTATAATATGACATAATATTTTACTATTAAATAGTATACATACCAACATCTCCTTCAACTCCTGAACGGTGGCCTTCAAGGTGTCCAGTTCTTGCTCGAAACGTCGCTCACGGGAGATAGAGAAAGTAGTCGCGCCGGAGTGGAGTCCAACCTCATATGGGCCCTGTTAGGACCCAGTCCCCGGCCTCTCTCCCAACCTCCATGATGCCCTCCGTGTGCGGTGTCTCGGACTGGAGTCAGCAGTATCGGATCATTCTGTCCAGTAAAATCGATCCCCGATGCCTCCGCCTGCTCAACCACCCGCTCCTACACCCACATTAACCAGTAAAATAGAAGTATATCATTTAAATTTGAACTTTTCAAAACAAAAATTTCAAATAGGGGTTGAATAAATATTAACACTTACGCAATATTCCTGGGTAGCTGTAACATTTCAGAAAAATAAAATACTATTTTTGAGGATTTTTATAACTAAATAATATTATATTGAATATTTTTAATAAGGTGGTATAATTAAATACCGATAAATTTGGGAAAAATTTGGAAAAATTATGGAAATTACTGAAATGAGGGTGCTTTATTGGCTGTAAGCAAATTATGAAATTTTATGATTTACTATACACTATTTTAATGCTAATCGCGGTTAAATATCGCAAATCGCGTATTAAGCTTGTTTTGTGCAAAACATGCATCATATCATTTGTACATTTATGTTACATTTACCTATATGGCCTTCTCTTCATTTTCATTCATGGTTTTGGTTTTATGTGAGAAGAGAAAAGAAAAGAAAAAGAAAAGAAAATATTAAAGTAAAAAGGTATGGGCATGAGAGAGAGAGAGAGAGAGAGGGTGAGGGGTCAACCTAACATGGCTCTCGTTTTGTTTTCATTCATCCTTCATCCCCTTCATCTTTTCGTCTCCTCCCTCACTCCCATGGCAGCACTTCATCTCCCCCTCCTCTTCAACCCACAAAACACCATCAAATATACACCAAAACACTTTATTCACTTCAATAAAAACATGCGCAAGCCTCCTAGCTACACTTTCGACAAAGAAAAATGAGATTTTGATGCTCTAGGGGATTCTTGAGTCCCAAATGAGGTAATTCTTTCACTTTAAGTGTAGTAATTCAACTCTTTTAGCAATCTTGCATGTTTACATGTGTTAAAGTGCGATTTAGTGCACTTTGGAAATTACTAGAGAGGGTTAGGGTTTAATTTGAGTTGTGTGATGAACTTGAGTGTATTTTGTAACCTTAAAACCCCCCATGGTGTTATAAACCCAGACCAAACACTAATACCAAACCTGAAACCCAAAATAATGAAAAACATAAACTTGTTATGTCGGTTTTGTGAGTATTTGAGGGTGCAGGGAAATCTGGAGTGAACTGGGATTTTTACGAGAGAAACAAACAAGTCCAGAGACCAAATTGAGACACCATGAGACCCCCCTACCAAAACAAACCCCAACTGAACCCTCCAAACCGAGGAGGCTGGATTTTTGGGGCTTGGGGCCGGCCACATGGAAGAATTGGGTGCCCAGGTTCCTTCAGTAAGTCAGATACACCCTATACATCACCCCAGTACTGTTTGTGCACCTAGTTTTGATCTGAACTAAAATCTGGAGCATGTTTTCTTGGTTTCTGCCTTATGTTTCGTGATGTTTATGAATTCAAGTTTTGGTATTTTGTATTGTATTCGATTAGTTGACATTTGTACGTCTATATCGATTGTTATTTGATTGATTTGCGAGGGTAGACCATAGGTTTTGACCTATGTGAGTTTCGTGTGTCGTTTTGGTTTTGAATTGGATTTTAATGCAGCACGATACGTTATTATATGTAGGTACCCTCGTTAAGAATTCGAGACGACAAGTAAGCGCGTGGCGACATCGGTATCGGCAAGTGAAGATCAAGGTGAGTAGATATATATCTACGGGGGAAGTCAGGTGGATGGCGTATAGCACCCCCGCATTTTCGTAAGAATATGATGTGATATGATATTGATGTACATTTATACGCTATTGTGAGATATGAACCTTAGCAAAGGAAAGGTTTTAGGAGATTATGGGTTTAGTGTTAGCGAGAATTGGAGAAAGGACCTTAGTTGGTTTCTTAGTCACGAAACCCTAGAGTAATGATTTGCATACACCCACATACACACACCCGCATACATTTACTTCCTTGTGCGTATCGAGGATGTCATATATATTCGTTTTCATATGCATGGATGATGAGGATATTATATGGTATTTGGAGATTAGTCGATGATATTAGGCATGGTGCCATGAGATCGGTGATGTGATTTGGTTCGTATTATGAGATACGACATGATATTAGCGGATTGATGGGCGATGTGTATTCACACACACGCGTACATATTTGTTGATGATATTAGTATTGTACTAGACTTAGATCAGAACTCCCTGTTCACGATATGTGATAATAAGAATATCAGATGAGTAATGAGATAAATATGATATTTGACCCGTACCCAGATTTGGAATGTCGTACGATAGATTGAGTCATACTTGTTTTCAAATGCAGTGAATCGTGAGTACTTTAAAATACCAAACTATATTACTCGTATATTGGGTAGGTTTATTCTTCAGTGTTGCTGTTACTATATCATTTTCTGTATATTCATGATGTTTCATCGCATTGCATGCTTATACATATGTTATCTATAATTATTATGAAACCCTGCTGTCAGGACACCAGCACCATTACCGATGATGCGTATGTTCCACGTACACCTGCTTGCCGGCTCACACACATCATCATCGGTAATTGCCATGTCACGTACACTTTAGAGAATATTATTTCATTGACATAGCTTACTAGCTGATAGTTGCAATATGTTATCACTTTCATCTGCTAGTTTAACTATTGCACTCATTACATGATATCAGAGGCATTCATATATTCAGTGGTCATGCAGTATTATGGAGATTTATGCCGATATTCACTGTTTACTTACTCTTGATTCTTGGATTTCGGACTTCCATGAGATTTCTGGATTTGGGGGAAAACCGCAAGAATATATATATATATATATATATATATATATATATAAACTTATCTCTCTCTCCCTCTTTTAAAATGCAAGTTGCTGTTTTCTCGTGATGTATGAGTCGTCCACCATGAGTTTTCATGATAGCTGTTGGATTTCGAGACACGTTTCGAGGAATAGTATGAACCGTCTCGGGTATATGGTGGACCCGGTATGGTACCTCGGGGCGAGAGTGATTTCATGGAGGATGATGAGCCTGGCAGGGACAGACTGCCTACCGGTGATTTTACCTGACGCGACGGATATCCTGTCATGACCCGAAATATTAGCTCGTGACCAGCACTTGAATCATGCAACGTCTAAAGGCGTAACGGAATCCAAATAAGCTGAAACCCAGAAATCTAAACATTTTTAAGAAAATAAAGGAAGTGAAGTTTTGAAATAAAGGTATAATGAAAACAAGTTTTCTTAACGTATAATAAAAAAAGAACATGAATGATGCAAGTGAAATTACTAGTTTAAAAACAAGTTTCGTCTTTTAGAAATTTTGGCAGCACCTCCTTTATATATTTTGATCCAAAACCACAAATACATAATAATGATAATGGCATCCCCAAGCGGGAGCTAGCTCTTCGCCAAACGGTGGATCACAACCACGCAAAACAGTAAATATCAGTATACGACGCCCAACGACGAAGATCACCACAAAAGACAAAGAAATGAGCAAGACATAACCCCAAAAGTTAATATAAAACCCATCACTCAAATCTCGCAACTACAAGTCTCACTAGGTCTCATTATTTATACAATTACAAATATTGATTGATTGATGGAGTTAACTAGATATAATATGAAATATAATACAAGAGTGGGTACGATACAAATGTCCCACCTTCCACCGCAAAACACCCAAATGAAGCTGTGTGCCAGTGATGCCGCTACTGATCCAAGCGTTCAACCTGCAAGAACTGTGGCACAACGGGAGTGAGTTGCCAACTCGTGAGTAGAAAAACATCTACAAGTAGAAATTGAATAAACAACGACTCCTAGATCAATTATATCATAAAGGTAATACTATGATATCTAGGATGACCGGGTCGGTATATGTGTTAACAAGGTAGTCAAACCTATATGCATGCGGATAACATCCAACAGTAATAATCAATGCATGTATATGGATCTCGTCCAACCATAATCAAGGTATGCAGATATGTGGATCTCGTCCACGCGTCAACCACGGACGCAACAATATCCTGCATGTAAATATCATAAAAGAGTATACAGGAAAGTATGAGGATATATATCAACGGTGTCTCTCACGACACATCAAAATCATGGAACCTGAGTGTCTATCATCGACACTCGAAAACATCATGAAAACCGTGTCTAGCATCGACACGTAAATCCTCATATATCGGGCTCCGTCAGTCCGGATCGGCCCACGGGCTCCGTCAGTCCGGATCGGCCCATATCATCTCTCGACTCCGGTCGGTATCCTCCGGATATCCGCCGAGCCTAAATACTATCACTGGTAGGTAGTAGTCCTTTTGCCAGACTCACCGTCTACTACACAGCGATCCGTTCTCGCCCCGGGGGTACCATACCGGGTCCACCATGTACCCGCAATCGGCCTCATCCGCCTCCTCGAATCGGGTTTCACATGTCCCTCTCAGAACCGAGAAAACACATAGTGGACGTACTGAAATATCATATCAAGAGAAACCGGGTTTTTAAAACAACACATAATCTCTTTTAAAATATCCACGGTTCTCAAATCCAGAAATCTCATGAAAACAGCACATCTCAATGCGTAAAATCATAAAGCATGATGCATGCGACATATAATAGAAATGTAAGCACATCCGAGTATCATGCAACATGGACAGTGATATAGCATATTAAGGGAAAACCGCTCTTTTAAAATGATTTCAGTTTTTTTAAAAAAATAAAACATACGGTTCCCAATTTTCCAATAAAGCCAGTTATCTATGTAGGCATAATATGTATATGCGCAAGTATAGAGGTATCAATGTGTATATGCGCCAAGATGGGTATGCAATGTGCATATGCGCAAGTATGGATGTATCGATGTATATGTGCACCAATATGAATATACAATGTGTATGCGCGCAAGCATGGGTGTATCGAGGTATATGTGCACCAATATAGGTATACAAATGTGTATATCCGCAAGTATGGATGTATCCATGTATATATATGCAAGCAAATTATGTGAAGAGTTAAATCGTGATGCAGCAATCCTACTGTGTAGTGACATGGTAATTATCGATGATGAAGTTTGTGAGCCTACAATCTGTGTACGTGTAACATACACATCATCGATAATGGTGCAGGTATACTATCACAGGTATAAGCAAGGCAATGAAAATAATATGAATGCAGCATAAGGTAATCATATGCAAATGCTGACGGGTATACATATCTAATATGACTGAGTCAGGGAATCTATCAATCGGCATCTAGCCTCACAGCATTGCGTACGGTATCATCCATCGTACGACAATCTCTAGTCAAGGGTATGGATCAATCATCAAATCAAACTCATCACGTACGGAAAATTATCGTACGGCGGCATTAAGCTAAAAGGGATCCTATCATCCTATACGACAAATGAAGGTACGGCCTAATATCACGTACGACCTATCATCCATGATTCACAACATTCTAAATATGTATATCCCTATATATTTATGTCCCAGGTCACATCCGCAATAATCTCATATCAGGGGACCGGCAGGGTATGAATCATCTCGATCGACTCGCATCCGTATACCATCATATCATCATATCATCATATCTTCATATCAAATCAAATTTACATAAACATTCTATCTCTACTATGTATAAGTATCTAATCTAACATACACACCCGAACCATACAATCAGATTTTTAAAGAAGCGAATCGTAGTTTTGAAAATAGGGGTTACGGTGTTTTTAAGGAAAAGATATCATTTGAAAATCCGTAACATCCATCAAGGCATATATTTAAAAGATACATACGATTCTTCGGTTTAGAAAAGGGTATGGTTCGGATTACGCATCTACATCGACTATCTAGTCCTACAGTACCCTAAACGGCAATATCGCTAAACGCCATCCTATGATAGTAGTAACATATCACCTCTAACTATCCTCTAGTTTCTAATATGGTTTCATAGCTATCTCATTCTAACCCTAGTTTCCTAATCTAGGTTTCCTAACCTTATTCTATAAATCAATTTTCCATCAAAACTTTGCGGGGGTGCTATACGCCATTACCCCGACTTCCCAGGTAGATATAGATCTACTTACCGTAGTCTTCGCTCGCCGAAGTCGATGACGCCACGCTCCGTCGCCTCGGAATCCACGTGAAGGTACCTACAATAACAACACATATCGTAACGATATTAAAATCAAGTTCTAAAATCCAAAATGGCACGCGCATTGCTCGTAGGTTAGAACCTATAGCATATGCGTACAAAATCAACCAAACAACCCTTGTTGTCGATGTACAAACATGCGACAACAAAAAACGAATCCAATATCAAAACTTATCATTCAAAATACGGAAAACACATCCTAAATCACACACAAGTATTCCCAGATTTTGACTCAGGTCAAATAAAGCCAAGCAAACAAGTATAGGGTGATGTATATAGTGTATATGAGCTACTGAACCAACCCCAACACCCCAGACAACCAAGTGGCCGGCCCCATACCAAGAAATTCCGGCGAGACCGGCCCCCCATGCTCAGTTGGGTCTCGTTTTGTCATGGTGGTCTCCTATGGTCTAGAATTGGTCTCTGGTATTGTTTGGTTGTCTCAGATATTCCCCAGGTCATCCCAGATTCACTGTAGGCACACTAAAAAGTCACAAAACCAATACGGAACAAATCCTATGTTCGTGCACCGGGCTCAGGTCAGGAATCGTGTCACCTTGGTCATGTAAACACTCCTAACTGCTCCCAGATTTCACTTATAGTCATTACAGAAAAATCCAGTAGAACCAAACACTCTTAAACACCTTCAGGTAACTACCCTACAAAACCCAAACCCTAACTTTCCTATCCACCCGAGGTTGCCGGATTTGTCTCCATGGTCGCCGGCCAAAACCGGTGGGGAAGGTCTCGTTCTTCAGGTGGTCACTTAGGGTTACAGGTACAACACTATCTCACTGTTTGTTTTCCCAGTGAATGCTCGGGGTCACAGCAGATCAACGACATCACAAAACGACATCTAAAACATGATATCTCACAAAAATAATCTAAAGGGAAGAAATTATACCTTAATAAGGCCACTCAAGAAAACCCTAGCTCCCCAACGTCGTCAAAATTCCACTTTGCTCGGTTCAACGTGTAGAGGAAGAGATGGGAATTAATTTTTGTGAAAAGGGTTTAGGGTTTTAGGGATTTATTGGAGGTAGATCTAGGGTTTGAAGTGGAGGGTTGTGGAGTTGAGGAGATAAAGAGGGGGATGAAAATGGTGGGGGATTGAAATTAGGCAGTAGCCCCCCCTCTCTCTCACTAATATTCACTCACTCACTCTCTCTCTCTCTCTCCAAAGTATACCTAACCCACTCATTATGTCCCCCTTTGACTTTTCCCTTTTCTTTTTCTTTTTCTCACCAAAAACACGTACACCCATACAAAACCACAAATGAAATAACATGTAACCAAATGAAACACTTCATGGTGCACAAACCATGAAAACTGTAGAAACACGGATTTGGCTTAATCGCGATTAGCAGTGCACTAATCGGGTTTTTATCAAAACTGCGTATAATAATTTTTAAAATTGCCAAATCCGTTAAATATATTTTTAAATGAATAAATAATTTTAATTTCCATTTATTTCACAATTATTGGTATATATTTATACCCTTTTTCGAAAACCCCAATTTCGCAAATCGGGCAGTTTTCGGGAAATATATTATTTTAATATTAAATTCCAAAAATAATATTTTATATTTTCTGAAATGTTACAGTCTTCCCCCTTAAATAAATTCGGTCCCCGAATTTAAATTTAAACCCCTAAAATCTAAAACATTTCAATAATCAACTCAAATCAACGGGGCTCCGAAAACACGGAAGATACAGAAACAACACAGCGCATCACGTCTAGTGCGCATGAAAACGAGTATAAAACTCAAAATCGAACTCCGTCAAGAGTCACACAAATCATCGGATTCGCACGCATATCCTCGGAGTTATAATAGAGACACAGATCTCGAAGTCCACTACTGAAATCCAATATACACTAGCCAAATACTATAATACGTGTATAGTATGCATCTTTGGAAAACTTTCAGGAACTAAATAAAACTCATGCAAAAATCCTTTCTAAATCGCTGTGTGATGCGTAACTCACGGCCTGAGTGACAGACATCTATTGTAAGGAAATAGCATATGTCCATATACATATTTTGCTAAATATACGTTCCGTCGTTTTGAAAATATCCCAAAAGGTTTTCCTTTATAAACGTTCGCGTCGCTCACGGACACGTGGGAAATAGCGAGACTATAGCTCTTTTGAAAACCTCTTGGTAATCTTTTAATGCATGCAAAGTATTCAGGTCATGTCCTCATATTAGTCATGTTTGGCTACTACACAATATAGTGCCCAACATGAAAACAAAGTGCTCAAAAGCAAAATCAGCCTCAAAAAGCGTATCCAATAATCACATGCGTCTGGTGCGCATGGAAGACAAATCCAAATACAGGTGCCATAATACGCACAAGGCAAAACAAAGTGCAACGGGTGTGTACAAAAGCATTTTTCCACTGCAACGGTGTGCATGACAACAATATCAAGTGCATCTAAAATGCACTAAAATCTCAATCCAATGCATCCGGTATGCACAGAATCGCATCTCATATTATGCGCCCAACATGCGCGAAAATCCAAATCAGTGCATATGTCCCGCACGAATGAAATCGCATCCAATATGCACGGAAGAAATCTAAATCAAGAGCATCCGACATGCACGAGTAAAATCTCACTCAAGTGTACCCGATGCGCACAAAAATCCAAAATCGAGCGCCTAATATGCGCAAAAATCCAACCAAAGCGCGTCGGGTCCGTAAAAGCATATAGTGCAGTAGCATGCACGAAAATGAACGGCAAGTGCCAACGCTCACGAAAATACAACTCTGGTAAAACGAATGCTCAAGGATATAAATCGAGTGCAACCAAGGTACGGAGTATAAATCCAGTGCGGCAAACGCATAGATACCCGTCCGGTGCAACAAATGCAAGAAATGCAATCTAGTGCAACCAATGTGCGAAATACAAATCTGGTGCAGCAAATGCACGAAATATAAATCAATAACTCAAACACATAAAAGAAACACCGAGTACACCAAGGTGTATAAAATCGTAAACGTGTGCAACTGCGTGCACAAAATACAATTCAATGCACTGCAAGCACATATAAACTATACCGAGTGCAAAATCAAATCGATTGCGTACCACACTCACAAAATCGAATTAACTGTATGAAGTCCACGAAATCATAAACACATGCTACGAAGGTACAAAATCGACCTCAAACGCAATAGGCATGCACAAATCGCAAATCAACACAATGGTGTATGAAATACATATCAGGTGCGATAACTATGCGCAAAAAGTAAATACCCAGTAGGTGCAACCATGGGGCACGAAATCAATATCATGTAACTCGATCATCAAAACTCAAATCCAAGCGATATAAGCGTGATACTTAGATCACAAACGCAAATCGCAACAAAGGACATTGAGATACACCTCCTATAATGTCGAAAAAAGAATCGGTGCGCCTAAAACCGGCAGAACAAGAATATCCGCTCGCCTCCTGCTCACGGTCTGGCGTCTTCTGTCTATGGGTCATCTTTTTCTCTGTGGATTACTACCCTCGCAATCCATCGGCTCATCGGCCCTGTCAGGTGTGCTAACGGGGACGATTCCGTTCTAGCACTTCTCTGGTCATCTCCCGGTCATTCATCACGACCACTCGCAAGGTAGCACTTCACTGGCGTCGGCCTCTGGTTCTCTGAATACACATGACCCATCTGATCCTGGTGCAAGTCTCATTGCAGCAGTGTCCCGGAAGGAATCCTGCTCAAGGTCTCTTCCGATCTCGCCTATGCCGAACTGTAAGGAGGCTGGTACTCTCACATAATCCCTTCTCGCTTTCTGGACATCTGTGTTATCAGCCTACATTTTCTCGAAAACTGGCCGTATCCCAACGCCTCTGTATGCATATCAGATCTCTAATCTCGACGGGGAGTAATAACAGCTCGTCAGCGTCTCGCACGAACTTCTGGTTCCACTTGTCTTCATCGTCGTCCACTATGACGTCACGCCATGCTATCTGTGCACTGCAACTGTTCTCGGCCTCTGTTAATCCGAAGTCTCTCACATGGACTCGAAATCACATACTCTGTAGCTTCATCACTCTGTAGAAGATATCTGGCCGAACACATCCTCGGGAACTCGTCCTAACCATCAGAGGAATACTCAATACTCGTCCGTCCTCGATCAACTCACAACGCATCAGGGTGAGGTCCTCTATACGAATCTGGTCAGCTTACTGGTCTCTTATCACATGGTATCCGGACGATGTCAACTTTTCGATCGAGTCATCGAGGTCCCAAAATTTCCCGAAGGCTCAACACCTGAACGCAGTCTAAAAATATCTGGTACATACTACAGCACCTCTGGACTAGCCGTAGAAGGGTAAACCCAAGCCTTAATGATGGCACCGCTAAACTGCTGCAAACCCTAAGGTTCAAAGCGGTTCCATGGTCATCATGTCGAGTTAGGGTTTCATTCTTCTAGAGGACCCACATAATTACCTGCATGTTCCCCTGAACACTTTAAACTTCAGAAAATAGGTTTCTGACACTCGTTCGAACTTTTTAGCTTCGCCTATACAACATGTGAATATTCTTCGCCCGCATGCTAAACAATGCCTCAATCCTCCAGGAAAAGCGATACATCGGCGGTCGTCTCTGGATCGGTCTGCTCTAGGTCTGAGTAAGATTCTCTCCACACTGGAAATCTTTAACTCAACTGGGCTTGCGTCGACGCATCAATCTGACGAATCACCTTCGTCTCTCAAATCGGGGTAGACTAGCTATCATTTGTCGCATTTCTGCCTGGAAGCTCCGGCGATCTCAGCTCGTAAGCTCTGGAAGCGACATCCCATCAGTCTCAGCAACAGCTGCGTCATTTGTCTGCATGGTAGGCGACATCAAAATCTCTGAGGTATGCTGTACATCAACAGTTCTCTCGCAACTGGCAGCTCTAACAATGGCCCGATCATCCGGTGTAAAACCAAATACTCACCTCATCAGGAGGTCACAACACAACACTACATCGAGACGTTCTCATGTCACCAGAAAACACAACGGTCGGCCCTCGTACCAGACGAGCTCGCCCAGACCGCAACACTAACAGCAGCTCAATCTGCTCCCAAACATGGTGACAGGAACCTCAATCGAGTATCGAAGAAAGCAGACCAACGACATGAAAGGAAACGACAGGTCCAGAATGGATACATGATCATAAGAAGGAACAACATCAATGAAAGTATGATCATGGAAACGAATAGAATCAAGGATCTCAAATGGATGTATAATCATGGATACGAAGAGAATCACTGGTCTAAAAAATATGCAAATCCTAAGGTTTCTTAAGTGGAATATCGTATCGCAAATATGCCGCGGAACATACGTACGGTACGTCAATCTACTCAAGCTATCTACTCCATCAATCAGGGTCATCCAATGAAATGAATGTTTGGGTCTAATACCCCCCGTTCAAGTCTAAGTTCCGTAAGGTCAAGCCTAGGTTCCGAAATACATACCCATCCTAGACTCCGCATAGTCAAACATAGACTCGAACCAAGGTTAAACCTAACGCTCTGATACCAACTTTGTCACGACCCGAAATATTAGCTCGTGACCAGCACTTGAATCACGCAACGTCTAAAGGCGTAACGGAATCCAAGTAAGTTGAAACCCAGAAATCTAAACCTTTTTAAGAAAATAAAGGAGGTGAAGTTTTGAAATAAAGGTATAATGAAAACAAGTTTTCTTAATGCATAATAAAAAAAGAACATGAATGATGCAAGTGAAATTACTAGTTTGAAAACATGTTTCGTCTTTTAGAAATTTTGGCAGCACCTCCTTTGTATATTTTGATCCAAAACCACAAATACATAATAATGATAATGGCATCCCCAAGTGGGAGCTAGCTCTTCGCCAAACGGTGGATCACAACCACGCAAAACAATAAATATCAGTATACGATGCCCAACGGCGAAGATCACCACAAAAGATAAAGAAAGGAGCAAGACATAACCCCAAAAGTGAATATAAAACCCATCGCTCAAATCTCGCAACTACAAGTCTCACTAGGTCTCATTACTTATACAATTACAAATATTGATTGATTGATGGAGTTAACTAGATACAATATGAAATATAATACAAGAGTGGGTACGTTACAAATCTCCCACCTACCACTGCAAAACACCCAAATGAAGCTGTGTGCCAGTGATGCCGCTACTGATCCAAGCGGTCAACCTACAAGAACTGTGGCACAACGGGGGTGAGTGGACAACTCGTGAGTAGAAAAATATCTACAAGTAGAAATCGAATAAACAACGACTCCTAGGTCAACTATATCATAAAGATAATACTATGATATCTAGGGTGACCGGGTCGGTATATGTGCTAACAAGGTAGTCAAACCTATATGCATGCGGATAACATCCAACAGTAATAATCAATGCATGTATATGGATCTCGTCCAACCATAATCAAGGTATGCAGATATGTGGATCTCATCCATGCATCAACCACTGACGCACCAATATCCTGCATGTAAATATCATAAAGTGTGTGCATCAAAGTATGCGGATATATATCAACGGTGTCCTTCACGACACATCAAAATCATGGAACCTGAGTGTCTAGCATCGACACTCGAAAATATCATGAAAACCGTGCCTAGCATCGGCACATAAATCCTCATATATCGGGCTCCGTCAGTCCGGATCGGCCCATATCATCTCTCGACTCCGGTCGGTATCCTCCGGATATCCGCCGAGCCCAAATACTATCACCGGTAGGTAGTAGTCCCTTTGCCAGGCTCAGCGTCTACTACACAGCGATCCGTTCTCGCCCCGGGGTACCATACCGGGTCCACTATGTACCAGCAATCGGCCTCATCCGCCTCCTCGAATCTGGTTTCACATATCGCTCTCAGAACCGAGAAAAAACATGGTGGACGCACTGAAATATTATATCAAAAGAAACCGGGTTTTTAAAACAACACATAATCTCTTTTAAAATATCCACGGTTCTCAAATTCAGAAATCTCATGAAAACAGCATATCTCAATGCGTAAAATCATAAAGCATGATGCATGCGACATATAATAGAAATGTAAGCACATCCGAGTATCATGCAACATGGACAGTGATATGGCATATTAAGGGAAAACCGCTCTTTTAAAATGATTCCAGTTTTTTTTTAAAAATGTAACATGCGGTTTTCAATTTTCCAATAAATCCAGTTATCTATGTAGGCACAATATGTATATGCGCAAGTATAGAGGTATCAATGTGTATATGCGCCAAGATGGGTATGCAATGTGCATATGCGCAGGTATGGATGTATCAATGTATATGTGCACCAATATGAATATACAATGTGTATGTGCGCAAGCATGGGTGTATCGAGGTATATGTGCACCAATATGGGTATACAAATGTGTATATCCTCAAGTATGGATGTATCCATGTATATATATGCAAGCAGATTATGCGAAGAGTTAAATCATGATGCAGCAATCCTACTGTGTAGTGACATGGTAATTATCGATGATGAAGTGTGTGAGCCTACAATCTGTGTACGTGTAACATACGCATCATCGATAATGGTGCAGGTGTACTATCACAAGTATAAGCAAGGTAATGAAAATAATATGAATGCAGCATAAGGTAATCATATGCAAATGCTGACGGGTATACATATCTAATATGACCGAGTCGGGGAATCTATCAATCAGCATCTAGCCTCACAGCACCGTGTACGGTATTATCCATCATACGACAACCTTTAGTCAAGGGTATGGATCAATCATCAAATCAAACTCATTACGCACGGAAAATCATCGTACGGCGGCATTAAACTAAAAGGGATCCTAACATCTTATACGATAAATGAGGGTACGGCCTAATATCACGTACAGCCTATCATCCATGATTCACAACATTCTTAATGTATATCCTTATATATCTATGTCTCAGGTCACATCTGCAATAATCTCATATCACGGGACCGGCAGGGTATAAATCATCTCGATCGAATCGCATCCGTATACCATTATATCATCATATCATCATATCTTCATATCAAATCAAATTAAATTTACATAAACATTCTATCTCTACTAAGTATAAGTATCTAATCTAACATACACACCCGAACCATACAATCAGATTTTTAAAGAAGCAAA
Source organism: Agapanthus africanus (assembly GCA_030015575.1). Lineage (NCBI taxonomy): Eukaryota > Viridiplantae > Streptophyta > Magnoliopsida > Asparagales > Amaryllidaceae > Agapanthus > Agapanthus africanus. The sequence goes on along the minus strand of CM057340.1, from coordinate 580,071,827 downwards.
TCGTAGTTTTGAAAATAGGGGTTACGGTGTTTTTAAGGAAAAGATATCATTTGAAAATCCGTAACATCCATCAAGGCATATATTTAAAAGATACATACGATTCTTCGGTTTAGAAAAGGGTATGGTTCGGATGACGCATCTACATCGACTATCTAGTCCTACAGTACCCTAAACGGCAATATCGCTAAACGTCATCCTATGGCTCAAGTCAGGAATCGTGTCACCTTGGTCATGTAAACACTTCTAATTGCTCCCAGATTTCACCTATAGTCATTACAGAAAAATCCAGTAGAACCAAACACTCTTAAACACCTTTAGGTAACTACCCTACAAAACCCAAACCCTAACTTTCCTATCCACCCGAGGTCACCGGATTTGTCTCCATGGTCGCCGGCCAAAACTGGTGGGGAAGGTCTCGTTCTTCAGGTGGTCACTTAGGGTTACAGGAATAACACTATCTCACTGTTTGTTTTCCTAGTGAATGCTCGGGGTCACAGCAGATCAGCGACATCACAAAACGACATCTAAAACACGATTTCTCACAAAACTAATCTAAAGGGAAGAAATTATACCTCAATAAGGCCACTCAAGAAAACCCTAGCTCCCCAACGTCGTCAAAATTCCACTTTGCTCGATTCAACGTGTAGAGGAAGAGATGGGGATTAATTTTTGTGAAAGGGGTTTAGGGTTTTAGGGATTTATTGGAGGTAGATCTAGGGTTTGAAGTGGAGTGTTGTGGAGTTAAGGAGATGAAGAGGGAGATGAAAATGGTGGGGGATTGAAATTAGGCAGCAACCCCCCCTCTCACTAATATTCACTCTCTCTCTCTCTCCAAAGTATACCTAACCCACTCATTATGTCCCCCTTTGACTTTTCCCTTTTCTTTTTCTTTTTCTCACCAAAAACACATACACCCATACAAAACCATAAATGAAATAACATGTAACCAAATGAAACACTTCATGGTGCACTAACCATGAAAACTGTAGAAACACAGATTTGGCTTAATTGCGATTAGCAGTGCACTAATCGGGTTTTTATCAAAACTGCGTATAATTTAAAATTTCCAAATTCGTTAAATATATTTTTAAATGAATAAATAATTTTAATTTCCATTTATTTCACAATTATTGGTATATATTTATACCCTTTTTCGAAAACCCCAATTTCGCAAATTGGACAGTTTTCGGGAAATATATTATTTTAATATTAAATTCCAAAAATAATATTTTATATTTTCTAAAATTTAACATATCCGGAGGATACCGTCCGTGGTCATGTGATTTGATGATATGGGCCGATCCGGACTGACGGAGCCCTAGGTATTGAGATATTGAGATATTGGGATTTGAGACACTGAGATTTTGAGATTTGAGATATTGGGATACTGAGACATTGAGATACTGAGATTTATGTTTGTATCGATACTTGACACTGATTTCTCTGTTGATTTCATGATGTATTCTGTTTCCATTGCCATGCATTCATACATCATATATCTGATATGTTGCTATCTGAGGTACCGACACGAGCATGTAGTATTACACTTATACATAGATGGACCAGGGTATGATTTTGAGGATATTACTTGATATGACCTAGGATAGCGTCATGCATGCGGTTTCTACTCGTAGATATTTTCTACTCACGAGTTGGCAATTCACCCCCGTTGTGCCACAGTTCATTGCAGGTTTGGCCGTACAGGTTTCGTTGCGGTTTTGCTGGCATACTATTCCTTCCGGGTGATTGCTTTGGTAGGTGGAATCTTTTGCATCAGGACCACCATTGTATATTTGTTATTTCAGTTGTATCTAGTAAAACTCCATCAACCAGATTTGTTTATTTGATAGACATAGAAGACCAGTGTATATTATTTCGACTTTAGAGTCGCGCGTTGTATTATTATGGTTTTCTTGATGATTTTGAGTTTCCTTTTGAGCTTTGATCCTCGTCCTTGGCGTTGTATATTATATTGCATTGTGTGGTTTTGTCCGTCGATTGACGAAGAGCTAGCTTCCGCTTGGGGATGCTTTTATTCATTATATATATGCTTTATCAGATTTTGTACCCGTTTGGGGTCAGTATTTACGAAGGAAACTCTGCCGAAATTTTCAGAAAAGACTTTAGATTTTAAAAATGCATACTTCGGCTTGTGTTGTTAAACTTCTTGCTTTAAAATTGGTTTTTCCTTCACTCTACTGCTTTACCTGGTTTTGATTTCTAGGTTTTGGCTTACTTAGATTACGTACGCCTCGAGACGTTTCGTAGTTTAAGTGTCGGTCATGTTCCGTACTTTTCGGGTCGTGACAAAGTTGGTATCAGAGCGTTAGGTTTTACCTTCTGAGTGTAGGATGACCCTTGGTTGATGGAGTAGGTGAATCAAGTAGAGTGACGTACCGTGTGTATGTTCCGCGGCATACTTACGATACGCTACTCCGCTTAACAAGCCTTAGGATGTACATTTCCTTGCACAGTATTATATTCATTCCTATGATCTATCCTCTTCAGTTTCGGTTTATGGTTTTGCTGCCACGATTACACGGGCAGAGAGAGCTACGGCTAGAGTTGCGTCAGCACGAGCTCATCACGGACGAGAACTGACCAGGGCATGATTCCAGGGACATATGATTTGCATAGATGCGTCGTTTAGTTGTGTTTTCGCACCATGAGCGTTTGATGGATCACTTTTACAAGATCACTCGGACGTGCAGATCAGCACCAGAGAATTGGGCCACTGATAGAGGCCAGCCAGAATGTGATGACCGTTGATGCACCGACTATTCATGATGATTGATGGCACTGTTCACCGTGCGGACGACAGATTCAGTTGCTGCTGCGAATGACGAGATATCTCCCCAGATGTTGGAGCTGTTGCAGCACGAGTTTATACATAGAGATATGATAGAAGATCGCTAGTCACCCGAGGATGAATGACTAGGACATATGGTTCGCTCGCTTACCCCAATGCGAGGTCATCAGATAGATTGATTTCAGCTTGAGGAGACTTCACACAGATACGTTGGTAGTCGATAGAAACGATCGAATGTCAGGAGCCCATTTTCCAAGTTTAAAGTATTCAGAGACAAATTCAAGTAATGCTATGGAGCCTCTAGAAGAATGAAATCCTAACTCGACATAATGACCATGGAACGCCTTTAAACCTTAGGGCTTGCGGTAGTTCAGCGGTACCATTAGTGAGGCTTGGATTTGCCCTTCTACGGTTGGTCCACAGGTACTGTGGCATGTACTGGAATACTATTAAACTGTACCCAAGATGTTGAGCTCTTGGGGGATTATGAAACTTTGACGAATCGATCGAAAGGTTCGACATCATTCGGATATCATGTGATAGGATACATTGCTTGGGAGACTCCAGATACGAGTATAGCCGTTGGAGCGCAGTCCATGCAGTCACGAAGAGAAGAGTCCGAAGCAGTCGACATTAGAGAAAAGTGGAGTAATGAGGTTCGTACGAGATCTTGATGAGATGACGTTCCACTCCGTCGGCATCAGAGATGCGATACGCATACAGAGGCATTGTATAGGGATATATCTTCCAGAAGGAGTCGCGATGAATATGCAGCCGTTCCGGAATAAGAAAACAGAATTAGTAAAGGATGACGACTTCCGGGCAGTTCGGCAGAAACGAGATTTGAGAGAGACCTCGACAGGACCTTTCTGGAATACTATACGAAAATACTTGGACCCAGGAGCGGTCATATTGCACACACCCAGCAGGCCAGAGTTCAGCATCGTCTACGAGACATGTTATGAGTGACCATAAGAGTTGGCCAGAGATCTTTAGAGGACGTGTAAGAGCGGACTACTTCCATTATCGTTTCCATGTTGAACCGTTGAGCCAAGGAGCTATGCACTTAGCAATCTACTGTGAGAGACGAGAGTCTAAGGGCACCAGACGATAGGCCACGAACAGTAGGCAAGTAGATATCTTGCTATGCTAGCATTGGATGCACCGACACCTTCTCGACTTTGAAGGATGAAATATCGACAACGGTATTTATGATTTGTGATTTGGTGATTCGATTATCACGTATCCGTCACCTTGGATTTCGGTATTTTGGGTGATCTATTCGCATGATTGAGTTTTGGTGACTGAGTTTCGTGATATTTATTTTCGTGCACCATGGCTGCACCTACTGAGTATTACGTTTTGTGAATAGTTATTGCACTTGAGATATTCTTTATACACCGTTGTGTTGATTTATGATTTGTGCAGGTTTATTGCACTTGATTCAGTTATGTTCCTTGGTTGCACATGTTTATGATTTCATGGATTGCATACAGCTGATTTGATTTTTGTGCAGGTGGTATGCACTCGATTTGGTTTTTGCACTCGGTATAGCTTACATGTGCTTGCAGTGTGTGGATACGTGTTTTGTGCACGCAGTTGCACGCGTTTATGATCCTATACACCTTGGCATACTCGGTGTTGCTTTTTATACGCATTTGAGTTATTGATGCATTTATGTGCACTTGTTGCACCTGATTTGTATTTTGTGCAGTTGTTGCACTAGGATTTTACACTGTGCATTGTTGCACCGTATTGTATTTCATGCACTGGATGCACTGTATTTGGTATTTCGTGCACTGGATGCACTTTATTCGACATTTCATGCACTGGATGCAATGTATTCGATATTTCGTGCACTGGATGCACTGTATTTGATATTTCGTGCACTGGATGCACTAGAATTGGTATTTTGTGCACTTGAGGCACCATATTTGTATTTTTGTGCGATTGTTGCACTGTATTGTATTTCGTGCACTAGATGCACCGAATTCATATTTCGAGTATTTGTTGCACCAGCTAGGTATTTTGTGCATTGGTTGCACCGGAATTATACTCCATAGCTCGGTTGCACCCGATTTATGTCTTTGAGCATTTGTGTTATCAGATTTGTGTTTTGTGCACGTCTGCACTTGATGTTCGTTTTCATGCATGTTACTGCACTAGATACTTTTCACGGACTGACACGCTTGGGTTGGATTTTTGCGCATAGTAGGCACTTAATATTGGATTTTGTGTGCATCAGATGCACTTGATTTAGATTTTATTCGTGCATGTTGGATGCACTTGATTTAGATTTTATTCATGCATGTTCGATGCCCTTGATTTAGCCTTCATTCGTGCACGACAGATGTACTTGATTTGGATTTTCGCGCATGTTGAGCGCATGATATGGGATGTGGTTTTGTGCACACCGGATGCACTCGATTGGGATTTCCATTCGTGCATATTAGTTGCACTGGATTGAGATTTTGTGCACCACAGTTGCGCTCGACTTTGATTAGATATCATTCGAGATGTAGATTTCGATTTCATGCCTATGGTATGCATGTGATTTGACTTATGCTTTCGGCATAGTTTTCATACACTTTTAGTATTTTGATTCGATTTTGTGCACGCTGATGCACATTCTTGTGAGATTATATACCATAATGTACCTGATTTGGATTTTTATTGAGATGTATTGTATACCGTCGATTTCGATTTCGATTGCGATATTCGATATTTGTTTTCGTGCACCTTGTGCACTGGATTTGGATTCATGCGCATGCTTCGGCGCTTGATACGATTTTGGTGCACACCAGATGCACTAAATCGAGATTTTCGTGCATATTTGATGCGCCTGGTATTGCTGTCAGGCACGCACCGTTGCCCTTGACAGGTATTTTTATGCACACCCGTTGCACTTAGATTTTATTTCTGTGCACATGTATGGCAAATTCATGGATTTCGATTTCCGTGCGCACCAGACACACAGGGTATTCTTATATACATTTTGGGATTGATTTCTTATGGAGCAATACGTTTTTATGATATTTGCTATTTGTTTTTGTACTGAGCAGGACTAGTCAGAGGATAGTACCTGGATATATTTTGCATGCATTGATAGTTATCAAAGGGATTTCCAAAAAGAGAGCTATAATCTTAGTATTGACCTACGTGTCTGATATGACACGAAACGTTTAAAACAAGGAAACCCTTCTAAATTATTTTCAAAAAAACGGCGCGACGTACATATTAAACAAAGGATAAGTATATATATAGTTATTTTCTTACAATAGACGTCCGCCACTGTGCCGCGATATGCGCATCGCACAGCAACATAAAAGGTTTAGCATGCATTTCCTTCATATGTTTACATGTATAGTGTTGATTTATATTATATTGGTGTTCCTATTGGATTTGACATTCGTGTCTTCACCATGACTCCGATGATTGCGAGGACGGAGTTTTGATTTTGAGTTATCTGCTCATTGTTCATGCGCATGCATTGCGCTATGATGCGTTTTATGTATTGATGATTTCGGAGCCCCGACGACTTGGACTTTTTACTGAAATATTTTAGAAATTAGGGGAGTTTAAATTTAAATTCGGGGACCAGATTTCTTTAAGGGGGGAAGACTGTAACATTTCAGAAAAATAAAATATTATTTTTGGGGATTTTTATAATTAAATAATATTATATTGAATATTTTAATAAGACGGTATAATTAAATACCGATAAATTTGGGAAAAATTAAGAAAAATTATGGAAATTACTGAAATGAGGGTGTTTTATTGGATGTAAGCAAATTATGAAATTTTATGATTTATTATGCACTATTTTAATGCTAATCGCGGTTAAATATCGCTAATCACGCATTGAGCTTGTTTTGTGCAAAACATGCACCATATCATTTTTTCATTTGTGTTACATTTTCCTATATGGCCTTCTCTTCATTTTCATTCATGGTTTTGGTTTTATCTGAGAAGAGAAGGAAAAAAAAAAAAGAAAAGAAAATATTAAAGTAAAGAGGTATGGACATGAGAGAGAGAGAGGGTGAGGGGTCAACCTAGCATGGTTCTCATTTTGTTTTCATTCATCCTTCATCCCTTTCATCTTTTCCTATCCTCCCTCACTCCCATGGCAGCACTTCATCTCCCCCTCCTCTTCAACCCACAAAACACCATTAAATATACACCAAAACACTTCATTCACTTCAATAAAAACATGCACAAGCCTCCTAGCTACACTTTCGACAAAGAAAATGGGATTTTGATGCTCTAGGTGATTCTTGAGTCCCAAATGAGGTAATTCTTTCACTTTAAGTGTAGTAATTCAACTCTTTTAGCAACCTTGCATGTTTAGATGTGTTAAAGTGGGATTTAGTGCACTTTGGAAATTACTAGAGAGGGTTAGGGTTTAATTTGAGTTGTGTGATGAACTTGAGTGTATTTTGTAACCTTAAAACCCCCCAAGGTGTTATAAACCCAGACCAAACACTAATACTAAACCTGAAACCCAAAATAATGAAAAACATAAACTTGTTATGTCGGTTTTGTGAGTATTTGAGGGTGCAGGGAAATCTGGAGTGAACTGGGATTTTTACGAGAGAAGCAAACAAGTCCAGAGACCAAATTGGGACACCACGAGACCCCCCTACCAAAACGAACCCCAACTAAATCCCCCAAACCGAGGAGGCCGGATTTTTGGGGCTTGGGGCCGGCCACATGAAAGAATTGGGTGCCCGGGTTCCTTCAGTAGGTCATATCACCCTATACATCACCCAATACTGTTTGTGCACCTAGTTTTGACCTGAACTAAATTCTAAAGCATGTTTTCTTGGTTTCTGCCTTATGTTTCGTGATGTTTATGAATTCAAGTTTTGATATTTTGTATTGTATTCGATTACTTGACGTTTGTACGTCTATATCTATTGTTATTTGATTGATTTGCGAGGGTAGACCATAGGTTTTGACCTATGTGAGATTCATGTGTCGTTTTGGTTTTGAATTGGATTTTAATGCGGCACGATACGTTATTATATGTAGGTACCCTCACAAAGACTTCGAGACGACAAGCAAGCGCGTGGCGATATCGGCATCGACAAGTGAAGATCAATGTGAGTAGATATATATCTATGGGGGAAGTCGGGTGAATGGCGTATAGCACCCCCACATTTTCGTAAGAATATGATGTGATGTGATATTGATGTACATTTATACGCTATTGTGAGATATGAACCTTACCAAAGGAAAGGCTTTAAGAGATTATGGGGTTAGTGTTAGCGAGAATTGAAGAAAGGACCTTAGTTGGTTTCTTAGTCACGAAACCCTAGAGTAAAGATTTGCGTACACCCGCATACACACACTCGCATACATTTACTTCCTTGTGCGTATCGAGGATGTCATATATATTCATTTTCATACGCATGGATGATGAGGATATTATATGGTATTTGGAGATGAGTCGATGAGATTAGGCATGGTGCCATGAGATCGGTGATGTGATTTGGTTCGTATTATGAGATACGACATGATATTAGCGGATTGATGAGCGATGTGTGTTCACACACATGCGTACATATATGTTGATGATATTAGTATTGTACTAGACTTAGATCAGTACCCTCCCTGTTTATGATATGCGATGATAAGGATATCAGATGAGTAATGAGATAAATATGATATTTGACCCGTACCCAGATTTGGGATGCCGTACGATAGATTTACCGTACGAGATATAATTATGATGTTAGATCCGCATTCCTGACTCGAGGATGTCATATATATATATATATATATATATATTGTATCGTACGTGATACTATTGAGGCGAGATCACCGACTACTATATATATATATATATATATATAGGCCGACTCAGACCTAGGTGGATTTCCTTACCCTTTTGACTGGGTTCGAGTCATACTTGTTTTCAAATGCAGTGAATCGTGAGTACTTTAAAATACCAAACTATATGACTCGTATATTGGGTAGGTTTATTCTTCAGTGTTGCTGTTACTATATCACTTTCTGTATATTCATGATGTTTCATCGCATTGCATGCTTATACATATGTTATTTGTAATTATTATGAAACCCTGCCATCAGGACACCGGCACCATTACCGATGATGCGTATGTTCCACGTTCACCTGCTTACCGGCTCACACACATCATCATCGGTAATTGCCATGTCACGCACACTTTAGAGAATATTATTTCATTGACATAGCTTGCTAGCTGATAGTTGCAATATGTTATCACTTTCATATGCTAGTTTAACTATTGCACTCATTGCATGATATCAGAGGCATTCATATATTCATTGGTCATGCAGTATTATGGAGATTTATGCCGATATTCACTGTTTACTTACTCTTGATTCTTGGATTTCGGACTTCCATGAGATTTCTGGATTTGGGGGAAAACCGCAAGAATATATATATATATATATATATATATATATATATATATATATATATAAACTTCTCTCTCTCCCTCCCTATTTTTAAAATGCAAGTGCAAGTTACGGTTTTCTCGTGATGTATGAGTCGTCCACCATGAGTTTTCATGATAGCTATTGGATTTCGAACCCGTTTCGAGGAGTAGTATGAACCGTCTTGGGTACATGGTGGATCCGGTATGGTACCCCGGGACGAGAGTGATTTCATGGAGGATGATGAGCCTGGCAGGGGCAGACTGCCTACCGGTGATTTTACCTGGCGCGGCGGATATCCGGAGGATACCGTCCGTGGTCGTGTGATTTGATGATATGGGCCGATCCGGATTGACGGAGCCTTAGGTATTGAGATATTGAGATATTGGGATTTGAGACACTGAGATTTTGAGATTTGAGATATTGGGATACTGAGATTTATGTTTTTGTCGATGCTTGACACTGATTTCTTTGTTGATTTCATGATGTATTCTGTTTCCATTGTCATGCATTCATACATGATATATCTGATATGTTGCTATCTGAGGTACTAACACGAGCATGTAGTATTACACTTATACATAGATGGACTAGGGTATGATTTTGAGGATATTACTTGATATGACCTAGGATAGCGTCATACATACGGTTTCTACTCGTAGTTGTTTTCTACTCACGAGTTGGCAATTCACCCTCGTTGTGCCACAGTTCCTTGCAGATTTTGCTGCACAGGTTTCGTTGCGCTTTGCTGGCACACTGTTCCTTCCGGGTGATTGCTTTGGGAAGTGGGATCTTTTGCATCAGGACCACCATTGTATATTTGTTATTTCAGTTGTATCTTGTAAAACTTCATCAACCAGATTTGTATATTTGATAGACATAGATGACCAGTGTATATTATTTCGACCTTAGAGTCGCGTGTTGTATTATTATGGTTTTCTTGATAATTTTGGGTTTTCTTGATAATTTTGATCATCGCTTTTGGCGTTGTATATTATATTGCATCGTGTTGTTTTGTCCGTCGATTGACGAAGAGCTAGCTCCCGCTTGGGGATTCCTTTATTCATTATATATATGCTTTATCAGGTTTTGTACCCATTTGGGGTCAGTATTTACAAAGGAAACTCTGCCGAAATTTTCAGAAAAGACTTGAGATTTTAAAAATGCATACTTCGGCTTATGTTGTTAAACTTCTTGCTTTAAAATTGGTTTTTCTTTCACTCTACTGCTTTACTTGGTTTTGATTTCTGGGTTTTGGCTTACTTAGATTACGTACACCTCGAGACGTTTCGTAGTTTAAGTGCCGGTCATGTTCTGTACTTTTCGGGTCGTGACAGTAGCGGTGTCGGGGTATTGAAGCTCGCCCATGGCGGGATCTGTCGAGGTGCCGTGGACGGAAAGATACGCGGGCAACACGCTCGGTGTGCCACCCTGTGCCAGGGTCTGAGCTCTCTGCAATTCGCCAAAAATTTAAATATATTAGAAAATAACTCTTAATATTACATTATATCACAAAGGCCGGTCTATTGTAATTTACCGATAACTCCATGGCATGAGTAATATTCCTCGAGCCACCTGTATAAGTGGAGCGACCCCTCTTCGCCGACTTCGTATTCTCTTTATTTTGATCGGCATGTTTCTGCACAACACATTTAGATTTAGTTTTCTAATTAAGCAATACAAAAAAATAAATTATATACTAAACAATGAATTACATTTAAAATACATACCTGTTTGCGCTGAGAGTCAAAATATTGGCACAATAGAGGCCATGTATCTACGTCGACTCTCACAAAGGCCGGAGTATGTAGGAAGGCCGCTCTCTCTGCCTCGAGGGTTGCCATCCATAGGGAATAGCAGTCGATCTTCAGCCCATTCCTATTGTATCGACCCTTCGATTGCATGTTCTTCATCAGGCCATGGTACAGAGCGTTAAGATCGAGCACCCTCCCAGGGTGATCAGGGTCGGGTACAGGCTGAAAATCGTAATCCAACTGCAAATACAAAAAAAATGTTATTAAATTGCAAGTGTTAATAATAAATATATTGGATAAATCAAATGAAAATATATATTAATACCCGAGCCTGATCCCAGAAGAGGGCGAATGAGCGCCGGAGCTGGTCGCCCTACTCAACGTGAAGTGGATAGTTCTTCACGAGGCGGCTCTCATCCCCTATATACCGGCCGAACCTCTGGGCATAATCGCCGGTATAGCGATAATCAGGGGTAAAAAAGAGGGGGAATGCTTCCTCCCGTAGCTCTGTCGGGCCTCAGCTTGTGGGACTGATTTGGGCCTCTAGTCCCCCTCTCGGGATGGGGAGGCCCTACGTCTATAAGAAATATCAAGACAATCAATATTAAGAGAAAAGTTGTATTAAGAAATCAAGGTTTAACGAAAATTGAAGTGTGATATTTACCTCTGGCGACTAAAGCACGAGCATGGGCCCGAGCAGCAGCACGAGCGGGACGGTAGTTCCTCCGGTGAGGAACAGCCGGTGACCCGGACGTGGACGCATCTCCAACTAGACAATAAACATTGATAAAATTACATGAAGTTCATGTTTATTCTTAAAGGATATGTAAAATGAATAAATATTTTATATTTATTCATATAAACTTGCAGACTGAGCGGAGGGTATGGAAGTGACGGGAGTGGCCCCTGCACTAGACGAGGACGCACCACCTATAATTAGACAATCAAGTATCAGCTATATAAGTAATTGCAAAAAGAATGCGTATATCAATAATATAACATTCTAAATCAACATGTATACACTATAGGATATATAAACATACCCGCAGGTGTGGTGGTGGGCTCTGCCGGAGATGTGAAGGCACCACCTACAGCCCGAGATGTAAGTGCGTAAGAGCAAAAAGAATGTATGTATATTTATGATATAGCATTCGAAATCAATATACATGCACTATATGATATATAAACATACCTGGAGGTGCGGGAGTGGCCTCTGTCCCTGATGTGGACGCATCACCAACAGCTAGACAATCAAACATTGACAATGTAAGTAATTTTGACATGAACATGAATATATATCTATAATATTACATTCAAAATGAATATGCATGCAATATACCTGGAGGTGTGGCAAAGTCCATACGGAAGGAGGCATCCGAAGGGGTCTCCGATCGGGGTGCAAAACCGGCCCTCTGAAGCTCCCTACGCAGCTCTCCGGGCGGCAGAACCGCTCTGCCTCTGCCGGTGCCGTGGCTGGAGCTCCTGCCGCCCCTCGCTGCTTTCGTCATCGTCATCAAATCTAGATAAAACGGTTCGTGGATGCATTAGACAATCATTACAAGTATTGAATATATATGTATAGATTGTAAAAGATGAAGTAATAATATAACATTACTGATAACCTTTTTCGTTTCGTGGGCGCATTAGACATATCTACTTGGATTTCATCATCGATATCATTTCTAACCCACGTAACTTCATGATCAGCCGAAGACAGCCCGTCTTTCGAAACAGACGGTCGGAGCACTCTAAGTCTTCTCTTTTCTTTATCCTCATCGCTGTCCTCGAATTCTGGGACATCGTTGACATCCCTGGGTTTCCAACGGCATACGACACTCCATCCCGGATGCTTCAAACATTGTGAGTAGTATACTTGGAATGCTTGGTTCAGAAAGATAAACGGATCTTCCTGACCGTAAAATCGAAGTGTGTTCACACTGGTCAATCCATATTCATCTTTCCAAGTCCCAAGATTGCTTCTCCACTTATCCGTATCGGTTCGCGTATCGTACTAAGTACACTGAAATATATAAAAGGGTTCTGATCGTTCGGGATATTGGATGCCGAGTATACAATTTAAGTATCCATAATAAATCACACCATCCGATCCTACCATCGCAATCCCACTATTCTGAGTTGTTCTAGATGTTTCTATGTCCTTAACTTCGAATTTGTATTCAAGGACACCGAATCCATTATAATATGCAACCTCCATACTAGGAAATTGAGCTAAACATCTTGAATCACTCTCTAATGATGCAGACAAGTTCGGATCGTGGATCTAACAAAACAAATTTTACGACAAATACATAACTATATAAGTTTAGATTAGAACTGATAGCAAAAACATGTTATTCGAATAACTTACATGATCTGCAACCCAATCGTAAAAATTATTCTGATGATATTTTTCCAATCGTTCATCATTCCAATCAGGATGCCCCTCACGTACCTCGTTAAAATGAATTCTGTTCTCGACAATAAATTATGACCTGTTTTGTCGGATCCATCCCGAAGATCACATTATTGTAACCATCCCACTGAGCAGTCACGTCCTCTCCAGACAATGGGGTGGAGGTCCAAGAAGCTTCTGATGACCATCAAAGTGAACAGCGTCTAACCTGTAGGGGTGGTTTAGAGGCAGGAAACCTCGATGACCGCAATAACAAACCTTCCTGCTAAAATTCAAAAATTTCGATGTTGTATGTCGATAGCAATGAGGACATGTTTTGTGACATGTACGGACCAACCTGATAGCATTCCATACGTAGGAAAGTCATTAATTGTCCACATTAAAGCCGCACACAGTATGAAGGTTGTATTTGTGTTTGCATCGTAAGTCTCTACACCATCAATGAACAAAGTTTTTAACTCCTCGATCAGAGGTTGGAGATAGACGTCGATATTGTTTCCCGGTGAGTTTGGTCCGTCGATAAGAAGAGGAATCATAAAGTATGATTGGTCCATAGCCAACCAAGACGACAGATTATAAATTATCATTACAACGGGCTATGTGCTGTGGCTTCCAGCCATATAGTTGGATGGGCAGAAGCCATCAGTAGCCAGTCCGAGCCTGACATTGCGAGGATCGCTACTGAATATTGCGTGCCTCCTATCGAAATCCTTCCATGCCGGTGAATCTCTTGGATGACTCATTTTTCCATCTTCACTTGGAGGAGCACGGTGATGCCAAATCATTGTGTCGGCTGTTTTCTTGCACCTAAATAGCCTCTGCAGTCTCTGTGTTATGGGAAAGTATCGTGCTATCTTGACAGGTATATCGGGCTTCTTATCAGAATCTTTCGGCTTATACCTGGCCTCTCCGCATGTTGGATGTTCATATCAGAATTTTGCATTATTATATTCCCCATTCTTAATCATTTTACAAATAAATAGGTGTTTTTGATCCATGTCTGCTAAATAGTTGCAGGTTACAAGTTCTCAGAACAATACAGTGAAAATGGTGAAAAGACGCTACAAATGTGAGACTACGACCAACAAAGAGATGAATCCGCAAGATACCGCCTACCAGTTTGAGAAACAAACGAAGATCAGCAAACAGTTCAATATACAAAGTACAAGGGCAGCACAAAGATTCAAGACTTCAACGCGAAGCTAATGGTAAAAATCCACAACATTCTGCACTGTGGAAATCTGAAAGAAAATAGAAGATATTCTGAGAAACCAAGGGAAGAAACCAGAAGCAAAATGCAACATGAAGCAGCCCTAAAAATATGAGACAGAGGCACCACCATTTGGCCGCGGATCTGCGGCCAAACCAGGCTTATGGCCGCGGAACCGCGGCCGTGCAGTGCACGTGACGGCGGGGTGACGGTGCGTTGACCGGGTCTTCTTAGGGTAAATTTGTAAATTTATGAATGGATCAGATTGTAACCTAGGGTATGAGAGCAAAAGGCCAATAATTCTTGTGCCTCTTTTGGGTGCCTCTTTTGAGATGCCTCTTTTTATCTAAATTTTCAATTCCATTGTAATCGTCAAGAGGTCATCAATAAAGAGTAAGTTTTTTTTTATCTTAAATTTCTTATCTGCCCTAGTTAAGTTTTTTTTATCTTAAAGTTCTTATCTGCCCTAGTTAAGTTTTTTATCTTAAATTTCTTATCTGCCCTAGTCATTTCTGTGCAATTTTTTATCTGCCGTAGTTAAATTCCATTGTTAATGCCCTAATGAGTGCGTAGTTCCTCACTTGTTAGGGTTCGAAGAGGGAAGGTTTGAGAGAAGGATATCTCTCTCACTCCTTTTCTTGCCCTCAAAATTTTTAATTAGGACTCTATGCAAATCAAACACACACCGCTCACTACGGCACCCTATCCCATGAGGTAGCGGTGATACCCTAGTTAAGACCGGTTGTGATTGATTTCCATAGAGGTTAGGGATAAGAGTTAAGAAAGGACGGACAAGGACCAAAGGGAAGAACCCTAGTTTCTTCCCGGTTGTGCTAATCCTCTTTGTTAATTATTACCCTAACACCTAAAATCCTAACCAAGGCATTAAAAGCAGCGAGAAGAATCCATATTTTGGACTGACCTAACCCTAACCCTAGCAAGCCTTTTAATTGATTTAATCTCATTCTTAGATCTTAAAATAAAAACACCATTTTTTGGACTTAACTCGTTAGAACATAAAGATAAGGAATCCATCTCCCTGTGGACCGACCCGTACTCAACCGGCTAGCTACCAAGCGACACCGTTATTGATTGCGGTATATTCTTTGATTTCAAAAATGCATACGCAAAATCTCACCAATCAAATAGCGCCGTTGCCGGGGAGACGGTAGTCTCTTTCTTTGTGTAATTTCGGTTTAATAAAAAAAATAATAAAAAGTAAAAATTTTTTAAAACAATTTCTTTTTTAATAAAATAAAAATAAAATTCATCTTGTTCTTTTTGAGAGGTATTGTGTGAATTGTGCAGGAAAAGAAGTCGGACAGATTCAGATCTGGAAAAATCCAGCGAACAAAACAGCAAATAGAAGATCCGAACAGACAGAGGAGAATCAAAACAGCAAACAGAAAAATTTTGAGGATCTGAACCGACTTACCCACTACGGAACCGTGGCATTAACAAGCAATTGGCGGCGGAACCGCGGCGGTTTGCTGACGTCAGCGCTTCAAAAAGTCTCTGTAAGTATTTTTATCTCCTCTATAACCCCCTGAACTCCACTGAAAAATTTTCCTGCAGGGTTCTTTGCACAAAATTCTTCTCCCTCTCCAATAAATTATTTTTGTACAGGATTCTTTGCGCTGCAAAATTAAAAAATTTTTTTGAAAGTGTTTTAGATTTTGTGTGTTTACTGCTTTGCATTTTTAAAACGGACTTTTAAGGGGCTATAACACCAATCTAGATTGGGTGGGGATTTCATTACCCTTCCTAGGACCCCAAAAATCACAAAAAGCATTTTGCATCAACCCTTGAGTTAATTAAAAAATATTAGACTCAGCCAATAAGGACGGTCATGCTCATTAGGACAAAGGAAAGGTTGTAGGCATCGGTCGTTTATCTAAACCTGACTTTGTGGTGCCTAGGCTAGACAAGTGGGAAAAGAAATTTTAAAAGGCCCGTCTCACGGTGATTCGTGAGCGGATCCCTCCTTTCTTTACTTGTGCTTATCTGGCCACAATTGGCGGTGAAGAGGCGATTTGAGGATCTCACAACTTGCCCTTTGGAACAGTTAGGAGTAGTCTAGTTGACTTAGGAGACCCTAGCTCTAGGCTTGATTGTGCATGTATAAATTGTGATTGTTTGAAATTGTGCCATAGTTCCGTACAAATTTTTGCAAAACTATTTCTAAAAAAACACTTTCAAAAATTTCAAAACTCCAAAAACAAATAATTTTTTTAATAAATAAAAAAAATTTAAAAAATTTTAAATAAAAAAAAATCATCACATCCTTTTTCTTCTCCTTTCTCACATCATGGGTACCCCACCTCGCAAAACTCTTGCCGAACTTTGGTACCCTCAACCAGACATTAATTCCTACGCTCATCGTTTTGGTCGAATTACGAACGGTCCCTCCATGCCCAAAATTTCTTTGAAAGATCGAATTGACGCGTCTAGGAGAAACAGTTGGACTCCGCAATCCACTTTATATCAACCGTTTCAACCTTCACTACCTTCTTTCGTTGATACCCCTTTTGAGAGTCCGGAGGTAACTCCGAAACCCATGTCTATTGCTGAACATATTGAACAATCTCGTAACCGATCTTTCACTCCTTTCAACACTTCTAGTTCTTTGGATCAACAAGTCCATTCACCTTTTTATCCAAATGTTGATCATACTCCTGTCCAACCATTCAATTCCTACCAATCCTACCCGGCTTTTGCACATTCCCTAGACATTGCTTCTACACAGCCATTTGGGAGTTTCCAGAATCCAAACAAATTTGAATCTTTTACTAAAACCCCGTCACAACCCATGTCTAGTCTGGAACAGTCGTTGGAAGCTTATATAGTAGCGACAAACCAACAGATGAGGGATTTGAATGCGTCCATGGCCGCCCTTATACAACCTAGTGACCCGGTAGTTAGTTTCCAACTAGCTCCAAAAATTTCAATGTATGATGAGGCGGTTGGACAGAGTGAGAATTTGAGTGGTGAGAGTGAGCTGTACACACTTCCAAATCAAACCTACCAATCCCCAATTGAATCCCAAAACTCCGGTTTTCAATCAAGTGTCCCAAATAATTCACCAGTTGAAGATAAAACGTGTAATGAGTTGTACGACTTTGTAGTGTTTGATTTACCTGATTGTGAAGAGCCTTTTTCAAGTGAAACCATCACCAATCCTTTTGACATCTACACCTCCACTCTAGAACCTATATTGATTGATATCCATGCTTTTGATGAGGTGTCTGAGAAAATTAATTTTCACTTGATCGAGGATATTGACGTCGGGAATATTTTGGATGATGAACCCGCAGATTTGACTGAATTTTTCTCTCCAATTCATCATCCCGACTCATTAAATGTTTCTCCCGAACTTCATATGCTTCCTAATTTTGATGATAATTGCATGGATGAGATAACTTTTGAAGAGAATTATGAGGATAGTATTGAGGATGAACCAGTTTTGTTTGATGTCGGATTTTCCAATTTATCCTGTCCCTTCCACTGATTGTGTACACCCTCCTGAATCTTTAACCGATACCCTTCCTCACTCACTTCCCCACATCCTCGTTCCGACCTTGCAAGAGATCGTATCCCTTTCATTTTCAATGTCTGGTTTACCAAGTTCGACATACCCATGTTTTCTCACGAATCTTGAGGGATTTGACCTCATTTCTCATTGGGTTGATAGATTAGCACAATCTCTTTTTATACATCGGTCATTACAAAATGTGCTAATTTATACACTCCATTTCCACCCTCAAATTCGTATTCCACTTCTTTCTCCCATTTTCTTTGGTTCTTCTTCTTCTAATCTTCCTTTAATGATACCGAGTGTTAATGAATCGCAATCCGATATTTTGAGTTCGATAATTCTAGAAAAACAACTTGATTTAGAATCTTTTGAGAATAAGGTAGATGAGCTTTACGAGTCTCCTACCTCCGTAATTTTTGAAAAATCAAGTGTGTTGAATTCTGGCGTGACACTTATTGACATTGAAATGTTCAATCGGACCTTCGATGAAAGTTTCGAAGATATTTTCGCCGACGAACTCGCATTCTTAAACGACGCGGATTTTGTGATTAATCAACCTACACCCGAAGAAGTCGAACCACCACCACCATTTCTTTTTCCCTTCCGCCATTCTTCTCCTCCACCGAGACCGTATACTGCTTCTATCTCCACATGGTCTCGTGTGCTTCTCATCTCTTTTCTCTACACTCCATTCTTTCACCAACCACACCATTATAACGATAAATTTTTTGAATGGTTGGTGCTAACCTTTGGCTTGTGTAAGGCCCTGTATAGTTTGTTACTGTGTTTTTCTCCTCCCTAACTCTGAACTTTAACGCTTAAACAGTGGAAACACTGTCTCACTTAAGTTTGGGGGGGACCTTTTTGTATATATATTTTGTTTTTCTTTTAACAATAAAAAAATATTTAAAAAAATAAACAGGGAAGTGCCGACATTTTTGACCCTCTTGGTGTGGCATGACAGTGAGGGCACTGTCAAGTTTAAGTTTGGGGTATGCTCGGTAAGATTTCTTGCTTCGCATTCATGTGTATATTTTTTGCATTTGCTTACTTATTTTAAAATCCATAAAAATTGAAAAATTTTAAAAATTATAAAAATTGAAAAGTTCAATTTTGGCCATATTTGACTTTAAGTTCAACATGATGGTTGACTAGTTAGGAAAAAACTAGATCCTAACCATGGTAAATTAAAAACCCTAAAAATAACCTTTCTTAAAATTTAACGGTAGAAAATATATGTCCTTGTAATTTACTTAGAAATAGGCAAATTTTGAGTTCAGTTCTTGGGCTAAGTCAAAATAGGGGAAGAGTATTGAAATTTTATTTAAGTGTAAGTCTGAAAAATAATTCTGAACCTTAAGTCTAAATTCTGAAAATATATACCCTACAATTAGCACCTACACGTACCTTGAAACTTGGAATAGTAGAGAATACCTTGAAATGCTCTTGTCTAAAATCCTTAGTATGAAGGAAAATAAAAAAAAGTACAATTTTGACTAAAGAGATAAAAAAAAATGAACACTGGTTTTGTAATTACTTGAGGCTGCATAAATAGAAAAATATATAACGAGGGTGCCTTATCACCTAGTGCCTTAGACCAACTGGTTTGGGAGTCACTACTAAGCCTTAGGTATTGCAAGACGAGAAATTACGCTTTAATGCGCGAACACATTTTGTAATCGGTCATTAGTACCCCAAGAAGTATTAACGGTCGCATGAAGGATGTGTGAGCAATTTCATCTAAAATTCACCAATTAAAAGTACTTTAGACAATGGACAAGAGTATGATAGCTTGAATTGAATTTCCAAGTGTAGGGGTGATACATAGACACACGTAGCGGTATATGATTGGGGTTTGGATGAGAGATAGGAATGAAAAATATGACTTATATCTTTAGTAGAGATGATAGAAATTCCTGAGTGGAGATGGAACTTTAGAAGGAAAATTCAAAAGATGCTGAAAGGTGAATAAATTTTCAAAACATATACGATCTTAAGTTAAATGAACAGGAAGTGTGAAAAATATGGGTTGATGATTTATACGTTAAAGATAATAGAATTTCTTGCTAGAACACCGAATTGAAGAATGAAAGTCAATAGGTTAAATTGATAGGATTTTGTGGGTAGTATCCACCGAAAACCCTCAGGAGACAACACTCCTCCTACTAGGGACACCTAGAGGTTTAACGGCTTGTTGCACGAGCTCAATGCAATCGCGATTCCCTGCGAAAGTGAGGTTAGGATTTTTTCGAGAATAAAATTGGCTTTGCTCGGGACGAGGATAAGTTTGGGGGTATTTGTTCATATCAGAATTTTGCATTATTATATTCCCCATTCTTAATCATTTTACAAATAAATAGGTGCCTTTGACCCATGTCTGCTAAATAGTTGCAGGTTACAGGTTCTCGGAACAATACAGTGAAAATGGTGAAAAGACGCTACAAATGTGAGACTACGACCAACAAAGAGATGAATCTGCAAGATGCCGCCTACCAGTTTGAAAAACAAACAAAGATCAGCAAACAGTTCAATATACAAAGTACAAGGGCAGTACAAAGATTCAAGACTTCAACGCGAAGCTAACGGTAAAAGTCCACAACATTCTGCACTGTGGAAATCTGGAAGAAAATAGAAGATATTCTGAGAAACCAAGTGAAAAAACCAGAAGCAAAATGCAACATGAAGCAGCCCTAAAAATATGAGACAGAGACCCCACCATTTGGCCCCGGATCCGCGGCCAAACCAGGCTTATGGCCGCAGAACCGCGGCCGTGCAGTGCACGTGACGGTGGGTGTGCGTTGACCGGGTCTTCTTAGGGTAGATTTGTAAATTTATGAATGGATCAGAATGTAACCTAGGGTAGGAGAGCAAAAGGCCAATAATTCTTATGCCTCTTTTAGGTGTCTCTTTTGAGATGCCTCTTTTTATCTAAATTTTCAATTCCATTGTAATCGTCAAGAGGTCATCAATAAAGAGTAAGTTTTTTTATCTTAAACTTCTTATCTTCCCTAGTTAAGTTTTTTTTATCTTAAAGTTCTTATCTGCCCTAGTTAAGTTTTTTATCTTAAATTTCTTATATGCCCTAGTTATTTCTCTGCAATTTTTTATCTGCCGTAGTTAAATTCCATTGTTAATGCCCTAATGAGTGAGTAGTTCCTCACTTGTTAGGGTTGGAGAGGGAAGGTTTGAGAGAAGGATATCTCTCTTGTTCAGTTGATAAAACTGCACATTTGTTATTACATTTTTCCTACCATTTTCATATTAAAAAAGGACTTTATTATAATATATCATACTTATGAGGGTTTATGTGTAAAAATACTATTTTCCATGTGTTGATATATTATAATTATAATTTTTTAGGAAAATGTATGCAAATAAATTCATTGACCAAATCCTAGTAGAACAAAGTCTACTAAATATTATTTGAGTTGTTGTGCAGAATATTTCCAAGTTGTGCAGAATTTTTCAAGGACTAGAATCAAGCAAATCAAGTTGTTGAAGAAGACTTGCTTAATTAAGAATCAAAACTTGGAGACCAAGTCTGGCAGCAACCACGAGAAGATTTCCAAATTCTAAAGGTTCCAAGGATCGCCAAATGTCACTACGAGGCAGCCCCCTCAAAATTCTTATCCCTCCTCTCTTTTTCAACACATCTAAAGTAAGAATAAAAGATTCAACGTTTCCCTGAGGATGACCCGTACTCACCTCGGTCTAGCTACACGCGACACCGTTCTGATTGCGGTTAACTACAAAACACTTTTTCACATCAATCATCTCTCCCTCCTTTTCTTGCCCTCATAATTTTTAATTAGGACTCTATGCAAATCAAACACACACCGCCCACTGCGGCACCCTATCCCATGAGGTAGTGGTGATACCCTAGTTAAGACCGGTTGTGATTGATTTCCATAGAGGTTAGGGATAAGAGTTAAGAAAGGACGGACAAGGACCAAAGGGAAGTGTTGCGCCACGGCAGCGCCCCGGCCGTCTTACCGAGGCCAAAATGCGGAATCAAAAATTTTCCTTACTTGGAAACTGGCGCTACCGCGGACAATGAAAAACCCGGATCGTTAACCATTAACCTATACTAGCTAACAAAAGATGGGAAGAGAAGTATACCAAGGGATCCGAGTCCTCCGGTCTTCTCGTCATCATCCCGATCTCCCGCGGAAAATCCTGTCTCCATGTCGTCGCCTCCTCGCCGGAAGGGCACCACGTCGCCTGCATCTTTTACGGGCTCCCACCTCAATACCGAGGCAACTCGGGCGCGAAGTTGGCTAGCCGACGCGTCCAAGATTTGTTGTAGAATGTGTAGTGTAGAGGCTATGTCTCATATGGGGTTTGTTGCCTTTGAGGATGATGGAGGAATCAAGATAAGAAAAATGGTGCTTGCATTTTTCTAGCATGGAAGAATGAGATCAAGAATGCCACACTCTCAAGAATGAAAACCTCTTCTTCTCTTCTCTCAAATATGAAAAAAAAAACTTCTCATCATAGAATGGTGGAGGAAAGAATATGTAGCAAGAAGGGAGCTGAGTGTAGGATAAAGAGAATGGTGACTATACTCAAAAACATCATCATAACAAACTTACATCAACACCAATCAAAGATCAAATCCTTTCTCATCACTTCTAATCTCAAAAAGGCAAGCCATCATGAAAAGCAAAGATGCTTAATCTTTCAGAATGCCACAAATACAAAGAACCCCTCCACAAATGGTTATTTGCAAACTTGCAAATAACCCCCCTCCATCGGGAAAGTCCGGCCGGGAAAGAACAAAGGAAAACCGGCCGGAACGGAATGCAAACTGGCAACTCCAGAAAACTGGTCCCGTAATAAATTACAGGAAAACCCCGATACTGTGCATACACACCCACATCTGTATTCCAACCGGATACAAATGCAATGAGACAAAATCTACACTGTACTAAATTAGGATCCGGCTTAAACCAAAGCCGACTAGTAATATCCGTTCGATCCTGATCCGTGCAATACCGCACGAATCTGATCGAACCTTGCCATATATCCATACGGCCACAGGTACAAACTGTCCGATCCTGATCCGTGCAATACCGCACGTATCTGATCGGACCCTGCCATATCTCCATATGGCCTCTACAGCGTTTCGCCCGAAAGCCTGAGTAACTGAAAGTGTGGTGGACTCTAAAGACTCGTCAATACTATGGCTGTGGATTTAACCACTAGCACGTCAGAGGTATAAGCCAATACGTGACGGGCCACCAGCTATTGACCAAAAGGGACGTCGATGAGCGAACTTATCCTGACACCCTACTGAGCCTGTCAGTGACAATATCCGTACAGTCCGGTCCGTTCGTCTATCAGCATCGCATGGCGGGCCTAGGGGGTTGGTAAAAGTCAGACCCCCAAAAGCGGTACAAGTCGTGTCGGAGTGTAGCCCAGAACGTCCTGAGATACTACTGGAATACCTACCAGTAAATCTCCTGCCTCGGCCGAGGGCTTTGCGTAATGGCTCTCCTAGACACAGCGCGACCTCACCCCCAATACCGGGAGAGACGAACCCCTGAAGATCCGCTCACTGCCTCCATGTGGCTCGGGACTGTACCCAACTAAAACCTGTTTGCACGACTCCTTTGAGCCGTGGTAGGGTAGTAATCAAAGCACAGTGGGAACTCACACGAGACAAATGACGATCTCAGGTCGATGAACTAACCTGTACACATGTCACCAGGAAACTGCTATCTGACGTCTGGTATAATCCCAACTAGCAGGTTCCCGGCGAGTCATGTCCGGTGTACTCATAACCTAATGAGCACCTGTATACATCTTAGGTGAACCAACTGACACCAGTGGCTTGTGAGACCGGCCACCGCCCCTCGTCGGGGTCTCGACTGTATACACTAGTCTACTAATGGAGTATCGATGCCCAGTCTCGAAACTCCCACGACTAGGGACCTTTTAAGGATGTGCTTATAGACCCCAGCTCCCACGTATATGATCGCCATCATACTGCTGGTCGTCAAGCAAGAATCCTAGGGGCTCTATCAACGTGTAATAGCGACCTGTTAGGTCACCTAAAGCAGTACACGATGATAAAGATAAACCAGATAGCATACTATCATCTTGAGTAAGACTGTCCTACCGGGATAGGTCCTCCCTCAATCATCGCAATCACGTGCCTGTGATCCAATAATTGACTCTGAGGGCACTATCTCCAACAATCTCCCACTTGCACTCAAGGCTAATTATTGCGATGTCGCATACTCACATCCCGTGTGATACCGAACACCCAACTCCTCTACTAGTCAGTCTCACAAAGCTAGTTTGCGAAACTATTGCGTTCGAGGAATAGCCTCAGTGAGTGGATCCGCTGTGATGTTTCTTTCTATGTCTCTCTATATCTCAAGTTCGCGGAGAAAGCCATCTCCCGAAATGAGCAATACCTGTCTTAGAGTATGTCTGGATATCTGATGGGACCTAGCTCATAAATGAACTCCAAATCCAAACCTCTTAGACTGTATCGATAACTGAACTTAATCAGTACCCAGCGCCATGCCTCCCTCAGTATTGCCTTGGACCACCTGTCCAAAATACTGCCCCTCGTCAGAAGGAGAAACTATAACTCTGACAGCCACTCTGCCATCCATGTCACCTTGGAAGCCTGGAATGATAACCGTCTCGTAAAAGAGGCTGTCGTTATCACATCCCTAGAACATCAACTTATGTTCTAAAACTGCTTCCGACTGTTTCTCCAGGATTGGATTAATATCAGCTTATTGCAGCTACTGCAAGAACAACATCTGGTGTGGTACTTGACATCTCATGATTGACTCAATTGCCTAAGCAAGTGATCTGTCAATCATGCGTATCCCTCTCCCCTTTAGTCTGTAAGACACCTTTAGAGAGGGTGACTCCATTACCTGCAGGTGTACTACCGTGCCAGGAGTCGTCCATTCTAAATACTCATAGAATGCTGTCAAGGTACCCAGATTAGGAAACCACCCAAATCTAGATCTAAAACCATAGATCTAGTAACCAGAATGTCTGATATAATATCCAAGTCCTGTGTGGAGAAAACACTGTGTGACAACCAAAGTATAACCGATCGTAGTATAGGAATATCACTTCCTACTCTGTGTATGTCATCTAAAACCAGGACATCACACCCTATTACCTTCTTAACAGATCCATCCCCTATTCTGATGACGTGAAACCTATGACTGTCACATCAGAAATAGATGATCTATCTCCGCTATATCTGCTTTAGTCTATAGACATAAGCCTGATGTCCACCAATGCTTCCGCTGCTCCCACTGACTACGACAACCCTCTGGCAGAGTCATATAGACGTGCACTTCTAAAACTAGTTTAGAATGACGCTATATTCATCCTTCTGCCGGGTTTCGGAGCCTGGAACAATAGCAATGGCAAGTGTGGGTAAACAAGAACTTCCCTGTCACCGTCCTTGAGGCTACCGGAGTACCTCTCGGGTGCCTGAAGTTACCCACCATATCTGCGGAGTGGCCAATGGAACGTCAAATCAGATTGAATCTTTAGGTTCCTTATCAAATCTTCAGTAATCGTTTGCGGTTCTGGAATCGCTTCCAGTTCTACCATACTCCCACTACTGTTTTCTGAAAAATAACCATTTCCTTTTAAAATGTGGCGAGTTAAGAACAATATCACTATTGATCTTCCAGATGGTAGAAAGTCAACCCTCGTCATAGCCTGGGTCAACCCACAAACAGCCATTACAGAAACGTGCCTTGAGTTGTCCAGTGTCTGGTTTTAATCATAAGCCGGACAACTCCCCGTACCTTAACAATGTTAAGATATGAACTGTACTATATCCAATATAGAACCAGAGGCACTGATTTAATTGAACCAGATTCAAATCATGCAGCTATCTCCAGTGCATGTCAACTAAATGGAAGGAGGCCGATCAGCGTTACTCAACTTAGGAATGCTTCCAATTATGAGTAACCTGAAAGAGAAGCAATTTCTCTTTATCATTACTATCAACTGAATACCATACACAAGTATCTACATCTTCGATCACTTTGAAGAATCCCGATACTTGCTACACCTGGTACTCTACTCTATTCAAATACCTATAACTCCTCAAAACTTAGACCCTGTGCTTCTACGAAACACATGTCTAAGAACTAGAGAAGTTAAAAGTAAACAGAATATAGTATGAGGACCAACCCCTCTGTCCTAATGGACACTGGACAACATACAATACTCTGTATAAGTCCGCTGAGTATAACAAGTCTTTCACTGTGTGTCGTAGGTTGAAAACTGTACTTATGGTTAAGAAGAATTACATCGCTGTTTAATGCTCCTTACCTAACCATCCACTGATATAGGTAAATGTCGTAGACATAATTTCAGAAAGGTATATCTCACTCTATAAAAATAGACGTACAGATATATCAATTTGAAATTGGTGCACAATAGCGGATATTCAAAATCAAATATTTACCGACCGGCAAACAGCCCAGGTGATCTCCTCAAATATCACCGATTACAACGAATCCCGATATAATGAGGATGATCACCCAATTCCCAATAACTTACTCCCACTCATCATCTGTAAAACCATACAGATGTGAGAATCAAACCTGGTAAATACATACCCTGGAGCAAGTGTCTAATCGGGAAATCAGTTTTCTTTTAACAGTACACAGTTGAAACTGAAACATTGAAATGTTTCGGTGGGGTATTCCGGTATTCTTAGTAATGCCTCTTCCATTATCCAGATTCACAACTGTAACCGTATATCTCTTTGCCATCTGTCCAAATCCCTTTATATGTCTTTAGTCATTACCGTCTGCACACCCCTTTAGGCCAAATGGTTTTCTTCCTTCCCTACCGTTCGGCACCAGCCTATGGTTTGGAAAAAGACTATCCAATAAGCATAAAAGGTGTACTGTCCTAATCCTAGGAGCATTCGCAAAGCGAGAGAAGGTGAAGATAAAAGACAACCGAATAAACCTTATTCCTATTTCTCCTGAACCAGAATCCATCCCCGAACTGGAACAAGTTCCTTTCGAGTTCGTAGATAACCATACGATGGATTATCCAATAAACTTGGGATCTTCGTAGTGATACGGAGTGTCCTGGAGAAATACAAAGGTGATTTAGGATTGGCGAAGAAATACTTGGTTCGGTCGTGAATAGCAGTCGCAATTTACTTTGCCCTCTTACTAATCCCTTTCTTTGTCTTAACTTAATACCTTCTGCACACCATCGTTATGCTAATTGGTTTTCTTCATTCCCCACCGTTCGGCACCAGCCTAAGGTTTGGAAGAAGACTATCCAATTTGCATAATAGGTGTACTATCTCCTAAACCAAGGAGTACTCGCAATGAGAGAAGGTGAAAAGAAAAGACAACTGAATAATCCTATTCGTTTTCTCCAGAACCAGAAACCATCCTCGAAGTCCTTCGAGTTCGTATATAACCATATGATGGTTTTGTCCAATGGAAGTGGACGTTCGTAGTAATACGGGGTGTCCTGGAAAAAAGGGTAAAAGTAGGAGTGGCAATGAGGTTTGCAACTCTGACAATCCAAAAGCCAGTGTTAAGAAGGTTCGGTCAACTTGGTCACTGAGTCATAGTCCAGGGTCGGGTCAATGGTCGCTGCCAAAGAGAGAGAGAAAAGAAACACTCAGCGTGCACTCTAACCTAGATCAGAATGGTTATCACTTTATCTAATCTGGAAACCTCCCACTGTAACCTCAAATTCTTCCCCAAACCTGAAAGAAGAATTAGTCGGGATCACCCGAGGAGTAAACCAACTCATCAGTGGGAATCGGGATCCAACTATCATCGCATGATAACTTGACGGAATCCACTCAAGTCACCACACTCCAGAAGGTATGCGCATGCCTGGTAAGTTTCAGTTTCTTTAGAAACTCCCGATGTGATTTTTACCCCAAGCGGTTTATGACCTTGACTAGGTCAACAAACCATAAACCGCCAGTCAAGTTCAACCCGTCATTTTTCTGGATTGCATTAAACCCACCCGTACGTGCCCTTGACTAGGTCAACAAGGCCGCACGACTGTCTTAACCAATCCCACTTATGCAACAAACAAGTACCACTTAGCTACCGAACACTACGTCTTGACTAGGTCAACAAACGCAGCACGAATACCAAATAATACCTGTAGGAAATGACGGAGGGCTACGAATGGTTTTTGGCGAAAAACCTTTAACGTAATGAACTTGATATCGTTGAAGGAACTGCATAGCCTTTTATAAAAATATAGTGACGAAAACCTTCGCTAAAGAGGTCACTCCCGGTGAAGGGATCTCGGCTCTTTCCCCGTAGAATGAGGTGCAGGATATTCCAACTGAATACCACGATGCAAAGCAAAAGTAATCGGCTATAGTGAAGTTAATGCCCTGACGCAAACTTATGTCCAAGGGGTCACTCCCGGTGAAGGGATCTCGGCCCTTGCCTCGTCGACTGAGGAGCAGGATACTCCAAATGAATACCACGATGCAAAACAAAAGTGAACGTCCTTGCAATAACAGCTTTTTGAAAAGTGTTCCAACAACATCAGAATAGGTTTGTTTATCTTGCATTGATCCAAATCAACGCAGTCCCATCAATTGATCACACCACAAAGAACGAAAATATACTGACGTACGTATATGCCATCTGCATTCGCTACTGGGTCCCGTCATCACCCGTTAGGTTAGCTAACTAACGGCAGAGCGGGGACTGGACTAGCGTGGGTGAAAAACATATACAACATCTACTAATATATATACCAATATATTATATTTCGCTCAAGGCGTGAATAAAATGCAACATCACAGAAATGTACAGCATCACAGAACAATACAGATATCTGGAAGCCCCGGGTTTCACAGAGCCGCTGCTGAAACCCGACGTTCCCCTGGTCGTGTGGATAGCCTGTGCAATGAAATCCTAGACCCCTACGGGCGCGGCAAGTCACCCGCCAAAACCTGAAGCGAGGCAGCCCCCTTCAGCTCCGTGAATGGACCACCCAGCACTTCACGGAATCCGGTAACTTGGGCACCCCTCCTGGGTCAAACTGTACCCCCTACGAGTGCGGCGAATAGCCCGCCAATCCTAGAGTGAAGCCACCTCCGTCTCAATGCCATGAGATGCGGGCCCGTTGCCCTCTAGAACCCGGCTATCCGTGCACCCCTCCGCGAGGTAATCCTAGTACAGAAAGTAAAATATACATACAACGGGTACATCGACCGCAACCAGGTCGTGCCCCAAAAGAATAATACAAACAGGCAGTGACGGCAGTCCACATGTCGGACGCTCGCCCCGCAATATCAAATGTACATAATACAACCACAACTGTACTAGCATTGCATCCAGGCTATCCCCCACGACCGATCCGCAACATCACAGCATAAACATAGAACATCAACGTGAAAATCACGTTCGCAAATCCGTCTAACCGGGCTATCGCAGTTAGACAGGATTTACCGATCATGTGACATTCACGGTCGTAGATATAATGTAAATACTGTGAAATAATGTGTTTAAAATATCCAATCGATCAAAAATTAACAAGTGGGCCCCCAAGCAATACTGTAGCAGATCAAGAAATTCTGGGCCCAATGTTATTATTCCAAAACCCCTAAAAACAGCCCAGAAGCCCACTGGAAAATTTCGACCCATTGATCCCTCAAACCTGCGGCGGAACCGCGGCAACAAGGGGGGTTTTGCCGCGGTTCCGCACTCTACCTGAGAGATCAATGTCTCGAATTTTCCCAGAACTCTTAGAACTTCCTGTACATCAATTTTCTACAACCTGAAAAATTTTTAGAGCCCGGAAAAAATCGACAGAAAACTGATGCAAGCAAAACGCAGTTTATGGAATTTTGGTCGATCGGATAAGTAAAACGCATTAGAACAAGCTAGGCAAGGTTAATGGCGTGGCTCTGATACCATGTTGCGCCACGGCAGCGCCCCGGCCGTCTTACCGAGGCCAAAATGCGGAATCAAAAATTTTCCTTACTTGGAAACTGGCGCTACCGCAGACAATGAAAAACCCGGATCGTTAACCATTAACCTATACTAGCTAACAAGAGATGGGAAGAGAAGTATACCAAGGGATCCGAGTCCTCCGGTCTTCTCGTCATCATCCCGATCTCCCACGGAAAATCCTGTCTCATGTCGTCGCCTCCTCGCCGGAAGGGCACCACGTCGCCTGCATCTTTTACGGGCTCCCACCTCAATACCGAGGCAACTCGGGCGCGAAGTTGGCTAGCCGACGCGTCCAAGATTTGCTGTAGAATGTGTAGTGTAGAGGCTATGTCTCATATGGGGTTTGTTGCCTTTGAGGATGATGGAGGAATCAAGATAAGAAAAATGGTGCTTGCATTTTTCTAGCATGGAAGAATGAGATCAAGAATGCCACACTCTCAAGAATGAAAACCTCTTCTTCTCTTCTCTCAAATATGGAAAAAAAAAACTTCTCATCATAGAATGGTGGAGGAAAGAATATGTAGCAAGAAGGGAGCTGAGTGTAGGATAAAGAGAATGGTGACCATACTCAAAAACATCATCATAACAAACTTACATCAACACCAATCAAAGATCAAATCCTTTCTCATCACTTCTAATCTCAAAAAGGCAAGCCATCATGAAAAGCAAAGATGCTTAATCTTTCATAATGCCACAAATACAAAGAACCCCTCCACAAATGGTTATTTGCAAACTTGCAAATAACCCCCCTCCATCGGGAAAGTCCGGCCGGGAAAGAACAAAGGAAAACCGGCTGGAACGGAATGCAAACTGGCAACTCCAGAAAACTGGTCCCGTAATAAATTACAGGAAAACCCCGATACTGTGCATACACACCCACATCTGTATTCCAACCGGATACAAATGCAATGAGACAAAATCTACACTGTACTAAACTAGGATCCGGCTTAAACCAAAGCCGGCTAGTAATATCCGTTCGATCCTGATCCGTGCAATACCGCATGAATCTGATCAAACCTTGCCATATATCCATACGGCCACAGGTACAAACTGTCCGATCCTGATCCGTGCAATACCGCACGTATCTGATCGGACCCTGCCCTATCTCCATATGGCCTCTACAGCGTTTCGCCCGAAAGCTTGAGTAATTGAAAGTGTGGTGGACTCTAAAGACTCGTCAGTACTATGGCTGTGGATTTAACCACTAGCACGTCAGAGGTATAAGCCAATACGTGACGGGCCACCAGCTATTGACCAAAAGGGACGTCGATGAGCGAACTCATTCTGACACCCTACTGAGCCTGTCAGTGACAATATCCGTACAGTCCGGTCCGTTCGTCTATGAGCATCGCATGGCGGGCCTAGGGGGTTGGTAAAAGTCAGACCCCCAAAAGCGGTACAAGTCGTGTCGGAGTGTAGCCCAGAACGCCCTGAGATACTACTGGAATACCTACCAGTAAATCTCCTGTCTCGGCCGAGGGCTTTGCGTAATGGCTCTCCTAGACACAGCGCGACCTTACCCCCAATACCGGGAGAGACAAACCCCTGAAGATCCGCTCACTGCCTCCATGTGGCTCGGGACTGTACCCAACTAAAACCTGTTTGCACGACTCCTTTGAGCCGTGGTAGGGTAGTAATCAAAGCACAGTGGGAACTCACACGAGACAAATGATGATCTCAGGTCGATGAACTAACCTGTACACATGTCACCAGGGAACTGCTATCTGACGTCTGGTATAATCCCAACTAGCAGGTTCCCGGCGAGTCCTGTCCGGTGTACTCATAACCTAATGAGCACCTGTATACATCTTAGGTGAACCAACTGACACCAGTGGCTTGTGAGACCGGCCACCGCCCCTCGTCGGGGTCTCGACTGTATACACTAGTCTACTAATGGAGTATCGATGCCTAGTCTCGAAACTCCCACGACTAGGGACCTTTTAAGGATGTGCTTATAGACCCCAGCTCCCACGTATATGATCGCCATCATACTGCTGGTCGTCAAGCAAGAATCCTAGGGACTCTATTAACGTGTAATAGCGACCTGTTAGGTCACCTAAAGCAGTACACGATGATAAAGATAAACCAGATAGCATACTATCATCTTGAGTAAGACTGTCCTACCGGGATAGGTCCTCCCTCAATCATCGCAATCACGTGCCTGTGATCCAATAATTGACTCTGAAGGCACTATCTCCAACAGGAAGAACCCTAGTTTCTTCCCGGTTGTGCTAATCCTCTTTGTTAATTATTACCCTAACACCTAAAATCTTAACCAGGGCATTAAAAGCAGCGAGAAGAATCCATATTTAGAACTGACCTAACTCTAACCCTAGCAAGCCTTTTAATTGATTTAATCTCATTCTTAGATCTTAAAATAAAAACACCATATTTTTTGGGCTTAACTCGTTAGAACATAAAGATAAGGAATCCATCTCCTTGTGGACCGACCCATACTCAACCGGCTAGCTACCAAGCGACACAGTTATTGATTGCGATATATTCTTTGATTTCAAAAAAGCACACGCAAAATCTCACCAATCATTGGACACTCTTTCAAATCCGAATTCTCTTTCCGGTACAACACGCAATTTTTAGGACATGCTTGAATTTTCTCACACTTCAGACCCAAATCAGACATCATCTTCCGGGCTCCGTACCCGCTGTCGGGCACGTTATTTCCCGGGGGCATAGAATCTTTTAAGAATGAAAGAAGCATTGTGAATGACTTGTTGCTCTATCCATTTAGGCACTTAATCTGGAAAAGTTGGACGAACCATGAGAGGGTGGAATACTTTGCATTCTCATAAATTGGTTTTCTAGCATCATTCATGAAATTTTCATATTTATCCGCACGCGGTCCCTGACCGGAAGGAATGTCATCTTCGGTACGAATAGATTCACCTAGGGCAGCCTCTACCATATCCTCAATTTTTTCTGATGGAAAGAAATTACCGTCTTCTTCTTCTACCGCATTACCGTCTTCTCCTTCTTCTCCTGCCACATTATCGTCTTCTCCATTTCTCCTGCCGCATTATCGTCTTCTCCTTCTTCTGCCGCATTACTGTGTTCTTCTCCTTCCCCATGATATAGCCAAGTTGTATAAAGTCTAGTAAAACCATTTTTTACGATATGAAGCTCTGCCAATTCTACCTTCTGCCAGTACTTATTCCCACATCTATCGCACGGGCAGAGAATCTTCTCTATCACGATCTTATTATGTGCGCGTGCAAATTCAATAAAAGCAGCAACTCCTGCAACAAACTTAGGTTGCATACATTGTTGCCAATCCACATACATCCGGTCCTTAACTCTGACGTACTCATGGGCCATGTTAGACTGTATAACATATAAATTGTAGGTTATGATGACTATATTGAGAAATCGAAGAACGGGATGGTTATTGACAAAGGAGAAAATCCGTGTATATGCTTTGTGTATGCGTTTGTCGTTGAAAAGAATAAATTATCGATAATCAAAATTATATTTGAGGATACTCATGTATGAGTTGTATTCTATATATGTGTGTTTCAATTTATGATTTCGCTTAAGTGTAGGGTTGTTAGTGTGTATGAGCTGTGTGTGCGTTTGTTGTGTATTCGTGTTGTATGTGTGTGTTTCGGCAGTCGGGGGTAAGGCTTCTATCCAATTAAGAATGTATAGAGCGGACACCCATTCACTTGTGCTTTCAACTGTTTCGAGTAAATTTCGACAGCACCTCCCTGCTGTTCTCCGAGTACACTGTAATAGAATAGATAATCATTTCAAAGCTGTGAAACAACGTTGAAATGAACATCTAATCTATCTTTGTACACGGAGAACCAGCGGAAAAGTACCGACGAAATTTCTCGAAACAGATGAAAACACAAGTGAATGAAGGTGTTTGCTTTATACATTCCTAATTTGTCCACACGGGACAAATCTATCGGTTATCATACGATTGAATCTTCTTGTCACATAGACTACACGACGGTTGTTAGTACCGAGCTATACCGTCCGATATTTAACAACCTTCGTATAGTTCTATGTCACGACGAACATCGAACATATGTTAACCGATAGGCGGGGACTAAGTGTCGCTTTGAGTTTCATATATGAGTATCGATGAGAATATGAAAGTTTCATATTATCATCGAGTATCATATATTGGTTTTAACTTGAACATCTTGAATCACTCTCTAATAATGCGTTTGTTGTGTATTCGTGTTATATGTGTGTGTTTCGGTTGTCGGGGGTAAGGCTTCTATCCCATTAAGAATGTATAGAGCGGACACCCATTCGCTTGTGCTTTCAACCGTTTCGAGTAAATTTTGGCAGCACCTCCCCGCTGTTCTCCGAGTACACTGTAATAGAATAGATAATCATTTCAAAGCTGTGAAACAACATTGAAATGAATATCTAATCTATC
Organism: Agapanthus africanus; assembly: GCA_030015575.1. NCBI lineage: Eukaryota > Viridiplantae > Streptophyta > Magnoliopsida > Asparagales > Amaryllidaceae > Agapanthus > Agapanthus africanus. The sequence continues at coordinate 580,037,315 of CM057340.1, read as the reverse complement.
TTTGTACACGGAGAACCAGCGGAAAATTCCCGACGAAATATCTCGAAACGGATGAAAACACAAGTGAATGCAGGTGTTTGCTTTATACATTCCTAACTTGTCCACACGGGACAAATCTATCGGTTATCGTACGATTGAATCTTCTCGTCACATAGACTACACGACGGTTGTTAGTACCGAGCTATACCATCCGATATTTAACAACCTTCGTATAGTTCTATGTCACGACGAACGTCAAACGTATGTTAACCGATAGACGGGGACTAAGTGGCGCTTTGAGTTTCATATATGAGTATCGATGAAAATATGAAAGTTTCATATTATTATCGAGTATCATATATTGGTTTTAAGTTAAACATTTAACATGAATAGGTTTTACGTTTACGTTTCGTTATTAAAGGTTCGAAATTTCAAGTTTAGGCTAAATTTTTCTTGCGTTCACGGTAAAGTTGTACGTTTACGTTATCATCGAGTATCCTACTGCAATGAACTAGTGTATCCTACAAAATAAACTAGTGCACCATAAACCTAAATAACCCAAATTAACCTAATTAACCGCAATTAACCATAATCGTTACCCTGACACAAATTATCCCTAATTAACCCAAACTTAACCCAATTTACCCAAATTAACCTAATTAACCCTAATCAACCCAACATTAACCAAATTTACCCAAATTAACCAAATTAACCCTAATCAACACCCTAACCCTTTCAAATTATCACTAATTAACCCAAATTAACCCTGACCTCTAACCCTAAACCTGACCTTAACCCTAACCCTAATTACCATAACCCTAAGCCTAACTAATTAACCCCAACCCCAACCCCAACCGAACCCTAACCCTAACCCCAACCCCATCCCCAACCCCAACCGAACCCTAACCCCAACCCCAACCCTAACCCTAACCCTAACCATAACCCTAACCTAAACTGACCCGATGCCTAACCCTAACCCCCACCCCTACCCGAACCCTGAACCCTAGCCCTAACATCATCAAAAGAGGGAAATAAAAGCATTAAATTAAAAGTAAAAATTGGAGATTTACTAACCTGTAAGGCGGTGGAGGTGACGACGGAGGAGGCCGGTAGTCGACGACGCAATCGGCGACGAGTCAAGCGCGGTGGCGATGAGGAAGCCGACAAGGAAGTTATGACCTACGATCGAGGGCTGTGGTGGACGGATGAGGATGCAATCAGCGACGAGGCTCGGGATCGAGGCGCGGGAACGATCGATCGCGAGGTGCGGGAGAATGAGAGAAAGAAATTTTGGGAACAGTGGGTGCTTTTCTGTGCCTTTTTTTTTAATTATTAACCCATATACATGCCCTTACGGACTTCCCCGTAGGTCCTTTGTTTGCGGCTCCGTAGGGCCAAGCATCAAATTGCGATTAAATATTTTTAAATTAAAACGTAGAGAACCGTAGGGACAAGCATGGGGACCTACGGATTAATCCCTAGGGGCAATAAAAAGTTGCCCCTACGGATTTCTTTATCCGTAGGGGCAACCCCATATTGTAGTCACTACTACAAATAAGGGTTGCCCCTACGGATTTATCCGTAGGGGCAACCCACTGCCCCTACGGATATATCCGTAGGGGCAAAAAAATAACCCTTAGGCGCAAAGGCTGCAGGTGCAAGTTGAAGTCCTGAACTTGCCCCTACGGGCAAATTCTTGCCCCTACGGATTTCTGTGTAGGTCCTGTTGCCCCTACGGAGTAGGCCGTAGGGTAAAAAAAGTTATATTATTTACGGTTTTTTTAATATATTAAATGTACCTACGGACATAACCGTAGGGCCATGTACTACCCCCTACGGATATCTACGTAGGTACCTATCCGTAGGGGCAAAATATCAGGAATCCTGATATTTTGCCCCTACGGATAACACCGTAGGGGCGAGGCCGTGGCCTCTACGGATATATCCGTAGGGGCACTCCCAACCCCCTGTTACTGAAATCAGGGGGGAAATATCAGTTACTGCTGATATTGTGCCCCTACGGAGATAACCGTAGGGGCAACACGTGTACCTACGGATTAATCCGTAGGTACTTATTATCTGTATTTTTTTTAAAAAAATGGGCTGCTTGATTTTTTCCCGCCCTGTGCACAATAATATATACATCAATCAAATATAAAATTAATCATCACACAACATATATCGCGGTATTCATAATCACATCTCACGCATATATATAATATACAAAAGAAACCCAAAAACTGAATATGATATAAATATAAACCAATATCAATATCGTTTCAAAATGTAGTACAATGTGTATGATATAAATAAATACATGTTTCAAAAAATAAGAACCAAAAAGCTACCCTAGTGCGGTCCAGCTCCACCTCTGAATAACGATAGAATAACGCGCGCCTGCTCCTCGGTCAATAAACTCTGCAATTTGGCGCGAGCGGGAGTCTGAGCGGCCTGTGGAGCTGGCGATGTGGTCTGCGCAGCCGCCGTCGAAGTAGTCGCTTGTGGAGCCGCGGCTGCGGGAGTCTGAGCGGGCGGTGGAGCTATAGGAGCTGTCTGCGGAACCGCAGCCGATGTAGTGGCTTGCGGAGCCGCAGCCGAAGGAGATGCATGTGGAGGCTCGGCCGATGTACCCTGTCGTGTCTGGACCTAACGTGTGTAATAAGCGTGTAAGAACTGTGTATTATTCGAATTCGTATCATTATTAAGTTATTTCGAAACTCCGTTTGGATATCTAGTTTGTTGTTTATTTTAATTACATCTGTATGTATGATTAATCAAACTTAAGTCTAAAACCAAATAAGCTCAAGCTACGTACTAATTATGGATATGTTGATATCTATATAATATGACATGATATTTTATTATAAAGTAGTATACATACCAGCATCTCCTTCAACTCCTGAACGGTGGACCTCAAGCTGTCCAGTTCCTGATGGACACGTCGGTCACTGGAGACGGAGGAAGTAACCGCCGGGGTGGAGTCCAACCTCATATGGGCCCTGCTAGGGCCCAGTCCCCGGCCTCTCTCCCAACCTCCATGGTGTAGGGTTCCTAGGCACTCAAGTGGAGTCTCACAAGGCATCAAACATGGCTAATTCAAAATTTACGGGTGCCTACAAACCCTAATACGGATCGTTAACTAGATAATGAGGCGATGCAAGCATGTAAACGATTTAAATGCTAAAGGAAAGTGGCTACAACCTTTGTAGATCCGGTCCACCACCTCCATGGCTCCACGATGAAGTCTCCTCGCTGTACAAATCGGATCTTGGGCTCTAGCGTCGGCTTCATCGGAGAAAAAGCGGGCTAGGTCATCGACGACGATGCCGAAGATGATCTACGTCGAGGCATCGCTAGATCAAGCTCCAACTTCACCAAGTCAAGAAAACTTGTGAAGGAAACACCCTATACTACTTGGCAAGAGGATGAAGAAATAGGAAGTGGGTAGACTTTAGATTTGGATTTCTCACACTTTTTCATCAATCACCATTGATGTAGCAAGCTTTCTTCATGGAAGAAGAAGATGAAGAAGAAGAAGATGATATATATCATAAATCTTTTAAAATAAAAACAATATGATACTTATCATAATCTCAACCATGGTTTAGTGTAGAGATTTAACTAAGATTAGATGAGTGGTTAGGGTTAGAGAAGAGACAAGAATGGTGGACTTGTTCAAAGCTTCAAGAAGCTTCAAATAAAACAAAATTAGCAACCATTCTTTTCTCTTTTTCTTTTCAAATGAAATAAATAAAATAAAGAAATGAATAAGTAAAAGAAATGATACCCTAACCACTAACTAACCATGGTTTAATACTTTACACAAAACCAAGCTAGAATGTATCATCAAACATGATACAATCATGTGCACCAAAATATATCACATATACAATGTGCAATACAAGTGAGTAAATCCATTTAAAGTGAACCAATACTAGTTAATGCAAAGTAATATATCAAATATATAATTATACATTAAATCAACACTTGATTCAATGATCCGGTCATGTCGCATATAACCGGCTAGTATCCAACGTATCGGCTTATCGAATCAATCCTTGATTCGATAACTAGGTTATATCGCATACAACCATTCGACACATACATCGCGAGAATGAAATACGGTATCACATACATGCATTATTCTCGGTCCCGCACATATCCCATATGTGCTCCTATTTCGTTTCGCTTGAACCAGGAAACCTCTGTGTAGGACTCTAAAGACTCGTCAATACGCCGGCAGCAGATGATGATCATATCAAACACCCACAAGCCGCAAGCGGTCTGCTAAACGTAACGGCCACCCGGGTATTGAGCGATCAGAAGATCGACGAGCAAGCCCGCTCACACTCCTGTGAATCCAACCAGTAACACTTACCGTACAGTCCGGTCTGTTCGTCTGATATGTCGCATATCTCGCCTAGGGGTGGTAAACGTCAGACCCCAATAGCTCGATAAGTCATGCCGATGTAGGGTCCATAACATTCGTGAAACTACTGATAACTCTTACCAGTATATCACTGCAACCCTGGCCAGGGATTTCCTGTTATGGCCAGTCGAGCATAGCGCAACATCAACCCCCAATACCGGAAGAGACGAATCCCCTCCTATCGCTCATTGCCTCCATGTGAATCGGGACTGTACCCAAAAACCACCTGTTTGCACGACTCAGTAGAGCCGTGGTAGGGTGGAAATCAAAGCACAGTGGGAGACACACAAGACTCTATGACGATCTCGGGTCAACAGACTAAGCTGTACCAGTGTCACCAGAGAACTGCCATCTGACGTGAGGTATAATACCATCTGGGAGTTCTCGGCGAGTCCGTTCAGTGTACCCAGTCTCCACTGAGCACCCGTATACCATCTCTGATGTCAAACACCAATGGATATAGGATCATCCATCGCCCATCACATGGGTCGAGAAGATATACGCTAGTCTACTCTGGAATATCGATGCCCCGTCTCGATATTCCCACGATTAGGAACAATGAAGGATGTACTCATTGACTACCCAGGCCCCACTAGTATGATCTGCATCATAGTCCTGGAAGTCGAGTACTCATCCTAAGGGCTTTATCAACATGTAATCAGAGAGGCAGAAAGTATACATGTTAAGACAAAGAGCAACCAGATAGCGTACTATCATGTCGAGCAAGAAAGTCCTACCTATATATGTCCCAGCATCCACTACAATATACATCCAATGTACAGTAATGGCCTCTAGGGCATACATATAACTAACAATCTCCCACTTGCACTAGGGCCATCTGTAGCAGTGGTTGCAGTATCACATACTCAACCATCCCCTAAAAGTCTCTCTTTGGGAAAAGGCCTTCGTGAGTGGATTCGCCGTGTTGTCCTCTGAGTCTACTCTCCTAACCTCGATCAACCTGGAGATCAACTATCTCCATGATCAGGTGATGCTGCCTCAGAATATGTCTGGGTCACTGATGGGACCAGGGTTCCAGGGCCAAAACCACACTTCCATTGTCATACAATGGCAGGAACCTAGTTCATCTTATGAACCAATATACACCCAAACTGCCTCTTTGGTAGTATCTTTAATAGCGATGTTACCAGCCTTTATCGTCTAGTTTGCCACGGTATCTATCTTGGAACTCTTCCAACATACCGTCCCTTTACTGAGGGGAAAGACAATGCCTGTGACTGACATTCAGTCGTCTTTATCACCCTGGAACCCTTCCAGAGATTCTCCCCAGGATCGATTGATACCATCTCACTACATCTAGAGAGAATCCTAGCATCTAATTACATCTATCTCATAGATGAAAACTCAGGATTTTGGGAGGTATCACTTTGATCCTATTGGAGAATCTTTGTGATAATAGGAGATCGACCGATCGTAGCATAGGAAATTCCTTTCCTATCAAGAGTATGTTGTCCACGTACAATACGAGGATGGCCATTTCACTCTCTACTACCGTTTTGTATATACAAGGTTCATCTACCATTTTGATGAAGTCAAATACTTTGACTACTACATCAAAACAGATGTTCCAACTCCGCGATGCCTGCTTCATCACATAAAACATCTTGCACATGTTTCCGCTGCTCCCACTGTTTACGTAGCCCTCTGGCTGTGTTCTTATAGACATTTTCTTCTAAATCATTATTTAGAAAATTAGTCATGGCACCCAACCACCAGATATCGCAGTTATGGTATGTAGCAGTGGCAAGTAGGATCTGAATGGACTTAAGCATAGTCCTTAGAAAAGGTTTCATCATTATCCACACCTGGTTGATGACTAAAACCTTTAACAAGTCTAGCTTTGAAAGTCTCAACTTTTCCATCTACACCAAGTAATCTTCTCAAGATATACTTGCTCCTGATGGGGATTTAACCCTTCAGATATCGCAACCAAAGTCCATACTTTGTTGGTGTATATGGATTCCATCTCAGATTGCTAAGCATCCAGCCATTCTTACAGAGTCCCTACTCTTGATGGCCTGCTCGAATCTAGTTGGGTCATCATCTCATGATGCAATCCTTGCTCCCACTGTAATCGAGAAACCGAAGTATCTCTCAAGCAGGTGAGGAACCCTGCTAGATCGGCGGAGAGGCTGAGGTTCGTCGGGAACTATTGAATTCTTTGGTTCTGTCAAATCATCAGCTGCAGTTTTGTATAGCTGGAACCTTTCCAGTTCTACACAACTGACTTTACCTCGATCTTGTCCGGATTTTGCTTTTGACATAGGCCAGACAACCCCAAATCTTAACTAACTTAAGATATGGGCTCTTCCCTTTCCATATCACATATGAAGTGGTAGGCAGTGATTTGATTCGAACCTAATTCAATAGGTATGCAGCTTCTCAAGCGCATAACATCCAAAAGGAAATAGGTAACTCAGTAATACTCATCATAGAGCACACGATATCTAATATTGTGTGATTGTTCCGCCCCGATACACCGTTGTGCTGTGGTGTGTTCAGAGGAGTAATACTGAGAGAGAATCTCATTTTCCTTTAGAATAGTCCAAGGATTCCATGCACAAGTATTCTCCTCCCTGATCTCATCATAGAACATAACACTTATACCCGTATTTTGGTTCTCTACTTCCTACTTATATTCTGTGAATACCTCAAAAGGTTCGGACTTATATTTCAACAGGAATATATGACTGAATCTTGAGAGATTATCAGAGAATATAATGAAGTACAAAGAACCAGTCCTGGCATGTGTAGACAGGAGACCTTACATACATCATTATGTATTAGTCCCAAGAGTTCATTAACTCTTTCTCTGCTTCCAGTAAACAGAGCTGGTGTCATTATATCTTTGTGACATGACCGGCAAGTTTCACAAGATGTAAATTCAAACTGATTTAAATATGCATCTAAATGTAACTTCAGCTAGTCGGGTCGCATTGATATGACCTAGTCTACAATACCTCAAGAAGAATTTGTTCATTTCTGAACTCTTCCTCTTGTGTGTGTTCAGTATACAAGGAACTGTAGTTTGATTTAGAACGTCAATGCTTTTAGATAACGTGCCTGAACCGATCAACTTTTGATATAGGAAATGTTCAAAACATTATCCAACAATACAAAATTATATCATTTCTTTACTAATAAAGAGACTGATATGATTTTGTATATCAGGTTCGGTATCTAATAGGATTTGTTCAGAATCAATGTATTGGTAATACAGGGTGACAGTGACCAACAGACTTGGCTGCAACACTTGCCCCGTTTTCTGTCTCATGAAACTTATCACCCGTTCTCAGTTTTTCTACCTTTTTGTAGCCCTATGTAACAGATTACATATCTGGGATCCTGATCCGGTATCATATACCCAGGATGCAGAAGATACCGAGAAACAGTTCTTTGTAATGAACACACCCGAAGGAGATGCATCATATGCACTTTCTTCGTTTGGGCGGTATAGGAATTCTGGTATTCCCCAATTTCCTGCTCTGTCTTATAACAATTATAAGTTGGAGGAGGACCAACGTTCCCCAGCTCAGTATAACAAGCGGGTTCGGTCAATACATCCATTTTATTATCTTGATTAAGGCGTGATATGGTCTCTACCAGGAGAGAGAGAGAAGAAAACACTCTGCGTGCGCTCTTGCAAGATTAGATTGGTTATGTATTTTATCTAATCAGGATGGCTCCCACTGTTTTTATCAAATCTTCCTTCAAACCTTAAAAGGAAAGACTAGCCGGGATTAATTACACTCTATAGGTTCGCCAATCTTTCAGCCAGGCCAGTGTCGGTACTTTGAGGGAGGTTCCCCGTGCTTTCGCACGGACCTAATTACAGTAAACCTCGTTTTCCCAGAGGCGTAACCCCGTTGACACCTTTCTAGACACCTACTTGATCGGCTAATTGCAAAGTGCAAAACTCTCCCAGGAGTAACAATTACTCGCAGTGGGTACAGGATCCAACTATCACATAGAAGGTATGCAATCTCATTGCAAGTTTCAACACTTGAAACTCCCAATAATGGTTTTTACCCCTAGCACCTATGACCTTAACTATGGTCAACAAATCATACGCACTAGTCGAGTTCTACCCGTCATTTCGTGATTAATTAGACCCACCCACATGACCCTTAACTAAGGTCAACAAAGTCACGCGACTGTCCTAACTAATCGCATCATATGCGGTGTAGGAAGACATCACTTAGCTACCGTACACTGTGCCTTGACTATGGTCAACAAACACAGCACGAATACTAAGTACTCTACTTCCTAAAATGACGGAGGGTTGCGAATGGTTTTTGTGAAAACCTTTAACGCTTTGAACTTGATCTCGTTGCGGAATCAAATGGTTTTTAAATGGAATGTTTTTTAGGCTTTTCTAGTTTTGCTAAAGGGGTCACTCCCGGTGAAGGGATCGTCGGCCCTTTCCTCGTCGAATGAGGTGCGGGATATATCATATATATCACTGTGCAAAGCGGAAACTATAGAAGCGATCAAAGACAAACCGAGGGTTGTAGCATCTGCCAGTTATTGCTAAAGGAGTCACTCCCGGTGAAGGGATCTCGGTCCTTTCCTCATCGAATAAGGTGCAGGATGTTCTATAATGAACACCGCGATGCAAAGCAAGAACTGCAGCTACCTGTTTTTATTTTGAAATTCGATTCCACAACATCAATTAGGTTTATTTTCTTTCATTAATCTCATTAATGAATATCCCATCATTTAAGTCCACCTAAACATCACAGATAAATATAACGTACGCTTATGCCATCCGCATTCGTCTCGATGTCCCGACTGCACCGTTAGGTTAGGTAACTAACGACAAAGCGGAGCAGGGCTAGCGCGGGTGTAAAACATAAGCAACGTCTATATAATATATCATATATACTATATATAATATCTGTCACAGAACATCACAGATAAAACACAGCAGAAGAAACATATGAAATATTGGATATACTAGGACGTCCGTGTTTTCAATACGAAACAGTATAAAACACGGATTCCACGGTCGTGATGAAAAACCAATCCCACACCCCTAGACCCCTACGAGAGCGGCAAGCAACCCTACCAATTCTAGGGTTAGGAGACCCGGACTCGACTCCTCGAGTTGGTCTCCCACTGGACCCCAGAACCCGGTTTCTTGTGCTCCCCTCCTTGGGTCTATCCTAATGCGGAAAAGTAAATAATATACATCAACGGTGACATCTTCCGCAACCTAGAAGTGCCCCAATAAAAGAATATTACATACAAGTTTTTACATGAATGAAAAAGAAAAACACTCATCTCACATAAAAACCCCCGGCTATTCAAACACGACGATCCAATATAACATATCCAGCAACACATAACATCACATGTCATCAACGTAAGTAAATATGCGCATCCCAATTGTCGTTGACATATAGCAACGAAACCGGCGACATCACATATTACACTTACGGCCACAGAAAAGAAAGTATAAAACTACAACAGTTGGAATCCGCAACCACCTCAGACATCGCATGCCTGACCAAATGAATTCCTTAGACATCGCATGCCTAACAATTATAAACCCCGCATTTTAGTCTCATTATCGAAAGCTCTTTTCAATATCAAGTCGGGCAATTCAACAAGATTCCCGACATCCTGATCGAATGCTCGTCGCAAACTTTAGTAGGCGGTCGCACCCCTGATACCGTCGACGAAGTGCACCAAGGCGGAACACCGCTACCGCGAGCACCCGAACGGATGCTTTCGGCGACGGGGTTCTCCTACAGTCACTTGGTCGGGGCTATGGAGTGAGGCTGTCTATTAAGTTTACCCGGCGAGTATCCGCGTACGCTACGTGATTGCGACGGACTTTTGATCACATCAAAACTCCGTGGCAACCGATCAAGTGAGACTAAACTGCTATGTTTATAACATTCATTCAGTTATCACATAACTTTTGTGAATTCCAATTGTTGTATCACATTCCGGATAAACAGAAAATGTTAAACTTTCCGATTGAACATTCGAACACCCAAGTTTTCCCGAAACAGCTCAACACATGAAATAAGTCTAACAACATTCAGTTCGTGCCTCAGTACCAACGGTCCAGCCGTAGAAGGGTCAAGCCAACGCCTCACATGTGGCACGCCGTACTGCCCCAAACCCGAAGGTTCAAAGGGCAGTTCAAGACGGTCACATAATCGAGTTAAGGTTTGTTGTCTTCTAGAGGGACCATCGCGTTACTTGCACTACTTAGAACGTCGTTAAACCACGGAAAGATCCAACACTTGGAAATTTCCCGACAGGGGAAAAAGTGGGTATTTATATCCGGTCGAACTTTTTAACATATTCTAAAAAATACCCGGAAAAGCACACAGACAGAATTAGACAATCCGATTGGTACACCGAGTCCCCAATACAACCCAGAAAATTCAACTCTTGAATAATTATTAAAAATTCCCAGAAAAACCAGAAATAATATATAAGAATTACTGTGTAGCAAAAAGTGTCAGAAGAGATCAAGTTGCCGCAGAACCGCCGCATTGGGCATGCCAATGCCGCGGTTCCGCCGCACTATTATCGATTCATGGGTCCCGTTTTACACAGTAATTCTTAGAATATTCTACTTAGTTTTCTGCATATTTTTAATTCATAAAAATCCACGAATTTCAAAAATGTCCAGAGAGCATGTTTTAATCGGGGTTTCGGGTCGATCGGAGTTCTAACTCCGTCTACGCATCGCCTAAGGCTCTAGCTAGGCTTTGATACCACTGTAGGGTTCCTAGGCACTCAAGTGGAGTCTTACAAGGCATCAAACATGGCTAATTCAAAATTTACGGGTGCCTACAAACCCTAATACGGATCGTTAACTAGATCATGAGGCGATGCAAGCATGTAAACAATTTAAATGCTAAAGGAAAGTGGCTACAACCTTTGTAGATCCGGTCCACCACCTCCATGGCTCCGTGATGAAGTCTCCTCGCTGTACAAATCGGATCTTGGGCTCTAGCGTCGGCTTCATCGGAGAAAAAGCGGGCTAGGTCATCGACGACGATGCCGAAGATGATCTACGTCGAGTCATCGCTAGATCAAGCTCCAACTTCACCAAGTCAAGAAAACTTGTGAAGGAAACACCCTATACTACTTGGCAAGAGGTAGAGGATGAAGAAATAGGAAGTGGGTAGACTATAGATTTGGATTTCTCACACTTTTTCATCAATCACCATTGATGCAGCAAGCTTTCTTCATGGAAGAAGAAGATGAAGAAGAAGAAGATGATATATATCATAAATCTTTTAAAATAAAAACAATATGATACTTATCATAATCTCAACCATGGTTTAGTGTAGAGATTTAACTAAGGTTAGATGAGTGGTTAGGGTTAGAGAAGAGACAAGAATGGTGGACTTGTTCAAAGCTTCAAGAAGCTTCAAATAAAACAAAATTAGCAACCATTCTTTTCTCTTTTTCTTTTCAAATGAAATAAATAAAATAAAGAAATGAATAAGTAAAAGAAATGATACCCTAACCACTAACTAACCAAGGTTTAATACTTTACACAAAACCAAGCTAGAATGTATCATCAAACATGATACAATCATGTGCACCAAAATATATCACATATACAATGTGCAATACAAGTGAGTAAATCCATTTAAAGTGAACCAATACTAGTTAATGCAAAGTAATATATCAAATATATAATTATACATTAAATCATTAAATCAACACTTGATTCAATGATCCGGTCATGTCGCATATAACCGGCTAGTATTCAACGTATCGGCTTATCGAATCAATCCTTGATTCGATAACTAGATTATATCGCATACAACCATTCGACACATACATCGCGAAAATGAAATACGGTATCATATACACGCATTATTCTCAGTCCCGCACATATCCCATATGTGCTCCTATTTCGTTTCGCTTGAGCCAGGAAACCTCTGTGTAGGACTCTAAAGACTCGTCAATACGCCGGCAGCAGATGATGATCATATCAAACACCCACAAGCCGCAAGCGGTTTTCTAAACGTAACGGCCACCCGGGTATTGAGCGATCAGAAGATCGACGAGCAAGCCCGTTCACACTCCTGTGAATCCAACCAGTAACACTTACCGTACAGTCCGGTCTGTTCGTCTGATATGTCGCATATCTCGCCTAGGGGTGGTAAACGTCAGACCCCAATAGCTCGATAAGTCATGCCGACGTAGGGTCCATAACATTCATGAAACTACTGATAACTCTTACCAGTATATCACTGCAACCCTGTCCAGGGATTTCCTGTTATGGCCAGTCGAGCATAGCGCAACATCAACCCCTAATACCGGGAGAGACGAATCCCCTCCTATCGCTCATTGCCTCCATGTGAATCGGGACTGTACCCAAAAACCACCTGTTTGCACGACTCAGTAGAGCCGTGGTAGGGTGGAAATCAAAGCACAGTGGGAGACACACAAGACTCTATGACGATCTCGGGTCAACAGACTAAGCTGTACCAGTGTCACCAGAGAACTGCCATCTGACGTGAGGTATAATACCATCTGGGAGTTCTCGGCGAGTCCGTTCAGTGTACCCAGTCTCCACTGAGCACCCGTATACCCTCTCTGATGTCAAACACCAATGGATATGGGATCATCCATTGCCCATCACATGGGTCGAGAAGATATACGCTAGTCTACTCTGGAATATCGATGCCCCGTCTCGATATTCCCACGATTAGGAACAATGAAGGATGTACTCATTGACTACCCAGGCCCCACTAGTATGATCTGCATCATAGTCCTGGAAGTCGAGTACTCATCCTAAGGGCTTTATCAACATGTAATCAGAGAGGCAGAAAGTATACATGTTAAGACAAAGAGCAACCAGATAGCGTACTATCATGTCGAGCAAGAAAGTCCTACCTATATATGTCCCAGCATCCACTACAATATACATCCAATGTACAGTAATGGCCTCTAGGGCATACATATAACTAACAATCTCCCACTTGCACTAGGGCCATCTGTAGCAGTGGTTGCAGTATCACATACTCAACCATCCCCTAAAAGTCTCTCTTTGGGAAAAGGCCTTCGTGAGTGGATCCGCCGTGTTGTCCTCTGAGTCTACTCTCCTAACCTCGATCAACCTGGAGATCAACTATCTCCATGATCAGGTGATGCTGCCTCAGAATATTTCTGGGTCACTGATGGGACCAGGGTTCCAGGGCCAAAACCACACTTCCATTATCATACAATGGCAGGAACCTAGTTCATCTTATGAACCAATATACACCCAAACTGCCTCTTTGGTAGTATCTTTAATAGCGATGTTACCAGCCTTTATCGTCTAGTTTGCCACGGTATCTATCTTGGAACTCTTCCAACATACCGTCCCTTTACTAAGGGTAAAGACAATGCCTGTGACTGACATTCAGTCGTCTTTATCACCTTGGAACCCTTCCAGAGATTCTCCCCAGGATCGATTGATACCATCTCACTACATCTAGTGAGAATCCTAGCATCCAATTACATCTATCTCATAGATGAAAACTCAGTATTTTGGGAGGTATCACTTTGATCCTATTGGAGAATCTTTGTGATAATAGGAGATCGACCGATCGTAGCATAGGAAATTCCTTTCCTATCAAGAGTATGTTGTCCACGTACAATACGAGGATGACCACTTCACTCTCTACTACCGTTTTGTATATACAAGGTTCATCTACCATTTTGATGAAGTCAAATACTTTGACTACTATATCAAAACAGATGTTCCAACTCCGCGATGCCTGCTTCATCACATAAAATATCTTGCACACGTTTCCGCTGCTCCCACTGTTTACGTAGCCCTCTGGCTGTGTTCTTATAGACATTTTCTTCTAAATCATTATTTAGAAAATTAGTCATGGCACCCAACCACCAGATATCGCAGTTATGGTATGTAGCAGTGGCAAGTAGGATCTGGATGGACTTAAGCATAGTCCTTAGAAAAGGTTTCATCATTATCCACACCTGGTTGATGACTAAAACCTTTAACAAGTCTAGCTTTGAAAGTCTCAACTTTTCCATCTACACCAAGTAATCTTCTCAAGATATACTTGCTCCTGATGGGGATTTAACCCTTCAGATATCGCAACCAAAGTCCATACTTTGTTGGTGTATATGGATTCCATCTCAGATTGCTAAGCATCCAGCCATTCTTATAGAGTCCCTACTCTTGATGTCCTGCTCGAATCTAGTTGGGTCATCATCTCATGATGCAATCCTTGCTCCCACTGTCATCGAGAAACCGAAGTATCTCTCAAGCAGGTGAGGAACCCTGCTAGATCGGCGGAGAGGCTGAGGTTCGTCGGGAACTATTGAATTCTTTGGTTCTGTCAAATCATCAGCTGCAGTTTTGTATAGCTGGAACCTTTCCAGTTCTACACAACTGACTTTACCTCGATCTTGTCCGGATTTTGCTTTTGACATAGGCCAGACAACCCCAAATCTTAACTAACTTAAGATATGGGCTCTTCCCTTTCCATATCACATATGAAGTTGTAGGCAGTGATTTGATTCGAACCTAATTCAATAGGTATGCAGCTTCTCAAGCGCATAACATCCAAAAGGAAATAGGTAACTCAGTAATACTCATCATAGAGCACACGATATCTAATATTGTGTGATTGCTCCACCCCGATACACCGTTGTGCTGTGGTGTGTTCAGAGGAGTAATACAGAGAGAGAATCTCATTTTCCTTTAGAATAGTCCAAGGATTCCATGCACAAGTATTCTCCTCCCTGATCTCATCATAGGACATAATACTTATACCCGTATTTTGGTTCTCTACTTTCTACTTATATTCTGTGAATACCTCAAAAGGTTCGGACTTATATTTCAACAGGAATATATGACTGAATCTTGAGAGATTATCAGAGAATATAATGAAGTACAAAGAACCAGTCCTGGCATGTGTAGACAGGAGACCTTACATACATAATTATGTATTAGTCCCAAGAGTTCATTAACTCTTTCTCTGCTTCCAGTAAACAGAGCTGGTGTCATTATATCTTTATGACATGACCGGCAAGTTTCACAAGATGTAAATTCAAACTGATTTAAATATGCATCTAAATGTAACTTCAGCTAGTCGGGTCGCATTGATATGACCTAGTCTACAATACCTCAAGAAGAATTTGTTCATTTCTGAACTCTTCCTCTTGTGTGTGTTCAGTATACAAGGAACTGTAGTTTGATTTAGAACGTCAATGCTTTTAGATAACGTGCCTGAACCGATCAACTTTTGATATAGGAAATGTTCAAAACATTATCCAACAATACAAAATTATATCATTTCTTTACTAATAAAGAGACTGATATGATTTTGTATATCAGGTTCGGTATCTAATAGGATTTGTTCAGAATCAATATATTGGTAATACAGGGTGACAGTGACCAACAGACTTGGCTGCAACACTTGCCCCGTTTTCTTTCTCATGAAACTTATCACCCGTTCTCAGTTTTTCTACCTTTTTGTAGCCCTATGTAACAGATTACATATCTGGGATCCTGATCCGGTATCATATACCCAGGATGCAGAAGATACCGAGAAACAGTTCTTTGTAATGAACACACCCGAAGGAGATGCATCATATGCACTTTCTTCGTTTGGGCGGTATAGGAATTCTGGTATTCCCCAATTTCCTGCTCTGTCTTATAACAATTATAAGTTGGAGCGGGACCAACGTTCCCCAGCTCAGTATAACAAGCGGGTTCGGTCAATACATCCATTTTATTATCTTGATTAAGGCGTGATATGGTCGCTACCAGGAGAGAGAGAGAAGAAAACACTCTACGTACGCTCTTGCAAGATTAGATTGCTTATGTATTTTATCTAATCAGGATGGCTCCCACTGTTTTTATCAAATCTTCCTTCAAACCTTAAAAGGAAAGACTAGCCGGGATTAATTACACTCTACAAGTTCGCCAATGTTTCAGCCAGGCCAGTGTCGGTACTTTGAGGGAGGTTCCCCGTGCTTTCGCACGGACCTAATTACAGTAAACCTCGTTTTCCCAGAGGCGTAACCCCGTTGACACCTTTCTAGACACCTACTTGATCGGCTAATTGCAAAGTGCAAAACTCTCCCAGGAGTAACAATTACTCGCAGTGGGTATCGGGATCCAACTATCACATAGAAGGTATGCAATCTCATTGCAAGTTTCAACACTTGAAACTCCCGATAATGGTTTTTACCCCTAGCACCTATGTCCTTAACTATGGTCAACAAATCATAAGCACTAGTCAAGTTCTACCCGTCATTTCGTGATTAATTAGACCCACCCACATGACCCTTAACTAAGGTCAACAAAGTCACGCGACTGTCCTAACTAATCGCATCATATGCGGTGTAGGAAGACATCACTTAGCTACCGTACACTGTGCCTTGACTATGGTCAACAAACACAGCACGAATACTAAGTACTCTACTTCCTAAAATGACGGAGGGTTGCGAATGGTTTTTGTGAAAACCTTTAACGCTTTGAACTTGATCTCGTTGCGGAATCAAATGGTTTTTAAATGGAGTGTTTTTTAGGCTTTTCTAGTTTTGCTAAAGGGGTCACTCCCGGTGAAGGGATCGTCGGCCCTTTCCTCGTCGAATGAGGTGCGGGATATATCATATATATCACTGTGCAAAGCGGAAACTATAGAAGCGATCAAAGACAAACCGAGGGTTGTAGCATCTGCCAGTTATTGCTAAAGGAGTCACTCCCGGTGAAGGGATCTCGGTCCTTTCCTCATCGAATAAGGTGCATGATGTTCTATAATGAACACCGCGATGCAAAGCAAGAACTGCAGCTACCTGTTTTTATTTTGAAATTCGATTCCACAACATCAATTAGGTTTATTTTCTTTCAGTAATCTCATTAATGAATATCCCATCATTTAAGTCCACCTAAACATCACAGATAAATATAACGTACGCTTATGCCATCCGCATTCACCTCGATGTCCCGTCTGCACCGTTAGGTTAGGTAACTAACGACAGAGCGGGGCAGGGCTAGCGCGGGTGTAAAACATAAGCAACGTCTATATAATATATCATATATACTATATATAATATCTGTCACAGAACATCACATGATCACATCACATATAAATATATTGGATAGATCAAATGAAAATATATATTAATACATACCCGAGCCTGATCAAAGAAGAGGGCGAATGAGCGCTGGTGCTGCTCGCCCCACTCAACATGAAGTGGATAGTTCTTCACGAGCCGGCTATCGTCCCCCAAATACCGGCCGAACCTCTCGGCATGAGGACCGATATAGCGATAGTCAAGGGTAAAAAAAAAGGGGGAATGCTGCCTCCCCCTAGCTCTGTCAGGCCTCAGCCTATGGGACTGATTCGGGCCTCGAGTCCCCCTCTGGGGATGGGGAGGCCCTGCGTCTGCATGAAATATCAAGACAATCAATAATAAGACAAAGTTGTATTAAGAAATCAAGGTTAAACGAAAATTCAAGTGTGATATATACCTCCGGTGACTATCGCACGAGCCTGGGCCCGGGCAGCAGCACGAGCGGGACGATAGTTCCTCCGGTGAGGAACAACCGGGGTCCCGGATGCGGACGCATCCCCTCCAACTAGAAAATAAATATCGACGCTAAATTTCCATGAAGTTCATATTTATTCTATAGAGCATATGTAAAATGAATAAATATTTTAAATTTATTCATACTAACCTGCAGACGATGCAGAGGGTATGGAAGTGGCAGGAGTGGCCTCTGCGGAAGATGTGGACGCACCACCTATAATTAGACAATTAAAAATAGATTATATAAGTAATTGCAAAAAGAATGTGTAGATCAATAATATAACGTTCTAAATCAATATGCATGCACTATAGGATATATAAACATACCCGCAGGTGCGGTGGTGTCACCACCTACAGCTAGACAATAATAAAAATTGCTAAGTAAGAGAAAAAGGAATGCGTGTATTTATGATATAGCATTCTAAATCAATATACATACACTATATGATATATAAACATACCTGTAGGAGCGGGGGTGGCCTCTGTCCCAGATGTGGACGCATCACCAACAACTAGACAATCAAATATTGACAATATAAGTAATTTTGACATAAACAGGCATGAATATCTGTAATATTACATTCAAAATGGATATGCGTGCAGTATACCTGGAGGCGTGGCAAAATCCACACGGAAGGAGGCATCCGAAGGGGTCTCCGATCTGGGTGCAAGACCGGCCCTCTGAAGCTACCTACGGAGCTCTCCGGGCGGCAGAACCGCTCTGCCTCTGCCTCTGCCGCGGCTGGAGCTCCTGCCGCCCCTCGCTGCTCCCGACATCGTCATCAAATCTAGATAAACGGTTCGTGGACGCATTAGACAATCATTAAAAGTATTGACTATATATGTATAGAGCGTAAAATGTGAAGTAATAATATAACATTACTGATAACCTTTTTTGTTTCATGGGCGGAACATACATATCTACTTGGATTTCATCGTCGATGTCATTTCTAACCCACGTAACTTCATGATCGGTCGAAGACAACCCGTCCTTCGAAACAGACGGTCGGAGCACTTTAAGCCTTCTCTCTTTTTCGTCCTCATCGCTGTCCTCGTATTCTGGGACATCGTAGACATCTCTGGGTTTCCATCGGCATACAACACTCCATCCCGGATGCTTCAAACACTGTGAGTAGTATACTTAGAATGCTTGGTTCGGAAAGATAAACGGATCGTCCTGACCGTAAAATCGAAGTGTGTTCATACTGGTCAATCCATATTCATCTTTCCAAGTCCCAAGACTGCTTCTCCACCTGTCCGTATCGGTTCGCAGATCGTACCAAGTACACTAGAATATATAAAAGGGTTCTGATCGTCCGGGATAGTGGATGCCGAGTATACAATTTAAGTACCCATAGTAAATCACACCGTCCGATCCTACCGTCGCAATCCTACTATTCTGAGTGGTTCTAGATGTTTCTATGTCCTTAACTTCGAATTTGTATCCAAGGACACCAAATCCTTTGTAATATGCAACCTCCATACTAGGAAATTGAGCTAAACATCTTGAATCACTCTCAAATGATGCAGACAAGTTCGGATCATGGATCTAACAAAACAAATTTTACGACAAATACATAACGATACAAGTTTAGATTAAAACTGATAGCAATAAAATGTTATTCGAATAACTTACATGATCTGTGACCCAATCACAAAAATTATTCTGATGGTATTTTTCCAAACGTTCTTCGTTCCAATCAGGATGCCCCTCACGTACCTCGTTAAAATGAATTCTGTTTTCGACAAATAATTGTGATATTAATATTATGTCATTTCATACACACACAAACACAGATATAACAATTAATCCAAAAGAACTTACTCTCTAATTTGTTCAAGACATGCGCAATTAAGCAAGATAAACTGGTATATCTTGTTGATAAACATAGTGTCTACCCCCTTATACTCGGCTTTACCATATGGCCCGTCTTGAATTCTTCGTGGTCGGTTAAGCCTTGTCTCAATGTTCTCGTACCAGCGGAAAGGTACCGACGAAATATCTCGAAACGGATGAAAACACAAGTGAATGAAGGCGTTTGTTTTATACATTCTTAACTTGTCCACACGGGACAAATCTATGGGTTACCATACGATTGAATTTTCTCGTCGCGTAGACTATACGACGGTTGTTAGTATCGAGCTATACTGTCCGATATTTAACAACCTTCGTATAGTTCTAGGTCATGACGAGTATCGCACGTATATTAACCGATAGACGGGGACTAAGTGGCGCTTTTAGTTTCATATATGAGTATCGATGAGAATATGAAGGTTTCATATTATCATATATTGGTTTTAACCCGAACATCTCGAATCGCTCTCTAATTATGCGTTTGTTGTGTATTCTTGTTGTATGTGTGTGTTCCGGCTGTCGGGGGTAGGCTTCTATCCCATTAAGAATGTATAGAGCGAACGCCCATCACTTGTGCTTTCAACCATTTCGAGTAAATTTCGGCAGCACCTCCCCGCTGTTCTCCGAGTATACTGTAATAGAATAGATAATCATTTCAAAGCTGTGAAACAATGTTGAAATGAACATCTAATCTATCTTTGTACACGGAGAACCAGCGGAAAGGTACCGACGAAATATCTCGAAACGGATGAAAACACAAGTGAATGAAGGCGTTTGCTTTATACATTCTTAACTTGTCCACACGGGAAAAATCTATGGGTTACCATACGATTGAATTTTCTCGTCGCGTAGACTATACGACGGTTGTTAGTATAGAGCTATACTGTCCGATATTTAACAACCTTCGTATAGTTCTAGGTCACGACGAGCATCGCACGTATGTTAACCGATAGACGGGGACTAAGTGGCGCTTTTAGTTTCATATATGAGTATCGATGAGAATATGAAGGTTTCATATTATCATATATTGGTTTTAACCCGAACATCTCGAATCGCTCTCTAATTATGCGTTTGTTGTGTATTCTTGTTGTATGTGTGTGTTCCGGCTGTCGGGGGTAGGCTGTATATAAAACAGATACGATACACGATATGATAAATAAAAAAACGAAACACAAACCGTATCAAGATTTAACAACTTTGATTATGTCATATACGCGGGCCGATATTTTCATATTAGCCAATAGACAAAAATAGATTGCGGTCTGGATATGGCATATTGGCAGATGTTACCTATATGCATACATGCATATTGTCTCCCCATTTTTTCATAAATTAAACCAACTTTTCTATATATGCTAGTAATTACTGGATACATTCAGGTTAAATGCATAGAGCTAGCCGTAATTTCCTCTACGGTAAACTTTCATCAATGCAACACTTTGGTTCTCCTAACTAGATCGCCATTCACGAACACAATCTATTTATATGGCATGATTTTATACACTTAATTTTACCACATTTAATGAAAATGAATCATTCATGATATGATACATGTATATACATCGATACCCAACCCCAACCTAACCCTAGCCCCAGCCCAGCCCCGCCCCAGCCCCAGCCCCAGCCTAACCCTAGCCCCAGCCCCAGCCCCAACCTAACCCTAGCCCCAGCCCCAGCCCAGCCCCAGCCCAACCTAACCCTAACCCCAGTGCGCCCCAGCTAAACCCCAACCCCAACCCTAAGCCAAACCCTAACCCCAGCCCCAGCCCCAGCCGCAGCCGAACCCCAACCCTAACCCTAACCTCAACCCCAACCCCGACCCCGACCGCAACCCCTGCCGAACCCCAACTCCAACCGCAACCCCAGACCCAGCCATGAACCCTAGCCCTAAATAATAAAAAAATTCTTTAATTTAGTTGAAGATTTACTAACCTGAACGGCGGTGGCGACGACCTGAACGGCGGTGGCGACGAGAACGGCGGTGGTGGCGACGAGAACGGCGGTGGCGATTTGGGGATTTTGTTTCGCGCGCGATCGAGAGAGGAAGAAAGAGAGCGTAGGCGATCGATCTGTGCCTTTATTAAATCGCTATTTAGTTGCCCCTACGGATTTGTCCGTAGGTCCTTAGTTTGCGGCTCCGTAGGGGCAAACACCAAATTAAGAATTAATATTTTTATTCTTGAATGTCTAGGCCCGTAGGAGCAACCTTTTAGCCCTACGGATTAATCCGTAGGGCTAAAATAAATCTGCCCCTACGGATTTCAATATCCGTAGGGGCAACCCCCTATTTTAGTAGTGAGTAGTGTAAAACACTTAGAGCCAACTTTGTACAGCACAAATGATTCTCTAGCCAATTTTATTCTGCAGCTTGTCTATACTGTTTAAAGTCGAATTTGAGCGTTTTAAAGGGTTTTGGGCGATGAACAGAGGGGCATGGGTGTTTATTAAGTGGATATAAATGTTATATGGGGTAAACTACAGGCTTTTTTTGTGCCACTGACATTAAAAAATTTCCATCCTTTTCCTTCGGGGTCTTGACCCTAGGTCCACAGCCAACTTATTCTCGACCGCGATATGCATCGGCGAAAAAACCATCAACAACGAAGAATGCTTCATGCTCAGGCTCGATGCGGAGCCCGTAACCCTCCGAGCGCGAAGCAGCAGCAACGTCGAAATAATCAGACACACAATATGGGGATACTTCAGCCAAAGGACCGGCCTCTTAGTCCAACTTGACGACTCTCATCTCTTGCGGATGAAAGGAGCAAACAATGTTAGCGTATATTGGGAAACCATGATGGAGTCGACCATCGAGGACTACCGGTTCATCGAAGGGATCAACATCGCGCATTCCGGTCGAACCCAGGTTTCGCTTTTCAGATTCGGCGAGAACAGCGACGGACACATGCGGACGAGGATCGAAGAGGCTTGGACATTGGAGGAGATCGATTTCAACATTAGAGTGTTGTCCATGGATTGATTTTTGGCTCCAGCTGATCTTAAAGAAGAGAAAGAGAATTGTGATGTTGTGGTTAAAAGAAGTTGTGTTCCTATTAGAGTTCAGGCGGCTGCTGCAGCTGCTGCTATTAGGATTGGGGATTCTAAAGTTGCTGCAGTTAATGTTGATGACTTTGATTCAATGGATGATGAAAATGAGAAGCGATGAAGGGTTTTTGTTTATTTTTTTGTAAATATGGGAGTTTTTTTTGTAAAGTATTTGCATTGGTTTCTGCTGTAGAAGTTGATATGGAGCTTAAGAGCTGTAGTGTACCGCACCGCACTGCACTGCAATTTAAATTGTATGTATTTTCATGATCTGTATATATTTGTTACCTGAAGAATTCATTATATATATGGTACATTACACTAAAATACCCTCAACTATCATGAAATTTCACTAAAATACCTTATAGTTTTTTAATTGCTGTAAATACATCATATGCTACTTTTTGAGGGTATTTTAGTGAAAATAAATCCCTTCAAAACAATAGTTTAAGATATTTTAGTGTATTAAATACTATAAGAAATTTTAGTGAAAAATTGGAAACCGTGATACACACACACAGGGGAGTGATCGATTGCAAATAGTCCGCGTTTTTTAAAAACGGGAACTCCCGATCTACAACATATTTTAACGACCTGATCCGTTTAAGCTGATCACCCTACTCTCAAATAGACGTGTATGAAAAAACAAGGGATTTAAAGAGTTTTAGCCCATGCATCGGATGACGTTTATTTTACATTATCAAAAGACGTTCATTTTTGCAACCATCGATGTATAGGATGGGGAGGAGGGAGGGGGCAATGGAGGAAAAGTGCCATAGGAGGGAATTTCCCTCTATGGCGTCAAAAAACAACGATCTTCACCTTTATCATCTAAGATGTAGATAAACAAAATTTCACGTGATTTTACAATTTTTTCACCGTTGATTAAGTGAATGCAAAATTAACGGTTTACCGACAATAGAACGTTTTACATTACTAATTCAACGGTGAAAAAGTGGTACAATCACATGAAATTTAGTGTATTCACATCTTGCATGTAAAGATAGAGACGATGGATGCCGATTGTCAAAAAAGATGATGGAAGGAGTATTTTTTCGACGTCATAGGAGGTAATTCACTCATATGGCATCTTTCCTCCATTATTCTCATACACACACACATACTCTCATTGCATCGAAAAAAAATACACGCTCGACGATTTTTTTCGGCGATCGGCCTTCATTATCATAATCTTGATCATTTAAGGTATGGATACACCAAATTTCATTTTATTCTACCACGTTTTCACCGTTGATTTAGTTGGTGCAAAATCAACGGTTTGCCAATAATAATGCTTTTTACATTGCTAATTCAATGGTGAAAAAGTGGTAAAATCACATGAAATTTTGTGTATCCACATCTTAGATAATAAAGATGATAATGATGGGTGCCGATAGTGGAATAAAACGGGGGAGGATATAGATTTTTGACTCCACTTAATGAAAAAGTCTTCTAAAGCCTCTTTTCTTCATTACTCTCTCTCTCTCTCTCTCTCTCTATATATATATATATATATATATATATATATATATATATATATAGGAGTGATCCAATGCAAACCGGTCTGCGTTTTTTAAAAACGGAAACTCTTGATCTACTACATACTTTAACGATCCGATCCGTTCAAATTGATCGCCATACTCTCAAATACACGTGCATGAAAAATCAAGGGACTTAAAGATCTCTAGTCTATGCATCGATGGGTGCAAAAATGAACGTCTTAATGCAACATAAACTACTTCCGATGTAGGGTGATCAACTTGAACGGATCGGATCGTTAAAATATGCCGTAGACCGGGAGTTCCCGTTTTTAAAAAATGCGGGCCGATTTACAATGGATCAATTAGGTATAGATTTGGAGTTAAACTCCTAAAATATTTGAATTTGGAGTTAAACTCCTTTGAGAATTTGGATGTTGGAGTTGAACTTCTCAAAGATCTTCGGAGATGATCAAACGGGACCCTTCGCTTCTCCCTTGAGCCTTAGATCCTCCTAAAGTGGGATTTTCGGAGGTGGACCTTCTTCCTCCTTCTCTCTTTTTGCTGGATCTTGGGGAAAAAAGGAGGCGAGGTTAAAAAAAACTACCTTTTAGGGATTTGATGAGAGATCTGAACTCCCATTCGAGAGTTTTATGGTAAAACTTTATTTAGTTTTGAGAAAAAGAGAGCTAAGCTCTTGATTTAATTGGAAATGAAAAGGAAGAGAAAAAAACAAGAGGAAGAGAAGATGGAGGCACAAATCCTAGAGTTTTTAAGAAAATGAAAGTTGTTATTGATTTTCTCATCATGTTTTATTTTTATAGGCTACATACTTTACATATAGCCCTTTGGGCATTTCCATATGGCACTTGTGCCTCCCCATGTCTCATGTGCCTATTTCTTTTTGCACACAAGTCATGGGGTTTACAAAATTTTGAGATTTTTGGCCCTTTTCTATACATTTATTTAAAAAAATATATTAAACTAATTTATAGTTTCATTCTTTTTGTTATGGGGCCGGCCCCTTCCATGCTCGGTCTTAACTTGGGTTTGGGCCCACTTGGCTTGGGCTCAGGACCGTTTGCTTGGGCTCGGGCCCACTTGGGTTAGGGTTGACTTTGAATTTGACCTGATCAACCGGGGTGTAATAATTTACCCCAACAAAGTGCCCCTATCAATAAATGCACACCGCGTGTATGGGTAGTGTGCATGAAATTGATGGATCTTGTTCTATATGGGGATTGATTTGGTTTGGTTCCCTATGGAGGGTTGGTGCTGCCATTTTTGCGACTTGGACGGTCGGTGCTACCATTTTTGCGACATGGACAGTTGTTGCTTGATTTGACTTGCCCCGCTTCGTACGGTGTCGGGATTTGATTTGACTTGCTTCGCTTTCTGCGGTGTCGGGGTTTGATTTGTTTCCGAGGTGGAACTTGATTCCGCCAGGGAAGTCATTGGTTGACTAGTGATTTGATTTGTTTTGGGAGTTCTCTACCCGTCCAGTGGGACTTTTGAGCTTGGAAGTGCTGACGGGTGGGACGTTGATTTGATATGTTTGATCTTTGCCTTATTTAGCAGGAATTTTGAATTTGAGAGGAACTCGGAATTTAGATTTTGTTTGGCATCAGTATTGGTGCACTGGAATAATGTCATAAGCAACTCAACATTTTCCATGAGGGGACTTGGGATTTGGTTTTTGGGTCGGTATCAGCACTGCTAACACTGAAGCGTAGTACCAGGAGTGACTCATCATTTGCCTTTTGGAAAACTAGGATTTGAGTTTTCGGTCGGCATCAGCACCGCTAACACTGAAGCGTAATACCAGGAACGACTCATCATTTGCCGTGGGAAAACTTGGGATTTGGATTTTGGGTCGGCATCAGCACCGTTAACACTGAAACGTAATGTCAGGAGCGACTCATCATTTTCCTTTTGTAAAACTTAGGGTTTGAGTTTTGGGTCAGCATCAACACCGCTAACACTGAAGCGTAATGCCAGGAGCGAATCATCATTTATCACGGGAAAACTTGGGATTTGGGTTTTGGGTCGGTATCTGCACTGCTAACACTGAAACTTAATGCCAGGAGCGACTCATCATTTGTCGTTACTCGTTATGGGAGCGATGGCTAAGGAGACAGGGTTAGGTTCCTATCACCTAAGACTTTTCAATTTTATGAGCCGTAAGGGTCTCATAAAAGCATTTTCTCTCTACGAGTCGAGAGGATCTCGTAGGTGTATGTTCTCCTTAGGAATCGTGAGGATTTCTAAGTGTGTTGCTCCTTTGTGAGTCATAAAGATCTCACGCGGGGATTTTCTTCTCATAAGGTCGAGAGAACTTTGCGAGTGTATTTCCTCTCTTTTCGCGAGTTTGCCCCCTTTTGGGTTTTTACAAAATCGCCGGCAATCTTGCTGTTTTTACTCCAGGTGCCCTTTCGGGTTTTCATCTATACCCGTTTTGCTTGTGGACATACCTTTTTTTTTTGCACATCGGTGGAGCTTCATCGCCGGTAGAACTTCAGATGCAGTCTCACCGGTAGGGCTTGGGAGAGATAGGGGCATTTACGCCCGTAGATTGTATACGGTTTTGTATGATTCAGACTGTAGGGCCGGTGTGCTCGATTCTTCTGCGACCTGAAGCATTCACGCGTAGTATTTCTTGAGGTATCGGCCATTGATGGGTGGTATGGCCCTTTCTCCCTCGGAACTTATTAGTTGGTAGGATCCTCCATCGAACACTTTCTCGATGACGTATGACCCTTCCCAATTTAGCTCGAATTTTCCCTTGGCATGTCGATTGGGGATGATCGGTCTTTTGAGGACCAACACCTATTCTCCTTTATTGAAAGCATGGATACAGGTCATCTTGTCATAAGCACTTGACATTCGGGCTCGGTACAGCTCCAGATTTTGCTGTACTGCGAGCCTTTTTTCCTCGAGCACATCGAGCTCTTCGAGCAGAAGGAGGACGTTTTCCTCCCCCGTCAACTCGTGCTGGACGGACATTCTTAGGCTTGGAACTTCGCCTTTGAGGGGTATGATTGTCTCCACTCCGAAGAGTAATGAGTATGGAGTGGACTGGGATGGAGTGCAGTGCGTGGTACGATATGTCCACAATGCCTCGTGGAGCTTGAAATTCCAGTCTCTCTTCTTGGCTGAAGCATTTTTTCCTCAGGAGCTTACATAGAGTTTTATTGAAGGCTTCGGCTATCCCATTGGCTCTTGAATTATAGATGGAGGAATATCTCCAGTCTATCTTATGCTGAGTAGCGAACATTAAGACTTTGAAACTCTTGAAAGAAGGCCCGTTGTCAGAAATGATTCTTCTTGGTGTACCGAAACGATATAGAATATTATGCCGGAAGAACGTCAGAATATTTTCTATCTTGACTTCTTTTAGCAGGACAGTTTCAGCCCATTTGAAGAAGTAGTCAGTTGCGGCTAATATGAACAGATGGCCTTTGGATGACGGAGGATTAATTGGACCAACTATGTCGGTCCCCCAAACTTCGAAGGGCCATGACGCCACCGTAGGATGCAGTGGTGATTGAACGGTGGAAAATGACCACCATATGTGTTATGATATACGTTCTACTTTGTTCTTTAGTTACCGCAATCAAGACGGTTTCGCTTGTAGCTAGCCGGTTGAGTACGAGTCGTCCATTGAGCGATGGTTCGTATTTTCGTTCATATTTTAAACGAGTTAATGAAAATGTATATGTGTATGTTCAATTCTATCCTAAGTGTTTGTATTTTATGTTCAAGTAAACTTGTTAGGGTTAGGGTTGGTTAGTAGAGTTAGGATTAGTTTTGTGCTTGTCTTTTGCCATTCTTGAAATGATGTTGGGATAATCGGAAGTAGCGGGGATTAGAAGGACATAGGAATGGGATTTGCGAGTTTAAGCAAGCTTTCCAACGCTAAATCCATTTCTAGTGCTCCTTGTCCGTCCGCTACACGCTCTTATTTCCAACTCTAGGCCAAACATACGCAACCATATATCCAATTAAGTCACAACTACATGTCACGTTATAGTGCACCCAAAGGACTTCTTGAATTAAGTCGCGGCTATATGTCACGTATAGCGCGCCTAAGTGAGAGGGTTGTGTTTGTTTGGTCTAGGTTCATTTTAAGGTGTTTGGCGAAGAGAAGCACAATGGATTTTTCCATCCCTCATACTAACCTTCCTTAGCTCTAACAAGTGTGGAATTTATTCACACATTAAAAGAAAAATGAAACAAGAAATAAGAGAAGAAAGAATGGAAAAAATACGGTTTTACAAAGTTAACAAGATAACTACTTGGGCCCTCATCTAAGCAAGGGACTCCATCGAGTATCATGGCCTGAAAATACGGATTAGATGAAAAGAAAGAAGAATAATAAATAACAACAACTACTTAATTACAACAAATAAAAGTTACAGTAGGAATTTAAAATACAATACAAGAATTTAAAGGTACAAGTTAAGAAAAAACCTTCATCTTTATTAATTTTTCACTCAAAAGCTCTCACTACAATTTCATGGAGAATAGATGATGATGAAGAAGAAGCTACAAACTAAACTACACTAAATCCTAATAAAGAAAAGCATTCCAAACTTGGATCAAAACTGGAGTATTTATAGACAGAGAAATGAAACCCTAGGGCCATATTCTGAGTCCCTATACAATTACCAAACTACCCCTAAAATATGATCTAGAGACGACATAATATGGTTGCGGAACCGCCGCCCAAAAGGCCTATTGGCCACGGTTCTGCGGTCCTTTGGAGGGCTTAGTGTGTCGTTTTTCTGGGTCTTCCTCGTGTTGTTTTGTTCTTCTGTTCTACAGGTTCAAAATTGCAAAATGGTTCCAAAATATTTTCAGACTTTCAATGTCCAAAATGGCTACACTTTTAATCTTTTTGATTTTGATCTCCCTCGAGCTCCGCGCACCTCTTGATTTTTGTGTTGCCCCTCTCATGCTCTGTGCTTGATCAAGACACGAATGACCGCTGTTCTTGTCTTATTTCTCGAACTGGTAAGCGGCATTGGACGGGTGTAGATGACCGGAACCCGGATTTTATCTGTTTTTGGCAGATATTCTGGATTTTGGCATAACTGTGGAGATTTTGCTTGATTTGCGTTATGTTGGATTGGAAACTTGTAACCTGTAATCATGTAGCAAACACGGATCAAAAGCACCTGCCTATAAACAAATGAGCAGAAGAATGGGTGGTATTAAATGCAATATTCCGGTGTGAACAAATACTCCCAAACTTATCTTTTGCTGTCCCTAACAAAACTATTTATTTTCAAAAAGTTCTAAGCTCACTTTCATAGGCATCACGATTGCATTTAGCGTGTGCAACAAGCCGTTAAATCTCTAGGTGTCCTTAGTAGGAGGAGTGTTATCTCCTGAGGGTTTTCAGCGGACACTACCCACAAAATCCCGTCAAGCTAGTTTTATATCATAACCTTGATTCTAATCCTATAGTTTAGCATTTAAACTAGAAATTCTATCATCCTAAGTTAGAAATATCCATCCCTTATTTTTCACACCTCATATTTATTCAACCTAAGATCCTATATGTTTTTGACAGTTTAGAAAGATCTCGATTTCTCTTGAGTTTTCCTTCTAAAGCGCAGTCTCCAATCCGGATTTTTTATCATCTTTACGGAAAACAGAAGACTTATTCTTTATCCCTACCTTTCCTCCAAATATCGATCGTATACCCCTACGTGTGTGTAAATTTCACCCATACACTCAAGAATTCAATTCAAGCTATAATACCCTTACCCTAATACCTAATACTATTTCTTTTCATTAATTATGGACAGAATTGCTCACACACCTTTCATGCGACTATTATTGCTTCCTGAGGCACTAATCAGCCGATTACTGAATGTGTGAGCTTATTAAAGCGTATATAGCAGTTTCCAGGTCTTGTACTTTATTTTTTTTCTTTTTTTCTTTTTCTTTTCAATACCGGATATATTTTTCAATGATGATCTTCTAGTGGTTAGCTTTAAATACCGTTTTTCTTTCATACTAGGCTTTCAGGCAAGAATATTTCTGGGTATCCTCTACTATCCCAAGTCTCAAGGTGCGTGTAAGTGAGATTTATAGGGTATATACTTCATGAATTTGGACTCAAGAATATGAACTATTTTTCAGACTTATTCTTCAATAAAACTTTCAATATTTTCCCTTCATATCGACTTAACTCAAGAACCGAACTCAAGATTACCTACTTCTAAAAAAACTACAAGGACGTATATTTACCAAGGTTAAACTGAAGGAGGGTTATTTTTTGGGTTTTCAATTCCTAAGCCTAGGATTTAGTTATTTCTAACATATCAAACCAAATTTTTGGAATAAAAATTTAAGTTACCCTACTAGCTAGCCTGACGACAAAGTTTTTTTATTTTTGGAGAAATTTTCAATTTTTGTGGGTTTTTAAATAAGTATGAAATGCAAAATATACACATGAATGTAAAGATAGAAAGCCTACCGAGCACACCCCCAAACTTAAACTTGACAGTGTCCCCACTGTCATGACCAACAGAGTCAAAAATGTTGAGAGGTCAAAATCTGTCGGTGGACTCCTTTTCTTTGGTTTTTATAAAAGAAAAAGCAAACAAAATATATATACACACAAAAAAGTCCCTCCAAACTTAAGTGAAACAGTGTTTCCACTGTTTAAGTGTTAAAGTTCAGAGTTAGGGGGGAGAGTATCATCAATCTATACAAGGTCTTACACAGGCCAAAAGTTAATACCAACCATTCAAAATTTTTATCGTGATAATGCAGTGGTTGGAGAAAGAACGTGTATAGAAAAGAAATGAAGAATACCTGAGACTGTTCATGGATGGAAGCGGGATACGGTCTCGGTAGAGGAGAAGATGGATGAAGGGGAGAAAGAAATGGCATACGAACTTGAGGGTGAAAATGGATTGAATAAATTAGTACAGTCTGTAATGATTGAAGTGTAAAAATAGATTGTACTAATCTATTAACATATTGAGAAATAGGGTCAAACCTCTTAAATTCGCAAGAAAACATGGGTCGATAAAGCGGCACAGCACATACATAACAGAGAACTGAGATTTGAGAAAGAGAATTAAATTCTCAAAAGAAAATGAACAAGGAAGAAGATGAAAGAGTGGAGGCGCTTCTGAAGAGACCCCTGCATTTATAGGATGTGATGGGAAACAGTTCATTTACCCCCTTCCCTAGGCAGATCCAACGGCCAAAAAAATTATAGCGTTGCATTCACGTGCAAACACGTGAGAACAACGCCGTGGGGGCATTTGTTCCCTCATAAAATACAAGGAAAACCCCCAATGGGACGTCACGTGTGCACATGTGATTGGGGGACACGTGCTGACATGTGATGGCTTCCTGAAAGCTCTGAAATGATAAGAATTGAATCCTAATCAAATGGGGTCACGTGCCCGCACGTGGTAGACCTTTAAACCCACTGAAAAGAACTAAAAGTATAAGAAAACAACAGGGAAAAACCCGATGGGGCATCACGTGCCCATACGTGACCAAGGGTCACGTGCTCACACGTGATAATCTCTGAGTTCTTTAAAATAACAGAATTAAATTCTGGTTAAAAACTTAATCCGTGGGTCACGTGCCACCACGTGATAGGGTCTTAAAAACCCTCTGAGTTAAAGGAAAGAAAACCCTAAATAGGGCATCACGTGCCCACACGTGACAAGGGGTCACGTGCCAACACGTGATAGGTTCCTGAAGATCTCTGAACTAATAAAATTGAATTCTAATTAAATGGGCAATCAGTGGGGTCACGTGCTAACACGTGATAGGCTCTTAAAACTTCTGAACTAATAAAATTAAATTCTAATTAAATGAAATCAAAAATTCTAGTTGGAAAAATATGTCCCTAGATCTTTCCAAACAAAAAGATTGCGCTCTGTAAAGCGGAGCACCTTTGGATTAAAAATCCAATGGTGATTAAAATCACCAATTTATAGAAAGATTCTATACAAGGAAATATTTTCCTAAAATCTGCCAGGAACAACAAACAAAATATCTTTTGGATAAAAAATCCAATGGTGAATAAAATTCACCGAGTGATCTAACAAATTATGTTGGTTATAAAATCAATAAAATCTTTCAATGAAAGATTGACAAAACAAACTGATTCTTTTCTTTCCCCTATAAGTAGGAGCCAAGAAGAGAAGAAAGAAAAAAGAGGAGAGAGACAACAAAAACAGAGAGAGAAAAAAATAAGAGAATTTAATTCTCCAGAGAGAAAGAAGGTCTTTTGAGAAAAGAAAGAAACCCTAGGTAAGAGAGGAAAATAAATCATTCTGTAAGATCCTTCAAAACAAAAAGAGAATTTAATTCTCAAACTAAGAGTTTAACTCTTCTAATAAGAACTTAGTTCTTCCTCTGGTTGAAAATCTGCAGAAGCAGATCTCTCCATAAGTTGAGAATTTAATTCTCATCAGGAAGATTCTGTCATGCAGATCCAAAACTTAGAGGGAGAATTGAGCTTAAAGAATTTAATTCTTCCAAATACTTAGGAATTTAATTCCTCCCACAAAGATAGGGTTTAACCCTCAAAACAAGAACTTAGTTCTTCTTCATGGTTGAAGATCTGCAGAAGTAGATCTCCCAATAAGTTGAGAATTTAATTATTATCGGGAAGATTCTGCCATGCAATCCAAAACTTAGAGGGAGAGTTGAGTTTAAAGAATTTAATTCTTCCAAATACTTAGGAAATTAATTCCTCTAAATAAAATTAGGGTTTAACCCTACAAAAGAATTTAAATTTTAAACAAAGGACTTAGAATTTTCATGCACGTAAAAGAAGTCAGTACCCAACCTGATCACGTGGCAACACGTGACCCTCCCTTCAATGGTCAGAAAAGAATGAATGAGACACGTGACCCTTGGATAAATTCCTCAAAATAAAGAGAACAAAGCCAAGGCAGAACAGACTTTGGGCGCCCTCACGTGTCCCCACGTGACCCCTGACAAACACCTCTTTAAAAAAGAGAAGATGGAAAGAACTGAAGGATTAAAATCCAATGCATGGGCGCCCTCACGTGTCCCCACGTGGCCCCTAGCAAATACTTTTAATATCCAGTGCATGGGAACCCATCACGTGTCTACACGTGATGGCCGTGAAGATTAAGTGCTTAACACTTATTTGAATATTCTGAGAACAAAATAAAGGAAGTTTGGGCCCAACACTCAAGCGTCTCACGTGACCCAACGTGAGCGCTTCTTTTTTAGTGTTTAACACTATTTTGGGTGCTGCATCCCTAGTGTTTAACACTTTTTTGCACGCATCACGTGGGAGCACGTGATAGCTGAGTGTACTCTAGTGTTTAACACTATATCCAAGCCAATCTTAGCTTGAACTAGCCAAGTTTTCCAGAGGCAGTACCCTTTTCTTTTGACTGAACCTCAAACACACCTTTGTCTTCCAAAATTGGTCATCTTATATGACATTGGAGTGCTCATCACTCCATAAAAGACAAAAAAATATTGTCAGAACCCAGATTCATGCATAGCATTATAAAGGGGGGCTGAGCCCAGACAAATGATCAGTAGCTCAAACAAAGGTCCAACATTTTAAACCTAATTGGACTTTGCCCAAGTTGGCCATGAGTCCTCAATTCAGATTTAACTGAGCCCATGTGCTCATAATCTAATTAATTGATCTTAGACCCAAATTGGACTACAGATCTCCCAACCAACATTGGTTCAAGGGTACATCTCTTTACTCATTTGATATTTGTCGTTGTAATCCTTCAATGTCTTCAGAGGGGTGACGGGTCCCGATAACCAATCATTCCATAGACTGTGGGGTCCTTAAACCCATGGACTATGATGTCCTTAACCTTGGGCTGTAGGGTCCTTAAGCCCATGGACTATGATGTCTTTAACCTTAGACCGTAATGTCCTTAAACTAATTATGGACCGTAATGTCCTTAAACTAATAATGGTCCGTAATGTCCCTAAACTAAACAATAGAGCCTAAATGCTCTTTTGTTGGATCTAAATGATCCCGTTAAGTTGATCTTAGTCTAAAATTAGACTAACGTATCCTTAACAAACGTTTAAGTTGATTTTAGTATCAAATGAGACTAACTTATTCTTAAACCCAACCCCAAACCCAAATCTAAGAAAATACGAATTTGGACTAATCCACGCCCTACGGGCGACAATATAAATTAGTCTCCGTATACAATCCACGGGCAACAAAAAACAAAACAAACACCCATGACACGAAGTGACCAACTGGAGAAGGAGAAAGTGGTTACCGCGATGCGGTAGCGTAATTAACTACAGGGGCTTACGCTTGTAGGGAAGAGCGTCCCCACAATAAAAAACCCCTCAACGAGGTGGAATCTGACGAAATCTGCTACATCGCCCGCATCCGTTTAAACCTTCGATACACGGTGTCATAAATCAACTTGGCATCTTCGGAGAGGTGGATGGATAGCACCAAATAGCATCTGCCCCCAAATTCAGGCAAGACGGACCTACGCCTGTTTTCGGTGGAGAACAGATTCTGGCACGCCCGGTGGGACCTTTTCCTCTTTCCACTCCACACTTCGTGTGTCGTGTTCACGAACGAATCGCGGTTTGATATGGTTGCCCTTGGGTTTGAGGTACTAAGATTTGGTTTTTCTCCCGTGCAGAAAAGAGAACATCAATGGCCTCTAACTGCTTGAGCTGCAACTCCCGTTCTGCTTCATCTGGAGGAGTAACCTATGGGTCTCAGGCGGCCTCCGTTTTTACAATGCTGGTGGACCAGGTGACTCAAGCCAC
The DNA here is from genome assembly GCA_030015575.1 of Agapanthus africanus. NCBI lineage: Eukaryota > Viridiplantae > Streptophyta > Magnoliopsida > Asparagales > Amaryllidaceae > Agapanthus > Agapanthus africanus. The sequence continues at coordinate 580,002,178 of CM057340.1, read as the reverse complement.
CGCTGGGCTATTCTTCGGGACCATGCTCCCAACGATGAGCTTCGATGCCCCTGTAAAATTGCAAGAAGCTCAGAAGAAGTCGGTCTTTGATCGGCTTACCACTACTGCGGCCCCTCTTAACGAGTCGCCCAAACCAAGCGCCTTAGTTTTCAGCAGACTGGGCTAAAGCTCCAATGGGCCCGTGAAGAAGCCCGCAATACCAGAAGGCGTTATCCCAAAGCGGATAGCCATTCCTACTCCTGAAGTCACCAAGGCGGCTTTTCCGGTTAAGGGGTCGGTCTTCACAAGACTGGCCGTTTCAGCTCCCACTCCGGGTGAAGTAACCAAGGCCATTTCCCCTGCATGAAAATCGTCCTTTTCAAGATTGGCCATTCCCTCTCAGCGAGCATCTGTCTTTGACAGGCTGGCGCCAACAACAGATTCTCATCAGAACAGGGGGCACGGAAAAGCTGATCCAACAGCGGAGGTGATCCTGGCCACACGACATGCTCGACGTCGTCACTGGCGCTGAGTGAGGAAAGCTGGGCGCAATTCCCCTTCTGGACTGACTCCGCTGGCTCTAATGGTAGATGTTGATGCTGTTGTTCCAACCGGGAACAGCTTTGAACTACTTAACAGGGTGCACAAGAATTCGCCAAATGCCGTGCTAAAAAAGTCTTCTCCGCCTGTTGAAAAGATCATAAAGGCGAAGCCGGAGCAGCCCCCTCAGAGGTTGTCCTCTAAAATTTATAAAGTTTGGAAACAGGTCCAGGACTCCGTGGTAGATCAATACTATCCTCGCCAATAGAAAAAGATGAAGGTTCGGTGAAAAAATGACAATCCTGTCAAGCCACAAAAAGTGTCTTCTACATAGGTGCCCGTTGCAACGGCCCCTTCAGCTTCGACCGCCCACAAAAGAAGGAGATCGGAGAAGATCCCTGCGTCTTTGGCAAATCGCAAAAACACTGAATCTAAATGCCCCAAGTCTGGGGGCATGGTGGTGCACACCATCTATATTGTTAGTTATATGTATGCCCTAGAGGCCATTACTGTACATGAGATGTACATTGTAGTGGATGCTGGGACATATATAGGTAGGAATTTCTTGCTCGACATGATAGTACGCCATCTAGTTGCTCTTTATCTTAACATGTATACTTACTGTCTCTATGTTACATGTTGATAAAGCCCTTAGGATGTGTACTCGACTTGCAGGACTATGATGCAGATCATACTAGTAGGGCCTGGGTAGTCCATGAGTACATCCTTCAATGTTCCTAGTCGTGGGAATATCGAGACGGGGCATCGATATTCCAGAGTAGACTAGCGTATATCTTCTCGACCCATGTGATGGGTGATGGATGATCCCATATCCATTGGTGTTTGACATCAGAGATGGTATGCGGGTGCTCAGTGGAGACTGGGTACACTGAACGGACTCGCCGAGAACTCTCAGATGGTATTATACCTCACGTCAGATGGCAGTTCTCTGGTGACACTGGTACAGCTTAGTTTGTTGACCCGAGATCGTCATAGAGTCTTGTGTGTCTCCCACTGTTCTTTAATTTCCACCCTACCACGGCTCTACTGAGTCGTGCAAACAGGTGGTTTTTGGGTACAGTCCCTATTCACATGGAGGCAATGAGCGATAGGAGGGGATTCGTCTCTCCCGGTATTGGGGGTTGATGTTGCGCTATGCTCGACTGGCCATAACTGGAAATCCCTGGCCAGGGTTGCGATGATTTACTGGTAAGTTTTATCAGTAGTTTCATGCTTTTTATAGACCTTACATCGGCATGACTTATCAAGCTGCTGGGGTCTGACGTTTACCACCCCTAGGCGAGATATGCGACATATCAGACGAACAGACCGGACTGTGCGGTAAGTGTTGCTGATTGGATTCACAGGAGTGTGAGCAGGCTTGCTCGTTGATCTTCTGATCGCTCAATATCCGGGTGGCCGTTACGTTTAGCAGACCGCTTGCGACTTGTGGGTGATTGATATGATCACTACCTACTGTCGGCGTATTGACGATTCTTTAGAGTCCTATACAAGGGTTTCCTAGCTCAAGCGAAACGAAATAGGAGCGCATATGAGATATGTGCGGGACTGAGAATAATACTAGTATGTGATACTGAATTCTATTCTCGCGATTTGTATCATCGGATGGTTATATGAGATATGGCCGGGTTACCGAATCAAGTGTTGATTCGATACATTGATACACTAGATATTAGTCGGTTATATGCGATATGACCGGATCATTAAATCAAGTGTTGATTTAATGATTTAATGTATAATTATATATTTGATATATTACTTTACATTAACTAGTATTGGTTCACTTAAGATTGATTTTCTCACTTGATGTGCACAAGTTGTATATGTGATATATGTTTGTGCACTAGTTTGTATCATGATTGATGATACATGCAAACTTGGGTGTGTGTATGAATTACACCATATTTAGGTTAGTGGATATGATTTATATTTATTTATTAATTCAAAATTGGTGTGCACTTTGTCATGCTTAAAGCTTCATGAAGCTTTTAGCATTATTTGACCAAGTCCACTAACTTTGTCTCACTAAAGATATTTATTAACCAATCCACTAACTTAAACTATGGTTTAGTCTCTACAAAGGTTAACTCACCCATGGTTGCATTATGATAGACTTCACTTGATAATTCATTTTATTAATTTTTCTTTTCTTTCTTCTTCTTCTTCTTCTTCAAGAAGAAGAAATGCTTGCAAGAAAATTTTCAAGTGAAGAAATAGAATGAGAAATCCAAATCTAAAGTGAACCCATTTCCTATTTCATCATCCTCTATTACTTGCCATTTAGTTTAGGGTGTTCTCTTCACAAAGTTCATGACCTAGTGAAGATGGAGCTTGAGTTTGAGTCTCCTCGACGTAGATCATCTTCGGCCTCGAAGTCAACGATCTAGCTCGCTCATTTCTCCGAGGAAACCATCGCTAGAGTCCGGGATCATGATGATCGCAGCGAAGGGACGTCAACATGGAGCTTTAGAAGTGAAGGACCGGATCTACAAAGGTTGTAATCCTTCTCACTTAGTGTTAAAGTTGTTTACTTGCTAGTTTTCGTATAATCTCTAGTATACGATCTTGGTTAGGGTTGTTCGGCACAGCTATTTTTTTTGAATCGGGCATGGTTGATGCCTTGTAGAACCTTGTGTGAGTGCCTAGGAACCCTACATATATGGCATCCGGAAAAGAGGATAGTCGTATCTCCACAGGTCATCGACCGCTTACGCGATCAGTGACTAAGGTTCAGGAGAAACAACAACAAAAGCTCCAAGAAATGCTAACAGCTATGGCCGCACTTACGGGACCGAAAGCAAGCCCGGAGACATCCTCGGAGTAGCGCCGTGAATAGGAAACTGATGCTGAATTCCTTCGGAGAATACTCGAGAAGAAGGACAAAGAGGCCGCGGAACAAGCGGCCAATATAAAACAAATGGCCCTTCTATTCCAAGATATGGTAGGCATGATGATCCAGCCGGACCCTCCAGCCGAAGATCCTCCAGTAATAATTGAAGATGATAAAGGAGAGATATCAAATCCTCTGCCGGCTCTGTCAGCAGCCAAGGAGGAGGCCATCTCTAAAGCCACGCTCGATGATTACATCGCTCAGCAGATACGAGTTCATCAGGCGAATGAAGTGGCTGGGCAAATTGTTAAAACTGGACGACCCTATCCGGGTTGGTACGACCAAATAAAGTACTCGCCGGGATACACGATTCCTAAATTCCATGTATATAAAGGGACGGGAAATCCGCATCAGCACGTCGCTCAATTCAGAGCCTTGTACGACAACACTGGAGGTGATGATAAGTTACTGCTTCGCCAATTCGTTGGCAGCTTGTCGGAGACAGCATTCGAATGGTATTCCGAACTCCCAAATGACTCTGTCAAGACATTTGCAGAGATGGAGTTGCTATTCACCCGGAGTTGCTATTCACGGCATTGATCAATGCAGGGTGAAGCCTGGAGAAACATGGGTTCAGTATGCAATACGGTGACGGAATCTATGGTCGAAGTGCGAGCAGCGCATTGAAGAAGTGCCTGCGGTAGGCATGTTCGTGGGGACCCTCGACCCTCAGGCGACCATTTCACAATTCATGATGTTTTTCAAGCCGACCACTTTCCAGGCCTTGATTGACAAACTGGCCCAAATGGACCAGATGGGTCATAGATCGTCTTCTTCAAAGCTGGAATCGCGGAATGAAAAAGGGAAAGGGAAAGTGACCTTCGTCGCCAATGCTCAACAGCAGCCCAATGGCCCAAAACTAACTGATCGCCTAGATAAGAGACGGCGATTCTTTAATGAGAAAATGAAGCGTCCTTATTCATTTCCCCGGGACAAAACGAGAAGATTGTTTGAGCTGGCGGTGCGCAACAGGCTCATCAATTTGCCGGATCCGAAAAGCCCATTGCAACCCGGTGAGGCTAATAATCCCAATTATTGCCCCTATCACCAAGCGATAGGCCATCCAATCGAAGATTGCTTCATCTTCAAAGGGTGGATTGAGAACCAATACCAACAGGGCAAATCCGCACTGTCCAAGAATTAGAAAGTGAACCCGCCCTAGCCGCACGCTCTCAAGAAGGTGGACACACCGGGGGCATCATGCTCTTTTATAGAAGAAGCTCAATGGGAGGTCGTTCTTTCAACCAAAATGAAAAGAATGCTAAAAGATCTCCAAACATGCCTGACGATCAAATGGAAAAGTCCGCTGGAACCCGAGGTCATCGAGGGAATGCTGAAGCCGTGCCCGACACAAAAAATTGGTAGCGATAATCAAAATGCCTATACCCAGCCGTCAAAGACTTCGAAGAAGACCAAAAAGCCCGTGAAGCCTGGTGACAAGCGCACGGACCTGTAAAAACATATTGACACGCTGGAAGAATATAACCAGAAGGCGCGAACCCCGGTCACACTTCAAGAGTTTCTCAGCCACATCCTTGAGGACGGAGATGATGACAATGGAGAAGACTCGTCAGATGAACTTGAGGATTATGTGGCAAGATTCTATGTGATCTCTCACTCGTTAATAAACAGTGAAGAAGCTCTGGATGCAGAGAAACAGGGGGCAGATCCCGAGCCGGAACTTTTAGGACCGTCAGACGAGATGATTGATGCATTCCTAAACGAAGCTCTTCTGAAAAGCAAAGCTGATCGAGAGCGTGAAGTGGCCATATTTGAAAAAGCCAAACGCTGGCGACTGGACGAAAGGGCTAAAACACTCCAACCAGATAGGAGCACTTCGGCCGCCAGCAAAAGCAGGTTCAAGACAAGGAAAAGGTTCGCCAAAGCCATATCAATGGGAATGAAGCGGCCACCCTCCGAAGGAAACACTTCTGATGAGATACACCTTAAAGAAGAAGATGTGCATTCTAACTACTATCTATATCATCGAAGGATTGCGCACTCTACTGAAGAATGCAACGCCTTTAAAAAATGGTGGCAAGGGTATATCTCTTACAGGCAGTACTTCAAGAGGATGAAGCGTGAAGCTCGTCGACAGCGGAAAAATGCGACAGACGAACGTGGAAGAGCTGTCGGCAACCGTCACATGGTTGATAGCAGAGGATCCCAAGTTCTCACCTTCGGGAGCGATTCTGAAGAAGAAATGGCTCTCGACCCCCTCTTTAAAGAATCCACCTCAGGAAAAGAGGAAGAACCGAAGAGTTGCGAGAACATTCAGCTGCGCAATCGCACATTACCTGAAAAGAATCTCGGACCCGTAAACAAGGGGTCGAACAAAAAGGATAAGGGAAAAGAAAAAGTCCCCGAGGATATCACCCTCGATGACCAAGCCGTCGAAGAGCTGACAGCCAAGGATCCGCCCAAGAAAAGCAAGGTGGATTACAATGTTTTGACACACCTGAGGAAGATACCCTCACAGCTAAGCATTCTTGACGCCCTTCTGCTATCCAAAAAGGCGAGAGATTCTTTGATCAAGGAACTACAAGTGCCTGAGCAGTTCCAGGCTTTCCTCGCCGAAGAAAAGATGAAGGACGAGCTGGAAGAAGTGCACACAGCCGATATCACCTTCGGCGATGAAGATCTCCTCCTCGGGACGTGCGAGCATAACCGTGCCCTTTATGTCTCCTGATATTGCCATGACATTAAGATAGGGAAGATCCTGGTTGACAATAGGTCCTCCATCAACCTCCTCAATGTAAGAGTGTTGAAGGAAATCTGCATGAGCGTTCAACACCTCGCTCGGGATAAGATCACTATCTCCGGGTTCGACTCTCAGTCATCACAGACGCTCGGGTCTATGATACTGACATTACGCTTTGGGCTGCTCGTCACTGATATCAAGTTCCACATCATTGACGCCAAGACTTGCTACAATGCTTTACTCGGCAGGCCTTGGTTACACGAGTATAACATCATCCCTTCTACACAACATCAGTGTATGAAGTATTTCAAGGATGGTCTCGAGTATACCGTGACAGGGGAACTAAACCCATTCTCCGTGAATGAAGTCCGAAAGTACGAAGATGCAAAATACTTCTTACCAGATTTCGAAGACACGGAAAGTTGCCATAAACCGAAGAACAAAACTATCACCACTATTCCAGTCTTCGGGAGTGACACTGAGGAGGAAGAAGAAATAGTTTATTTGGGGCCGCCCAAATGCAACAAGCCGGGACCGTCCACCCCTATTCTAGTCTTTGGCAGCGACTCAGAAGATGAGGTCAATGTCATATTTTCTGTACGACCATCGATACAAGCCTTCGCTGGTGATGATCGGAGTTTGCAAATCACCATGGTTCCGCGAGAACATTACAAAGAGCTCGACGCGCTTGGTACCTATAGTGTGCAGGAACTGCAAACGTTCTACGTCACTCCCAGGCGAAAAGATGAAAAGGCGATCCTCTTTTATCGATCCGCGGAAACCAAAGTGGTGAAAGAAATTTGGCATGGTACCGATTCTACACTTGACAAGCTCCAGCCCTTCCGTCTGCCCAGATACTACACAGAAGGATTGAAGAGGATGTTGAGGCGCCAAGGCGTACCCCTTAAGCAAACCACGCGACAAGCCCAGTTCTACAACAGGATCTGGAGCGTCCTTGGAACTCAACGAAAATTGCCCAATGGGAGAATGGAAATGAGTGGGCTTGGATATGTTCAATCCAAGAAACGGGAGCAATTCCATGGCTGCTACGTTATACAAGACTTCGCTGAAGAAGGAAATGCTTTGTTAGAATACGCTAACCCTGAACCAAAACAAGGTCTCGCCATCAAAATGCCAAGTCCGTCATTTGAAGAACAGATGGACAAGCTAATAAGGGAAGCGGGTCAGAAGGTCTGGGACGACCATAGCCGCGAAATGGCCATTTACGAGAAAGCCAGGACGCATCGCCTCCTTCAACAGACCGCGGAGAATGAAAATGCTCTTCGTCGCCAACCCGTCATACAAAAGACCCGGCGCAGAGGCAAAAATAAACCAAAGAACGGAAAAAAAGTTCGACAGCAGCGTAGCGGGTCTGAGAAGCCACGCGATCGAGAATCGAGCAGCCGAGATCCGTCTCTTATAAAGAAAATGGGTCGAGCATATTATTTCCCCCAAGATAAGACAAGGAAGATATTCGACCTCGTCGTAAAACATCGGATGATTACGCTCCCGGAGTCCAAGCACCCCAAGCAAGCAAACAAGGTCTCTCACCCAGACTATTGCTCCTATCACCGAGCAATAGGACATCCTCTCGAAGACTGCTTCACCTTAAAGAACTGGGTTGAAGACCAGTATCAACTCGGCAGATTCGCTCTATCCAACAGTTGGAGGGTAAGTCCGCCACGGAAGCATAAATCAAAAGCCACTTATGCGATGAGAGTAGGACCAGATCAACATCGGTCTTGGAAATGATCTCATACCTGTCACGCGATAACGCTGTCAGAAGAAGAACCCGAGAATATGGATGACCTTTCTTGGTGCTTCGAAAATAATGAAGATGAGTTGATCTCAGAATTTCCACCGGCGCTAAAAGAAATGGAAGATGGGATACATGCTACTGCAGATGACCTCAGAAAAATCGACTTGGGAACGACAAACGACCCACGACCGATGTTCGTCAGTGAACTGTTGTCTGAAGAAAAGGAAGCTACGCTTAATGACGTGCTCATGCAGTATAAAGATTGCTTCTTATGGAACTATTCTGAGATTCCAGGACTAGATCCGGAAATAGCCGTACATAGATTGGCGATTTATCCAGACGTCAAGCCGATCAAACAAGCACCGAGAAGAATGCGGCTCGAGCTTGAGATGAGCATCAACGCTAAGGTCAAGAAGCTAATCGACTCCGGCTTCATCCAAGAAGTTCAATACCCTAACTGGATTGCCAACATCGTCCTAGTGATGAAGAAAAATGGGACGGTGCTTATATGTGTGGACTTTCGGGATCTCAACAAAGCTTGCCCGAGCGACGACTTTCCAGTACCGGTCACTGAGCTGATGATAGATAATACGTCCACTGATGAAGTTTTCTCCTTCATGGAAGGCTCATCAGGATACAATCAGATAAAGATGCATCCCGAGGACTAGAAGCATACCGCTTTCCGAAACCCTTTGGGCATATTCTGCTACAAGGTGATGCCTTTCGGTCTAAAGAACGCCGGTGCCACCTATCAGAGGGCCATGATGAAGATTTTCGATGACCTCATACATGAAATCGTCGAATGCTATATCGACGACCTCGTAGTTAAAATAAAATCATACAAGGAACATTTAGAGCATCTGAAGATCGTGTTTCAGCGCCTTCGGAAATACAACTTGAAAATGAACCCTCTCAAATGCACGTTCGGAGTTTCCTCGGGCAAGTTCCTAGGATTCGTTGTCCGACACCGAGGCATCGAGATAGACCCGTCGAAGATCAATGCGATCATGGAAATGCCTCCGCCAAGGACTCTCAAGCAACTGCGGTCTCTCCAAGGGAAGCTCGCGTATATCCGGTGATTTATAGCCAATCTATCAGGCAAGTGCTGTCCTTACAGTCACCTAATGAAAAAGGGAACCCCGTTTGTCTGGGATCGCAAATGCCAAAGCGCACTAGACGAAATCAAGCAATACCTGCAGAATCCTCCAGTACTGGCCGCTCCCGTTAAAGGAAAACCTCTCGTCCTGTATACAAGAGCCCTCAAAGGTTCTTTAGGCGTGCTGTGGGCACAAGAGAACGACCAAGGGAAGGAGAGAGCCCCCTACTACTTGAGTCGAGTTCTTCTGGGGGCAGAAAGCAATTACTCCCCCATCGAAAAACACTGCTTGGCGTTGATCTTCGCGATAACGAAGCTTAGACACTATGCATTGGCACATAAGGTCCACCTCATATCAAAGGTGGATCCTCTCAAATACTTGATGTCAAAAGCCATATTAACGGGACGGCTCGCTAAATGGGCCCTACTCTTAATAGAATTTTCGATAACTTATCGTCCTCTCAAGGCAGTGAAAGGCCAGGCCATCGCTGACTTCCTCGCTGAGCATCCGATACCTGCCGACTCTCCCTTGAACTGCGAATTGCCCGGCGAGCATGCGTTTAACACGATCGACGGGGAGAGAAGAGAGAATGATACCAAGTGGGAACTCTACTTCGATGGAGCATCTTCCATGAAGAAGCGCAAACAAGCCACCCCCATAATCAAATCCGAGGTGGGACTCATCTTCGTGACTCCACAAGGAGGGATAATGCGCTTTGCCTTCTCCTTAACAGAGCCGAGGACGAATAATGAAGCCGAATATGAAGCTTTGATAGCAAGTCTTGAGATCGCCGTCGACATGGGAATTGAAAACCTCCTCATATACGGAGACTCCCAGCTGGTCGTTAGTCAAGTAAATGGAGACTATCAAACGTGCAAACCAGAGTTTGTGAAGTACGGCGAGAGAGTGCAGCAACTGCTGACTCAAATCCCTACCTATGACCTGGAAAACATACCGCGTGCGGAAAATAGCAAGGCAGATGCATTAGCCAAGCTCGCTAAAGAATTGGCTGACGAGAACCTCGATGACGTGAGGATCGTTGTGCAAAGCCGTCGAGTTCTTGCACCGGCAGAAATGTCTCCAGAGTCGTCCGAAGAAAAGGGAATGACAGAGCAAGCAACCCTACAAATAAAAGACCAGGAAAAGGCTATGGATTCGAGAGAAGTCTTTATAGACTACTTCAAATCCCGTCGAACACCTGAAGATGCGTCCTCAAAACATCAGCTCATGAAACGAGCTATATCTTTTTCCTTCGTCAATGATACTCTGTATAAGAGATCATTTGATTCTCTGTGGTTAAGATGCTTAGGACCTGAAGAAGCAAATAGAGTCGTACAAGAAACTCACGACAGGCTCTGCGGTTCTCACCAAGTCACGCCGAAGATGAAACTAAAGATCAAAAGGATGGGCTACTATTAGCCCATGATGATCCAGGACTGCCTCGAATACACGAAACAGTGCCACTCGTGCCAAATTCATGAGGACTTCATCCATCAACATCCAAATCCGCTACATCCAACGGTGGCTAGCTGTCCGTTCGAAATGTGGGGAACTGACATAATCGGCTCCATTGAATCGGCATCGTCCAGAGGACATCGGTTCATACTGGAAACAACCGATTACTTCTCCAAGTGGGCAGAAGCAGTACCACTAAGAGAAGTGAAGACGGAGAATTTCCTCCATTTCTTCAAGACACACGTCATTTATCGGTTCGGCACTCCGCGACGGATTATCTCCGATAACGGGCCATCCTATAGAAGCCACAAGATCAGCCGCTTCGCACAACAGCATAACATAGACTGGAGATACTCTTCAGTCTATAATCCCCGAGCTAACGGTCTAGTTGAGGCTTTCAATAAGACCTTGACGAAGATCGCGAAAAAGACGGTGTCCAAAAATAAGAAGGACCGGTACGAGAGACTGCATGAAGCTCTCTGGGCGTATCGAACTACGTTCAAAACGGCCACAAACACAACGTCGTATGCATTGGTATTTGGCACAGAAGCGGTACTCCCCCTCGAGATAAAGTTACCCTCTCTATGAGTGGCGGTTCACTACGAGCTAACAGACGAAGAAAATACTCACCTTCGGCTTGAGGAGCTCGACGCCCTTGATGAAACTTGGCTCATGGCGCAACAAAACCTGGAGGCTTATAAAGCAAAGATGACGCGCTCATACGAGAGATTGACTAGGCCGAGAACATTCCGCCAAGGCGAACTCATGCTAGTGGTCAAAAGACCTATGATCCCCAATCGTGCCAAACGGGGGAAATTCGAGCCGAACTATGAAGGCCCGATATCATAGACAAAGTTTATCAGGGTGGAGCCTATCTACTCATGGACATGCATGGCGAAAGACCTTTTAGGCCAATAAATGGTCGATTCCTAAAAAAATACTACGCCTGACGAGTTACGGCCTAGGTCAACGATAGATGACGACGCCTATGTCCTCTCACTATCTTCCTAAGCCCAAACTCTATAACTAGTAGCCGGCTACGGACCGAAACGTCCTTAAACTAACGACAGACCGAAATGTCCTAAAAACAAACGACGGACCAAAACGTCCTTAAACTAACGTTGGACCACTATGTCCTAAAACTGGCTATTGACCGAGATGTCTATAAACCACTATCGGACCGAAACGTCCTTAAACTAACAATGGACCACTATGTCCTAAAACTGGCTATTGACCGAGATGTCTATAAACTACCACGGACCTCAGCATCCCAAGGCTGACGTGTTAAAAAATAGAAAAAAAAGAAAAATAAAGGGTATGTCCACAAGCGAAATGGGCACGGATGAAAACCCGAAAGGGCTCCGTGAGTAAAAACAGTAGGACTACCAGCGAGTTTGTGAAAACCCGAAAGGGCGCAATCTTGTTAAAAGACACTTGCAAGGTCCTCTCAACCTTGTGAGGAGAAAATACCTGCTTGAGATCCTTACGACTCACAAGGGAGAAACACACTTAGGGATCCCCACGATTCCTAAGGAGAAATTACACTTACGAGATCCTCACGACTCGTAAGGAGAATTCCCCTTTGAGACCCTCACGGCTCCTAAGATTCAAAAGCCTTAAGCTACAGGGATATGAACCTGTTCTTAAGCCATCACAATCTCCAATGCTGCCCTACAAGAGGTTCAATGCTGACCCTTGTATACAATCCATGGGCATGAATAAACATTTCCCTAACAAAGTCCCACCCGCGACTAGGGATATGTTCACACAGTGGATAGCCCTTGTAAGTCCTCTCGACTTATAAGGAGAAAACACTCTTGTAAGATCCTTACGACTTATAAGAGACCATACACTTAGGAATCCTTACGATCCCTAAGGAGAAAACGCACTTGCGAGATCCTCACGACTCGTAGGGAGAAATACCTTCGTGAGACCCTTACGGCTCATGAAGTTAAAAGCCTTAGTCGACAGGATCCTAACCCTGTTCGCTAAGACACCTTTGTTCGACATCGACATAGGCAAATGATGATTCGCTCCTGGCAATATCCCAGTTGTAGCGATGCTGATGCCTAAATCGGTATCAAATCCCAAACTCGCAGCGAAAAGCCAGCGAGCCACAAATGCATATGAAATAGCCGAAACGATGGGGCAACTTGCAACAAAATCAGCAAGTAGAAATGTATGCATACAAAATAGTCTAAACGGTTGGACAACTCGCAATAAAAAGCAGCGAGTAAATAAAATAAATAGCCTTAATGATTGGGCACCACGAAAAATAGCCGAAATGATTGGGCAATCGCGACCTTCGCGATATAAAAGCTGAAATGCTAGAGCATCGCAGAAAGAAAAATATATAAAATGAAAATTTTTGCCCTACATGTAAGATCACATCGATCCCTGTATACAATCCACGGGCACAAACAAAGAGGGAATCATTCCTTCCCATCAGGCTCCATCAGAAAAAGAAGCCAAATCTGGACGACCACATCTACGGCCCAGAGACCCACAACAGCGTTCCTCCTCATTCCAGTAGGATTCAAACGCGACAATCAACCACGGAGCCATGGCAAAGTCCCTAGTTCCAAGACTCTACGGTTCACAGACAGCCTAGAGATCATCTCAACATTCGTCTCATTACAACAGACGCAACATCAGCAAATCGGAAACGCGGCAAAGTTCCCAGTTCCATGACTCGACGATGCACAGACAACCGAGAGTCAACCCCTCCTGGTCCCGTAGAACATGGCTAATGTCAATCTTGACCCCGTGGGAGCGCCCAAAGCAAATCCTGGTCCCGTAGAACACGGCTAATGTCAATCCTGACCCCATGGGAAGCACTCAGAGCAAATCCTGGTCCCGTGGAACATGGCTAATGTCAATCTTGGCCCCGTGGGAAACGTCCCAGAGCAAATCCTGGTCCCGTGGAACACGGCTTATGTCAATCCTGACCCCGTAAGAAACGTCCTAGAGCAAATCCTGGTCCCGTAGAACACGGCTAATGTCAATCCTGACCCCGTGGGAAATGCCCAGAGCAAATCCTGGTCCCGTGGTAAACGCCCAGAGCAAATCCTGACCCCGTCGGAAACGTCCTAGAGCAAATCCTGGTCCCGTGGAACACGGCTAATGTCAATCCTGACCCCGTGGGAAACGTCCCAGAGCAAATCCTGGTCCCGTGGAACACGGCTAATGTCAATCCTGACCCCGTAGGAAAAGTCCCAGAGCAAATTCCGGTCTCGTGGAACACGGCTAATGTCAATCCTGACCCCGTGGGAAACGTCCCAGAGCAAATCCTGGTCCCGTAGAACACGGCTAATGTCAATCTTGACCCCGTGGGAAACGCCCAGAGCACCTCCTGGTCCTGTAGAACACGGCTAATGTCAATCCTGACCCTGTGGAAAATGTCCAGAGCAACCCCCTGACTCCGTGAAATGTCGATAAAGTCAACCCCTGACTCCGTGAAATGCGGATAAAGTCAACCCCTGACCCCGTGAAATGCGGATAAGGTCAACCCCTGACCCCGTGAAATGCGGATAAGGTCAACCCCGACTTCCCCATAAAAGCAATTCTTTGATTCGGGAGCAAGTCAACTCATCAATCACTTACGGGTCCTCTCGACTTGTAAGGAGAAAATTCTCTTGTGAGATCCTTACGACTCTCAAGAGAAAACGCACTTAGGAATCCTCACGATTCCTAAGGAGAAGATACACCTATAGGATCCTCTCGACCGGTAGGGAGAAAATTCTTTATGAGACCCCCACGGCTCATAAAGTTGAAAAGTCTTAGGTGGCAAATCCTAACCCTATCTTCCAAGCCATCGTTGCCTCGCAGAGAGGTCAAGGTAGATTTTCTATGGGCCACACTCTCCGATAAGAAAGGAAACAATCACTTACGAGTCCCCTCGACTCATAAGCAAGAAAACTCTCTTGTGAGACTCTTACAACTCTCAAGAGAAAATACACTTAGGAATCCTCACAATTCTTAAGGAGAAATTACACTTACGAGATCTTCACGGCTCGTAAAGAGAAATACCTTTATGAGACCCTCACGGCTCATAAAGTTGGAAAGCCTTAAGAGGCAGATCTGAACCTGACTCCTAAGCCATCGCTGTCCTACAAGGAGATCAAAATAGATTATCCACAAAATGCATTTACTAAAAGGGACACACCACCATGAAGCAAAATATGTCTTTTATTCATGAATCAAAATGAATACAAAGTACAATTTATGAAAGAATCAATAAAAAAATACTCGCATTCAGGAGTATGTACAAAAGAAGAATAAAAGAAAAATATACAGTTCTTCAAGCCAGCGGACGATTTAATAGATTTACCAGTTCATCATTTTTCCGCTAGGCCTCGGCTTCATGATTCATTATCGTTAAGAGACGGGCCTCCGATTGAGACTGTTGGGCCTGGTACGAGGAAAGCCGACTTTCAAGCTCCTTTTCGGTAACTTTATGAGCTTCGACCATTTCGCGAGTGAAAATGACGGATTTATCAATGGCTGCCACCTCCCTGATAGCTTCTTGAAGCACTCGCCAAAGTTCATACACACGAGAGGTATTAGCCGTAAGTTCTGCTTGAAGTTCCCCCAGCGCATTGGAAGCCAGCTCCATTTCCGAAAACTTTCGATTGAGCCTCTTCTCACATGATTGTAGATTTGCGGCGCACCGTTCAATCAGTCCCCGCAAGCTCGTCTTTGCAGCCATGACCTATGAGGGAAGGCGTGTGCACTTGAGATCATGTAAACGGACCTCCACTCGACGCCAATCCTCGATCCAAAACACGCACAAGCTATTTTCTCTTTCTGGCAACAAGGAAATTTTTCGTGTTCGTACTTATAGAAAATTCCCAGGGGTCAAGTATGAAGCTCGTGTACACAGGTGAGATGCACGTATAAATACACATTAAGCAGAAAAAGCCAACAGAGAACATTCAACGATTAATGATAAGAGAAAATACATGGATATTACTCTAAAGGAAAGAGATAACCAAACAAGGGATCGGAAATACAAGGGTTAACAAAGCAAAACACAAAATTTTCCAGCTCCCTCTCCGCCTTCTCCAGCACGTCAAAACTACGGTTTTCGCGAGGAGTCGCTTCCCATCGGTTGGCGCCGTACTCATCAACGAAAGCGGACATGACAGCCCGTCGGGCCCTTATCTGACTCAGTATATGAACCGAATGATCCTTCAGAGCTTGAGTGATTAGACAAGCCTCGTGAAAGCACTCGAGCTTATCCTCCGCCGCGTCAAGAATCATTGAAGTCATCTCCGCCAGATGATGGGGTATATCGGCAAGCACAGACAGAAAGATCATCCGGAGCCAAATGGAGCCCATGGGAAGAGGAGATCCCCGACGAGTCAGAAGCTCATACATCACCACGTCACATTGAGCATAGGTGAAGAGGGGATCTGCCAGCCGTGCAGCGAAGTGAGGGATTATCGCCTCAATGGGCACCTCCTATGGTTGCCGACGAGCGTGGGGACGATTGCAAGCCATAGCAATTGATCGGTTTCTCAAAGATGATCACCTTAAGGTATAAATGGGTTTCTCTGTGAGGAAAGGAAGAAAGGCATGGTTTCAGGTTATAAAGGGGAGCATTTAATGCTATGCACAAAAAATGTTGTGCATGGTGGAACTATTCTTAAAACCCGGAAAAAAGGGGAGAGCGTTGGAAATGAAAAGCAATGACGCATTGAAATCAGATCAGGGAAATGAAACGTCCCCATCAAGCAGAGCCCCGCATGTGCAACACGTGAGCATAAGCCTTGATTGGACGATAAAGCGGCACTGCATATACATAACAGAGAATTGAGCTCTGAGATAGAGAATTAAATTCTCAAAGGAAAATGAACAAGGAAGAAGATGAAAGAGTGGAGGCGCTTCTGAAGAGACCCCTGCATTTATAGGATGTGAAGGGAAACGGTTCATCTACCCCCTTCCCTAGGCAGATCCAACGGCCACAAAAATTACAGTGTTGCACTCGCGTGCAAACATGCGAGAACAACGCTGTAGGGGCATTTTTCCCCTCATAAAATACAAGGAAAAACCCCAATGAGGCGTCACGTGCGCACATGTGATCGGGGGTTACGTGCCGACACGTGATGGCTTCCTGAAAGCTCTGAAATGATAAGAATTGAATCCTAATCAAATGGGGTCACGTGCCCGCACGTGATAGACCTTTAAACCCACTGAAAAGAACTAAAAGTATAAGAAAACAACAGGGAAAAACCCCGATGGGGCATCACGTGCCCACACGTAACCAAGGGTCACGTGCCCATACGTGATCATCCCTGAGTTCTTTAAAATAACAGAATTACATTCTGGTTAAAAACTTAATCCGTGGGTCACGTGCCACCACGTGATAGGGTCTTAAAAACCTTCTGAGTTAAAGGAAATAAAACCCTAAATGGGGCATCACGTGCCCACACGTGATAGGGGTTCAGGTGCCGACACGTGATAGGTTCCTGAAGATCTCTGAACTAATAGAATTGAATTCTAATTAAATGGTCAATCAATGGGGTTACGTGCTAACACGTAATAGGCTCTTAAACCTTTTGAACTAATAGAATTAAATTCTAATTAAGGGAAATCAAAAACCCTAGTTGGAAAAATATTTTCCTAGATCTTTCCAAACAACAAGATTGCACTCTGTAAAGCGGAGCACCGTTGGATTAAAAATCCAATGATGATTAAAAATCACCAATTTATAGAAAGATTCTATACAAGAAAAGATTTTCTTAAAATCTGCCAGGAACAACAAACAAAATATCTTTTGGATTAAAAATCCAGTGGTGAATAAAATTCACCAAGTGATTTAACAAATCATGTTGGTTATAAAATCAATAAAATCTTTCAATGAAAGATTGACAAAACAAACTGATTCTTTTCTTTCTACTATAAATAGGAGCCAAGAAGAGAAGAAAGAAAAAAGAGGAGAGAGAAAACAAGAACATAGAGAGAAAAAAAGAAGAGAATTTAATTCTCCAGAGAGAAAGAAGGTCTCTTGAGAAAAGAAAGAAACCCTAGGTAAGAGAGGGAAAGAGGTCATTCTGTAAGATCCTACAAAACAAAAAAGGAATTTAATTCTCAAAATAAGAGTTTAACTCTTCTAATAAGAACTTAGTTCTTTCTCTGGTTGAAGATCTGCAGAAGCAGATCTCCCCATAAGTTGAGAATTTAATTCTCATCGGGGAGATTCTGCCATGCAGATCCAAAACTTAGAGGGAGAATTGAGCTTAAAGAATTTAATTCTTCCAAATACTTAGGAATTTAATTCCTCCCACAAAGATAGGGTTTAACCCTCAAAACAAGAACTTAGTTCTTCTTCATGGTTGAATATCTGCAGAAGCAGATCTCCCCTTAAGTTGGGAATTTAATTCTTATCGGGGAGATTCTGCTATGCAGATCCAAAACTTAGAGTGAGAGTTGAGTTTAAAGAATTTAATTCTTCCAAATACTTAGGAATTTAATTCCTTTAAATAAAATTAGGGTTTAACCCTTCAAAAGAATTTAATTTTTAAACAAAGGACTTAGAATTTTCATGCACATAAAAGAAGTTAGTACCCAAACCGATCACGTGGCAACACGTGACCCTCCCTTCAATGGTCAGAAAAGAATGAATGAGATGGGGTCACGTGCTCCCACGTGACCCTTGGATAAATTTCTTAAAATAAAGAGAACAAAGCCAAGGCTGAACAGACTTTGGGCGCCCTCACGTGTCCCCACGTGACCCCTGACAAACACCTCTTTAAAAAAGAGAAGATGGAAAGAACTGAAGGATTAAAATCCAATGCACGGGCGCCCTCACATGTCCCCACGTGACCCCTAGCAAATCCTTTTAATATCCAGTGCATGGGAACCCATTACGTGCCCACAGGTGATGGTCGTGAAGATTAAGTATTCAACACATATTTGAATATTCTGAGAACAAAATAAAGGAAGTTTGAGCCCAACACTCAAGCGTCTCACGTGACCCTACGTGAGCGCTTCTTTTTTAGTGTTTAACACTATTTTGGGCACTGCATCCCTAGTGTTTAACACTATTCTGAGTGCATCACGTGGGAGCATGTGATAGCTGAGTGTACTCTAGTGTTTAACACTATATCCAAGCCAATCTTAGCTTGAACTAGCCAAGTTTTCCAGAGGCAGTACCCCTTTCTTTTGACTGAACCTCAAACACACCTTTGTCTTCCAAAATTGGTCATCTCATATGACATTGGAGTGCTCAGCACTCCATAAAAGACAAAAAATATTGTCAGAACCCAGATTCATGCATAGCATTATAAAGGGGGGGCTGAGCCCAGACAAATGTTCAGCAGCTCAAACAATTGTCCAACATTTTAAACCTAATTGGACTTAGCCCAAGTTGGCCATGAGTCCTCAATTCAGATTTAACTGAGCCCATGTGCTCATAATCTAATTAATTGATCTTAGTCCCAAATTGGACTACAGATCTCCCAATCAACATTGGTTCAAGGGTACATCTCTTCACTCCTTTGATATTTGTCATTGTAATCCTTCAACGTCTTCAGAGAGGTGATGTGTCCCGATAACCAATCATTCCATGGACTGTGGGGTCCTTAAACCCATGGACTATGATGTCCTTAACCTTAGGCTGTAGGGTCCTTAAGCCCATGGACTATGATGTCCTTAACCTTAGACCGTAATGTCCTTAAACTAATTATGGACCGTAATGTCCTTAAACTAATTATGGACCGTAATATCCCTAAACTAAACAATAGAGCCTAAATGCTCTTTTGTTGGATCTAAATGATCCCGTTAAGTTGATCTTAGTCTAAAATTAGACTAACGTATCATTAAAAAACGTTTAAGTTGATCTTAATCTCAAATGAGACTAACGTATCCATAAACCCAACCCCAAACCCAAATCTAAGAAAATACAGATTTGGACTAATCCACGCCCTACGGGCGACAACATAAATTAGTCTCCGTATACAATCCACGGGAAAACAAAAAAAAAAAACACCCACGACACGAAGTGACCATCTGGAGAAGGAGAAAGTGGTTACCGCGATGCGGTAGCGTAATTAACTACAGGGGCTTGCACCTGCAGGGAAAAGCGTCCCCACAATCAAAAACCCCTCAACGAGGGGGAATCTGACGAAGTCTGCTACATCGGCCTCATCCGTTTAAACCTTCGATACACGGTATCATAAATCAACTTGGCATCTTCGTAGAGGTGGATGGATAGCATGAAATAGCATCTGCCCCCAAATTCAGGCAAGACGGACCTACGTGGTCTCGTCTCTATTTTCGGCGGAGAACATCCTCCATATGTCGGCACGACGCTACCCGAAATTCTTCTAATGATTGTTCAAGGCTAGACATGGGTTGTGAAGGGGTTTCAGTAAAACATTCAAATTCGTGTGGATACGTGACACTCCCAAATGGCTGTTCAGAAGAAATGACTAGAGAAGGTGTAAAAATTGGGTAGGATTGATAGGAATCGAATGGATGTGAAAAAGGGGAAAGATTAGGATCAACATTATGATAGAAGGTGATTGGAATTGTTGTCCTAACGAATTTGGAGTGATGAAACGAATGAAAGATCGGCTACAGGATTGTTCAATTCTGTCAGCAATGGACATGGGTTTCGGAGTCGTAACATGACTCTCAGAAGGGGCATCAACATGAGAAGGTAAATTTTCTTGATGTGGTTGATACAAAGTGGAGTGCGGTGTCCAATTGTTGGTTCTAGAAGCGTCTATCCGATCTCTCAAAAAAAATTTGGGCATGGATGGATCGTTCGAAGTTCAACCAAAGCAAGAACCGTAAAAAGAAATGTCTGGTTGTAGGTACCAAAGTTCAGCAAGAATTGGTCATTTTGGGGTACCCATGTTATGAAAAGAGTGAAAGGTAGGGAGGGTGGAAGGTGGGTGAATTTTTATATATTTTTATTTTTGAAATTGTTTGTTTTGGTTTTTGAAAAATACGGAATTATGGGACTAAACTTTATACAAGCATAATCACAATCACAATATGCACAAACAACACCTAGAGCTAGAGTCTTCAAAGTCCAACCAGACCGCTCCTAGACTTCTAAGTGACAAGTTGCAGGATAACTCTCGAATCACCTCTTCACTGCCAATTGTGGCCAGATAAGCACAAGTGAGATAAGGAGGGTTCCGCTCACGAATCACCATGAGACGAGCTTATTAAAATTACCTCCTCACTTGTCTAGCCTAGACAACACAAAATCAAGTTTAGATAAACAACTGATTCCCCGCAACCTTCACTTGTCCTAAATGAGCGCGGCAAGTCCTTATAGGTTTGGTCTAGATATTTTTTATTAACTCAAGCTAATGCATATGATTTTTGTGATTTGTGGGGTCTTAGGAAGAGTGATGAAATCCTCACCCAATCTTAATTGGTGTTCAAGCCCCTTAATGTCCGTACTATTATATGTAAAGCGTTTAAACAAACAAAATATAAAACAACCAAAATTTTATTTGGCGGCGGCGCAATCTGTGCAAAGAAACCTACATAAAATATAATTCGGTGAAGTTCAAAGGAGAAGTTTAGAGCAGAGAAGAAGCCTGGAAAAATTTGAGGGCACGAAGACCAAGTTTGGCCGCGGAACCGCCGCCCTTACCACCAATTGGCCGCGGATCCATGGTGGTTTTGAAGAGTTGGAGATCCAAACTTGTTATGTACACTCCCCTTGTTATGTTCTTCTGTATTAAAACCTTTGTTTCTTGATTTGATCACTGTACTTGTTCCAGATTTGTCTGTACACTTGCACACAAAAAATATAAAAAATAACATGATGTTTTTTTATTTTTATTATATATATATATATATATTTGTTTTAATTTTTATTTACAAAAATTAACCCGAATAATAAGAAAAAAATACGTTACCGTCTCCCCGGCAACGGCGCCATTTGATTGAATGGCGGAAAACGATCGCCATAAGTATTATGATATGCGTTCTACTTTGTTCTCTACTTACCACAATCAAGACGGTTTCACTTGTAACTAGCCGGTTGAGTACGAGTCGTCCACTGAGAGATAGTTCGTATTTTCGTTCATGTTTTAGATGAGTTAATGAAAATATATATGTGTATGTTCAATTCTATCCTAAGTGTTTGTATTTTATGTTCAAGTAAACCTTTTAGGGTTAGGGTTGGTTAGTAGAGTTAGGATTAGTCTTGTGCTTGGTTTTTTCCATTCTTGAAATGACGTTGGGATAATTGGAAGTAGCGAGGATTAGGAGGATATAGGAATGGGATTTGCAAGTTTAACCAAGCTTTCCAATGCTAAATCCATTTCTAGTGCCCCTTGTCCGTCCGCTACATGCTCTTATTTCCAACCCTAGACCAAATATATGCAACCATGTATCCAATTAAGTCACAACTACATGCCATGTTGTAGTGCGCCCAAAGGACTTCTCGACTTAGGTTGCGGCTATATGTCACGTATAGCGTGCTTAAGTGAGGGGGTTATGTTTGTTTGGTCTAGGTTCATTTTAAGGTGTTTGGCGAAGAGAAGCACAAAGGATTTTTCCACCCCTCATACTAACCTTCCTTAGCCCTAACAAGTGTGGAATTTATTCACACATTAAAAGAAAAATGAAACAAGAAAAAAGAGAAGAAAGAATGGAAAAATACGGTTTGACAAGTTAATAAGCTAACTACTTGGGCCCTCACCTAAGCAAGAGACTCCATCGAGTATCATGCCTTGAAAATACGGATTAGAAAAAAGAAAGAAGAACAATAAATAACAACAACTACTTAACAACAACAAATAAAAATTACACTAGGAATTTAAAATACAGTACAAGAATTTAAAGATACAAATTAAGAAAAAATCTTCATCTTCATTAATCTTCCACTCAAAAGCTCTCACTATAATTTCATGGAGAATAGATGATGATGATGAAGAAGAAACTACAAACTAAAGTACACTAAATCCTAATAAAGAAAAGCATTCCTAACTTAGGTCAAAACTGGAGTATTTATAGGCAGAGAAATGAAATCCTAGGGACATATTCTGAGCCCCTGTATAATTACCAAACTACTCCCAAAATATGATCTGGAGACGACATGACATGGCCACGGAACCGCCTCCCAAAAGGCCTTTTCGCCTGGTTCTGCGGTCCTTTGGAGGGCTTAGTGTGTTGTTTTTCTATGTCTTCCTCGTGTTGCATTGTTCTTCTATTCTATAGGTTCAAAATTGCAAAATAGTTCCAAATATCTTCAGATTTTCAACAGTCCAAAATGGCTACACTTTTAATCTTTTTGACTTTGATCTCCCTCGAACTCCGCGCACCTCTTGATCTGTGTGCTGCCCCTCTCGTGCTCTGCACTTGAACAAGACACGAATGACCACTGTTCTTGTCTTGTTTCTCGAACTGGTAAGCGGTACTGGACGGGTATAGATGACCGGAACCCGGATTTTATCTGTTCTGGCAAATGCTCTAGATTTTAGCATAACTGTAGAGATTTTGCGTGATTTAAGTTATTTTGGACTGGGAACCTGTAACCTGTAATCATGTAGCAAACACAGATCAAAAGCACCTGCCTATAAACAAATGAGCAGAAAAATAGGCGGTATTAAATGCAATATTCTGGTGTGAACAAGTGGATTAGGATGCTTGTGAATGAAGTTGCCGTGAATTGGGCACAGATGACACCTCTTCGCATACTCTTCGCAATCCCTTATCATGGTAGGCCAGTAATACCCAATCCATTTAATTTGAAACCGCATTTTGGGGCTAGATTGGTGAGCTCCGCAGACGTCTGAGTGAACTTCTTTCATAAATTTTTGGGTTCCGGCCGATGACAGACACCTGAGTCAGAGTTGGTCATATGATCTGCAGTTTAGCGTATTATTTACAAACACGTATCGAGGAGCTCTCTTCTTCAGCTGAACCCTCATAGATTTTTCTTCGGACAGCTTATCGTATCGGAGGTATTCTATGAAGGGCTCTCTCCAATCGGGCTCGTCTTGAATGATCAGAACTTTTTCGGCAGGATTGCTCTTTTGTTCTGCGCTTTCTTCTTCTCGTAAAGAGACCGGGGGCAGAATTTTCCGTATCCTAACTGTGATCAGAATTTCATCCATATCAGAATCAGCCAACTCTTTGGTTAGGCGAACGAGTGTTGGCTATAGTGCCCTCAAGTCAATTATTATTATCGCAGGCACGCAATTAGATATTGAGGGAGGACCTATACGGGTAGAACAGTTTTACTCAAAATGATAGTATGCTATATGGTTTGTTTTTATCATCATGTACATGCTTTAGGTGGTATTATAGTTCACTATTACATGTTGATAGAGCCCATAGGATTCCTTCTTGACTACCAGCATTATGATGGCGATGATATACGTGGGAGCTGGGTGGTCTATAAGCACATCCTTAAATGTCCCTAGTCGTGGGAGTATCGAGGCTGGGCATCGATACTCCAGATTAGACTAGTATATACTGATCGAGACCCTGACGAGGGACGGTGGCCGGTCTCACAAGCCATTGGTGTTAGTTTATTCACCTAAGATAGTATATAGGTGCTCATTGGGTTATGAGTACACTGGACGGACTCGCCGGGAACCTGCTAGTTGGTATTATACCTATTATCAGATAGTTGTTCCTAGGTGACATGTATACAGATAAGCCTGTCAACCCAAGATCGTCATTTGTCTCGTGTGATTTCTCACTGTGCTTTGATTACTACCCTTCAACGGCTTAAAGGATTCGTGCAAATAGGTTTTAGTTGGGTACAGTCCCGAGCCACATGGAGGTAGTGAGCGGATCGTCGGGGATTCGTCTCTCCCGGTATTGGGGGTTCATGTCGCGTTGTGCATAGGTGGCCATCATTAGAAATCCTTGATCAAGGTAGTCGATAATTACTGATTTGGATTAGTAGTTTCTCAGTTTGTGATGGGCTTCATACCGACACGAAATGTCGCGTTATTAGGGGTTTGACTTTATCTACCCCCCTAGACTTGATATACGATAGTCTTAGACGAACAGACCGTACTGTATGGATATTGTCACAGGACAGGCTCAGTAAGGGTCAGGATGAGTTTGCTCGTCGGCCTTCATATCGCTCAATACCTGGGTAGCCGTTATGTACAACTAGTGCCGCTGACGTTCTTGTGGTAAAACCCACTGCCAGCGTATTGACGAGTCTTTAGAGTCCCACACAGAGGGTTTCCCTGCTTCGGGCGAAATGTTGTAGAAGCCGTATGGTTTTACGGCAGGGTTTGATCATATACGTGCACTTGTGCACGTATCATGTTTCGGACGGATAATACTAGTGGGCTTTGGTTTAAGCCGGATCCTAGTATTATTGTTTCCTGATTTAAAATCAGGAAAGCTCGGGAAAAAAGGCTTCAGGAAAGGGTCATGTGTTTACACGTGACCAGCAGTCACGTGTTGGTACGTGACATCTAAAAGTATCGGCAAGGCAAATTCAGCTTCCCGACTACATCAAAGAAAAGGGCTTCAGAAAGGGTCACGTGCTCCCACGTGACCTGGGTCACGTGTTGGCACGTGACAATTAAAAGCGGCTTCAAAGGCAAATCGGTTCCCTGATCAAATCAAGGAAAAGGCTTCAGAAGAGGTCACATGCTCCCACGTGACCAGGGTCACGTGTTGGCACGTGATACTAAAAAGCAGCAGACTTGTTCTCCGGTTAAATCAAGAAAAAGAGTCCAGACGAGGGTCACGTGCTCACACGTGACCAGGGGTTACGTGATGGCACGTGACGGTTAAGCAGCGACCAAAAAGCAGAGCGCAGAAAGAAAGAAGAAGGCTCGTTCCAAAGGGCTCACGTGCCCACACGTGACCAGCTTTCAAAGCCTATCTGTTAACAGAATTAAATTCTGAGAAAAGACCTCTCAAATCTTTCCAAAAGCAACCGATTGAATTAAAGATTTAAAGGTGATTAAATATCATCTATCTATGGGAAAATCTCGAATTTGGGAAGATTTTCTCGTAAAATCTAACCGAAATAACAAAGGAGAATCTCTGGATTTAAAATCCAATGGTGAGTAAAATTCACCTAATAATCCAAAGGTCCAAAACGAATGATGGATACAAATCAAATATCTCAATGAAAGATTCATCAAAAACTAATTGACTCGGCTGCTTCTCCTATAAATAGGAGCCAAGAGACACACAAAAGGGAATATATATGCAGAGGGAAGAAAAGAGAGAAAGCCTGATACGTTAAAGGAATTTGGATCTTCTGCAAAAGAAAACCCTAGGTAAGAAAGGGAAGGTTTTTTTTAACAACAGCGTTTAACTCTGATATAAAACAGAAGGACATATTTCTTTTCTCTTTGATGGAGGATCCGTAAAGTGCACATCTCCCCTCAAGTTGAGAATTTAATTCTCAATGGGTTGAGATCCTGCCATGCAGATCCAAAGCATAGAGAGGGAATGGAAGAACGAGAATTCAATTCTCACAGGACTATAGGAATTTAATTCCTTCAAAATAAAATTAGGGTTTGACCCTGTGTTATGGGAATTTAATTCCTTCAGAATGAAAAGAATCAGGGTTTAACCCTATTTAAGAATTTAGTTCTGTGAAAACAATAAGAATTTAATTCCCTTAATCTTATTCCCCAGAATAATTCTCTAACAGAGAGTGGGAGTTTAATTCCCCAAAGCTTTTATTAGGGTTTAACCCTATTCAGTTCTTCACATATATGAGGAATTTAATTCCTACAGAAAATTCAGAGTTCAACTCTTCAAAAGAGACTAGGAATTTAATTCCTCTGAAATTATTAACAGATCTTCTAAACAACTACAGAAAAGCAGGGTCACGTGTCACCACGTGACCCCCCCAAAAGATCTACAGAAAGCCCTTTGAGGCAGTGCCTCACGTGACCCACGTGACCCTCGGCAGAGGATTTAACATACAAGCATTTAGACACCCGTCACGTGATGGCACGTGATGCTACAAAAGATGTGATATTCTCAGCAGGACAAACGAAGGGAGGGCGCCCTCACATGCTACCACGTGACCCCTCTTGCCTCAGTGTCTAACGCTAAATTGGAACCCCTGAATTCAGTGTTAAAACGTTGTTTGGCCTTAGTGTTCAGCACTAAGCAAAGAACTTTATTTGCAGTGTTCAACACTGATTACCTTGGTGTTCAACACTGATTTGGGATTTCCGTCGCCAGTGTTTAACACTGATCTGTTTTAGTGTTTAACACTAATTTGAAAGCCTTGTTGCTGGTGTTTAACACCAACTATCTTTTAGTGTTAAACACTGACCTATCAATCTCATCCTCAGTGTTCAACACTGACTGGCCTTTAGTGTTTAACACTAGGCATTGGCCCAATTGGCTAAATGGGCAGAGGCAAAGCTTCTCCTTCAAGGGACCAACAGGAGGGTCGATTGGACTTAGCCCAAGCTGGCCATAAGTCCTCAATTCGTAATTAACTGGGCTAATGGGCTCATAACATAATTAATTGGTCTTGATCCCAAATTGGGCCAAAGACTATCTAATCCACTCCGGTTCCAGGGTACATCTCTTCACTCCTTTGATACTTGGCGTTGTAATTCTTCAACGTCTTCAAAGAGGTGACGGGTCCCGATGACCACACATTGATATGGACTGTGGGGTCCTTAAACCTACGGACTACGACGTCCTTAACCTTGACCGAGATGTCTTAAAACTAACAATGGACTGTGGGGTCCTTAAACCCATGGACTACGACGTCCTTAACCTTGACCGAGATGTCTTAAAACTAACAATGGACTGTGGGGTCCTTAAACTTATGGACTACGACGTCCTTAAC
This sequence comes from Agapanthus africanus, assembly GCA_030015575.1. Taxonomy (NCBI): domain Eukaryota; kingdom Viridiplantae; phylum Streptophyta; class Magnoliopsida; order Asparagales; family Amaryllidaceae; genus Agapanthus; species Agapanthus africanus. Next base: position 579,974,956 of record CM057340.1, on the reverse strand, counting down.
CTTGACCGAGATGTCTTAAAACTAACGATGGACCGCAATGTCTTTAAACTACCCATGGACCGCAATGTCCTTAAACTACCCATGGACCACCATGTCCCTAAACTGGAACAATAGAGCCACGCATGCTCTTTTGCCGGATCTAAACGATCCCGTTTAAGTTGATCTTAGCCCTAAATATGGCTAACGTATCCTTAAACCTTTCAAACAGACTTTAGTCCCAAATTGGACTATAGGTCCCCCCAATTAACTCTGGTCCAAGGGTACATCTCTGAACTCCTCTGACATCTGTCGTTGTAATCCTTCAACGTCGTCAGAGAGGTGACGAGTCCCGATGGCCATACATCAGATGGACCACTATGTCCCTAAACTGGAACAATGGAGCCCAAATGCTCTTTTGTCGGATCTAAACGATCCCGTTAAGTTGATCTTAGTCTCATGTTAGACTAACGTATCCTTAACAAACGTTTGAGTTGATCTTGGCCTCAAATATGGCTAACGTATCCTCAAACCAAACCCCCAAACCCAAATCTAAGATAATACGGATTTGGATTAGTCCACGCCCTACGGGCGACGACATAACTCGGTCTCCGTAAACAATCCACGGGCAACAAAACATAAAATAAACACACACGACACGAAGTGACCATCTGGAGAAGGAGAAAGTTGTTACCGCGACGCGGTAGCGTAATTAACTGCAGGGGCTTGCGCCTGCAGGGAAGAGCGTCCCCACAATCAAAAACCCCTCAAACGAGGGGGAATCTGACGAAGTCTGCTACATCGGCCGCATTCGTTCAGACCTTCGATACATGGTGCCATAAATCAACTTGGCATCTTTGGAGAGGTCGACGGATAGCACCAATTAGCATCTGCCCCGAACCTCAGGCGAGATGTCCCGTGTCCCGGCCGCCGTTCGGAGGGGAACAGATTCTGGCACGCCCGGTGGGACCTTTTCCTTTTTCCACTCCACACTTCGTGTGTCGTGAGTCGTGAACCAATCGCGGTTTGCTAATGGTTGCCCTTGGGTTTCAAGATACTAAGAATTGACGTCTTGCTTATTGCAGAAAGCAAAGAATCGATGGCTTCTACTTCTGCGATATGCTCCAACTGCTCGGACTGCAATTGTGACCAACGCTCTGCCTCGCCAGGAGGTATAGCCTACGGACCCCAAGCTGCTTCGTTATTCACAATACCGGTGGACCAGGTGACTCAGGCCACTACCGGATTGTTCTTTGGGACTATGTTCCCACCAACAAGCTTCACGGCGCCGGTGCTGACAAAGGAAGATCACAAGAAGTCGGTCTTTGATCGTCTTACCCCTGCCGCGGCTCCTCTCAACAGGTCGCCCAACATCAGCGCCTCGGTTTTCTCTAGATTGGGCCAGAAATTCTGTGGACCCATCATAGGGCCTACAATCCCAGAGAAGGCTGTTTCTAAGAAAGTGGCCGGTCCTGCTCCCGAAATCGCCAAGGCGGCTTCCCCGGCCAAAAGGTCGGTCCTTACAAGATTGACGGCCCCAGCTCCCGCTCCTGCTACCCAAAGGGCATCGGTCTTTGACAGGCTAACATCAGCAGCGACCCCCCACCTACACAGGGGGCAAGACGAAGCCATTCTCACCGCTGAACCAACGCCGTCCGCTCGACACGCTCGACGTCGCCACTGGCGCCAAGTAAGGAAAGCTGGGGGCAACTCCCCCTCTGGGCTAACTCCATCAGCCCCGATGGCAGAAGTTAATGCTGCTGTTCCAACTGGGAACAGCTTCGAGATGCTAAATAAGGTGCGAAGGAATTCTCCTACTGCGGTGCTAAAGAGGTCTCCTCCCCCACTAAAAAAGGTTGTGGAAATAAAGTCAGAACAGCCCCGATCCCCTCAACGGCTGTCTTCCAAAATCTATAAGGTTTGGCGGCAGGCCCGAGACTCGATGATCGATCCAAACTTCTCCCGCCAGCACAAGAAGCTGAAAATCCAATCGGAAACCGGTCACCAGGCTAAACCACGAAAGGCTGTCTGGATGTCCACCTCAACGGCCTCCTTAACCTCCACTGCTCATAAAAGGAGGAAGCCAAAGAAGATCCCCCAGCCTGCAACGACAGCTAAAAGCACTGAGCCCAGACGCCCTAAGTCTGGGGGCATGATGGTCCACACCGTATACATGGCGTCAGGAAAAGAAGACGGCCGTGCATCTACAGGTCATAGACCGCTTACACGGTCGGTGACCAAAGCTCAGGAGCAACAGCAAAAGCTCCAGGAAATGATGAATGCTATGGACGCACTTACCGGGCCAAAAGAAAACCCAGAAACGTCCTCAGACGAACGCCAGGAGGAAGAAACCGACGCCGAATTCCTTCGCCGGATACTGGAGAAAAAGGACAAAGAGGCTGCTGAACAAGCAGCCAACATACAGCGTATGGGCCTTCTATTTCAAGACATGATAGGAATGATGATCCAGCAGGACCCACCCGCCGAGGATCCCCCAATCGTTCTTGAAGACGACCGAGGAGAAACGTCAAATCCACCACCGGCCCTCTCAACGGCCAAAGAGGAGACAATCTCTAAGGTTGATTTGGTCGACTATATAGCCCAGCAAATCCGGGTTCATCATGCGACTGAGGCAGCTGGTCAAGTCGTAAAGATAGGCCGGCCGTATCCAAGCTGGTACGACCAAATTAAATACCCACCGGGTTATACAATACCAAAATTCCACGTGTATAAGGGGACCGACAATCCCCATCAACATGTTGCCCAGTTCAGGGCCCTTTGCGGTAACACCGGCGGTGATGATAAACTGTTGCTTCGCCAGTTCGTGGGCAGCTTATCAGAAACAGCGTTCGAATGGTATTCAGAACTCCCGAACGATTCTATCAAGACGTTCGCTGAAATAGAGCTGCTATTCACTCAGCGATTCGCAAGCGCCAGCGAACGCACTCCAATAACGGCACTGATTAACGCCAGGGTAAAACCAGGCGAAACCTGGGTCCAGTATGCTATACGCTGGCGGAATTTGTAGTCGAGATGCGAGCAACGCATTGAGGAAGCACCTGCGGTGGGCATGTTCGTGGGAACTCTAGACCCTCACGCAACTATCTCCCAGTTTATGATGTTCTTTAAGCCAACCACATTCCAGGCTTTAATCAACAAGTTGGCTCAGATGGACCAGATGGGTCATAGACCACCTCCCCCGAAGTCGGAACCTCGGAATGACAAGGGTAAAGGAAGGGCAACCTTCGTCGCGAATGCCCAGCAGCAACCTAACGCCCCGAAGCAGGCAGATCAATTGGAAGAAAGACGCCGGTATTATAATGAGAAGATGAAGCGTCCCTACTCGTTCCCACGAGACAAGACGAAACGGTTATTCGAGCTGGCAGTACGCAACAGACTTATAAACCTACCAAATCCAAGACGACCGCCACAACCCGCTGAGGTGAATAACCCTAACTATTGCCCTTACCATCAAACGGTAAGTCATCCGATTGAGGATTGCTTCGTCTTCAAAGGATGGATTGACGATCAATACCTTCAGGGGAAGTTTGCACTCTCCGAAAAGTGGAAGGTGAACCCACCACAGCCGCATACTCCTAAGAAAGCAGATACACGGGGGCAACCTGTTCCTTTATTGAAGAAGCTCCATGGGAGGTCGTGCTGTCAACTAAAACCAAAAGAATGCTGAGGAACCTTCATGCGTGCCCTGCGATCGAATGGAAGGACCCGCTTGAACCTCAAATTATCGAAGGGATGTTGATGTCGTGCCCAACTACGAAGACTCGTCATAATGGCCCGAATACTCACGCCCAACCATCAAAATCTTCGAAGAAAAAGAAGAAGAAATCCAAGAAGCCCGTGAAGCTTGGAGACGAGCACGCGAACTTGCAGAAGCAAATCGACGCGCTGGAAGAGTACAATCAAAAGGCGCGAACTCCTGTCACACTGCAAGAGTTCCTCAACCACATCTTTCAAGAGGGAGATGATAGAGAGAGTTCGTCAGATGAATCCGAGGGATATGTGGCGAGTTGTAACATTATCTCCCACTCGTTTACCGACGATGAAAAGACTCCTGGCACCAAGAAGCTGGGGACAGAGCCTGAACCAGAGCGTGTGTGGCCAACAGATGAAATGATCAGCACCTTTCTAGACGAGATTCGTCTAAAGAGTAAAGCGGATCAGGAGCGTGAGATGGCCGCATCGGAAGGAGCCAAATGCAGACGACCGAACGAAAGAGTTGAAGTGCTCCCGCCAGATCAAAAAGCATCCGAGGCAGACAAGAAGATATTCAAGACGAGAAAAAGGTTTGCCAAAGCCATGTCAATGGGAATGAAGCTACCACCCTCGGAAGAAAACACGCTTAACGGTGTGGAGAGGCACCCTGATTATTGCGCATATCATCGGAAAATTTCACACCCCATGGAGGAGTGCAACGCCTTTAAGATATGGTGGCAAGGATATGTTGCTCATCGGCAACATTTTAACCGCATGAAACGCAAGATTCGTCGGGAATGAAGAAGCACTGTCGACGGGCGCAACAGAACTACTGGCAGCTGTTACATGGTTAACGCCGGGGGTTCACAAGTTCTCACCTTTGGGAGCGACTCTGATGAAGAAATGGCTCTGGGCCCTCTCTTTAAAGAATCCGTTTTAGGGAAAGAGGAGAAATCGGAGGCCTGCGAGAACATTCAGCTGCGCAATCGCAAACTCCCAGAAAAGAACCTCGGGCCCGCGAGTAGAAAAGATAAGGGAAAGGAAAAGGTCACTGAAGATATCACTTTAGATGACCAAGTCATGAAAGAGCTGGCTGCCAAAGACCCTCCTAGGAAGGGTAAGGTGGACTATAACATCCTAGCGCACCTAAGGAAGCTACCTTCTCAGCTTAGCATTCTCGATGCCCTCCGGTTATCGGAAGAAGCGCGAGACTCACTAATTAAGGCGTTACAAGAACCTGAGCAATTCCAAGCCTTCCTCGCCACTGAAAGTATGAAGGATGAATTGGAGGAAGTGCATACGACCGACATCACTTTCGGTGACGAAGACCTCCTTCTCGGGACGTGCGACCACAACCGTCCCCTATATGTCTCTGGATACTGCCATGACATCAAGATAGGCAAGATCCTGATGGATAATGGATCCTCCATCAATCTCCTTAACGTTCGGGTGTTAAAGGAAATCTGCATGAGTGTGCAACACCTCGCTCGTGACAAAATTACCATCTCTGGTTTCGACTCCCAATCGTCACGGACTCTCGGATCTGTAATACTAACACTACGCTTCGGACTGCTCGTCACGGATATCAAATTCCATGTCATTGATGCCAAGACCTGCTACAACGCCTTGCTCGGTCGCCCTTGGTTACACAAACACAACATCATCCCTTCGACACAACATCAGTGTATGAAGTACTTCAAGAATGGTTTCGAATATACCGTAACAGGTGAGCTGAACCCATTCTCCGTTAACGAAGTCCGCAAGTATGAAGATGCGAAGTACTTTTTGCCAGACTTCGAGGATACAGAAAAGTGTCGCAAGCCGGAGAACAAAGCCGCCGCCACCATCCCTGTTTTCGGGAGCGATACCGAAGAAGAAGAAGAGATAGTTTATGCCGGGCCATCTCAACGCAACAACCCGGGGACGTCCGTCCCCATGTTGGTCTTCGGAAGTGACTCGGAGGATGAGGTCAATGCCGTGTTCTCCAATCGGTTGTCAATACAAGCACCCCCTAGCGATGATCAGAGTTTGCAAATCACCATGGCGCCGCGAGAACACTACAAGGATCTCGACACACTTCAAGCTTACGAGGTGCAGGACCTGCAAACGTTTTACGTCCCTCCCAGGCAAAGGGGTGAGAAGGTAATCCTATTCTACCGATCCTCAGAGTCGAAAATAGAGAAAGAGATCTGGCATGGCACGGATGTTACACTCGACAGGCTCCAACCCATCCGTTTGCCCAGATATTACACAAATGGACTAAAGAGGCTATTGAAGCGCCAAGGAGTACCCTTAAAACAGACTGTCCGACAGGCTCGGTTCTACAACAGGATTTGGGATGTCCCTGGGACTCAACGCAAATTGCCCAACGGGAAAATGGAAACACTTGGGCTTGGATACGCGAGAACCGGAAAACAGGAACGGGCCCACAGTAGCTACGCCATATATACCTTTGATGAAGAAGAGGACGCCCTGTCAGGAGATGCCAACCCCTCATCAAAAATAGATCCCGTGAGCGAAGTGCCAAGTCCGTCATTTGAAGAACGAATGGACAAGCTTATCAGGAAAGCGGGTCAAAAAGCTCAAGACGACCATAGTCACGAAATGGCCATCTATGAGAAGGCCAGGACGCGACGTCTGCTTCAACAGGCTGCAAAAAGCAAAGATGCTCATCCTTGTCAACCCATTGTACGAAAGGCCCGACGCAGAGACGGAAATGAATCAAGAAGCGGAGAGAGGAGCCGACAACAACGACGCAGGATTAAAGAGTTACGTGATCGGGTATTGCGCGGCTCGGATTTGTCCCTCATGAAGAAGATGAGTCGAGCGTACTCCTTCCCCCGAGACAAGACGGAGAAGTTACTCGAGCTCGCTATAAAACATCAAATGATCGCGCTTCCAGAGCCTAAGAACCCTAAGCAAACTAACAGGGCTTCTCATCTGAACTATTGCTCTTATCACCGAGCCATAGGACATCCTACCGAAGACTGCTTCACCTTCAAGAACTGGGTCGAGGACCAGTACCAACAGGGCAGATTCGCTTTATCCGACGGCTGGAGGGTAACGCCGCCACAAAAGCACGAACCCAAAGCCGCAAAAGCAGAACCAGATCCACCTCAGTCCTGGAAGCGGATTCGCACCTGTCATACGATTACGATATTAAAAGAAGAGCCCGAGAACATGGATAACCTTCCCCGGTGCTTTGAGAACAGCGATGATGAGGTGGTCTCAGAATTTCCGTCAGCTCCAAAAGAACTGGAAGACGGCATACATACTACTGCAGATAACCTCAAGAAGATTGAGTTGGGATCGGCAGATGACCCGCGACCGACATTTGTCAGCGAGCTGCTATCTGAAGAAAGGGTGGCCGCGTTAAAGAACGTGCTTCTACGGCATAAAGACTGCTTCGCGTGGAACTACTCCGAGATGCCAGGATTAGATCCGGAGATTGCTGTGCATAAATTAGCAATATCCCCAGATGTCAAGCCGGTCAAGCAGGCGCTAAGAAGGATGCGACTCGAGCTTGAAATGAGCATCAACGACGAAGTCAAAAAGCTGATCGATTCTGGATTTATCCAAGAAGTCCAATATCCCGACTGGATCGCCAATATCGTCCCGGTAATGAAGAAGAATGGGACGGTACGCATATGCGTGGATTTCAGGGATCTCAATAAAGCATGTCCAAAGGATGATTTCCCAGTACCAGTAACCGAGCTAATGATAGATAACACGTCCACTCATGAGGTTTTCTCCTTTATGGACGGTTCATCAGGATACAATCAGATAAAAATGCATCCCGAAGACCAGAAGCACACCGCTTTCCGGACCCCTTTGGGTATATTCTGCTACAAGGTTATGCCCTTTGGTCTAAACAACGCCGGCGCTACCTATCAAAGGGCCATGACAAAAATCTTCGACGACCTCATACATGACATCGTCGAGTGCTATATCGATGACCTTGTAGTAAAGAGCATGCCATACGAAGAGCATTTAAAGCATCTGGAGACTGTATTTCAACGCCTTCGGCAATACAATTTGAAGATGAATCCCCTCAAATGCGCGTTTGGAGTTTCCTTGGGTAAATTCCTGGGATTCATCATCCGACATCGAGGTATCGAAATAGATCCATCTAAGATCAAGGGGATCATGGAAATGCCTCCGCCAAGAACCCTCAAACAGTTGCGGTCTCTCCAAGGGAAGCTCGCATACATCCGACGGTTTATCGCCAATCTTTCAGGCAAGTGCCGTCCTTACAGCCACCTGATGAAGAAAGGAACTCCATTCTTTTGGGATCACAAATGCCAAGGTGCACTAGACGAGATCAAGCAGTACCTGCAGAACCCTCCGGTGTTGGCTGCGCCGGTCAAGGGAAAACCCCTCATTCTTTATACAACCGCCCTCGAAGGTTCCTTAGGCGCATTATGGGCACAAGAGAACGATCAAGGGAAAGAGAGAGCACTCTACTACTTAAGTCGAGTTCTGCTGGGGGCAGAAAACAACTACTCTCCCAATGAAAAACACTGCTTGGCGTTAATCTTCGCGATAACAAAACTCAGGCACTATGCATTGGCGCACGAAGTCCGTCTCATTTCGAAGGTGGACCCTCTTAAATATTTGATGGCAAAGGCTATATTGACGGGTCGACTCGCTAAATGGGCTCTACTCCTGATGGAGTTCTCAATAACGTATCGGCCTCTTAAGGCAGTGAAAGACCAGGCCATTGCCGACTTCCTCGCTGAACATCCAGTACCTGCCGGTTCTCCTCTGAACTGCGATTTGCCGGACGAACATGCATTCGACGCGATCGGCGGCGGTGATACCCGATGGGAACTCTATTTTGACGGGGCATCTTCCATGAAGAAGCGCAAACAATGTACCCCCATAATCAAATCGGGAGTAGGCCTCATCTTCGTAACCCCACAAGGAGGGATAATGCGCTTTGCTTTCTCCTTAACGGAATCGAGGACGAACAATGAAGCCGAATACGAAGCTTTGATAGCAGGCCTCGAGATCGCCATTAACATGGGAATTGAAAACCTCTCTATATACGGGGATTCTCAATTAGTTGTTAGTCAAGTAAATGGTGACTACCAAACGTGCAAACCGGAGTTGGTGAAGTACGGCGAAAAAGTTCAACAACTATTGACCCAAATTCCCTCCAACACTTTGGAAAGTATACTACGCGCGGAAAATAGCAAAGCAGACGCGTTAGCTAAGCTCGCTAAAGAACTGGCTGACGAGAACCTCGATGACGTCAGAATCGTGGTACAAAGCCGTCGAGTGCTCGCCCCAGCAAAAATATCTCCGGAATTATACGAAGAAAAGGGGGTGACTGAGCAGACGACTCTACAAATAAAAGACCATGAGAAGGCTGAGGACTGGAGGGAAGTCTTCATAGACTACTTTAAGTCCCACCGAATGCCCGAAGGAGCGTCCTCAAAACATCAGCTCATGAAACGAGCTCTATCTTTTGCTTTCGTCAACGATACTCTATACAAGAGATCGTTTGATTCTCTGTGGCTGAGATGCTTAAGACCTGACGAAGCAGAAAGAGTCGTTCAGGAAGTTCACGACGGACTCTGCGGTTCTCACCAAGCAGGCCCGAAAATGAAATTGAAGATCAAACGGATGGGTTATTACTGGCCCACGATGGTCCAAGACTGCCTCGAGTATGCGAAGCAATGCCACGCGTGCCAGATTCATGGAGACTTTATCCACCAACATCCGAATCCACTACACCCAACGGTGGCTAGCTGGCCATTCAAAATGTGGGGGACTGACATAGTCGGCCCCATCGAACCAGCATCGTCCCGGGGACATCGTTTCATCCTAGCGACAACTGATTACTTCTCCAAATGGGCAGAAGCAGTACCGCTGAGGGAAGTAAAGACGGAGAATATCCTCCACTTCTTCAAGACACACGTCATCTATCGGTTTGGAACCCCACGGCGGATTATCTCCGATATTGGGCCAGCATACAGAAGCCATAAGATTAGCTGCTTCGCGCAGCAGCACAATATAGACTGGAGATATTCTTCAGTTTACAATCCACGAGCTAACGGTCTAGCCGAGGCCTTCAATAAGACCTTGACAAAGATCATAAAAAAGACGGTGTCCCGAAATAAGAAAGACTGGCACGAGAGGCTGCAAGAGGCCCTTTGGGCCTATCGAACTACATTCAAGACGGCCACGAACACAACGCCGTACGCGTTGGTATTTGGGACGGAAGCAGTGCTCCCCCTCGAGATAGAGCTACCCTCTCTGCGAGTGGCGGTTCACTACGAGCTAACGGACGAAGAAAATGCTCACCTTCGGCTCGAGGAGCTTGATGCCCTCGATGAAACCCGGCTCATAGCGCAACAAAATCTAGAGGCCTACAAAGCAAAGATGACGCGCTCATACGAAAGATTAACCAGGCCGAGGACATTCCGCCAAGGCGAACTCGTACTCGTAGTCAAGAGACCTATGATCCCCAATCGTGCCAAGCGGGGAAAGTTTAAGCCGAACTATGAATGCCCGTACATTATAGACAAGGTCTACCACGGTGGAGCCTATCTACTCATGGACATGCACGGTGAAAAGCCTTTCAGGCCAATAAATGGCCGCTTCCTAAAGAAATACTATGCTTAATGAACCACAACCTGGGTCAATGATGGATGACGACGACTATGTCCGCTCGCTATCTTCCTAAGCTCAGACCTTATAAGCAGTAGCCGGCCTTCCCCTGAACGGACCGAAACGTCCTTAAACCAACGACGGACCGAAACGTCCTTAAACTAACGACGGACCGAAACTTCCTTAAACCAACGACGGACCGAAACGTCCTTAAACTAACGACGGACCGAAACGTCCCTAAACTACTGCCGCAGCATCCTTAAGCTGACGAGATGGATAAAAAAAGGGAGAAAAAGAAAAATATAAAAAAAAATGATGATAAGAAAACGGTATGTCCATAAGCAAAATGAGCACGGATGAAACCCCGAAAGGGCTCCGTGAGTAAAAACAGCAGGACTACCGGCGAGTGCTTGTGAAAACCCGAAAGGGCGCAACCTCGTTAAAAGACACTTATAGGGTCCTCTCGACCTTGTAAGGAGAAACCACCCGCGTGAGATCCTTACGACTCACAAAGGAGCAACACACTTAGGGACCCTCACAATTCCTAAGGAGAAAATACACTTGCGAGGTCCTTACGACTCGTAAGGAAAATTCTCTTATGGGACCCTCACGGCTCATGAGATTTGAAAGTTTTAAGTTACAGAAACCTAAACCTGTTCTTAAGCAAATCCCCCACAACCTTCGATACTGCCCTACAAGGGGCTCAATACTGACCCTTGTATACAATCCACGGGAGCGAACAAACATTTCCCCAGCAAAGTCCCACCCGTGACTAGGGATATGTCCATATGGTGAACAACCCTTATAATTCCTCTCGACTTATAAGGAGAAAACCCTCTTGTAGGATCCTTACGACTTACAGAGGAACATACACTTAGGGATCCTCATGATCCCTAAGGAGAAAATACACCCTGCAAGATCCTCACGACTTGTAGGGAGAAATACCTTTATGAGACCCTTACGGCTCATGAAGTCAAAAGCCTTGGTCGACAGGACCCTTAACCCTGTTTACTAAGCCACCTTTGTTCAACATCGATAGAGGCAAATGATGATTCGCTTCCTGGCAACATCCCAGTTGTAGCGGTGCTGATGCCGAAATCGGTACCTAAAATCCAAGCTTGCGGCGAGAAAGCTAGCAAGCCACGCATGCATACAAAATAGCCGAAATGATGGGGCAACTCGCAATAAAAAACAGCGAGCAGAAAATAAATAAATAGCCGAAATGATTGGGCACCGCGAGAAATAGCCGAAATGATGGGGGCAATCACGACCTCCGCGATATAAAAGCTGAAATGATAGAGCATCGCGGAAAATGAAATAAAATATAAAAAAAGTTTCAATTTATGCCCTACAGGTGATGTTCCATCACACCCTGTACACAATCCAAGGACGTAAACAAAAAAGGGATCATACTTCTCACCCTAGTTTTCATCAGAAGAAGAAGCCAAATCTCGACGGGCCACAAGCGACCTAGAGATCATCCCAACGCTCGTCTCGTAACGGCGAACACAACTTCAAGTTAAGCGGAACAGCGGCAACTCCCAGTTCCATGGCTCGGTGGTATACATATCGCCAACAGCCAAACCTCCGTCCCGTGAAATGCGGATACAATCAGCAATAATTCCTGGTTACGTGGAACGCGGATAACGTCACTCTTTGACCCCCGTGGAAAACGTCCAGAGCGGAGCCTAGTCCTCGCCTAGCACGGCAGTGAACCCGTGTGAAGCATCTAGTGCGAACATTCCTGGTTACGTGGAACGCGGATAACGTCACTCTTTGACCCCGTGGAAACGTCCAAAGCGGATCCTGGTCCCTCGCAGAGCACGGCAGTGAACCCGTGTGAAGCATCCAGAGCGGAGCCTAGTCCTCGCCGAGAACGGCAGTGAACCCGTGTGAAGAATTTAGTGCAAAATTCCTGGTTATGTGGAACGCGGATAACGTCACTCTTTGACCCAGCGGAAAACATCCAGAGCGGAGCCTAGTCCTCGCCGAGTTACGGCAGTGAACTCGTGTGAAGCATCTAGTGCAAAATTCCTGGTTACGTGGAACGCGGATAACGTCACTCTTTGACCCCGGGGAAAACGTCCAGAGCGGAGCCTAGTCCTCGCCGAGCATGGCAGTGAACCCGTGTGAAGCATCTAGTGCAAAATTCCTGGTTACGTGGAACGCGGATAACGTCACTCTTTGACCCCGCGGAAAATATCCAGAGCGGAGCCTAGTCCTCGCCGAGCACGGCAGTGAACCCGTGTGAAGCATCTAGTGCAAAATTCCTGGTTACGTGGAACGCGGATAACGTCACTCTTTGACCCCGTGGAAAACATCCAGAGCGGAGCCTAGTCCTCGCCGAGCACGGCAGTGAACCCGTGTGAAGCATCTAGTGCAAAATTCCTGGTTACGTGGAACGCGGACAACGTCACTCTTTGACCCCACGGAAAACGTCCAGAGCGGATCCTGGTCCTCACAGAGCACGGCAGTGAACCCGTGTGAAGCATCCAGAGCGGAGCCTAGTCCTCGCCGAGCACGGCAGTGAACCCGTGTGAAGCATCTAGTGCAAAATTCCTGGTTACGTGGAACGCGGATAATGTCACTCTTTGACCCCGCGGAAAACGCCCAGAGCGGAGCCTGGTCCTCGCCAAGCACGGCAGTGAACCCGTATGAAGCATCCAGAGCACATACCGGACTGTGGAGTCCTTAAAATCCACGGACTATGATGTCCTTAACCTCGACCGCGATGTCTTAAAACTAACGATAAACTACCCCGATTCCCTACGGATTCTGCCTTGGTTTAAGGGTACATCTCTTCACTCCTTTGATACCTGGCGTTGTAATTCCTCAACGTCTTCAAAGAGGTGACGGGTCCCTGCAACCAAACATCGGACTGTGGAGTCCCTAAATCCACGGACTATGAGGTCCTTAACCTTGACCGTGATGTCTTAAAACTAACATCGGACTGTGGAGTCCCTAAATCCACGGACTATGAGGTCCTTAACCTTGACCGCGACATCTTTAAACTACAATACCTGGAGCAGCCCCCTGACCCCGTGAAACACGGATAAGGGTGACCACATCCAACACTTGCAGGTCCTCACGACCTGTAAGGAGGAAAAACTCTCTTGTGAGATCCTTACGACTCTCAAGGGAAAACCCGCTTAAGAATCCTCACGATTCTTAAGAAGAATTTACACCTATGGGATCCTCTCGACCTGTAGGGAAAAAAAAACTCTTTATGAGACCCTCGTGGCTCATAAAATGCAAAAGTCTTAGGAAGCAGATCTTAACCCTGAATCCTAAGCCATCACTGTCCTGCAAGGAGATCAAGGTAGAATATCCGCAGAATACATTCAATAAAAAGGGGACACACCATTGAGAAGAAAAATGTATCTTTTATTCATAAACCCAAAATAGATACAAAGTACAATTTATGAAAGAAACAAAAAAGAAAGATACTTTCATTCATGAGTATGTACAAAAAAAAGGGAAAAGATACAAATCCTCAAGCCGGCGGGCGGTGCAGTAATTTTACCAACTCATCGTTCTGTTGCTGAGCCACGGCTTCATGACGCAAGATCTCCAGAAGATGAGCCTCCGCCTGAGCTTGCTGAGCCTGATACGAAGCAAGCCGAGCTTCGAGCTCTTTCTCGGTGGCTTTATGAGCCTCGACCCTCTCACGAGTGAACGTGGCAGCTTTATCGAGAGCCACCACCTCTTTTATGGACTCCTGGAGCACTCGCCAGAGTTTGTATGCTTTGTTAGCCTTGGCTGTGAGGCTGGCCTGAAGCTCGCTTAGCGCCTTAGAAGCTAGTTCCCTCTCCGAGAATTTACGACGAGCTCTTTTCTCGCACAACAATATGTTCGACACGTACCGCCCTATCAGGCCACGTAAACTCACTTTCGTGACTGCAACCTTGGAAACGAGACATTTACAAGACCGTATAAATGGGCTTTCGGTCGACAGGAATAATCGATCTAAAACGCGCTCACATCACCTGACGTGAAAAGCAACAAGAAAGATTTCCAACGTATTTCAAGCATGCATTCGCAATCATATGAGTGTTCAAAGAAATAATAATAGCATTTACAATCGTATGAACATTCATAATGCCCAAAAGGGGGCTGATACGCATGAAAGTGATGAGAGCATCTGCAATTAAAAAAAGTTCTCTGAAGAAGAATACAAAGTTTATTTATGCAAGCGGAAACATACATTCTAGTTCCAAGCCTACAGGGAAGTGCGGCATAAAACATAAAAAAGGAGGGACTAATTTAAAAATGCTATGCTAACGGAAAAAGGTCACCAAACACGGGATCAACGGCACAAGGGTTAACAAAACAAAGAACAAAATTCTCCATCTTTCTCTCCGCTCTCTCCAGCATATCAAAGCGACGGTTCTCGCGAGGAGTCGCCCTCCATCGATTGGCGCCATGTTCATCTGCAAAAGCAGACATAACAGCTCGTCGGGCTCTTATTTCGCTCAAAAGATGAACTGAGCGATCTTTCAAAGCCTGAGTAATCAAACAGGCCTCGTGAAAACCCTCGAGCTTCTCTTCAGCCGCGTCAAGCATCGCCAGGGTCATCTCTGCTGGATGAGGAGGGATGTCGGCAAGCACGGCCGTGAGAATCATCCGGAGCCAGAGGGAACCCATCGGGAGGGGAGACCCCCTACGGATCGAGAGTTCATGCATGGCTAAGTCGCATTCGTTGTCGGTAAGGAGGGGATCCACCAACCGAGCAGCAAAGCGGAGGATCATCTCCTCAATAGGAACTTCCTATGGCTGTCGACGAGCGTGAGGGCGATTGCAGGTCATGGCGCTCGTTTGTTTCTCAAGACAAGTTACACCAAAATTAAAAAATATAATATAAATCTCTCTGTGAAGGGAAAAGAAAGCTATAGCCTCATATATAAAGAAGTGCATTAAGTGCTGTGCGCGGAAAATCTTGCATGGTGAAGCTATTTCCAAGGCCCAAAAAAGGAAAGGCATCGAAAATCAAGGAGATGGAACTATTTCCAAGGCCCTTTCTCTGCATCTGATATTGTGCACTGAAAATATGGCATGGGAAAATTCTGTGAACAGCCCCATCAAGGGACCCCATGTGCAGAACACGTGAGGCCTAAACCTGATGTACACTAAAAAAAATGGAGTAGCACCCTGCATATTGAAAGCACCAACAACAACAGTAGCAAAATAGTAAAATCCCAGAGAAAAGCATGCAAACATGGAAAGACATAATAAAACTTGTCACTGAATCTTTCAAGAAGTTCATACAAGATAAAGAGGACATGTTTACAATGGTAAGAATTCAGACGCGGGGCATGGGTTGAGAAACTCAAAATTAACTTTGTCCAAGATTCTCCAAGCATTTCGAACCTCCCGAGTATGCTTCCTCTCGCGTTCGCAAGCGTCGGGGTCCTCACGAATATCCTGCACCCTCCGATAGGCGGCAAGTATGGCGGACTGCTGAAAGGCTTGGTGCAAGAGATCAATAAGGTGATCTCGCCTCCTCTTTGAGATCAAGCCCATCAGGTACACTGAATGTACCTTATCCTCAGCAGTGTCCAAGGCCCTGAGCGGTATGCCAGTGCAAAAGAGAGGAAGTGCCTCCCGGATCGCCAACACGATCAGCCTCAGAAGAGAAGAGCGACGGGGGAGTAGCCGATGGTTGTACTAGTCAAAGCGGCTCATGATCTCGGCACACTGAGCATCGGTGAACTCCTGGTTCTGACTGCGGCCCAGTGCACGAATATTCCCATAGGAAATGATCTCGTCAAGACCATACAGATGGGCATCCATGATACCTGAAATAAAGGTCATAAGAATCATTAGAAAGCTCCTATTGCATTAATTGCAGAAGGACAACCTCGGGTCAAGAGACCCCAAGAAGCCTCCATGTGAAGAAACTGAGTTCTTCATTGGAATTAAATTCCTTATTAAGAAAAGGGAATTAAATTCCCAGAAACATTTTGGATGGAATTAAATTCCATGGATTTGAACCGCCATCATCATCTCCCTAAGGATCATTTAAACCCTAAGAGATCTACTGTTGGAGGTTAAGTGGTCTCATATTTTGGTTAAAGAACTTGAAGAAAAATGGATTCTTTGTGAAACCCTTGATATGGATTTAAAATCCAGTGAGTTTTGTCAAAATGGAGGTGCTTCGATTACCATTACCTGAGGAAAAAGAGTCCTTTTAAACAGAATTAAACTATGAAAATGTTTCAAAGCAGAGAACTAAGCTCTGGAAGCGAGAATTAAATTCTCAAGGGAAAAAGTTCTCAAAATAAGAAGATGAGCAAAGTGAAGGCTCTTGTGAAGAAACATGGGTATTTATAGGAAGTGATGGAAACGTTTCATCTCCCCAAATCCCTAAAGGGATCTAACGGTCACGAAAGGTGGTAGCGTTGCACTCACGTGCGGACACGTGAGAACAACGCTGTGGGGGCATTTATTTCCTGATTTAAAATCAGGAAAGCTCGGGAAAAAAGGCTTCAGGAAAGGGTCACGTGCTTACACGTGACCAGCAGTCACGTGTTGGCACGTGACATCTAAAAGCATCGGCAAGGCAAATTCAGCTTCCCGACTACATCAAAGAAAAGGGCTTCAGAAAGGGTCACGTGCTCTTACGTGACCTGGGTCACGTGTTGGCACGTGACAATTAAAAGCGGCTTCAAAGGCAAATTGGTTCCCTGATCAAATCAAGGAAAAGGCTTCAGAAGAGGTCACGTGCTCCCACATGACCAGGGTCACGTGTTGGCACGTGATACTCAAAAGCAGCAGACTTGTTCTCCGGTTAAATCAAGAAAAAGAGTCCAGATGAGGGTCACGTGCTCACACGTGACCAGGGGTCACGTGATGGCACGTGACGGTTAAGCAGCGACCAAAAAGCAGAGCGCAAAAAGAAAGAAGAAGGCTCGTTCCAAATGGCTCACGTGCCCACACGTGACCAGCTTTCAAAGCCTATCTGTTAACAGAATTAAATTCTGAGAAAAGACCTCTCAAATCTTTCCAAAAGCAACCGATTGAATTAAAGATTTAAAGGTGATTAAATATCATCTATCTATGGGAAAATCTCGAATTTGGGAAGATTTCCCCGTAAAATCTAACCGAAATAACAAAGGAGAATCTCTGGATTTAAAATCCAATGGTGAGTAAAATTCACCTAATAATCCAAAGGTCCAAAATGAATGATGGATACAAATCAAATCTCTCAATGAAAGATTCATCAAAAACTAATTGACTCGGCTGCTTCTCCTATAAATAGGAGCCAAGAGACACACAAAAGGGAATATATATGCAGAGGGAAGAAAAGAGAGAAAGCCTGATACGTTAGAGGAATTTGGATCTTCTGCAAAAGAAAACCCTAGGTAAGAAAGGGAAGGTATTTTTTAACAACAGAGTTTAACTCTGATATAAAACAGAAGGACATATTTCTTTTCTCTTTGATGGAGGATCCGTAAAGTGCACATCTCCCCTCGAGTTGAGAATTTAATTCTCAATGGGTTGAGATCCTGCCATGCAGATCCAAAGCATAGAGAGGGAATGGAAGCACGAGAATTTAATTCTCACAGGACTATAGGAATTTAATTCTTTCAAAAAAAAACTAGGGTTTGACCCTGTGTTATGGGAATTTAATTCCTTCAGAATGAAAAGAATCGGGGTTTAACCCTAGTTAAGAATTTAGTTCTATGAAAACATTAAGAATTTAATTCCCTTAATCTTATTCCCCAGAATAATTCTCTAACAGAAAGTGGGAGTTTAATTCCCCAAAGCTTTTATTAGGGTTTAACCCTATTCAGTTCTTCATATATATGAGGAATTTAATTCCTACAGAAAATTCAGAGTTCAACTCTTCAAAAGAGACTAGGAGTTTAATTCCTCTGAAATTATTAACAGATCTTCTAAACAACTACAGAAAAGCAGGGTCACGTGTCACCACGTGACCCCCCCAAAAGATCTACAGAAAGCCCTTTGAGGCAGTGCCTCACGTGACCCACGTGACCCTCGGCAGAGGATTTAACATACAAGCATTTAGACACCCGTCACGTGATGGCACGTGATGCTACAAAAGATGCGATATTCTCAGCAGGACAAACGAAGGGAGGGCGCCTTCACGTGCTACTACGTGACCCCTCTTGCCTCAGTGTCTAACGCTAAATTGGAACCCCTGAATTCAGTGTTAAAATGTTGTTTGGCCTTAGTGTTCAGCACTAAGCAAAGAACTTTATTTGCAGTGTTCAACACTGATTACCTTGGTGTTCAACACTGATTTGGGATTTCTGTCGCCAGTGTTTAACACTGATCTGTTTTAGTGTTTAACACTAATTTGAAAGCCTTGTTGCTGGTGTTTAACACCAACTATCTTTTAGTGTTAAACACTGACCTATCAATCTCATCCTCAGTGTTCAACACTGACTGGCCTTTAGTGTTTAACACTAGGCATTGGCCCAATTGGCTAAATGGGCAGAGGCAAAGCTTCTCCTTCAAGGGACCAACAGGAGGGTCGATTGGACTTAGCCCAAGCTGGCCATAAGTCCTCAATTCGTAATTAACTGGGCTAATGGGCTCATAACATAATTAATTGGTCTTGATCCCAAATTGGGCCAAAGACTATCTAATCCACTCCGGTTCCAGGGTACATCTCTTCACTCCTTTGATACTTGGCGTTGTAATTCTTCAACGTCTTCAAAGAGGTGATGGGTCCCGATGACCACACATTGATATGGACTGTGGGGTCCTTAAACCTACGGACTACGACGTCCTTAACCTTGACCGAGATGTCTTAAAACTAACAATAGACTGTGGGGTCCTTAAACCCATGGACTACGACGTCCTTAACCTTGACCGAGATGTCTTAAAACTAACAATGGACTGTGGGGTCCTTAAACCTATGGACTACGACGTCTTTAACCTTGACCGAGATGTCTTAAAACTAACGATGGACCGCAATGTCCTTAAACTACCCATGGACCGCAATGTCCTTAAACTACCCATAGACCACCATGTCCCTAAACTGGAACAATAGAGCCACGCATGCTCTTTTGCTGGATCTAAACGATCCCGTTTAAGTTGATCTTAGCCCTAAATATGGCTAACGTATCCTTAAACCTTTCAAACAGACTTTAGTCCCAAATTGGACTATAGGTCCCCCCAATTAACTCTGGTCCAAGGGTATATCTCTGAACTCCTCTGACATCTGTCGTTGTAATCCTTCAACGTCGTCAGAGAGGTGACGGGTCCCGACGGCCATACATCAGATGGACCACTATGTCCCTAAACTGGAACAATGGATCCCAAATGCTCTTTTGTCGGATCTAAACGATCCCGTTAAGTTGATCTTAGTCTCTTGTTAGACTAACGTATCCTTAACAAATGTTTGAGTTGATCTTGGCCTCAAATATGGCTAACGTATCCTCAAACCAAACCCCCAAACCCAAATCTAAGATAATACAGATTTGGATTAGTCCACGCCCTACGGGCGACGACATAACTCGGTCTCCGTAAACAATCCACGGGAAACAAAACATAAAATAAACACACACGACACGAAGTGACCATCTGGAGAAGGAGAAAGTTGTTACCGCGACGCGGTAGCGTAATTAACTGCAGGGGCTTGCTCCTGCAGGGAAGAGCGTCCCCACAATAAAAAACCCCTCAAACGAGGGAGAATCTGACGAAGTCTGCTACATCGGCCGCATCCGTTCAGACCTTCGATACATGGTGCCATAAATCAACTTGGCATCTTCGGAGAGGTGGACGGATAGCACCAATTAGCATCTGCCCCGAACCTCAGGCGACACGTCCCGCGTCCCGGCCGCCGTTCGGAGGGGAACAATTATATTGTTGGATTATTTTAGTCTCATTGTATTCGTATTTTTCGGAATACGGATATAGGTATGTATATACAGATGAGAGGTATTCTTGTAATTTATTACAAGATTGTTTCTAGAAGAACAACACCTCATTATGTTATTAACCATTTGGTTTAATGGTTAATTGAGGTGATAGATGAGCGTGCTTAGCTTAATTCAAGCATGCTTGATTTAGTGACTCATGGTGGTGACTCATGGGGTGACTTATTGGGTGACTTATTGGGTGACTCATGATACACTATTCTTGCATGCTTGATATTTTTGTTTTGTTGTGTGAGATATTTTGTGGTGGTGAGATATTTTTTATTGGACTTGAGATATTTTTCTTGACTTGCTATTCTCACACACTCTCACAAGACTAAGCATTATTCTTTTATGAGTTGAGCTCAAGCTTCATACTCTCATCTCTCATGGTTTCTTCTTCTTTCTCCACCCTAACCCTCTCATGTGTTGAAAAACCAAGGGTATTTAGAGACAAATTAATCTCTCATTAGACTATACATCACCTTGGCTATCTAGTTTAGCAAACTAGATACCCTAGTTACTTCGGTTACGAAGTAGGAGCTCCATCTCTCGGATGGATCAACTTCGATGGAGGGAGACCGGCGACCAAACTTGATCATGGTGGCAACTAGGAGCTTGGGAAGAGGTTAAAGACCGAAGGGCACAGATCATTTGGTATAACATTCCAAACTCTTTTTATTATTTGCTAGATTTAGGGTTAATGGTCGATCCATATTCGGGGGTTGTGGTAGCGCCGGTTTAGAAAAAATTTTGTTCCGCATTCGGCCATAGTTTGATGGCCAGGGCGCTGCCGTAACCCAACATGGTATCAGAGCCAACCCTTTAACCCTATCTAGCTTGTTCTTACATGTTTAAAAGATCGATCAAGCAAAATTCCCGAAATCACGATTCCAAAATACGGGATTTTGCTGATTTATAAACGTTGTCAAAAAATTATTTCCAGAGTCTCAAAAATTCGTGCAGGGTTTTTTAGAAGCCCAGAAGAAAATTGGGCACATGAGCCCATCATTAAGCCATGGAACTGTTCCCGCCAAAAATTTCTGTGCAAAAGAGCCCAAGGTATCAAATAGCAGCGATACGCTTAAGAAAATGTGAATCAGTATTTTCCGGGCTGTATTTTGACAAACTCCCGAAGGAGAAACAGCTAAATTCTGATGGTATTGAAAGCGTCTAAAAAAATTCTTCGATTTGATATATTATGGGCCTCATAATTCATTCGGGATCAAAAGTTTTGAGGCATCACGTGCCCACACGTGATCGGGCATCACGTGCCCACACGTGACCATTTACAGGCAAAGCCTGTAGGCACTGAATAAAATAAATAATTAAATGGGGTCGCGTGCCATCACGTGACAGGCCTTTGAAAACCCACTGAAGAAAATTAAAAGTGCAATCAGGAATACCCCAATGGGGCATCACGTGCTACACGTGACCAAAGGTCACATGCAAACACGTGATGGGTTCCTAAACCCTCTGAAATAATAAAAATTAAATTCTAAACAATGGGGTCATGTGCCAACACGTGATAGGCCTCTAAACCCGTTAAATAGAGTTAAAAAAGTAGAATAAATCAACAGGAAAAACCCCAATGGGGCATCACGTGCTCACACGTGACCAAGGGTCACGTGCTGACACATGACCAAGGGTCATGTGCTGACACGTGATAGTTCCTGAGTTCTTTAAAACAACAGAATTAAATGCTTAATCGAGTGGGTCACGTGTCAACACGTGATGGGATCCTAAAATCTCTGAAATAATAGAATTAAATTCTAATTAAGGGAAATCAAAAACCCTAACTGGAAAAATATTTCTTTAAATCTTTCCAAACAAAAAGGACTGTGTTCTGTAAAATGGAGCACCGTTGGATTAAAAATCCAATGGTGATTAAAAATCACCAATTTATGGAAAGATTTTATACAAGGAAAGATTTCCCTAAAATTTGAATAACAGATAAAAGATCTTTTGGATTAAAAATCCAATGGTGAATAAAATTCACTGAGTGATCTAAAAGATCATGCTGGTTACAAAATCAATTAAAATCTTTTAATAAAAGATTGACAAAACAAATTGATTCTTTTATTTCTCCTATAAATAGGAGCCAAGAAGAGAAGAGAAGGAATCTACTTTTTTGGGAGATAACAGCAACAGAGAGAAAAAAAAGAGGAGAATTTAATTCTTAAAAGAGAAAACCCTAAGTGAGAAAAAAAGGGAATTAAAATTTCAAACAGAGAATTTAATTCTCAAATCCAAGAGTTTAACTCTTCTGCACAAAGAACTTAGTTCTTCCCCTGGTTGAAGATCTGCAAAGAGCGTATCTCCTCATAAGTTGAGAATTTAATTCTCATCGGGTTGAGATCCTGCCATGCAGATCCAAAACTTAGAGGGGGAATTGAGTTTTGAGAATTTAATTCTCCCAAAACAAAATTAGGGTTTAACCCTATATGAGAATTTAATTCTCCTAAACTCATAGGAATTTAATTCCTTCATGATGAAACTAGGGTTTAACCCTATCTGAGAATTTAATTCTCTTAAAACTATAGGAATTTAATTCCTTCAAGATGGACATAATTAGGGTTTGAACCCTATCTGAGAATTTAACTCTCCCAAAGTTATAGGAATTTAATTCCTCCAAAACAGAACTAGGGTTTAACCCTACATAAGAATTTAATTATTTCACAATAGGAATTTAATTCCTCCAAAATCATAATTAGGGTTTAACCCTACAGAGAATTTAATTCTTAAATAAAATAAAGAGACTTAAAAGATCTCCATGCATGCAAAGAACCAAGGTCACGTGTTCCCACGTGACCCTTGAAAAGATCCCTGAAGAAAAGAAGGTTTGAGGCAATGTCTCGCGTGCTCCCACGTGACTCCCAAAACGCAGAAAGACAAAGCAAAGGAAATGAAGGCTTTGGGCGCTATCACGTGTTACTACGTGACCCCTTGGCAAACGCTATAACAGTCAGCACATAAATCCCCATCACGTGTCAACACGTGATGCTCAAAGTAAAAATATAAAAAGTGTTTAACACTTATTTTCAGAACAAAGCAAAGGGGATCTGGCCCCACCTTTCGGTGCCCTCACGTGTCCCCACGTGACCCATTCTTATCTAGTGTTTAACACTAATTTGAGAGTTCTATTTCCAGTGTTTAATACTGTTGTTCTCTAGTGTTTAACACTATTTTTTGCCAAATTGGCTAATTTTTCAGAGACAAAAGCCCCCCTTCAACTGAATCTGAAAATTGAGTAAAAATCAGAGCTGTAATGTTTAATACTCAGTCAAAGATAAAAATGTTACCAAAGCCCTCAAACTCTTGTTTAAGCATTGCTGAATGATGAGGGGCTGAACCCAGACAAATGTCTAATGGTCCAACAAAGGACCAACATTTCAAACTTAATTGGACTTAGCCCAAATTTTCCATAAGTCCTCAATTCAGACTTAACTGAGCCCAAATGTGCTCATAATCTAATTAATTGATCTTAGTTCCAAATCGGACTACAGATCACTTAATCCACTTTGGTTCGAGGGTACATTTCTTCATTTCTCTGATATTTGTCGTTGTAATCCTTCAACGTCTTCAGAGAGGTGACGGGTCCCGATAACCACACACTTCACAGACTATGACGTCTCTAAACTGGACTGTGGAGTCCTTAAACTCACGGACTATGATGTCCTTAACCTTGACTGTGAGGTCTTTAAACTCACGGACTATGATGTCCTTAACCTTGACTGTGAGGTCTTTAAACTCACGGACTATGATGTCCTTAACTTCGACCGTGATATCTTTAAACTAACAATGGACCACTATGTCCTTAAACTGGTATCGGACCACTATGTCCTTAAACTGGTATTGGACCACTATGTCCTTAAACTGGTAATTGACCGCAATGTCCCTAAACTAAACAATAGAGTTCAAATACTCTTTTGTTAGATCTAAATGATCATGTTAAGTTGATCTTAGTCTAAAATTAGACTAACGTGTCCTTAACAAACGTTGAGTTGATCTTAGTCTAAACTTAGACTAACGTATCCTTAACGAACGTTTAAGTTGATCTTAGTCTCAAATGAGACTAACGTATCCTTAAACCCAAACCCCCAAACCCAAATCTAAGAAAATACGGATTTTGGCTAATCCACGTCCTACAGGCGACGACATAAATTAGTCTCCGTATACAATCCACGGGCAACCACAAACAAAACAAACACCCACGACACGAAGTGAGCATCTGGAGAAGGAGAAAGTTGTTACCACGACGCGGTAACGTAATTAACTGCAGGGGCTTGCGCCTGCAGGAAAGAGCGTCCCCACAATCAAAACCCTCCCAAATAATCGGGAATCTGATGAAGTCTGCTACATCGGCCGCATCCGTTTAAACCTTCGATACACGGTACCATAAATCAACTTGGTATCTTCGGAGAGGTGGACGGATAGCACCAAATAGCATTTGCCCCCAGATTCAGGCAAGACGTCCGTCTTCCCGGTTTCTGGCAGTAAACAGATTCTGGCATGCCCGGTGGGACCTTTTCCTCTTTCCACTCCACACTTCGTGTGTCGTGTTCGCGAACGAATCGCAGTTTATTATGGTTTCCTGTGGATTCGAGATACTTAGATTTGGTGTCTTGCTCCGTGCAGAAAACAAAAGATCAATGGCGTCTACTAGCACGAA
The DNA here is from genome assembly GCA_030015575.1 of Agapanthus africanus. Classification (NCBI taxonomy): domain Eukaryota; kingdom Viridiplantae; phylum Streptophyta; class Magnoliopsida; order Asparagales; family Amaryllidaceae; genus Agapanthus; species Agapanthus africanus. The sequence goes on along the minus strand of CM057340.1, from coordinate 579,950,092 downwards.
ATGTTCCAACTGCAACTGCAACTCTCACTCCATCCCGTCCGGAGGAGTGACTTACGGGCCCCAAGCGGCCTCCATCTTCGCTATGCCGGTAGAAGAGGTCACTCAGGCCACCACTGGATTGTTCTTCGGGACCATTCTCCCGCCTATGAGCTTCAATGCCCCGACGCCACCACAGGAAACTCCCAAAAAGTCGGTCTTTGATCGGCTTGCAACTACTGCGGCCCCTCTCAATGGTTCGGCCGATGTCAATCCAAGAACATCAGTCTTCGATAGGCTGAGCCTGAACTCCAATAGGCCCGCCAAGAAGTCCACGATAACTAAAGAGGCCATCCCAAAGCGGGTAGCCATTCCTGCTCTCGAGGTCACTAAAGAAGCTTTTCCCATCAAGGGATCAGTCTTTACGAGGTTGGCCACCCCGGCTCCCGTTCCTGCTCAAAAGTCTGTCTTTGACAGATTGGATACCGCTACTCAACGGACGTCGGTCTTCAAGAGGCTGGTACCGGCAGTGCCTCACCTGAACAGGGGGCAAGGCAAAGTCACCCCTCAAGCTGAAACCATCCCAACAGCTCGACGCGCTCGACATCGCCACTGGCGCCGAGTAAGGATGGCTGGGGGCAACTCCCCCTCTGGGCTAACTCCACCAGCCCCAACGGTGGAAGTCGATGTTGCTGTTCCAACCGGGAACAGCTTTGAATTGTTGAACAGAGTGCTCAGGAATTCACCCACCGCCATACTGAAAAGATCTCCTCCACCCGTGGAGAATGCACCGAATGCGAAGCCGGAACAACCTCCTCAGCGGCTGTCCTCCAAAGTTTACAAGATCTGGAGACAGGTTCGGAACTCAGTAATTGATCAAGATTACCCTCGCCGACAGAAAAGGGCAAAGGTTCAACAAGAAGAGAACCGTCTTGCTAAGCCACAAAAGGTAACAGCTGTCTGGATACCCGCTGCGATGCCCCCCTCAACTTCAACTGCTCAAAATGGGAGGAAGCCAAAGAAAGCCCCTGTGACTGCGGCAAATCGTAAAGACGTTGAGCCCAAACGCCCCAAGTCTGGGGGCATGATGGTACACACTGTTTACATGGCTTCTGGGAAAGAATAAAGCCGCACTTCGACAGGCCATCAACCGCTTACCCGATCAATAACAAGGGCCCGGGAACAACAACAGCAGAAGCTTCAGGAGATGCTGACTGCAATGGCTGCACTCACCGGACCAAAAGAAAGCCCGGAGGCGTCATGAGCAAGAAACCAATGCTGACTTCCTACGCAGAGTCCTCGAAAGGAAGGACAGAGAAGCTGCAGAACAAGCTGCCAACATAAAACGAATGGCACTTCTCTTCCAGGACATGGTCGGGATAATGTTACAGCCGGATTCCCCAGCTAAAGACCCTCCGGTCATTATTGAAGATGACAGAGGAGAGACATCGAATCCTCCTCCGGCTCTTTCAGCAGCCAAGGAGGAAACCATCTCAAAAGCCACGCTTGATGATTATATCGCTCAGCAAATACGAGCTCACCAGGTGAATGAAGCGGCTGGGCAGATCATTAAAACGGGACGACCCTATCCGGGCTAGTATGACCGGATAAGGTACCCGCCGGGATATACGATCCCTAAATTCCACGTATATAAAGGGACGGGAAATCCACATCAGCATGTCGCTCAATTCAGAGCCTTGTGCGGCAACACCGGGGGTGATGATAAACTGCTACTTCGCCAGTTCGTCGGCAACTTGTCGGAGACGGCGTTCGAATGGTACTCTGAACTTTCGAACGACTCCGTCAAAACTTTTGCGGAGATGGAGCTAATATTTACCCAGCGTTTCGCGAGTGATAGTGAATGCACCCCAATAACGGCATTGATCAACGCCAGGGTGAAGCCAGGTGAAACATGGGTGCAATACGCAATACGATGGCGAAACTTATGGTCAAAATGTGAGCAGCGCATCGAAGAAGCGCCGGCAGTGGGCATGTTCGTGGGTACTCTCGACCCTCAAGCGACCATCTTGCAATTCATGATGTTCTTCAAGCTGACCGCCTTCCAGGCCTTTATTGACAAGCTGGCCCAAATGGACCAGATGGGCCATAGGCCTTCATCTTCAAAGACGGAGCCTTGGAATGAAAAGGGCAAAGGGAAAGTAACCTTCGTCGCCAACGCTCAACAACAGCCAAGCAACTTAAAGCCGGTTGTTCGCCAAAACAACGTGCGTCCACGCCCATCCCTCGAGGAGAGACTGGGACGTCCTTACTCGTTTCCCCAGGATAAAACGAGGAAACTGTTCGAGCTGGCAGTGCTCAACAAACTCATCAATCTGCCAGATCCAAAACGTCCGTTGCAGCCAGGCGATGTCAACAATCCTAATTACTGCCCTTACCACCGAGCAGTAAGCCATCCAATCGAAGATTGTTTCGTCTTCAAAGGCTTGATGAAGGACCAATACCAACAAGGCAAGTACGCATTATCCAAAAATTGGAAGGTGAACCCACCACAACCTCATGCCCCTAAAAAGGTGGACATGCCGGGGGCATCGGGCTCATTCATAAGGGAAGCCCCATAGGAGGACGTTCTTTCAGCTAAGACGAAAAGAATACTGAAGGATCTCCAAACATGCCCGGCAATCAGGTGGAAAAATCCATTGGAACCTGAAATCATCGAGGGAATGTTGAAACCGCGCCCAACTACAAAAATTGGTGGTGATAGTCAAAGTGCTCACACCCAGCCGTCAAAATCTTCGAAGAAGAAGAAGAAATCCAAGAAGCCCGTGAAGCCTGGTAACAAGCGCACGGACCTGCAAAAACAAATTGACGCATTGGAAGAATATAATCAGAAGGCGCGGACCCCAGTCACACTCCAAGAATTTCTCACCCACGTCCTTGTGGACAAAGATGATGACAATGGAGAAGACTTGTCGGATGAGTCTGAGGATTATGTGGCAAGCTGTCATGTGATCTCTCACTCGTTAATAAACGGTGAAGAAGGTTTAGATGTAGAAAAACCATCCCTATCGAGAAGGTTTAGATGTAGAAACGGTGAAGAAGGTTTAGATGTAGAAAAGCCAATCGAGAGCGTGAACTGGAGCAAAAGGTCGAGACACCCCGACTGGAGCAAAGCATCCCTATCGCTAGCAAAAGCAAGCTTAAAGTAAGGAATCAATTCGCTAGGACCCTGGCAATAGGAATGAAGTTACCCTCTCTCAAAGGAAATTCCCCTGGCAATATACGTCTTGATGAAGCGAACATACATCCTAACTTCTGCCTATACCATCAGAAGATTGCACACCCTGCCGAGGAGTGCATAGCCTTTAAAAACTGGTGGTAGGGATATGTTGCCCATCGACGACACGTTCAACAAGTGAAGCGCAAGGCTCGTCGGGAAAAGAAAAGCACGACAGACGAGCGTGAAAGAACTGTTGGCAACTGTCACATAGCCGAGGCCAAGGGATCGCAAGTTATCACCTTTGGAAACGACTCCGACGACGAAATCGCCCTCAGCCCTCTCTTCAAGGAATCCACCCCCGGCACAAAACATGCGAAGATTTGAGGCAAAATCTAGCTGCGTAATCGTACGTTGACAAATGACCGAAACGTCATTAAAATACTACCAACCCGCGTCATCCCCAGGCTGACGTGGTAAAAAAAAAGGGTACGTCCATAAGCAAGAGGGGCACGGATGAAAACCCGAAAGGGCTCCGTGAGTAAAAACAGCAGGACTACCGACGATGTTTGTGAAAACCCGAAAGGGTGCAGACTCGTTAAAAAAAACGGTATGTCCATAAGCAAAATAGGCACGGATGAAAACCCGAGAGGGCTCCGTGAGTAAAAACAGCAGGGCTACCGGCGAGTGTTTGTGAAAACCCGAAAGGGCGCAACCTAGTTAAAGGACACTTGCAAGGTCCTCTCGACCTTGTAAGGAGAAAACACCCGCGTGAGATCCTTACGACTCACAAAGGAAGCAACACACTTAGGAATCCCCACGACTCCTAAGGAGAAATTACACTTAAGAGATCCTCACGACTCATAAGGAGAACCCTCTTATGAGACCCTCACAGCTCATAAGATTCAAAAGTCTTAAGTTACAGGGACCTGAACCTGTTCTTAAGCGCCCCCCCACAACCTCCAATACTTCCCTACAAGCGGTTCAGTATTGACCCTTGTATACAATCCACGGACGCGAATAAACATTTCCCTAACAAAGTCCCATTCGTGACTAGGGATATGTCTACATGGTGAACAACCTTTGTAAGTCCTCTCGACTTATAAGGAGAAAATACTCTTGTAAGATCCTTACGACTTATAAGAGATCATAAACTTAGGAGCCCTCACGATTCCTAAGGAGAAAACGCACCTACGAGATCCTCACGACTCGCAAGAAGAAATACCTTTATGAGACCCTTATGGCTCATAAAGTCAAAAGCCTTAGTCGGCAGGATCTTAACCCTGATCGCTAAGCCACCTTTGTCCGACATCGACAGAGGCAAATGATGATTCGCTCTTGGACACATCCCAGTTGTAGCGGTGCTGATGCCGAAACCGGTGTCTAATTCCAAGCTTGCAGCAAGAAGCTGACAAGCCACACATGCATACGAAATAGCCGAACTGATGGGGTAACTTGCAAACAAAATCAGCAAGTAAAAAAATGTATGCATGCAAAATAGCCGAAATGATTGGGCAACTCTCAATAAAAGCAGCGAGTAAAAATAAAACAAATAGCCGAAATGATTGGGCACCGCGAAAAATAGCCGAAATGATTGGGCAATCGCGATTTTCGCGATGTAAAAAGCTGAAATGATAGAGCATCGCGGAAAGAATAAAAAAATGATGATGAAAGAATGAAACTTTTTTCCCTACAGGTGAGATCACATCGATCCCTGTATACAATCCAGGGGCACAAACAAAGAGGGAACCATATCTTCCCAACAGGCTCCATCAGAAAGTGAAGCCAAATCTCGACGGTTCATAGACTACCTAGAGACAACCTCGACATTTGTCGCAAAATTGCAGACACAATGTCAACAAATGAAGCAAAGGAAGATCCTTAGCTTCACGGTCTCGACGTCAACATCGACAACTTAGAGATCACCAACGGCGTTTCTCCTTACTCCAACCAGATGCAGACGTGACGTCAACAGCCGACCTCAGAGTCGCAACGAAACGGAGCCACGACATAGTCCTTAGTTCCAAATCTCGACGGTTCACAGACAACCTAGAGACCACCTCAGCATTCGTCTCGATACAGAAGACGAGATGTCAACGACGGCGTTCCTCCGCAGTCCAGCAAGATGCAGATGCAACGTCAACAAAAGACCTCACGGTCTAAACAAAGCGGAGCGACGGCAAAATCCTAGCTTCACCTCAGCATTCGTCTCGTTACAGAAGACAAGATGTCAACGACGGCCTTCCTCCCCAGTCCAGCAGGATGCAGATGCAACGTCAACGAAAGACTCCATCGTCGAAACAAAGCGGAGTGACGGCAAAATCCAAGCTCCACCTCAGCATTCGTCTCGATACAGCAGATGAGATGTCAACGACGATATTCCTCCGCAATCCAGCAGGATGCAGATACAACGTCAATGAACGACCTCACGGTCGAAACAAAACGGAGTGACGGCAAAATCCTAGATCCACCTCAGCATTCGTCTCAATACAGTAGACGAGATGTCAACGACAACGTTTTTTCCCTCAGCAGGATGCAGAAGCGACGTCAACAAAAGACCTCACGGTCCAAACAAAGCAGAGTGACGGCAAAATCCCAGCTCCACCTCAGCATTCGTCTCGATACAGCAGACGCAGTGCGAGCAAATGAAGCGAAGTCCAAATTCCTAGCTTCAGGGTCTTGACAGTAACTCATATAAAACCTGAAAGACTATCGGAGATCATCCCACAGCAGCACGGAGTGGTCACCACCTCGACGTTCGTCTCGATACAGCAGATGAGATGTCACCCCAGCGTTCTTCCTCCAGCAGGGTTCAGACGCGACAATCAAACAACGGAGCCACGGCAAAATTCCCAGTTCCAAGCCTCGACGGTTCACCAACAACCTAGAGACAACCGCGACATTCGTCTCGATACAGCAGACGCAGTGCCAGCAAACGAAGCAAAGGCCAAATTCCTACCTTCAGGGTCTTGATGGTAACTCATATAAAAGACTATCGGAGATCATCCCACACTAGCGCGGAGTGGTCACCACCTTGACGTTCGTCTCGATACAGCAGACAAGATGTCACCCCAGCATTCTTCCTCCAGCAGGGTTCAGACGTGACAATCAAACAACGGAGCCACTGAAAAATTCCCAGTTCCAAGCCTCGACGGTTCACCAACAACCTGGAGACAACCGCGACATTCGTCTCGATACAGCAGACGCAGTGCCAACAAACGAAGCAAAGGCCAAATTCCTTGCTTTAGGGTCTTGACGGCAACTCATATAAAAGCTAAAAGACTATCGGAGATCATTCCACACCAACGCGGAGTGGTTATGACTTATCGGGGCTCTCCAAAATGAGCCTAACCTCAAGTAAAAAGCGGCATGGCAAAATTCCTAACGCTTGCTCTTCTGACGGTCAAACTGCCTAGGAGGATTGCTTGAAGACGTCTTGTCCAACCCCCGAAGGGATCAGAGACACGACAGTCGTAAGGCTGCTCGAACAGCAAGATTGCCTATCGAGAAATACATCATCCAACACGATGGTACGACGGACAAAATCCTAGTACCACAGACCCTAACGGACCTTTGTCGTAAAGAGCAGAGGTTAACTGTGATGTTAGGACATCCTTGCGAGAAATTCTCAATTCGTCTCGACTCGTAAGGCAAAGCCTTAGGCAATGGGGATTAAAAAAAACTGTTTCCTAAGCACTGGGACCCTGCAAGTCAGTCCAAGATGGACTCTTGCATACTATTCACGGGTCACACTCTCCGAAGTCGAACATCGACAAAGAGGGAAACAACCACTTACAGGTCCTCTCGACGTGTAAGCGGAAAAAATTCTTTTGTGAGATCCTTACGACTCTCAAGAGAAAACACACACTTAGGAGTCCTCACGACTCCTAGGGAGAAAATACACCTACGGGATCCTCTCAACTCGTAGGAAGAAAAGTCTTTATGAGACTCTCACGGCTCATAAAGTTGAAAAGTCTTAGGTGGCAGATCCTAACCCTGTCTCCTAAGCTATCACTGCCCTACAAAGAGATCAAGATGGACTATCTACGGGCCACACTCCCCAAAGTCAAACATCGACAAGAAGGGAAACAATCACTTATGAGTCCTCTCGACTTGTAAGGGAGAAAATTCTCTTGTGAGATCCTAACGACTCTCAAGAGAAAATGCACTTAGGAGTCCTCATGACCCCTAAGGAGAAAATACACCTGCGGGATCCTCTCGACCTATAGGGAGAAAAAACCTTCTTGAAACCCTTACGGCTCATGAAGATGAAAAAGTCTTAGGCTACAAGGACCCTAAAACTTGTCTCCTAAGCCCTCAATTCTCTAGCCATGCATAACTCTGCACTACTTCACCCACGTACATACTTACGTAGGCAAAGTAGTAGGGGGCATTTGTTCCCGCCAAAAATTTCTGCGCAAAAGAGCCCAAGGTATCAAATGGCAGCGATACGCTTAAGAAAATGTGAAACAGTATTTTCCGGGCTGTATTTTGACAAACTCCCGAAGGAGAAACAGCTAAATTCTGATGGTATCGAAAGAGTCTCGAAAAATCCTTCGATTTGATATATTATGGGCCTTATAATTCATCCGGGATCAAAAGTTATGAGGCATTTCGTGCCCACACGTGATCGGGCATCACATGCCCACACGTGACCATTTACAGGCAAAGCCTGTAGGCACTGAATAAAATAAATAATTAAATGGGGTCACGTGCCATCACGTGATAGGCCTTTGAAAACCCACTGAAGAAAATTAAAAGTGCAATCAGGAATACCCCAATAGGGCATCACGTGCCACACATGACCAAAGGTCACGTGCAGACACGTGATGGGTTCCTAAACCCTCTGAAATAATAAGAATTAAATTCTAAACAATGGGGTCACGTGCCAACACGTCATAGGCCTCTAAACCCGTTAAATAGAGTTAAAAAAGTATAATAAAACAACAGGAAAAACCCCAATGGGGCATCACGTGCTCATACGTGACCAAGGGTCACGTGCTCACACGTGACCAAGGGTCATGTGCTGACACGTGATAATTCCTGAGTTCTTTAAAACAACAGAATTAAATGCTTAATCGAGGGGGTCACGTGTCAACACGTGATGGGATCCTAAAATCTCTGAAATAATAGAATTAAATTCTAATTAAGGGAAATCAAAAACCAAAACTGGAAAAATATTTCTTTAAATCTTTCCAAACAAAAAGGATGGTGTTCTGTAAAATGGAGCACCGTTGGATTAAAAATCCAATGGTGATTAAAACTCACCAATTTATAGAAAGATTTTATACAAAGAAAGATTTCCCTAAAATTTGAATAACAGATAAAAGATCTTTTGGATTAAAAATCCAATGGTGAATAAAATTCACCGAGTGATCCAAAAGATCATGTTGGTTACAAAATCAATTAAAATCTTTTAATGAAAGATTGACAAAACAAATTGATTATTTTCTTTCTCCTATAAATAGGAGCCAAGAAGAGAAGAGAAGGGATCTACTTTTTTGGGAGATAACAACAACAGAGAGAAAAAAAAGAGGAGAATTTAATTCTCAAGAGAGAAAACCCTAGGTGAGAAAAGAAAAGGGAATCAAAATTTTAAACAGAGAATTTAATTCTCAAATACAAGAGTTTAACTCTTCTGCACAAAGAACTTAGTTCTTCCCCTGGTTGAAGATCAGCAAAGAGCACATCTCCCCATAAGTTGAGAATTTAATTCTCATCGGGTTGAGATCCTGCCATGCAGATCCAAAACTTAGAGGGGGAATTGAGTTTTGAGAATTTAATTCTCCCAAAACAAAATTAGGGTTTAACCCTATGAGAATTTAATTCTCCCAAACTCACAGGAATTTAATTCATTTATGATGAAACTAGGGTTTAACCCTATCTGAGAATTTAATTCTCTTAAAACTATAGGAATTTAATTCCTTTAAGATGGACAGAATTAGGGTTTGAACCCTATCTGAGAATTTAATTCTCCCAAAGTTATAGGAATTTAATTCCTCCAAAACAGAACTAGGGTTTAACCCTACATAAGAATTTAATTCTTTCACAATAAGAATTTAATTCCTCCAAAATCATAATTAATGCTTAACCCTACAGAGAATTTAATTCTTAAATAAAATAAAGAGACTTAAAAGATCTCCATGCATGCAAAGAACCAAGGTCGCATGTTCCCACGTGACCCTTGAAAAGATCCCTGAAGAAAAGAAGCTTTGAGGCAATGCCTCACGTGCTCCCACATGACTCCCAAAACGCAGAAAGAAAAAGCAAAGGAAATGAAGACTTTGGGCACTCTCACGTATTACCACGTGACCCCTTGGAAAACGTTTTAACAGTCAGTGCATAAATACCCATCACGTGTCAACACGTAATACTCAAAGTAAAAATATAAAAAGTGTTTTAACAATTATTTTCAGAAAAAAGAAAAGGAGATCTTGCCCCACCTTTGGGTGCCCTCATGTGCCCCCACGTGACCCATTCTTATCTAGTGTTTAACTCTAATTTGAGAGTTCTATTTTCAGTGATTAACACTGTTGTTCTCTAGTGTTTAACACTATTTTTAGCCAAATTAGGTAATTTTCCAGAGGCAAAAGCCTCCCCTTCAACTGAATCTCAAAATTGAGTAAAATTCTGAGTTGTAATGTTTAATACTGAGTCAAAGATAAAAATGTTACCAAAGACCTCAAACTCTTTTTTAAGCATTGCTGAATGATGAGGGGCTGAACCCAGAAAAATGTCTAATGGTCCAACAAAGGGCCAACATTTCAAATTTAATTGGACTTAGCCCAAATTGGCCATAAGTCCTCAATTCAGACTTAACTGAGCCCAAATGTGTTCATAATCTAATTAATTGATCTTAGTTCCAAATCGGACTACAGATCACTTAATCCACTTTGGTTCGAGGGTACATTTCTTCATTCCTCTGATATTTGTCGTTGTAATCCTTCAACTTCTTCAGAGAGGTGACGGGTCCCGATAACCACACACTTCATAGACTATGACGTCTTTAAACTGGACTGTGGGCTCCTTAAACTCACGGACTATGATGTCCTTAACCTTAACTGTGAGGTCTTTAAACTCACGGACTATGATGTCCTTAACCTTGACTGTGAGGTCTTTAAACTCGCGGACTATGATGTCCTTAACCTTGACTGTGAGGTCTTTAAACTCACGGACTACGATGTCCTTAACCTCGATCGTGATATCTTTAAACTAACAATGGACCACTATGTCCTTAAACTGGTATTGGACCACTATGTCCTTAAACTGGTATCGGACCGCTATGTTCTTAAACTGGTATTGGACCACTATATCCGTAAACTGGTAATTGACCGCAATGTCCCTAAACTTAACAATAGAGTTCAAATACTCTTTTGTTGGATCTAAATGATCCTGTTAAGTTGATCTTAGTCTAAAATTAGACTAACGTGTCCTTAACAAACGTTGAGTTGATCTTAGTCTAAAATTAAAATAACGTCTCCTTAACGAACGTTTAAGTTGATCTTAGTCTCAAATGAGACTAACGTATCCTTAAACCCAAACCCCTAAACCCAAATCTAAGAAAATACGGATTTGGACTAATCCACGTCCTACGGGCGACGACATAAATTAGTCTCCGTATACAATCCACGGGCAACCACAAACAAAAAAAACACCCACGACACGAAGTGACCATCTGGAGAAGGAGAAAGTTGTTACCGCGACGCGGTAGCGTAATTAACTGCAGGGGCTTGCGCCTGCAGGGAAGAGCGTCCCCACAATCAAAAACCCCTCAAATAAGGGGGAATCTGACGAAGTCAGCTACATCGTCCGCATCCGTTTAAACCTTCGATACATGGTGCCATAAATCAACTTGGTATCTTCGGAGAGGTGGACGGGTAGCACCAAATAGCATCTACCCCCAGATTCAGGCAAGACATCCGTCTTCCTGGTTTCTGGCGGTAAACAGGAACCACGACAGAACATGCATGTTTGCCACAGTTGCGCGGCCGTAATGAGGCTACTGTGTACAATTTTTCTTCTGCTGTTTTATTGTTTGGAAATCTGATTTTTGGTATATTTGTTTTTGTCCTAGACTTGTTTGAGTACTGGATTGCACTTGTGGAAAATACAAAATGTTTTTTGTCGATCGAAATTTTAAATGCATAAGTTTATAGTACATGCATTACTATCTGCGACCATGAATGTCATTAGAGCGGTACAACTCGTCTAATTGTTATATGTCTTTTAGACGTGTTTGCGAACATGCCATTCACGTTGATATTCTGTGTTGTGATGTGGCTATGGTTGGATCGTCGTGGTGGATATCCAAGTGGTGCAATGATAGTACAGTTTAGATTCATTTGTACATTTGATATTGCGGGGCGAGCATTCGACATGTGGACTGCCGTCTCTGCCCGTTTGTATATTATTTGTTTGGTGCACGACCGGGTTGAGGTCGATGTCACCGTTGTACATATATTTTCTTTTCTTTACTAGAATTACCCCAAGGTGGAGTGCACGAATAGCCGGGTTTTAGAGGGCAACATGACCGCATCTCATGGCGTTGAGACGGTGGGGCCTCACTCTACAATTGGCGGGCTATTCGCCGCACTCGTAGGGGGTATAGGTTGACCCAAGATGGGATGCTCAAGTTACCGGATTCTGTGAAGTGCTGGGTGACCCATTCACTTTGTTGATTGGGGTTGCCTCGCTTCTGGAATTGGCGGGTAACTTGCTGCGCTCGTAAGGGGTCTAGGTTTTCATTGCACAGGCTATCCACACGACAGGGAACGTCGGGTCTCGTTTGCGGCTCAACTGAAACCCGGGGCTCCAAGATTATCCACCACTCTGTGTTGCTTGGCTGAGATTCTATGATGCTGCTTTATATCATGCCTGGGATGATTGTTATATATATTTATATATATACTAGTAGATGTTGTATATATTTTGCACCCGCGCTAGTCCTGTCCCCGCTTTGAGATTATTTAAGTAACCTAACGTGTGATGACGGGACCCAGCGGCGAATGCGGGTGGCATATACGTACATCATATTTTCGTTTCTTTATCTGGTATGATATGTTTAATTGATAGGACTCCGTTGATTCTGATCAATGCAAGGATAAAACAAACCTATATGATGTTGTTGGAACCAAGTTTTTAAAATGGACATTACAGACGTTTTCTTTTGCTTTGCACAGCGGTATTCGGTTATGAATATCCAGCACCTCATTCGACGAGGCAAGAGCCGAGATCCCTTCATCGGGAGTGACCTCTTGGGCAGAAGTTTGCGTCAACATAATAAATTCACTATAGTTTATTCTTTTGCTTTGCATCGTGGTATTCAGTTTGGAATATCCTGCACCTCATTCTACGAGGAAAGAGCCGAGATCCTTTCACCGAGAGTGACCACTTTAGCAAAAGTTTGTGCCACTATATATTTGTAAAACCACTCGGTTCCTTCAACGAGATCAAGTTCATTACGTTAAAGGTTTTTCGCCAAAAACTAGTCGTAGCCCTCCGTCATTTCCTACAAGTAGTACTTAGTATTCGTGCTGCGTTTGTTGACTGTGTCAAGGCGTAGTGTACGGTAGCTAAGTGATGCTTGTTTGTAGCACATGGATATGTGGATTGGTTATGACAGTCGTGCGGCCTTTTTGACTGTGTCAAGGGCTCGTGCGGGTGGGTTTAATGCAATCAAGATAATGACGGGTTGAACTTGACTAGGACTCTTTGATTTGTTGACGTGTCAAGGTCACTTAGGTCCCAGGGGTAAAAAATCACATCGGGAGTTTCAAACATACAGGAAACTTGTCAGGCATGCGCATACCTTCTGGAGCATGATGACTTGAATGGATTCCATCAAGTTATCATGCGATGATAGTTGGATCTCGATTCCTACTGATGAGTAGGTGTTACTCCTCAGGTGATTTTAGGTGATCCCGACTAATTCTTCCTTTTGGGTTTGAAAGAGAATTCGAGAAAACAGTGGGAGACATCCTGATTAGATAAATAAATAACCAATCTAATCTAGTTTAGAGTGCACGCTGAGTGTTTCTTTTCTCTCTCTCTTAGGCAGCTACCTTGACCCAATCTAAACTAAAACTCATGAACCAAGTTAACCCGAACCTTCTTAAAACACTTTGGCTTTTGGATTGTCACAGTCGCATATATCATTGCCTCTCATACTTTTACCCTTTTCATTTCTTCGGAACATTCTGTATCACCACGAATATCCATATTTATTGGATATGCCATTTTATAATTAGATACGAACTCGAACAAACTTGTTTCAGTTCGAAGATGGTTTCCGGTTTGGAGAAATAGAGTAGGACTATTCAGTTGTATTTTCCCTTTACCTTCTCTCAGGTTGCGAGAACTCCTGGTATTTAGGAGGGTACACCTATTACGCTTATTGGATAGCCTTCTTCCAAACCATAGGCAGGTGCCGAAAGGTAGGGAAGGAAGAAAACCAACTAGCCTAAGTGTGGTGTACTGAAGGTAATAAGTAAAGACATATAAAAGGATTAGAAAGAGGGCAAAAAGAAATTGTGACTGCTATTATTCATGACAAAGCCGCGTATATCATCGCCACTCCTACTTCACCTTTGCATTTCTTTTGAATACTCTGTATCACTACGGAGATCCACATTTATTGGATACGCCATCGTATAGTTACATACGAACTCGAAGGAACTTATTCCAGTTCGAGAATGGTTTGGTTCAGGAGAAATCGAATAGGATTATTCGGGTTGTCTTTTATCTTTACCTTCTCTTAAGTTGCAAGGGCTCCTAGTATTAGGAGGGTACACCTATTACGCTTATTGAATGGTCTTCTTCCAAACCTTAGTCTAGTGCCAAAAGGTATGGAAGAAAGAAAACCATTTAGCCTAAGTGCGGTGTACAGAAGGTAATGAGTAAAGACATATAAAGGGATTGGAGAGATGGTAAGGAAATATACGGTTATGGTCATGAATCATGATAGTGGAAGAGGCATTACTAGGAATACCCGGATACCCCTTCGATACATTTTCATGTTTCAGTTTCACTGTGCAGTGTTAATTGAAAACTGTATTCCCAATTAGATTCTGACTCCAGAGTATGTATTTACCAGATTCGATTTTCACATCAGTATAATGTTATAGATGATGAGTGGGAGTAGAATATTGGGAATTGGGTGATTATATCCTCATTATATTGGAATTCTTTGTAATTGGTGATATTTGAGGAAATCATCTGGGTTTTGCCTGACGACAAATTTTTGGTTTTGAATATCCGTTGTTATGCACCAATTTCAAACTGATATATCTGTACGTTTATTATATAATGTGAGATATAACTTTTTGAAATTATGACTGTGACATTTACCTATATTAGTTGATGATTAGGTAAGGAGCATTCAACAGCGGTGTAATTCTTCTTAACCATAATACAGTTTTCAACCTACGACCCACAGGATTTGAGTTATTGAACTCATAAGACTTATATAAAGTATTGTACGTTGTCCAGTGTCCATTAGGACAAAGGGGATGGTACTCATACTATATTTTATATACTTGTGACTTCTTTGTTTTCAGACAAGTATTTCGTTGAAATGCAAGGTCCAAGTTTTGAGAAGTTAAAGGTATAAGAATAAAGTAAAGAACCATATGTTGCAAAGTATCAAGATTCTTCAAGGTGATCGAAAATGTAGATACTTGTACTAGGTATTCCGTTGATAGTGATGGTTTTGAGAACTTACTTCTCTTTCAGATTACTCATATGTGGATGCACTCCTAAATGAGTAATATTGATTGGCCTCTTTCTATTTGGTTGTTATGCACTGGAGACAGCAGCATGATTTTGAATCTGGTTCCAATTAAATTAGTTCCCTTGTTTCTATAGTGGATATAGAATGGATCATATCTTAATTATATTAAGGTATATGGAGTTGTCCGGCTTATGCTTAAAACCAGAATACGGATAAACTCAAGGCATATTTCAGTAATGGCAGTTTGTGGGTTATCACAGGCTTTGACGAGGGTTAACATTCTACCATCTGGGAGATCAATAGTTATATTGTTCTTGACTCACCACCAGTTTTAGTAAAATTGATTCTTTTCAGAAAACATGAATGGGAGTATGGTAGAACTGGAAGTGCTTCCAGAACCATAAAGGATTACTGAAAATTTTAGTAGGACCTAAAAATTCAATTGGATTCGACATTCAATTAGCCACTCCGCAGATTTGTTGGGTAACCTCAGGCACCTGAGAGGTACTTCAGTCTTCTCAGAGACGGTGATAGGGAGGTTCTTGTTTACCAAAACTTGCCATTACTGTTGTTCTAGACTATGAGATCCGGCATGAGGATGAGTATAGCGTCGTTCTAAATTGTCTTTAGAAATGCACCGTGTATATGACTCTGTTAGAGGATTGTTGTAGTCAGTAGGAGCAGCGGAAGCATATTGGGCAAGTAGCTTATATCTATTTATAGACTAAAGCAGGTATAGTGGAGATAGATCATCTATTTTTGATGTGGCAGTCATAGAGTTTGACTTCATCATAATTAAAGATGGATCTGGTAAGAAGATAGTAGGGAGTGATGCCCTGGTTTATTGGATGACATGGACTTGATAGGAAGTGAAATTCCTATACTACAATCGGTTATATACTGTGGTTGTCACAAGGTGTTTCTCCATATAGGATCTGGATAAAATATCAGGATTCTGGTCACTAGATCTATAGTTTTAGATCTAGATTTAGGAAGTGACCCAATCTGGGTACTTTGACATTATTCTAAAGGTGTTTTAGAATGGTTGACTCCTGTCATGGTGGTGTACCTGCAGATGATGGAGTCACCCTCTCTAAAGGATGTCTTACAGGCTAAAGCGGAGAGAGATTTGCATGATTGGCATATCACTTACTTAGGCAATTGAGTCAATCATGTGATGTCAAGTACCACACCAGATATTGTTTCTGCACTAGCTGCAATAAGTATATATATTAATCTAATCGTGGAGTAACAGAGGGAAGCAGTTTTGAACATAACTGGATGTTCTTTGGTAATTGGTAACGACAGCCTCCTTCGGGAAGCGGTTATCAGTTCAGGCTTCCAAGGTGACCTGGATGACAGAGAGACTGTCCGAGTTATAGTTTTCCCACTTTTGTGGGGCAGTATGTTTGGACAGGTGGTCCAAGCGGATACTGAGGAGGGCATGGCACAGGATACTAATTAAATTCAGTGGATGATGCAGTTTAAGAAGTCTGTTGGATTTAGAGTTCATTTGTGAACTAGGTCCTATCAGATATCCAGACAAATTCTAAGACATGTATCGCTCATTTCGGGAGATAGTCTTTCTCCGCGAAGTTGAGATATAAAGAGATATAGAAAGAAACATTAGAGCGGATACACTCACTGAGGCTATTTCTCTAACGCAATAGTTTCACAAACAGGTTTTGCGAAACTGATTAGTAGATGAGTTGGGTGTTCGGTATCACACGGCCTGTGAGTATGTGTAACGTTTTAAAAATAATTAAATAAATAATTAAATGAATAAAATTGTTTAAGTGAATTTTATGAATTTCGGTAAAGTAAAATGTATTTTTCGTAAAATTAAACCGTAATTGTTTTTCATTATAATTTCAAAAATACATATTTTAATTATGTAATTACTAGTAAATGGTGTTTATTTAGCCACTTATAAATTTTTATTTTAATTAAATATTTTTCCTAAATTAATTATTTTAAATATTAACATAAGCTTTATTTTTTAAACTAAATTAGTGTAAATTACAAATTTGAATGGTTTTAATTTATAAAAATGAGCCATGGTATATTAGAATCAAGTGTGTAATATGCAAAATCTTTTCCAAAATCTCTCCATGGTTCTAGAAATTTCTAGGAAAAGGGTTAAATTGAAAAAGTTAGATAATAAAGGGTTTAAGTGAAAAAAATGCATTATTTATGAACTTTCTACACAATACCACACATTTTTTCTCTCTCTCCACCCTCCTCCCTCTCCATGGCCGGCCTCCCCTCCATGGGTAGCCCCAAAATTTTTCCCCCATCATTTTTACAATAAAAATCATCAAAATTCATCAAAAATTCCAAAAATAAATCTCAAAAATCAACATTCAACCTCTACCATTTTCCTTTGACCTATTTAGCATGGATTTTGGAGATGGAAAGCATGCATTTTGGAGTCTCATTTTCATGTTTGGGTTTCATATTTTGAAGGTATAAATTTCCTTCTTTTGTTTTATTTCTATTAGATATTTCTTTTAAAGCATAATTAGATTTAATATATTAATTCTAGTTGCAAATTTTAAAATTAAAGTTAGGGTTTGTAAATTCAAGTTGTGGTTTTTATTAATTAAATAAGGTTATAATAGCTAGTTTAACATCTTTTAGAGTGGAAAAATATTGCATGGTTGTTGTATAATAAATTGTTTATTCAAATTGTTTTAATTAAGCTATTTAGCTAACTAGATTTTTCAAAAATGTGTTTGTGGGTAAAATAAAATTCTTATTAAGCTTGTTATCATTAGATGGTAGTTTTAATGAGAATATTAGCATATTAAAGGAAAGAAAAACTTAGTTTGATCACTAGTTTCCTTTGATAATTGGAAAATAGTAATAAAATGCTAGTATTTTGTAAACTACATTTTGGAAATTCCTATATAAATGAAATTAAAAATATAATCATGGTTTCGTCATATCATTATCATCATGAATTGTAGTTTAGTACATCAATTCATACAAAATCATGTTTTGTGGTGGAATTTTGGTATTTTGCTTGAAAAATGTTGAAAATTGTTAAAGGTTGCAAACTAGAAATTTCAAATTAATACAAATTTGTGTAATAAAAATATAGTAATGGTTTTTATAGTCTAGTTATGCCATTTAATGAGTTTTATGACCATTGGTTTCATTTAAATGTCAAGTTTTGATGAAAAACGGTAAATTGGTATTTTCGGGTTTTACGAAATTGGACGGTTTGATGGATTTTAGGGTTTCGATGGATTTAATCATGTTTTATAATATAAGTAAGGTGTTTTAAAACTACGAGTTATTTGTTGATATTTATCTCGATCCATCGGAGTTTGTACGCCGATATCGAGCGATATTTGGTTCTTTTGCGTGGACGGGACATAGGTTTTAACCTATGCTTGTTCCTTGCGTCGTTTTGGCTTTTGTATGTGATTCAGTTTACGATACTATTTATATGTTTGCGTTTAGGTACCCCTCAGGTGGACTGCGGGCGATGAAGAGGATGATGGCGACACCGTCTTCGGCAGACATGGACCAGGTGAGTAGATGCATATCTACGGGGGGAAGTCGGGTGGATGGCGTTTAGCACCCCCGCAACGTAGAATAGGAATAGTACTTATTGACATTAGGAAACCAGATGTGACCCTAGATTCTTAATGAGTAGGACCCTAGTAATGACCCTAGGCTGGACCAGACTGATTTAGGAAGACCATACCAGAGGATGAATACCCTGGAAGAGGTTCGTAGGTTTCAGGTAGAAACACACACGCACACACTGAAACTCGACATGGTGTATACGTGTATGTGTATATATATATAGGACTAGGTATAGGTATATATATAGATATATACAACACGTATGTGGGATACATTGATACACGGGAATGAAACAGGATAACTGGGCTTGATGCCGTGATTCTTGACTATACAGTCATATTAAAGTGTTAGTGGATCATTAGAGAATGAGATAATGAACAAGTATACCTAAATTATAATGGGTAGTGATGATATTGAGGTACATGGGACTCTAAAATAGAACCCGAACTGTAACTTGTGACTGATCACGATATGATATATGTATGACTTGATTACGACATCATATAGGTGTGACCTGATGTCGATATCATATAGGTGTGACTTGATGACGATATGATATCAGTATGACTCGATCACAACATGATACATATGACATACTATTTCTGAGGATAAATTAATGAGGTATATTTATGATGGCAATGTTATATAATTGATGTATGCGATTACAGCATAGCACCTCGATCATGACATGTGTTGATGATGATATTATACGAATAATGAGACACGTAGGTGATATTTGACCCGTACCCCGATATTGGGATGCCGTACGATGGATTTTACCGTACGAGGCATAGATGTGATGATTGATCCGCACTCTTGATTTGAGGAAGTCGTACTATGTACGTGACGCTATTGAGGCAGGATCGCCGACTATTAGAGATATGGACTCAGGCTTTAGGTATACTTCTATCGACCAGTTCTTAGGTTTAGTTTTCCTTAGGGGGGGTTAGATGGACACTACGTTAGGTTCGAGTCGTATAGTGGTAATGGTAATTGTATATCAAATGAGTGGATAACACACATCCGTCTTTACTTTCACATTGTAATCATAATGTTGCATGTTCTTACATATGTTGCTATAATCAGTATAAACTTTACCTATTAGGACACTAGCACCATTACCGATGATGCGCATATTCCACGCACACTTATTTGCCGGCTCACACAAATCA
Organism: Agapanthus africanus; assembly: GCA_030015575.1. NCBI lineage: Eukaryota > Viridiplantae > Streptophyta > Magnoliopsida > Asparagales > Amaryllidaceae > Agapanthus > Agapanthus africanus. The sequence continues at coordinate 579,930,444 of CM057340.1, read as the reverse complement.
TCATCGGTAATTACTATGTCACGTACACTTTAGATCATATTGTCTTTTATGGATAGAATCAGTTAACAACTAGACCGATATAATATTGTGATTATTCTCTGATGTTAGTATAGACATGATATTTATTACTTAGACATTCATGCATTCATATTTTCATGTTATCATGCAGTATTATGGGCATATGCCGACACTTATTATATAGTTACTCATGATTTTGAGATTTGGATTTCTATGAGATTTCTAGATTTTGGGGAAAACCGCAAGAATATAAAAAAAAACTTCTCTCTCTCCTCCTCCTCTCTTTTTAAAAACATAAGATGCGGTTTTCTCGTGATGTATGTGTCGTCCACCATGAGATTTCATGTTTTCTGTTGGATTTCGAGACCCGATTCGAGGAGTGGATGAACCGTCTCGGGTACATGGTGGGCCCGGTATGGTACCCCGGGGCAAGAAGATCGAGTTGTAGACGATGAGCCTGGCAGGGGAAGGCTACCTACCGGTGATGTCTGGCGCGGCGGATATCCGGAGGATACCGACCGTTGTCGTGAGATTTGATGATATGAGCCGATCCGGACTGACGGAGCCCGAGATATTGAGACTTGAGATTACATGTGTTGTGTCGACGCTTGACACGGATTTCCATGGATTTCATTGTTGAGATTTCAGATTCTTTTACACATTTTACTATGATAACAGCTAAAGATTTCTTATATATATATATATCTGGATTTCAGGATTTGTTACTTTACATTCATGGTGCATGCATTTCATTTCATATGACATAGTATTATATGAGGCACTGACACAAGCACGGAGTATCTGCACTTACACGTAGTTTTACCCTGCTATTACTAGATGATTGGGATATTATAGTGTATTATTATGACCTAGGATAGCGTCGTGCATTCGATTTCTTTTCGTAGATGTCTTCTACTCACGAGTTGGCAACTCACCCCCGTTGTGCCAAATTTTATTTCAGGTTCGATGTACAGGTTTCCGTGGCAGCTTGTTGGCACATCTTTTCTTCAGGGTGATTTGCACGGTAGGTTGGTTCACTTGTATCCGAACCACCATTGTACTTTTATTCATTCATTTGTATCTAGTAAGCTCTATCAACCATACTTGTATTACTTGATAAGTTTATTGGACCAGTCTTTTATTTCGACCTTAGAGTCGCGCATGTATTATTCTGATCTGGTGGTTTTGTTTTCTTTTGAGTTTTGAGCCTCGCCCTTTGGCGTTATATATTATTGTGTTTGTTGTGGTTGTTTCCGCCTGTTGGCGTTGAGCTAGCACCCGTTTGGGGATGCTTTTTATTGTTTATTTATATTATACCTGTTGTACCCGTTTGGGGGCCAGTTTTTACAGAGGAGACTCTGCCGAAATTTTTGAGAAAATTTGCTGATGCTTTTAAACTTGTTTTCTTTCTTCTTCTTCTTCTTCTTTTATGGTTTAGATTTCTGGGCTTCGGCTTACTTAGGTTACGTGGCGCCTCTAGACGCTTCGTAATCTAAGTGCCGGTCACGTTCCGTACTTTCGGGTCGTGACAAAATTGATATCAGAGCGCTAGGTTTAACCTTGTATAAGTCTAGGTGACCCTTGGTTGATGGAGTAGGCGATTTAGGTAGAGTAACATACCGTGGGTATGGTCCGCGGCATACTTACGATACGCTACTCTGCTTAAGGAGCCTTAGGATGTACAATTGTTTGCACCGTATTCCATTCGTTCTTTTGATCTATCTTCGTCAATGTTGGAGGGTGGTTTCTGTTAACCACGGGCACACTGGCAGAAGGAGCTGCGGCTCGAATGCGATAACCATTAGAGTATTGGTTATTCTTGAGGATTGAAGCATTGCTTAGCGTGCGGATAAAGGGTATTCACATGCCGTCCGGATGAAGTTAAAGGGTTCGAACGATTTTCAGAAAACCATTTTCCCAAGTTTAAGATATTCGAAGGAACATGCCGGTATTTCGATGGAACCTCTAGAAGAATGAAACCCTAACTCGACATAATGACCACGAGAACGCCCTTGAACCTTAGGGTTTACGGCAGTTCCGCGGTGCCATTAGTGAGGCTTGGATTTGCCCTTCTACGGCTGGATCATCGATGCTGGGGTATGTACCGGATATTTTAAACTGTACTTGAGTGTTGAGCTCTCGGGGAATTATGGGATTTGATGGATCGATCGAAAGGTTTAATGTAGTCCGGATATCAAGTGAAGGGATCGACTACGTGGGAGACTCTAGATATGAGTATTGCCGTCGGTAGCGCAGTCAGCACACTTATGAAGAGATAAGTTTGAAGCAATCGACATCAGAGGAAAGAGGCGCACATTGACGATAGTGATTACGATGTGACTTGGTGATTTGAATTTCATATTTCCGTTATTGGATTTTGGTATTTTGAGGATTTTGTTCTACGATTGGTATTTCTTATGTGTACCTTCATTGCATTCTATCCGTGTTTCACATATCAGCTGTATTGATGTTGCTTAGTATACACCCGGTACACTTGATTTGGTTTTATATATTTTGAGATTTTTTTGTTATTTTTTGATTTCGTGCATATGGGTTACACATGATTTTGATATATGCTTCGACCTAGTTTTTATCCATTTTCGTATTGTGATTTCGATTCTGATATTCGATGTATGTTTTCGTGCACCATGTGCACCTGATTAGGATTCTTGCGCATACTTGGCGCACTTGATGCGATTTTGTGCACACCAGATGCACTAAATCGGGGTTTTGTGCAGATTAGATGCACCTGATAGTGAGTCGTGCACGCCCGTTGCACTTGACAGATGTTTTGGTGCACACCTGTTGCACTTATTTTGTTTTTGTGTGTATTCATGGTATCTGTATTTGGTTTCGATTTCAGTGCGCACCGGACGCACATGATATTTTATTGATGTGATTGGGATTGATTTCAGTTTAAGCAGTATGTTTCATAATCATTATTATTTGATTTAGTAACCAGGCGGGACGTGTATGTTAAATAAAAGATATATATATATAGTTATTTTTTTTTAAATAAACGTCCGCTACTTATGCCGTGACACGTGCATTGCACGACGATTTTCAAGAGGGGTTTTCGTATGCTTCTTTATTATGATATTTAGGTGATTTCACTATGATGCACACTATATATAAGTTGTAGATTGATGTATATTATGTTGGTTTTCATATTGGGTTTTGATATTTTATTCTCGCCATAACTCCGATAATTGCGTTATGCTTGACGGAGTTGATTTTTGTTATGTATTGATGATTTCGGAGCCCGGACGATTTGAGTGTTTTGCTAAATGTTTTAGTATTTGGAGGGGGAGTTTTAATTTAAATTCGGGGACCGAATTTCTTAAAGGGGGGAAGATTGTAACGTTTTAAAAATAATTAAATAAATAATTAAATGAATAAAATTGTTTAAGTGAATTTTATGAATTTCGGTAAAGTAAAATGTATTTTTCGTAAAATTAAACCGTAATTGTTTTTCATTATAATTTCAAAAATACATATTTTAATTATGTAATTACTAGTAAATGGTGTTTATTTAGCCACTTATAAATTTTTATTTTAATTAAATATTTTTCCTAAATTAATTATTTTAAATATTAACATAAGCTTTATTTTTTAAACTAAATTAGTGTAAATTACAAATTTGAATGGTTTTAATTTGTAAAAATGAGCCATGGTATATTAGAATCAAGTGTGTAATATGCAAAATCTTTTCCAAAATCTCTCCATGGTTCTAGAAATTTCTAGGAAAAGGGTTAAATTGAAAAAGTTAGATAATAAAGGGTTTAAGTGAAAAAATGCATTATTTATGAACTTTCTACACAATACCACACATTTTTTCTCTCTCTCCACCCTCCTCCCTCTCCATGGCCGGCCTCCCCTCCATGGGTAGCCCCAAAATTTTTCCTCCATCATTTTTACAATAAAAATCATCAAAATTCATCAAAAATTCCAAAAATAAATCTCAAAAATCAACATTCAACCTCTACCATTTTCCTTTGACCTATTTAGCATGGATTTTGGAGATGGAAAGCATGCATTTTGGAGGCTCATTTTCATGTTTGGGTTTCATATTTTGAAGGTATAAATTTCCTTCTTTTGTTTTATTTCTATTAGATATTTCTTTTAAAGCATAATTAGATTTAATATATTAATTCTAGTTGCAAATTTTAAAATTAAAGTTAGGGTTTGTAAATTCAAGTTGTGGTTTTTATTAATTAAATAAGGTTATAATAGCTAGTTTAACATCTTTTAGAGTGGAAAAATATTGCATGGTTGTTGTATAATAAATTGTTTATTCAAATTGTTTTAATTAAGCTATTTAGCTAACTAGATTTTTCAAAAATATGTTTGTGGGTAAAATAAAATTCTTATTAAGCTTGTTATCATTAGATGGTAGTTTTAATGAGAATATTAGCATATTAAAGGAAAGAAAAACTTAGTTTGATCACTAGTTTCCTTTGATAATTGGAAAATAGTAATAAAATGCTAGTATTTTGTAAACTACATTTTGGAAATTCCTATATAAATGAAATTAAAAATATAATCATGGTTTAATCATATCATTATCATCATGAATTGTAGTTTAGTACATTAATTCATACAAAATCATGTTTTGTGGTGGAATTTAGGTATTTTGCTTGAAAAATGTTGAAAATTGTTAAAGGTTGCAAACTAGAAATTTCAAATTAATACAAATTTGTGTAATAAAAATATAGTAATGGTTTGTATAATCTAGTTATGCTATTTAATGAGTTTTATGACCATTGGTTTCATTTAAATGTCAAGTTTTGATGAAAAATGGTAAATTGGTATTTTCGGGTTTTACGAAATTAGACGGTTTGATGGATTTTAGGGTTTCGATGGATTTAATCATGTTTTATAATATAAGTAAGGTGTTTTAAAACTACGAGTTATTTGTTGATATTTATCTCGATCCATCGGAGTTTGTACGCCGATATCGAGCGATATTTAGTTCTTTTGCGTGGACGGGACATAGGTTTTAACATATGCTTGTTCCTTGCGTCGTTTTGGCTTTTGTATGTGATTCAGTTTACGATACTATTTATATGTTTGCGTTTAGGTACCCCTCACGTGGACTGCGGGCGATGAAGAGGATGATGGCGACACCGTCTTCGGCAGACATGGACCAGGTGAGTAGATGCATATCTACGGGGGGAAGTCGGGTGGATGGCGTTTAGCACCCCCGCAACGTAGAATAGGAATAGTACTTATTGACATTAGGAAACCAGATGTGACCCTAGATTCTTAATGAGTAGGACCCTAGTAATGACCCTAGGCTGGACCAGACTGATTTAGGAAGACCATACCAGAGGATGAATACCCTGGAAGAGGTTCGTAGGTTTCAGGTAGAAAAACACACACGCACACACTGAAACTCGACATGGTGTATACGGGTATGTGTATATATATATAGGACTAGGTATAGGTATATATATAGATATATACAACACGTATGTGGGATACATTGATATACGGGAATGAAACAGGATAACTGGGCTTGATGCCATGATTCTTGACTATACAGTCATATTAAAGTGTTAGTGGATCATTAGAGAATGAGATAATGAACAGGTATACCTAAATTATAATGGGTAGTGATGATATTGAGGTACATGGGACTCTAAAATAGAACCCGAACTGTAACTTGTGACTGATCACGATATGATATATGTATGACTTGATTACGACATCATATAGGTGTGACCTGATGTCGATATCATATAGGTGTGACTTGATGACGATATGATATCAGTATGACTCGATCACAACATGATACATATGACATGCTATTTCTGAGGATAAATTAATGAGGTATATTTATGATGGCAATGTTATATAATTGATGTATGCGATTACAGCATAGCACCTCGATCATGACATGTGTTGATAATGATATTATACGAATAATGAGACACGTAGGTGATATTTGACCCGTACCCCGATATTGGGATGCCGTACGATGGATTTTACCGTACGAGGCATAGATGTGATGATTGATCCGCACTCTTGATTTGAGGAAGTCGTACTATGTACGTGACGCTATTGAGGCAGGATCGCCGACTATTAGAGATATGGACTCAGGCTTTAGGTATACTTCTATCGACCAGTTTTTAGGTTTAGTTTTCCTTAGGAGGGGTTAGATGGACACTACGTTAGGTTCGAGTCGTATAGTGGTAATGGTAATTGTATATCAAATGAGTGGATAACACACATCCGTCTTTACTTTCACATTGTAATCATAATGTTGCATGTTCTTACATATGTTGCTATAATCAGTATAAACTTTACCTATTAGGACACCAGCACCATTACCGATGATGCGCATATTCCACGCACACTTATTTGCCGGCTCACACACATCATCATCGGTAATTGCTATGTCACGTACACTTTAGATCATATTGTCTTTTATGGATAGAATCAGTTAACAACTAGACCGATATAATATTGTGATTATTCTCTGATGTTAGTATAGACATGATATTTATTACTTAGACATTCATGCATTCATAATTTCATGTTATCATGCAGTATTATGGGCATATGCCGACACTTATTATATAGTTACTCATGATTTTGAGATTTGGATTTCTATGAGATTTCTGGATTTTGGGGAAAACCGCAAGAATATAAAAAAAAACTTCTCTCTCTCCTCCTCCTCTCTTTTTAAAAACATAAGATGCGGTTTTCTCGTGATGTATGTGTCGTCCACCATGAGATTTCATGTTTTCTGTTGGATTTCGAGACCCGATTCGAGGAGTGGATGAACCGTCTCGGGTACATGGTGGGCCCGGTATGGTACCCCGGGGCAAGAAGATCGAGTTGTAGACGATGAGCCTGGCAGGAGAAGGCTACCTACCGGTGATGTCTGGCGCGGCGGATATCCGAAGGATACCGACCGTTGTCGTGAGATTTGATGATATGGGCCGATCCGGACTGACGGAGCCCGAGATATTGAGACTTGAGATTACATGTGTTGTGTCGACACTTGACACGGATTTCCATGGATTTCATTGTTGAGATTTCAGATTCTTATACACATTTTACTATGATAACAGCTAAAGATTTCTTATACATATATATCTGGATTTCAGGATTTGTTACTTTACATTCATGGTGCATGCATTTCATTTCATATGACATAGTATTATATGAGGCACTGACACAAGCACGGAGTATCTGCACTTACACGTAGTTTTACCCTGCTATTACTAGATGATTGGGATATTATAGTGTATTATTATGACCTAGGATAACGTCGTGCATTCGATTTCTTTTCGTAGATGTCTTCTACTCACGAGTTGGCAACTCACCCCCGTTGTGCCAAATTTTATTTCAGGTTTGATGTACAGGTTTCCGTGGCAGCTTGTTGGCACATCTTTTCTTCAGGGTGATTTGCACGGTAGGTTGGTTCACTTGTATCCGAACCACCATTGTACTTTTATTCATTCATTTGTATCTAGTAAGCTCCATCAACCATACTTGTATTACTTGATAAGTTTATTGGACCAGTCTTTTATTTCGACCTTAGAGTCGCGCATGTATTATTCTGATCTGGTGGTTTTGTTTTCTTTTGAGTTTTGAGCCTCGCCCTTTGGCGTTGTATATTATTGTGTTTGTTGTGGTTGTTTCCGCCTGTTGGCGTTGAGCTAGCACCCGTTTGGGGATGCTTTTTATTGTTTATTTATATTATACTTGTTGTACCCGTTTGGGGGCCAGTTTTTACAGAGGAGACTCTGCCGAAATTTTTGAGAAAATTTGCTGATGCTTTTAAACTTGTTTTCTTTTTTCTTCTTCTTCTTCTTTTATGGTTTAGATTTCTGGGCTTCGGCTTACTTAGGTTACGTGGCGCCTCTAGACGCTTCGTAATCTAAGTGCCGGTCATGTTCCGTACTTTCGGGTCGTGACAGTATGCGACACCACAATAATTAGCCTTAAGTGCAAGTGGGAGATTTTTGGCTATAGTGCACTCAAATCAATTATTGTAATTGCAGGCACGCGATTAAATGATTGAGGAAGGACCTATACGGGTAGAATAGTCTTGCTCAAAATGATAATATGCTATCTGGTTTGTCTTTATCATCATGTACATGCTTTAAGTGGCATTATACTTTACTATTACATGTTGATAGAGCCCATAGGATTCCTGCTTGACTACCAACATTATGATGGCAATCATATACGTGGAAGCTGGGTGGTCTATAAGCACATCTTTAAATGTCCCTAGTCGTGGGAGTATCGAGACTGGGCATCGATACTCCAGAGTAGACTAGTGTATACTGATTGAGACCCTGACGAGGGAAGGTGGCTGGTTTCACAAGCCATTGGTGTTGGTTTGTTCACCTAAGATAGTATACAGGTGCTCATTGGGTTATGAGTACAGTGGACGGACTCGTCGGGAACCTGCTAGTTGGTATTATACCTATTGTCGGATAGCAGTTCCCAGGTGACATGTGTACAGATAAGTCTGTCGACCTAAGATCGTCATTTGTCTCATGTGAGTTCCCACTGTGCTTTGATTACTACCCTACTACGGCTCAAAGGAGTCATGCAAACAGGTTTTAGTTGGGTGCAGTCTCGAGCCACATGGAGGCAGTGAGCGGATCGTCGGGGACTCTTCTCTCCCGGTATTGGGGGTTGATGTCGCGTTGTGCACAGGTGGCCATCACCAGAAATCCTTGATCAAGGTAGTCGAGAATTACTGATTTGGATCGGTAGTTTCTCAGTTTGTGATGGGCTTCATACCGACACGAAATGTCGCGTTATTAGGGGTCTGACTTTATCCAACCCCTAGACTCGATATGCGATACTCTTAGACGAACAGACTATACTGTACGGATATTGTCATAGGACAGGCTCAGTAGGGGTCAAGATGAGTTTTCTCGTCGGCCTTCCTTTCGCTCAATACCTGGGTAGCCATTACGTACAGCTAGTGCCGCTGACGTGCTTGTGGTTAAACCCATTGCCAGCGTATTGACGAGTTTTTAGAGTCCCACACAGAGGGTTTCCCAGCTTCGGGCGAAATGATATAGAGGCTATATGGTTTTACGGCAGGGTTCGATCATATACGTGCACTTGTGCACGTATCATGATTCAGACGGATAATACTAGTGGGATTTGGTTTAAGCCGGATCCTAGTATTATATTGTTGGATTATTTCGTCTTATTGTATTAGTATTTTTCGGAATACGGATACGGGTATGTAGATACGGATTAGGGGCATTCTTGTAATTTATTACAAGATTTTTTTTAGAAGAATAACACCTCATTATGTTTATTAACCATTTGGTTTAATGGTTAATTGAAGTGAGAGATGAGTATGCTTAGCTTAATTCAAGCATGCTTTATTTAGTGTCTCATTTAGTGACTCATGGTGATGACTCATGGGGTGATTTATTGGGTGACTTATTGGGTGACTCATGATACACTATTCTTGCATGCTTGATATTTTTGTTTTGTTATGTGGGATATTTTGTGGTGGTGAGATATTTTTTATTGGACTTGAGATATTTTTCTTGACTTGCTATTCTCACACACTCTCACAAGACTAAGCATTATTCTTTCATGAGTTGATCTCAAGCTTCACACTCTCATCTCCCATGGCTTCTTCTTCTTCCTACACCCTAACCCTCTCATGTGTTGAGAAACCTAGGGTGTTTAGAGACAAATTAATCTCTCATTAGACTCTACATCATCTTAGCTATCTAGTTTAGCAAACTAGATACCCTAGTTACTTCGGTTATGAAGTAGAAGTTCGATTCATAGACTCTCGGGTGGATCATCTTCGATGGAGGGAGACCGGCGACCAAACTTGATCATGGTGGCCACTAGGAGCTTGGGAAGAGGTTAAAGACCGAAGGATACTGATCATTCGGTATAACATTCCAAACTCCTTTTATTGCTTGCTAGATTTAGGGTTAATGGTCGATCCATATTCGGGGGTTATGGTAGCGCCGGTTTAGAAAAAATTTGTTCCGCATTCGACCACGGTTTGATGGCCAGGGCGCTGCCGTAACCTAACATCGAGTACATCGGCTTTTCCGTTCAACACTATAGGGACTCTCATTAGTTCAATGTGAGCGAACCGTTTCGTGAGTTCCACCACCCGGCTTCTGTATCGAGCTAATTTAGGCTTATATATATCTTATATTCGTCGCTCACTTGGTTGACGACAAACTGGGAGTCACCATAAACCCGTAGCCGAAGGATTTCCATTTCTATGGCGAGCTCCAGACCAGCTATCAGAGCTTCGTACTCAGCCCCGTTGTTTGTGCGAAGCTCAGTAAGAGCGAAGGAACGTCATAGGGTTTCTCCTGATGGCGTGACGGACACCAATCCTATCCCTGCTTTTATCTCCGGGACGCCTGATTTGCTGAAGGTCCTTATTGATGAGGCTCCATCGAAGTAGAGCTCCCAACATGGCTCGTCATCCTCGAGGTGTAGCACTTATTTGTCCGGTAACTCGCAATTGAGCGGTGACCCTTCTGGTATGGGATGAGCAGCAAGGAAGTCAGCGAGGGCTTGCCCTTTTACTGCTTTTTGAGGAGTATAGATTATGTCAACTTCAAGATGCATGACAGCCCACCTTGCCATTCTACCGGCTAGGCTTGCTTTGGTCATTAAGTGTTTGAGCGGGTCGAGCTTGGAGATCAGCATAAGCCGATGAGCGAGCAGATAGTGCCTCAGTTTCATCACAGCGAATATCAGAACCAGGCATTGCTTTTCGATCGGGGAATAGTTGTGTTCCGCCCTGATTAAAGTTCGACTGAGATAGTAGAGGGTATTTTCTTTTTCCTCTTCATTGTTTTGGGTAAGGAGCGCACCGAGTGACTCATCTAGCGCGGCGGTATAGTGAATCAACAGTTTATTTGGGATGGGAGCAGCAAGTACTGGAGGGTACAACAGGTTGTCACGCCCCGCTTCCCAGTGTACGGCGAAGTGGACGCGACGAGGTCCGCTACGTATGTACTCAGAAGTGCATACGCTAAGCGTAGCTAAGCAATATAAAATATTACACAAGAGACAAGAGTATAAAAAGAACAGCAACTTTTATTTATTAACATTCTTTGTACAATACATGAAAAGGAAATACAACTGAAATAAAGATGCCTAAACAGTGGCATAACAGGGAATGAAAAGTACTGAAAAGAAAAGTGTACAAGGAAACTAACGTGCTGGATCTTCGGCAAACTGCTCCAACTCTTCTACCGATGGCTCGATCTCCGCCGGGCCCAAACCACCTGACGACATTCAAAGAAGAAAGAAATAGAATGTCGTCAGCGAACAGGTCGCTCGGTAAGTCCCAAAGATAAGGGGGGAAATAGACAGACAGTAAGAAAGAGAGAGAGAGAGAGAGAGAGAGCTTTTACTGTTGTATTATAATATTATAATATTGTATTAACGTTGTTGTTTTTAGCCTGGTACAGAAGATGCCAGTGTATACTAGGGGAGTCCCACTTACACCGGGGACCTTGGTAACCTATAGTACAAGGCTCCGTCGATAATACCACGGAACAACGGCATGGATGTAATTACGTCTTAAGTGGCCACCTCGTGCCACCTTTAACATATTCCGTACCAGTCTACCCCTTAAACCCCGCGATGTCTTGTTTGTATTGTTATCTTGTAAAATTGTATTGATTGTAAGATTGATTAACTGACTGACCGAAACCATGATATCAGGAAACGGCTAAAACCGTAGAGTCATGTAAATGGAATACTGGGAAACATATAAAAGGAATATATCCATGGTTCGGTTCAGTCAAGTTATATGGATTGTTAACTGGATTCAGGGATTCATGTATTCGTATTGAGTTGGAATATAAAAGAATATAGATTGACTTGAATCATGTTCAAGTCAGAAATAGTCAGACTCAAACCCGAGTCAGACTAAAAGAAGGTAAGTTGAAGTTCAATAATTGTTAGGGGCCTTATTGTAATTTATAAAACTTGAAGGGGGTTTATGTAAAAGGTATTATTGTATATTTTTCAAAATACACCTCAAGTATTTATTATTCGTCTTTATAGTTATAATGAATGTGAATTTTATTTGTGTTATTCTAGTGAATATATCCTAATAAAAGTATTAATTGATTTATTTGAAACTCATGGTATTTTAATGTAACTTTTAATCTTGTAATTTTAGAAAAATGGAAACTTTATCTTATGATAAAATAGGTGTTTAAATGATAATTAAATTAATACAAGAATAATTTTAAATAATATTTTATATTCCAAAATCTCATTTTTTTCTTAAATGCCGTATTTTAAACCTTTCGAGACTGAATGCTCCTTGCGGAGGTCTGAATCTCGCACTACTAGCCCGCGGGTGCACGATGAACCGTACTATCCCTAACAGGTTCCCCAAATGTGGGTTGTAGCGGCGCTTTGCTTAGGTTTAACAAATACTATTCATTTAGAAAAACGGTTTTATAAATATAAGGTATTTATTTGTAAAAGGGTATAGATTTCCGTATTTTAGTTTCTAGGGTTTCCTAGGCCAACTAGCCTATTTTTAAGGTCTAAATGACAAGTCATTAGAAGCCTCAAATCGTCTCTTCACCATCATTTGCGGCCAGGTAAGTGCCAGGTAAGTGGGAAGGAACCACAGTAGTGGGCCTAATTAAAAACCACTAGCCTAGACACACTTGCCTAGACACCACAAAGTCAGTTTAGATAAACGATCGATGTCCATGACATATCGTGCTTTCATTATAAAAGATTTTATTTAAAATTGTGTACAACTTAAAGCTTTCAAGAAAGGGTTATAATGATAAGGGTATTTTAGTGAAAAGTCTTGTATTTTCGTATTATATGTTTTGACGTTTATCAATTAGGGTTATATTTGTATGTGTGTAGAGGTAGGTCATTACCTCGTGACTTATTTTAAGGTTTAGTGAAGTTTTAGAGGTTAAATTTGATTTATTAAACTTGAAGGTATTTAAGCGCAAGAATACGATATTTGAAAACGTTATCATTTTATGTGTGAAAACTCATTCAAATTAATTTCTACAAGTTTATTGATCAAGATAAACATATTTAGGAATGAGAGAATTGATTAAACAAAGAAAAATAAACTTCATGGTGTTTTTATGAAAAGAATTCGATTTTACAAGAAAGCTATCATTTCATGTGAGAAACTTTGTTTAAATTGGTTTCTATGTGATTAATAGTCATCATGAATATAGGTAGGTATTATGGATTAGGTGACAAGTGGGATTTTGTAGAAAAACCGAATCGGAAATCGGTTTGTTCCGATTTCCGTCGGGTTCCAAAAAGTCGTATTTTTATATTAAAGAAAAGAGAGATAGAAGAGATGGGACTTACGGGTTTTCAAACTCTTCTAAAGAGTAAAGAGGACTAGGGGAAAGGCCGTGGTGTGGTTTCGTCGCCGGTTGCTTCAAAGCACGTCGCCGGAATTCCGTCAGGGCTTCGCCGTGAACTCGGTTTCAAAGCACACTTCTTGGAAAACTTTTGAGAGAGTGGCTCAAGATTTTGGGGGGTGAGAAGGTAGTGTGTAGGGTTGGTATTTATAGGGTTAGGCTAGTGTTAGGGTAGATGAAAAGTTAAAAATAAAAATGTGATAAAATGTAATAAAAATGTATTAAAAGTGGAGTAATTGGGGTTTTTTAAGAGCTCTGGAAGTGGTATGAGGCTGAAACTTTGCAGGTGCATAGGGAATATGAAAAGACACAACTTTTATGTTGTGACCCTCGCTGGAATCGGCCGAATCGGGGGCGACTCGGCCGTGACTCGGCCGGATAACTGAGTCGGCCGAGTCAAGGCCGAGTTGGCCGATTCCCGGCCGAGTCCGGTGGCCTGGATCTCCCCCGACGGTTCATCTACCCTCTTCAAGTGTTACATTTTTGGGTGTAGTGGGGTTTTTGTGAGATATTCACGTGTAAACTCTTGGTATTCTAAAGGTTTTAAAAAAATCAATATTAAAAATAATGTGGGGTATGGGATTCAAACTCTGATGGCTTGGTTCAGCAGTGCAAGGTATTACCAATGAGCTACAAGCTCCTTCTTGTAATTATTGTGGTATTTAATTACTTAAACTGATAGCAGCAAGAATAAATACTCCTATTGTACATTAAATTTAAAGTAAATTCTTGTACACTAAAAATGGAGTTATTATATTCTTGTAGCTTGTAATTAAAAACAAAATAATTACCTATATCTTGTGCTCATGCTAAAATACCTCTTTGTGGATTTTTGAAAAAAATATTTGAAAAAAAAATTGTATAGGAAAATTAGGGTTGTTACACAGGTACTATTTTATATTTTCAAATGCTTCTTGACATTCGGCATCCTAGATGAAAGGATCTTCTTTCTTCGTGAGCTTCGAGAAGGGGTTGCATCTTCCTAATAGGTTCGAGATAAACCTTCATATATAAGCGGGCTTGTCTTGAAAGGATCTTAGCTGCGTCAGATTCTTTGGAGGAGGCATCTCCATGACGGCCTTTATCTTTGATGGGTCAACTTCGATCCCCTGATGTCGGACTATGAAGCCCAAGAATTTCCCCAATGATACGCCGAAGGTGCACTTTAGAGGATTCATCTTCAGATTGTACTCTCTTAGTCTGGTGAAGACAGTTCAGAGATCTTGGATGTGATTGGCCTTGGCCTTAGTCTTGACGACCAAATCATCAACATAACATTCGACGAATTTATGGATTAAGTCATCAAATATTTTGGTCATTGCCCCTTGATATGTGGCACCTGCGTTCTTCAGTCCAAACGGCATCACTTTGTAACAGTATATGCCTATCGGGGTTCGAAATGCTGTATGATTCTCATCCCCAGACGATATTTTTATCTGATTGTACCCAGACGAACCATCCATGAAAGTGAACAGCTCGTAATTTGAGGTGTCATCAACCATCATTTCCATGACCGGAAGAGGAAAATTATCTTTAGGGCACGCTTTGTTAAGGTCCCTGAAATGGACACAAACCCGGATCTGCCCATTTTTCTTCTTTACTGGGATAATGCATACGATCCAGTCCGCGTATTTCTCTTCTCTGATGAAGCTGCCATCGATGAGTTTCTTGGTTTCCTCGACGACCTTTTCCTCCAGCTCCCTTTTCATTCTTCGAGGAGCTTGTTTGACTGGCTTGACATCAGGAAAAATAGCTAGCTTATGCATGGCCACTTCAGGGGAGAGACTAAGCATTTCTTTGTATGTCTACGCGAAGTAGTCAGCGAACTCATACAGCAGGGCGATTATCTGCTCTTTCATTTCCTCTGACTAGAGTGAGTTGATGTATGTTGGCCTTGGATTATCGGGCGTTCCCAAATCAACCTCGGTTAGCTCGTCGAAGGTTGCTTGTCCGCCATCTTCGAGCTCTTGAAGGGCTTCTTCTGGCTCGGCTAGCTCGTTTTCATCATTTGACTCTTCGTCGGCCTCACCAATATGGATCATATAGCATGCCTTGATAGCAGGTTGAATGAAACCTATGCCCCGTCTATCTGGGATTCGTCCATCGATGAGCACTCGGATCTGAAGCGGGTGCCACATCCCCTTATAAAACTTTGCTTTGGAGTCCGTTTGGTATAACCGACATCCACACTTATTAAAATATCTCCGCATCTCGGGTGCATAATATCTGGGATTGAGGACGACTCTTATGCCTCTCTCATAGGGAAGGCACGGGACAAACAAATCGTCCAGGTGCACGACAGGATTTGACCCATAAAACAGGATGCCCTTCTGTCCACCTTTCCTTCCGAGAACGTAGAAAGTTTGCAATTAGTTCACGGTAGAGACAGGCAAAGCATCTAGCTCCTTGCACATCTGTTTTGTCGCCTTTGTGATAGTTAGGGTCCCTTCTGTAATCTCGAAAGTTTCTCTTAGTTTCTCTTTTTGCATGAGAGCCCAATCTGCATAGCTGCTGTAAGGTAGGTCCTCTTCCTCCGACTCTTCAGTGTCGCTGCCGAAATGAGGGCGAATTTTACGGAAGAATGGACTTCCGGTGTCGGATTCATTAGTGTCGCTGCTGAAACGCGGACACACTTGGGGTTTTTTGCTTTTGAAAGTGACAGCCGGCTCAGATTTGCTTTTGAGTTTTTGAGCCGTTCTGACTTTGGTCAGTCGTGGCTTAGTATTTTGGGGGTTCACGAAGTACCGAGAATCTTCATATTGGATTTCATGCATACCGAACGGCTGGATGTCTCCGTCAATACGTTTTTCTTCACCAATTTTGGTATACTTCATGCATTGATGGAGAGTTGACGGAACGATACCGTAATCCTGGAGCCACGACCATCCCAGGAGAATTTTATAAGACGTGTCGGCATCGATCACGTATATCTTGGCTTCAGTTTGTAGGTCCCTGAACCTGATCGGTAGAGCTATGGATCCTAGAACTTGCTGGCAATTTTGATTGAAGCCTTGAATAACAATCCTTTCCCTTGACATGTGTCGGATGTCCATTGACAAACTCATCAGAGTCCGCAAGTTCATGATATTCACTGAGGATCCCAGATCAATCAATATGTGATTAATCCGATCTCTGTCACTGTACCGAGTCACGCAAAGCGGTCGGTTATGCTCAGCTGTTCCCAGTAATAGGTCTTCATCCTTAAATGTGATCGAGGCTGTATGCAAAACGTACTGGGCCTCTTTCATATTAATTTCCGCAAAACGAGCCTGATACCGCTCGGGGTTTTGCAGGGCATGAATGAAGACATCTCTGAGCTCCTTGGATAGGACTAGAGCATCATAGATGCTTAAGAGAGACAGAATCTTTCGGAGGTGAGCCAAGACATTGTAATCTACCGGAGAAGAACTCGAATCTTCATGAGTCGGCTCTACGCCGTTTTCTTCATTAACGACCTGTCTTTCTTTCTCTTTCGGGGCATTGCCTTGCTTCGGCAGTAGAGACTTGCCGCTTCTGAGCTGGATTTGGTTGGCCTTTGTAGCGAGCTCCCCGTCCTCTTTGGGAAAACAAAGCTCTTTCTCAGAGTCACTACCAAGGTGGACGACATAGCAGGTCATGATAGGGATCTCATCATCGGAGTTTTCTTCTAGCTCCTTCAGAATTTCAGCCGCTTCTACGGGGAAGAACTCCTTCAATTGAATTAGAGTTCTTTCTTTTTGTTCATAGTCTTCGAGGGAATTGATATAGCTTTGAATGGTCGATTTCCCCACCGATTCCTTTTTGTTTAGAGCTCCACCTTTCCTTTTATTTTTCTTTAGCCTTTTGGATTTTGAGCTTGATCGAGCCAAATTGGTAACTGAAACGGTGGGCTCCTTTTGCCCCTCCCATTCTGTTCTGGGCTATTTCTGAAGTAGCTTTAGCATCTTCTTCGTATTTTTAGACATGTGCATGCTCTATGGAGGCTGCGGCGAGTCGGATTCATTTCCCGGGGCAGCGGATATAGCCGTCTGATCCCAGAAGGCTTTAGCTTCTGTCTGTATAAAGTTGGTGGTTGCAGCTTGATTGTTCACCAACACACTCTTGGACAGTTCGATCTCTTCGGTCCTGTATTGCTTCTCAACCCAGTCTTTGAAAATATAGCAATTCTCTATTGCATGACTCATTACTCTGTGCTACGGGCAATACATGGGATTGTCGGTCATTTTTGCTTCGTGAGGTCTCTTCGACTCCGGCAATTGTAGACCGTTGTTCAGGGCATCCTTGAATATCTGGCGGACCTTGTCCCTCCTGAAAGAGTAAAGCTTGTTCTTCTTCTTCTTCTTCTCTAGGGAACGCCCTTCTCTGTAAGGTTCTCTAACACGACAGCAAGGTTTCGGGAGGCATCGTCCTTACCGTTTTCAAAAAACTGCCATGCTAACGAACCCTAAACTCATAATCTTTAACTAGAGATTTAGACAAAACCTAATATAAACCACTTTACATCTAGAGAACAAGAATACAACCTTTGTAGATGGTCCTTCTCTTCACTTGCTCCGCGTAGTAGTCCCGCGACTCCACAAGGCTTCTCTTGAGACTTTGAACGAGCTTCCTCCGATGACCTTCATGCAGAAGATGATCCACACGAAGTCCCTCCGAATCGAGCTTTCTTTACACTAAACTCTTTAGCGTATGAAACATGCTACACTTGATCGCTAGTCAAGTGTAGGATGATGAGTAGGGGATGTTAAGAGCTCACTAGTTTGTGTTCAAGTTTCATGATTCACATCGCATGTGAGGGTTGAAGTTTGAGCCATGACAAGAGGAGGAAGAAAAAGCTAGAGAGCAACCATGGGAGCAACTCAAGAATTTAGCTAAGTGTTGAGAATGAGATAAAATGAATGGCAACTCTTGACCCCTCACGCATTCAAGTATGGAATTATGCAATATAAAATTGCAACCATGCTTGAATAGTGAGTCAAGAAGAATAAACTAAAGAAAATCCCATGCTTGCAACCATGCTTCATTTTCCACCTCATTTCTAATTTCACAAAATAGAAATTTAAATGCCATGCATCATTATTATATATATATATCATATATATTAATATATATTTAATGAAGAATAATTAGGGAGCTAATGATATTAGTTAATATATAATTATATCACATTATTAAATCAACACTTGATCTAATAATCCGGTTATATCATATATGACCGACTAATATCATTTATCTGTATATCACATTATCGAATCAACACTTGATTCGACAAACTCGTTATATCATATATAACCGAACCGATAACAGATGACTGCCAGATTACAATACAGTATCACATACTCGTATTTAATCAGGCCCACACACATATCACATATGTGTCCTACTTCGTTTCGCTTGAACCAGGAAACTTCTGTGTGGGACTCTAAAGACTCGTTAATACGCTGGCAGCAGGTGATGATCACATCAGTCACCTATAAGCCGTCAGCGGTTCTAGCTGAACGTAACGGCTACCCGGGTATTGAGCGATATGAAGATCAACAAGCAAACTTGTCCATAGTCTCCATGAAGCCTATCAGTAACACAATCGTATAGTCCGGTCTCTTCGTCTGATACGTCACATATCATGTCTAGGGGTGGAAATCGTCAGACCCCAGTAATGTGATAAGTTATGCCGATGTCTGGCCTATAACGGTTCGAGAAACTACTGATAACACTTATCAGTAAATCTCGGCAGCAGCCCTGGCCAGGGTCTTCCAGTTATAGCCAATCGAGCATAGCGCAACATCAACCCCCAATACCGGGAGAGACGAAACCCCTCCCATCGCTCATTGCCTCCATACGACTCGGGACTGTAACCAAAATCCACCTGTTTGCACATCTCCTTTGAGCGTTGTAGGGAGGAAATAAAAACACAGTGGGAGCCACACAAGACTCTATGACAATCTCGGGTCTACAGACTAATCTGTACCAGTGTCACCAGAGGACTGCTATCTGACGATAGGTATACTACCACATAAGATTCCTCGGCGAGTCCTGTTCAGTGTACACAGTCTCCACTGAGCACCCGTATACCATCTTTGATGTCAAACACCAATGGATGTAGGATCATCCATCGCCCATCATATGGGTCAAGAAGCGTATACGCTAGTCTACTATGGAATATCGATGCCCTTTCTTGATATTCTCTCGACTAGGAACAATTAAAGGATGTACTTGTGAACTACCCTGGCCCCACTAGTATGATCTCCATCATAGTCCTGATAGTCAAGTACATATCCTAAGGGTTTTATCAACATGTGAGAGCAAGAAAATATTATAATACAAGTCTACATGTTAAGACAAAGAAAAACGAAATAGCATACTATTATGTCGAGCAAGAAAGTCCTCTCTATATATATCCAAGCATCCACTATAATATACATCATATGTATAATAATGGCCTCTAGGGCATACATATAACTAACAATCTCCTCCTAGCACCGGCTTTCGGGACCGGTCCATTTTTTATCTGCCCGTCTTTCACTTGTCTTCGTTGTCAGATGAATTGAAGATGTTGGTATTATTGGAATTCCCATTTTTACGATTGTCATCCTTTCGGCTTTTCCAAGGCTTGTCACGCTGAGAGCCCGGGGTAGACTTTTACTTCGAGCGTTCCAACATATGTACTCTCTTGGTCAGTGCCTGAAACATTTTGAGGCCTGCTGTACATAAGAATGGGACCATCCAATTGCTGAGGTTCCCAATGAGGAGGATGACGGACTGGTCCCGCTCTAGCGGCGGTTCGCACTTGACAGTGAGGTTGCACTATCGGGCAATAAAGTCCGTGTTGCTTTCGTTTTTCCCTGGCTTGGTTCTCATGGGTCAGCAATGGAGATTTTGTTATTAACACTCATAAATCTTTACCGAAACAGAGACTCCATTTGGACGAAAGTAGTGACGGACCTGTGTGGTATGCTAGCGTACCGTTCGAAAGCGACACCGGTCAGGCTGTTGACAAACTGACGAAGAAGAATCACATCATTGCCCCATGTATTTCCACACAATGCTTTAAGTGGGCGACGTGTTGATTCGCGTTTCCCGTCCCGTCAAATTTTTCGAACTTAGGAATTACGTAGCCGCTGGGGAACTCGATTGGATCGTACTGTGCGGGATATAGCCGCCCACTACTGCCAATGTTCTTCTGAGCCTCGGTCTCGGCCATCAATGTTTTAACCTTGCTGGTGACCAAGTCCATTATCTGATCTTGTGTTAGCGGGATAGTGCCATCTGGGGCCAAGGCGTCCCCATAAGTGGAATGTGGCCGGCTTTCGTGCGGCTCGCGCATACTTGGACCTAAAGGTGCAGGAATCGGTTGATTCCGGTCGTTATTGCCCGGCTCATAAGTAGAGACATGTGCTTGATTGGAAGGCGCCCGAGCAATTTGAGCCGTGAGCTGCATCACAACATTCATCAAGTCATCAATTTTTGAGTAGAGCTTGGACATCTCTTTATCTTTACTCCCAAGCTGTTTTCGAAGCTCTTGAAGCAACTCTTTCTCTGCAGTCCTGGGGCGGAAAGTCGGCTCTTCCTCGCTGTCCGAGCCTGACTCCATATGGACTGAGGGGTCTTTCTGCCTATCGGCTTCATCGAGAGGGTTTTCATCATCCAGCGGAGGCGGCTGATTTTGGGAAGCGGTAACCACATTCAAGCCAGATTGGGCTTAGGATGTGGTGGCCCCATCCTTACTTTTGCTGCGAAGGTTGTCGCTGGGACGCGTACCCGCCATATAGACCGTGTGGATAACATATCCGGCCGTCCTTTCATTATTGGTAGCTGATTTCATGGACCGCTATCGTGGACCTCCTGTTTCGGTAACGGACAATCGATTGAAGATGGCTGGCCTGATCGGGTTCTTGAGTTGTGCTGGCACTTCTTTTTTGGATTTGCCCCACTGCTTTCGCGCGGCACAGAGCGCTTGATAAACTCTTGAAGAGACGGTGTCATGCTTTCTCTGTTGGGGCTGGGACATGTCTCTTTATAGTATCGTTCGGACTGCTGTCTTCTTGATTCTGACAGTCATGGCATTTTTCTGAACCCCTTTCAAAGGTTCGAAGGAATTGCTTACTTTTACGACCAACTCAGCCGTCGTTGCGGGGTAACCCTGCTCTTGGAATCTTATAAGATTCTACTTGGCCGGAGTCCTAGCCCTCTTGTTGGCTCAATACTTGAGCCGCTTCTATCTCAACCTTTCTATATTGAGCACTTGGCAGGCTTCGGCTCTTCGGGAAGCCGCCGTAGACCGAGCGATGGAGAGCTTTGGAGATACGCCTGATTGTGCACTTGTTGGAGTCATCACCTGAGCTCGTCCACGACGTTTGATGATGCCCTTTGTCCCAGCAGACTTGCCCTCAGCTGGAGCACCAGAGAGTCATTTGGACACCGTCATAAGTTTGGATTGTGGTGCCTTATCAATCAAAACGTTTGGCCTCTTGCACCTTGAGACCGGCCTGTCCACCTGGTTTGCCGGGATTTCTGTCAGATGAGCGCTTCTGGCAGGGTAGATGATGACGAAACCAAATTGGCGGGACGGTTCCTCCCCCACTGCTGACTGAGGCTTGCGGGGAGAATCACGCGAGTATTGATCTTGACAACGTACGATGTCGGGGTCGTGTCGGAAGCTGAATTCATCTTAGAAGACATCGTTGTTGAAACTGGATTGCTGCACAGAAAAGCATTATTTCAGTATAAATATCGGTATATATGTTAAATGAGTTCACATGAATGCTTGACCTAAGATATGGGAGGAGAGACGACCCACCGGGCGCACCAGAATTTTTAGGGAGTTTTTCGTCACCTCATTGGGATAGGAATGCGCACGCTTGTCTGGCGTAGTACAGATTCCCCCTGCCTGGGGTAGGCTGGGGTTTATTGATTGTGAAGATCTGAATCTCCAACAGCCATGGACTAAACTGCTATTAATTATCCCTCGCTTTTAGAGTGAGGGAACCTCCGATTGATGGGTAAAACTGGTCATGCGAACTCAATGTGCATTGTGCGTGTGTTTTGTTTTGAAGGGGACTTAGACGTATCGAGGTCCTCGCAGGGTTTACGGGGGCCCTGCTACCCGGATAGTAGGCTGGGGTCAAGAGGGCTAGCAGCTCCCTTGTGGGGTGGGGCAGCGCCCCGTTAGAAATTTTTTCTAACGGGGGACGTGTTTTGAGTGTGGAGCGTGGGGGAAAAAGAAGGGTGAGGAGCGTCCTAAGGACGCATGAGTGGCGCGTAGGCGTTGGGCGTCAGCGGGTCACGTGCGCGACACGCGACCGCTGGAAACACCAGCGGGGAAAGGGGTTTAGCCCTTGGCCTGGGAGTTGAACTCCCGAGAGGCTTTGGAGTTGAACTCCTAAATATGAATTAGGTATAGGTTTGGAGTTAAACTCCTAAAAGTTTTGGATTTGGAGTTAAACTTCTTTGAGAATTTGGATCTTGGAGTTAAACTCCTCAAAGATCTTCGGAGATGATCAAAGAAGATCTTTTTTCTCCCTTGAGCCTTGGATCCTCCTAAAGTGCGATTTTTGGAGGTGAGTCTTCTTCCTCCTCCTCTCTTTTTGCTAGATCTTGGGAAAAAGGGAGGTGAGGTTAAAAAACTCCCTTTCAGGGATTTGATGAGAGATCTGAACTCCCATTTGAGGGGTTTATGGTGAAACTTTATTTAGTTTTGAGAAAAAGAGAGCTAAGCTCTCGATTTAGTTGAAAATGAAGAGGAAGAGAAAAAAAACCTTGAGAAAGAGAATATGGAGGCATAAACCCTAGAGTTTTTAAGAGAATGAAAGTTGTTATTGATTTTCTCATTATGTTTGCCTTTTATAGACTACATACTTATAAGTGAGAATTCCTCAGATCACGACATGTGGCGAATGACGCATCACTCGCGACAGCTCATAAAACTCCTGGGGGGCTACCGAGGCAAAATCAATGTGGAGCATTGATGACCATCCCCGGTTCATCTCCGAGCTTACACTTCGCCTCTTACCTAAGAGCGACCTAGCCGCCGATCTGGCACCCATCCTCCTATGCTCATCTCTAAGGTATTGCGGAGCTGAGCTTACTCGACCCCCCGGCTTGTTTCTGAGCCTCACGCCGAGCTAAGCCTCCCCGGCTCTCCCGGAAAAACAAGAACGCGAAGCCCTGGCGCTTCCGCAATGGCTCCGCATATCTCGCTAAAGCGAGATATCCGCCACACGTCCCGCATCCCACGCTGGTGCATCCCCCATTAATGGGTGTATCCTGACATTAATAGGGGGATCCCATCATTCACGCTGGTATAACGACAGGGGCATAACCGAAGGCAAAGATCTCGCGCCTTCTCGCTCCATGCGACCACTATAAAACCCCCTTTCTTAGACGACTCAGGTAAGACAATTTGAATCCAATAAGCCTCTACTCTACTCATTTTCCTCGGCTAACTTAATCGTCGGAGGGTCCTACGGTGGTCACCCACCCCGAGACTTCTTTGCAGATAGCTCGGCTTCACTTCAAAATCAGCCCATTGAGATCCACACATCCAAGGAGACAACCTTCAAGCCAAATCTCAGCCGTTCAACATCACTTGCTACAGATCGACGGAGGACAGCATCTGAAAGAGATCCGACCTCCATAAGTTGGCGCCGTCTGTAGGAACGCTTGTAAGTTTCTTCCCCCATCAAAGTTGATCTTTTGTCTTCGACCTATTGGCGAGCAAGAACCGTGGCGATCCAAGTACGAGTCGTTGCCTCCCCCACAACGGAGGTGGGAGCGGCTCGTCTCCTCTTTCCAATGCTATTGTCGCCTTATCCGCCCGGATCGACAGATCACGTCGATGGTGGACACACTAATTCGCGTTCAAGCAGCGGGCCCAACCCCCCAGATCGCCAACCTTCCCCGGGACGACCAAGCGGACCAAAAGAAGATGGGCAGAGAAGAGAAGAAGAGGGTCGACCGACCAAAGCCATACTCCGTGAAGTTCCAGTAGCACACCCCTATTAACATCTCCCAGACCGAGCTGTTGGAGAAGGCGAAGAGCGAGAGATTCTTCAAACTCCCGCCAGTCATCCATAGAGCGGCTAAGCGTATCCGGGGCCTGTACTGCTCCTTCCATAGGTCGCAGGGTCGCCCGACCGAAAATTGCAAACAACTCCATGACTACATCGAGGAGTTGATTCGCTCTGGCCACCTGGCGAAGTACCTGCGGGACAAGCGAAAAACGGATTGGGAACAGGAGAATCAGCCCCCTCCCAGGGAATTAACGATCGGGCAAATTATGGTCGTTACCTCGGAATATGACTGGGGTGCCGGCGAAAATCACCGCCTACTACCCGTCGAGGGTATTAGTGACTTACCCCAGAAGAAGTGCAGGACGGCCGGGCCCATCATCTTTACCGATGAAGACTTCCACGGTATATCCCTGCCCCACAACGACCCTCTCGTCATAACTGCTCGGGTCCACTGTTACGAGGTACAGAGGATATTGGTCGATTCCGGGAGCTCGGCTGACATCCTCTTCTACGAATGCTTCCAACGTATGGGGCTTGGACCATCCGACCTAAGTCCCACCTCCCACGTCCTCTTGGGGTTTACCAACCACTCTATCCCGGCTGACGGAGTGGTCACCCTCTTCCTCAACATTGGAGAGGCGGGCCGTACGAGGACCATAACTATGGAGTTCATCGTCGCTAGGGTCCCCTCGTCCTACAACATACTTCTGGGCCGCCCGACATTGAACACCCTCCGGGCCCAAATCTAGACTTATCACCTCGCGATCAAATTTTTATTAGACCAAGGGGGATAGGCCGGACTTACGGGAACCATAAGATCGCCAAGGTTTGCTTCACCTCGACGTTCCCCGCCGGAGATCAGAGCGATGACTTTGAAGACATAGGCAATTTCCAGGGGTCCTTAGACACACATGATGACCATAACGAAATCCGAGGAGCCCCGGTAGAAGTGCTGACTGAAGATCCCCTCGTAGAGGGGGTCGATGGATGCGCAGTTTAGATCGGATCTCTTTTGATGGGAGATCGTCGTGAGGACTTGATCCGCTTTCTTCGAAGGAACTCGGACTTGTTCGCTTGGGCACCGGCGGACATGCCCGGGATCGACCCTAAAGTAATCTTACTCAAGCTCGGGGTCGACCCGAAGGCCCAACCCGTCCGACAAAAGAAGCGACGTTTCGTGCCGATCAAACAAAAGGTGATCGAGGACGAAGATGAGGTCGATAAATTGCTAGCAGCCAACTTCATTAGTGTTAGTTATATGTATGCCCTAGAGGCCATTACTGTACATTGGATGTATATTGTAGTGGATGCTGGGACATATATAGCTAGGACTTTCTTGCTCGACATGATAGTACGCTATCTGGTTGCTCTTTATCTTAACATGTATACTTTCTGTCTCTCTGATCACATGTTGATAAAGCCCTTAGGATATGTACTCGACTTCCAGGACTATGATGCAGATCATACTAGTGGGGTCTGGGTAGTCAATGAGTACATCCTTCAATGTTCCTAGTCGTGGGAATATCGAGACGGGGCATCGATATTCCAGAGTAGACTAGCGTATATCTTCTCGACCCAAGTGATGGGCGATGGATGATCCCATATCCATTGGTGTTTGACATCGGAGATGGTATGCGGGTGCTCAGTGGAGACTGGGTACACTGAACGGACTCGCCGAGAACTCCCAGATGGTATTATACCTCACGTCAGATGGCAGTTCTCTGGTGATACTGGTACAACTTAGTCTGTAGACCCGAGATCGTCATAGAGTCTTGTGTGTCTCCCACTGTGCTTTGATTTCCACCCTACCACGGCTCTACTGAGTCATGCAAACAGGTGGTTTTTCGGGTACAGTCCCGATTCACATGGAGGCAATGAGCGATAGGAGGGGATTCGTCTCTCCCGGTATTGGGGGTTAATGTTGCGCTATGCACGACTGGCCATAATAGGAAATCCCTGGCCAGGGTTGCAGTGATATACTGGTAAGAGTTATCAGTAGTTTCACGAATGTTATGGACCCTACGTCGGCATGACTTATCGAGCTATTGGGGTCTGACGTTTACCACCCCTAGGCGAGATATGCGACATATCAGACGAACAGACCGGACTGTACGGTAAGTGTTACTGGTTGGATTCACAGGAGTGTGAGCGGGCTTGCTCATCGATCTTCTGATCGCTCAATACCCGGGTGGCCGTTACGTTTAGCAGACCGCTTGCGGCTTGTGGGTGCTTGATATGATCATCATCTGCTGCCGGCGTATTGACGAGTCTTTAGAGTCCTACACAGAGGTTTCCTGGATCAAGCAAAACGAAATAGGAGCGCATATGAGATATGTGCGGGATCGAGAATAATTCGTGTATGTGATACCGTATTCCATTCTCGCGATGAATGCATCGAATGGTTGTATGCGATATAACCTAGTTATCGAATCAAGGATTGATTCGATAAGCTGATACATAGGATACTAGTCGGTTATATGCGATATGACCGGATCGTTAAATCAAGTATTGATTTAATGATTTAATGCATAATTGTATATTTGATATATTACTTTGCATTAATTAGTATTTGTTCACTTTAAAAGGATTTTCTCACTTGAAATGTACACAAGTTGTATATGTGATATACTTTTGTGCACAAGATTGTATCATGTTTGATGATACATGAATGTTAGGGTGTATGTTTAGATTAAACCATGGTTAGGTGATGGTTAGGGTTTTGTTTTTATTTACTTATTCATTTATTTATTTATTCATTCATTTTTGGAAAGATAAAGAGATATGGTGGCTTGTTTTGTTTTCTAGTTGAAGCTTCATGAAGCTTTGAACAAGTCCACCATATTTGTCTCATGCTTAACCCTAACCATTCCAACTAACCATGGTCTATTCTCTACACCTAATCATGGTTGCTATATGATAAGATTTCATTTATTTTCTATTTTAACATAATACTTATCATATTCTCTTCTTCTTCTTCTTCATCTTCAACATGAAGAAACCTTGCAACCTTTAATGGCAACTTGAGAAAAAGAGTGAGAAATCCAATTCTAAAGTGAACCCACTTCCTATTTCTTCATCCTCTACCTCTTGCCAAGTAGTATAGGGTGTTTTCTTCACAAGCTTCATGACTTGGTGAAGTGGGAGCTTGATCTTGTGATGCCTCGACGTAGATCATCTTCGGCATCGAAGTCGACGACCTAGCCCGCCCATTTCTCCAATGAAGCCGATGCAAGAGTCCAAGATCCGATTTGGACAGCGAGGGGACTTCATCACGGAGCCTAGGAGGTGGAGGACCGGATCTACAAAGGTTGTAGCCTCTTTCCTTTTAGATAAAGTTGTTTATTTGCATCGCATCACCTATACATCTAGTTAACGATCCGTATTAGGGTTTCTCGGCACTTGTAAAATTTTATTTGGCCATATTTGATCACTTGTGAGACCTTATTAGTGTGCCTAGGAACCCTACAGTGGTATCAGAGCCTAGCTAGAGCCTTAGGCGATGTGTAGACGACGTTTGAAATCCGAATGAACATCGAAACCCTAACCCATATTGGTCTCTGTACAATTTTTGAAAACTGGGTTTTTTCAAAATTAAAAATATGCAGAAAAATCAGCAAGAGTTTATAAGAATTACTGTGAATCCCGTACCCATGATTCGATTATAGCGCGGCGGAGCCGCGGCATTAGCATGGCTAAGACGGCGGTTCCGCGGCCAAATAGTCTCTTCAGTCAATTCATTTTGCACAGTAACTTCTTTTTTTTAAGTGCTGGTTTTCCTGGGAACTTTTAATATGAACTCAAGAGTTGAGTTTTCTGGGTTGTATTAGGAGTTCGTAGATTCGATCGGATTATCAAACTTTGTCTATGTGTTTTTCCGGGTAATTCTAGAATATGTTAAAAAGTTCGACCGGATATAAATACCCACTTTTTCCCCTGCCGGGAAATTTCCAATTGTTGGATTTTTCCGTAGTTTAACGACGTTCTAAGTAGTGCAAGTAACGCGATGGTCCCTCTAGAAGACAACAAACCTTAACTCGATTATGTGACCGTCTTGAACTGCCCTTTGAACCTTAGAGTTTGGAGCAGTACGGCGTGCCACATGTGAGGCGTTGGCTTGACCCTTCTACGGCTGGACCGTTGGTACTGAGGCATGAACTGGATGTTTTTAAACTTGTTTCATGTGTTGATCTGTTTCGGGAAAACTTGGGTGTTTGACTGTTCGATCGGAAAGTTTAACATTTTCTGTTTATCTGGAATGTGATACAACAATTGGAATTCACAAGATGTTATGAGATAACTGAATGAATGTTATAAACATAGCAGTTTAGTCTCACTTGATCGGTTACCACGGAATTTTGATGTGATCAAAAGTCCGTCGCAATCACGTAGTGTACGCGGATACTCGCCGGGTAAACTTAATAGACAGCCTCACTCCATAGTCCCGACCAAGTGACTAAAGGAGAACCCCGTCGCCGAAAGCATCCGTTCGGGTGCTCGCGGTAGCGGTGTTCCGCCTTAGTGCACTTCGTCGACGGTATCGGGGGTGCGGCCGCCTACTAAAGTTTGCGACGAGCATTCGATCAAAATGTCGGGAATCTTGTTGAATTGGCCGACTTGATATTGAAAAGAGTTTTCGATAATGAGACTAAAATGCGGGGTTTATAATTGTTAGGCATGTGATGTCTAAGTATTTCATTTGATTAGGCATGCGATGTCTAAAGAGGATGTGGATTCCAACTGTTGTAGTTTTACATTTTCTTTTCTGTGACCGTAAGTGTAATATGTGATATCGCCGGTTTCGTTGCTATATGTCAACGACAATTGGGATGTGCATATTTACTTACGTTGATGACATGTGATGTTATGTGTTGCTGGATATGTTATATTGGATCGTAGTGTATGAATAGCCGGGGGTTTTTATGTGAGATGAGTGTTTTTCATTTTCATTCATGTAAAAACTTGTATGTAATATTCTTTTATTAGGGCACTTCCAGGTTGCGGATGTTATCACCATTTGTATATTATTTACTTTTCCGCATTAGGATAGACCCAAGGAGGGGAGCACAAGTAACCGGGTTCTGGGGGACAGTGGGAGACCATCTCGAGGAGTCGAGTCCGGGTCTCCTAACCCTAGAATTGGTAGGGTTGCTTGCCGCTCTCGTAGGGGTCTAGGGGTGTGGGATTGGCTATTCATCACGACCGTGGAATCCGTGTTTTATACTGGCTCGTATTAAAAATACGGACGTCCTAGTATATCCAATATTTCATATGATATTTTCTGCTGCGTTATCTGTGATGTGATCATGTGATGTTCTGTGATAGATATAGTATATAGTATATATGATATATTATATAGACGTTGCTTATGTTTTACACCCGCGCTAGCCCTGCCCCGCTCTGCCGTTAGTTACCTAACCTAACGGTGCAGACGGGACATCGAGGCGAATGCGGATGGCATAAGCGTACGTTATATTTATCTGTGATGGTTAGGAGGACTTAAATGATGGGATATTCATTAATGAGATTAATGAAAGAAAATAAACCTAATTGATGTTGTAGAATCGAATTTCAAAATAAAACAGGTAGCTACAGTTCTTGCTTTGCATCGCGGTGTTCATTATAGAACATCCTACACCTTATTCGATGAGGAAAGGACCGAGATCCCTTCACCGGGAGTGACTCCTTTAGCAATAACTGGCAGATACTACACACTCGGTTTGTCTTTTTGATTGCTTCTATAGTTTCTGCTTTGCACAGTGATATATATGATATATCCCGCACCTCATTGGACGAGGAAAGGGCCGACGATCCCTTCACCGGGAGTGACCCCTTTAGCAAAACTAGAAAAGCTTCAAAAACATTCCATTTAAAAACCATTTGATTCCGCAACGAGATCAAGTTCAAAGCGTTAAAGGTTTTCTTAAAAACCATTCGCAACCCTCCGTCATTTTAGGAAGCAGAGTACTTAGTATTCGTGCTACGTTTGTCGACCATAGCCGAGGCGTAGTGTGCGGTAGCTAAGTGATGTCTTCCTACACAGCATATGATGCGATTAGTTAGGACAGTCATGTGGCTTTGTTGACCTTAGCCAAGGGTCATGTGGGTGGGTCTAATTAATCACGAAATGACGGGTAGAACTTGACCAGTACCAATGATTTGTTGACCTTAGCCAAGGTCATAGGTACTAGGGGTAAAAACCTTTATCGGGAGTTTCAAATGTTGAAATTTGCAATGAGATTGCATACCTTCTATATGATAGTTGGATCCCGATACCCACTGCGAGTAATTGTTACTCCTGGGAGAGTTTTGCACTTCACAATTAGCCGATCAAGTAGGTGTCTAGAAAGGTGTCAACGGGGTTACGCCTCTGGGAAAACGGGGTTACGCCTCTGGGAAAACGAGATTTACTATAATTAGGTCTGTGCGAAAGCACGGGGAACCTCCCTCAAAGTACCGACACTGGCCTGGCTGAAAGATTGGCGAACTTGTAGAGTGTAATTAATCCCGGCTAGTCTTTCCTTTTAAGGTTTGAAGGAAGATTCGATAAAAACAGTAGGAGCCATCCTGATTAGATAAAATAAATAACCAATCTAATCTTGTAAGAGCGCACGCAGAGTGTTTTCTTCTCTCTCTCTTCAGGTAGCGATCATATCACGCCTTAATCAAGATAATAATATGGATGTATTGACCGAACCCGCTTGATATACTGAGCTGGGGAACATTGGTCCTGCTCCAACTTATAATTGTTATAAGACAGAGCAGGAAATAGGGGAATACCAGAATTCCTATGCCACCCAAACGAAGAAAGTGCATGAGATGCATCTCCTTCGGGTGTGTTCATTATAAAGAACTGTTTCTCAGTATCCTCTGCATCCTGGGTATATAATACCGGATCAGGATCCCAGATATGTA
The DNA here is from genome assembly GCA_030015575.1 of Agapanthus africanus. NCBI lineage: Eukaryota > Viridiplantae > Streptophyta > Magnoliopsida > Asparagales > Amaryllidaceae > Agapanthus > Agapanthus africanus. Next base: position 579,899,123 of record CM057340.1, on the reverse strand, counting down.
ATCTGTTACATAGGGCTACAAAAAGGTAGAAAAACTGAGAACGGGTGATAAGTTTCATGAGACAGAAAACGGGGCAAGTGTTGCAGCCAAGTCTGTTGGTCACTGTCACCCTATATTACCAATACATTGATTCTGAACAAATGCTATTAGATACCGAACCTGATATACAAAATCATATCAGTCTCTTTATTAGTAAAGAAATGATAAAATTTTGTATTGATGGATAATGTTTTGAACATTTCCTATATCAAAAGTTGATCGGTTCAGGCACGTTATCTAAAAGCATTGACGTTCTAAATCAAACTACAGTTCCTAGTATACTGAACACACCCAAGAGGAAGAGTTCAGAAATGAACGAATCATTCTTGAGGCATTGTAGACTAGGTCATATCAAAGCGACCCGACTGGCTGAAGTTACATTTTAGATGCATATTTAAATCAGTTTGAATTTACATCTTGTGAAACTTGCCAGTCATGTCACAAAGATTAGATGACCATAGCTCTGTTTACTGGAAACAGGGAAAGAGTTAGTAAACTCTTGGGATTGATACATGATGATGTATGTAAGGTCTCCTGTCTACACATGCCAGGACCGGTTCTTTATACTTCATTACGTTCTCTGATGATCTCTCAAGATTCGAACATATGTTCCTGTTGAAACACAAGTCCGAACCTTTTGAGATATTCACAGAATATAAGTTGGAAGTAGAGAACCAATACGGGTATAAGTATTATGTCCTATGATAAGATCAGGGAGGAGAACACTTGTGCATGGAATCCTTGGACTATTCTAAAGGAAAATGAGATTCTCTCTCCGTACTACTCCTCTGAATACACCACAGCACAACGGTGTATCGGGGCAGAGCAATCGCACAATATTAGATATCGTGTGCTCTATGATGAGTATTACCGAGTTACCTATTTCCTTTTGGGAGTTGTGCACTTGAGAAGTTGCATACCTATTGAATTAGGTTCGAATCAAATCTGTGCCTACCACTCCATATGAGATATGGTATGGGAAGAGCCTATCTCTTAAGTAAGTTAAGATTTGGGATTGTCCGGCCTATGTCAAAAGCAAAATCCGGACAAGATCGAGGAAAGGTCGGTTCTGAAGAACTGGAAAGGTTCCAGCTATACAAACTGCAGCTGATGATTTGACAGAACCAAAGGATTCAATAGTTTCCGATGAACCTCAGCCTCTCCGCCGATCTAGTAGGGCTCCTCATCCGCCTGAGAGATACCTCGGTTTCTCGATGACAGTGGGAGCGAGGAATGCATCATGAGATGATGACCCATCTAGTATCGAGCAGGCCATCAAGAGTAGGGACTCTGTAAGAATGGCTGGATGCTTAGCGATCTGAGATGGAATCCATATACACCAACAAAGTATGGACTTTGGTTGTGATATCTGAAGGGTTAAATCCCCATCAGGAGCAAGTATATCTTGAGAAGATTACATGGTGTAGATGGAAAAGTTGAGACTTTCAAAGCTAGACTTGTTAAAGTTTTTCGTCATCGACCAAGAGTGGAAAATGATGAAACCTTTTCCAGGGACTATACTTAAGTCCATCCAGATCCTACTTACCTTTGCTACATACCATGACTATGATATCTGGTGGTTGGGTGCCATGACTACTTTTCTAAATAGTGATTTGGAAGAGAACGTCTATAAGAACACAGCCAAAGGGCTTCGTAAACAGTGGGAGCAGCAGAAACGTGTGCAAGTTGCTTTATAGAATAAAGCAGGCATCGCGGAGTTGGAACGTCTGTTTTGATGTGAAAGTCAAAGTGTTTGACTTCATCAAAATGGTAGATGAACCTTGTATGTACAAAAGGGTAGTATGGAGTATGGTAATGATTCTCGTAGAGTACGTGGATGACATACTCTTGATAGGAAAAGAGTTTCCTATACTACGCTCGGTCAATCTCCGCTTATCACAAGGATTCTCCAATAGGATCAAAGTGATACCTCCTAAATCCTGAGTTTTCATCTATGAGATAGATGTAATTGGATGCTAGGATTCTCACTAGATGTAGTGAGATGGTATCAATCGATCCTGGGGAGAATCACTGGAAGTGTTCCAGGGTGATAAAGACGACTGAATGTCTGTCACGGGCATTGTCTTTACCCTCAGTAGAGGGACGGTATGTTAGAAGAGTTCCAAGCTAGATACCGTGGCAAACTAGACGATAAAGGCTGGTAACATCGCTATTATAGATACTGCCAAAGAGGCAGTTTGGGTGTATATTGGTTCATAAGATGAACTAGGTTCCTACCATTGTATGACAAGGGAAGTGTGGCTTTGGCCCAGGAACCCCGATCCCATCAGTGACCCAGACATATTCTGAGGCAGCATCACCTGATCATGGAGATAGTTGATCTCCAGGTTGATCGAGGTTAGGAGAGTAGACTCAGAGGAGAACATGGCGGATCCAATCACGAAGGCCTTTTCCCAAAGAGAGACTTTTAGGGGATGGTTGAGTATTAGATACTACAACTTCTGCTACAGATGGCCCTAGTGCAAGTGGGAGATTGTTAGTTATATGTATGCCCTAGAGGCCATTACTGTACATTGGATGTATATTGTAGTGGATGCTGGGACATATATAGGTAGGACTTTCTTGCTCGACATGATAGTACGCTATCTGGTTGCTCTTTATCTTAACATGTATACTTTCTGTCTCTCTGATCACATGTTGATAAAGCCCTTAGGATGTGTACTCGACTTCCAGGACTATGATGCAGATCATACTAGTGGGGTCTGGGTAGTCAATGAGTACATCCTTCAATGTTCCTAGTCGTGAGAATATCGAGACGGGGCATCGATATTCCAGAGTAGACTAGCGTATATCTTCTCGACCCATGTGATGGGCGATGGATGATCCCATATCCATTGGTGTTTGACATCGGAGATGGTATGCGGGTGCTCAGTGGAGACTGGGTACACTGAACGGACTCGCCGAGAACTCTCAGATGGTATTATACCTCACGTCAGATGGCAGTTCTCTGGTGACACTGGTACAGCTTAGTCTGTAGACCCGAGATCGTCATAGAGTCTTGTGTGTCTCCCACTGTGCTTTGATTTCCACCCTACCACGGCTCTACTGAGCCGTGCAAACAGGTGGTTTTTCGGGTACAGTCCCGATTCACATGGAGGCAATGAGCGATAGGAGGGGATTCGTCTCTCCCGGTATTGGGGATTGATGTTGCGCTATGCACGACTGGCCATAACAGGAAATCCCTGGCCAGGGTTGCAGTGATATACTGGTAAGAGTTATCAGTAGTTTCACGAATGTTATGGACCCTACGTCGGCATGACTTATCGAGCTATTGGGGTCTGACGTTTACCACCCCTAGGCGAGATATGCGACATATCAGAAGAACAGACCGGACTGTACGGTAAGTGTTACTGGTTGGATTCACAGGAGTGTGAGCGGGCTTGCTCGTCGATCTTCTGATCGCTCAATACCCGGGTGGCCGTTACGTTTAGCAGACCGCTTGCGGCTTGTGGGTGCTTGATATGATCATCATCTGCTGCCGGCGTATTGACGAGTCTTTAGAGTCCTACACAGAGGTTTCCTGGCTCAAGCAAAACGAAATAGGAGCGCATATGAGATATGTGCGGGATCGAGAATAATTCGTGTATGTGATACCGTATTCCATTCTCGCGATGAATGCATCGAATGGTTGTATGCGATATAACCTAGTTATCGAATCAAGGATTGATTCGATAAGCCGATACATAGGATACTAGTCGGTTATATGCGATATGACCGGATCGTTAAATCAAGTATTGATTTAATGATTTAATGCATAATTGTATATTTGATATATTACTCTGCATTAATTAGTATTTGTTCACTTTAAAAGGATTTTCTCACTTGAAATGTACACAAGTTGTATATGTGATATACTTTTGTGCACAAGATTGTATCATGTTTGATGATACATGAATGTTAGGGTGTATGTTTAGATTAAACCATGGTTAGGTGATGGTTAGGGTTTTGTTTTTATTTACTTACTCATTTATTTATTTATTTATTCATTTTTGGAAAGATAAAGAGATATGGTGGCTTGTTTTGTTTTCTAGTTGAAGCTTCATGAAGCTTTGAACAAGTCCACCATATTTGTCTCATGCTTAACCCTAACCATTCCAACTAACCATGGTCTATTCTCTACACCTAATCATGGTTGCTATATGATAAGATTTCATTTATTTTCTATTTTAACATAATACTTATCATATTCTCTTCTTCTTCTTCATCTTCAACATGAAGAAACTTTGCAACCTTTAATGGCAACTTGAGAAAAAGAGTGAGAAATCCAATTCTAAAGTGAACCCACTTCCTATTTCTTCATCCTCTACCTCTTGCCAAGTAGTATAGGGTGTTTTCTTCACAAGTTTCATGACTTGGTGAAGTGGGAGCTTGATCTTGTGATGCCTCGACGTAGATCATCTTCGGCATCGAAGTCGACGACCTAGCCCGCCCATTTCTCCAATGAAGCCGATGCAAGAGTCCAAGATCCGATTTGGACAGCGAGGGGACTTCATCACGGAGTCTAGGAGGTGGAGGACCGGATCTACAAAGGTTGTAGCCTCTTTCCTTTTAGATAAAGTTGTTTATTTGCATCGCATCACCTATACATCTAGTTAACGATCCGTATTAGGGTTTCTCGGCACTTGTAAAATTTTATTTGGCCATATTTGATCACTTGTGAGACCTTATTAGTGTGCCTAGGAACCCTATCAGGCACTACAAGAGCCCGAACGGTTTCAAGCTTTCCTTGCCGAAGAAAAGATGAAGGACGAGCTGGAAGAAATGCACACCGCTGACATCTCTTTCGGCGACGAAGATCTCCTCCTCGGAACATGTGAGCATAACCGTCCCTTGTATGTCACCGGATACTGCCATGATATCAAGATAGGGAAGATCTTAGTTGACAACGGGTCCTCTGTCAACCTCCTAAAAGTGAGGGTGCTAAAAGAAATCTGCATGAGCGTTCAACACCTCACTCGGGATAAAATCACTATCGTCGGATTCGACTCCCAGTCATCACGGACGCTCGGGTTTGTGATACTAACGTTACGCTTTGGGCTGCTCGTCACTGACATCAAATTTCATGTCATTGATGCCAAGACTTGCTACAACGCTTTGCTCGGCAGGCCTTGGCTACACAAGTACAACATCATCCCTTCTACACAGCATCAGTATATAAAGTACTTCAAAGATGGTCTTGAGTATACCGTTACAGGGGAACTGAACCCATTTTCCGTAAATGAAGTCCGAAAGTACGAGGATGCAAAGTATTTCCTGCCAGACTTTGAAGACACGGAAATGTTGGAGATAGTGCCCTCAGAGTCAATTATTGGATCACAGGCACGTGATTGCAATGATTGAGGGAGGACCTATCCCGGGACGACAGTCTTACTCCAGATGATAGTTTGCTATCTGGTTTACCTTTATCATCGTGTACTGCTTTAGGTGACCTGACAGGTCGCTATTGCACGTTGATAGAGCCCCTAGGATTCTTGCTTGACTGCCAGCAGTATGAGGGCGATCATATAAGTGAGAGCTGGAGTCTATAAGCGCATCCTTAAAAGGTCCCTAGTCATGGGAGTTTCGAGACAGGGCATCGATACTCCAGAGTAGACTAGTGTATACAGTCGAGACCCCGACGAGGGGCGGTGGCCGGTCTCGCAGGCCACTGGTGTCCGTTGGTTCACCTAAGATGTATACAGGTGCTCATTGGGTTATGAGTACACCGGACAGGACTCGCCGGGAACATGCTAGTTGGTCTTATACCTGACATCAGATAGCAGTTCCCAGGTGACATGTGTACAGATTAGTTCATCGACCTGGGGATCGTCATTTGTCTCGTGTGAGTTCCCACTGTGCTTTGATTACTACCCTACCACGGCTCAAAGGAGTCGTGCAAACAGGTTTTAGTTGGGTACAGTCCCGAGCCACATGGAGGCAGTGAGCGGATCTTCAGGGGTTCGTCTCTCCCGGTATTGGGGGTGAGGTCGCGCTGTGTCTAGGAGAGCCATTACACGAAGTCCTTGGCCAAGGCAGGAGATTTACTGGTAGGTATTCCAGTAGTATCTCAGGGTGTTCTGGGCTACACTCCGACACGACTTGTACCGCTTTTGGGGGTCTGACTTTTACCAACCCCCTAGGCCCGCCATGCGATGCTCATAGACGAACGGACTGGACTGTACGGATATTGTCACTGACAGGCTCAGTAGGGTGTCAGGATGAGTTCGCTCATCGACGTCCCTTTTAGTCAATAGCTGGTGGCCCGTTACGTATTGGCTTATACCTCTGACGTGCTAGTGGTTAAATCCACAGCCATAGTATTGACGAGTCTTTAGAGTCCACCACACCTTCAGTCACTCAAGCTTTCGGGTGAAACGCTGTAGAGGCCGTATGGAGATATGGCAGGGTCCGATCAGATACGTGCGGTATTGCACGGATCAGGATCGGACAGTTTTGTACTAGTGGCCATATAGTTATATGGCAGGGTTCGATCTGATACGTGCGGTATTGCACGGATCAGGATCGGACGAACATTACTAGCCGGCTTTGGTTTAAGCCGGATCCTAGTTTAGTACAGTGTAGATTTTGTCTCTTTGCATTTGTATCCGGACGGAATACAGATGCGGGTGTGTATGCACAGTATCGGGGTTTTCCTGTAATTAATTACGGGACCAGTTTTCTGGAGTTGCCAGTTTGCATTCCATTCCGGCCGGTTTTCCTTTGTTCTTTCCCGGCCGGACTTTTCCGATGGAGGGGGTTATTTGCAAGTTTGCAAATAACATTTTGTGGAGGGTTTATTTGTGAGATGAGAGATTATGATAGCATCTTTGATTCCCTCCATCACTTGCATTAAATAAGATTTGAAAGGGTATGGGTATGATGTTCATTTGTTATGATAATGTTTGTTAATGGTCACCTCTTTCTTTTCCTACACTTACCTCCCTCTTGCATTTTGTTCACACCTCCACCACCATTCCTCATAAGAGGTGGCCGGCCATTTTGAGAGAGGAGGGGGGATCATTTCATTTGGATGAGGGAAAATTTGTTCATCTCATTTTCATGCTACAAAATTCTAGCTCCACTTTGAAGTTCATTTCACAACCTCATTCCTCCATCAAAGCAACATAACCCCAAAGAGACAAAGCACTACACTTCCTACAGCACATCTTGGGCATGTCGATTTGCCAGCTTCATGCCCGAGTTGCCTCGGTATTGAGGTGGGAGCCCGTAAAAGTACCCGGCTTCGTGGTGCCCTTTCCGACGAGGAGGAGACGGACGGAGATCCTGCGAGGAGATCGGAGTGGAGATGAAGACCGGAGGACTCGGATCAGTCGGTATATCTCTTTCCTATCTTGGTAGTTAGCTAGAAGTAGTTTAATGGTCCGATCCGGGTGTTTAGTGCGCGGTGGTGCCGGTTTGCAAAGTTCGCAAAATTAAAGTTTATCACCGTTTCCGCATTTGGCCGTCGGTTTGACGGCCGGGGCGTCGCCGTGCACTTACAGGAAAGATGCCGTAAGCCGGAGAATAAGCAGAAAGCTATCATCACTATTCCAGTCTTTGGGAACGATACCGAAAATGAAGAAGAGATAGGTTATTTAGGGTCACCCCAATGAAACAAGCCAGGACCATATACCCTATATTCTGGTCTTTGGTAGCGACTCTGAAGATGAAGTTAACGCAGTATTCTCGGTCCGGCCATCGATACAGACCCTCACTGGAGAAGATAAAAGCTTGCAAATCGCTATGGTTCCGCGACAGCACTACAGAGAGCTTGATACGCTCAAAACATATAGTGTGCAAGAGCTGCAAACATTCTATGTCCCTCCCAGGAGAAAAGGTGAAAAGGCGATCTTATTCTACCGATCCACGGAGACTAAAGTTGAAAGAGAAGTCTGGCATGGTGCCGATCCTGCGCTCGACAGGCTCCAACCCATTCTTCTGCCCAGGTATTACACAGAGAGATTAAAAAGGTTATTAAAATGCCAAGGCGTACCTTTCAAACAAACCCCTCGACAAGCTCAGTTCTACAACAGGATTTTGAACGTCCCTGGAACTCAGCGAAAATTTCCCACCGGGAAAATGGAAACGATCGGTTTTGGATATGTCCAGTCTAAGAAATGGGAGCAGTTCCATGGCTGCAATGTCATAAAGGACTTGGATGAAGAAGAGGACGCCCTTTTAAAAGACGCTGACGTTGAACCAGAATGAGGTCCTGCCATAAAAATGTCGAGTCCGTCATTTGAAGAACAGATGGACAAGCTAATAAGGGAAGCGAGTCAAAAGGTTCGAAACGACTACAACCGCAAAATGGCCATTTACGAGAAGGCCATGACGCAACGTCTTATTCGGCAGGCCACGGAAGATGATGATGCCCTTTGCCGTCAGCCCGCTACGCACTCCCAAGATAGGAAAAAGGCCCGATGCAGAGGCAAAAATAAGTTGAAGAACGGAAAAAACGTTTGACAGCGGCAAAACGGATCCAAAAGGCCACACGATCAAGAAAAGGTCAGCCAGATACCGTCTCTAACGAAAAAGATAAACCGAGCATATTCTTTCCCCCGAGAAAAGACAAGGAAAATTTTTGACCTCGTCATGAAACATCAAATGATGACACTCCTGGAGTCTCGGCATCCCGATCAAGCAAACGAAGTTCATCTACCAGATTATTGCTCCTATCACCGAGCAATAAGTCATCCTCTTGAAGACTGCTTTACTTTCAAGAATTGGGTCGAAGACCAATATCAACTCGGCAGATTCGTTCTATCCAACAGTTGGAAGGTAGCCCCACCGCAAAAGCATATGCCAAAGGCAACGTATATGGCGAGAGTAGAACCAGACCAACATCGGTTTTGGAAACGATCTCGTACCTGTCACGCAATAACGCTGTCAGAAGAAGGAATGAGCGAGAACATGGATGACCTGTCCTGGTGCTTCGAAAATGATGATGACGAGGGGATCTCAGAGTTTCCACCGGCGCCAAAAGAATTGGAAGATGGAATACACACTACAGCGGACAACCTAAGGAAAATTGACTTAGGGACGACAGAAGATCCGCGGCCTACGTTCATCAGTGAGCTTCTTTCTAAAGAGCAGGTAGCTACGCTCAAAGACGTGCTCATGCAGTATAAATACTGTTTCGCATGGAACTACTCCGAAATGCCGGGACTAGATCCAGAAGTAGCTGTGCACAAATTGGCGATATCTCCGGATATCAAGCCAGTCAAACAAGCGCCGAGAAGAATGCGGCTCGAACTTGAAATGAGCATCAACGCCGAGGTCAAGAAGCTAATCGACTCTAGCTTCATCCAAGAAGTGCAATACCCCAACTGGATTGCCAACATCGTCCCAGTGATGAAGAAGAACGGGACAGTGCGCATCTGCGTAGACTTTCAGGACCTCAACAAAGCCTATCCAAAAGATGCCTTTCCCGTACCGGTTACCGAGCTGATGATAGATAACACGTCCACTCACAAAGTCTTCTCCTTCATGGACGGATCATCAAGGTACAATCAAATAAAGATGCATCCCGAAGACCAGAAGAATACCACTTTCCGGACCCCTCTGGTCATATTCTGCTATAAAGTGATGCCTTTCGATCTGAAGAACGCTGGTGCCATCTATCAGAGGGCCATGACAAAGATCTTTGATGACCTTATACACAAGATTGTTGAATGTTATATCGACTACCTCGTGGTGAAAAGAAAATCGCTTGAGGAGCATTGGGAGCATCTGAAGATAGTGTTCCAACGTCTTCGGAAATACAACATGAAGATGAACCATCTAAAATGCACGTTCGGAGTTTCCTCAGGCAAGTTCCTAGGATTCATTGTATGACACCGGGGCATTGAAATAGACCCGTCAAAGATCAAGGCGATCATGGAAATGCCTCCGCCAAAAACTCTCAAGCAACTGCGGTCTCTCCAAAGGAAGGTTGCGTATATTCGGCGGTTCATAGCCAATCTCTCCGGCAAATCCCGCCCCTACAGCCATTTAATGAAGAAGGGGACCCCTTTCGTCTGGGATCGCAAATGTCAAAGCGCATTGGACGAAATCAAGCAATACTTGTAGAATCCGCCAGTACTGACCGCTCCAGTCAAGGGAAAGCCTCTCATCCTGTACACAACAGCCCTTGAAGGTTCCTTAGGCACGCTATGGGCACAGAAAAATGACCAGGGGAAAGAGAGATCCCTCTACTATTTGAGTCGAGTTCTCCTGGGGGCAGAAAATAACTACTCCCCTATCGAAAAACACTGCCTAGCGTTGATCTTCGCGATAACGAAGCTTAGACACTATGCTTTGGCGCATGAGGTCCATCTCATATCAAAGGTGGATCCTCTCAAGTATTTGATGTCAAGAGCCATATTAACAGGACAACTCGCGAAATGGGCCCTCCTCTTGACGGAGTTCTCGATAACATACCGACCTCTCAAGGCAGTGAAAGGCCAGGCCATCGCCGACTTCCTCGCTGAACATCCGATACCTGCCAATTCATCCCTAAATTGCGAACTGCCAGACGAACACGCATTTGACACGATTAACAGGGAAAGAAGAGAGAGTGACACCCGATGGGAACTCTACTTCGATGGGGCATCCTCCATAAAGAAGCGAAAGAACAGCTCCCCTATAATCAAATCAGGGGTAGGCCTTATCTTTGTGACTCCGCAAGGAGGGATAATGCGCTTTGCCTTCTTCTTAACAGAGCCGAGGACAAACAATGAAGCTGAATATGAAGCTTTGATAGCAGGGCTTGAGATCGCTGTTGACATGGGAATTGAAAACCTCCTCATATACGGAGACTCCCAATTAGTCGTTAGCCATGTAAACGGCGACTATCAAACGTGCAAACCAAAGCTGGTAAAGTACGGTGAGAGAGTGCAGCAACTGCTAACTCAAATTCCCTCCTACACTCTGGAAAGCATTCCGCGTGCGGAAAATAGCAAGGCAGACGCATTAGCCAAGCTTGCTAAAGAACTGGCTGACGAAAATCTCGACGATGCAAGGATCAGTGTACAAAGCCGTCAAGTTCTTGCACCAGCCGAAATAGCTCCGGAGTCGTCTGAAGAAAAGGGAGCGACCAAGGAGACAGCCTTACAAACAGAGGACCAGAAAAAGGTTAAGGATTGGAGAGAAGTCTTTATAGACTACTTCAAATCCCGTTGAACACCTGAAGATGCATCCTCAAGACATCAGATCATGAAACGAGCTCTGTCTTTCGCCTTCGTCAATGATACTCTGTATAAGAGATCGTTCGGCTCTCTGTGGCTAAGATGTCTAGGACCAGAAGAAGCGAGGAAAGTCGTCCAAGAAACTCACGACGGACTCTGCGGATCTCATCAAGCCGGCCCAAAGATGAAGTTGAAGATCAAAAGGATGGGCTACTATTGGCCCACGATGATTCAGGACTGCCTCGAATACACGAAGCAGTACCACTCGTGCCAGATTAATGGGGACTTCATCCACCAGCATCCAAATCCGCTACACCCAACGGTGGCTAGCTGGCCGTTCGAAATGTGGGGAACTAACATAATCGGGCCCATCGAACCAGCATCATCTAGAGGACATCGGTTCATATTGGCAACAACCGATTACTTCTCTAAGTGGGTAGAAGCAGTACCGCTGAGAGAAGTGAAGACAGAGAATATCCTCCATTTCTTCAAGACACACATCATCTATCAGTTCGACACTCCGCGACGGATTATCTCAGATAACAGGCCAGCCTACAGAAGTCACAGATATAGCCGCTTCGCGCAGCAACATAATATAGAATGGAGATACTCTTCGGTCTATAATCCCCGAGTTAACGTTCTAGCTGAGGCCTTCAACAAGATCATAAAGAAGACGGTGTCCAAAAATAAGAAGGACTGGCACAAGAGACTGCATGAAACTCTCTGGGCGTACCGGACCACGTTCAAAACGGCCACAAATACAACGCCATATGCATTGGTGTTCGGCACTGAAGTAATACTCCCCTTGGAGATAGAGTTGCCCTCTCTACGGGTGGCGGTTCATTACGAGCTAACAGACGAAGAGAATGCCCATCTTCGGCTCGAGGAGCTCGACGCCCTCGATGAAACTCGGCTCGTGGCGCAGCAAAACTTGGAGGCTTACAAAGCAAAGATGATGCGCTCATACGAGAGATTGACTAGGCCGAGAACATTTCTCCAAGGCGAACTCGTGCTAGTGGTCAAGAGGCCTATGATCCCCAATCGTGCCAAACGGGGGAAATTCGAGCCAAACTATGAGGGCCCGTATGTCATTGATTAGTCGAAAATATTGTATATTTTAGCCGGCAATTTCCTCCTCATTTGCACTCATTTAGAAGTGTACGGTATTCATATTTCACATATTAGTAAAACAGTCACAGATTATCAGATTACATGTATTAGACCTTAAAACCGGCATTTCTAGGGAAATTGATTGCATTGCATGGCATCGCAATATTTCTATATGTCGAAACCCGTATTTTGAAGTCTGTGCAGGAAACTAGAAGCGTGCTCGAATCAACGCTGCTCAAAAGATACGCCAACTCACTAACTTCAGATCTGGTATCAATCCAAAGGAGCAATCACAAATTAACACATCAGAGAAAAGCCCAAACTCCAGTACAAAGACACACCAGAAGACCCAAAGCCCAAGCTCTTCAAAGTGCCGCGGATCCGCGGCAATGGCTTGCTTGTGCCGCGGATCCGCGGTGGGACAAGGGATTCAGACACTAAATTTTGGTCTACAATGCTTCATTAAGGGCCCACTTCTCAGAAATGTATCTCAAGTTCCAGAATACTCCAAGGGTTTCTGCCAGATCAGCAAACTAGGGTTTCCAAGCCTAATTAAACCTAGCTTAAACCCTAAGCTAGCTCTTAACAAACTCTTTCTAGAAACTCCTCAACAAACTTTTGGAGGGAATTGTAATTTCAAACCTAGACCTAGGGTTTGGGAAGTCTATAAATAGAAGCCTAAACCTAGGTTAAAGAGATACTTGATACTATATACTTGATACTTAGATCCATTATCCAAGACTTAGATACTTCTTCATTTTACCCCCTTCATCTTCTTCTTCCACAAGTCTAGTGACAGGACTTGTGTGAAACCCTAACCCTAATTCCAATCAAAATCAAGATCCCGAGTACCCATTAAGCAAGAAGCCCTACAACCTTTAGGAGCGGAGCCGATCTTCAACGGAGCAAGCGATCCGAGCCGATCCACGACTCATGAAGCCGAGCGACGCCCGATCAACAATCTAGATTCTTCCTCTTGTAGCTCTTGAAGTGAATGTAATCAAAATTGTTGAGATAAATAAAGGTGATATTCTTTTATCTTGTTTTCTTTAAATTCCGCATCATGATATCTTTACAATTCGTAAATATTTTCTGTGTGGTGATGTGTGAATAAAACTCTGCTCGTCAAGGAGTCGAGACGGTCAATAGAATGATGATGTAACATAGCTTTAATCGATTCTTGATTCCTACGAGTTTTGTAAACCCTAGCAAGTTCAAGAACCGACAACCCATTTCGTTACGATGCTTTCTTGAATGATATCGCTCGAAATTGGGGAGTTAGGATCGTTTCTTGAAATTGCTAGAGGCTAGAATGTGAATGATATCGACAAAAGAACAAGGGATAAGATGAAACCCTAGTTTCACGAGAAAGCCCTAACTCTCGTCGATGATCATCGATCTAGTATCAATCCTTCGAAGGACAAGAACACGAAATCTTTAGATTACATCACGTCTATCGATCCGATCGATTCCTACGAACCTCTTTTAGATTCTTGACTGTTGATTGGAAATATTATCGAAACCCAATTCTTGATTGTTTATCAGTTTCTTGATTCTTGATTAAATATCGTGACACCTGAATCAATTGATAAATTCTTGAATCATGTTTTCTTTTCTTTTCAATTAACTTTTCAATTCAAACGAAGCAAATATAAAAACGAATCGTGCAATCCCAGTGGACGATCCGCACTCACTTACAATCTACATCCGACACCGTAGTTGATTGCGGTCAAATAATTTTTGGTTGTGATTTCTTTACGATTTTACATACTACACAACAAGAATTTCTTTTCAATCAAATGGCGCCGTTGCCGGGGATCGCACGCTAATTCGTTTCGTTTTATAGTTTGAATTGAAAGAATTATTCCATTGTTATTTTGAGATCAAAATTCGTGCAAACCCTAAACAATTTGTTGTGTTTCATTGCAAGGAAATCTGGAGCTTGCTGGATATTGATAAAAATATTTGGAAAATTCCAGAGGACTAGGGAAGTGATCAGGTGCATTCTGCAACTTTTATTTTCAAGTGATCAAACCATCCGACTGCGGAAGGGCGGCCTAAGTCCCCTATTGCGGCGGAACTGCGGCCTCTTAGGGGGTTCTCTGCAAAATTTTTGCCTCAGGTGACTTCTGTACTTCTCCTCTCTCCTCTTTTTAGCTCCAACTAATAAATTTCTGCAGATTTCTTTGCAAATAATCGCTGCACCGCAAAAGCAAAATAAAATTTGTGCGTGTTTTTGATTCTTGGTTGTTTGCATATTAATACGGAAATTAAGGGGCACGACCAAATCCAGATTAGGTGGGGAGTTCATTACCCTTCCTAAGCCCTGAAAATCGCAAAACTTGCATCCGCATTTACCCTCATTAATTAAAAGAAATCTAGAGATGACTCTAAGGACCGCCGCGCTCAATTAGGACAAGAGAAGGCCGTGGGTAATTCATTGCTTATCCGCGTTTTCTTGTGGTGTCTAAGGCGAGTGTGTCTAAGGCTAGTGGTTTTTAATTAGGCCCACTACTTACGTAGTGGAGTACCTTCCCATTTACCTGGCACTTACCTGGCCACAGGGGAACAAAGAGGCAGTGGAGGATTCTATCCTGCGACTTGTCTTTTGGCAGTTAGGAGCGGTCTAGAGCCGGACCTAGGTGACCACTAGATTCTAGGGTTTGTGTGCTGCATTTGTTGTGTCGCATCATTTTTTTCAAAAATCTGTCCCTTTTTCAAAGCAAACACCGCATTCATTCATACCCCCAATTATAAGTCAGCGCTGCCACTTGTACTAACCCTTTTTAGTACAAGATAGGCTGGACACGGGATTCTAGTGCCCGTTAAGTCCGCGTTTCCTTGATCGACCCTAAAAGTCGGTATTTCTACATTTACCCTTTCTTTTACCCACCACCACACCCACATCGATGGATCCACCTCCATCGAACTTCTTTTCTACTACTCTGCTGCCGTCCGTTGGTGCGTAGAATCCACCTCGCATCTCTCTTCAAGAGAGGTGCTATCCTACACGAGGCCCACTTTCCACCTGTCTTTCCATTCCACCAGCCAACGGGGAAAATTTTCAGATTAAATCCCAATACATCAACCTTCTACCAAAATTTCACGGTCTCGAGTCTGAGGACGCATACGTGTTTATCACGAAATTTGAAAATGTATGCGCAATGATGGGTACCTCACAGCTTTCTGTGGATGCTATGCGTTTTCGTCTTCTCCCATTCACTTTGTGCGATTTAGCCGAGAAGTGGCTATATAACACTACCGCACATTCCATTTCAAATTGGGAAGAATTCGTCAAAGCATTCCTTAAGAAATTTTACCTACATTAAAAGACAGCTCGAGTCCGTAGCGAAATCTATCAATTCACCCAGCTTCCGAATGAAACATTTTCAAAATGTCTTGAACGTTTCAAGGATCTGTTAGTCCAATGTCCATATCACGGCATCCCGAGATGGGAACTGTGCTGAATCATTTATGAGGGCATTAATCCTAACACAAGACAGTCTCTTGAATCCATGTGTCAAGGCAATTTTATGACCAAAGATGATGGGGAAGCATGGAACTTTCTAGAAGATTTCGCTGAAAAATCTTTACAGTGGGAGGGTGTGAGTCAATCGTCTAGGGATGGCAATGATGTTTCCATAGGAATTAGAGCTTAAATTTCAGCTTTACACAAGAAATTCGATGCTATGGAAAACAAATTTTTAGCCGCCGCCCTAAATCAAATGTCACTCTCCAAAACTGTATGTGGCTGCTGTTCTGATCCATCACATCTCACGGAAGAATGTCCACGAAATTCTCTGTTTCAAGGTCATGAGCATATCAATTCTGCTTGCCAACAAAGACCTGGAAACGACCCATTTTCTTCCACATATAATCAGGGTTGGAGGAATCACCCTAACTTTGCTTGTAACCAATCACAATCTCAAAACACGATTCCAACCCAACACAAGTTCCAAAGGGTCCCTTCACCACAACAGCAGCCACCACTTCAATTGAGTCAGCACCCCTTCCAATCACAAAACTTCCAAAATCCGGCCAACACTTTTGCACCACATGAAAACTCTTTGCAATTGACCGGTACAGATAATACCTCTGCACTAGCACAAACCTTAGATACTTTCATGAAACAATCCATCCAAGGGACGGCAAGTTTGCAATCTTCCGTCGAGAATGTGATGAAGATCATTATCTCTCAAAATGAGAACATCAAATCGATGGAAGAACAAATTGCACAACTAAAAGCCGAAATGCGTGCAAGAGAGAAAGGGAAACTTCCAGCTCAACCTTTACCCAATCCTGGCTATTCACATCATGTGGATGCACTCACGTTGAGATCTGGAAGAGTGCTTGACCATCACCTTGGGGAAGAGTTTGATGATACTGATAAATCAATCAATAACACCCCGGCTAAGACCTTTCCTCACACACACACTTCTAGTTCTGATCCTAGTTCTTCTACCCTACCACCTTCTTCCGAGCCTATTCTCCATTTCCCTAAAGGCTCGCCACTACAGCCCACCTCTTTTACCCCTCCACGGACGATCCCCACTTCTATTCTGGGATCGGTTCCACACACACTTCCTTCTCCTATGATGGACCCAGCGCTTATTGCTAAAGCACCTTATCCTAATCGGTTAAGGGCTAACACACCAAGTCCACATATGGAGAAGATCACTGAGATGTTTAAACAGGTTAACATCAATATCCCTCTTCTAGATGCTATCCAACAAGTCCCTGCATATGGGAAAGTTCTTAAAGACTTTTGCACTAGAAAGAGGAAGAAACAAATGCCCAAGAAGATATTCATGGCAAAAACAGTAGACACAGCTTTCCCCCAGCAATTACCGAGGAAACGTAAGGATCCTGGCTATCCTACGATTTCCATCTCTATTGGGGAGAAACACATTAACCGTGCTCTACTAGATCTTGGGGCAAGTGTTAACCTGCTTCCTTTCTTAGTTTATGAACAGTTAGGGATCGGAGAGTTGAAACCATCTCCTTGCACTCTCCCGATGGCTGACCGATCAATCACCAGACCTAGGGGTGAACTAGAGGATGTGTTAATAAAAATCGGGGAATTTATCTTCCCTGTGGACTTTATTGTAATTGATACACAGCCTGTAGCGAACCCACGGAATCAAATTCCGGTGATTTTAGGTCGCCCCTTTTTGGCCACTTCCAATGCTATTATCAACTGTCGTAACGGTTCTATGACCCTATCTTTCGGGAATAGGTCAATAGAACTGAACATTTACAAGTTGGGAAGTGTACCCTCCGAACCTACTGCTCAGGTCTGTTCTGTCGACTTAATGGATGTCGACAGCAGCGAATTAGATGATCCTCATAATACTGATCTTGACTCTTTTCATACGTTATTGTTTGACCCAACTATGTATCATACACATACGGACTCTTTCACCGAGATGTCCTGGTCAACAATGAACACTGATTATGAACTGCTTTTAGAGTCTGAAGATCACCCCGCACTTTGTGATGACATTATTCTTCGGGGTATTGATGAAACTTTTGAGGAGATCTTCGCTGATGAACTCCCATTTCTGAATAACACGGGTGTTGAGATGAATCAGGTTCCACTCACTGAAATTGAACCTCCACCCCTTCTTCTGAACTGTAAAAAGAATTCGAGTAATCCATCACATTCACTGCATCGTCTCTCCAAAACGAGACGCACACACATTCTATTCCACCACTTAACCTTTCCCCACTTCTTCTTCCACCAACCAGAGCACTGTATTGATAAAAATTTTGAATGGTTGGTGTTGACATTCGGTCTTTGCAAAGCTTGGCATCGACCACTGATTCTTGACCCCCTCATGTGATTTTCAAAGATTAACATTGCTTAAGTTTAGAGGGCAATTTTTTTCTGGCTCTTGAAAACAAAAGAAAATTTTTACAAAATTTTGAGCCAAAAATAAGTTTGGGGGAGGTTCTTCACTTATATATTTTGCCCCCACTAATAAATTCCTCCCAAGCTTACAGGTTTTTCGAGATTTAGCAGATGGCAACAGTGAGGACACTGTTGAAAACAAGTTTGGGGGAGGTTTGTGCTTATTTTCGCATCATTTGCATATCATTTGCATAAGCACAAAAACATATTTTCGAAAACCTATAAAAATTTAAAAATTTTCAAGAGATAAAAATATTTTTGTACATAAATAAGATAATAAAAGATTAGATAGTGAAAAATTACATCCATGAGATTAGAAAAATTTAAGAAAACTAAGAACATTAGAAGTTTTCTTATACGAACTAGTAATAAGTAGTTATGAGCCGTTGTACCAAGGGTTAGTAAGATGAAGGACGTCACTAATCTGAGGATAAAAATAAGTCTGAAAAATAGTTTCTATTCTGGAAGCCAAACATTTTGAACGTTGATACCCTGCTATTCGCACTTACACACGTCTTGAAGCCTGGGATAGTAGAGGATACCTTGAAATGCTCTTGTCTTAAAGCCGATGTATGAAGGAAATAAAAAAAATGAATAAAATATAAAGTGGTGAGAAAAATGGACACTGGTTTTATTATCACCGAGGGCAATAAAAAATATATAGCGAGGGTGCCTCTTCACCTAGTGCCCTAAGGCCAACTGTTCTGGGAGTTACTGCTATGCCTGAGGTGGTGCAAGACGAGGAAAAACACCAAATAAGCAAGCACATGAGTAATCGGTCAGTTAGTACCTCAAGAAGTATTAACGGTCGCATGAAAGTGTGTGAGCAAATTCAGCTAAATATTCATTAATTAAAAAGTACTGAGGCTGATGGGCAAGAGTATGATAACTTGAATTGAATTCTCCGGGTGTAGGGATGTCCTTTACACACACGCATGGTGATATGATCGGTGTTTGGAAGAAAGATGGGAATGAAGAATAAGACGATGTTTTATTGAGGGAGGACGTGATTTCTAACATTTTTTCATGACCATTAAGATAGGGCTCATGACAACCGAAAAGCTAGCTTAGTTGGAAACCCTAATTTTCGAAGCTTTTCTTTTACAATTCTTTTCTTTAAATGTAATATTCATGATCTTCCTTTTATTATTGGATTTTGTGGGTGCAATCCGCTGAAAACCCTCAGGAGACAACACTCCTCCTACTAGGGACACCTAGAGGTTTAAAGGCTTGTTGCACGTGCTCAGTGCAATCGTGTTGCCTACGAAAGTGTGCTAGTTAGTTTTTCTCTTTCTTTATTTTCTCCTTCTCTTTTTAATAAAACATTCGCTCGAGACGATCGAAATTAAGTTTGGGGGTATTTGATTAGTCGAAAATATTGTATATTTTAGCCGGCAATTTCCTCATCATTTGCACTCATTTAGAAGTGTACGGTATTCATATTTCACATATTAGCAAAACAGTCACAGATTATCAGATTACATGTATTAGACCTTAAAACCGGCATTTCTAGGGAAATTGATTGTTAGTTATATGTATGCCCTAGAGGCCATTACTATACATAGGATGTATATTGTAGTGGATGCTGGGACATATATAGGGAGGACTTTCTTGCTCGACATGATAGTATGCTATCTGGTTGATCTTTACCTTAACGTGTATACTGATTGTCTCTATGTTACATGTTGGTAAAGCCCTTAGGATCTGTACTTGACTACCTGGAATATGATGCGGATCATACTAGTGGGGACATGGTAGTCCATAAGTACATCCTTCAAAGTCCCTAGTCGTGGGTGTATCGAGACGGGGCATCGATATACCAGAGTAGACTAGCGTATACCTTCTCGACCCATATAGATGGGCGATGGATGATCCCATATCCATCGGTGTTTGACATCAGAGATGATATACGGGTGCTCAGTAGAGACTGGGTACACTGGACGGACTCGCCGAGAACTCCCAGATGGTATTATACCTCACGTCAGATGGCAGTTCTCTGGTGACACTGGTACAGAGTAGTCTGTTGACCCGAGATCGTCATAGAGTCTTGTGTGGTTCCCACTGTGCTTTGATTTCCATCTTACCACGTCCAAGAGGGCGTGCAAAACGGTGGTTTTTGGGTACAGTCCCGAGTCACATGGAGGCAATGAGCGATAGGAGGGGATTCGTCTCTCCCGGTATAGGGAGTTGATGTTGTGCTGTGTTCGATTGGCTATAACAGGAAATCCCTGGCCAGGGTTGCTGAGATTTACTGGTAAGTGTTACCAGTAGTTTCTCGAATGGTTATAGACCTCATATCGACACGACTTATTGAGCTATTGGGGTCTGACGTTTACCACCCCTAGGCGAGATATGCGACATATCAGACGATCAGACCGGACTG
This sequence comes from Agapanthus africanus, assembly GCA_030015575.1. Lineage (NCBI taxonomy): Eukaryota > Viridiplantae > Streptophyta > Magnoliopsida > Asparagales > Amaryllidaceae > Agapanthus > Agapanthus africanus. The sequence goes on along the minus strand of CM057340.1, from coordinate 579,878,515 downwards.
TACGGTAGTGTTACTGGTCGGATTCACTGGAGTGTGAGCGGGCTTGCTCGTCGATCTTCAGATCGCTCAATACCCGGGTGGCCGTTACGTTTAGCAGACCGCTTGCGGCTTGTGGGTGTTTGATATGATCATCGCCTGCTGCCGGCGTATTGACGAGTCTTTAGAGTCCTACACAGAGGTTTCCTGGCTCAAGCGAAACGAAATAGGAGCGCATATGAGATATGTGCGGGACCGAGAATAATGCGTGTATGTGATACCGTATTCTATTCTCGCGATGAATGTATCGAATGGTTGTATGCGATATAACCTAGTTATCAATTCAAGCGTTGATTCGATAAGCCGATACATTGTATACTAGTCGGTTGTGTGCGACATGACCGGATCATTGAATCAAGTGTTGATTTAATGATTTAATGTATAATAATATATTTGATATATTACTTTGCATTAACTAGTATCGGTTCACTTTAAAATGGATTTTCTCGCTCGGATGTGCGCATTACATATGCGATATGATTTTGTGCACTTGCTTGTATCATGTTTGATGATGCATGCTTTTTGGTTAAGTGTAAAGTATTAAACCTTGGTTAATGAAATGGTTAGGGTTTATAATTTAGTTATTCATTTATCTTATTTAGTTATCCATTTATTTTTGATAAATGAATAAAAGAAAGAGAAAAGTATGGTGGCTTCTTTTGTTGTTTTGTTAAAACTTCATGAAGCTTTGACTTAGTCCACTATTCTTATCTCATCCTTAACCCTAACCATACCACTCAACCATGATTAATTCTCTACACTAAACCATGGTTCTAAGATGATAAGAATGTATTATTCTTTTCTTTTTAGAATTATCTTATCATAAGCTTCTTCTTCTTCTTCCTTGACTTCAAGAAGAAAAGCTTCACCTCCATCAATGGTGATTGATGCATATGAGTGAGAAATCCAATTCTAAAGTCTACCCACTTCCTATTTCTTCATCCTCTACCTCTTGCCAAGTAGTAGAGTGTGTTTACTTCACAAGTTTCTTGACTTGGTGAAGTTGTGAGCTTGATCTAGCGATGCTTCGACGTAGATCATCTTCGGCATGGACATCGACGACCTAGCTTGCCCATTCTCCGACGAAGCCGATCCTAGAGCCCGGATTTGATTTGGACAGCGGAGACGACCTCGTTGCGGAGCCGTGGAGGTGGAGGACCGGATCTACAAAGGTTGTATTTCCGTATTCCCTTAGTTAATTGTTAACTAGTTCTTTTTCGCCTAGACATCTAGTTATCGATCCGTAGTTTAGGGTTTGTAGGCACCATAATTTTTGAAATTGCCATGGTTGATGGCTTGGGAGACCTCACTAGAGTGCCTAGGAACCCTACAGTGGTATCAGAGCCTAGCTAGAGCCTTAGGCGAAGTCCAGACGGAATTCGAAGTCCGAACGAACCCGGAACCCCAAAACAAATATGCTCTCTGTACTTTTTTCAAAACAGTGCATTTTTCCACATTAAAAATATTCAGAAAAACATGCAGGAAAATCTAAGAGTAACTGTGAAATTCGTAGCCCTAATTCCATTAGAGCGCCGCGCTTCCGCGGCACGAGCATGGCTCGTGCGGCGGAAGCGCGGCCGTTTTGTCGTTTTCTGTGGGTACGTTTGCACAGTAACTCCTATTTAACTGTGCTGAGTTCTCTGGATATTTTTAAAATTTTATTCAAGTGTTGAATAATCTGGAATGTTTTGGAGCTTCGATGATTCGATCGGGTTTATCAAATTTTGTCTGTGTGGCTTTCCGGATAAATTTTAGAATATGTTAAAAAGTTCGACCGGATATAAATACCCAATTTTTCCTCTGTCGGGAAATTTCCAAGTGTTGGATTTTTCCGTAGTTTAACGACGTTCTAAGTAGTGCAAGTAACGCGATGGTCCCTCTAGAAGACACAAACCTTAACTCGATTATGTGACCGTCTTGAACTGCCCTTTGAACCTTCGGGTTTGGGGCAGTACGGCGTGCCACATGTGAGGCGTTGGCTTGACCCTTCTACGGCTGGACCGTCGGTACTGAGGCACGAACTGAATGTTGTTAGACTTGTTTCATGTGTTGATCTGTATCGGGAAAACTTGGGTGTTAGAATGTTCGATCGGAAAGTTTAACATTTTCTATTTATCTGGAATGGGATACAATAATTGGAATTCACAAGTAGTTATGAGATAACTGAATGAATATTATAAACATAGCAGTTTAGTCTCACTTGATCGGTTGCCACGGAATTTTGATGTGATCAAAAGTCCGTCGCAATCACGTAGCGTACGCGGATACTCGCCGGATAAACTTAATAGACAGCTTCACTCCATAGCCCTGACCAAGTGACTGTAGGAGAACCCCGTCGCCGAAAGCATCCGTCCGGGTGCTCGCGGTGGCGGTGTTCCGCCTTGGTGCACTTCGTCGACGGTATCGGGGGTGCAGCCGTCTACTGAAGTTTGCGACGAGTATTCGATCAGGATGTCGGGAATCTTGTTGAATTGCCCGACTTGATATTGAAAAGAGTTTTCGATTTTGAGACTAAAATGCGGGGTTTATAATTGTTAGGCATGCGATGTCTAAGTAATTCATTTGGTCAGGCATGTGATGTCTGAGATGGTTGCGGATTCCAACTGTTGTAGTTTTACACTTTCTTTTCTGTGACCGTAAGTGTAATATGTGATATCGCCGGTTTCGTTGCTATATGTCAACGACAATTGGGATGGACATATTTACTTACGTTGATGACATGTGATGTTATGTGTTGCTGGATATGTTATATTGGATCGTCGTGTTTGAATAGCCGGGGGTTTTTATGTGAGATGAGTGTTTTTCATTTTCATTCATGTAAAAACTTGTATGTAATATTCTTTTATTGGGGCGCTTCCAGGCTGCGGAAGTTGTCACCTGTTGTATATTATTTACTTTTCCGCACTAGGATAGACCCAAGGAGGAGGGCACAAGTAACCGGGTTCTGGAGTCCAGTGGGAGACCAACTCGAGGAGTCGAGTCCGGGTCTCCTAACTCTAGAATTGGTAGGGTTGCTTGCCGCTCTCGTAGGGGTCTAGGGGTGTGGGTTTGGCTATTCATCACGACCGTGGAATCCGTGTTTTATACTGGCTCGTATTGAAAACACGGACGTCCTAGTATATCCAATATTTCATATGTTTCTTCTGCTGCGATATCTGTGATGTGATCATGTGATGTTCTGTGATAGATACAGTATATAGTATATATGATATATTATATAGGCGTTACTTATGTTTTACACCCGCGCTAGCCCTGCCCCGCTCTGCCGTTAGTTACCTAACCTAACGGTGCACGAGGGGACATCGAGGCGAATGCGGATGGCATAAGTGTACGTCGTATTTATCTGTGATGTTTAGGTACTTAAATGATGGGACTTCATTAATGTGATTAATGAAATAAAAGAAACCTAAGATGTTGTAGAATCGAATTTCAAAATAAAACAGGTAGCTACAGTTCTTGCTTTGCACAGCGGTATATGTGATATATCCTGCACCTTATTCGATGAGGAAAGGACCGAGATCCCTTCACCGGGAGTGACTCCTTTAGCAATAACTGGCAGATGCTACACACTCGGTTTGTTTTTTGATTGCTTTTAAGTGTTTTTGCTTTGCACAATGATATATATGATATATCCCGCACCTCATTCGACGAGGAAAGGACCGACGGTCCCTTCACCGGGAGTGACTCCTTTAGCAAAACTAGAAAAGCCTCAAAAACACTCCATTTCAAAATTCATTCGATCCTACAACGATATCAAGTTCATTACGCAATAGGTTTTCAGAAAAACCTGTCGTAGCCCTCCGTCATTTCAGATAAGTGCTGTTTAGTATTCGTGCTGCGTTTGTTGACCTCCGTCAAGGCGCAGTGTGCGGTAACTAACCAGTATTTATCTGCTTATGCATATGATGCAGATTGAGTTAGGGTAGTCGTGCGGCCTTGTTGACCTCCGTCAAGGGTCGTGCGGGTGGGTTTAATTCGATCAAGAAATGACGGGTTGAACTTGACTAGTAGCCTATGGTTTGTTGACCTCCGTCAAGGTCATAGGGTGCTAGGGGCAAAACATTATCGGGAATTTCAAGAGTTGAAATTTGCAATGATATTGCATACCTTCTATGAGATAGTTAGATCCCGATACCCGCTGCGAGTAAGTGTTACTCCTGGGAGAGTTTTATACATTACAATTAGCCGATCGAGTAGGTGTCTAGAAAGGTGTCAACGGGGTTACGCCTCTGGGAAAACGAGGTTTACATTAATTAGGTTCGTGCGAAAGCACGGGGGACCTCCCTCAAAGTACCGACACTGGCCTGGCTGAAAGATTGGCGAACTTGTAGTGTGTAATTAATCCCGGCTAGTCTTTCCTTTTAGGGTTTGAAGGAAGATTTGATAAAAAGCAGTGGGAGCCATCCTGATTAGATAAAATAATAACCAATCTATTCTTGACAGAGCGCACGCTGAGTGTTTTCTTCTCTCTCTCTCCTGGTAGCGACCATATCACGCCTTAATCAAGATAATAATACGGATTATTGACCGAACCCGCTTGTTATACTGAGCTGGGGAACGTTGGTCCCGCTCCAACTTATAATTGTTATAAGACAGAGCAGGAAATTGGGGATTACCAGAATTCCCGTGCCGCCCAAACGAAGAGAGTGCATGCTGATGCATCATCTTCGGGTGTGTTCATTACAGAGAACTGTTTCTCAGTATCCTTTACGTCCTGGGTATGTGATACCAGATCAGGATCCCAGATATGTAATCTGTTACATAGGGCTACAGAAAGGTAGAGAACTGAGAACGGGTGATAAGTTTCATGAGGCAGAAAACGGGGCAAGTGTTGCAGCCAAGTCTGTCGGTCACTGTCACCCTGTATTACCAATACATTGATTCTGAACGAATGTTGTTAGATACCGAACCTGATATACCAAATCATATCACTCTCTTTGTTAGAAAAGAAAGGATATAATTTTGTATTGTTGGATAATGTTTTGAACATCTCCTATATCAAAAGTTGATCGGTTCAGGCACGTTATCTAAAAGCATTAATGTTCTAAATCAAACCACAGTTTTTTGTATACAGAACACACACAAGAGGAAGAGTTCAGAAATGAACGAATTCTTCTTAAGGTATTGTAGACTAGGTCAGATCAATGCGACCCGACTGGCTAGAGTTACATATAGATGTATATTTAAATCAGTTTGAATTTACATCTTGTGAAACTCGCCAGTCATGTCACAAAGATAAAATGACCATAGCTCTGTTTATTGGAAACAGAGAAAGAGTTAATGAACTCTTGGGATGATACATGTTGATGTATGTAAGGTCCCCTGTCTACACATGCCAGGACTGATTCTTTATACTTCATTATATTCTCTGATAATCTTTCAAGATTCAGACCTATGTTCCTGTTGAAACATGAGTCCGAACCTTTTTAGATATTCACAGAATATAAGTTAGAAGTAGAGAACCAATACTGGTATAAGTATTATGTCCTTTGATATGATCAGGGAGGAGAATACTTGAGCACGGAAATACTGGACTATTCTAAAGGAGAATGAGATTCTCTCTCAGCATTACTCCTCTGTATACACCATAGCACAATGGTATATCGGGGCGGAGCAATCGCACCCTATTTGATATGGTGTGCTCTATGATGAGTAATACTGAGTTACCCGTTTCCTTTTTGGGAGTTATGCGCTTGAGAAGCTGCATACCTATTGAATAGGTTCGAATCAAATCAGTATCCTACCATTTCATATGTGATATGGAAAGGGAAGAGCCCATGTCTTAAGCCAGTTAAGATTTGGGGTTGTCCGGCCTATGTCTGAAAGCAAAATCCGGACAAGCTCGAGGCAAGGACTGTAATGTAGAACTGGAAAGGTTCCAGCTATACAAACTACAGCAGATGATTTGATAGAACCAAAGGATTCAGTAGATTCCAACGAACCTCAGCCTCTCCGCCGATCTAGTAGAGTTCCTCACCCACCTGAGAGATACTTCGGTTTCTCTATGACAGTGGGAGCGAGGATTGCATCATGAGATGATGACCCAACTAGCTTCGAGCTGGCCATCAGGAGTAAGACTCTGTAAGAATGGCTGGATGCTTATCGATCTGAGATGGAATCCTTATACACCAGCAAAGTATGGACTTTGGCTGCTATATCTGAAGGGTTAAATCCCCATCAGGAGCAAGTATATCTTGAGAAGATTACTTGGTGTAGATGGAAAAGTTGAGACTTTCAAAGCTAGACTTGTTAAAAGTGTGCATCATTGACCAGGTATGGATCATCATGATGAAACCTTTTCAAGTGACTATGCTTAAGTCCATCCAGATCCTACTTACCACGGCTACATACCATGACTACGATATCTGGTGGTTGGGTGTCTTGACTGCTTTTCTAAATGATGATTTAGAAGAGAGCGTCTATAAGTACACAGCCAGAGGGCTTCGTAGACAGTGGGAGCAGCGGAAACGTGTGCAAGATGCTTTATAGGATAAAGCAGGCATCGCGGAGTTGGAACATCTGTTTTGATGGATAAGTCAAAGAGTTTGACATCATCAAAATGGTAGATGAACCTTGTATAAATAAAAGGTAGTAGGGAGTATGGTGACGATCCTCGTAGAGTACGTGGATGACATACTCTTGATAGGGAAGTAGTTTCCTATGCTACGCTCGATCAATCTCCGCTTATCACAATGATTCTCCATATAGGATCAAAGTGATACCTACTAAATCCTGGATTTTGGATCTATGAGATAGATCTAATTGGATGTTAGGTATCTCACTAGTAGTAGTGAGATGGTATCAATCGATCCAAGGGAAAATCACTGGAAGGGTTCCAGGGTGATAAAGAGGACTGAATGTCAGTCGCAGGCATTGTCTTTACCCTCAGTAAAGGGACGGTATGTTGGAAGAGTTCCAAGCTAGATACCGTGACATACTAAACGATAAAGGCAGGATACATCGCTACTTAAGATGCTACCAAAGAGGCTGTTTGGGTGTATATTGGTTCATGAGATGAACTATGTTCCTCCCATTGTGTGACAATGGAGTTGTGGCTTATGCCAATGAACGTCCGTCCCATCAGTGATCCAAACATATTCTAAGGCAGTGTCACCTGATCATGGAGATAGTTGATCTCCAGGGTGATCGAGGTTAGGAGAGTAGACTCAGAGGACAACACAGCGGATCCACTCACAAAGGCCTGTTCCCAGAGAGAGACACTTTTATGGGATGGTTGAGTATGAGATACTTCAAACCACTGCTACAGATGGCCCTAGTGCAAGTGGGAGATTGTTAGTTATATGTATGCCCTAGAGGCCATTACTATACATAGGATGTATATTGTAGTGGATGCTGGGACATATATAGGGAGGACTTTCTTGCTCGACATGATAGTATGCTATCTGGTTGATCTTTACCTTAACGTGTATACTGATTGTCTCTCTGTTACATGTTGGTAAAGCCCTTAGGATCTGTACTTGACTACCTGGACTATGATGCGGATCATACTAGTGGGGACATGGTAGTCCATAAGTACATCCTTCAAAGTCCCTAGTCGTGGGTGTATCGAGACGGGGCATCGATATACCAGAGTAGACTAGCGTATACCTTCTCGACCCATATAGATGGGCGATGGATGATCCCATATCCATCGGTGTTTGACATCAGAGATGATATACGGGTGCTCAGTAGAGACTGGGTACACTGGACGGACTCGCCGAGAACTCCCAGATGGTATTATACCTCACGTCAGATGGCAGTTCTCTGGTGACACTGGTACAGAGTAGTCTGTTGACCCGAGATCGTCATAGAGTCTTGTGTGGTTCCCACTGTGCTTTGATTTCCATCTTACCACGTCCAAGAGGGCGTGCAAAACGGTGGTTTTTGGGTACAGTCCCGAGTCACATGGAGGCAATGAGCGATAGGAGGGGATTCGTCTCTCCCGGTATAGGGAGTTGATGTTGTGCTGTGTTCGATTGGCTATAACAGGAAATCCCTGGCCAGGGTTGCTGAGATTTACTGGTAAGTGTTACCAGTAGTTTCTCGAATGGTTATAGACCTCATATCGACACGACTTATTGAGCTATTGGGGTCTGACGTTTACCACCCCTAGGCGAGATATGCGACATATCAGACGATCAGACCGGACTGTACGGTAGTGTTACTGGTCGGATTCACTGGAGTGTGAGCGGGCTTGCTCGTCGATCTTCAGATCGCTCAATACCCGGGTGGCCGTTACGTTTAGCAGACCGCTTGCGGCTTGTGGGTGTTTGATATGATCATCGCCTGCTGCCGGCGTATTGACGAGTCTTTAGAGTCCTACACAGAGGTTTCCTGGCTCAAGCGAAACGAAATAGGAGCGCATATGAGATATGTGCGGGACCGAGAATAATGCGTGTATGTGATACCGTATTCTATTCTCGCGATGAATGTATCGAATGGTTGTATGCGATATAACCTAGTTATCAATTCAAGCGTTGATTCGATAAGCCGATACATTGTATACTAGTCGGTTGTGTGCGACATGACCGGATCATTGAATCAAGTGTTGATTTAATGATTTAATGTATAATAATATATTTGATATATTACTTTGCATTAACTAGTATCGGTTCACTTTAAAATGGATTTTCTCGCTCGGATGTGCGCATTACATATGCGATATGATTTTGTGCACTTGCTTGTATCATGTTTGATGATGCATGCTTTTTGGTTAAGTGTAAAGTATTAAACCTTGGTTAATGAAATGGTTAGGGTTTATAATTTAGTTATTCATTTATCTTATTTAGTTATCCATTTATTTTTGATAAATGAATAAAAGAAAGAGAAAAGTATGGTGGCTTCTTTTGTTGTTTTGTTAAAACTTCATGAAGCTTTGACTTAGTCCACTATTCTTATCTCATCCTTAACCCTAACCATACCACTCAACCATGATTAATTCTCTACACTAAACCATGGTTCTAAGATGATAAGAATGTATTATTCTTTTCTTTTTAGAATTATCTTATCATAAGCTTCTTCTTCTTCTTCCTTGACTTCAAGAAGAAAAGCTTCACCTCCATCAATGGTGATTGATGCATATGAGTGAGAAATCCAATTCTAAAGTCTACCCACTTCCTATTTCTTCATCCTCTACCTCTTGCCAAGTAGTAGAGTGTGTTTACTTCACAAGTTTCTTGACTTGGTGAAGTTGTGAGCTTGATCTAGCGATGCTTCGACGTAGATCATCTTCGGCATGGACATCGACGACCTAGCTTGCCCATTCTCCGACGAAGCCGATCCTAGAGCCCAGATTTGATTTGGACAGCGGAGACGACCTCGTTGCGGAGCCGTGGAGGTGGAGGACCGGATCTACAAAGGTTGTATTTCCGTATTCCCTTAGTTAATTGTTAACTAGTTCTTTTTCGCCTAGACATCTAGTTATCGATCCGTAGTTTAGGGTTTGTAGGCACCATAATTTTTGAAATTGCCATGGTTGATGGCTTGGGAGACCTCACTAGAGTGCCTAGGAACCCTACATTGATTGCATTGCATGGCATCGCAATATTTCTATATGTCGAAACCCGTATTTTGAAGTCTGTGCAGGAAACTAGAAGCGTGCTCGAATCAACGCTGCTCAAAAGATACGCCAACTCACTAACTTCAGATCTGGTATCAATCCAAAGGAGCAATCACAAATTAACACATCATAGAAAAGCCCAAACTCCAGTACAAAGACACACCAGAAGACCCAAAGCCCAAGCTCTTCAAAGTGCCGCGGATCCGCGGCAATGGCTTGCTTGTGCCGCGGATCCGCGGTGGGACAAGGGATTCAGACACTAAATTTTGGTCTACAATGCTTCATTAAGGGCCCACTTCTCAGAAATATATCTCAAGTTCCAGAATACTCCAGGGGTTTCTGCCAGATCAGCAAACTAGGGTTTCCAAGCCTAATTAAACCTAGCTTAAACCCTAAGCTAGCTCTTAACAAACTCTTTCTAGAAACTCCTCAACAAACTTTTGGAGGGAATTGTAATTTCAAACCTAGACCTAGGGTTTGGGAAGTCTATAAATAGAAGCCTAAACCTAGGATTAAAGAGATACTTGATACTATATACTTGATACTTGGATCCATTATCCAAGACTTAGATACTTCTTCATTTTACCCCCTTCATCTTCTTCTTCCACAAGTCTAGTGACAGGACTTGTGTGAAACCCTAACCCTAATTCCAATCAAAATCAAGATCCCGAGTACCCATTAAGAAAGAAGCCCTACAACCTTTAGGAGCGGAGCCGATCTTCAACGGAGCAAGCAATCCGAGCCGATCCACGACTCATGAAGCCGAGCGACGCCCGATCAACAATCTAGATTCTTCCTCTTGTAGTTCTTGAAGCGAATGTAATCAAAATTGTTGAGATAAATAAAGGTGATATTCTTTTATCTTGTTTTCTTTAAATTCTGCATCATGATATCTTTACAATTCGTAAATATTTTCTGTGGTGATGTGTAAATAAAACTCCGCTCGTCAAGGAGTCGAGACGGTCAATAGAATGATGATGTAACATAGCTTTAATCGATTCTTGATTCCTACGAGTTTTGTAAACCCTAGCAAGTTCAAGAACCGACAACCCATTTCGTTACGATGCTTTCTTGAATGATATCGCTCGAAATTGGGGAGTTAGGATCGTTTCTTGAAATTGCTAGAGGCTAGAATGTGAATGATATCGACAAAAGAACAAGAGATAAGATGAAACCCTAGTTTCACGAGAAAGCCCTAACTCTCGTCGATGATCATCGATCTAGTATCAATCCTTCGAAGGACAAGAACACGAAATCTTTAGATTACATCACGTCTATCGATCCGATCGATTCCTACGAACCTCTTTTAGATTCTTGACTGTTGATTGGAAATATTATCGAAACCCAATTCTTGATTGTTTATCAGTTTCTTGATTCTTGATTAAACATCGTGACACCTGAATCAATTGATAAATTCTTGAATCATGTTTTCTTTTCTTTTCAATTAACTTTTCAATTCAAACGAAGCAAATATAAAAACGAATCGTGCAATCCCTGTGGACGATCCGCACTCACTTACAATCTACATCCGACACCGTAGTTGATTGCGGTCAAATAATTTTTGGTTGTGATTTCTTTACGATTTTACATACTACACAACAAGAATTTCTTTTCAATCAGTCATAGACAAAGCCTACCAAGATGGGGCTTACTTGCTCATGGATATGCACGGCGAAAGACCCTTTCGGCCAATAAACGGCCAGTTCCTGAAAAAATACTACGCCTGACGAGTCACGAACCAGATTAATGATAGATGACGACGCATATGTCCGCTCGCTATCTTCCTGAGTCCAAACTCTATAAGTAGTGCCCAACGAAATCTAGCCTCCAAGGCTACGGGCCGAGATGTCCTAAAACTAACAACGGACCGAAATGTCCTAAAACTAATTACGGACCGAGATGTCCTAAAACTAACAATGGACAGTAATGTCCTCAAACTAACTACTGACCGAAATGTCTTTAAACTACTGCAAACCGCAGTATCCAAGGGCTGACACAAAAAAAAAGCGGTACGTCCTTAAGCGAAATGGGCACGGATGAAAACCCGAAAGGTCTCCGTGAGTAAAAACAGCAGGGCTACCGGTGAGTTTGTGAAAACCCGAATGGGCGCAATCTCGTTAAAAGACACTTGGAAGGTCCTCTCGACCTTGTAAGGAGAAAATACCTGCGTGAGATACTTACGACTCACAAGGGAGCAACACACTTAGGGAGCCTCACGATTCCTAAGAAAAAAAATACTTAAGAGATCCTCACGACTCGTAAGGAGAATTCCCCCTATGAGACCCTCACGGCTCATAGGATTCGAAAGCCTTAAGCTATAGGGACCTAAACATGTTCTTAAGCCATCACATTTCCCAAACTGCCCTATAAGCGGTTCAATATTGATCCTTGCATACAATCCACGGGCACGAAAAAACATCACTACCCCACCAAGTTCCGCCAATGGCGTGAAATCCCCCTATTCGGTGAACAACACTTGTAAGTCCTCTCGATTTACAAGAAGAAAACACTCTTGTAAGATCCTTACGACTTATAAGATTACATGCACTTAAGGATCCTCATGATTCTTAAGGAGAAATCGCACCTATGAGATCCTCACGAAGCGTAGGGAGAAATATCTTTATGAGACCCTTACGGCTCATGAAGTCAGAAGCCTCAATCGACAGGATCCTAATCCTGTTCGCTAAGCCACCTTTGTTCGGCATCGACAAAGGCAAATGATGATTCGCTCCTGGCAATGTCTCAGTGGTAGCGATGCTGATGCCTAAATCGGTATCAAATTCCAAGTCCTTTCACGGAAAATGATGATTCGCTCCTGGTAATATTCCAGTCGCAGTGATACTGATGCTAAGATTGGCATCAGATCCCAAGCTCCATACTCGCAGCGAAAAGTCGGCGAGCTATAAATGCATATGAAATAGCCGAAATGATAGGGTAACTAGCAACAAAATCAGCAAGTAAAATATATGCAAACAAAAACAGCCGAAATGATTGAGCAGCTCGCAATAAAAGGCAGCGAGTAAAAAGAAAAATAGCCGAAATGATTGGGCACCGCGAAAAATAGCCAAAAATATTGGGCAATCGCGACTTTTGCAATATAAAAAGCTGAAATGATAGAGTATCGCGAAAAGAAATTAAAAAAATAAAAGAATGAAACTTTTGCCCTACAGGTAAGTCCACACTGACCCCTGTATACAATCCATGGGCATAAACGGAAGGGAACTGTATTTCCTCACCAGACTCTGTCAAAAGGAGGGTCGGATCTTGACGGCAACGTCTGCATCCTAAAAGAGCAACACGGCGTTCTTTCTCAACTCCGCCAGGATGAAAATGTAACGTCAACAACTGACTTCAAGGTCGCAACGAAGTGGAGCCATGGCAAAGCCCCTGATTCTAAATCTCGACAAGCAAAATCTACAGCCTAGAGACCAACAAAGGAGTTCTTTCTCACGCCAGCAGGCACAGACGCAATGCCACTAATCGGAGCCACAGCAAAGCCTCCAGTTCCGAGACTCCATGGTCCACAAACAACCTAGAGTCAACCCTTGACCTCCCTGTCGTAAAGCAATGCTTCCACACGGATACATGTCAACTCCTGACCTCCCTGTCGTCAAGCAACGCTTCGACACGGATACATGTCAAACCCTTGACCTCCCTGTCGTAAAGCAATGCTTCGACTCAGATACATGTCAACCACTGACCTCCTTATCGTAAAGCAACGCTTCGACACGGATACATGTCAACCCTTGACCTCCCTGTCATAAAGCAACGTTTCGACTTGGATACATGTCAACCCATGACCTCCTTGTCGTAAAGCAACGCTTCGACACGGATACATGTCAACTCCTGACCTCCTTGTCGTCAAGCAAGGCTTTGACACGGATACATGTCAACTCCTGACCTCCCTGTCATCAAGAAACGCTTCGACTCGGATACATGTCAACCCCTGACCTCCTTGTCGTAAAGCAACGCTTCAACTCGGATACATGTCAACCCCTGACCTCCTTATCGTAAAGCAACGCTTCGACACGGATACATGTCAACCCTTGACCTCCCTGTCATCAAGCAACGCTTCGACTCGGATACATGTCAACCCTTAACCTCCTTGTCGTAAAGCAATGCTTAGTCTCGGATGCATGTCAACCCCTGACCTCCCTATCGTAAAGCAACGCTTCGACTCGGATACATGTCAACCCCTGACCTCCTTGTCGTAAAGCAATGCTTCGACATGGATACATGTCAACCCGTGACCTCCTTGTCGTCAAGCAACGCTTCGACTCGGATACATGTCAACCCCTGACCTCCCCGTCATCAAGCAACGCTTCGACTCGGATACATGTCAACCCCTGAACTCTCTGTCGTCAAGCAACGCTTCGACTCGGATACATGTTAACCCCTGACCTCCCTGTCGTAAAGCAACGCTTCGACTCGGATACATGTCAACTCCTAACCCCCCTGCTGGTGCAATGCTCCGTCTCGGAAATACATCAACCCATGATTCCCCTGTAGTAAAGCAATGCTTCGACTCGGAAACAAATCAACATATAAACCTAACAACCCATAAAAAGAAAGTTCTCTTCTGAGATCCCTTCCGACTCTCACAAGAAAAAGCACTTAGGAGTCCTCACGGACCCTAAGTAGAAATTGCACCTATGAGATCCTCCCGACTCATAGGGAGAAAAATCTTTATGAGATCCTCACGGCTCATAAAGTTGAAAAGTCTTAGGTGGTAAATCCTAACCCTGTCGCCTAAGCCATCACTACCCTGCAAAAAGATCCAGATAAAGTACATATAGACCACATCCATCAGAGATACATGCAAGCACGAGATAAAAAAAATAATATATGTCTTTTATTCATGAATTCAAAGTGAATACAAGATACATATCGTAAAAAGAATCAAAATGCATACAAAATACCCTCTCATTCAGGAGTGGATACAAGAAAAGAAAATTTTTACAAAAATTCTTTAAGCCGGCAGACGGCAAAATAAGCTCAATTCATCGCTCTTCCGCTGGGCCTCGGCTTCAAGCTAGGTTATCGCCACGAGACGGGTCTCCGCCAGAGACTGTTGAGCCTGATACGAGGCGAGACGAATCTCAAGCTCCTTTTTCGCAACTTTGTGAGCTTCGACCATCTCGCGGGTAAAGATAATGGATTTATCAACAGCCACCACCTCCCTGATAGCTTCTTGGAGCACCCGCCAAATTTCATATGCATGAGTGGTTTTGGTAGTGAGCTCAGCTTGAAGTTCCCCCAAAGCACTCGAGGCCAGTTCCCTTTCCGAGAATTTCCGGTTAAGCCTCTTCTCACATGATTGTAGATTTGCGGCACACTGTTCAATTAGCCCCCGCAAGCTCGTTTTTGCGGCCATGACCTCTGAAGGAAGGCGTGTGCACTCAAGACCATGTAAACAAGCCTCTACTCGATGATAAAACTCGATCCAGACATGCACCAATGTTTCATCATGGTAGGAGGAAAGAAAAGGCAGAGAAATGTTGGCTTCGGCAGCAAATTCTTCGGCTGTGATCGAGCTACCAGCACGAAGATCTTCGATGAAAACCGACAAGGAGTGAAGGCTTTGCTTCGCCATCCGTTCAAATGCGCGTAGGGCATAAGGGCCTGGTGGCATAATGATGCGAGACTCCAGCAGGATAAGAGCGGGCAAGGCTGTCAAGATCCATGAACAATCTATGAGATTTATGCCTAAAGAATATATAAAAAGACGTCAAAATCTTACTTACCCACGGTCATGCAAGGAGGATTGGACAGATCCCCAGGCCCGTCGAGGATCTCAACTTCGTCATCAGCTTTCAGAACTGCAGAAAACATATCAGCATCGTTATACGAAATAATAAAATACAATGAAGGGGTAAAATAACACCAACCTTGCCCAAAAGAGAGGACGATGCTTTCGGGGATATTGCATGTGGGGTGGCCATCTCGAGCAGACGTTGAAAGGACTTTCTGGGAGATAAATTCACGATGGACACCGCCAATCCTCGCAATTCTGAAAAGACAGAAAGAGTCAGATAATAAAGAGATTATTAAAGCAAGATAAAAAGACTGCCTTTGATACTCTTCCCACCTTGAGCCAGAGGGATAGCAGCTTCGGCAGCCACCTCTATTCCCTCAGGAACATCACCGGAGACATTTGCTGGTGTGAAAGCTTCCAGTTGGGGGCAACGGACGCCACTTCAGGCCCCAATGAAGGGACGGCGGTCTCATTTACCCGTTCCACAATCTCCAGGCCATCACCGGAAAGGTCCATTAAATTTACGGCCGGCAAGGGTACCACTTCCGGGAGAACGGACACCGGGGAAACACAAGCCACCGAAGGAAGCTCCGCGGCAGGAATAGCAACTGTAACGACCTCCTCCGCACCTACTGGTGTCTCATCGGGAATATTTACAGAGTCCACAGTCTGGACACAACTTGAG
Organism: Agapanthus africanus; assembly: GCA_030015575.1. NCBI lineage: Eukaryota > Viridiplantae > Streptophyta > Magnoliopsida > Asparagales > Amaryllidaceae > Agapanthus > Agapanthus africanus. The sequence continues at coordinate 579,862,480 of CM057340.1, read as the reverse complement.
CTCAGATTCTCTGCCATTGCTGAAGTCCCTACAAAGTTTTACGAAGATAAGAAGACATAAAAGGCGATACAAATTACTTGCCAAAGGAAAAATACAGAAATCATGCATACCGATACGCCAGGATGCCTCTAGTATGGCTTTTGCAAGCCGACGTTCCTTCCTGAGGAGGTGAGCTCGCCGGGGTTCAAATGTAGATTCATGGCCACCGGTCTTTAATGACAGCTCATCTTCGGAAACGACTGAGATAGGCTGCTTGAAGGCAATCTCGCCTTCCTGTTGTAGGGGACCTATAAATATTCTCCGTATTGATGGGGGATCTTCGTAAAATATAACGGGAGGATAAGGTTTCTTCGGGACACCCACATTCTCAGTTTCGTCCTGTGAGCATCTTATAGCCTCAGCCAATTGTGTGGCTTCCTCGGCAGACGAACCCGGAAAGAGAAGACCATCATCCGGCTCTTGCATGAATATAGGTTCGTCTTGGGCAACAACTTCAGGTTCAAGCAAGAGGTCGAGCAGACAGGTAACCTTCTTCTTCCTCCTTTTCAAGCCAGAGCTGACACTAGAGGAGGAGGATAGTTTCTTCCCCTTTGGTGCTTTGATACGGTGCTACCCAACCTCGCCTCCAGTAGCCTCTTTTGGCGGTGCTACCGATGATGACACTACCATTGACGACGACGCAACTGATGAAACTACTACTGGCGCCTTATCAGAAGTCATTGCCTGAGCTCTAGTGCGCATCAGCATACCGACTGTGGGAGGAATCAAGTCCGCATCCACCACCTCAGGGATAAGTAAGGCACCAGTACCCTTCAAAGGAGGGAGAACCACTGTCCGCGGTCGCGGTGGAATGCCCATGGCCTGGGTCGGGACGGAAGCTCTATACCCAAAAAGTATCTGCCTCTCTTCGGCAATAATGGGACCAACTCGGTGGCGGTATCAACCCGTAAAAGCCCCCATACACCTTGGAATATAGTCGGCCTCGGGGATTATGAAGCGAGAGCCGGTGTTCAGCCGCATGAAGTTCTGGGTGGCGTCACGAACAACTCCCAAAGACGAGCTAGGATCCACCATGAATGCATCGAAGGGAACACCCTGGTTATAACCCAATTTCCGGGCAAAGCGGTGCGGATTATACCGCATAAAAAGAACCGTATCATTGCGACGAAACACCAAATAACCCGGCCTAATCGAATACAAGCACATAATTTCCTTAGGCTTTAAGGACGGTGCTCCCCCTTTTCGATAAATCGAACAGCTGTTGAATAGGTCCCGAAGGAGCAGAGAGGACTCGGTCGTTGAATACCATCCCGCCTTCGTTAGCATACGGGTTAAGCAACACACGAAGAGCCCCTAGCTGAGTCGGATCAGGAGCAAAAGCATCCACCAACCTCAAGAGTCGCGGGAAGGTGTAAGCATCATAGAAATCCGGTCTCTGATGCGCTGCGAATGCCCCCAATACGTGCATCTCAATCCACATCGTAAAATAGTGGAGGGAGAAACTCACCACATCCACACCCGGGGTCGAGGTATTGGCCGCAGTGCTCAGCCCATGGTACAAGTGCGATAACCCCGCAATACCCACAGCCAGTCGTGTCCCTTCAGCCACGCGATGACCAGGATAAATGACCGAAGCTCTCATAAAGCGACGATGCATTGGAATGGTAAACCAGCTAAGCCAAAGGCTGATAAAACCAACAAAGAAGATCTCCTCGTCCATGCCGGGAGCCGCAATCGAATCAAAAGACATGGCCGACAAGATTGGGATGTAAAACTGTGATAAATCTTCTTCTTTATTTAGCCAAAACCCGAAGGGGTCGTTAATATTCGCAAATTTCGGAGCCTCCTTTGATAAGACATCTTCACGGAGGAAGCAGGCGATGAAGCTTTTAAAGGTGACGCCCTGTCCCCCTGACTCTGCGAACAGCTTCTCGAAAATACCCAGAGTCTTGATTAGACTGGGGTACTTATGACGAACAGCGTTTTCGGTCATCAAGCCGTCAAGCGAAGCCGACACCGTCTCAAACACATATTCATCGGGAGGCAGCAACTCTTCATAGTGTTCTCTCCTGATCGGAAATCCAGAAATCTCACTGAATTCTTCCAGAGAAATCGAGACCTCACGATCCCCTAGCAAGAAAGTGTTGGTGGGAAGATTCCATTGATTCAGAAAAGCTTTAACCCACCAAACATGAGGGGACTGATAATGAAAGAGGGACGCGTACACCGCCTGATAAAGCCCGACCTTCTGCAACCGTGCACGATGAGCGGACAGAATATATCGAGCCCAGGGAAGATAGCCCGTGGGTGGCCAGGGGTAAGCCCTATCTTATAGACTTGTCCCCAGGGTTGGGCTTCACCTTGGAAAATGCGACGCCCCAAGATGTCTATGGATGGAAAAGGCTGGTTTGGTATCCCAGCTGTCGACGACTCAAGCCGGCCTGTAGGAGTCCAATCAACCGCCTCCACTGCAAAAGCAGTCTGCGGACGCTCCATCGGCAAGACTGGGCGAAGAGGCTCTGTTGGCACTTCGCAAAGAAAGCTGCGGCGGCCCCGAATGATATGCCCATACCAGGTACCCCATAAGAGCAAATTGGTACAATCTTTGTCATAGGCCCGAATCATCGCCATTGCTTCTTCATCTGACGGCGATTGTGGAAAAGCAGCATCTGAGCGAGTAAAAGGGAAGTAAGGGAGAGAAGCCATTAGCCCTGAAACAAGGAAAAGAAAAACCATTAGTGAAGCCCCCCCCCCACACACACACACATATATATATATATATATATAATAACAAAAGAAAACGACAAAATGTCTGTTTTACAGGACCACTGCCTACAAGACACACGGACCCCACAAAATCAATATGGCGGCTCACCAATGATGAGAAAGGGGAGTCATTACGAGAATCAAGAAGACCCTCATTAAACAGACATTGGGATTCAAACAAATTCTTGGGAAAACAAGTTCTGTTAAGCCCTGTGAAATTTTTTTTTAAGAACACCAGGGGATAAAATTCCCGAAGGGTCCTCTTGATCTTTCAGAGCTAAGCTCTTCGCCAGTGGAATTAAATTCCTTTTATGTGATGGAATTAAATTACAAAAACTCATGAAAACATACGAGAAGCAAAATCCCATGAAGCCTAAAAAAGAATCAGAGGGGAATGCCCGATATATGAAGGCTTACTGCTCAAAGATCACATCTTTGGATCTCTAAGAGACGGGTTTTCAGAGGAGAGCAAAGGTCTCATAATGGATTTAAAATCCAAAAGTTTTGTTCAAAAAGAAAAGTTCTTTCTGATGTGCAAGATCTTTACCAAAAAGGGTTTCTTTTTGACAGAGTTTTAACTCTGGAATTGCAATGGCACAGAACTAAGCTCTGAGAAGGAGAATTAAATTCTCAAAGAAAACGACGAAGGAAGAAAATGAAAGAAACAGTGGCTGCCTATGGAACCAAACCCTTGTATTTATAAGACGTGACAAGGGCGGTTCACCTCCCCGTTTGCCTAGACAATCCAACGGCTGTAAAAGTGACGACGTTGCACTCACGTGCAAGCCACGTGAGAACAACGCTGTGGGGGCATTTGTACCCTCACGGAAACTGAATAAATAAATAAATAAAGCAACGGGAAAAGATCCCCAAATAGAGCATCACGTGCCCACACGTGATAGGCACTGCGCTTGACAAAACTAAGCTAAAACTGGGCCTCACGTGCTACACGTGATAGACTCCTATGCCTTCTGAACCAATAGAAGTAAATTCTAATTAAAAAGGACCAAAAGCCTTATTTGGAAAGTATTTTCTTGGATCTTTCTAAACAAGAAAGATTACGCTCTGTTAAACAGAGCGTCATTGGATTAAAGATCCAATGATGATAAAAAATCACCAATTTACAGAAAAATTCTGTGCGGGTAAATATCTTCCTAAACTTTCTAAGAACAACAAAAGAAATATCTTCTGTGAAACAGAAGTCCTCGGATTAAAAATCCAACGGTGAATAAAATTCACCAAGGGATCTAAAAGATCATGTTCGTTGATTAGAAAATCAATCAAAATCTCTCAATGAGAGATTTTCTAAAACAAGTTGATTCTTTTCTTTCTCCTATAAATAAGAGAAAAGATATACAGAGAAGAGGAGAAGTTTTCAATTTCTGAGAAGACAGAAAGAGAGAGAAGGAACTCCCTCAAGAACTTCAAGTTAAAACAAAAAGAAAGATCCGAGGTAAGAGAAGGAGAAAAACACAGAGAATATCTCATCTCTTCTTCACCTCCATAAGAGTTTAACTCTTCTAAAAAGAACTTAGTTCTTCTTCTGGTTAAGATCTGCAGAAGCAGATCCCCCCACAAGTTGAGAATTTAATTCTCATCGGAAAGATTTTGCTATGCAGATTCAAAACCTAGAGGGAGATCTAAGTTCAGAGAATTTAATTCTCCCATAAAAGTATGTAGGAATTTAATTCCTAAGAATTTAATTTCTCTGATAAAACAAGGGTTTAACCCTTCATATTAGAACTTAGTTCTCTCTTATGGTAAAAGATCTGTAGAAGCAGATCTCCTCACAAGTTAAGAATTTAATTCTCACCGGGGAGATTCTATCATACAGATCCCAAACCTAAGAGAAAAACTAAGTCTTAAGAATCCAACTCTCAAAAAACAATGGGCTTGAAAGTCTCGAAACTCAGGATCTCCATGCACGTAAAAGGATTGGCACCCAACATGATAACAGCCGATCACGTGCTCCCACGTGAGCGCATGTGATGAACAAAAGAGAATAATCGAGATTGGCTCACATGATCACACGTGACCCCATAGTAGTGCTTGGCACTTACAAAGCAAAAAAGGGGGATAAATCAGAGGCAGTTCCTACTTTTGGGTCACCTCACGTGATCTCACGTGACCCAACAGCGCTTGCCGCTCAGAAAAAAACAAAAGAATAAACACAAAGAAGCAGCGCTTCTAATTCTTGAAGTTTAACACTATTTCAAGCGTTTCACGTGACCCCACGTGAGCGCCTCAGAATTTTAGTGTTTAACACTATTTCAAACACCTCACGTGGGAGCACGTGAGCGCTGAATAAACATGTTAGTATTGAACACTATGGAAGGCTAACATTAGCTAGATTCAGACCAAATGTTCTAAAGACCATCAATTGAGCCCTTCATGCTCAGGGTTTCCAAAGCTGATCTCAAGACAGCTAATAAGCTCCCAACAGATGACATCTAAACTTATGTTTATCCCACTTCCCCAAATCGGGACATTAGTTCAAGGGTACATCTCTTCATACCTCTGATACATGTCGTTGTAATGCTTCAACGTCTTCAGAGAGATGGAAGGTCCCAATAACCAATAACTTTTGGTGCATTCCCAAACTGATTAAATCAGAACCCCACAGACTATGACGTCTTTAAACTTTATGGACTATGATGTCCTTAAAATTTATGGACTATGAGGTCCTTAAACTCATAGACTATGATGTCTTTAAACTTTACAGACTATGATGTCTCTAAACTGACATGGACTATGATGTCCTTAAACCCATTGGACCGCAATGTCCCTAAACTAAAACAATAGAATCCAAATGCTCTTTTGTTGGATCTAAATGATCCCAAAACCCTGTTAAGTAGATCTTAGTCTAAAGATTAGACTAATGTATCCTTAACAAACGTTTAAGTTGATCTTAATCTCAATGAGATTAACAATCCTTAAACCCACTGGACCGCAACGTTTCTAAACTAAGACGATAAAGCTTAAATTCTCTGTCGTTGGATTTAAATGATTCCAAACCCCCCGTTGAGTAGATCTTAGTCTAAAAATTAGACTAACATATCCTTAACAATGTTTAAGTTTATCATGATCTTAATGAGATTAACGATCCTTAAACCCAAACCAAACCCAAATCTAAGAAAATACAGATTTGGACTAATCCACGCCCTACGGGCGACAACATAAATTAGTCTCCGTATACAATCCACGGGCAACCAAAAACAAAACAAACACACACAACACGAAGTGACCATCTGGAGAAGGAGAAAGTGGTTAACGTGATGCGGTAGCGTAATTAACTGCAGGGGCTTGCGCCTGCAGGGAAGAGCGTACCCACAATCAAAAAACCCTCACAATAAGAGGGGAATCTGACGAAGTCTGCTACATCGGCCGCATCCGTCTAAACCTTCGATACATGGTGCCATAAATCAACTTGGCATCTTTGGAGTGGTGGACGGATAAAAGCAAATAGCATTTGCCCCCAAATTCAGGAAAGACGACCTATGTGGTTTCGTCTTTATTTTCGGCGGTAAACACTCCTGAACTTTTAACTGATACTCTTCCTCGATCACTCCCTTCCATCCTTTCCATCGTTCTGACCCCGCAAGAAACCGTATCAGCTTTATTTACTATGCCTGGTTTACCAAGTTCGGTCTACCCATATTTTCTCAAGAATCTTGAAGGATTTGACCCAATTTCTCAATGGGTTAATAGATTAGTACAATAGCTTTTTACACATCGGTCATCACAAATTGTACTAATTTATTCACTACATTTTCACCCTCAAGTTCGTATTCCACTTCTTTCTCCCTTCCGCCATTCTTCTCCTTCACCGAGACCGTATCCCGCTTCTATCCTCATACAGTCTTGTGTATTCTCCATTTCTTTCCTCTCCACATTCTTTCACCAGTCCGGGCCTTATCCCGATAAAATTTTTGAATGGTTGGTGCTCACTTTTGGCCTGTGTAAGGCCTTGTATAGATTGATACTGTTCTTTCCCCCCTAATCCTGAACTTCACCGCTTAAACAGTGGAAAAAAGGTTTCATTTAAGTTTGGGGGAGACCTTTTTGTGTGTATATATATTTGGTTTGCTTTTTGTTTTGTATAAAAAAAAATTTAGGAAGCGCCGACAATTTTGACCCTCTTGGTGTAGCCTGACAGTGAGGGCACTGTCAAGTTTAAGTTTGGGGGTGTGCTCGGTAAGCTTTCTACCTTCGCATTCATGTGTATACTTTGCATTTGCATACTTATTTAAAAACCCATAAAAATCGAAAAAATTTACACCTATAAAAATCGAATTTTTTTTCCAAAAAATATAAAAACTTTGTCGTCAAGTTAGCTAATAGGGTAATTTAGATTTTATTCCGAAAGTTTAGTTGATACGTTAGAAATAACTAAATCCTAGGCTTAGGAATTGAAAACCCTAAAAATAACCTTCCATCTGTTTAACCTTGGTAATTATACATCCTTACAGTTTTTTTAGAAGTAGGTAATCTTAAGTTCAGTTCTTGAGTTAAGTCGAGATGAAGAGAAAGTATTAAAAGCTTTACTGAATGATAAGTCTGAAAAATAGTTTCTATTCTTGCGTTCAAATTTAGAAAGTATATACCCTACAAACTGCACATACACGCACCTTGAAACTTGGGATGGTAGAGAATACCTAGAAATACTTTTGCCTGAAAACCTAGTATGAAAGAAAAATGGTATTTAAAGCTAACCACCAAAAGAGCATCATTGAAAAAATATATATATCGCGTCTTGAAAAAGAAAAATAAAGAGAAGAAAAATAAATAAAGTCAAGACCTGAAAACTGCTATTTACGCTTTAAGCTCACACATTCAGTAATTGGCTGTTAGTGTCTCAAGAAGCATTAATAGTCGCATGAAAGGTGTGTGAGCAACACCGTCCATCATTAAATGAAAATAAGTAGTATTAGGTATTAGGGCAATGGTACTATAGCTTGAATTGAATTCTTGAGTGTATGGGTGAAAAATTTACACACACGTAGGGGTATACGGTCGATATTTGGAGGAAAGATAGAAATAAAGAATAAGACTTATGTTTTCCGTAAAACTGATAAAAATCCCTGATTGGAGACCGCACTTTAGAAGGAAAACTCAAAAGAAGCCGAGATCATTCTAAACTGTAAAACATATAGGATCTGGGGTTGAATAAATAGGAGGCGTAAAAGATAAGGGTTGAATATTTCTAACTTAGAATAATAGAGTTTCTAACCTAGATACTAAACTGTAGGAATAGAATCGACGTTAACTGATGAAACTAGCTTGACGGGATTTTGTGGGTGTAATCCGCTGAAAATCCTCAGAAGACAACACTCCTCCTACTATGGACACCTAGAGGTTTAACGGCTTATTGCACGAGCTCAGTGCAATCGCGTTCCCTGTGAAAGTGAGGCTGGGATTTTTGTTTTGCTCGGGACGGGCAAAAGATAAGTTTAGGGGTATTTGTTTATCACAAAAAACTGTATTTTAATACCACTCATTCATTATCTATTTTTCGTATAGATCGGTACTATTAACCAGTGTCTGCTCAGTAATTACAGATTACATGTATCCGTGGCAAAATACTGGAAATACACTCAAAATCACGGATATATCGTTTATGAGCCGACACGGCAACCAGAACCGCAAACCGATCGATATCCAAAGAGTTCTTTAGCAAATAAATGTGTGCACACAATTTTAGTCCAACACAATGCAAGTGTACACGTGCTCTTTGGCACTTGGACCATAGTGGGGCTGCCATGATGCAAGGGGCACAAGAGTGAAGTGATGTGTGTTAAATGCTAAAAAGGTGTGATGTGATATAAAGCTACATATTTCCCTCCAAATCCCTGAATGCGGACCAGGTTCATATAGACATATCAAGCAGCACCAGATTGATATTAGAGAGCATACATGTGCACCACACCAATACGAGCCCATTATCTCGGATCTGGACCGGCGACATCCCTATATAAGCCGAGCTCGCCGGCCCCCTTGCGCCAATGGTCCCCATATTTTTTCTGTCCCTCCCTTGAAGTCACATCAATTTATTTTTATTGTTTGTTTAGTTTCATTTTAAGCCTATAAATACAGACCAGTGAGTGTTAGTTATATGTATGCCCTAGAGGCCATTACTATACATAGGATGTATATTGTAGTGGATGCTGGGACATATATAGGGAGGACTTTCTTGCTCGACATGATAGTATGCTATCTGGTTGCTCTTTACCTTAACGTGTATACTAATTGTCTCTCTGTTACATGTTGGTAAAGCCCTTAGGATGTGTACTTGACTACCTGGACTGTGATGCGGATCATACTAGTGGGGACATGGTAGTCCATAAGTACATCCTTCAAAGTCCCTAGTCGTGGGTGTATCAAGACGGGGCATCGATATACCAGAGTAGACTAGCGTATACCTTCTCGACCCATACAGATGGGCGATGGATGATCCCATATCCATTGGTGTTTGACATCAGAGATGATGTACGGGTGCTCAGTAGAGACTGGGTACACTGGACGGACTCGCCGAGAACTCCCAGATGGTATTATACCTTACGTCAGATGGCAGTTCTCTGGTGACACTGGTACAGAGTAGTCTGTTGACCCGAGATCGTCATAGAGTCTTGTGCGGTTCCCACTGTGCTTTGATTTCCACCTTACCACGTCCAAGAGGGCGTGCAAAACGGTGGTTTTTGGGTACAGTCCCGTGTCACATGGAGGCAATGAGCGATAGGAGGGGATTCGTCTCTCCCGGTATAGGGAGTTGATGTTGCGCTGTGTTCGATTGGCTATAACAGGAAATCCCTGGCCAGGGTTGCTGAGATTTACTGGTAAGTGTTACCAGTAGTTTCTCGAATTGTTATAGACCTCATATCGACACGACTTATCGAGCTATTGGGGTCTGACGTTTACCACCCCTAGGCGAGATATGCGACATATCAGACGATCACAACGGACTGTACGGTAAGTGTTACTGGTTGGATTCACAGGAGTGTGAGAGGGCTTGCTCGTCGATCTTCTGATCGCTCAATACCCGGGTGGCCGTTACGTTTAGCAGACCGCTTGCGGCTTGTGGATGCTTGATATGATCATCATCTGCTGCCGGCGTATTGACGAGTCTTTAGAGTCCTACACAGAGGTTTCCTGGCTCAAGCAAAACGAAATAGGAGCGCATATGAGATATGTGCGGGACCGAGAATAATGCGTGTATGTGATACCGTATTCCATTCTCGCGATGAATGTGTCGAATGGTTGTATGCGATATAACCTAGTTATCGAATCAAGGATTAATTCGATAAAACGATACATTGGATACTGGTCGGTTATATGCGATATGACCGGATCGTTAAATCAAGTGTTGATTTAATGATTTAATGTATAATTATATATTTGATATATTACTTTGCATTAACTGGTATCGGTTCACTTTAAATGGATTTTCTCACTCGGTTGTGCACATTGTATATGTGATATACTTTTGTACACAAGTTTGTATCATGTTTGATGATACATGCTCACTAGGGTTTGTATGAAGATTAAACCATGGTTGTAGATTGGTTAGGGTTTTCATTTTCTTATTCCTTTATTTATTTATTTATTCTTTTTGGAAAAATGAAAAGCATAAAGGAAAATGGTGGCTTTGTTTGTTTTCTAGTTGAAGCTTCATGAAGCTTTGACCAAAGTGACCATTTTGTCTCTTGCTTAACCCTAACCACTCCATTAACCCTAGTTTAATCTCTACACTTGACCATGGTTCATTATATGATAAGTATTGATTTTCTTTTCAACAGAAATTAACTTATCATAACATAATTCTTCTTCTTCTTCCTTTCTTCACTTGAAGAAAGCAAGCTCCATCAATGGTGATTGATGGAAATGAGTGAGAAATCCAATTCTAAAGTCTACCCACTTCCTATTTCTTCATCCTCTACCTCTTGCCAAGTAGTAGAGTGTGTTTCCTTCACAAGTTTTCATGACTTGGTGAAGGTGGAGCTTGATTTAGCGATGCCTCGACGTAGATCATCTTCGGCATGGACATCGACGACCTAGCTCGCCATTTCTCCGACGAAGCCGACGCTAGAGCCCGGGAATTCATTTGGACAGCAAAGGGACTTCGTTGCGGAGCTATGGAGGTGGAGCACCGGATCTACAAAGGTTGTATTTCCGTTTCTCTTAGTAAAGTAGTTTACTAGTTGCTTTTTCGCCTAGAAATCTAGCCAACGATCCGTTCTAGGGTTTCTTGGCACCGTTTAAATTTGAAATTGGCATGTTTGATACCTTGTGAGACCTCATTAGGATGCCTAAGAACCCTACAGTGGTATCAGAGCCTAGCTAGAGCCTTAGGCGAAGTCCAGACGAAGTTTGAAACCCGAACGAACCCGAAACCCCTACTCAAAAGTGCTCTCTGGACTTTTTCTGAAAACGTGGATTTTTCCAAATTAAAAATTCGTAAAAAATTCAGCAGGAAAACCTAAGAATTACGATACAAAATTTTTCCATTGAAGCTTCCAGAGCGCGGCGGAACCGCGGCATAAGCCCTGCTTATGCGGCGGAACCGCGGCATAAGCCCTGCTTATGCGGCGGTTCCGCGGCCTTATTATTGTATTGTCCTATAATTATTGTACAGTAATTCATGGTTTCGGGTGCTGGATTTTCTGGGATTTTTTAATATTTATTCAAGAGTTGAATTTTCTGGGATTGTTTTGGGGATTCGGTGTTTCGATCGGAGTATCAAATTTTGTCTGTGTGGTTTTCCGGATAAATTTCAGAATATGTTAAAATGTTCGACTGGATATAAATACCCACCTTTTTCCCTGCCGGAAAATCTCCAAGTGTTGGATTTTTCCGTAGTTTAACGACATTCTAAGTAGTGCAAGAAACTCGATGGACCCTCTAGAAGACAACAAACCTTAACTCGATTATGTGACCGTCTTGAACTGCCCTTTGAACCTTCGGGTTTGGGGCAGTACGGCGTGCCACATGTGAGGCGTTGGCTTGACCCTTCTACGGCTGGACCGTTGGTACTGAGGCACGAACTGAATGTTGTTAGACTTGTTTCATGTGTTGATCTGTATTGGGAAAACTTGGGTGTTTGACTGTTCGATCGAAAAGTTTAACATTTTCTATTTATCTGGAATGGGATACAATAATTGGAATTCACAATGAGTTATGAGATAACTGAATGAATGTTATAAACATAGCAGTTTAGTCTCACTTGATCGGTTGCCACGGAATTTTGATGTGATCAAAAGTCCGTCGCAATCACGTAGCGTACGCGGATACTCGCCGGGTAAACTTAATAGACAGCCTCACTCCATAGCCCCGACCAAGTGACTGTAGGAGAACCCCGTCGCCGAAAGCATCCGTTCGGGTGCTCACGGTAGCGGTGTTCCGCCTTGGTGCACTTCGTCGACGGTATCAGGGGTGCGGCCGCCTACTAAAGTTTGCGACGAGCATTCGATCAGTTTTTCGGGAATCTTGTTGAATTGCCCGACTTGATATTGAAAAGTGTTTTCGATAATGAGACTAAAATGCGGGGTTTATAATTGTTAGGCATGCGATGTCTAAGTAATTCATTTGGTTAGGCATGCGATGTCTGAGGTGGTTGCGGATTCCAACTGTTGTAGTTTTACACTTTCTTTTCTGTGACCGTAAGTGTAATATGTGATGTCGCCAGTTTCGTTGCTATATGTCAACGACAATTGGGATGCGCATATTTACTTACGTTGATGACATGTGATGTTATGTGTTGCTGGATATGTTATATTGGATCGTCGTGTTTGAATAGCCGGGGGTTTTTATGTGAGATAAGTGTTTTTCATTTTCATTCATGTAAAAACTTGTATGTAATATTCTTTTATTGGGGCACTTCCAGGTTGCGGAAGATGTCACCGTTTGTATATTATTTACTTTTCCGCACTAGGATAGACCCAAGGAGGGGAGCACAAGTAACCGGGTTCTGGAGTCCAGTGGGAGACCAACTCGAGGAGTCGAGTCCGGGTCTCCTAAGTCTAGAATTGGTAGGGTTGCTTGCCGCTCTCGTAGGGGTCTTGGGGTGTGGGTTTGGCTATTCATCGCGACCGTGGAATCCGTGTTTTATACTGGCTCGTATTGAAAACACGGACGTCCTAGAATATCCAATATTTCATATGATTCTTCTGCTGCGATATCTGTGATGTGATCATGATATGTTCTGTGATAGATACTGTATATAGTATATATGATATATTATATAGGCGTTACTTATGTTTTACACCCGCGCTAGCCCTGCCCCACTCTGCCGTTAGTTACCTAACCTAACGGTGCACGAGGGGACATCGAGGTGAATGCGGATGGCATAAGTGTACGTCGTATTTATCTGTGATGTTTAGGTGTTTAAATGATGGGACTTCATTAATGTGATTAATGAAATAAAAGAAACCTAAGATGTTGTAGAATCGAATTTCAAAATTAAAACAAGTAGCTACAGTTCTTGCTTTGCACAGAGGTATATATGATATATCCTGCACCTTATTCGATAAGGAAAGGACCGAGATCCCTTCACCGGGAGTGACTCATTTAGCAATAACTGGCAGATGCTACACACTCGGTCTGTCTTTTGATTGCTTTTAAGTGTTTTTGCTTTGCACAGTGATATATATGATATATCCCGCATCTCATTCGACGAGGAAAGGACCGACGATCCCTTCACCGGGAGTGACTCCTTTAGCAAAACTAGAAAAGCCTCAAAAACCACTCCATTTTCAAAATCATTTGATTTTACAACGATATCAAGTTCATTACGCAATAGGTTTTCAGAAAAACCTGTCGTAGCCCTCCGTCATTTCAGATAAGTACTAGTTAGTATTCGTGCTGCGGTTGTTTGGCATGCGTCAAGGCGTAGTGTACGGTAGCTAACTAGTGCTTATCTGCTAGCATACGATGCGATTGGATTAGGGTATTCGTACGGCATTGTTTGGCATGCGTCAAGGGTCGTGCGGGTGGGTTTAATTCAATCAAGAAATGTACGGGTTGAACTTGACTAGCAGACTATGGGTTGTTTGGCATGCGTCAAGGTCATAGCGAGCTAGGGGCAAAATATTATCGGGAATTTCAAGTGTTGAAATTTGCAATGAGATTGCATACCTTCTATGAGATAGTTGGATCCCGATACCCGCTGCGAGTAAGAGTTACTTCTGGGAGAGTTTTACACATTGCAATTAGCTAATCAAGTAGGTGTCTAGAAAGGTGTCAACGGGGTTACGCCTCTGGGAAAACGAGGTTTACATTAATTAGTTTCGTGCGAAAGCACGGGGTACCTCCCTCAAAGTACCGATACTGGCCTGGATGAAAGATTGGCGAACTTGTAGTGTGTAATTAATCCCGGCTAGTCTTTCCTTTTAGGGTTTGAAGGAAGATTTGATAAAAAGCAGTGGGAGCCATCCTGATTAGATAAAATAAAAACCAATCTATTCTTGCAAGAGCATACGCTGAGTGTTTTCTTCTCTCTCTCTCCAGGTAGCGACCATATCACGCCTTAATCAAGATAATAATACGGATTATTGACCGAACCCGCTTGTTATACTGAGCTGGGGAACGTTGGTCCCGCTCCAACTTATAATTGTTATAAGACAGAGCAGGAAATTGGGGAATACCAGATTTCCCGTGCCGCCCAAACGAAGAGAGTGCATGCTGATGCATCATCTTCGGGTGTGTTCACTACAAAGAACTGTTTCTCGGTATCCTCTACGTCCTGGGTATGTGATACCAGATCAGGATCCCAGATATGTAATCAGTTACATAGGGCTACAGAAAGGTAGAGAACTGAGAACGGGTGATAAGTTTCATGAGACAGAAAACGGGGCAAGAGTTGCAGCCAAGTCTGTTGGTCACTGTCACTCTGTATTACCAATACATTGATTCTGAACGAATGTTATTAGATACCGAACCTGATATACAAAATCATATCTGTCTCTTTATCAGTAAAGAAATGATAAAATTTTGTATTGTTGGATAATGTTTTGAACATTTCCTATATCAAAAGTTGATCGGTTCAGGCACGTTATCTAAAAGCATTAATGTTCTAAATCAAACTACAGTTCTTTGTATACGGAAGACACACAAGAGGAAGAGTTCAGAACTGAACGAATCCTTCTTGAGGCATTGTAGACTAGGTCATATCAATGCAACCCGACTAGCTGAAGTTACATGTAGATGTATATTTAAATCAGTTTGAATTTACAACTTATGAAACTTGCCAGTCATGTCACAAAGATAAAATGACCATAGCCCTGTTTATTGGAAACAGAGAAAGAGTTAGTAAACTCTTGGGATGATACATGTTGATGTATGTAAATTCCCCTGTCTACATATGCCAGAACTGGTTCTTTGTACTTCATTACATTCTCTGATAATCTCTCAAGATTCAGACATATGTTCATGTTGAAGCACAAGTCTGAACCTTTTGAGATATTCACGGAATATAAGATAGAAGTAGAGAACCAAAATACGGGTAAAAGTATTATGTCCTTTGATGTGATCAAGGAGGAGAATACTTGAGCACGAAAATCCTGGATTATTCCAAAGGAGAATGAGATTCTCTCTCAGCATTACTCCTCCGTATACACCATAGCACGATGGTATATCGGGGCGGAGCTATCTCACCCTATATGATAAGGTGTGCTCTATGATGAGTACTGCTGAGTTACCTATTTCCTTTTTGGGAGTTATGCACTTGAGAAGCTGCATACCTATTGAATAGGGTTCAAATCAAATCAGTTGCCTACCACTTCATATTTGATATGATAAGGGAAGAGCCCATCTCTCAAGTTAGTTGAGATTTGGGGTTGTCCAGCCTATGTCTGAAAAGCAAAATCCGGACAAGCTCGAGGCAAGGTCAGTTATGTAGAACTGGAAAGGTTCCAGCTATACAAACTGCAGCTGATGATTTGAAAGAACCAAAGGATTCAATAGTTACCAACGAACCTCAACCTCTCCGCCGATCTAGTAGGGTTCCTCACCCACCTGAGAGATACTTCGGTTTCTCTATGACAGTGGGATCGAGGATTGCATCATGAGATGATGACCCAACTATTTTCGAGCTGGCCATCAGGAGTAAGACTCTGTAAGAATGGCTGGATGCTTAGTGATCTGAGATGGAATCCATGTACACCAACAAAGTATGGACTTTGGTTGCTATATCTGAAGGGTTAAATCCCCATCAGGAGCAAGTATATCTTGAGAAGATTACTTGGTGTAGATGGAAAAGTTGAGACTTTCAAAGCTAGACTTGTTAAAGGTTTGCATCATTGACCAGGTGTGGATTATGTTGAAATCTTTTCTAAGGATCTATGCTTAAGTCCATCCAGATCCTACTTGCCACGGCTACATACCATGACTACGATATCTGGTGGTTGGGTGTCTTGACTGCTTTTCTAAATGATGATTTGGAAGAGAGCGTCTATAAGTACACAGCCAGAGGGCTTCGTAGACAGTGGGAGCAGCGGAAACGTGTGCAAGATACTTTATAGGATAAAGCAGGCATCACGGAGTTGGAACATCTGTTTTAATGAAGTAGTCAAAGAGTTTGATATCATCAAAATGGTAGATGAACCTTGTATAAACAAAAGGGTAGTAGGGAGTATGGTGATGATCCTCGTAGAGTACGTGGATGACATACTCTTGATAAGAAAGGAGTTTCTTATGCTACGCTCGATCAATCTCCGCTTATCACAAAGATTCTCCATATAGGATCAAAGTGATACCTCCTAAATTCTGAGTTCTCATCTATGAGATAGATGTAATTGGATGTTAGGATACTCACTAGATGTAGTGAGATGGTATCAAACGATCCTGGGGAGAATCACTGGAAAGGTTCCAGAGTGATAAAGACGACTGAGTGTCAGTCACAGGCATTGTCTTTACCCTAAGTAAAGGGACAGTATGTTGGAAGAGTTCCAAACTATAGATACCGTGACATACTAGACGATAAAGGCTGGATACATCGCTACTTAAGATGCTACCAAAGAGGCTGTTTGGGTGTATATTGGTTCATAAGATGAACTATGTTCCTCCCATTGTGTGACAATGGAGTTGTGGCTTATGCCAAGGAACGCAGGTCCCATCAGTGATCCAGACATATTCTAAGGCAGTATCACCTGATCATGGAGATGGTTGATCTCCAGGGTGATCGAGGTCAGGAGAATAGACTCAGAGGACAACACAGCGGATCCACTCACAAAGGCCTGTTCCCAGAGAGAGATTTTTAAGGGATGGTTGAGTATGAGATACTACAACCACTGCTATCAGATGGCCCAAATGCAAGTGGGAGATTGTTAGTTATATGTATGCCCTAGAGGCCATTACTATACATAGGATGTATATTGTAGTGGATGCTGGGACATATATAGGGAGGACTTTCTTGCTCGACATGATAGTATGCTATCTGGTTGCTCTTTACCTTAACGTGTATACTAATTGTCTCTCTGTTACATGTTGGTAAAGCCCTTAGGATGTGTACTTGACTACCTGGACTGTGATGAGGATCATACTAGTGGGGACATGGTAGTCCATAAGTACATCCTTCAAAGTCCCTAGTCGTGGGTGTATCGAGACGGGGCATCGATATACCAGAGTAGACTAGCGTATACCTTCTCGACCCATACAGATGGGCGATGGATGATCCCATATCCATTGGTGTTTGACATCAGAGATGATGTACGGGTGCTCAGTAGAGACTGGGTACACTGGACGGACTCGCCGAGAACTCCCAGATGGTATTATACCTTACGTCAGATGGCAGTTCTCTGGTGACACTGGTACAGAGTAGTCTGTTGACTCGAGATCGTCATAGAGTCTTGTGTGGTTCCCACTGTGCTTTGATTTCCACCTTACCACGTCCAAGAGGGCGTGCAAAACGGTGGTTTTTGGGTACAGTCCCGAGTCACATGGAGGCAATGAGCGATAGGAGGGGATTCGTCTCTCCCGGTATAGGGAGTTGATGTTGCGCTGTGTTCGATTGGCTATAACAGGAAATCCCTGGCCAGGGTTGCTGAGATTTACTGGTAAGTGTTACCAGTAGTTTCTCGAATTGTTATAGACCTCATATCGACACGACTTATCGAGCTATTGGGGTCTGACGTTTACCACCCCTAGGAGAGATATGCGACATATCAGACGATCACACCGGACTGTACGGTAAGTGTTACTGGTTGGATTCACAGGAGTGTGAGCGGGCTTGCTTGTCGATCTTCTGATCGCTCAATACCCGGGTGGCCGTTACGTTTAGCAGACCGCTTGCGGCTTGTGGATGCTTGATATGATCATCATCTGCTGCTGGCGTATTGACGAGTCTTTAGAGTCCTACACAGAGGTTTCCTGGCTCAAGCAAAACGAAATAGGAGCGCATATGAGATATGTGCGGGACCGAGAATAATGCGTGTATGTGATACCGTATTCCATTCTCGCGATGAATGTGTCGAATGGTTGTATGCGATATAACCTAGTTATCGAATCAAGGATTGATTCGATAAAACGATACATTGGATACTTGTCGGTTATATGCGATATGACCGGATCGTTAAATCAAGTGTTGATTTAATGATTTAATGTATAATTATATATTTGATATATTACTTTGCATTAACTGGTATCGGTTCACTTTAAATCGATTTTCTCACTCGGTTGTGCACATTGTATATGTGATATACTTTTGTACACAAGTTTGTATCATGTTTGATGATACATGCTCACTAGGGTTTGTGTGAAGATTAAACCATGGTTGTAGATTGGTTAGGGTTTTCATTTTCTTATTCCTTTATTTATTTATTTATTCTTTTTGGAAAAATGAAAAGCATAAAGGAAAATGGTGGCTTTGTTTGTTTTCTAGTTGAAGCTTCATGAAGCTTTGACCAAAGTGACCATTTTGTCTCTTGCTTAACCCTAACCACTCCATTAACCCTAGTTTAATCTCTACACTTGACCATGGTTCATTATATGATAAGTATTGATTTTCTTTTCAACAGAAATTAACTTATCATAACATAATTCTTCTTCTTCTTCCTTTCTTCACTTGAAGAAAGCAAGCTCCATCAATGGTGATTGATGGAAATGAGTGAGAAATCCAATTCTAAAGTCTACCCACTTCCTATTTCTTCATCTTCTACCTCTTGCCAAGTAGTAGAGTGTGTTTCCTTCACAAGTTTTCATGACTTGGTGAAGGTGGAGCTTGATTTAGCGATGCCTCGATGTAGATCATCTTCGGCATGGACATCGACGACCTAGCTCGCCATTTCTCCGACGAAGCCGACGCTAGAGCCCGGGAATTCATTTGGACAGCAAAGGGACTTCGTTGCGGAGCTATGGAGGTGGAGCACCGGATCTACAAAGGTTGTATTTCCGTTTCTCTTAGTAAAGTAGTTTACTAGTTGCTTTTTCGCCTAGAAATCTAGCCAACGATCCGTTCTAGGGTTTCTCGGCACCGTTTAAATTTGAAATTGGCATGGTTGATGCCTTGTGAGACCTCATTAGGATGCCTAGGAACCCTACAGTGAGCAAGGGAGAGGGGGTCCAAGATTGTTCAAGACTTCATACTCTTTTTGTTTCTCTTTTCTTTTTCTTGTACATAGCTAGTTTCCCTTGAGCTCCTTGCCTTCTCTTGATCTTGCAACCTCTTCATTGAGCTTGCAAGTTTAAGTTTTGGTTATTGATCTCAAGGGTTATATCATTACTTGAAGATTAATAAAGCTTTCATTTTACCTTCACTTCACCTTGAGTTCTTTGCCTTCTCTTGATCTTGCAACATCTTCATTGAGCTTGCAAGTTTAAGATTAGGTTATTGAACTCATGCTTGTATTGTCGCTTTGAGTTAATGAAGCTTTCATTCTTTGGTTCTTAGTATTTTCTTACTTGCTTTACTTTCTTACAATTTATTCTTGCTCTTTACTTACTTGCAATTTAATTACATGCCTTTTACTTTCATGCAATGCTCTTTTCTTTTCTTTGTATCTTTTATTTGCTCTTTTTCTTTTGTTGTTTTGTTGGTTATAAATATGGTGTTGTTAGGAAAAAGAATGGAATTGTAAGTTAAGGTTTTCGTTTCCCATTTCCTTTGCCCGATATTTTCAATTGAACTCCGCCCAAACCTTACGCAAGCGCTCCATTAGGCACCCTACCCTACCAAGGTATCGGTGATTCCTAACCACGACCGGTTGCGATTGGATTGGCCGGAGGCCAAAGCAAGCAACGAGAACGGAAGGACAAGGGTCAATAAGCCGGATTTCACTAATACCGTGCTTAAACACCCTAATCCACATTGTTGCCGATTGCTCTAGCTTCAACAATCAAGTTCGGCACAAAGGATTGAGTGCGGAATTCGCTAACTTACATTAACCTATCTAATCCTAACAATTTATACTTTGCATATATACACATAGGGTAGAATCTAACCATTCCACCCCGCGTATTAACTCGTCATAACAAGAATGTGAAATGCTTCGTCTCCCTGTGGACGACCCGTGCTCACCGCGGCTAGCTACACGCGACGCCGTCCTTGATCGTGGTTAAACTTTAGAACTTTAAAACATGGCACGCCTTCGCCGATCACCGACTTCTCCCCGATGCTCCCACCAGGGGCCTTTCCCTCGGCGACGCTTCTGGGGGTATTCCTTTGCGCCTCACCCTCGAGGGGGTACTCATCCCAGAGATCGCCGTTAGAAAACTCCGGCATCAGGGCCTTGACAGCGTCGAGGGCCTCATGCCAAACGAGGGTCAAGACCCTCATGCCAAACGAGGGCAGCGGCTTCAGCGAGGTCGGTGTAGTACTGGTCCGACTTCTTGTAGTTATCCACCGTCTTCGCCACTCGGAGGTCGGCATGACGAACTCCTTCCTTTGCCTCCTCGTTCTCCCTCTTGAGGGTGCTTGCCGTCTTCTTCAGGGTGTTGGCAAGCACCCTGGCATGTTCCAACTTGGTCTCAGTGGCCTTGTTGGACTCCCTCAAGACTCGGACGGCCTCTCGGCTGTTGGCGATCTCCCGATCCCCGGCCGCCACCCTGTCTTCGAGGGTGGCGACCCTCTCCTTCGCCGCTTGCCGCTCCAGCCTCGAGGGA
The DNA here is from genome assembly GCA_030015575.1 of Agapanthus africanus. Taxonomy (NCBI): domain Eukaryota; kingdom Viridiplantae; phylum Streptophyta; class Magnoliopsida; order Asparagales; family Amaryllidaceae; genus Agapanthus; species Agapanthus africanus. The sequence goes on along the minus strand of CM057340.1, from coordinate 579,841,627 downwards.
AATCCTTTGAGGAAAGAACGCAGAAAATCCGACCTAGAGGGAAGAGCGTCGAGCTAACACACGAAGGGAAGAGGAAATTATAGAGAAGTGTGGACCATCGGGGGGATCCCACCTCTATTTATAGCAATCGGCGAACGCATCCAGCGGCGCCGATAGTCTCCCTCCAAAATGTCACTTCGTATTCAACGGCCATCAACGCTCCACCTGTCGCACGCGCATTGGTCGCGTCCCATCAGGCGCGAAAACACCAGCGGCCCGTCACGTCAGCTAACCAGCATCGGACACATGACCCGGCGCTCCGATGAACGTACACCGGAATCGGCGCTTCCTCTTTAATGCAACATCTCTTCCCTGATCCGCTAACGTCATCAAATAAGAACTTAGCCCGGGTGACCGATTAGACCACTCTCGACCCGACCCATAAATAGGTCAGGACGAGAGTAGGGGGCTAATGATGATGCTCGGTACTGAGCACTCCCCAGATCATGACACGTGGCAGATGACGTGTCCTAAGGCTTGCGGGAAAAGAGCAGGAACGGTACATTGGAAGCATGCCCCGGGCCTTCGACCCGAGAATGTTCCCGACCTTCAGTGGCCTTCCCGACCATTCCTGTACCCGCCTTACAAACAACCATTGGCTCGCCTCCGAGCCCTCCCGCACGCTGAGTTCCCTCAGCTCTCCTAGCTCGCCTCCGAGCTATCACAGGAACCAAGCTGCTCGGCCTCCCGCTCGCTTCCGAGCATCCCGCCGAGCTTAGTTTCCTCGGTCTCATCGACCGACCCACAGCACAGATCACTGGCGTCTCTGCCACGGCTCCGCGAATCTCGGCTGACACGAGATATCCACCACCCACGATCCCGCGTTCCACGCCATCTTTTTCCTCCATTAACGAGCATATCTCGTCATTAATAGGAAATCCCGCCTTTCAAGCAAGCGTAATGCCAGGGGCATAACGGCCGGCATGAATCTCGCGCCCGCCAACCCACGGATGCCACTATATAAAGCTCTCTCTCAGACGACTCAGGTAAGGCAATTTGACCCCAATAAGCCGTTACTCTGCCTAATTAGTCCGTCTAACTTGATCGTCGGAAGGTCCTCGGTGTCACAACCACCCCGGGACTTCTTTGCAGGTAGCTTGGTTTCATCCACATCAAGCCCACTGAGATCCACACGCACAAAAGGGAAACCGTCAGATCCAATCCCAGCCACTCATCACCACTCGCTGCGGATCAACGGAAGGTAACATCTGAAGAGATCCAGAGCTCCATCATTTTCCTTCAGGGTCTTGACCCCAGGTCCGCAGCCAACTTATTCTCGACCGCGGTATGTATTGGCGAAAAAACCATCAACGACGAGGACTGCTTCATGCTCAGGCTCGACACGGAGCCCGTAATCCTCCGTGCGAGAAGCAGCAACAACGTCGAAATAATCAAACACACATTATGGGGATACTTCAGCCAAAGGACCGGCCTCTTAGTCTAACTCGATGACTCTCATCTCTTGCGGATGAAAGGAGAAAACAATGTTAGCGTATAATGGGAAACCATGATGGAGTCGACCATCGAGGACTACCGGTTCATTGACGGGATCAACATCGCGCATTCCGGTCGAACCCAGGTTTTGCTTTTCAGATTCGGCGAGAACAGCGACGGACACATGCGGACGAGGATCAAAAAGGCTTGGACATTGGAGGAGATCGATTTCAACATTAGAGGGTTGTCCATGGATTGCTTTTTGGCTCCAGCTGATCTTATTAAAGAAGAGAAAGAGAATTGTGATGTTGTGGTTAAAAGAAGTTGTGTTCCTGTTAGAGTTTAGGCTGCTGCTATTAGGATTGGGGGTTCTAAAGTTGCTGCAATTAATGTTGATGACTTTGATTCAATGGATGATGAAAATGAAAAGCTATGAAGGGTTTTTGCTTATTTTTTTGTAAATATGGGAGTTTTTTTTGTAAAGTATTTGAATTGGTTTCTGCTGTAGAAGTTGATGATATGGAGCTTAAGAGCTGTAATGTACTGCACTGCACTGCTATTTAAATTGTATGTATTGTCATGATTTGTATATATTTGTTACCTGAAGAATTCATTATATTTAGGGTACATTACACTAAAATACCCTCAACTATCATGAAATTTCACCAAAATACCTTATAGTTTTTTAATTGCTGTAAATACCTCCTATGCTACTTTTGAGGGTATTTTAGTGAAAATAAATCCCTTCAAAACCTTAGTTTAAGATATTTTAGTGTATTAAAATACTATAAGATATTTTAGTGAAAAATTGGAAACCGTGATACACACACAGGGGAGTGATCAATTACAAAATAGTCCGCGTTTTTTAAAAACGGGAACTCCCGATCTACAACATATTTTAACGATCTGATCCGTTTAAGCTGATCACCCTACTCTCAAATACACGTGTATGAGAAAATAATGGATTTAAAGAGCTTTAGCCCATGCATCGGATGACATTTATTTTGCATTATCAAAAGACGTTCATTTTTGCATAGGCTGGGGAGGGGGAAGGGAGGGGGGAAGGGGTAATGGAGGAAAAGTGCCATAGGAGAGAATTTCCCTCTATGGCGTTGAAAAACAACGATCGGCACCTATAATCTTCACATTTATCATCTAAGGTGTAGATGAACAAAATTTCACGTGATTTTACAGCTTATTCACCATTGATTAAGTGAATGCAAAATTAACAGTTTACCGACAATAGAACGTTTTACATTACGAATTCAACGGTGAAAAAGTGGTAGAATCACATGAAATTTGGTGTATTCACATCTTGCATGATAAAGATAGAGATGATGGATTCCGATTGTTGAAAAAAATGACGGAAGGAGTATTTTTCGACGCCATAGGAGGTAATTCACTCCTATGGTCTCTTTCCTCCATTATTCTCATACACACACACATACTCTCATGGCATTGAAAAAAGTACACGCTCAACGATTTTTTTCGATGATCGGCCTTCATTATCATCATCTTCATCATCTAAGGTATGGATACACCAAATTTCATTTTTTTCTACCACGTTTTCACCGTTGATTTAGTTGATGCAAAATTAACGGTTTACCAATAATAAAGCTTTTTACATTGCTAATTCAATGGTGAAAAGTGGTAAAATCACATGAAATTTTGTGTATTCACATCTTAGATAATAAAGATGATAATGATTGGTGCCGATAGTCGAATAAAACGGGGAAGGATATAGATTTTTGACTCCACTTAACGAAAAAGTCTCCTAAAGCCTCTTTTCTTCATTACTCTCTCTCTCTCTCTCTGTGTGTGTGTGTGTGTATGTGTGTGTGTGTGTGTGTATATATATATATATATATATATATATGTGGGAGTGATCCAATACAAACCGGTCCGCGTTTTTTAAAAACGAAAACTCTTGATCTACTACATATTTTAACGATCCGATCCGTTCAAGTTGATCGCCATACTCTCAAATACACGTGTATGAAAAATCAAGAGATTTGAAGACATGGTTTTCGATCAGTTGTGGCTCTAAATTGGAGGTGTAGAGATCAACGGGATTGGGTTCGGTTTCACTTGAAATGGATTCTTCACAATCGGGCAAATCAAACACTACGTAGTCGCACAACTTATGAAACGTTCTATCATCAATTGGTGAAACATTTGGGGCACTTGATATACTTTCGAAACTGGAGTTGTGGAATTCAATTTGAAATGGATAGATTTGATTTGGAAGGGTGTACTGCTCACTCTCACTACGCAAATTCTCAAATTGTCTTATTGCCTCATTATACATTGGAAAATTCGGAGCTGGTTGGAAACTAACTGCCGGTTCATTAGGTTGTATGAGGGCGGCCATGGACGCATTCAAATCGTCCATCTGTCGGCACGACGCTACCCGAAATTCTTCTAATGACTGTTCAAGGCTAGACATGGGTTGTGAAGGGATTTCAATAAAACATTTAAATTCATATGGATATGTGAAACTCCTAAATGGCTGTTCAAAATAAATGTCTAGAGAAAGTGTAAAAATCGGGTAGGATTGATAGGAATCGAATGGACGTGAAAAAGGGGCAGGATTACGATCAACATTATGATAAGAAGGTGATTGGAATTGTTGTCCTAACGAATTTGGAGTGGTGAAAGGAATGAAAGATCGGCTACGGGATTGTTCAATTCTATCGGCAATGGACATGGGTTTCGGAGCCGCAACATGACTCTCAGAAGAGGTATCAACATGAGAAGGTGTGAAAGTTTGATATGGTTGATACAAAGTGGAGTGCGGTGTCCAATTGTTAATTCTAGAAGCGTCTATCCGATCTCTCAAAGAAATTTCGAGCATGGATGGATCGTTCGAAATTCAACCAAAGTAAGAGCCGTAAGAAGAAATGTCTGGTTGTGAGTACCAAAGTTCGTCAAGAGTTGGTCATTTTGGAATACCCATGTTATGAAAAGAGTGAAAGGTAGGAAGGGTGGAAGGTGGGTGAATTTTTATATATTTTTGATTTTTTCTTGGATTTTTGAAATTGTTTGTTTTGGTTTTTGAAAAATACGGAATTATGGGACTAAACTTTATACAAGCACAATCACAATCACAATATGCATAAACAACACCTAGAGCTAGAGTCTTCAAAGTCCAACCAGACCGCTCCTAGATTTCCAACTGACAAGTTGCAGGATAACTCTCGAATCGCCTCTTCACTGCCAATTGTAGCCAGGTAAGCACAAGTGAGGTAAGAAGCGTTCCGCTCACGAATCACCGTGAGACGGGCCATTTAAAATTACCTCCTCACTTGTCTAGCCTAGACACCACAAAGTCAAGTTTAGATAAACGACTGATTCCCCGCAACCTTCACTTGTCCTAAATGAGCGCGGGAAGTCCTTATAGGTTTGGTCTAAATATTTTTTATTATCTCAAGCTAATGCATATACCTTTTGTGATTTGTGGGGTCTTAGGAAGGGTGATGAAATCCCCACCAAATCTTAATTGGTGTTCAAGCTTCTTAATGTCTGTATTATTATATGTAAAGCGTTTAAACAAACAAAATCTAAAACAACCAAAATTTTATTTAGCGGCGGCGCAATCTATGCAAAGAAACCTGCATAAAATACAATTCAGTGAAGTTCAGAGGTGAAGTTTAGAGCAGAGAAGAAGGCTGAAAAAATTTAGAGGCACGAAGACCAAGTTTGGCCGAGGAACCGCCGCCCTTACCACCTATTGGCCGCGGATCCACGGTGGTTTTGAAGAGTTGGAGCTCCAAATTTGTTCTGTACACTCCCCTTGTTATGTTCTTCTGTATTAAAATCTCTGTTTCTTGATTTGATCACTGTACTTGCTCCAGATTTGTCTGCACACTTGCACACAAAAAATATAAAAAATAACACGATGTTTTTTTATTTATATTATATATATATATATATATTTGTTTTAATTTTTATATACAAAAATTAAGCCGAATAACAAGAAAAAATATGTTACCGTCTCCCCGGCAACGGCGCCATTTGATCGAACGACGGAAAACGACCACCGTATGTATTATGATATGCGTTCTACTTTGTTCTCTACTTACCGCTATCAAGACGGTTTCGCTCGTAGCTAGCCGGTTGAGTATGAGTCGTCCACTGAGAGATGGTTCGTATTTTCGTTCATGTTTTAGATGCGTTAATGAAAATGTATATGTGTATGTTCAATTCTATCCTAAGTGTTTATATTTTATGTTCAAGTAAACTTGTTAGGGTTAGGGTTGGTTGGTAGAGTTAGGATTAATCTTGTGCTTGCTTTTTGCCATTCTTGAAATGATGTTGGGATAATCGGAAGTAGCAGGGATTAGGAGGACATAGGAATGTGATTTGCGAGTTTAAGCAATCTTTCCAACTCTAAATCCATTCCAAGTGCCTCTTGTCCGTCCGCTACATACTCTTATTTTCAACCCTAGACCAAACATACGCAACCATGTATCCAATTAAGTCACAACTACATGTCACGTTGTAGTGCGCCCAAAGGACTTCTCAACTTAGGCCGCGGCTATATGTCACGTATAGCGCGCTTAAATGAGGGGCTTGTGTTTGTTTGGTCTAGGTTCATTTTAAGGTGTTTGACGAAGAGAAGCACAAAGGATTTTTCCATCCTTCATACTAACCTTCCTTAGCCCTAATAAGTGTGGAATTTATTCACACATTAAAAGAAAAATAAAACAAGAAAGAAGAGAAGAAAGAATGGAAAATACAGTTTTACAAGTTAATAAGCTAACTACTTGGGTCCTCACCTAAGCAAGGGACTCCATCGAGTATCATAGCTTGAAAATACGGATTAGAAAAAAGAAAGAAGAACAATAAATAATAACAACTACTTAACAAAAACAAATAAAAATTACACTAGGAATTTAAAATACAATACAAGAATTTAAAGATACAAATTAAGAAAAAAAAACCATCTTCATTAATCTTCTACTCAAATGCTCTCACTATAATTTCATGGAGAGTAGACGATGAAGAAGAAGAAGCTAGAAACTAAACTACACTAAATCCTAGTAAAGAAAAGCATTCCTAACTTGGGTCAAAACTGGAGTATTTGTAGGCAGAGAAATGAAACCCTAGGAACATATTCTGAGCCCCTATACAATTACCAAACTACCCCCAAAATGTGATCTGGAGACGACATGACATGACCGCGGAACCACCGCCCAAAAGTCCTATTGGTCGCAGTTCCGCGGTCCTTTGAAGGGCTTGGTGTGTCTTTTTTTTGGGTCTTCCTCGTGTTGCTTTGTTCTTCTATTCTTCAGGTTCAAAATTGCAATATGGTTTCAAAATATCTTCAGATTTTCAACAGTCCAAAATGGCTACACTTTTAATCTTTTTGAGTTTGATCTCCCTCGAGCTCCACGCACCTCCTGATCTTTGTGCTGCCCCTCTCGTACTCTGCACTTGACCAAGACACGAATGACCGCTATTTTTGTCTTGCTTCTCGAACTGGTAAGCGGCACTGGACGGGTGTAAATGACCGGAACCCGGATTTTATCTGTTTTTGGTAAACGTTCTGGATTTTGGCATAAATGTAGAGATTTTGTGTGATTTGAGTTATTTTGGACTGGGAACCTGTAATCATGTAGCAAATACGGATCAAAAGCACCTTCCTATAAACAAATGAGCAGAAAAATGGGCGGTATTAAATGCAATATTCTGGTGTGAACAAGTGGATTGGGATGCTTGTGAATGAAGTCACCGTGAATTTGGCAGAGATGACACCTCTTCGCATACTCTTCGCAATCCTTTATCATGGTAGGCCAGTAATACTCAATCCGTTTAATTTGAAGCCACATTTTGGAGGTAGATTGGTGAGCTCCGCAGACATCCGAGTGAACTTCTTTCATGACTTTTTGGGTTTCGACCGATGACAGACACCTGAGTCGGAGTTGGTTATATGATCTTCGGTTTAGCGTATTATTCACAAACACGTATCGAAGAGCTCTCTTCTTCAGCTGAACCATCGCAGATTTTTCTTCGGGAAGCTTGTCGTATCGGAAGTACTGTATGAAAGGCTCTCTCCAATCAGGCTCGTCTTGAATGATCAGAACTTTTTCGGCAAGAATGCTCTTTTGTTCTGCTTTTTTTCTTCTCGTAAAGAGACTGAGGGCAGAATTTGCCGGCTCCTAACTGTGATTAGAATTTCATCCATATTAGGGTCAGCCAGCTTTTTGGCTAGGCGAGCGAATACATCGGCTTTTCCATTCAACACTATAGGGGCTCTCATTAGTTCAATGTGAGCGAACTATTTCGTGAGTTCCACCACCCGGCTTCTGTATCGAGCTAATTCAGGCTTATATATCTTATAGTCGCCGCTCACTTGGTTGACGACAAGCTGAGAGTCACCATAAACCCGTAGCCGAAGGATTTCCATTTCTATGGTGAGCTCCAGACCAGCTATCAGAGCTTCGTACTCAGCCTCGTTGTTTGTGCGAGGCTCAGTAAGAGCGAAGAAACGTCGTAGGGTTCCTCCTGATGGCATGACAAACACCAATCCTATCCCTGTTTTTATCTCTGGGATGCTGGATTTGCTGGAGGTCCTTATTGATGAGGCTCCATCGAAGTAAAGCTCCCAATATGGCTCGTCATCCTCGAGGTGCAACACTTGTTCGTCCGGTAACTCGCAATTAAGCGGTGACCCTTCTGGTATGGGATGAGCAGTAAGGAAGTCGGCGAGGGCTTGCCTTTTTACTGCTTTCTACGGAGTATAGATTATGTCAAATTCAAGCAACATGACATCCCATCTTACCATTCTACCAGTTAGGCTTGCTTTGGTCATTAAGTGTTTGAGCGGGTCGACCTTGGAGATCAGCATAATCCGATGAGCGAGCAGATAGTGCCTCAGTTTCTTCACAGCGAATATCAGAACCAGGCATTGCTTTTCGATCAGGGAATAGTTGTGTTCCGCCCAGACTAAAGTTTGACTGAGATAGTAGAGAGCATTTTCTTTTCCTTCTTTGTTGTTTTGGGTAAGAAGTGCACCGAGTGACTCATCAAGCACGGCGGTATAGAGAATCAACGGTTTATTTGGGATGGGAGTAGCAAGTACTGGAGGGTGCAACAAGTACTGTTTGATATTTTCGAATGCTTCTTAACATTCGACATCCCAGATGAAAGGAGCTCCTTTTTTCATGAGCTTCGAGAAGGGCTTGCATCTTCCCAATAGGTTTGAGATGAACCTTCATATGTAAGCGAGCTTGCCTTGAAAGGATCTTAGCTGCGTCAGATTTTTTGGAGGAGGCATCTCCATGATGGCCTTTATCTTTGATGGGTCAACATCGATCCCCTGATGTTGGACTATGGAGCCCAAGAATTTCCCCAATGATACGCCGAAGGCGCACTTTAGAGGATTCATATTCAGATTGTACTCTATCAGTCTGGTGAAGACAGTTCGGAGATCTTGGATATGATTGGCCTTGGCCTTAGTCTTGACGGCCAAATCATCAACATAACATTCGACGAATTTATGGATTAAGTCGTCAAAGATTTTGGTCATTTTCCTTTGATATATGGCACCTGTGTTCTTCAGTCCAAACGATATCACTTTGTAACAGTATATGCCTATCGGGGTTCAAAATGATGTATGCTTCTCATCCCCAGGCGACATTTTTATCTGATTGTACCCAGACGAACCATCCATGAAAGTGAACGGCTCGTAATTTGAGGTGTCATCGACCATCATTTCCAAGACCGAAAGCGGGAAATCATCTTTAGGGCACGCTTTGTTAAGGTCCCTGAAATCGACACAAACCCGGATCTGCCTATTTTTCTTCTTTACTGGAATAATGCATACGATCCAGTCCACGTATTTCTCTTTTCTGATGAAGCCGGCATCGATGATTTTCTTGGTTTCCTCGACGACCTTTTCCTCCAGCTCCCTTCTCATTCTTCGAGGAGCTTGTTTGACTGGCTTGACATCAAAAGAAATAGCCAGCTTATGCATGGCCACTTCAGGGGAGAGACCAAGCATTTCTTTATACGTCCACGCGAAGCAGTCAGCTGATGTATGAGCCAGAAGAAGCCCTTCAAGAGCTCGAAGATGGCGGACAAGCAACTTTCGACGAGATAACCGAGGTTGATTTGCAGATTTTTCTTCGGGTAGCTTGTCGTATCGGATGTACTCTATGAAGGGCTCTCTTCAATCGGGATCTTCTTGAATGATCATAACTTTTTCGGCAGGATTGCTCTTTTATTCTGCGCTTTCTTCTTCTCATAAAGAGACTGAGGGCAGAATTTACCAACTCCTAACTGTGATCAGAATTTCATCCATATCAAGATCAGCCAGCTCTTTGGTTAGGCGAGCGAGTACATCAGCTTTTCCGTTCAACACAATAGGGACTCTCATTAGTTCAATGTGAGCGAACTGTTTCCTGAGTTCCACCACCCAGCTTCTTTATCGAGCTAATTCAGGCTTATATATCTTATAGTCACCGCTCACTTGGTTGACGATAAGCCGGGAGTCACCATAAACCCGTAGCCAAAGGATTTTCATTTCTATGGCGAGCTCCAGACCAGCTATCAGAGCTTCGTACTCATCCTCGTTATTTGTGTGAGGCTCAGTAAGAGCAAAGGAACGTCGTAGGGTTCTTCCTGATGGCGTGATGAACACTAATCCTATCCTTGCTTTTATCTCCGGGACGCTTGATTTGCTGGAGGTCCTTATTGATGAGGCTCCATCGAAGTAGAGCTCTCAATATGGCTCGTCATCCTTGAAGTGCAGCACTTGTTCGTCCGGTAACTCGCAATTGAGTGGTGACCCTTCTGGTATGGGATGAGCAGTAAGGAAGTCGGTGAGGGCTTGCCCTTTTATTGCTTTCTGAGGAGTATAAATTATATCAAATTCAAGCAGCATGACAACCCATCTTTCCATTCTACCAGCTAGGCTTGCTTTGGTCATTAAGTGTTTGAGCGGGTCGACCCTGGAGATCATCATAACCCGATGAGCGAGCAGATAGTGCCTCAATTTCTTCACGGCGAAGGCATTGTTTCGATCGGGGAATAGTTGTGTTCCGCCCAGACTAAAGTTCGTCTGAGGCAGTAGAGGACATTTCTTTTCCCTCTTCGTTGTTTTGGGTAAGGAGAGGACCGAGTGACTCATCTAGCGCGGCGGTATAGAGAATCAATAGTTTATTTGGGATGGGAGCAGCAAGTACTGGAGGGTGAAACAGGTACTGTTTGATATTTTCGAATGCTTCTTGACATTCGGCATCCCAGAAGAAAGGAGCTCCTTTCTTCATGAGCTTCGAGAAGGGCTTGCATCTTCTCGATAGGTTCGAGATGAACCTTCATATATAAGCTAGCTTGTCTTGAAAGGATCTTAGCTGTGTCAGATTCTCTGGAGGAGGCATCTCCATGATGTCCTTTATCTTTGATGGGTCAACTTCGATCCCCTGATGTCGGACTATGAAGCCCAAGAATTTCCCCAATGATACGCCGAAGGCGCACTTTAGAGGATTCATCTTCAGATTGTACTCTCTCGGTCTGGTGAAGACAGTTCAGAGATCTTGGATGTGATTGGCCTTGGCCTTAGTCTTGACGACCAAATCATCAACATAATAGTCGATGAATTTATGGATTAAGTCGTCAAAGATTTTGGTCATTGCTCTTTGATATGTGGCACCTGCGTTCTTCAGTCCAAACGGCATCACTTTGTAACAGTATATGCCTATCGGGGTTCGAAATGATGTATGCTTCTCATCCCCCGGCGACATTTTTATCTAATTGTACCCAGACGAACCATCCATGAAAGTGAGCAACTCTTAATTTGAGGTGTCATCGACCATCATTTCCATGACCGGAAGCGGAAAATTATCTTTAGGGCACGCTTTGTTAAGGTCCCTGAAATCGACACAAACCCGGATCTGCCCATTTTTCTTCTTTACTGGGACAATGCATACGATCCAGTCCACGTATTTCTCTTCTTTGATGAAGCCGGCATCGATGAGTTTCTTGGTTTCCCCAACGACATTTTCCTCCAGCTCCCTTCTCATTCTTCGAGAAGCTTGTTTGACTGTCTTGATATCAGGAGAAATAGCCAGCTTATGCACGACCACTTCAGGGGAGAGACCAAGCATTTCTTTGTACGTCCATGCGAAGCAGTCAACGAACTCATACAACAGGGCGATTATCTGTTCTTTCATTTCCTCTGACAAGAGTGAGCTGATGTATTTCGGCCTTGGATTATCGGGCGTTCCCAAATCAACCTCGGTTAGCTTGTCGAAGGTTGCTTGTCCGCCATCTTCGAGCTCTTGAAGGGCTTTTGGCTCGGCTAGCTTGTTTTCATCATTTGACTCTTTGTCGGCTTCACCAATATGGATCATGTAGCATGCCTTGACATCAGGTCGAATGAAACCTATGCCCCGTCTATCTGAGATTCGTCCATCGATGAGCGCTCGAACTAGAAGCGGGTGCCACAGCCCCTCATAAAACTTCGCTTTGGAGTCCGTTTGGTATAACCGACATCCGCACTTATTAAAATATTCCCGCATCTCGGGTGCATAATATCTGGGATTGAGGACGGCTCTTATGCTTCTCTCATAGGGAAGGCACGTGACAGACAAATCGTCCGGGTGCACGACAGGATTTGACCCATAAAACAGGATGCCCTTCTGTCCATTTTTCTTTCCGAGAACGTTGAAAGTTGCAATTGGTTCACGGTAGAGACCGGCAAAGCATCTAGCTCCTTGCACATCTGTTCCGTCACCCTTGTGATAGTTAGGGACCCTTCTGTCATCTCGAAAGTTTCCCTTAGCTTCGCTTTTTGCATGTGTCACGACCCGAATGTTGCCCGTGACCGGCACTTAAATCACGTGACATCTAAAGATGTCGACGCGGTCCAAGTAAACCGAAAACCAAGAATCTAAACCCTTTTTGAAAATAATGGAGGTGAGGATTAAAATAGTCATCAGATGGGATCAGTTTAAAATAAAAATTTAAGTTTAACTAAGTATGTTTGAAAAGCATCTATGACGTTTTGAAATTCGACAGCATTTACTTCGTAATTTTGTATAAAACCCGATACAACAAAATAATATAAATAGCATCCTAATGGGAGCTAGCTTCCACGCCCAAACGGCGGAGCAACCATGCAAACAATATACGATGCACAATGGTGAAGAAAAGAAAAGCGAAACAAAATCAACAATATAAAATGGTCGAGTCCAATGAGTGCGACATTACAACACACAAACTCTAAGTCTCGCTTCTAAGTCCACAATATACCCTCTCTAAGTCGATGTAGTTTTACTAGATACAAGAATATATAAATATACAAGTGCGGTTACAAACAACAGTAGCCTACCTGCCAAAGCAATCACTGAGAAGAAGGGTATGCCGCAATCCGCCGATAATCCGAGCGGTAACCTACAAGAAACTGTGGCACAACGGGGGTGAGTTGCCAACTCAGTGAATAAAAGAACATCACAAGGTAGAAATCGAAATGCACAACGATACCAAGGTCATACTATAGTACTGTCATATCATGTACTAATATAATATATGATATGCATGTGTATCATAAATGTAACTCTATCCATCGCATGAACCCAAAATAGAATATATCAATGCAAATGACCTGTATCTAGGTATAAGCCCAAAAGTAGCCGAAAATATATATGTAAAACCTCTTCTTTAAAATAGCCAAGGAATACATATGTCATGGCATAAAAGCAGATGTGATATTATGAAATATAATAGGTATCTTATTTAAGATATGCGTCTTGCTGTTTTAGTGAAGAGTGTTAAGAGGTTTACAATTTAAAAGATCCCAGTGTCATATCATACACGTCAAATAATGAGGCTATAGCTCGATTTTGAAATCCTTTTTATATGCAACAATCGGTAAAAAGGTTATTCAGGTACTGTCCCCCGGATCAGTCCTGGTCGGTTACAATAACTCATAACATAACTGTATATCTCATATGATAGCAACATATCAACCTCTGGATGTCCAGCATAGACACCCGAAATCAAAAATCCCCCGTGTCCATCACCGACACGCAAATCCTCAAATCTCTCATGTCCATCACCGACACGCAAATGTAGATACCGTCAATACCATCTCAACAGATGATCGCCACCCGATATCCCTGGCTCTAGTCGGTATCCCCTAGATATCCGCCGTGCCCAATCGAGCCCCGGCCAGTATCCCCTAGATATCTTCCATGCTCATCTCTATCTCCGGTATCGAGTATCCTCGCTAGGCTCCCCGCCTCACATGCGGCTATCCTGCCCCTCGGTCTCGACCGGGTCCACCATGTATCCGACTGTATATCCCCCCCACTCAGTCTGGATAACGTAGTAATCCATAACCGTATAGCCCCCCCTCCACTCGGTTCGGAGTAAAAAAAACATAAAAATGACTTATGGTGGACATCAACTCATCATATCCAAAGATAACAAGTAAAAAATAAGAATAATCTCACAGATCCTTCTGATGATATATTATATATATACATATATAACAGCATCCCATACCACTGATATATATCATCAAAATAAAATATCCTGAAAACTCATAAGAATCAAATACGAATATCCATGTTACTGATGTTCACAATAATTCAACAAGTAATAATGGTACTGTACGTAAATATAGGCATGCAGGCAACAAACGTATCAATTCTACTGTGTCATGGCAATACTAATGATGTGTGGTGTAGCATACGCGTCTGTGCCCGTGCAGCATGGCAATCATTAATATTTGTGCAAGTGTTCTAAAAGTGTATATAGCATACTCGTATCGACATCTGCATACTCATCACGTAGTATAACAGTTCTACAGTGACATAGCAGTACCAATGAGGTGTAGTGTAACATATGCGTATGTGCTTTTACAACATAATACTCATTGGTAGTTGTGCAGTGTTCTATCAGAGTGTTCGTATCACGGAAACGTATAACATCGATAAATAATTTATGAACATGTAAAGTAAATCTAAGCATAACTATTAAATGTAACTACTTGCTATGAGCTATACCATTATCTTTGAAATGGAACGAAACGTAGGTTTTGAAATAAGGAAGCTACATTAGGTTAAAAATAAATATTCGTTTTGGAATTTGGCATCGCATCCTTTTCATTTATTCTTTTAAAAGGGAAACGAATCGTTAGTTTTTAAAAGTGTATAGCTCACTCAAGTATTACATCCTAACACGAAATAAAATATTACGTTACGAGGCTAAAGAAAACTTAGCCGTTATTCGGCATACTAATCTCGTATCACCAGTACGGTATGGTTCCTCGTACCGTATCCACATCGCCACAATACTCCAAATCCTCTCAAGTACGGCATAATCCTTCGTACCAATCCACCAAATCATGAATAAACTATATGCACATGAATATATACTAAATGCAATCATAACTTCAATATCATTATCTTGAACAACTACTAAAACTAACTATATATCATACTATCCTATTTATAAGGTTGCGGGGGTGCTATACGCCATCCACCCGACTTCTCTCGTAGATGTAAATCTACTCACCAACATGTTGAGCTTGCTGAAATCCATGCTGCTATGTCCGCCAACTCCGTCTCGAAAACTTTCGCGATCGTACCTATAATCGTAGTTATGAGATATCGGCGTAAATATCATATCCAAATCAAAACAACGAGCTAAGCATCCATAGGTTAGAACCTATAGCTTACTTACTCCAAAATCGATCAATTGCCCCTGAATTTAACGTATGAACGTCAACGTTTCAGTTTCAGTACAAAATACGAAAACCCGTATCGGAATATCAGAAATTTAAATAACAACCAAACTAAACATTCCCAGATTTCTCTGTATGCATATTGGGACATATCAAACAATACTATAGATCATAAAATACCCAAACAAAGCCACAGAAGAAAAACCAACACCAAACACCCAAGGGGGCACGACGACACCGGAAAATTAAGGAATGACGCCGGTCGATCTTAGGAGATAGGATCTCGGGCTTTAGGTGAAGTCTCCTAATGGTCTCATGATACTTATGGTATTGTTAGTTTTTCTAGTGGTATTACCTAATGGTTCTAGATTCAATTATACCTTCACAGATATCACAAAAGTTCATGTTTTTGACACTGCACATAAAAACAGATAATGAACTGAGTTGATATTTGAAAAGAAAGAAAGAATTATAGCTATGGAGATGATTTACAAGAGAACACCAGCTCAAGAATTTCTTATAGAAGCATCTAGGGTTTTTAGTGGATCAAGCTTGATGATGTGCACAAGTTGATGAAGGGATTAAGGTTTTCTATTTTGATATGAAGAATACATGAAAAATTAGTGTTGGGGATGGAAAAGAGTTCAGTTTGAGGAAGTGGTTATAATTTCCTAGGTGTTATGTTGTGTAGGGAGAGCATAAAGTGGAGGGTGGTGAGATGGAGGTGACATGGTGGAAAGAGGAGGTGTAAAATGTGAAGGAGAAGGTGGAGGGATGTGAGCAAGGGTGAGGATGAGTTATGTGAAGGTTTAGCATAGAGTATCATATATCAATCATGATTAAAAGAAATGCAACAAATAAAGAAAAACTTTCATATTACAATCTAAATCCATGATAAAAATGAAATACTTATCATAACACTTAAATACCATTATCTTAATATCTAATTTCATATCATGTTAAAATAATTAATATATCATTTTTTTATGACGCACACTTTTATTCATATTTATCAATATAATTAAATTTTTCGGATATAATTCCGATACCCAATTTTATAAGCGATATCATTTTTTTGTAAATTTATTAACTTCATATTGAAAGTTATAAATTAATATTTATAATTTTCCAAAATATTACAATCTCTCCCCCTTAAAGAAATTCGTTCCCCGAATTTAAATTAAAACCCCTTCTTAAAACATTTTTCTTAATCCGATCAACTCAATTCAAAACAATTTTCAGGGGTCCAAATTTTAAAATATAAAATCCGCTCGATATAACGGAACTCCAAAGTCCTACACGAGCTAAGACGTAATATAACGCAACAGTGTGCGTGAAAGATCAAAAGATATACAACCCACATAACTGTAACTCTAACGGTTGCTATCAGGATTACTCCAGTTATGATTCAAAATGCCAAATACGAAAGCCGTTGTGTATATCAAATACTAAATCAATGCCATAGTCGTAGTGCAATATCGGTAGCACACGACCAAGCGAAAATATATAAATTAAACCTATAAGATATTCTCCCAAGTGCAAAGCACAAAAACAAAATCAACTCTAATGGGTTTGAATGCAAATCTCAAACCACACATCACGGTGTGCACGAAAACAAAAACAGCGTCAAGTGCAACAAGTGTGCACAAAAACAATATCCACTGAATCAAATGTGCAGGGAGCAATTACCGAGTGCATCAAGAATGCACAAGATCAATATCCAGTGCATCGGAGTGCATAAAATATCAAAATGTGCAACGGGTGTGCACAAAATCAAACCAAGTATACTTAGAGTGTGTGTGTGTGTGTAAAATCTCCTAATCATGTGCAACGGATGTGCATGGAAAATATCAGTCTAGTGTCTCTGGTGTACACGACACTCCAAATCGAATGCAGTCACCTCGCACTGACATCTCAACAAATGCACCTGGTGTGCAAAAAACATCAATCGAAGTGCAATCATCGTGCACGAAAATCTCGACAAGTGCACCTGGTGTGCACAAAACATTTGTGTGACCCTCAAGTCCTCAAAATACATAAATCAAAATAACGGACATTGATTTGTGCTTCCTTCAATGTTGAAAATGAAATATTTGGATTATAAAAACTCAAATAACAAAACAACGGACATCGAAGTATATCTTCCTCAATGTCGAAAGGTGTTTATACATCCGGAACTGGCATAGAAAGAATTTCTACTTGCCTTCTGCCACGATCTAGCGTTCTCTGTCTCTGAATTCTGGTTCTTCTTGCGGATCTCTAACGTCATGCCTCTTTTATACAATCTTCCGTTGAAGAGCAACGGCACCATCAGTCCCACTGCGGATACCTCTCATCACATCTTCTTGACCAGTGGTCCAGTCTCTCGCAACGCGTTGATGACGTCGATCTCTAATCTCTGCGTGTGCGCCAACGACTGATCCTAGATCTAATCTTACTTATTAACAACTCCTGGAAAGAATCCATTAAGTCTCCTGCTGATATTACTTATCCAGCCTTCCTAGAACTAGCACTCATTACTGAATCCACTTTCTTTTTCGTATCAACTGCCATTTCCTCAAGATTTTCCTATGAAAGTTTGGTCGTACGCGCCTCTGCATATGCATCAAATCTTAAATATCAACGGTGAAGAAAAACTGCCCACTGAAACTTCGCAACAATCTCCTATTCCATTACTCTCCTAATCCATCAATTAAGGAGCGTATCACGATAGTCACGCGACTTGCAAATCATACTTGGTTATGACTATGCCCGGAGCCTTACAAGACTTAAAAACACGAATCCGACATCTCTGATACTCTGTAGAAGAATCTGGCTAAGCTCACCTTCGAAAACTCGTCCCAATTCGTCGGAGGAAAACTTACCATACGATCTCTTTCTCGAGCGACTTGCAACAGGTCTGAGTAAGATCCATCGGAAGACGCTAATCAACTTCACCGATCTCGCATCGGAGCGCCACAACAGATTAAAATATCCTAACTATCCACATCTAAATGACTACAAATCCTCTGATCCATCTATGCTCGTAAACATCGACAACCTTTAACTTCATGACTCTGGAAGCAACACATCGATAACCTCAGTAATGATTGGTACCGCTGTTTGAACAGTACGCAACACCACGAACTTTAGAGAGGGGAAAACATCACGCCTCAAGTCTGGCTGATCTCCAGCAATAACCCAACCCTCTGGTGCGGATCCCTAAGAAACTCGCTTCTACATTATTATTCTGATCAAATATGGATAAACGACAGGTCCCCATGTCACCGGAATGTCACCCTGGTCAGTCCTTTTCCCAGACAAGTCTGCTCTGACCGTATCTCTAATCGCAGTCTTCTCGGCTCACGTAGACATAGCGACCGGAACAATCAACATTTATCAATGAGGATTGATTAACGGAACGAATAGAAGAAAGATCTCAAGATATAAATCCTAAGGTAACTTAGGCGGAGTATCATATCGTAAATATGCCGCGGAACATATGCACGGTACGTCACTCTACTTAGAACCTACTCCATCAACCAAGGTCATCCTATGTAACGAAAGTTCGGGTATAAGACCTCCAAAGTCAAGTCTAAGTCCTATAAGGTCAAGCCTAGGTAACGAAAGCGTATGCCTGGACCCTATATAGCCAAACCTAGACTCGAACAAAGGTTAAACCAAACACTCTGATACCAAATTTGTCACGAACCAAATGTGGCCCGTGACCGGCACTTAAATCACGTGACATCTAAAGATATCGACGCGGTCCGAGTAAGCCGAAAACCCGAATCTAAACCCTTTTTGAAAATATTGGAGGTGAGGTTTAAAATTGTCATCAGATGGGATCGGTTTAAAATAAATATTTAAGTTTAACTAAATATGTTTGAAAAGCATCTATGACGTTTTGAAATTCGATAGCATCTCCTTCGTAATTTTTTATAAAACCCTATACAACATAATAATATAAATAGCATCCCAACGGGAGCTAGCTTCCATGCCAAAACGGTGGAGGAACCATGCAAACAATATACGATGCACAATGGCGAAGAAAAGAAAAGCGAAACAAAATCAACAATATAAAATGGTCGACTCCAATGAGTGTGACATCATAATACACAAACTCTAAGTCTCGCTTCTAAGTTCACAATATACCCTTTCTATGTCGATGGAGTTTTACTAGATACAAGAATATATAAATATACAAGTGTGGGAACAAGCAACAGTAGCCCACCTGCCAAAGCAATCACTGAGAAGAAGGGTGTGCCGCAATCCGCCGAAAATCCGAGCGGTAACCTGCAAGAAACTGTGGCACAACAGGGGTGAGCTGCCAACTCAGTGAATAAAAGTATATCACAAGGTAGAAATCGAAATGCACAACGATACCTAGGTCATAAGTATAGTACTATCATATCCTGTACTAATATAATATATGATATGAATATGTATCATAAATGTAACTCTATCCATCGCATGAACCCAAAATAGAATATATCAATGCAAATGACCTGTATCTAGGTATAAGTCCAAAAGTAGCCGAAAATATATATGTAAAACCTCTTCTTTAAAATAGCCGCGGAATACATATGTCACGGCATAAATGCAAACGTGATATTATGAAATATAATAGGTATCTTATTTAAGATATACGTCTTGCTGTTTTAGTGAAGAGTGTTAAGAGGTTTACAATTTAAAAGATCCCAGTGTCATATCAGACACGTCAAATAATGAGGCTATAGCTCGATTTTGAAATCCATTTTATATGCAACAATCGGTAAAAAGGTTATTCAGGTACTGTCCCCCGGATCAGTCCTGGTCGGCTACAATAACTCATAACATAACTGTATATCTCATATGATAGCAACATATCAACCTCTGGATATCCAACATCGACACCCGAAATCAAAAATCTCTCGTGTCCATCACCGACACGCAAATTATCAAATCACTCTTGTCCATCACCGACACGCAAATGTAGACACCGTCGACACCATCTCAACAGATGATCGCCACCCGATATCCCTGGCCCCGGTCGGTATTCCCTAGATATCCGCTGTGCCCAATCGAGCCCCGGCTAATGTCCCCTGGATATATGCCGTGCTCATCTCTATCTCCGGTATCGAGTATCCTCACTAGGCTCCCCGCCTCACATGCGGCTATCCTGCCCCTCGGTCTCGAACGGGTCCACCGTGTATCCGACTGTATATCCCCCCCACACTCAGTCTGGATAACGTAGTAATCCGTAACCGTATAACCCCCCCCCCACTCGGTTCGGAGTAAAATAAAACATAAAAATGACTCATGGTGGACATCAACTCATCATAGCCAAAGATAATAAGTAAAGAATAAGAATAATCTCACAGATCCTTCTGATGATATATTATATATATACATATATAACAGCATCCCATACCACTGATATATATCATCAAAATAAAATATCCTGAAAACTCATAAGAATCAAATACGAATATCCATGTTACTGATGTTCACAATAATTCAACAGGTAATAATGGTACTGTACGTAAATATACGCATGCAGGCAACAAACGTATCAATTCTACTGTGTCATGGCAATACTAATGACGTGTGGTGTAGCATATGCGTCTGTGCCCGTGCAGCATAACAATCATTAATATTTGTGCAAGTGTTCTAAAAGTGTATATAGCATACACGTATCGACATCTGCATACTCATCACATAGTATAACAGTCCTACAGTGACATGGCAGTACCAATGAGGTATAGTGTAACATATGCGTATGTGCTTCTGCAACATAATACTCATTGGTAGTTATGCAGTGTTCTATCAGAGTGTTCGTATCATGGAAACGTATAACATCGATAAATAATTCGTGAACGTGTAAAGTAAATCTAAGCATAACTATTAAATGTAACTACTTGCTATGAGCTATACCATTATCTTTAAAATGGAACGAAACGTAGGTTTTGAAATAAGGAAGCTAGCTTAGGTTAAAAATAGATATTCGTTTTGGAATTTGGCATCGCATCCTTGTCATTTATTCTTTTAAAAGGGAAACAAATCGTTAGTTTTTAAAAGAGTAAAGCTCACTCAAGTATTACATCCTAACACGAAATAAAATATTACGTTACGAGGCTAAAGAAAACTTGTCCGTTATTCGGCATACTAATCTCGTATCACCAGTACGGTATAGTCCTCGTACCATATCCACATCGCCACAATACTCTAAATCCTCTCAAGTACAGCATAATCCTTCGTACCAATCTACCAAATCATGAATAAACTATATGCACATGAATATATACTAAATGTAATCATAATTTCAATATCATTATCTTGAACAACTACTAAAACTAACTATATATCATACTATCCTATTTATAAGGTTGCGGGGGTGCTATACGCCATCCACCCGACTTCTCCCATAGATGTAAATCTACTCACCAACGTGTTGAGCTCGCTGAAATCCACGCTGCTATGTCCGCCAACTCCGTCTTGAAAGCCTTCGCGATCGTACCTATAATCGTAGTTATGAAATATCGGTGTAAATATCATATCCAAATCAAAACAATGAGCTAAGCATCCATAAGTTAGAACCTATAGCTTACTTACTCCAGAAACGATCAATTGCCCCTGAATTTAATGTACGAACGTCAACATTTCAGTTTCAGTACAAAATACGAAAACCCGTATCGGAATATCGGAAACTTAAATAACAACCAAACTAAACATTCCCAGATTTCTTTGTATGCATATTGGGACAAATCAAACAATACTATAGATCATAAAATACCCTAACAGAGCCACAGAAGAAAAACCAACACCAAATACCCAAGGGGGCCCGGCGACGCTGGAAAATTAAGGAATGTCGCCGGTCGATCTTAGGAGATAAGATCTCGGGATTTAGGTGAAGTCTCTTAATGGTCTCATGATACTTATTGTATAGTTAGTTTTTCTAGTGGTATTACCTGATGGCTCCAGATTCAATTATACCTTCACAGATATCAACAAAGTTCATGTTTTTGACACTGCACATAAAAATAGATAATGAACTGAGTTGATATTTGAAAAGAAAGAAAGAATTATACGTGGAGATGATTTACAAGAGAACACCAGCTCAAGAATTTCTTATGGAAGCATCTAGGGTTTGTAGTGGATCAAGCTTGATGATGTGCACAAGTTGATGAAGGGATTAAGGTTTTTTTATTTTGATATGAAGAATACATGGATAATTACTGTTGGGGTTGGAAAAGAGTTTAGTTTGAGGAAGTAGTTATAATTTCCTAGGTGTTATGTTTTGTAGGAAGAGCATGAGGTGGAGGGTGGTGAGATGGAGGTGGCATGGTGGAAGGAGGAGGTGTAAAATGTGAAGGAGGATGTGGAGGGATGTGAGCAAGGGTGAGGATGAGTTATGTGAAGGTTTAGCATAGAGTATCATATACCAACCATGATTAAAAGAAACGCAACAAATAAAGAAAAACTTTCATATTACAATCTAAATCTATGATAAAAATGAAATACTTATCATAACACTTAAATACCATTATCTTAATATCTAATTTCATATCATGTTAAAATAATTGATATATCATTTTTTTATGATATCACACACTTTTATTCATATTTATCAATATAATTACATTTTTCGGATATAATTCTGATACCCAATTTTATAAGCCATATCATTTTTTTGTAAATTTATTAACTTCATATTTAAAATTATAAATTAATATTTATAATTTTCCAAAATGTTACAGCATGAGAGCCCAATCTGCAAAGCTGTTGCAAGGAGGGTCCTCTTCCTCCGACTCTTCAGTGTCGATGCCGAAATGAGGGCGAATTTTACGGAAGAATGGACTTTTTGCGTCGGATTCATCAGTGTCACTGCTGAAACACGGACATACTTGGGGGTTTTTGCTTTTGAAAATGACAGCCGGCTCAGATTTGCTTTTGAGTTTTGGAGCCGTTTTGACTTTGGTCAGTCGTGGTTCAGTATTTTGGGGGTTCACGAAGTACCGAGAATCTTCATATCGGATTGCATGCACACCGAGCGGTTGGATGTCTCCGTCAATACGTCTTTCTTCACCATTTTTGGTATACTTTATGCATTAATGGAGAGTTAACAGAATGATACCGTAATCGTGGAGCCACGGCCAACCCAGGAGAATTTTATAAGCCGTGTCGGCATCGATCACATATATCTTGGCTTCAGTTTGTAGGTCCCTGAACCTGATCGGCACAGCTATGGATCCCAGAACTTGCTGGAAATTTTGATTGAAGTCTTGAATAACAATTCTTTCCCTTGACAGGTGTCGGACGTCCATTGACAAACTCTTCAGAGTCCACAAGTTCATGATGTTCACTGAGGATCCCGGATCAATCAATATGCGATTAATCCGATCTATGTCGCTGTACCCAGTCACGCAAAGTGGTCGGTTGTGCTCAGTTGTTCTCAGTAATAGGTCTTCATCCTTAAATGTGATCACGGCTGTATGCAGAGCATATTGGGCCTCTATCATATTAATTTCCGCAAAACGAGCCTGATACCGCTCGGGGTTTTGCAGGGCATGAATGAGGACATCTATGAGCTCCTTGGATAGGACTAAAGCATCATAGATGCTTAAGAGAGACATAATCTTTCGGAGGTGAGCCAAGACATTGTAATCTACCGGAGAAAAACTCGAATCTTCATGAGTCGGCTCTACGCCGTTTTCTTCATTAGCGACCCGTCTTTCCTTCTCTTTCGGGGCGTTGCCTTGCTTCGGCAGTAGAGACTTGCCGCTTCTGAGCTGGATTTGGTTAGCCTTTGTGGCGAGCTCCTCATCCTCTTTGGGAAAACAAAGCTCTTTCTCAGAGTCGCTACCAAGGTGGACGACATAGCAGGTCACGATAGGGATCTCGTCATCGGAGTCTTCTTCTAGATCCTCCAGAATTTCAGCCGCTTCTACGGGGAAGAACTCCTTCAATTGAATTAGAGTTCTTTCCTTTTGTTCGTAGTCTTCAAGGGAATTGATATAGCTTTGAATGGTTGATTTCCCCGCCGATTCCTTTTTGTTTAGAGCTGCACCTTTCCTTTTATTTTTCTTTAGCTTTTTGGATTTTGAGGCTGATCGAGCCGAATTGGTAACTGGAACGGTGGGCTCCTTCTGCCCCGCCCATTCTGTTCTGGGCTCTTTCTGAAGTAACTTTAGCATCTTCTTCGTATTTTTAGACATGTGCATGCTCCATGGAGGCTGCGGCGAGTCGGATTCATTTCCCGGGGCAACGAATGTAGCCATCTGATCCCAGAAGGCTTCGGTTTCTGTCTGTATAAAGTTGATGGTTGCAGCTTGATTGTTCACCATCACACTCTTGGACAGTTCGATCTCTTCGGTCTTGTATTGCTTCTCGACCCAGTCTTTGAAAATATAGTAATTCTCTATCGCATGGCTCATTACTCTGTGGTACGGGCAATACAGAGGATTGTCGGCCATTTTTGCTTCATAAGGTCTCTTCGACTCTGGCAATTATAAATCGTTGTTCAGGGCATCCTTGAATATCTTGCGGACCTTGTCCCTCCTGAAAGAGTAAACCTTGTTCTTCTTTTCCTCTAGAGAAGGCCCTTCTCCTCCTAGCACCGGCTTTCGGGACCGGTCCGTTTTTTATCCGCCCATCTTTCGCTTGTCTTCATTGTCAGATGCATTGAAGACGTTGGTATTATAGGAATTCCGGCTTTTACAATTGTCATCCTTTCGGCTTTTCCAAGGCCTGTCATCCTGAGAGTCCGGGTAGACTTTTACTTCGAGCGTTCCAACATTTGTAATCTCTTGGTCAGCGCCTGAAACGTTTTGAGGCCTGTTGTACACAAGAATGGGACCATCCAATTGCTGGGGTTCCCAATGAGGAGGCTGACGGACTGGTCCCGCTCTAGAGGCGGTTTGCACTTGACAGTGAGGTTGCCCTATTGGGAAATAAAGTCCGTATTGCTTTCTTTTTTCCACGGCTTGGTTCTCACGAGGTCAACAATGGAGATTTTGTTACTAACACTCATGAATCTTTACCGAAACAGAGACTCCATTTGGACGAAAGTAGTGACGGACCCGTCTGCTATGCTTGCGTACCAGTCGAAAGCGACACCAGTCAGGCTCCATTTGCACAAAGAAGGAGCACATCATTGCCCTATGTATTTCCACACGACACTTTAAAGTGGGCGGCGTGTTGATTCGAGTTTCCTGTCCCGTCAAATTTTCCGAACTTAGGAATGATGTAGCCGCTGGGGACCTCGATCAGATCGTACTGTGCGAGATATGGCCATCCACTACTGCCAATGTTCTTCTGAGCCTCGGTCTCGGCCATCAATGTTTTAACCTTGCTGGTGACCAAGTCCATTATCCGATCTTGTGTTAGCGGGATAGTACCATCTAGGCCAAGGCGTCCCCAGAAGTGGAATGTGGCCGACTTTCGTGCGGCTCGCGCATACTTGGACCTAAAGGTGCAGGCATCGATTGCTTCGGGTCATTATTGCCCGGCTCATGAGTAGAGTCATGTGCTTGATTGGAAGGCGCCCGAGAAATTTGAGCCGTGAGCTGCATCACAATATTCGTCAAGTCATCAATTTTTTAGTAGAGCTTGGCCATCTCTTTATCTTTACTCCTGAGCTGTTTTCGAAGCCCTTGAAGCAGCTCTTGCTCCACGGTCCTGGGGCGGAAAGTAGGCTCTTCCTCGCTGTCTGAGCCTGACTCTACATGGACTGAGGGGTCTTTCTGCCTATCGGCCTCATCGAGAGAGTTTTCATCATCCAGCGGAGGCGGCTGATCTTGGGAAGCGGCAACCACATTCAAGCCAGATTGGGCTTAGGATGTGGTGGCCCCATCCTTACTTTTGCTGCGAAGGTTGTCGCTGGGATGCGTGCCCGCCATATAGACCGTGTGGATAACATATCCAACTGTCCTTTCATTATTGGTAGCTGATTTCATGGCCCTTCTGTTTCGGTAACGGACAATCGATTGAAGATGGATGGCCTGATCGGGTTCTTGAGTGGTGACGGCACTTCTTTTCTGGATTTTCCCTGCTGCTTTCGTGCGGCACAGAGTGCCTAATAGACTCTTGAAGAGACGGTGTCATGCTTTCTCTATTGAGGCTGGGACACGTCTCTTTGTAGCATCGTTCGGACTGTTGTCTTCTTGATTCTGGCGATCATGGCATTTTTCTGAACCCATTTTAAAGGTTCGAAGGAATAGCTAACTTTTACGGCCAACTCAGTCGTCGTCGCATGGTAACCCTGCTCTTGGAATCTCATAAGATTCCACTTATCCGGAGTCCTGGCCCTCTTATTGGCTCGATACCTGAGCCGCTTCTATCTCAACCTTTCTGTATTGAGCACTTGGTAGGCTTCGGCTTTTCGGGAAGCCGTCGTAGACTGAGCAATGGAGAGCTTTGTAGATACGTCTGATTGTGCACTTGTTGGAGTCGCCGTCTGAGCTCGTCCGCGACGTTTGATGATTCCCTTTGTCCCGGCAGACTTGCCCCCAGCTGGAGCACCAGATAATCGTTCGGACACCGTCTTAAGTTTGAGTTGTGGTGCCTTAGCAATCACAACGTTTGTCCTCTTACCCCTTGAGACCGGCCTGTCCACCTGGTTTGCTGGGATTTCTGCTAGAAGAGCGCTTCTGGCAGGGTAGATGATGATGGAACCAAATTGGCAGGACGGTTCCTCCCACTGCCGACTTAGGCATGCGGGAAGAATCACGCGAGCATTGATCTTTACCACGTACGGGGTCGGGGTCGCGTCAGAAGCTGAATTCATCTTAGAAGACATTGTTGTTGAAACTTGATTGCTACACAAAAAAGCATTATTTCAATACAAATATCGGTATATATGTTAAATGAGTTCATATGAATGCTTGATCCGAGATATGGGAGGAGAGACGTCCCACCCGGCGTGCCAGAATTTGTAGGGAGTTTTTCGTCACCCCATTAGGATAGGAATGCACACGCTTGTCAGGTGTAGTACAGATTTCCCTTACCTGGGGTAGGCTGGGGTTTATTGATTGTAGAGATCCGAATCTCTGACAGCCGTGGATTAAACTGCCGTTAATTATCCCTCGCTTTTGGAGTGAGGGAACCTTCGAATGACAGGTAAAACTGGTCATGCGAATTCAATGTGCATTGTGCGTGTGTTGTGTTTTGAAGGGGACTTAGACGTATCGAGGTCCTCGCAGGGTTTACGGGGGTCCCGCTACCCGGTTAGCAAGCTGGGGGTCAAGGGGGCTAGCAACCCCCTTGCGGGGTGCAGGGCAGCGCCCCGTTAGAAATTTTTTCTAACGGGGGACGTGTTTTGAGTGTGGAGCGTGAGGGAAAAAGAAGGGTGAGGAGCGTCCTAAGGAAGCATGAGTGGCGCGTGGACGCAGGGTGCCAGAGGGTCACGTGCGCGGCACGCGACCGCTGGAAACACCAGCGGAGAAAGGGGTTTAGCCCGTGGGCTAGGAGTTGAACTCCCGAGGGGATTTGGAGTTGAACTCCTAAACAGGAATTATGTATATGTTTGGAGTTAGACTCCCAAAAGATTTGGATTTGGAGTTAAACTCCTTTAAGAATTTGGATCTTGGAGTTGAACTCTTCAAACATCTTCGGAGATAATCAAATGGGACCCTTTTTTTCTCACTTGAGCCATGGATCCTCCTAAAGTGGGATTTTTGGAGGTGGGTCTTCTTCATCCTCCTCTCGTTTTGCTAGATCTTGGGAAAAAAGGAAGGTGAGGTTAAAAACTCCTTTTTAGGGATTTGATGGGAGATCTGAACTCTCTTTCGAGGATTTTATGGTGAAACTTTATTTAGCTTTGAGAAAAAGAGAGCTAAGCTCTCGATTTAATTGAAATTGAAGAGGAAGAGAAAAAAACTTGAGAAAGAGAAGATGAAGGCACAAACCCTAGAGTTTTTAAGAGAATGAAAGTTGTTATTAATTTTCTCATTACTTTTGCCTTTTATAAACAACACACTTTACATATGGCCCCTTGGATTTTTCCATATGGCACTTGTGCCTCTCCATGCCTCATGTGTCTATTTATTTTTGCATATAAGCCACGAGATTTACAAAATTTTGGGATTTTTGCCCCTTTTCCATACATTTATTTAAAATATACATTAAACTGATTTATAGCTTCATTCTTTTTGTCATAGAACCGGCCCCATCCATGCTCGGTCTTGACTTGAGCTTGGGCCTGCTTGCTTGGGCCCGGGCCTACTTGGCTTAGGGTTGACTTTGACCTGGTCAACCGGGGTGTAATAATTGACCCCAACAGCACCCATCTATTAAATTTGAATTAATTAGGGGTCAGTTAGGATTTAAATCTAATCTCTTTAGTTTAGATTTAAATCTAATATCTAAATTAAATTCATATTTATCTTTAATTTAAATATGGATTTATCTCATAGCATTTATTTACCCTGTAAATATGATGCTTTCTTTAGGGTTTATGTATTCATAATTCTCTAATAAGCTAGGGTTTGATTAGAGTGGGAGAGGGCGGCCAAGCGCTGTCGTAAGATAGAGAGGTTTTGTAAGAGAGGGTATTTCTTAGTAAAGAAGGGTGAGTAATCAGTGTAATCTCTTATAATTCTTTCTCATAGTGGATGTTTTCATCGTGGTTTGCAAGATTAGGTACTAGTTGCGCCGAACCTGGGTAAATCTTTTGTGTTGTTGGTATGTTCTTTTTGTATGATTTGGTATTCGTTGGATAGTTCCTTTTCAATCTACCATAAAACAAAGGTCTTAGATTTCAGTTGCGCATAGATACGTAATTCTTACAACAAGTGGTATCAGAGCGTCAAGTTCGCGATTTGGAGTTGATTGGGGAGATGACATCTACAAATTTCGAGATCGAAAAATTTAATAAGCATAATAGTTTTAGTCTATGGAGATTGAAGATGACGGCGCTGCTGAAACAACATGGTGTGCATAGGATTGTCTTTGCAAAAGACAGAGTTTCGGCGACGACCACGGTAGCGAAAAGTGTTGAGATGGAGGATAAAGCTCACAGTTCAATTTCGCTTTCAATGGCCGATAAGGTTCTTTGTGAAGTGGTGCAAGAGATGACATCGGAGGAATTGTGGAACAAGTTGGAGTCGGTTTATATGAAAAAATCTCTTATTGACCGGTTCTATCTAAAGCAGTTTGGGAAGCGCGTACAAGTTCTTCGGTTCAGATTATGCGGAGGGTTTGCTTCGCAAGGGTTCGCATGATTGTGCAAGCCGGAGAGAATAATGCATCAGTCCACCACGTTAGGAGATCTCGGTCAGATGGCATTGCAAGACGGATGGTTCAGATAGTTAGAAAGAACAAAACTTTACGGCTTACGGCTGGGTTTCCGAGGGACTTTTGGGATGGAGACATATCTACTACCGAGTACCTCATCGATCAGTCACCATTGAAGGCGGTAGATATGAGAATTCCTGAGGAGTTATGGATTGGAGAGGCTGGGAATTACTCAGGGTTTCGTGTTATTAGATGCATCAAGGAGCCGAGGGTTGAGAGAGATGCTCTTTTGTCAGATTTGGAGGTGAAGCAAAAAGGTACGGGTCGTGGTATTCTGGGACCCAGAGTGGAGTAATCAGCCAAGTGACAATCGTTGAGTCTTCGATAGTTCAAAGAAGATAGATTTGGTCAGATAGTGAACGAAGAACATGTATGCCTCTAAGAGAGGGGGAGTTTGAAGTTCTAGTCCAGGTTACGAGAGATGAGGTGGTCGGTACTCCGATTCAGATGGAGAGTCCAGTAGAGCAAGTGGTGCAGAGGCCGATGACAGTTCGGCGCACAAAAGTGGCTAGGGACAAGTCACTAAGGCAAGAGGATTGGGAGATCGATAGAAAGTCTGCACGTTTGATTCATGGCATTGAGAGTATCATGGATGAGGAGTTGCATCAGTTGCAGCAAAGTATCGAGCATATTCTAGCTCGGTATGGGATGAAGAAGACTTGGCCCGTGTCTTCTCACTTTGAGGTGCACTTCAGGCTTTCGGTGATGTTATTGTTGGAAACTTAGGCACACTTGCAAACTAATTTTAGAAAATGGCAACATGGATTTCAAAAAATTTCAGTTTGTTAAAATTCCAAGACTATGAATCGAACTAAAGAGCTAGAACTTGCTAACAAAAATTAGATAGAAATCACAACTTTTGTAGCGTCTTCATTTGCTCCAATTGTATTGGACTCTAGCATGCTCTCAAGAGCTCCGTATCGCATTTGCAAGCCGGTCCTCCTTCTCTAAAGATGATCCATCTAAAAGAATCGATACAAGCTTCGGCTTCACCTAATGAAGCAACCGATGCTCCTAGCTCGCTAGGAATGGAGAGTGAGGATGTAGGAATTTTCCACTATCTTTTTCTCTCAAATTTAAGCTCAAGAGAGCAAGTATAGAAGGAGGAGGTGAGGAAAAATAGTCATGAGAAATTGTTGAAAGAATGAGAGCATGAATGAATGAGAATAAAAACCAGAATGGCTTCACAATTTTTTACAACAATACAAATAAAATCTCATAACAATTTGTAATATAATATTGAAGCCCGTTTCTCTCTACATGTCTTCAACCCTGCTCAATACCACTCCACCCTCCACCTCATTTTATAAATATTTATAAATTAATATTCACAAATGAGGTGTTCATCTTCTAGAACAAATTCCGTATAAATACGGAATACAACCCGATATACGTATTAAAATACATATACGCGTATCCGTATAAAAATACGAATAGCCAAGAGAGGAAATGAATAGTGAACAATAATACTAGAATACATATATTAAATATATATATATATAAATTATTAAATCAAAACTTGATTTAATAATCCAGCTTAATCCTAAACGGCTAGTATTATCAACCGTCCGATTAAAGTCCGTGTAGCCTATACACATATTTAATCGGACACCTGTATGTACCAACATACGTCATCTATAACATATCATCTGAACCCGGAAAACCTTCTATGTGGGACTCTAAAAACTCGTCAATACGCCGGTAGTGGGTTTAACTACAAGCATGTCAGTGGCACTAGCTGTACGTAACGGCTACTCAGATATTGAGCGAAAGGAAGACCGACGAGCAAACTCATACGTACACCTACTGAGCCTGTCTGTGACAATCTCCATTAAATCTGGTCTGTTCGTCTAAGAGTATCGCATATTGGGTCTAGAGGGTGGATAAAGTCAGACCCCAAATAACGCGATATTTCGTTTCGGTGTGAATCCCATCACCCACTGAGAAACTACTAATCCAAATCAGTAATTCCCATCCACCTTAGCCAAGGATTTCTGGTGATGGCCACTCGTGCACAACACGACATCTACCCCTAATACCGGGAGAGACGAATCTCCGACGATCCGCTCACTACCGCCATATGGCTCGGGAGTGTACCCAACTAAAAGCTATTTACACGACTCCTAAGCCGTGGTAGGGTAGTAATCAAAGCACAGTGGGAACTCACACGAGAAAAATGATGATCTCAGGTCGACAGACTAACCTGAACTTATGTAACTTGAGAACTGCTATCTGACAATAGGTATAATACCATCTAACATGTTTCCGGAGAGTTCGTCTAATGTACTACCTCCAGTGAGCACATGTGTACTATCTTAGGTGACCAACTGACATTAATGGCTTGTGAGACCGGCCACTGCCTCTCGTCGGGGTCTCGAAAAGTATACACTAGTCTACTTTGGAGTATCGATACCCAGTCTCGATACTCCTTCGATTAGGGACATTTAAGGATGTGCTTATGGACCACCCAGCTCCCACGTATATGATCGCCATCATAATTCTGGTAGTTAAGCAAAAATCATTTGGGCTCTATCAACATGCGATGGTGATTTGTAATACCACATAATGCATGTATATGATGATAAAGTCAAATCAGATAGCATATTATCATCTCGAGTAAGACTGTTATACCCGTATAAGTCCCCACTCAATCATCATAATCGCCTGCCTGCAATTATAATAATTGACTTGAGGGCACTATATCCAACAATTATCATCAGGGTCAGATGCAGACAAAGATCATATGTCTTTAGTGTCATATGCGAGTGTAGAGATTGGTGTGGGATGCACGCGACCGAGTATTGCATTGGCAGTTGGAGAAGTCAGCAGATGCTGGGCTATTCCGAGCGAAAAGAATTAGTAGGCTGTGGAGTGGATCCTGAGATACTTGAAAGATAGTAAAAGGTTCTGTCTTTTTATTCAGCGGAGGCAGTGTTGATGGTGCCTCATGATATGATATAGTGATGGAGGCAGATGAAGGTCGACGACGGGTTACATATTAGGCACGGATGCAATGCCAAAGAGATCGACGCTTCAGTTCGGTATCACAGTATCAACGATGGAGGAAAAATTGACTACCGTCTTGGAGGCGTTTAGGAAGGCAATCTATTTGCAGTGATTGTTGGGTTTGGGAGAACCAGAGGAGGTGAGAATGTTCTTCGAGGCCGAGAAGAAGATGATCTCTTACGAAGATTGGTACCCTAAATAATCCAGCAGACGTGTTTCTGAGATGGTTCCAGTGCAAGTTTAAGTTTTGCATAGAATATTGTTGAGGTGATTTCGGGCATAAAGCGACGAGAACGGAGTTCTAAGGTGTTGAGAAGGTGAAGAGATTATGGTGAATTTGAATCAAAATGGAGATTGTTAAATTTGATTTAAACTCAGATTAGTTAGGATTTAAATCTAACATCTTTAGTTTAGATTTACATCTAATCTCTAGATTAAATTCATATTTAACTTTAATTTAAATATGGATTTATCTTCCAGCATTTATGTACCATATAAATAAATGCTTTCTCTAAGATTTATGTATCCATAATTCTTTAATAATTTAGGGTTTGATTAGAGTGGGAGAGGGAGACCAAGCACGGTCGTGAGATGGAGGGAGGTTTTGTAAGAGAGGGTATTTCTTTATAAAGGAGGGTGAATAGTACGTGTAATCGCTTGTAATTCTTTCTCAAAGTGGAAGTTTTCGTCGTGGTTTGCAAGATTATGTGCTAGTTGCGCCGAACCTGGTTAAATCCTGTGTGTTGTTATTGGTGTGTTCTTTTCGTATAATTTGGTATCCGTCGGATAGTTCTTTTTCAATTTACCCTGAAACAAAGGTAATGGATTTCCGCTGCACATAAATACGTAACTCTTACAACACCATCATCATCATCTTTATCTTGTAAGATGTGGATATATCAAATTTCATGTGATTCCACAACCTTTTCACCGTTGAATTGGCAATGTAAAAAGTTCTATTGTTGGTAAACCGTTAATTTTGCACCCACTAAATTAACGGTAAAAAAGTAGTGGAATCATATGAAATTTGGTGTGTCCACATCTTACATGGTAAAGATGATAATGATGGGTGTCGATCGTCTAAAAAAATCATGGAAGAGGTATTTTTTCGACGCCATAGGAGGAAATTCCATCCTATGGCACATTTTCTCCATTATGCTTATATATATATTACGGAATGCTGGGCTCTTAAGAAATATCATGCACAGAAGATACATAGAGTGGAGAAGTGAATACTTCGTTGGATGCATGGTAACACTAAAAAGGATAAAATGTGAAATGAGGATATTCGTACACAGGTTAGTATAGCATCCGTGAAGGAGAGAAGATATGGAAAAACCGTCTAAGATGTTGTGGTCATATGGGACTTAGACCTCCGGAAATACCGATTTGACGAATGGATATTCTAGATTTAGGCCAAGTCAAAAGAGCAAAAGGGAGACCGAAGAAAACGTGGATGGAGGAGATACGAAAAGATATGGATGCTGATGATGCTCGGTACTGAGCACTCCCCAGATCATGACACGTGGCAGATGACGTGTCCCAGGGCTTGCGGGAAAGGAACAGGAACGGTACATTGGAAGCATGCCCCGAGCCTTCGACCCGAGGATGTTCCCGACCTTCAGTGTCCTTCCCGACCACTCCTGTGCCCGCCTTACAAACAACTATTGGCTCGCCTCCGAGCCCTCCCGCACGCTGAGTTCCCTCAGCCCTCCCGCACGCTGAGTTCCCTCAGCTCTCCTAGCTCTCCTCCGAGCTATCACATGAACCAAGCCTGCTTGGCCTCCCGCTCGCCTCCGAGCCTCCCGCAGAGCTTAGTTTCCTCGGTCTCATCGACCGACCCACAGCACGGATCACGGGCGTCTCCGCCACGGCTTCGCGAATCTCGCCTAACGCGAGATATCCGTCGCCCACGATCCCGCGTTCTACGCCATCTCGTTCCCCATTAACAAGCATATCTCATCATTAATGGGAAATCCCGCCTTTCACGCAGGCGTAATGCCAGAGGCGTAACAGCCGGTGTGAATCTCGCGCCCGCCAGCCCACGGCTGCCACTATATAAACCCATCTCTCAGACGACTCAGGTAAGGCAATTTGACCACAATAAGCCGCTACTCTGCCCAATTAGCCCGTCTAACTTGATCGTCTGAGGGTCCTCGGTGGCACAACCACCCCGGGACTTCCTTGCAGGTAGCTCGGCTTCATCCACATCAAGCCCACTGAGATCCACACGCACCAAGGGGAAACCGTCAGATCCAATCTCAGCCACTCATCACCACTCACTGCGGATCAACGGAAGGTAACATCTGAAAGAGATCCAGAGCTCCATCAGTTGGCGCCGTCTGTGGGAAGAGTAGTTCTACTCAATGAAAGTTCACCTTGCGATCTCGAACATATGGCGAGTGAGCACCGCGACGACCCGAGCTCCAGCCGCCGTCCCCCTACAACAGAGACACGGGTGGATCCCCTCCTCCCCCGAACGCCATTCACGTCCTATCGGCTCGGATAGATCGGCTCGCGTCCGTCATGGATGCGCTTATCTGCGTCCAAACGGCGGGACAACCTCCCCAAGTCGTCGTTCCCCCGCCTCGGGAGCGACACAGGGGAGAGAAGACACTACCCGCGCCGGCACTTTTGGGCACCGCCTCGCTATCTCGGGAGGCCACAGATCCCCCGTGTGACCAACTCGATGACCCGGTGGGCGCCTCACAGCTCCACACCGAGGTCTCTTGCCAAAGCACCCCGCCCTGAGGCCCATTGCGCTCCTGTCCCTCCCGAGGAGGTGTCGG
Source organism: Agapanthus africanus (assembly GCA_030015575.1). NCBI lineage: Eukaryota > Viridiplantae > Streptophyta > Magnoliopsida > Asparagales > Amaryllidaceae > Agapanthus > Agapanthus africanus. Next base: position 579,806,413 of record CM057340.1, on the reverse strand, counting down.
TTAGCTCGCCTGCTCCCAGGCATGACCGGACAGGGTCGCACGGACGAGACTCACCATAGTAGCTTGAAGACGAGCTTGCCGGGGGACCTAAGGAACCTCATCGAACGGAAACGAAGCCGTGACCAGGCGCAGGTCACCAGCAGCAGTGGCCATAAATTAGAGTATGCCGAATCATCGGGATACCACGACCGACTCGACGCCCTCGAAAAGAGGATCGAAGGCATACATCGGGAAAATCGTCATTCAAGCGATGGAGCTAGATATGTCGCCGACTCGCTCACGAAGCCCTTAACCAAAGAGCTACTCGCCATCTGTGTCTCCTCCCGGAAAAAGCCCCCGAAGGTCTCACTCTTCGACGGGAAGTCCGACCCGAAAGACCATTTGGACGTGTTCACAGCCGGGATGAGTTTCCAGGACAATTCCGACGCCGCGCAATGCCGTGCTTTCCCCGCCACTCTCCACTCTAGACGAGACTGGTTCCGAGGACTCGTGCCATGCTCAATCTCTACCTTCGATGAGCTGGCCACCCAATTCCTCGGTCATTTCGTCGGGAACAGATGGCAGAAGCGGACTGTTGATCATCTGTTCACCATAAAGAGCGGGGACAAAGAATCCTTCAAAGGATACGTCACCCGCTTCTACAATGCACTCTTTGAGGTCCCAGAGCACCGGGACGAGACAGTCATTACGGCTCTTAGGTCGGGTCTTAGGCACAAGGAGTGGCTGTAGGGTGTTTTTTGTCACCCCATTGAGATGGGAATTCGCACGCGCTTGTCAGACGTACTAAAGATTCCCCTGCCTAGGGTAGGCGGGGGTTTATTGATTGTGGGGATCCGAATCTCCGGCAGCCGCGGACTAAGCTGCCGTTAATTACCCCTCGCCTTTGGGGCGAAGCAACCTCCGATTAACGGGTTAAACTGGTCATGCGAACTCAATGTGCAGTGTTGTGTTTTTGAGGGGTTTTGGATATATTGGGGGGCCCGCAGAGTTTTTACGGGGGTCCCGCTACCCGGATAGCGGGCTGGGGGTCAAGGGGGCTAGCAACCCCCTTGCAGGGTGCAGGGCAGCGCCCCGTTAGAAATTTTTTCTAACAGGGACAATGTCGTGGAGTATGTGTGTGTGTGTGTGTGTGTGTGTGCATAAGGGAAAAGGGCATACAAAGGATGCGTGGGAGAAAGCGCCCGGCCGCTAGCGCCTCACGTGCCAGGCATGTGGGCGCTCGGGCGCTAGCGCTTTGAGCGCCAGGGCGCTAGCGCTTTGGGTGCTAGCGCCTCATGTGCCAGGCACGTGGGCGCTCGGGCGCTAGTGCTTTGAGCGCCAGGGCGCTAGCGCCTCACGTGCCAGGCACGTGGGCACTCGGGCGCTAGCGTTTTGAGCATAAGAGCGCTTGAGCTTTAGGCGCTCGGGAGGCAAAAGAGACTAGGTCCCTGCAATGGGAGTTGTACTCTCAGAAAGGAACACTTATTATTTTTTTTTTTTTTTGTGTGTGTGTGTGTGAGGAGTTAAACTCCTAGGATATTTTGAAGCTGATGAAGGGGCTTCTCCCCTTGAGCCCTGGATCTTCCCCAAAGTGGGGTTTCTCGAGATGGGTCTCCTTCTTCTTCCTATCGTTTGGCCGGATCTTGGAGAAAGGGGGTGATATTTAAAAATCTCCCCTTTTTGAGATCTAATGGAAGATCCAATCTCCCCTTTGTGGGTTTTGTGATGAAAAACTATTTAGTTTTGGAAAAGAAAGAGTAAAACTCTTGATTTAATTCAAAAGAAAGGAAAAGTTTTAGAATTTTGAGGAAGGAGAAGGAGGCACAAAAACCCTAGAGTTTTGAGGGAATGAAAAAGTCTATCTTTTATTCATCATCATGTTGCCTTATATAGGCTTACATATTTACATATAGCCTCTTGGGCTTTATAAAATGGCATTTTGCCCATCCCATGCCTCGTGTGCACATTTCTTTTGGACATAAGCCATGGGCATACAAAAAATTGGCTTTATGCCCATTTTGTTTACATTCATGCATAAAAAAATTACATAAAAATTATTTATTACATGATTTCATTTTGGCATGGGGGAGGCTAACCGCAGGCTCAACCTGGGCATGGGCCCACTTGATCTGAGCTTTAGCCCACATGGCTTGGGGTTGACCTTGACTTTGACTTGGTCAACCGGGGTGCAAATTTTGACCCCAACAAAGTGCCCCCATCAATAAATGCACACCGCGCATATGAGTTTTGTGCAAGAAATTGATAGATTTTAAAGCTGGACTTCGAGGTGGAACATCATTCCAGGGGCAGAGCATCCCTCGGGGAGCATGATTCCCGGGGATCGGAGCATATTTCCAGGGTCGGAGCATCATTCCGAAGAGTCGGAGCATAATTCCGAGGATCGGAGCATAATTCCGAGGATCGGAGCATGATTCCAGGGATCGGAGCATCATTCCGAAGAGCGGAGAATGATTCCAGGGATCGGAGCATCGTTCCCAAGAGCGGAGCATGATTCCAGGGATCGGAGCATCATTCCGAAGAGCGGAGCATGATTCCAGGGATCGGAGCATCATTCCGAAGAGCGGAGAATCATTCCGAAGAGTGGCAGACATTCTGACAGAAGCATAATATAATTTCGATGCAGAGGTTGATTCCCAGGCAAAACATAATTCCGACAGGGAAGGAAGATATTCCGAGGCGAAGCATGATTTCGACACGGGGTACATTTTGAGACGAAGCATGATTTCAACGCAGAGCTTGTTAGTCGACTTGATTCTGAGGCTGACCTTAATTCCAACGGGGAGGTCGTTGGTTGATTCCGAGCCAAAGCATAATTCCGACGGGGAAGGCAGATACACTGAGGCAAAGCTTGATTTCGACGCGGGGTACACTCTGAGACGAAGTATGATTCCGACGATGAGCTGGTTGGTTGATTTGATTCCGAGGCGGAGCGTAATTCCGGCAGGGAAGGTAGATATCCTGAGGCGAAGCATGATTTCGACACGAGGTAAATTTTGGGACGGAGCATGATTCCGCCGCAGAGGTTGTTGGTTTGATTTGATTTGGGTTGACATCAGTATCGCTACACTAGAATATGGTACCAGGAGCGAATCATCATCCGTCTTTGAGAGGATTTGGGGATTTTGGTTTTGGTCGGCATCTGCATTGCTGCATTAGAATAATGCCAGGAGCAACTCATCATTTGCCCTGGGAGGATTTGGGAATTGGTTTTTGTTTGGCATCAGTATCGCTACACTAGAATATGGTACCAGGAGCGAATCATCATTTGCATTTTCTTATTAGGAAGCGATGGCTTAGGAGACAGGTTTTAGGTCCCTATCACCTAAGACTTTTCAATTTTATGAGCCATAAGGGTCTCACAAAGCATTTTCTCCCTGCGGGTCGTAAGGATCCCATAGATGTATTTTCTCCTTAGGAGTCGTGGGGACCCCTAAGTGTGTTGCTCCTTTGTGAGTCGTAAGGATCTCATGAGGAAATTTTCTCCTCCCAAAGTCGAGAGGATTTTGTGAGTGCATTTCATCTCTTTTTCACGAGTTTGCACCCTTTCGGGTTTTCACAAACTTGCCGTCAGTCCTGCTGTTTTTACTCACGGGGCCCTTTCGGGTTTTCATCCGTGCCCATTTTGCTTGTGGACATACCCTTTTTTTTGAATCTTCATCGCGGGTGGGACTTTGAATGTGATCTCACCGGTAGGACTTGGGAGAGATTGAGATCGTTTTACGCCCGTAGATTGTATACGGTTTTGCAGGATGTATGATCTAGACCGTAGGGCCGGAAAAATTTCGGGACTTTGTTGGCGTCTGCATCGCTGCACTAGAATATGGTACCAGAAGCGACTCATCATCCGCCGTTGGGGTATGAGATTTGGAATTTGGTTGACGTCTGCATCGCTGCACTGGAATATGGTACCAGGAGCGACTCATCATTCACCACTTTGGGATTTGAGTTTGGAATTTGGTTGGCGTCTGCATCGCTGCACTGGAATATGGTACCAGGAGCGACTCATCATTCGCCATTGGGAATTTGAGTTTTGGACGGCGTCTGTATCGCTGCACTGGAATATGGTACCAGAAGCGACTTATCATTCGCCGTTGGGATTTGAGAAATTTGGAATTTTGGTTGGCGTCTGCATCGCTGCACTGGAATATGGTACCAGGATCGACTCATTATTCGCCTTTGGAAAAAAAATTTACCGCGATTGCTCTATCATTTCAGCTTTTCTTATCGCGAAGATCGCGATTGCCCTATCATTTCGGCTATTCATTCGCGGTTGCCCCATCATTTCGGCTTTTTTCCATTTTTTCATTTTTTTTTATTTACACATTTTTACATCCCCAGTTTAACGACTTAGAGGTCGATTGCTCCCAGTTTAACGACGTGGTGGTCGATTGTTTTCAGAGAAAGGCAGATGTATGAGAGAATCAGTTTCACGAAGAACTTCGGTCTCCGTTTGTATGAAATTGACGGTCGCGGCTTGAATGTTTGTTAACACGCCTTTGGACAGTTCTATCTCTCCTGCCTTGTATTGCTTTTCGACCCAATCTTTGAAGACGAAGCAGTCCTCAATGGCATGACCTATCACTCTGTGATAGGGGCAGTATTTGGGGTCGTCAGTCATATTCGCTTCCTGCGGTCTTTTCAACTCTGGCAGTTGTAGACCGTTCCTCAGAGCGTCTTTGAATATTTTACGGATTTTGTCCCTTCTAAAAGAATAGACCTTATCCAGCTTCTCTTTCAGTGGAGATTCTCCTCCCTCTCCAAACACTGGCTTCCGAGGCTGGTTGGCACTAGGCCCGCTCATCCCTTGCTTATTTCAGTTAGCCGAAGTGTTGAAAGATTCAGAATCGTCGGGATTTCCGCCTTTGCGATTATCATCCTTTCGGTTTCTCCAGGACCTATTGTTATTTTGGGAATCCGATGAGGACTCCTGCTTTGAGCGCTCCAACATCTGAACTTTCCTGGTCAGCTCTTGGAATGTTTTGAGACCCGCGGTGCATAGAAACAGGACCATCCAATTGTTGAGATTTCCGACGAGGAGACTGGCAGATTGGTCTTGCTCTATCGGCGATTCACATTTGACAGAGAGATAGTGCCATCGGGTTATAAAATCCGTGCCGCTTTCGTTGTTCTTTGGCTTGGTCCTTACGAGGTCGGCAATGGTGATCTTATTGCTGACACTCATGAACCTTTGTCGAAACAAAGATTCCATTTGGACGAAAATAGTAATGGAGCCATCCAGTATGCTCGCGTACCAGTCGAAAGCGGCATTGGTCAGGATATTAACGAACTGGCGGAGGAGAAGCGCATCATTGCCCCCAGTATTCCCGCATGAGGCTTTAAAGTGGGCGATGTGCTGATTCGCATTTCCTGTCCCATCGAATCTTCCGAATTTAGGGATGACATAGCCGCTAGGAAATTCTACCAGATCATATTGAGCAGGATATGGTCTCCCGCTACTGCTAATATCTTTTTGCGCTTCAGCTTCGGCTACCAATGTTTTGACTTTGTTGGCAACCAAATCCATGATTTGATCTTGAGTTAGCGGGCTACTTTCATCGGTAGCCAAGACATTTCCCGAGATAGGATGCGACTGACTTTCATGCGGTCCGCCTACCTTTGGATTTGAGGGAATAGGCGTCGGACGCTTGGGACACCGTTTCCCAGTTCACGAGCAGAGCCCTGCGCTTGATTGGGCGGCTGAGAGGCAAGTCGGGTCGTGAGCTGCATCACGACATTCGTCAAGTCATCAATTTTGGAGTAGAGTTTGGCCATTTCCTTGTCTTTGTTCCTGAGCAGCTTTCGGAGCTCTTGAAGCAGCTCTTGCTCCGCGGTCCTGGTGCGGAAAGTCGGCTCTTCCTCGCTGTCCAAGCTTGACTCTACATGGACTGGGGAGTCTTTCTGCCTATCATCCTCATCGAGAGGGTTTTCATCATCCAGCGGAGGTGGCTGTTCTTAGGAAGCGGCAACCACATTCAAGCCAGATTAGATTTGAGATGTGGTGGCCCCGTCCTTGCTCTTGCTGCGCGTGCCCACCGTGTAGACAGTATGGACCACATATCCAGCCATTTCCTCATCTTCGGCGGGGTAACACTGTTCTTCGAACCTCATAAGGTTCAGCCTAGCAAGAGCCCTAGCCTTTTGGTTGGCTCTATATTTGAGCCTTTTCTGCCTTAGCTTCTCAATTTTAAGGGCTTGGCGGGTATCTGTTTCCTGGGAAGCCACCGTGAGTCGATTAGCGGGGAGCTTAGAGAAGACACCCGATCGAGCAGTTGTCAGGGGCACCGCCGGAACTTGCTCGAGACACCTTGTTGCTTTGTTGGTGTTGATGGCCTTGCCCCCAGCTGGGGCCAAGGAGAGTCGTTCAAACACCGACTTGCGTTTGAGTTGGGGCGCCTTCGAGACCACCACATTTAGCCTTTTGCCTTTTGAGACCGGTTTGTCTGTCACCGGGGCTTGAGGAGCTGAGATGGCATTAGCTGACACGAACAAGATAGAGCCGAATGGTAGCAGCGAATCTTCCCATTGTCGCCCAAGACTGGCCGGAAGGACCGTCTTGGCGTCCATCTTCATCGTGTAGGAGATGGGAGCCGTACTGAGAGCTGAGTTCATCATTGGAGACATTGTTGAAAAGTGATTGCTTGAAAACCTGCATGAAAGAGCATTATTTTAGTATAAATATAGACATGTATATTGATTGAGTTCGCATGAACGTTTAACCCGAAATATGGGAGGTGAGAGAGGTCCCACCGGGCGTGCCAGAATCTGTAGGGTGTTTTTCGTCACCCCATTGAGATGGGAATGCGCACGTGCTTGTCAGGCGTAGTACAGATTCCCCCTGCCTAGGGTAGGCGGGGGTTTATTGATTATGGGGATCCAAATCTCCGGCAGCCGCGGACTAAGCTGCCGTTAATTACCCCTCACCTTTGGGGCGAGAGAACCTCCGATTAACGGGTTAAACTGTTCATGCGAACTCAATATGCATTATTGTGTTTTGGAGGGGTTTTGTATATATCGGGAGGCCCCGCAGAGCTTTTACGGGGGTCCCGCTACCCGGATAGCGGGCTGGGGGTCAAAGGGGCTAGCAACCCCCTTGCGGGGTGCGGGACAGCGCCCGTTAGAAATATTTTTATAACAGGGACAGTGTTGTGGAGTGTGTGTGTGTGTAAGGGAAAAGGGCATCCAAAGGATGCGTGGGAGAAAGCGCTCGGGCGCTAGCGCTTTGAGCGCCAGGGCGCTAGCGCCTCACTTGCCAAGCACGTGGGCGCTCGGGAGGCAAAAAGGACTTGGTCCCTGGAATGGGGGTTGTACTCCCACAATGGAACGCTTATTATTTTGTGTGTGTGTGTGTGTGTGTGTGTGTGAGGAGTTAAAATCCTAGGATATTTTGAAGCTGATGAAAGGGTTCCCCCCTTGAGCCCTGGATCTTCCCAAAGTGGGGTTTCTGGAGATGGGTCTTCTTCTTCTTCCTGTCGTTTGGCCGGATCTTGGAGAAAGGGGGTGAGATTTAAAAATCTCCCCTTTTTGAGATCTAATGGAAGATCCAAGCTCCCCTTTGTGGGTTTTGTGATAAAAAAACTATTTAGTTTTGGAAAAGGAAGAGTAAAACTCTTAATTTAATTTAAAAGAAAGGAAAAGGTTTATAACCTTGAGGAAGGAGAAGGAGGCACAAAAACCCTAGAGTTTTGAGGGAATGAAAAAGTCTATTTTTTATTCATCATCATGTTGCCTTATATAGGCTTACATATTTACATATAGCCCATTGGGCTTTATAAAATGGCATTTTGCCCATCCTATGCCTCGTGTGCACATTTCTTTTGCACATAAGCCATGGGCATACAAAAAATTGGCTTTATGCCCATTTTGTTTACATTCATTCATAAAAAGTTACATAAAAATTATTTATTACATGATTTCATTTTGGCATGGGGGAGGCTGACCGCAGGCTCGACCTGGGCATAGGCCCACTTAATCTGGGCTTGGGCCCACTAGCTTGGGGTTGACCTTGACTTTGACTTGGTCAACCGGGGTGCAAATATTGACCCCAACAGTGGCTACGCTCCTTTGCATTAGCGCAACCTAAGACCATAGCCGAAGTAAAGGCCTAGACCCAACGTGAGATCCAGCTTGAGTCCGAGGTGAACGTCAACCTACCCCGGACAGAGCAAGCCGATCAGAAGAAAAGGGCCAGGGAGGAGAAAAAGAAGATTGAGCGGGCAAAGCCCTACTCCCCGAAGTTTCAGAAGTACACCCCGCTCAACGTCTCCCAGACGGAACTATTGGTGGAGGCAAAAGGCGAGAGGTTCTTCAAACTCCCCCCCCCCAGTCTCGAATAGGGTGGCCAAGCATACCCGAGGCCCCTACTGCGCTTTCCACAGGTCGCAGGGCTACCCCACCGAGAACTGCAAGCAGCTTCGAGACTACATCGAGGAATTGATCCGCTCAGTACACCTAGCAAGGTACTTGCAAGACAAGTGGCAAGCCAACCGTGAACAAGATCACCACCCCCTCTGGTGATCACAGCCTGGGTCCACCGCTACGAAATGCAGAGGATATTGGTCGATTCGGGAAGCTCGGCGGACATTCTCTTTTATGACTGCTTTCTGCGTATGGGACTCACCCCATCGGACCTAAGGCCGACCGCCCACATCCTGTCGGGTTTCACCAACCATTCTATCCCGGCGAAAGGGGTAATCACTCTCCAACTTAACATCGGGAAGACGGGCCGTACGCGCACCGTGCCTGTGGAGTTTATCGTTGCGAGAATTCCATCGGCCTACAACATACTCCTAGGTCGCCCGACACTGAACTCCCTCCGAGCCCAGATATCGACCTACCACCTAGCGATGAAGTTCCCACCCGACCAAGGAGGGATAGGTCGGGCCTACCGGAACCAACAAACCGCAAAGATTTGCTTCACAGCAACATCTACGTCTGAGCGGCCAAACAATGACCTTGAAGGCGATGATATCAAGGGTTCCCTGGATACTTGAGACGAGCAAAAAGAGGTCCTAGGGACCCCAGCGGAACCACTGGCTGAGGTCCCCCTTGCGGAGGGGGACAATGAGCGAACCGTCCAGATCGGGTCACTCTTAACGGGGAATCGCTGAAACGACCTGATTCACTTCCTCAGAAATAACTCGGACGTATTCGCCTGGGCGCCTGCCGACATGCCTGGGATTGACCCCAAAATCATATCGCATAAGCTCGGAGTGGACCCTACGGTCCGGCCCGTCAGGCAGAAAAAGCGAAGCTTCACCCCGATAAAAAAAAGCGATCGAGGACGAGGTAGACAGGCTCCTTGCTGCCAACTTCATTCAGAACGTGCCTTACTCGGAATGGTTGGCGAATGTAGTCATAGTTAAAAAGTCTAGAGGGAAGTGGCGCATGTGCGTCGACTTCACTGACCTCAACAAGGCCTGCCCGAAAGATAACAATCCCCTCCCTCGGATAGATCAGCTCGTCGACAGTTCGGCAGGCCATGAGCTACTTAGCTTCAAGGATGCTTTCTCCGGCTACAACCAGGTCCGTATGAATTCGGAGGACGAGGATCTCACCGCATTCACAACAGACTGGGGGTATACTGCTATAAGGTGATGCCCTTCGGCCTCAAAAACGCCGGGACTACATACCAACGCTTGATTAATCGGATGTTCAAGCCACAGATCTGCAGGAACATGGAGGTTTACGTCGACAACATGTTCGTCAAATCGACCTCGTTAGATGAACACGCCAAGGATCTGGGCGAGGCCTTCAACGTCCACCGCAAATACAAGATGAAACTAAAACCCGCAAAGTGCGCATTCGGGGTCACCAGTGGAAAGTTCCTCGGCTTCATGGTCACCAACCGTGGAATCGAGGCTAACCGGAGAAAATCAGCACCATCCTCAACATGGCCGCGCCTAAGACTAACGTCAAAATCATGCGGCTAACAAGGCGGGTAGCCGCTCTGAGTCGTTTCATGTCAACATCCGGGGAAAAGTGCCTCCCGTTCTTCAAAGCTCTAAGGAAGATACCAAGGTTCGAATGGTCAGAGGAGTGTCAGACCGCTTTTGAGCAATTAAAGAGGCACCTTGCGACTCCCCTCTGCTCACCCGGCCAGTTAAAGAGGACGAGCTATCTCTATATCTAGCGGTGTCCGACCAAGCTGCAGGTTTGGTGCTCGTCCGAGAAGTCGAGGGAGTCAAGAAGCCGGTATACTATGTGAGCCACGTCTTCAAGGACATGGAAACGAGGTACCCGGCCATAGAGAAGATTGTCTTGGCACTCATCGTGGCCTTAAGGAAACTACGACACTATTTCCAGGCGCACACCATCCTCGTTCTTACCGAGCGGTCTTTAGGGGCTATCCTCGTCTCCCCCGAGTCCTATGGTCGTTTGGAGAAATGGAGGTGGGAGTTGTCCCAGTTCGACATAAAATACCACCCGAGGCAGGCAATCAAGGCTCAAATCCTGGCCGATTTTATCGTCAAATGCACCATCCCCAGTAAAGAGGCAGAGTCCACGCCGGCCCCCGGAACTCAACCCTCAATCGATGAGAGGCCCGACTCCGTCCCTGATTGGGTCCTTTATGTCGACGGGTCCTCAACTGAGGAAGGTTGTGGTGCCGGCCTCATCATTCGGGGTCCGAACGAGGCAAAGATGGAGTATTCTCTGAAGCTCGGGTTCAAAGCCTCAAACAATGCAGTGGAATATGAGGCCTTGCTGGCCGGACTACGGATAGCCTCCGAAGTGGGGCTGAAAACGATCTGGATCCGCAGCGACTCCGCCTTAGTCGTTGGCCAAGTGACCGTCCGATTCGAGGCATAGGAGCCTCTGATGGTGAAGTATCTAGCCGAGGTGAGAAGATTACGAAAGGACTTCGACGAAGTCCAAGTGGAGCAGATCCCCAGACAACTAAATGCCCAGGCCGACGCCTTGAGTAAGCTGGCTTCATCTTATACGGCCAACAATAAAAGAAATATCTTCTTCGAGGTCTTACCACGGCCCAGCGTGGAAGACGTCACTTCAAGTATACACAGCCCGGGAAGAAGACCGAGATTGAAAGAAGCCCCTTGTGGAATTCCTGAGGGAAGGTACACTCCCAGAAGATCGAGAGGAAGCCCGCCGTCTCCGAGCCAAAGCTTGCCATTTCGTCTGGAGCAATGGGAACCTCTACAATAAAACCTTCACTCAACCCCTGCTCCGGTGCGTCGGCCCCCACGAGGCCGACTACGTCCTCTATGAGATTCACGAGGGGGTCAGCGGCACGCATCAAGGGGCCCGCACCTTAATCCAGAAGGCACTACTCCAAGGGTACTATTGGCCGACAATTCATCAGGACGTCCAGAAGCTCGTCAGGAGGTGCAAAAGCTGCCAACTCCATGGCAGCATATCTCGCCTTCCGGCTACCGAGCTAACAGCCCTAACCTCCCCCTGGTCGTTTGCTCAGTGGGGAATGGACATGGTAGGCCAGTTCCCTACCGGTACGGGCGGACACAAGTACGTCCTCGTCGCAGTGGACTACTTCACGAAGTGGATCGGGGCCGTCCCCATCAGGAAACCGGACGCCGCCACGACGATCAAGTTCCTGCAGAACAACGTAATACTCCGGTTTGGTATCCCGAGGTGTATCATCACCGACCAAGGGACAAATTTCGAGAAAGAAAAAGTTAAAGAATTCTGCAGCGAATACCATATCCTTATGAAGTTTGCCGCGGTCGCGCATCTCCGGTGCAACGGGCAGGCCGAGGTCGCTAACTGGGATGTCATACAAGGTCTTCGAACGCACCTAGAAGGACGACAGGGCAGTTGGGTCGAGGAACTACTCCAGGTCTTACGGGCATTGCGCACGTAAAAGAAGACCCCCACCGGAGAGACCCCTTTCAGCCTCTGCTATAACACCGGGGAAATGGTCCCAGCGGAGATCGGGCTGCCCAGTCACAGGGTCGAACACTTCGACAACGAAGCCAACACCTCGGCCCTCCATACAAATCTGGACGTGTTGTTATAGAAACGGGACCGAGCTCAGATCAGAGCTGCCGCTTATCAACAGCAAACCGCCCGCTACTACAACGCGCGAGTCAAGCGTCGCTTCTTCAAAACCGGAGATCTAGTCCTAAGGCGGAACCAGTTCGTCGATCAAGGCAAACTGCATAAGTTTTCCCCGAAATGGGATGGTCCATTCCTCATCTCCGAGGTCCTGCCCGGCGGAGCCTATCGTTTACAAGATGCGAATGGTCGCAAATTTCCACGTCCTTACAACGTTGAGAAGCTCAAGCTGTATCTCTGAAAAGAATATCTATGAATGTATATTTCTTCTTTCACAAAAGCGATGTAAATTTTTCTAAAGTTCTTTTTATTTAATAATAAGAGGGAAACAATAGAGAATCGCAAAAAGGAGAATTTTATTTATTCAAAAGGTATTGTAGGCTCCTCAGCCTTACACCAAAAAGAAAAAGAAAAATTTTTACAACAGCGGGGGGAAAGAGTGCAAGAAGCATTGCTCGTGGTACTCCGAAGAAACTGTCGTCAGCCGAGCCCTGGCCGCCTCGGACCTCTGCCTCTGGTGCTATCCGCAAACCCTCGAGGCCACGGACGGGCCGAAAGGCTCTACGGGCGGGCACCCATCAGCGAGATGCCTCAGTTGGTAACACTCGAGGACGAGTGCCACCGAGCGATCCTGCCGACTCATCGAGATCAGGCCGAGACGGCATAGCGATCTCAGCTTGCCAACCGCTTCATCCTTCAGTTGTTCGGACAAAGAGTTGTGCAACCCCGACGACGCCCTCCAAATCGAATACATCAGCAGCTGGAGCAGGGGTGATCGTCGAGGAAGCAAGCGGCCGACATGATCCTCCACACGCCGAACCACCACCTGCAATGTCTCCTCAGAGCTCCGTTGATCATACAAATATACGTCTTCGAAAGAAATGATCTCGAAAATGGAGAAAGGGAATCCGTCCATTATTATGTTTCGGGGTGCAAAGCTAAGTAATGGGCAACACACCCTTCTCTATTTATAACCCCAAACAGGATCCCTAAGGACCTAAATTTGCGCGCGCGTGGGCGCGAGTCCTGGGATCCACCCAAATTACTCCAATACCGCACCGCCGCGTGGCGGAAATCCGTTATTTCTCGACGAGCCGAAGTCAGACCGACGCGACTCTTCGAAACGCTTCACCTCCCCCATGCGTTTCTGATAAGTGTCGCCCGCGACGGTCAATCTTTCCGATGTTCACACACCAGGAAAGGTCGGACAAAACCCCGCAAAGCCGAGCAGCTTCCCTGCTCGGTTCATCCTTGGCTGGTAATCTCTTACCCGACGACGCCAAGGATCAAAGCCCTCATCAAGAGGCCACCGAGCGACTTCCGGAGATCCCCGTCAGGAAACTCCGGCATCAGGACCTTGACGGAATCGAGGGCCTCATGCCAAACGAGGGAAGCGGCTTCAGTGAGATCGGTGTAGTACTGGTCTGACTTCTTGTAATTCTCCACCTCCTTCTCCACTCGGAGGTCGGCACGCCTAACTCCTTCCTTCGCCGCCTCGTTCTCCCTCTTGAGGGTGCTCGCCGTCTTCTTCAGCGTGTTGGCAAGCACCCTGGCATCTTCCAACTTGGCCTCGGTGGCCTTGTTGGACTCTCTCAAGACTCGGACGGCCTCTCGGCAGTTGGCGATCTCCCGATCCCCGGCCGCCACCCGGTCTTCAAGGGCGGCGACCTTTTCCTTCGCCTCTTGCAGCTCTAGCCTCGAGCACTCCTCCCACGAGGAGGACTCGCCCGCGATCTGCATCGCCGGGGCAATTTTCTCGTCCTCCATGCTGACAACGAGGGCGCGGTGCTGGAGGATCTGAAGAAAACAAAAGGAGGTGTTAAAAAGAAAATGAGGGCACCCAATATTGTGAACAAAAGTTACTTAATAAAAACCCGAGTGGGAGGCGAACACTGACCTGCACGGCCTCCTGGGCTATGGCCTCTATTTGGGCCCTGAGGGTCCCGCGAGGGATTCTACCCCCGGCCGACCTTTCCATCTCCAAGGGCAGGCTGTCGGCGACGGAAAGCCCTGAGGGCACCTCGAAGCGAAGCTCCCCTTCGTCCACGAAGATCGGGGAAGCCGGGGTACAGGGCACCGTCCTATGGTGCCTCTTGAGGAGGGGCACGGGAACATCTTCCTCGTCTCCAACCTCCAGGACCCAGGGCTCCTGCTCCTGAGCGTGTTTGCGGCTATACGCGCGGGAGGGCTCCGAGGCCCGAGGCGTGCTCGAGCGCCTGGCCGGAGCGGCCACCGGTGGAGCCGGGCTCGAAGCAGGACATGACGGGCCGGCGCCTCCGGCCTTCCTCCCTTTCTTCTGTTCGACCAGTGCCGTCCAAAATTTAGCTCGGTCCATCGGTTCTGCAAGAAAGCGAAAATACAAAGGAGTTAGCAATGCAAAAAAAAGGGGTGTGGAAGAATACACAAATTTAAGCAGGTCTCCTAAAACTCTTAAACTTACCCGCAAACTGAACGGGGCTGAGCCCGGCCCAACTGAGGGCTTGATCAGACAGCAACACATCGGCCCCCGGGGGACGGGCTCCCACTCCAACACCGCCACCGCATCGGGATCGTTCGACCACCTCATCCTCGGGCAGTTGTCCATGTGCCACTGGATGAGCACATGCTAATCCTCACCCTCGGGTGGCCATACAAACAAAAACTTCTCCTTCCACTCGTGAATGGAAAAAGATACTGCGACAACTCCCGACCCGGCCGCACCTCCCTGGTGCTTTCTAAAAGAATGTATACTCAGCTCGGCTCGACCTTGCGAGTGCCGGGGTGGATTTTGTAGCAGAGAGAAGAAAGGAGAAGGTTCAGACTGAAAGGGATCTCCCGCAATTTCAACCGGACCAAGAACCTGAGGAGAATCCTCCAGGAGTTCGGCACTAACTGGCCCGGGGCTAACTGAAAACAATGCAACGATGCACTCACCTCGGAAGAGAAGGGCAGGCGCATTCCGGCCCAAAAAGCCTCTAAGTACAAGGCAATCTCCTTGCCCTGTACCTGATCTGCCCTCTCTCCCTCCCCGGCCAAACGAAGCGAGTAGCCGGAGGGAATGTGGTAGCAAGCCCGGATTGTGGTGAGCTCATCCACATGCCTCACAAGGGAAGCTACGTCGCGGACACTCCTGGCGCTCTCTTTGGGGATCGTCTCCGCTGCACGACCCGGGAAGTGCAACTAACCCTAACTTCCCGGAAAGATTCCGACCCGGACGAAGAAGAGGAAGCTGCAAAATACTCCCTAGACTCTACCCGAACTATTTCTACGGACTCCTCAGAGGAAGATATCTAACCTGATCAAGAGAAGGGGTCCTCCGAGGAAAGAACGCAGGAAATCCGACCTAGAGGGAAGAGCGCCGAGCTAACACACGAAGGAAAGAGGAAATTATAGCGAAGTATGGACCCTCGGGGGGATCCCATCTCTATTTATAGCAATCGGCGTACACATCCAGCGGCACCGATCGTCTCCCGCCGAAATGACACTTCGCATTCAACGGCCATCAACGCTCCACCTGTCGCACGCGCATCGGGCGCGTCCCACCGGGCGTGAAAACACCAGCGGCCCGTCACGTCAACCAACCAGTGTCGGACACGTGACCTGGCGCTCCGATGAACGTACGCCTGAATCGGCGCTTCCTCTTTAATGCAAGATCTCTTCTCTGATCCGCTGACGTCATCAAATAAGAATATAGCCCGGGTGACCGATTAGACCACTCTCGACCCGACCCATAAATAGGTCAGGATGAGAGTAGGGGCTAATGATGATGCTCGGTACTGAGCACTCCCCAGATCATGACATGTGGCAGATGACGTGTCCCATGGCTTGCGGGAAAGGAGCAGGAACGGTACATTGGAAGCATGCCCTGGGCCTTCGACCCGAAAATGTTCCCGACCTTCAGTGGCTTTCCCGACCACTCCTATGCCCGCCTTACAAACAACCATTGGCTTGCCTCCGAGCCGTCCCGCACGCTGAGTTCCCTCAGCCCTCCTAGCTCGCCTCCGAGCTATCACATGAACCAAGCATGCTCGGCCTCCCGCTCGCCTCCGAGCCTCCTGCCGAGCTTAGTTTCCTCGGTCTCATCGACCGACCCACAGTACGAATCACAGGCGTCTCCGCCATGGCTCCGCGAATCTCGCCTGAGGCAAGATATCCGCCGCCCACGATCCCGCGTTCCACGCCATCGCGTTCCCCCATTAACGAGCATATCTCGTCATTAATGGGAAATCCCGCCTTTCACGCAGGCGTAACGCTAGCGGCGTAACGGCCGACGTGAATCTCGCGCCCGCCAGCCCAAGGCTGCCACTATACAAACCCCTCTATCAGACGACTCAGGTAAGGCAATTTGACCCTAATAAGCCGCTACTCTGCCCAATTAGCCCGTCTAACTTAATCATCGGAAGGTCTTCGGTGGCACAACCACCCCGGGACTTCCTTGCAGGTAGCTCGGCTTCATCCACATCAAGCCTACTGAGATCCACACGGACCAAGGGAAATCCCTCAGATCCAATCCCAGCCACTCATCACCACTCGCTGCGGATCAACGGAAGGTAACATCTAAAGGAGATCCAGAGCTCCATCAGATGCCAAAGGTCTTAATGAAAGTATATTGTTCGATAGGCGTAAGCGAAGGCGGAGGATTCATGTGCTCGACCCGGCATGATTCCTTGTTGGTTCATGTAGCCTACCTCGTATGCTTGGGATAAAAGGCTCGGTCATTCCTGTTGTTGTTGGTTTGTGCTTGTGTGTATGTACTGTGTGTAGATCACCTAAAGCTAGGTACATTACAAGCCATGGATGAAGAACCTATGCATTAGTAAAGTCAATCTGGTGCTACTTTGATCAAATCCAACCCCTTATCATCATACAAAAACCAATTGCCTGTTGTTAAACCGTTGGATTTGATCAGTGCACCTCTGCGCTGATCCATATCCTACTAGGATTATCATAAGATGAAAAAAATGAAAATATGTCCTGCATGTTTCATTGAACCATCAATGTTGATACACTTCAAGAAAGTGATTACTACTTTATAACTCTAAAAAGATCACAAAATTTGAGCACAATTATTTACAGTTATAAATACAGAAATAGTATACATGACAATTGACCTACATGGTTTTAGTACTCAGTAGAAGGAATAATATGCCTGCTTCAAATTATTCAAGGAAAGGACTATTGCCTCCTTTATGCAACTTATAAGCTAAATACACTTCTGATTCAAAGAATGAAATGAAGATTCAAGGGAAGTTAAGCTCTTCTTACTGGAGAAAGAGGAGGATGGTTTGGTACATAACCCGTAGGAACTCCGCTCTCGATTTTCTTGGTATAAGTTTTTTCTCCAACATTTTGAGCTTTCATCGAGTAATGTAGCCCCGAAAGAGTGTGAGGCTTTGTGTTGTGAAGGATTGCGATGCACATAGCAAATGCTTGTATCAAAGCGATGGACGCTCCAAACTCGACTGTATAGGTCCCCTCTTTAAAAATAGTCATCCTAAAGAAATGCTTCTTTTCTCGATTTTCGCCCTGGAAGAGGATTTAGTAATGTCAGTAACTCAGAATCAAGTTCAGATTTATCAAGATAGGTTTTGGATCCATCAGTTTTAATTTGCTCTTATATTCAAGGGTTAATTGCACAAAACCACGCTATAGTTTATTCCGGATTGCACTTATGATATTATGATAGAATATAAAAATATTCCCTCAACCTTCGTCATAACTTTGGAGTTTTGGTGCAGTGGCATGGACATTTCACGTGGTACAAGAGCAAACCAGATTCAATTTCCACTGGGCGCGTATTAAATATGGTTTTATTTAAATTAAAAATACCGCTTCATAAAAGTCCAGGTTTCGGCCCAAGAAGGCTTCGACCTGCGGAGGCATGATAGAATATAAAATATATTCTCTCAACCCTCCTAACAACTCCGGAGTTTTGGTGCGGTATATTTCATAACTTATACCCCGTCAACTATTATTAGAGCAGACATCCCCTCTGCTAGTCAACCAAAACCCTCAAAGACACTCAAATTCTACTCTAAAGAAGGTAAACAAGTCCCAAAGTAAAATTAGACGATCATGAGTTTTTCAGAGTAGATTTTGAGTGTTTAAAGAGTTTCACTCGACGAGATGAAGGGTTGTTTGCGCTAATAAATCACCTCAAGGTGTATATATTCCATACACATTAAACTACATAGGGTTTTGGACATTTAACCTAGGGTTTTGGACATTTAACCCTATATTTTAGTACAGGTAACTAACTTTACACTAAGATCACGGCTTTTCAAATTTTTGTAGAAAAAAGATGTGATTTTGTCAAGAGGGTCGTAAAATCGTAATCTGTATCTTTAAAAGAAATAAGATCATATAGAAATGGCAAACCTGAGGAAACAATTTGATTCGATGAGCTCCAACTTCGGAACAAGCTTGTGATGAACTCGAACTCGAGCTCCTGCTCTCTTGAACATTGTTGGTTAAAACAGTTAACATGCAACCCTCATCCCAACCTCCACAATCACAACACCCCCCTGATCTCCATCTCTCAATCAAAGGGGAGGGATCTCCTTTCAACGAAATTCCATGAACCCCATTTGGCAATATAGCAACAATACTCGAGCTTTGTTTATGCAATCGGTTTGGAATTTGGATGATAATAGCCGCAAGCTCGTTGTTCAGCAGCGAACTAACACATGGATGGATTGTCGGTGAAAGTTCACACCCAAATAGAACAAACTCTCTCATGTCGGAAGAAGAAGAAGAAGAAATCTTCATCTGGCCAACCATGTCGTAGGCCATATCATGTTTTTTGCTCTTAGTTACAAGGAACCCGCCTTTCTTTTTTAGTTCACCAGCAATAAACATCGTATATGTGCTTCTTTTGCCCATCGTGGCAGCAAGAATGTTGTTGTCATCAGAAGAGAACACAAATAGAGGAAGCCCATTTTTCCAAATAAGCTTCAAAAGGGCTTGCCTTGTTGATATCACTTGCTTCCATGGTCGATCCTCTGATTTCAATTCGACACGTTTTGGCAAATTATCTTCGTTGCTAGATTCCTGAGCTCGGAGATTTTTTGGCCTATTTAGTGTATCAAACATCCTCCGCGACGGACTTTGTCTACTTCTATCGCTAGAAGTTGCATTTTCTTCACGAGAATTATCCGAACAAATATTTTGCTTCATCTCTTTCCCTTTATTGGATTTCTCTGGTAAAATATCAATAAATTGGCCAAGCTTCAAATGCTTGTCTTCAAATGGATCGTTGCTCTGGCTCGTAGAAAGAAGAGGGCATGAATAAGGAATATTTTTTCCGGAAAATCGTTTTCTGCTTACATCTATAGAATCACAGCTAATGCGCCTTTCATGTTCATTTTCTTGGAGACTTTCCCGCATTCCTTCAACCACCGAGCACGAGTCTTCTAGCCCATCTTCGGAATATTCCAGCTTACTCGAAAAGTTTTGTTGTAAAATATGTGACTTGGCTTTGTCTCGAGGTTGGGGCTTTTCAATGGAAGTTCCTTTTGTATTCAATGCAGGGGATTGCTTCCTTTGAGAAAATGAACCACCGGTGTTCGTAGTGGATGTTGACAATGATGCAAACGTTGAAGATGAAGCCGACGATGAAGAATTAGTACTTGATGGCGAACCTCTCACTCTTGTGACGTTCGCTTGTTTTTGATGGTATGTCCATTTCTCGAGCTGACCCCAATCGAGAACTCCAAAGTTCAATGCCTTTCCTTGAACACTTTCCCCTTTCTCTACATGTTGGAGAAAACTTGGAACACTTGACATGTATTTGACCACATCGTCGACTGGCTTTTTCGGCTTCGAGGGTTTTCTTTCTCTAAGGGATGATGCCGTCTCATTTGATGATCCCGGGGCCTGATGCAGAAGCAAACTTCTTTTTGCTGGCGCATTATGATCCATTAATGAGATTTCGCTATGGCTGCCTTCATCGGTTTGTGATTTGGAAGGCATTATTCACGAGCAGTCATGCAGGATTCGAATCGGTTGCTTATCATGCAAATGTCTTGGAATTTTATAAGATGAAGATACATGCAAAATATTTCCATTCTTGAGCCTGAAAAGAGATAGAAAAGGTTAAATTAGTGAAATGGTTTGTGTGCCAACCCAGAGCATTGATGTATAGAATGCAAATTGAGGACTACAAAGTGATCATGAAGTTGGCTAATTGATTGTAGCAAACTATAAATATTGTAGCAAACTATAAATATATACATTGCATTGTTTATATCTAGGTTACTAAGTTTTCTCTTTCAAACAGTAACATATCACAACAAAAGGTTTCAAACTAATTGCTATCCATCCTATCCTATGCATAAATTGCTTTGCTTCAAATCATTCAAGCCCTAAAAAAGGTAGCTGAAATTCTAACTACCAACCCACAGCACATCTCAAGAGCTATAATAACAGAGTACATGTTCTAATTAAGCATGTATACTTCTAATTAGGCACCTCTCATTCTCTTATCTTTTTCCCCCAACACCAAAAAAGCAAACGCTAGAAGAACAACAATGAACTCTACATTAAAATTGATGAACTTATCCCCTTCCCCTCTTTCTCCCAAATTCAACCCAAAATTCAGGGAAACCCATCAATTTTGCTCCAAAACACACACACACAACCTACAAATAAGAATCATGAAAAAAAAAAGCATTATGATTAACATAAACAAAATAAATTAGGAAGAAAAAAAAGATCTGTGTAATTGAGAGAGAGAGAGAGAGAGAGAGAGGGGCATACCTCAAGAGCAAGAACTCTTCTTGTAATGGTGCAACAAGTAGAAATTTTGTGAATGAAGAAAGGTATATTTATTTATGCAACACAGCAAGCTAATTACAATAAGATTTGATCTTTGATATATATTTAAATCATTACAAATTTATCTCTCAAATCTCAATCAATTGCAATTCCAAGCTGTTTGTATTTATTTGGTAGCTGGAAATTTTTTTTAAGAAAGAAACAAAAAAGTCTGAGGAGGTGAAGATGATGACGTAAGAAAGGAGACTTGTGATTTTGTCTGCAGCGAGATAAGCTGGGAGGCGTGTGGGCCCCGCACTCTCGGACTGTTGTCGTTGAAGACTATTTAATTTAAGTATACATTTAGGAGACGATTATATATTTTATTTATACATACGAGTTTTTAACAAGGACGGATTACATCAACAAGACAAGTCTTATAAAAGTACAAATCCAGTTATCAATATACCATATTAAATTTAATTATATACTAATAAGAGTGCTATTATATATTTTATTTATATGAGTGTACACATGCTTTTAACATAGACGTGTTCCATCAATAAGACTCAAGCCTTGTCGAGATTTGACTCAACTTATGTTCGATACCCTTGCACTTATCATAGTTTTTCCAACGTTGCACTATTTTAATCCACAAATCTTAACATTAAATTTAATTATATACGAACGAGAGAGAGGCCATATATTTATATTTATATGAATGTACACGTGCTTTTGATAGAAGCGGGTTCCATCAATAAGACTCGAATCTTGTTGAGATTTGACCCAACTTATATTTTATATGCATGCACTTTTCATATTTTTTTCCAATGTGAGATTATTTTAATCCATACATCTCAACAAAGATGAAGTAAGGATATGGATTGCACGCTCTGAAAACACTAGAAGCCGGGTCCACCTCTCTTTCGTTGCCTCCCTGGCTTCTTCCTTTGTATTGGGGGTTTATTCCAGGGTGTCTATTCCCTGGAGTGGAAGATTGGCCGCAAATTGGAATCACTGAGTTTCCGAAGATGTGAAGCCTGGATATGTTTCCGAAGATGTGAAGCCTGGATATCTGATTTTAGGAAATGTTGTTTTAACTTGATTTGTATATTTTTTACTCATTTTTAGTTACTTATATATATGACACGGTAGTGGACGATGCTGGTTGTTGTGGCGACATATGGTTGCTGTTGACAGTTGTGAAGGTAGGGACCGATGGTGAAGACGGCGGAGGGTGGTAGATGGAAGCAATCGATTGTTAGTTATATGTATGCCCTAGAGGCCATTACTGTACATAGGATGTATATTGTAGTGGATGCTGGGACATATATAGGGAGGACTTTCTTGCTCGACATGATAGTATGCTATCTGGTTGATCTTTACCTTAACGTGTATACTGATTGTCTCTCTGTTACATGTTGGTAAAGCCCTTAGGATCTGTACTTGACTACCTGGACTATGATGCGGATCATACTAGTGGGGACATGGTAGTCCATAAGTACATCCTTCAAAGTCCCTAGTCGTGGGTGTATCGAGACGGGGCATCGATATACCAGAGTAGACTAGCGTGTACCTTCTCGACCCATACAGATGGGCGATGGATGATCCTATATCCATTGGTGTTTGACATCAGAGATGATATACGGGTGCTCAGTAGAGACTGGGTACACTGGACGGACTCGCCGAGAACTCCCAGATGGTATTATACCTCACGTCAGATGGCAGTTCTCTGGTGACACTGGTACAGAGTAGTCTGTTGACCCGAGATCGTCATAGAGTCTTGTGTGGTTCCCACTGTGCTTTGATTTCCATCTTACCACGTCCAAGAGGGCGTGCAAAACGGTGGTTTTTGGGTACAGTCCCGAGTCACATGGAGGCAATGAGCGATAGGAGGGGATTCGTCTCTCCCGGTATAGGGAGTTGATGTTGCGCTTTGTTCGATTGGCTATAACAGGAAATCCCTGGCCAGGGTTGCTGAGATTTACTGGTAAGTGTTACCAGTAGTTTCTCGAATAGTTATAGACCTCATATCGACACGACTTATCGAGCTATTGGGGTCTGACGTTTACCACCCCTAGGCGAGATATGCGACATATCAGACGATCAGACCGGACTGTACGGTAGTGTTACTGGTTGGATTCACTGGAGTGTGAGCGGGCTTGCTCGTCGATCTTCAGATCGCTCAATACCCGGGTGCCCGTTACGTTTAGCAGACCGCTTGCGGCTTGTGGGTGCTTGATATGATCATCACCTGCTGCCGGCGTATTGACGAGTCTTTAGAGTCCTACACAGAGGTTTCCTGGTTCAAGCGAAACGAAATATGAGCGCATATGAGATATGTGCGGGACTGAGAATAATGCGTGTATGTGATACCGTATTCCATTCTCGCGATGAATGTATCGATTAGGTTATATGCGATATACCCTAGTTATCGAATCAAAGGTTGATTTGATAAGCCGATACATTATATACTAGTCGGTTGTGTGCGACATGACCGGGTCATTGAATCAAGTGTTGATTTAATTATTTAATGCATAATTATATATTTGATATATTACTTTGCATTAACTAGTATCGGTTCACTTTAAATGGATTTTCTCACTCGGGTGTGCGCATTACATATGCGATATGATTTTGTGCATTTGATTGTATCATGTTTGATGATACATGTTTACTTGGTTAAGTGCAAAGAATTAAACCATGGTTAAAAGAATGGTTAGGGTTTCATCTCCTTTATTTATTCATTTATTTATTTGTTTATTCATTTTGGAAAAGAGGAGAAAAGAATGGTGGCTTAATTTGGAGTTTAGTTGAAGCTTCATGAAACTTTGATCAAGTCAACCATTCTTATCTCATCCTTAACCCTAACCATTCCCACTAACCATGATTCATTCTCTACACTTGACTCTAGTTAACATTATGATAAGTTTTGATTTTTCTATTGTTTTTAATTAACTTATCTTATCATCATTCTTCTTCTTCTTCCTTGAACTTCAAGAAGAAAGCTTACCTCATCAATGGTGATTGATGAATTAGAGTGAGAAATCCAATTCTAAAGTTAACCCAACTCCTATTTCTTCATCCTCTACCTCTTGCCAAGTAGTAGAGTGTGTTTTCTTCACAAGTTTCTTGACTTGGTGAAGTCGGAGCTTGATTTAGCGATGCCTCGACGTAGATCATCTTCGGCATGGACATCGACGACCTAGCTTGCCCATTCTCCGACGAAGCCGACGCTTGAGCCCGGATTTGATTTGGACAGCGGAGAGGACCTCGTTACGGAGCTATGGAGGTCGAGCACCAGATCTACAAAGGTTGTATTTCCGTATCTTGTAGTTAAGTGTTAACTAGTTAGCTTTTTCGCCTAGTTTTCTAGCAAACGATCCGTAGTCGGGTCTCTCGGCACCCATAAATTTTTATATTGGCATGTTCGATGCCTTGTGAGACCTCACTAGGGTGCCTAGGAACCCTACAGTGGTATCAGAGACTAGCTAGAGCCTTAGGCGAAGTCTAGACGGAATTTGAAGTCCGAACGAACCCGAAACCCCGAATCAAACTTGCTCTCTGTCATTTTTTCAAAAACTGGGATTTTTCCAAATTAAAAATTGCTAAAAAATTCAGCAGGGCAAAATAAGAATTACGGTGCAAAAATTTTCTGGTGAACAGTAAATTTCGCGGCGGATCCGCGGCAGAAGCATGGCTTCTGCGGCGGATCAGCGGCCCCTTGATGACGTCAGCCCTGTTCCTTTGCACAGTAATTCCTAGTTCAAAGAGCTGAGTTTTCTGGGAATTTTTAATATTTATTCAAGAGTTGAATTTTTCTGCTGTGTTTTTGGGGATTCGGTGTTTCGATCGGAGTATCAAATTTTGTCTGTGTGGCTTTCCGGATATATTTTAGAATATGTTAAAAAGTTCGACCGGATATAAATACCCAATTTTTCCCCTGTCGGGAAATTTCCAAGTGTTGGATTTTTCCGTAGTTTAACGACGTTCTAAGTAGTGCAAGTAACGCGATGGTCCCTCTAGAAGACAACAAACCTTAACTCGATTATGTGACCGTCTTGAACTGCCCTTTGAACCTTAGGGTTTGGGGCAGTACGGCGTGCCACATTTGAGGCGTTGGCTTGACCCTTCTACGGCTGGACCGTTGGTACTGAGGCACGAACGGAATGTTGTTAGACTTGTTTCATGTGTTGATCCGTATCGGGAAAACTTGGGTGTTCGAATGTTCAATCGGAAAGTTTAACATTTTCTAATTATCTGGAATGGGATACAATAATTGGAATTCACAAGAAGTTATGAGATAACTAAATGAATGTTATAAACGTAGCAGTTTAGTCTCACTTGATCGGTTGCCACGGAATGTTGATGTGATCAAAAGTCCGTCGCAATCACGTAGCGTACGCGGATACTCGCCGGGTAAACTTAATAGACAGCCTCACTCCATAGCCCCGACCAAGTGACTGTAGGAGAACCCCGTCGCCGAAAGCATCCGTTCGGGTGCTCGCGGTAGCGGTGTTCCGCCTTGGTGCACTTCGTCGACGGTATCGGGGGTGCGGCCGTCTACTGAAGTTTGCGACGAGCATTCGATCAGGATGTCGGGAATCTTGTTGAATTGCCCGACTTGATATTGAAAAGTGTTTTCAATAATAAGACTAAAATGCAGGGTTTATAATTGTTAGGCATGCGATGTCTAAGTAATTCATTTGGTCAGGCATGCGATGTCTGAGGTGGTTGCGGATTCCAACTGTTGTAGTTTTACACTTTCTTTTCTGTGACCGTAAGTGTAATATGTGATGTCGCCGGTTTCGTTGCTATATGTCAACGACAATTGGGATGCGCATATTTACTTACGTTGATGACATGTGATGTTATGTGTTGCTGGATATGTTATATTGGATCGTCGTGTTTGAATAGCCGGGGTTTTTTATGTGAGATGAGTGTTTTTCATTTTCATTCATGTAAAAACTTGTATGTAATATTCTTTTATTGGGGCGCTTCCAGGTTTCGGAAGTAGTCACCGTTTGTATATTATTTACTTTTCCGCACTAGGATAGACCCAAGGAGGAGGGCACAAGTAACCGGGTTCTGGAGTCCAGTGGGAGACCAACTCGAGGAGTCGAGTCCGGGTCTCCTAACTCCAGAATTGGTAGGGTTGCTTGCCGCTCTCGTAGGGGTCTAGGGGTGTGGGTTTGGCTATTCATCACGACCGTGGAATCCGTGTTTTATACTGGCTCGTATTGAAAACACGGACGTCCTAGTATATCCAATATTTCATATGATATTCTTCTGCTGCGATATCTGTGATGTGATCATGTGATGTTCTGTGATAGATACAGTATATAGTATATATGATATATTATATAGGCGTTACTTATGTTTTACACCCGCGCTAGCCCTGCCCTGCTCTGCCGTTAGTTACCTAACCTAACGGTGCACGAGGGGACATCGAGGCGAATGCGGATGGCATAAGTGTACGTCGTATTTATCTGTGATGTTTAGGTAATGAAATGATGGGACTTCATTAATGTGATTAATGAAATAAAAGAAACCTAAGATGTTGTAGAATCGAATTTCAAAATAAAACAGGTAGTTACAGTTCTTGCTTTGCACAGCGGTATATGTGATATATCCTGCACCTTATTCGATGAGGAAAGGACCGAGATCCCTTCACCGGGAGTGACTCCTTTAGCAATAACTGGCAGATGCTACACACTCGGTTTGTCTTTTGATTGCTTTTAAGTGTTTTGCTTTGCACAGTGATATATGTAATATATCCCGCACCTCATTCGACGAGGAAAGGACCGACGATCCCTTCACCGGGAGTGACTCCTTTAGCAAAACTAGAAAAGCCTCAAAAACACTCCATTTTAAAAACCATTTGATTCTACAACGATATCAAGTTCATTACGCAATAGGTTTTCAGAAAAACCTGTCGTAGCCCTCCGTCATTTCAGATAAGTACTGGTTAGTATTCATGCTACGTTTGTTGACTATGTTAAGGCGTAGTGTGCGGTAGCTAATTAGTGCTTATCTGCATAAGCATATGATGTGATTGGATTAGGGTAGTCGTGCGACTTTGTTGACTATGTTAAGGGTCGTGCGGGTGGGTTTAATTCAATCGGGAAATGACGGGTTGAACTTGACTAGCACTTATGATTTGTTGACTATGTTAAGGTCATATAGCTGCTAGGGGCAAAATATTATCGGGAATTTCAAGTGTTGAAATTTGCAATGAGATTGCATACCTTCTATGAGATAGTTGGATCCCGATACCCGCTGCGAGTAATTGTTACTCCTGGGAGAGTTTTATACATTACAATTAGCCGATCAAGTAGGTGTCTAGAAAGGTGTCAACGGGGTTACGCCTCTGGGAAAACGAGGTTTACATTAATTAGGTTCGTGCGAAAGCACGGGGGACCTCCCTCAAAGTACCGACACTGGCCTGGCTGAAAGATTGGAGAATTTGTAGTGTGTAATTAATCCCGGCTAGTCTTTCCTTTTAGGGTTTGAAGGAAGATTTGATAAAAAGCAGTGGGAGCCATCCTGATTAGATAAAATAATAACCAATCTATTCTTGACAGAGCGCACGCTGAGTGTTTTCTTCTCTCTCTCTCTCCAGGTAGCGACCATATCACGCCTTAATCAAGATAATAATACGGATATTTGACCGAACCCGCTTGTTATACTGAGCTGGGAAACGTTGGTCCCGCTCCAACTTATAATTGTTATAAGACAGAGCAGGAAATAGGGGAATACCAGATTTCCCGTGCCGCCTAAACGAAGAGAGTGCATGCTGATGCATCATCTTCGGGTTTGTTCATTATACAGAACTGTTTCTCAGTATCCTTTACGTCCTGGGTATATGATACCGGATCAGGATCCCAGATATGTAATCTGTTACATAGGGCTACAGATAGGTAGAGAACTGAGAACGGGTGATAAGTTTCATGAGGCAGAAAACGGGGCAAGAGTTGCAGCCAAGTCTGTTGGTCACTGTCACCCTGTATTACAATACACTGATTCTGAACGAATGTTATTAGATACCGAAACTGATATACCAAATCATATCACTCTCTTTGTTAGAAAAGAAAGGATATAATTTTGTATTGTTGGATAATGTTTTGAACATTTTCTATATCAAAAGTTGATCGGTTCAGGCACGTTATCTAAAAGCATTGATGTTCTAAATCAAACTACAGTTCTTAGTATACAGAACACACACAAGAGGAAGAGTTCAGAAATGAACGAATCCTTCTTGAGGTATTGTAGACTAGGTCAGATCAATGTGACCCGACTAGCTAGAGTTACATAAAGATGCATATTTAAATTAGTTTGAATTTACATCTTGTGAAACTCGCCAGTCATGTCACAAAGATATGATGACCATAGCTCCGTTTACTGGAAACAGAGAAAGAGTTAGTAAACTCTTGGGATGATACATGTTGATGTATATTGGTCCCCTGTCTGCACATGCCAAGACTAGTTCTTTATACTTCATTACGTTCTCTGATGATCTCTTTAGATTCAGACATATGTTCCTGTTGAAACACAAGTCCGAACCTTTTGAGATATTCACAGAATATAATTTAGAAGTAGAGAACCAAAATACGGGTATAAGTATTATGTCCTATGATGATATAAGGAGGAGAATACTTAAGCACGGAAATACTGGACTGTTCTAAAGGAGAATGAGATTCTCTCTCAGCATTACTCCTCTGTATACACCATAGCACGATGGTATATCAGGGCGGAGCAATCACACCCTATATGATAAGGTGTGCTCTATGATGAGTACTACTGAGTTACCTGTTTCCTTTTAGGAGTTATGCGCTTGAGAAGCTGCATACCTATTGAATAGGATTCCAATCAAATCAGTTGCCTACCATTTCATATGTGATATGGAATGGGAAGAACCCATGTCTTAAGTTAGTTAAGATTTGGGGTTGTCCGGCCTATATCTAAAAGCAAAATCCGGACAATCTCGAAGCAAGGTTAGTTGTGTAGAACTGGAAAGGTTCCAGCTATGCAAACTACAGAAGATGTTTTGATAGAACCAAAGGATTCAGTAGATTCCAACGAACCTCAGCCTCTCCGCCGATCTAGTAGGGTTCCTCACCCGCCCGAGAGATACTTCGGTTGCTCTATGACAGTGGGAGCGAGGATTGCATCATGAGATGATGACCCAACTAGTTTCGAGCTGGCCATCAGGAGTGGGACTCTGTAAGAATGGCTGGATGCTTAGCGATCTGAGATGGAATCCTAATACACCAACAAAGTATGGACTTTGGTTGCTATATCTGAAGGGTTAAATCCCCATCAGGAGCAAGTATATCTTGAGAAGATTACTTGGTGTACATGGAAAAGTTGAGACTTTCAAAGCTAGACTTGTTAAAGGTTTGCATCATTGACCAGGTATGGATCATGATGAAACTTTTTCTAAGGATCTAAGCTTAAGTCCATCCAGATCCTACTCCTACTTACCACGGCTACATACCATGACTACGATATCTGGTGGTTGGGTGTCTTGACTGCTTTTCTGAATGATGTTTTAGAAGAGGGAGTCTATAAGTACACAGCCAGAGGGCTTCGTAGACAGTGGGAGCAGCGGAAACGTGTGCAAGAAGCTTTATTTAATAAAGCAGGCATCGCGGAGTTGGAACATCTGTTTTGATGAATTAGTCAAACAGTTTGATATCATCAAAATGGTAGATGAACCTTGTATAAACAAAAGGGTAGTAGGGAGTATGGTGACGATCCTCGTAGAGTACGTGGATGACATACTCTTGATAGGGAAAGAGTTTCCTATGCTACGCTCGATCAATTTCCGCTTATCACAATGATTCTCCATAAAGGATCAAAGTGATACCTCCTAAATCCTGAGTTTTGGATCTATGAGATAGATTTAAATGGATGTTAGGATTCTCACTAGTTGTAGTGAGATGGTATCAATCGATCCTGGGGAGAATCGCTGGAAGGGTTCCAGGGTGATAAAGACGACTGAGTGTCAGTCACAGGCATTGTCTTTACCCTCAGTAAAGGGACGGTATGTTGGAAGAGTTCCAAGCTAGATACCGTTGCATACTAGACGATGAAGGCAGGATACATCGCTACTTAAGATGCTACCAAAGAGGCTGTTTGGGTGTATATTGGTTCATGAGATGAACTATGTTCCTACCATTGTGAGACAATGGAGTTATGGCTTATGCCAAGGAACGCCGGTCCCATCAGTGATCCAGACATATTCTATGGCAGTATCACCTGATCATGGAGATGGTTGATCTCCAGGGTGATCGAGGTTTGGAGAGTAGACTCAGATGACAACACACAGGATCCACTCACAAAGGCCTGTTCCCAGAGAGAGACTTTTATGGGATGGTTGAGTATGAGATACTGCAACCACTGCTACAGATGGCCCTAGTGCAAGTGGGAGATTGTTAGTTATATGTATGCCCTAGAGGCCATTACTGTACATAGGATGTATATTGTAGTGGATGCTGGGACATATATAGGGAGGACTTTCTTGCTCGACATGATAGTATGCTATCTGGTTGATCTTTACCTTAACGTGTATACTGATTGTCTCTCTGTTACATGTTGGTAAAGCCCTTAGGATCTGTACTTGACTACCTGGACTATGATGCGGATCATACTAGTGGGGACATGGTAGTCCATAAGTACATCCTTCAAAGTCCCTAGTCGTGGGTGTATCGAGACGGGGCATCGATATACCAGAGTAGACTAGCGTGTACCTTCTCGACCCATACAGATGGGCGATGGATGATCCCATATCCATTGGTGTTTGACATCAGAGATGATATACGGGTGCTCAGTAGAGACTGGGTACACTGGACGGACTCGCCGAGAACTCCCAGATGGTATTATACCTCACGTCAGATGGCAGTTCTCTGGTGACACTGGTACAGAGTAGTCTGTTGACCCGAGATCGTCATAGAGTCTTGTGTGGTTCCCACTGTGCTTTGATTTCCATCTTACCACGTCCAAGAGGGCGTGCAAAACGGTGGTTTTTGGGTACAGTCCTGAGTCACATGGAGGCAATGAGCGATAAGAGGGGATTCGTCTCTCCCGGTATAGGGAGTTGATGTTGCGCTGTGTTCGATTGGCTATAACAGGAAATCCCTGGCCAGGGTTGCTGAGATTTACTGGTAAGTGTTACCAGTAGTTTCTCGAACAGTTATAGACCTCATATCGACACGACTTATCGAGCTATTGGGGTCTGACGTTTACCACCCCTAGGCGAGATATGCGACATATCAGACGATCAGACCGGACTGTACGGTAGTGTTACTGGTTGGATTCACTGGAGTGTGAGCGGGCTTGCTCGTCGATCTTCAGATCGCTCAATACCCGGGTGCCCGTTACGTTTAGCAGACCGCTTGCGGCTTGTGGGTGCTTGATATGATCATCACCTGCTGCCGGCGTATTGACGAGTCTTTAGAGTCCTACACAGAGGTTTCCTGGTTCAAGCGAAACGAAATAGGAGCGCATATGAGATATGTGCGGGACTGAGAATAATGCGTGTATGTGATACCGTATTCCATTCTCGCGATGAATGTATCGATTAGGTTATATGCGATATACCCTAGTTATCGAATCAAAGGTTGATTTGATAAGCCGATACATTATATACTAGTCGGTTGTGTGCGACATGACCGGGTCATTGAATCAAGTGTTGATTTAATTATTTAATGCATAATTATATATTTGATATATTACTTTGCATTAACTAGTATCGGTTCACTTTAAATGGATTTTCTCACTCGGGTGTGCGCATTACATATGCGATATGATTTTGTGCATTTGATTGTATCATGTTTGATGATACATGTTTACTTGGTTAAGTGCAAAGAATTAAACCATGGTTAAAAGAATGGTTAGGGTTTCATTTCCTTTATTTATTCATTTATTTATTTGTTTATTCATTTTGGAAAAGAGGAGAAAAGAATGGTGGCTTAATTTGGAGTTTAGTTGAAGCTTCATGAAACTTTGATCAAGTCAACCATTCTTATCTCATCCTTAACCCTAACCATTCCCACTAACCATGATTCATTCTCTACACTTGACTCTAGTTAACATTATGATAAGTTTTGATTTTTCTATTGTTTTTAATTAACTTATCTTATCATCATTCTTCTTCTTCTTCCTTGAACTTCAAGAAGAAAGCTTACCTCATCAATGGTGATTGATGAATTAGAGTGAGAAATCCAATTCTAAAGTTAACCCAACTCCTATTTCTTCATCCTCTACCTCTTGCCAAGTAGTAGAGTGTGTTTTCTTCACAAGTTTCTTGACTTGGTGAAGTCGGAGCTTGATTTAGCGATGCCTCGACGTAGATCATCTTCGGCATGGATATCGACGACCTAGCTTGCCCATTCTCCGACGAAGCCGACGCTTGAGCCCGGATTTGATTTGGACAGCGGAGAGGACCTCGTTACGGAGCTATGGAGGTCGAGCACCGGATCTACAAAGGTTGTATTTCCGTATCTTGTAGTTAAGTGTTAACTAGTTAGCTTTTTCGCCTAGTTTTCTAGCAAACGATCCGTAGTCGGGTCTCTCGGCACCCATAAATTTTTATATTGGCATGTTCGATGCCTTGTGAGACCTCACTAGGGTGCCTAGGAACCCTACACCGATGATGAAGGGCGACACCGACTGCCGATGAGACGGTAGCAACCGGAGATGGAGGGCGGCAGGGACGGTAGGCATAAGAGTCGACGGTGGAGGTAAGCACCCGAAAACGAACGTTGATGACCGTGACACTGTTGTATAAGGCAGAAATATTTCATAGGCATAATCTGGTAGACACCAAGTTGAATGAGAATAAAATTCCTACGATTTGAGGGCATAATATTTCTATGATACTTGTATTATTCTGAGGAGTATTATTCACGTTAAAACAAGCTTCGGGATGGGAATCTATTTCCTCCTAGAGTATCATGTACCAAGCTCCCATATTTGGGTGTTTCTAAATAAAATATGTTGGGTTTATTTATAAACAATAGTATCCTGGATCTGAAGCAAGATTCGTGGTAACCAATAACGAATTGACTCGGATTCGTGAATCAAATTCGTAAATTCCCAATTTTTGTAAATAATAAGTAATTATTTCGGATGTTGCATGATTTGATCCGCTTCACGAATCTGGTTGGCATGTCTGATTTGACCATTTAAAATATTTTAGCTGCAACAATGATTGGATCTTCACATGGGTCCAACTTCTTAACCCCAAAGGAATACACACACACATGACCAACTCAATGAAAAGTCTTGAGGTTCAAACTTATCTATCAACAATGAAATTATGGAGCATAAGAAATCAACAATTTATATAAATATATCCTTAAACTTATTTATCTACAATGAAATTGTGGAGCAAAAGAAATCAACAATTTATATGAATATATCCTTTCATTCATTAATTCCCTCCTTAA
Source organism: Agapanthus africanus (assembly GCA_030015575.1). Lineage (NCBI taxonomy): Eukaryota > Viridiplantae > Streptophyta > Magnoliopsida > Asparagales > Amaryllidaceae > Agapanthus > Agapanthus africanus. The sequence continues at coordinate 579,773,201 of CM057340.1, read as the reverse complement.
TTTTGCAAATTGCAAACTCCAACATTTGTGAAATTTGTGATTCGTCATATGTTACGAGACAGGAATAATTGGAGCAGGTACATGTCCATTTCATGACGGTGCTTACAAACTTGACAAATAAATTAGCTGCATATTGTTTGTTGATACCATAATGCCAAGATATTTATAAAGAGCAATGCATCTCTTTAGTCTCTTTCATCAATTGGACATTTAGGGCCCATTTCATAAAGAGGGTGAAAGAAAGAGAGGGACCTTGCTTTTTTACAAGTTTTCTTTGCAGAAATGACCCATGAGGAAAGAAAAGGAAAGAAAATATTTCTTTGTTGCAAAGTTTATGCAAAGATGTATATATATATATATATAGAATACAAATTAGGGCTTTACTAAAGGAGGAGGCTTTATTATGAAGCTATTGGAGTTCTTTCTTTCTTTCTTTCTTTTTCTCCTCATCTTTTTTCTTCTTTCTCTCCTTTTGTTTTGTTTATTATGGAGGATAGATAATTGATTAATAAAAATTTTGAGGAGCATAAATGAGCTAGATAAGGCTTGGGTAGAAAATGAATTCGAAGCCCGTCTTTTGAATTACTGCGAATTTTACTCTATTTTTAAAGATCATGAAGAAGCAGATGCACGTAAGTTGCTATGAAATATAACTCATCCAACATTGGAAACAAAATAAAATACAAAACATTAAAAAGTAAACTAAAACACAGATAATTCAAGATCAATAATTATGGTCCAAAACAAGACCAAACCTTGACACATTGTGAACCTTATTTTTGTTATACAAATGTTCTGGACTTCATATCAGATCAAAAGCTCAATTTCATAGGACGACTCGAAATATCACTGGTGTTTCTTTATAGTCCCTATCCATATTTTTCCATAAAATTATGGTCACCATAATATTCTAAATTTTCCTAAGGAAATTCTCACAGCTCATTTGCCAAAAGTCATGCAACATGAAAACCAATGATAGGGCCATGACCGCAACATGCTTGTGTTGTATAAGCTAATGATTTGAAAGCCTATCTAAAGATGCATTCCACTCACTAGACAAATAGTAGGGCTAGCCAATAACTTTCCTTTTTTACTAAAGTAGAATCATTTGTCACGATGTTACTGATCTCCATAAATTGGAATCCTAGGATGATTAAAGGATACACACGGTATTATAAATCTCATATATCTCTTTTCTCACAAGTGATGTATAAGAAATACTTCATCTCTGAATCAACATGTCAGTAGCGGACCCAAGAATTTTGGTTAGGACACATAAATTACACTGAGCCGTCTCAAGATAAGAACAGACGTCTGTGCATTGAGGTCAGACGTCAATCGTCAAGTTCGTCGCTGGCCTTAAGGATTCGAGTTTATCTCGAAATTCAGGTTCTGCTGGCAGTTTCGTAAATTAAGGATTTCTACTATATTTCAGATTTGCAAGGGTTAAGTTTTAATAAGAGCTTGATCATAAGGTTTAAGGGAGGTGTAAAGACGGCTCCAAAGATCAAGAAGGACAATAAGAAGCACTTTGAAAGAGAAGAAGGTAGATTTCGTTGGAGATCTTGAAGAAGAGGGTTTGTAATCTTCTGTAAAGTTTTCTTCTCTTTCCCTGTTGTTTTTCCCGTTTGGGTTTTCCTTGTTAAAACTCTTGTGTTGCTATTGATTTGGTTTGTTTCTGGTTGTTATTCGTTAAAGGGATCTTATGATCAATCATGTTTTTTTTTCCGCTGCGCGCAAATAACAATTGGTATCAGAGACTTTGCTCTTTAGTTTTTCGATCTAAGTTTACGGTGGGTGGCGACGTTTGTGTCCGCTCCTCATATTCTTAAATTGGGATTCTGAAGATATTAGTTCATAGGGATCCGAGCAAATGTTTTCAGTTTCGGGATTAAAGATGATGAATGACAAGGCCAACAACACCAAGTTCGAGGTGGAGAAATTTAATGGTAAAGATGTAGGGTTTGGTCCTAACGTCGCAACAATTGCGGACCACAGCGGAATTTGAAAATAATAATTTTTCTAAACATAGAACCAATCCCCAAACCATTATCAATCAAATACTTGGTAATTGCAAACTAGAAAACTAAAGAGAGGAGTTTAGGATGCTACAAGTTTTGTAAGTGTCCGTTCAATTGCGGAAGATCCAAGTTAAACTCAATCGTTGTATGAATGAGCTTGCAAGCTGACTTCCTCACCGAAGTTGATCCACTTCGAAGAAATCCCAACACAAGCTTCAACTCCACCAATAGATATCTAATGTAAAACAAGTGAAAATGAGAAGCAAGAAGTTGTAGTGAAGCTCTTTTTTTCTATATCTTTCTCTCTATTCTTTTCTATTTTGGAGCTAAGGGAAAATAGAGAGAGAAGCATAGTGCAGAGAACGCGAAGATAATTCAAGCATATGAAGATTTATCCTCTCATTCTCATTCTAGTCTCTTCTCTTTTCATCTTGGGCCCACTTACCTATGAAACCATCACAAATATCAAAATTAGAAATACAGAGATAAGCATGTGCGCGCCCGTGCGCACACCCCAGTATATGTTTCAAATATACATATCCATATTTGTATCAAAATACAAATATCAAAAAAGAGATTAAAAAAGTGAACATAAAACAAGAATATATATATATATACACGCGCGCGCGTATATTAATTATTATTAAATCAACACTTGGTTTAATAATCCGGTTTAAACATAAATCGGCTAGTATTATAAAACGTCCGATTAATGTACATGTATCAAATACACGTATTTAATCAAACTTCCGTATGTATCACCATATGCGCCATAGTCACATAATTCGCAAATTATTCGCCGAATTCGCGAATTTTTGATCAAACGAATTATTCGCCGAATTATTCGCCATTGGCGAACTGGCCGAATAATTCGCGAATTATTCGCGAATTATTCCCGAATTATGTGAAAAAACAGCGAATAATTCAAAAAACTGCAAATAATTCACAAAATCAAAACCTAATGTCTCATATATTAATTTATTGATCGAAATCCTTCCCGAACATTTCCCGAACACTTACCGAATCTTTCCCGAATACCTGCCGATTTTTTCCGAATAGTTCTCCGAATCCGAATTTTCGACCTCGCCGAATTATTCCCGAACGGCGAATTTGTGACTATGATATGCGCATTATATCGTTTCGCCTGAGCGGGGAAAACCTTTGCGTGAGGCTCTAAACACTCGACAAAACGCTAGCAGTAGATTAAAATCACATCTGATTGATCCGAAACACTTTCAGATCAATCCCCTCACGGGTTAACCCGTAAGCACATCAGCAGTACAAGCTGCACATAACGGTTACCTAAGTATTGATCAAAAGGTAAGTCAACAAGAAAGCTCATCCATACCTAATAAAGCCTATCAATGACAATCACCGTACGGTCAGGTCTTTCCGTCAAAGAGTGTCGCATACCGGTTTTGGGGAGTGGAAATCGTCAGACCCTCAATAACCCGATAAGTCGTGATGATGCCAAACATATAACCACCTGAGATACACCTGATAAAACTTATCAATTTATCTCTTCTGGCTCGGTGCCGAGGACTTCTGGTTATGGTCAATCACGCACTGTGCGACATCTGCACCCAATATCGGGAGAGACGAATTCCCCCCACCGCTCACTGCCTCCATGCGCTTCGGGACTGTACCTAACTAAAATCTGTTTGCGCGGCTCTTTAAAATCATGGTAGGGTAGTAATAAAAGTACAGTAGGAACTCACACAAGACACTATAGCGATCTCAGGTCAAGAGACTACCCTGTAGTCATGTCACCAGAGAACTGCTATCTGATAATAGGTATAATACCATTTAGGAGTTCTCGGTGAGTCTGTCCAGTGTAACTTATAACCTAATGAGCAACTGTATATAATCTTCGGTGTCAAACACAAATGGCTATGGGATCAACCATTGCCCCGGTCGGGGTCAAGAAATGTATACACTAGTCTAAACCGGAGTACCAATACCCAGTCTCGATACTCCTACGAATAAGGACATTTAAGGATATACTTATGGATTACCCAGGCCCCATTAGTACGATCCCTATCATAATCCTGTAGTCAAGCAAAAATCTTATGATCTTTATCTTATGCATAGCGATACGTAATAATGAGTAAAACATATACACATGAAAGATAAAAACAAACCAGATAATATACTATCATCTCGAGCAAGACAGTTGTATCCGTATAGGTCCTCCTTCAATTACAGTAATTACCATCCTGCAATTACAATAATTTCCTTGAGGGCACTATATCCAACAATCTTCCACTTGCATTTAAGGTCAATTATTATGGTATCGCATACCCATATCTCATGTGCTATCGCATACCCAACTTCTCTATTAACAGTTTCGCAAACTGTGTTCGAGAAACAGCCTCAGTGAGTGGATCCGCTATAATATTTCTAACTTTATCACTCTATATCTCAATCTTGTGGAGATCAACTTTTTTTTGAATCAAGCGATATCTTCCTTAGAACTCTATTTGGACAGCTGATGGGACCATATTCATAAATGAACGTATTTATCCAAACAACTTTTTAGGATGTATCTTCTGCTGAGTCATAATCAGCATTTAGCGCCACGACTATCCCAGTATCCCGCTTAGAACTCTTTCTAATATACCGCTCCTCAGAAGAGGGTAAATTTATAACTCGTGATAGACACTCTGTCATCCATGTCACCTTGGAAGCTGGAATTGGTAACCGCCTCCAGTAAGAAGCTGCCATTACCATACATCAAGAACATTCTCATATGTTCTTCACTGCTATCCTATGTTTCTCCAGAATTGGACTGATATCCGCTTATCACAGCAAGTATATAAGCTACATCTGGTCTGGTACATAACATCACACGATTGACTTTTTTCCGTAACATGCATATTGTCATTCATGCGAGTCCCTCTCCTCATCGGTTCTAAAGACATCTCTTTAGAGATGGTGACTCCATCACATGCGGATACACTACCATTGTAGGAGTCATCCATTCTAAACCTCTTTAGAATGGTGTCAGAGTATCTTGATTGGGACAATCCCAAAATCCATCTAAAACTATAACTATAGATCTAGTCCTCAGATTGATTGATATGTATCACCCAAATTCTATATGGAGGAACATCTGTGACTACCACAGATTAACTGAATTGCAGCATAGAAATATCACTTTCTATTAGGAGTATGTCATCCACATACCATATAAGGAATATGACAGTACTCCCTACATCCTTATTACAAATACCCGGTTCATCTATTGTCACGACCCAAAAGTAGCACGTGACCGGCACTTAAAACACGTGACATCTAAAGACATCGACGTAATCTAAGTAAGCCGAAACCCGGAATCTAAGCCCTTTTTGAAAATATTGGAGGTGAGGTTTAAATAATCATCCGATAAAATCAAGTTAAAATAACATCTAAATTTAACTAAGTATGTTGAAAAGCATTTATGATGTTTTGAAACTTATCATCACCTCTTTTGCATTTTTATAAAAACCCGGTACAACATAATAAAATAGCATCTCAACGGAAGCTAGTCTCCATGTCCAAACAATGGAGCTAAAACAGAAGTCGACTCCAAAGAGTGCGACAACTCCAGACACCACTCTAATTCTCGCTTCTAAGTCCATAATATATCATTTCTAAGTTGATGGAGTTTCCGCTAGATACAAGAATATATGAATAATCAAGAGTGAGTAGGATACAATAACAACTCACATACCCATCAATCCCCAAAAGAATGTATGCCTAAACCGCTGATAATCCAAGCGGTAAAACCTGGAAGAAACTGTGGCACAACGGGGATGAGTTGCCAACTCAGTGAATAAAAGTATATCTAAAAGTAGAAATCGAAATGCATGACGATACCCAGGTCATAAGTATAGTACTATCATAATCTATATCGATATACTATATGATATGCAAAGGTGCAATACTAACTAGCATGCAATCACAAGTATAATATCTCAATGTCATATGAATCAAAATCATGAATCTATTATCCGTATTGGAATTCCCTTTTTGTTTATGAATGTCTGTACAAATATATGCAGGTACTGTCTTCTGGATCAGTCCTGGTGGAATCCAATAAATACATATCTAACTGTGTAGATCATGATAATGATCACCTCAATATACATATAGATGTCCAGCATTGACATCGAAATCCGCAATCTTTCGTGTCCAGCATCGACACGTAAATACAGATACCGTCGACACCATCTCAACAGATGATCGCCACCCGATATCCTGGCTACGATCAGTATCCCCTGGATATCCGCCGTGCCCAATCGAACCCCGGTCAGTATCCCCTAGATATCTGCCGTGCTCATTTCTATCCACGGTTAGTATCCCCTGGATATCTGCCGTGTTCATTTTTATCTCCGGAATCGAGTCACCTCATTAGGCTCCCCCGTCTCAAATGCGGCTATCCTGCCCTTCGGTCTCGACCGGGTCCACCAGGTATCCAACTGTATCCCCACCGACTCAGTCTGGATAAAATTGTAAATCCATAACCGTATACCCACCGACTCGGTCCGGATATCCAAATCAGAAAATACAAATCTCCTGGTGGACGTTTACTCATCATATAAAAATATCGAGTGAGGAATAAGAAATTTGCATAGGTTGTTTTGATGATATATTATATATGTATATATATAACAGTATCCCATACCACCGCTATATATATCATCAGGAGTAAAAATACTAAGAAATCCCAAGAAATCAAATACAGCATCTATAGTACTACAACATGAATTGGAAAAGACTACGTAATCATATCACATAACATAATGATTTCAATTCTAATGTGTCATGGCACTACTAATGATGTATAGTGTAGCATACGCGTCTGTGCTCGTGCAACATGGAAATCATTAGTATTTGTGCAAGTGTTTTACGGTGTAAAAATCTATATATTAACACATATATAACAGAACGATTCTACAGTGACATGGCAGTACCAATGAGGTGTAGTGTAACATATATTTACGTGCTTGTGTAGCATAGTACTCATTGGTATTTGTGCAGTATTCTATCAGAGTGTGCAGAACGCAGAAACATATAATATAGATAATATAATGCAAACCTGTAAAGTAATCTAAACGTACTTATTGTAATTACTTGTTATGAGTTATACCATTATCTTTAGAAATGATCGGAACGTTAAGATTGAAATAAGAAAGTTGCCTTAGATTTAAAATAGATGTTGGTTTTAAAAACTGGCACGCATCCTGGTAGTTTATTTAAAAGACAATGAACCGGGTTTTTTTTAAATAATATAGCCCATACCAGTATTACATCCTAAAACAGAACATAATCTATCTCTACGAGTCAAAGAATAAATTGACCGTTATTCGGCATACAAAGTTCATCATTTCCGATACGTATAAATTTTTGTATTATAGCTCATCATGTCACTATATCCCTATCATCTTAAGTACGGTATGATCTCTCGTACAAACTCATCAAATCATACCCATATCGTACGGATCAAATATCACGTATATCTCATTTAAAAACTACATATGAAACTTTATGCAAATGGAGAGCATACAAGATGCAATACTATATCAATGCTTTGAAGAAAAGCTAAACTTAAGTAGATATCATAATAATAATTATAAGGTTGCGGGGGTGCTATACGCCATCCACCCGACTTCCCCCGTAGATGTAAATCTACTCACCAGAAATACGTCGTATCTACTCAGGAATTGCCAATTCTTTTCCTTTCCTCGCGGCCTCCAAAATTCCCGTATTGGAATCTAACATTGCAATAACTTATATAAGGAAACGGCTATATTCCGATACGTCAAAAATCAATAAAACGCAAGTTGTACGTGCTAATTACACTACGTACGACCATTGCAAACGACCTAATACTTAACCTCATTGAAATCTAACCCAACTCTGCATCACGACGGAAAACAGATCGCGTTACGTTTTACCCGTATCGTATTTTGGGTTTTTAGATATCTTTTCCGATATTAGCTTCCAGATTTTATATTCAGTTAAACTAACTTGTTTAAATAATACCAAAATGGCCAAAACTTTACACAGAAACCTACCCCACAAGCCAAAACATCCTAGCTCCCTACAAATCCGGCGACGCCGGAATTTACCTATTGGTCGCCGGCCCAAAACCGATCCCCCTGGTTCGTGCTCTTATGGGTTGCTCTAGGTCCAACATACATCATTTTGGTACTGTTTTGTTAAGTTAAAATTCATCTAAACTACGGCAGATTACTACAGGGTCCAATTTTTCTTAAAATACGATATTATGGACACTTTGATTTCTAATTTTAAACTAGTTACAGAATTAAATCCCTACTGTGATTAAGGATTTTACCTTCAAATAATTTGCTGGAAGAACACCCTCCAAGATGCACAAGCTCCTTGTCCTAACTTGATGTTGGAGCTCCTTAGCCATTCTCTCCTTCTCGCTTCTCTTTTCTTTTATTTTTCTTTTCTTGTTCTTCATTTTCTTTAACTTTTGAAATTTTCTGAATGATTAACTTGGTAAAATAATCTGAAGACCTTAGATAAAAGGATGAAGGGAAGGATGAGGTGTAGGAGGAGGTGTCACCAAATAAGAAGTGGTGGTTTCATGCAAGGAGGATGTGTGGGGAGTGTGTTGTACATGAGAGGAGGTGGTGGCAAAACATTATCTTTCCATTTTAATTTATCTTAAGATAAAATTCTGAACAAAAACCTAATTTACCTCTTTTTCAGTTACACCCTCAATCAATTCCCATTTGCACAAATTCCTAAACTTTACATAGAAATCCCTCACAATTTATGTTATTATATAGTCACCATTTTATTAAAATGAAGCTAAATTTATCACTAAAACCCTTATAATTTATTTATGTTGCATACTAAAATTAAAATTTTAATTTGTTTTACATGTAACTTATGAAATTGTCTTATTTGGTTTTTAATAAGTTTTTAATTTGACACTTTATTATTTAATTAATTAATTTTATTTATTTCCAAATTTTCTGAATGTTACAATATCCCCCCTTAAGAAAATTCGGTCCCCGAATTTAAAACTTAACTAAGCATACCCTCAAAAAGATGTGGAAATTTCTTTCGCATCGCATCCTCGGTCTCCCAAGTGATCTCTTCGCGATTCGTTTCTTACCAAAGAACCTTTACAGATGGAAGTACCCTCGGTCTCAGTTTCTTTGCCTGCCTGCCTAGAATAGCTACAGGTTATATTGTGTTGGATAAATCTGGCTCAAGCTGTAAGGTCGGATGCTGGATCGTGTGAGAAAGATCGTGAAGATACTTGCGAAGCATAGAAACGTGAAACACCGGATGCACATCGGGAAAACTCGGTGGAAGTGCTAAACGATAAGCTACCCTACCCACTCTCTCCAGAATCTCGTAAGGTCCAACATATCCAGGGCTGAGGTTTCCCTTTTTCTCGAAACGCATCACACCTTTCATCGGCGACACACGAAGAAATACATGATCTCCCATATAAAACTTGAGTTTACGACGTCGTTGATCTGCATATAATTTATGTCTGCACTGGGCTGCTCTCATTCTGTCTCATATCAGTTGAATCCATTCTGTGGTCTCTTGTACTACCTGCGGTCCCAAAATGCAACTCTCGCTCAGTACCATCCAGTAAACAAGCGATCGACATTTCCTTCCATAACAAGCTTAAAAGGGAGCCATCTGGATCGTTTTCTGAAAACTATTGTTGTACGAAAATTCTATCAAAGGTAAGTGACGATCCCAACTACCACCGAAATCAAGGCTGCAAACTCGAAGCATATCCTCTAAAGTCTGAATGGTCCGCTCTGACTGACCATCCGTTTGTGAATGAAAAGCTGTACCAAAACTCAATCGTGTACCAAGAGTTTCTTCAAGTTTCTGCCATAGCCTGTTAGTAAACCGGGTACCCCTATCTGACCCTATGCTCGTTGAAACTCCCTGCAATCGAACAATCTCGTCAATATAAATCTGAGCATACTGCGTAAACCCATACGTCGTCTTCACCGGTAGAAAGTGAGCTGCCATTGTCAATCTATCAATAATCACCCAATGGAATCATACCCTCTGCTAGTCCTGAGTAGACCCACAACGAAATCCATGGAAATCTGTTCCCACTTCCACTTCGGAATGGGTAAGGGCTGCAATTCTCAAGCCGGCCTCTGGTGCTCTGCCTTGACTTGCTGACCAGTCAAGCATCTCGAAACTAACCCCGTGTTCCCGCCAAAAATTTCTGCACAAAAGAGCACAGGGCATCAAATGGCAGCGATACGCTTAAGAAAATGCGAACCAGTATTGTCCGGGCTGTATTTTAACAAACTTCTGAATGAGAAATAGCTAAATTTTGATGGTATCGAAGGCGTCTCGAAAAATCCTTCGATTTGATATATTATGTTGCCTCATAATTCATCCGGAATCAAAAGTTAGGAGGCATCACGTGCCCACACGTGACCATTTATAGGCAAAGCTTGTAGGCACTGAATAAAATGGGGTCACGTGCCATCACGTGATAGGCCTTTGAAAACCCACTGAAGAAAATTAAAAGTGCAATAAAACAATCAGGAATTACCTCAATGAGGTATCACGTGCTCACACGTGACAAACGGCCACGTGTTGACACGTGACAATTAAAACAGAAATAAAATAACAAACGTCTGAAGGAAATACCTCAATGAGGTGTCACGTGCTCACACGTGACCAATGGTCACGTGTTGACACGTGATGGTTAAAACTATAGCGTAAGTAAACGCTGAGAAAAGAACTCAATTGGGAGTCACGTGCTCACACGTGACCATAGGTCACGTGTCAGCACGTGACTGGCTTCGAAAGCCTTACAGTTAATAGAATTAAAATTCTAAAAGTTTCTAAATCTTTCCAAATGGAAAAAGATTATGGGGACCGTTGGATTAAAGATCTAAGGGTGATTAAAAATCACCAATTTATGGAAAGATTTTAGACAAGGAAAGATTTCCCTGAAAATCTCACCAGAAATAACAAACAGAATATCTTTTGGATTTAAAATCCAACGGTGAATAAAATTCACTGAATGCTCTAAAGGCTCATATTAAATATGAAAACAAATCAAATCTTTCAATGAAAGATTTATTAAACAAATTGATTCTTCTCCTTCTCCTATAAATAGGAGCCAAGAAGAGAAGAAAGATATAGAATTTTGGCATCTTGAAAATTCAGAGAGAAAAGAAAGGGAGAATTTAATTCTCAACAAAGAAAACCCTAGGTGAGAAAAGAAAGGGGATCAAAATATCAAAAGAAAAGAGAATTTAATTCTTAAAATCTAAGAGTTTAACTCTTATGTAAAAGAACTTAGTTCTTCCTCTAGTTGAAGATCTGCAGAAGCACATCTCCGCATAGGTTGAGAATTTAATTCTCATCGGGTTGAGATCCTGCCATGCAGATCCAAAACTTAGAGGGGGAATTGAGTTTTGAGAATTTAATTCTCCTAAAACAAAATTAGGGTTTAACCCTACATGGGAATTTAATTCTCCCAAACTCACAGGAATTTAATTCCTTCATGATGAAACCGGGGTTTAACCCTATCTAAGAATTTAATTCTTGCACAATAGGAATTTAATTCCTCCAAAATCATAATTAAGGTTTAACCCTACAGAGAATTCAATTCTTAAAATAAGAAGACTTAAAAGATCTCTGTGCATGAAAAGAACTAAGGTCGTGTGCCCCCACGTGACCCTTGAAAAGATCCCTGAAGAAAAGAAGTTTTGAGGCAATGCCTCACGTGCTCCCACGTGACTTCCAAAACGCAGAAAGAAAAAGCAAAGGAAATATAAGCTTTGGGCGCTCTCACATGCCCCCACGTGACCCCTTAGCAAGTACTTTAATGAGAAGTGCATAGATCTCCATCACGTGTCAATACGTGATGCTTAAAAGATGAAAAATTGTTTAACACTTAATTGCAGAACGAAGAAAAGGGATCTGGTCCCACCTTTGGGCGCTCTCACGTGTCCACACGTGACCCCTCTTTCTTTAGTATTTAACACTAATTTGGGGATTATATTTCCAGTGTTTAACACTGATTGTTTTCTAGTGTTTAACACTAAATTGAAGATTATATTTCCAGTTTTTAACACTGATTGTCTTTTAGTGTTTAACACTAATTTGAGAGTTCTATCTCCAGTGTTTAACACTGTTGTTCTCTAGTGTTTAACACTACTTTTATCCAAATTGGCTAATTTTCCAGTGGCAAAACTCTCTCCTCCAAATGAATCTCAAAATTAAGGAAATCAAAGATAAAATGTTGTCAGAGCCCCCAAACCTCTGTTTAGCACTGCTGAATGATGCTGGGCTGAACCCAGACAAATGTCTAATGGTCCAAAGAGCCAATATTTCAAACATAATTGGACTTAGCCCAAACTGGCCATAAGTCCTCAATTCAGATTTAACTGAGCCAATGTGCTCATAATCTAATAAATTGATCTTAGTTCCAAATTGGACTATAGATCTCCCAACCAACATTGGTTTAAGGGTACATCTCTGAACTCCTCTGATATTTGTTGTTGTAATCCTTCAACGTCTTCAGAGAGGCGATGGGTCCCGACAGCCATACATTCTACGGACTATGATGGACCACCATGTCCTTAAACTAGAAACCGACTGAAATGTCCCTAAACTAAACAATAGAGCACAAATGCTCTCTTGTTGGATCTAAATGATCCTGTTAAGTTGATCTTAGTCTGGAAATTAGACTAACGTGTCCTTAACAAATGTTTAAGTTGATCTTAGTCCAAAATGAGACTAACGTATCCTTAAACCAAAACCCCAAACCCAAATGTAAGAAAATACGGATTCGGACTAATCCACGTCCTACGGGCGACAACATAAATTAGTCTTCGTATACAATCCACGGGTAACCACAAACAAAATAAACACCCACGACACGAAGTGACCATCTGGAGAAGGAGAAAGTTGTTACCGCGATGCGGTAACGTAATTAACTGCAGGGGCTTGTGCCTGCAGGGAAGAGCGTCCCCACAATCAAAAACCCCTCAAACGAGGGGGAATCTGACGAAGTCTGCTACATCGGCCGCATCCGTTTAAACCTTCGATACATGGTGCAATAAATCAACTTGGCATCTTCGGAGAGGTGGACAGATAGCACCAAATAGTATCTGCCCCCAGATTCAGGCAAGACAGTCCGTCTTCTCGATTTCCGGCGGTTAACAGATTCTGGCACGCCCGGTGGGACCTTTTCCTCTTTCCACTCCACACTTCGTGTGTTGTGTTCGCGAACCAATCGCGGTTTGCTAATGGTTGCCCTTAGGTTTCAAGGTACTAAGATTTGGCGTTTTGCTTGGTACATAAAGAAAAGGAACAATGGCATTCATCTGCTCAAAGTGTTCCACGTGCAACTGCAACCCACGTCCTTCCTCAACTGGGGGCATAACCTACGGGCCCCAAGCGGCTTCCCTGTTCACGATGCCCGTGGAACAGGTTACTCAAACCACCACAGGGTTGTTTTTCGGGACCATGCTCCCGCCAGCAAGCTTCGCCGTTCCCGTGCCCATACTAGAAGCTCTCAAGAAGTCGGTCTTTGATCGGCTTGCTGCTACCACGGCCCCTCTCAATGGGTCGTCCAGCACCGGCATCTCGGTTTTCTCCAGATTGGGCCAAAATTCCTGTGGGCCCACAATGAAGCTTGCAATCCCAGAGAAGGCCATTCCGAAGAGAGTAACCAACCCTGCTCCCGAAGTCGTCAAGGCGGCTTCTCCTGCCAAGGGGTCGGTCTTTACAAGACGGACCGTCCCAACTCCCACTCCCGCTCCTGCTACTCAAAGGACATCAGTCTTTAACAGGCTGCCACCAGCAACAACCCCTCATCTGGACAGGGGGCAAGACAAAGCCACCCCCGTCCCCGAGCCGACTCCATCAGCTCAACACGCTCGACGTCTCCACTGGCGCCGGGTAAGGAAGGCCGGGGGCAACTCTCCCTCTGGGCTAACTCCACCGGCCCCAACGGTGGAAGTCAATGCTGCTGTTCCAACTGGGAACAGTTTTGAATTGCTGAATAAGGTGCGCAGGAATTATCCTACCGTCGTACTGAAAAGATCTCCTCCATCAGTGGAGAATGTCGCGGAAATAAAGCCGAAGCAGTCCCCTCAACGGCTGTCTTCCAAAGTGTACAAGACCTGGCGACAAGTCCGAGAGTCGGTGGTGGATCAGGACTATCTCCGCCGACAGAAGAAGCTGAAGGCTCAGAAGGAAGAGCACCGTCCTGTCAAAACACAACGGACGACAACCACTTGGGTTCCCACTGCAACGGCCTCCTCAACTTCGACCGCTCATAAAAGAAGGAGGCCGGAGAAAGTCCCCATGCCTGCGGCAAATGTCAAAGGCACTGAGCTCAAACGCCCTAAGTCTGGGGGCATGGTGGTGCATACCGTCTATATGGCATCCGGGAAAGAGGATAGCCGCGCTTCTACGAGCCACCGACCACTCACCCGATCCATCACAAGTGCTCAGGAACAACAGCAGTAGAAGCTTCAGGAGATGCTGACTGCGATAGCCGCACTCACCGGACCAAAAGAAAACCCGGAGGCGTCATCGGAGCAACGCCATGAACAAGAAACCGATGCTGAATGCCTTCGGAGAATGCTTGAGAAGAAGGACAAAGAGGCTGCGGAACAAGCGGCCAATATAAAGCGAATGGCACTTCTCTTCTACGACATGGTCGGGATGATGTTACAGCCAGATTCTCCAGCCGAAGACCCTCCGATCGTTATTGAAGATGACCAAGCGGAGACGTCAAACTTTGTTCCGGCTTGTTCAGCAGCCAAAGAGGAGACCATCTCAAAAGCCGCCCTGGATGATTATATCGCTCAACAGATACGAGCTCACCAGGCGAATGAAGCCGCCAGCCAAGTTGTTAAAACTGGACGACCGTATCCAGACTGGTATGACCAAATAAAATACCCGCCGGGATACACGATCCCCAAATTCCATGTGTACAAGGGGACAGGCAATCCCCAACAACATGTCGCCCAGTTCAGGGCTCTTTGCGGCAATAATGGAGGTGATGATAAACTTCTACTTTGCTAGTTCGTCAGTAGTTTAGCAGACACAGCTTTTGAATGGTACTCGGAGCTTCCCGACTACTCCGTCAAAACGTTTACAGAAATGGAGTTGCTATTCACTCAATGGTTCGCAAGCGCCAGCGAACGCACCCCGATCACGGCATTGATCAACGCCAGAGTGAAGCCGGGAGAGACATGGGTGCAATATGCAATCCGGTGGCGGAACCTATGGTCAAGATGCGAACAACGCATAGAAGAAGCTCCTGCCGTGGGCATGTTCGTGGGTACTCTCGACCCTCAAGCGACCATCTCCTAATTCATGATGTTCTTTAAGCCGACCACCTTCCAGGCATTGATTGACAAGCTGGCCCAAATGGACCAGATGGGCCATAGGCCTTTCCCTTCAAAGACAGAGCCTTGAAATGAAAAGGGCAAAGAGAAAGCAACCTTTATTGCCAATACTCAGCAACGACCGAGCAACGTAAAGCCGGTTGTTCGCCAAAACAGCGTGCGTCCACGCCCATCCCTCGAGGAGAGACTGGGACGTCCTTACTCATTTCCCCAGGATAAAACGAAGAAACTGTTCGAGCTGGCAGTGCGCAACAAACTCATCAATCTGCCGAATCCAAAATGCCCACTACAACTGAACGATATCAACAATCCTAATTATTACCCTTACCACCAAGTATTGGGCCATCCGATCGAAAACTGCTACGTCTTCAAAAACTGGGTTGAAGACCAATACCAACAGGGCAAGTTCGCGCTGTCCGAAAACTGGAAGATGAACCCACCGCAACCACATGCTATGAAAAAGATGGATATGCCGGGGGCATCATGTTCATTCATAGAGAAAGCCCCATGGACCGCTATGTCCTAAAACTGGATAATGACCGAAATGTCGTTAAACTATTACCAGCTCGCGGCATCCTCCGGCTAACGTGGTAAAAAAAAACGGTATGCCTATAAGCAAAGGGCACGGATGAAAACCCGAAAGGGCTCCGTGAGTAAAAATAGCAGGGCTGTCGGCGAGTTTTGTGAAAACCCGAAAGGGCGCAGACTCGTAAAAAAAAGGGTACGTCCACAAGCAAGACGGGCACGGATGAAAACCCGAAAGGGCTCCGTGAGTAAAAACAGCAGGACTACCGACGATATTTGTGAAAATCCGAAAGGGCGCAGACTCGTTAAAAAAAGGGTATGTTCATAAGCAAAATGGGCACGGATGAAAACCCGAGAGGGCTCCGTGAGTAAAAACAGCAGGGCTACCGGCGAGTGTTTGTGAAAACCCGAAAGGGCGCAACCTCGTTAAAGGACACTTGCAAGTTGCTCTCGACCTTATGAGGAGAAACCACCCGCGTGAGATCCTTACGACTCACAAGGGAGCAACACACTTAGGAATCCCCACGATTCCTAAGGAGAAAATACACTTACGAGATCCTCACAACTCGTAAGGAGAACCCTCTTATGAGACCCTCATGGCTCATAAGATTCAAAAGTCTTAAGTTATAGGGACCTGAACCTGTTCTTAAGCGCCCTCCCCCCACAACCTCCAATACTGCTGTCACGCCCTACTTCCCAGAGTGCGCTAAGATCGGCACGTGACAGAGCCAACCATGCTACCTGTGGCTAGGAAAGATCCCTCCACAGTCACATTACGGCTGTCTAGAGATATCAAGAACAGTTATAAACTATCTAATACATGTCCATAAGCCAGAATAAAAGAGTCATGAAATAAAATAATGCGGAAGCAAAAGATTCAAATACAATAATGATCTGGAATGTACGTCCCATAATACGGGCTCACATCAGGAATACAATACTGAAAGGAAAGCTAAACTAAACTAATAACAGGTCCTCACTGCTCAGTCTGTTGATCAAAATACTCCTGGGCAGCTTGTGACAAGAATAAGGAATCTGGGCCATGCAAAACCAAGACGTCAGTACGTCATAATATCAATAATTCTAAGCAAGCAGGATATAATGAGACATCCAGGCATGAAGTATAAACAGTAACAAGTTATCAGGAAATAAGCAGTAACATGAATATAGATCAGTGAACAGGATATATACAGGTGAAGTGCAGTGAGTAGTCTAAACTGTGCTACAGGGTTATCTACTCTAAAGTTGTTCGAAATCAATTAATGTAATCCTCAGCGTAACCCATCGGTCTATGCCCCGTTCATTCCCCACGGGACCACGGTAAAATGATATAATAGACTGTGAGTTTATGTCCCGTTCATTCCCCACGGGACCACGGTAACATGATGTAATAGCCCTTTGAGTTACGTTCGGCTACATTCTTGATTTCCCCATACCCCAAGATTATGTGTGTAAGTCAGGTATTGATAAACCTGGAGCTAATGCCAACACAAGATCAAGCAGGTACAGGTTTTTCTGTGAAGACAACAGGATATGTCCGTAGGGACAACATGTTAAGATTGTCGACATTAGTAACAAGATCAGGTATCAAGTCAGGCCGTGGTACATCAGGTCGTGTCAGGTAGGGCACATGCATCAAGTCATGTCAAATAGTGTATCAGGTCATGTCAAGTAGTGCACAGGTATCAAGTGAGTGCTCATAATCAAACTGTAGTAAATATGGGTGCACACAATCAAGTATGGAGTATTGATATGATAATAAAATGAAATACTGTAACATGGTATGCGAATAGGTATAAAAATAAATGGTATGAATGCACAATTATCGATTAGGGTTACATCATGACTATGTAGGGTGTACAATATCAAGCATGGGGTGTCGGTATAACAACAATATGTAACAATGTGCCATGGTATGCAAATTGGTATATAATTAATGGTATGGATGCACAATAAAACATGGATGCATTATATTTACAGTTCCAAGACTAAATGGGATGCACATTATTAAGTATGGGGTGTTAATACAATAATAATATGAATTAATGTGATCTATAAATGTAGTTATATATATTTTAAATGATATGGATGCAAACGGGTATCCGAAAACAGTAAACTTTTAGTATGGATGTACAATGTGATAAACGAGCAACATTTTACTTATATGGATGCATAATAATATACCTAGCATGTAGCAAGATGAATTAGCATGCGACTGGATATGTAAATAGCGATATAATAATATTAACATGGATAATATATTCAAACCGATTAATAACTATAAAAGTGGTATTGATTAACCACGCACAAGAAAGTTCCGTTCAGAAATTCAGCGTTATCCTGATTAGTAAAATAGTTTAAAAATAACAAACGTTCTCCAAAAGGGACGTGTCTTATACCAAAACAAAGATAATTCAATAAGATTTTCATTTTTATAAGTTGAAGTATCTCAGGTTGTTCCTACAAAAATCTATGAACATTCGAAGTTGAAAGTTTGCTGCTGGAATTTCCCTGGACAACAGTTTAGAGATATTTTCATTTGCATTTTACGTTATTTAAAAAATTTATTTTGCAAGTAAATATTTTATATAGTTATAGTATTCTGAGTTAGTTTCGTAATGAACTAAAGAACGTATACTAATGATTTTTCTATGATTTATAATGAATTTTATAAGGTAAGGTATACAGTAAAATTCAGATTTGTCGTATCCGCTTTGCAACGACGTTTCATGTGTAAACTATAATATTTTCAAACTATATTTTGTACAACATTATAAAATGCAGATTATAAACTAATTAAAGATAATAATAAGAAATATTACGACGATATAAATTTTTATAGATATATTTATAGCATTCGCAAGTTGTAAATTTTCATACATTTTATATTATAAAACCGATTAACGTTAAATAACTACGATCTATAAATTATATAAATATAGCTGTATGATGATGATGATGATGATGATGATGATAATACGGAAACATATAAATAAATTACATAAAGCATAGCATGTAGCAAGTTGTAAACTTGCCTCGATCGAATCACGCGACGGATACGCACGATACGTCCGACGTCGGTAAATCGTCGCAATGCACATGCGGCACGCGGGACGGGTTCAGGTAAGGCAAGAGGGTGATCACACAGGCAAGGTACGTCCACTGGATCACTCGGATCGTCAGCGACAAGCACGGCTCCGGCGGTGATCACCGGAATCAAGAAACAAAATCAAGAAAAAGAAAGAAGAAAGAAGAAGAAGAAGAAGAGGCTGTGTATTAAATAAGGAAAGAAAAAATAAATAAATAAAATACATATAAATATATATATGCAGAGGAGGGAGAGAGAGAGAGAGAGAAATGGGTTGTTATTAAGGTTTAGATTTTAATTTAAAAAGATTTTGTAAGTTATAAATATTTTAAACTGTTAAATTTTAATAAAGATATTAAATGAAATAAAATTGGATTTTTTGGTAAATACAAATTTAGTCCAAAATACGCCCGGGTCGGGTCTAAAATTCAGTCTCAAAAATATAAAAAATATACATGTCGACCAAAACTCAAATTGGATGTCCGGATAACGAAAATGCATACCCCAAGAACGGATGTACGTATATGCGCGTAGCCATCCAAACAAGTCCGTTTCACTGAGCGAGACGAGAATAAGATGCGCGGATGCTACGACAGGGTCAGGGGTATCATGCAGGCCATGTTAGATATTTTTAAAATATTTTACTTGATTTTAAATGTTATATTAAAAAAATGCAGATGCCAGATAAAATGCCAATATGCAGTAAAAAATGAAAATGCACGAATCCATGTAACAGGTCAGGATAAATCATAAACATGAATCAAGACAGGTTTCAAACAAGCGGGTCGGGTAAAATGCAAATACAAATGTCAAAATACTCTTCGCACCCAAAACACAGTAAACCAAAAAACTACCATAAATAAGTAAATACTTGAACTGGAATTGGTATAAATGAACCAGGGTGTTACATTATACCCAACTACAAAAAGAATTTCGTCCTCGAAATTCCCAAAACAAGGAAAGATAAACAAACAAGAATCTACAAGAATAGGTGTGGA
Organism: Agapanthus africanus; assembly: GCA_030015575.1. Taxonomy (NCBI): domain Eukaryota; kingdom Viridiplantae; phylum Streptophyta; class Magnoliopsida; order Asparagales; family Amaryllidaceae; genus Agapanthus; species Agapanthus africanus. The sequence continues at coordinate 579,753,178 of CM057340.1, read as the reverse complement.
AACTTCTGTCGAAACTCGTCTTCTCGTTCCCAAGTCGATTCTCCATGCGAACGATTTCCCAAGAAACAAGTACGAGAAGGATAACCTTGTTCTTAAGGAGCTTTTTTCTTCGATCTACAATCGACATCGGTCGTTCCTCAAAGGTCAAATCCTCCCTTACAGTCAGCTCCGAATGATCCAGCACGTGTGTTTCATCTCGAACATACTTACGGAGTTGAGATAGATAAAACACGTCATGAACATTCGCCAAAGATTGTGATAACGCCAATCGATAAGCCGCTTCTCCAACACGCTCCAAAATCTCGAAAGGCCCCACGAATCGAGGACTAAGCATGCCTCGACTCCCAAAACGAATCACTCCTTTAGTCGGTAATATTTTTAAGAACACAAGATCACCAACAACGAACTCTAGAGGTCTTCTCGATGTGTCGGCCCAACTCTTCTGCCGATCTTGTGCTGCCTTCATGTGATTTCGGATAATATTTACTTTCTCAACTGTTTGCACGATCAAATCCGATCTCAACAATCTTCGTTCTTCAACATCGTCCCAACAAACAGGTGAACAACACTTGCGACCATACAATGTTTCGAATGGAGCCATCTGAATAGTCGCCTGAAAACTGTTGTTGTATGAAAACTCCACTAAGTGTAGATAATCCTCCCATGAACCCTTGAAGTCTAACATGCAAGCTCTCAACATGTCTTCAAGAGTTTGGATCGTTCTCTCCGACTGGCCATCTGTCTGAGGATGATAAGCTGTGCTAAACTTCAATCGCGTCCCCAAACTTCCCTGTAAACACCTCCAGAAGTGCGATAAGAATCGGGTGTCACGATCAGATACGATACTCACAGTGTTGGAGATAGTGCCCTCAGAGTCAATTATTGGATCACAGGCACGTGATTGCAATGATTGAGGGAGGACCTATCCCGGTAGAACAGTCTTACTCGAGATGATAGTTTGCTATCTGGTTTACCTTTATCATCGTGTACTGCTTTAGGTGACCTGACAGGTCGCTATTGCACGTTGATAGAGCCCCTAGGATTCTTGCTTGACTGCCGGCAGTATGAGGGCGATCATATACGTGAGAGCTGGGGTCTACAAGCATATCCTTAAAAGTCCCTAGTCGTGGGAGTTTCGAGACAGGGCATCGATTCTCCAGAGTAGACTAGTGTATACAGTCGAGACCCCGACGAGGGGCGGTGGCCGGTCTCACAAGCCACTGGTGTCAGTGGGATCACCTAAGATGTATACAGGTGCTCATTGGGTTATGAGTACACCGGACAGGACTCGCCGGGAACATGCTAGTTGGTCTTATACCTGACGTCAGATAGCAGTTCCCAAGTGACATGTGTACAGGTTAGTTCATCGACCTGGGGATCGTCATTTGTCTCGTGTGAGTTCCCACTGTGCTTTGATTACTACTCTACCATGGCTCAAAGGAGTCGTACAAACAGGTTTTAGTTGGGTACAGTCCCGAGCCACATGGAGGCAGTGAGCGGATCTTCGGGGGTTCGTCTCTCCCGGTATTGGGGGTGAGGTCGCGCTGTGTCTAGGAGAGCCATTACACGAAGTCCTTGGCCAAGGCAGGAGATTTACTGGTAGGTATTCCAGTAGTATCTCAGGGTGTTCTGGGCTACACTCCGACACGACTTGTACCGCTTTTGGGGGTCTGACTTTTACCCACCCCCTAGGCCCGACATGCGATGCTCATAGACGAACGGACCGGACTGTACGGATATTGTCACTGACAGGCTCAGTAGGGTGTCAGGATGAGTTCGCTCATCGACGTCCCTTTTAGTCAATAGCTGGTGGCCCGTTACGTATTGGCTTATACCTCTGACGTGCTAGTGGTTAAATCCACAGCCATAGTATTGACGAGTCTTTAGAGTCCACCACACTTTCAGTTACTCAGGTTTCGGGCGAAACGCTGTAGAGGCCGTATGGAGATATGGCAGGGTCCGATCAGATACGTGCGGTATTGCACGGATCAGGATCGGACGGTTTGTACTAGTAGCCGTATAGGTTTATGGCAGGGTTCGATCAGATACGTGCGGTATTGCACGGATCAGGATCGAACGGTTTTTTACTAGCCGGCTTTGGTTTAAGCCGGTTCTAGTTTAGTACAGTGTAGATTTTGTCTCTTTGCATTTGTATCCGGACGGAATACAGATGCGGGTGTGTATGCACAGTATCGGGGTTTTCCTGTAATTTATTACGGGACCAGTTTTCTGGAGTTGCCAGTTTGCATTCCGTTCCGGCCGGTTTTCCTTTGTTCTTTCCCGGCCGGACTTTTTCGATGGAGGGGGTTATTTGCAATTGTGCAAATTACTTTTGTGGAGGGGTTTTCTTGCATAAAGTTTGATTATGATAGCTTTCATTTCTTTTGCTCCATGACTTGCATTTAATTGTGATTGGAAAGGGTATGGTTTGATTAAAGTGTAAGCATGGTTGATGTTTGTTTAGAGTCACCACTTCCATTCTCCTACACTCACCTCCCTCTTGTTTTTGTTACACCCTCCACCACATTTCCTCATATAGATTGGCCGGCCACACATTTTGAGGAGAGAAAAAAAATGAGAGTGTTTCATTTGAGTGTGGCAAAAATTTCATTCATCTCATTTTGATACAAGGAAAAATGAAAGCACCATTTTCATACCTTCATTCCTCCATCAAAGGCAACTCCAATACCCCAAATGAGACATAGACACAACACTTCCTACAGCAAATCTTGGACGCGTCGATTCGCCAGCTTCGCGCCCGAGTTGCCTCGGTATTGAGGTGGGAGCCCGTAAAAGCTACAGGCGATGTGGTGCCCTTTCCGACGAGGAGGAGACGGACGGAGATCCCGCGAGGAGATCGGAGTGGAGATGAAGACCGGAGGACTCGGATCAGTCGGTACATCTCTTCCCTTTCTTGTTTGTAGCTTAGACTTGTTAATGGTTACGATCCGGAGTTTAGTGCGCGGTGGTGCCGGTTTGCAAAGTCCGCAAAATTAAAGTTTATCACCGCTTCCGCATTCCGGCGTCGGTTTGACGGCCGGGGCGCCGCCGTGCACTTACAGTGGTATCAGAGCCTCGCCATTAACTTAGTCTAGCTTCGTTTGATGTGTTTTACGTTTCCGATCGAACAAAATCCCGAAAACGCGTATTTCAAGCACATCAGTTTCTGTCGAATTTTTTTTGAGTCCAAAAATTTTTCAGGTTGTCTCAGAGTGATGTGCAGGGAATTAGAAACATACTGTAAAAATTTGGTACCATGAACCTACCATTCCACCGCGGAAGAGCAGCCAAAACCCTACTTTGGCCGCGCTTCCGCGGCAACTTTTACTGTTCATGCCCCCAAAAATTTTCAGAATGTTCCTGAGTTGAAAATGTGCTTTCTGGAAGGTTAAAGTTGGGCCAATTTTTTCTGTGAGTGCTACAGTTTTCTTTGGGGCCCACTTGTTAATTGTTTGATCAATCGGAAAATTTTAAACACATTTTTCACAGTATTTACATTATATCTGCGACCGTGAATGTCACTCGATCGGTAAATCCGGTCTAACTGCTATAGCCCGGTTAGACGGATTTGCGAACGTGACTTTCGCGTTGATGTTCTGTTTTTGCTGTGATGTTGCGGATCGGTCGGTGGGGATAGCCTGGATGCAATGCTAGTACTGTGCTGTTGTATTATGTACATTTGATATTGCGGGGCGAGCGTCCGACATGTGGACTGCCGTCACTGCCTGTTTGTATTATTCTTTTGGGGCACGACCTGGTTGCGGTCGATGTACCCGTTGTATGTATATTTTACTTTCTGTACTAGGGTTACCCCGCGGAGGGGTGCACGGATAGCCGGGTTCTGGAGGGCAACAAGCCCGCATCTCATGGCATTGGGACGGAGGGGGCTTCAATCTGGAATTGGCGGGCTATTCGCCGCACTCGTAGGGGGTACAGTTTGACCCAGGAGGGGTGCCCAAGTTACCGGATTCCGTGAAGTGCTGGGTGGTCCATTCACGGCGCTGAAGGGGGCTGCCTCGCTTCAGGTTTTGGCGGGTGACTTGCCGCGCCCGTAGGGGTCTAGGTTTTCATTGCACAGGCTATCCACACGACCAGGGGAACGTCGGGTTTCAGTAGTGGCTCTGTGAAACCCGGGGATCCCAGATATCTGTATTGTTCTGTGATGCTGTACATTTCTGTGATGTTGCATTTTATTCATGCCTTGAGCGAAATACTATATATTGGTATATATATTAGTAGATGTTGTATATGTTTTTCATCCGCGCTAGTCCAGTCCCCGCTCTGCCGTTAGTTAGCTAACCTAACGGGTGATGACGGGACCCAGTGGCGAATGCGGATGGCATATACATACGTCAGTATATTTTCGTTCTTTATGGTGTGATCAATTGATGGGACTGCATTGATTCGGATCAATGCAAGTTAAACAAACCTATTCTGATGTTGTTGGAACACTTTTCAAAAAAGCTGTTATTGCAAGGACGTTCACTTTTGTTTTGCATCGTGGTATTCATTTGGAATATCCTGCTCCTCAGTCGACGAGGCAAGGGCCGAGATCCCTTCACCGGGAGTGACCCCTTGGACAGAAGTTTGCGTCAGGGCATTAACTTCACTATAGCCGATTACTTTTGCTTTGCACAGTGATATTCGGTTATGAATATCCAGCACCCCATCCTACGGGGAAAGAGCCGAGATCCCTTCACCGGGAGTGACCTCTTTAGTAAAGGTTTTCGTCACTATATTTTCTAAAAAGCTATCCGTTCCTTCAACGATATCAAGTTCATTACGTTAAAGGTTTTCGCCAGAAACCATTCGTAGCCCTCCATCATTTCAGTTAAATATTCGGTAGTATTCAAGCTATGTATTTTGACCTCACGCCAAGGCATAGTGTTTGGTAGTTGCCGGGTATTTATCTGTTGCATAGATAGATGCGTTGGTTTGGGATAGTCGTACTACTATTTTGGCCTACGTCAAGGGTATGTACGGGTGGGTTCAAATTAACCTGGACAATGATGGGTAGAACTTGACATGTGACTTATGATATTTTGACCTCACGCCAAGGTCATAAGAGCATGGGGCAGAAATCACATCGGGAGTTTCAAAAGAACTGAAACTTGCCAGATATGCGCATACCTTCTGGAGTGTGATACCGTGAGCGGATTCCGTCACGTTATCATGCGATGAGAGTTGGATCCCGATTCCCACTGATGAGTTGGTTTACTCCTCGGGTGACCCCGACTAATTCTTCTTTCAGGTTTGGAGGAGAATTTGAGGTACAGTGGGAGGTTTCCAGATTAGATAAATTGGTAACCATTCTGATCTTGGTTAGAGTGCACGCTGAGTGTTTCTTTTCTCTCTCTCTGGTAGCGACCATTGACCCGACCCTAAGACTATGACTCAGTGACCAAGTTGACCGAACCTTCTTAACACTGGCTTTTGGATTGTCAGAGTTGCAGACCTCATTGCCACTCCTACTTTTACCCTTTTCTCCGGGACACCCCGTATTACTGCGAACGTCCACTTCCATTGGACAAAGCCATCGTATGGTTAGATACGAACTCGAAGGAATTTATTCGAGGATGGTTTCCGGTTCTGGAGAAAACGGATAGTATTATTCAGTTGTCTTTTCCTTTTAACCTTCTCTCAGGTTGCGAGTACTCCTTAGTTTAGGAGATAGTACACCTATTACGCAAATTGGATAGTCTTCTTCCAAACTTTAGGCTGGTGCCGAACAGTGTGGAATGAAGAAGACCTATTAGCCTAAACGGTGTGCAGAAGGTATTAAGATTAAGACAAAGCAAGGGATTAGTAAGAGGGCAAAGTAAATTGCGACTGATATTCACGACCAAACCAAGTATTTCTTTGCCAATCCTAAATCACCTTTGTATTTCTCCAGGACACTCCGTATCACTACGAAGATCCACAGTTTATTGGATACTCCATCGTATGGTTATATACGAACTCGAAAGGAACTTGTTCCAGTTCGGGGATGGATTCTGGTCCAGGAGAAATAGGAATAAGGTTTATTCGGTTGTCTTTTATCTTCACCTTCTCTCGCATTGCGAGTGCTCCTAGGACTAGGACAGTACACCCATTGTGCTTATTGGATAGTCTTCTTCCAAACCATAGGCTGGTGCCGAACGGTAGGGAAGGAAGAAAACCATTTGGCCTAAGGGGTGTGCAGAAGGTAACGACTAAAGACATGTAAAGGGATTTGGAGAGGTGGCAAAGAATAATGCGGTTATAGTTGTGAATCTGGATAATGGTAGAGGCATTACTAGGAATACCAGGATACCCCATCAAAACATTTCAATGTTTCAGTTCACTGTGTACTGTTAAAAGAAAACTGATTTCCCGATTAGATACTTGCTCCAGGGTATGTATTTACCAGGTTTGATTCTCACATCTGTATGGTTTTACAGATGATGAGTGGGAGTAAGTTATTGGGAATTGGGTGATCATCCTCATTATATCGGGATTCGTTGTAATCGGTGATATTTGAGGAGATCACCTGGGCTGTTTGCCGGTCGGCAAATATTTGGTTTTGAATATCCGCTGTTGTGCACCAATTTCAAATTGATATATCTGTACGTCTATTTTCATAGAGTGAGATATACCTTTTGATATTATGTCGATGACATTTACCTATATCAGTGGATGGTTAGGTAAGGAGCATTAAACGACGGTGTAATTCTTCTTAACCACAAGTACAGTTTTCAACCTACGACACACAGTGAAAGAGTCGTCAGACTCAGCGGACTTATACAGAGTATTGTATGTTGTCCAGTGTCCATTAGGACAGAGGGGTTGGTCCTCATACTATATTCTGTTTACTTTTAACTTCTCTAGTTCTTAGACATGTGTTTCGTAGAAACACAGGGTCTAAGTTTTGAGGAGTTATAGGTATTTGAATAGAGTAGAGAACCAGGTGTAGCAAGTATCGGGATTCTTCAAAGTGATCGAAGATGTAGATACTTGTGTATGGTATTCAGTTGATAGTAATGATAAAGAGAAATTGCTTCTTTTTCAGGTTACTCATAATTGGAAGCATTCCTAAGTTGAGTAACGCTGATCGGCCTCCTTCCATTTAGTTGACATGCACTGGAGACAGCTGCATGATTTGAATCTGGTTCAATTAAATCTGTGCCTCTAGTTCTATATTGTATATAGTACAGTTCATATCTTAACATTGTTAAGGTACGGGGAGTTGTCCGGCTTATGATTAAAACCAGACTCTGGATAACTGAAGGCACGTTTCTGTAATGGCTGTTTGTGGGTTGACCCAGGCTATGACGAGGGTTGATTTTCTACCATCTGGAAGATCAATAGTGATATTGTTCTTAACTCGCCACATTTTAAAAAGAAATGGTTATTTTTCAGAAAACAGTAGTGGGAGTATGGTAGAACTGGAAGTGATTCCAGAACCGCAAACGATTACTGAAGATTTGATAAGGAACCTAAAGATTCAATCTGATTTGACATTCCATTGGCCACTCCGCAGATACGGTGGGTAACTTCAGGCACCCGAGAGGTACTCCGGTAGCCTCAAGGACGGTGACAGGGAAGTTCTTGTTTACTCACACTTGCCATTGTTGTTGTTCCAGGCTGCGAGACCCGGCAGGAGGATGAGTATAGCGTCGTTCTAAACTAGCTTTAGAAGTGCACGTCTATATGACTCTGCCAGAGGGTTGTCGTAGTCAGTGGGAGCAGCGGAAGCATTGGTGGACATCAGGCTTATGTCTATTTATAGACCAAAGCAGATGTAGCGGAGATAGATCATCTATTTCTGATGTGACAGTCATGGGTTGACGTCATCAGAATAGGGGATGGATCTGTTGAGAAGGTAGTAGGAAGTGATATTCCTATACTACGATCGGTTATATTTTGGTCGTCACACAGTGTTTTCTCCATATGGGACTTGGACATTACATCAGACATACTGGTTACTAGATCTATGGTTTTAGATCTAGATTTGGGTGGTTTCCCAATCAGGGTACTTTGACAGCATTCTAAGAGTATTTAGAATGGACGACTCCTGGCACGGTAGTGTACCTGCAAGTGATGGAGTCACCCTCTCTAAAGGTGTCTTATAGACTAAAGGGGAGAGGGATGCGCATGATTGGCAGATCACTTGCTTAGGCAATTGAGTCAATCATGAGATGTCAAGTACCACACCAGATGTTATTCTTGCACTAGATGCAATAAGTTGACATTGATCCAATCCTGGAGAAACAGTCAGAAGCAGTTTTAGAATATAAGTGGATGTTCTAGGGATATGATAACGACAGCCTCATTTGGGAGACAGTTATCATTCCAGGCTTCCAAGGTGACATGGACGACAGGGTGATCGTCAGAGTTATAGTTTTCCCTCTGACGAGGGGCAGTATTTTGGACAGGTGATCCAAGGAAATACTGAGGGTGGCATGGCGCAGGATACTGATTAAGTTCAGTTGACGATACAGTCTAAGAAGTTTGGATTTGGAGTTCATTTATGAGCTCGGTCCCATCAGACATCCAGACACTCTAAGACAGGTATTGCTCATTTCGGGAGATGGCTTTCTCCGCGAACTTGAGATATAGAGGGACATAGAAAGAAACTTCAGAGCGGATCCACTCGCTGAGGCTATTCCTCGAACGCAAGAGTTTCGCAAACGGGATTTATGAGACTGACTAGTAGAGGAGTTGGGTGTTCGGTATCACACGGGCTGTGAGTATGCGACATCGCAATAATTAGCCTTGAGTGCAAGTGGGAGATTGTTGGAGATAGTGCCCTCAGAGTCAATTATTGGATCACAGGCACGTGATTGCAATGATTGAGGGAGGACCTATCCCGGTAGAACAGTCTTACTCGAGATGATAGTTTGCTATCTGGTTTACCTTTATCATCGTGTACTGCTTTAGGTGACCTGACAGGTCGCTATTGCACGTTGATAGAGCCCCTAGGATTCTTGCTTGACTGCCGGCAGTATGAGGGCGATCATATACGTGAGAGCTGGGGTCTACAAGCATATCCTTAAAAGTCCCTAGTCGTGGGAGTTTCGAGACAGGGCATCGATTCTCCAGAGTAGACTAGTGTATACAGTCGAGACCCCGACGAGGGGCGGTGGCCGGTCTCACAAGCCACTGGTGTCAGTGGGATCACCTAAGATGTATACAGGTGCTCATTGGGTTATGAGTACACCGGACAGGACTCGCCGGGAACATGCTAGTTGGTCTTATACCTGACGTCAGATAGCAGTTCCCAGGTGACATGTGTACAGGTTAGTTCATCGACCTGGGGATCGTCATTTGTCTCGTGTGAGTTCCCACTGTGCTTTGATTACTACCCTACCACGGCTCAAAGGAGTCGTGCAAACAGGTTTTAGTTGGGTACAGTCCCGAGCCACATGGAGGCAGTGAGCGGATCTTCGGGGGTTCGTCTCTCCCGGTATTGGGGGTGAGGTCGCGCTGTGTCTAGGAGAGCCATTACACGAAGTCCTTGGCCAAGGCAGGAGATTTACTGGTAGGTATTCCAGTAGTATCTCAGGGTGTTCTGGGCTACACTCCGACACGACTTGTACCGCTTTTGGGGGTCTGACTTTTACCCACCCCCTAGGCCCGACATGCGATGCTCATAGACGAACGGACCGGACTGTACGGATATTGTCACTGACAGGCTCAGTAGGGTGTCAGGATGAGTTCGCTCATCGACGTCCCTTTTAGTCAATAGCTGGTGGCCCGTTACGTATTGGCTTATACCTCTGACGTGCTAGTGGTTAAATCCACAGCCATAGTATTGACGAGTCTTTAGAGTCCACCACACTTTCAGTTACTCAGGTTTCGGGCGAAACGCTGTAGAGGCCGTATGGAGATATGGCAGGGTCCGATCAGATACGTGCGGTATTGCACGGATCAGGATCGGACGGTTTGTACTAGTAGCCGTATAGGTTTATGGCAGGGTTCGATCAGATACGTGCGGTATTGCACGGATCAGGATCGAACGGTTTTTTACTAGCCGGCTTTGGTTTAAGCCGGTTCTAGTTTAGTACAGTGTAGATTTTGTCTCTTTGCATTTGTATCCGGACGGAATACAGATGCGGGTGTGTATGCACAGTATCGGGGTTTTCCTGTAATTTATTACGGGACCAGTTTTCTGGAGTTGCCAGTTTGCATTCCGTTCCGGCCGGTTTTCCTTTGTTCTTTCCCGGCCGGACTTTTTCGATGGAGGGGGTTATTTGCAATTGTGCAAATTACTTTTGTGGAGGGGTTTTCTTGCATAAAGTTTGATTATGATAGCTTTCATTTCTTTTGCTCCATGACTTGCATTTAATTGTGATTGGAAAGGGTATGGTTTGATTAAAGTGTAAGCATGGTTGATGTTTGTTTAGAGTCACCACTTCCATTCTCCTACACTCATCTCCCTCTTGTTTTTGTTACACCCTCCACCACATTTCCTCATATAGATTGGCCGGCCACACATTTTGAGGAGAGAAAAAAAATGAGAGTGTTTCATTTGAGTGTGGCAAAAATTTCATTCATCTCATTTTGATACAAGGAAAAATGAAAGCACCATTTTCATACCTTCATTCCTCCATCAAAGGCAACTCCAATACCCCAAATGAGACATAGACACTACACTTCCTACAGCAAATCTTGGACGCGTCGATTCGCCAGCTTCGCGCCCGAGTTGCCTCGGTATTGAGGTGGGAGCCCGTAAAAGCTACAGGCGATGTGGTGCCCTTTCCGACGAGGAGGAGACGGACGGAGATCCCGCGAGGAGATCGGAGTGGAGATGAAGACCGGAGGACTCGGATCAGTCGGTACATTTCTTCCCTTTCTTGTTTGTAGCTTAGACTTGTTAATGGTTACGATCCGGAGTTTAGTGCGCGGTGGTGCCGGTTTGCAAAGTCCGCAAAATTAAAGTTTATCACCGCTTCCGCATTCCGGCGTCGGTTTGACGGCCGGGGCGCCGCCGTGCACTTACACACAGGTACTCCATGCAATCTCACAATCTCCTGCATGTATCGTTCTGCCAACGCTTCCATTGACTGACCAACTCGGAATGGTATAAAATGAGCTGCCTTGGTCAATCGATCAACAATCACCCAAACTGCATTTTTGCCCTTTGGACTCCGCGGTAAAACTGTCACGAAATCCATAGTTATATATTCCCACTTCCATTGAGGAATCGGAAGTGGTTGCAATAAACCAGCAACCCTTTGATATTCAGCCTTAATTTGCTGACACACCAAGCACTTCACTACAAAGCGGGCAATCTCCCTTTTCATGCCTTCCCACCAGAAATGCTGTCGTAAATCACGGTACATCTTCGTTCCTCCTGGATGTACGGAATAAGCGGAACTGTGTGCCTCCTTCATAACTTCTTCACAAATGTCTCCTTTTGGCACACACAAATGGCTACCATATCGCAATGAACAATCTTCATGAATTAACAAGTCCGTTCAAAGTCCAGCTTCAACCTGTTCTCGAAACTTTTGCAATCTTGGGTCCTATGACTGTGCTGCTTTAATATTCTCGATCAACGATGACTGTACTTGCAGCTGCATTAGCTGTCCCGAAGAATGCGGTAGCACAATCTCCAACTCGAATCTATGAAAATCTTCGATAAGCCCCTTCTGTGTAGTCAGCGTCCAAATTGCTGGCAACCGACTAAGCGCATCCGGCACTACATTAACTTTCCCCGGATGGTACTTGAGATCAAGATCATAGTCAGCCATCAGCTCCAACCATCTACGCTGCATCAAATTAAGCTCTTTCTACGTGAACACATACTTTAGGCTTTTGTAATCAGTGAATACTTCGACCCTTTCGCCTAATAAGTAGTGTCTCCAAATCTTCAAAGCAAAAATCACTGCTGCAAGCTCCAAATCATGAGTTGGGTAATTCTTCTCATGGGTCTTCGACTGTCTTGATGCGTAAGCTATAACTTTCCCATGCTGCATCAAAACACATCCTAAACCTTTCCTAGATGTATCGCTGTGAATCACCAATCCTCCGGAACCGTCCGGTACGGTCAAAATAGGAGCGGTTGTCAACCTCTGCTTCAACGCCTCAAAAGATGACGCATATCTATCCGTCCATACGAACGGTACTTCCTTGCGTGTAAGCTTAGTCAAAGGCTCAGCTAAGCGAGCAAAATTCTCCACGAACCTTCTGTAATATCCGGCAAGTCCAAGAAAACTTCTGATCTCTGCTACGTTCTTCGGAATCGGCCAATCTTGAACTGCTGCAATCTTTTCGGGATCAACGGCGATTCCATCTCCGGATACGACATGCCCCAAAAACTTCACTTCTTCAAGCCAAAACTCGCACTTGCTCATCTTTGCATACAATCTTTCTTGCCTCAATGTCTGCAGTGCGATCTTCAAGTGTTCCGCATTCTCTTCAATGCTCCTCGAATAGACCAGAATATCATCGATGAACACCACTATAAACTGGTCCAAGAACGCTGAAAAGATTCGATTCATCAAGTCCATAAATATCGCCGGTGCATTCGTGACTCCGAATGGCATCACTAAATACTCGTAATGTCCATACCGAGTTCGGAACGCAGTCTTGCAAATATCCTCTGGTTTAACTCGGACCTGATGATATCCAGATCGCAAATCCAGCTTCGAGAATACCCTCGCGCCATTAAGTTGCTCGAATATTTCGCCAATGCGAGGGATCGGGTACTTGTTCTTAATAGTCATCCGATTTAATTCTCGATAATCGATGCACATTCTCCTTGTGCCATCTTTCTTATTTACTAGAAGAACTGGAGCTCCCCAAGGTGAATTGCTGCTGCAAATCCAACCCTTCTCAAGCAATTCGGTGACCTGCTTCTTGACTTCTTCCAACTCCACTGGTGCCATTGGATAGTACGCCTTTGAGATTGGCGCTGCACCAGGAACAAGATCGATCGCGAACTCCACATCTTGTTTTGGCGGTAAACTCGAGATGTCCTCAAACACGTCCATAAACTCTCGAACTACAGCTGGCGCTTCCTCCTTATCAACTTCCATTGACGAAAGAACATTACTTGTCGGCCTAGCCCTAAACTCGACTGGCCCGACAGAACTGCTTCCTCCAGCAAAAACAAACTCCGGATATCCTGGAATCTGGAAAATCACTTTCTTTTCCCTACAATCAATATGAGCGTGGAAAGTGCCGAGAAAGTCCATTCCTAAGACAACATCATAACTGCCGGTATCGATCACCAAGAGATCTGCAAAACATGAACTGGTAAGCAATGAAACTGAGAGAACCAAGTTAATAAAACGACTATAGAACAAGGAAATGAATCAAGACCAGGACTCTAAGTTACTTGAATAGAGTACCGCATTATAACCATGCTGCAGTTCATAGTTACAATCACATAACTCCGTTCAAGTTGCCCAAATCCTAGTATCAGAATCAAAGGAACAGGGAGAAACAATAGGGAACCAAAGGTTCCAAGCCGAGATGCAAAGTTGTTTGCATAGCGTCAAGACAAGGGTCAAGAGAAAGATATGATTCAAGAATCATGATAACAATGTGGCAGGAAATGTTCCTAATTACGAGTTTTTCGATTCGTGTATTGGGTCCAATACCCAACTACAAAAAGAATCAAACCCGATTAACCTAAATCCTATGGCTTTGATACCAAACAAACCCTGTCACGTCCCGCTTCCCAGAGTGCGCTAAGATCGGCACGTGACAAAGCCAACCATACTACCTGTGGTTAGGAAAGATCCCTCCACAGTCATATTACGGCTGTCTAGAGATATCAAGAACAGTTATAAAATATCTAATACATGTCCATAAGCCAGAATAAAAGAGTCATGAAATAAAATAATGCGAAAGCAAAAGATTCAAATACAATAATGATCTGGAATGTACGTTCCATAATACGGGCTCACATTAGGAATAAAATACTGAAAGAAAATCTAAACTAAACTAATAACAGGTCCTCACTGCTCAGTCTGTTGATCAAAATACTCCTGGGCAGCTTATGACAAGGATAACGGATCTGGGCCATGCAAAACCAAGACGTCAGTACGTCATAATATCAATAATTCTAAGCAAGCAGGATATAATGAGACATGCAGGCATGAAGTATAAACAGTAACAAGTTATCAGGAAATAAGCAGTAACATGAATATAGATCAGTGAACAGGATATATACAGGTGAAGTGCAGTGAGTAGTCTAAACTGTGCTACAGGGTTATCTACTCTAAAGTTGTTCGAAATCAATTAATGTAATCCTCAGCGTAACCCATCGGTCTATGCCCTGTTCATTCCCCACGAGACCACGGTAAAATGATATAATAGACTGTGAGTCTATGTCCCGTTCATTCCCCACGGGACCACGGTAATATGATGTAATAGCCCTTTGAGTTACGTTCGGCTACATTCTTGATTTCCCCATACCCCAAGGTTATGTGTGTAAGTCTGGTATTGATAAATCTGGAGCTAATGCCAACATAAGATCAAGCAGGTACAGGTTTGTCTGTGTAGACAACAGGATATGTCCGTAGGGACAACATGTTAAGATTGTCGGCATTAGTAACAAGATCAGGTATCAAGTCAGGCTGTGGTACATCAGGTCGTGTCAGGTAGTGCACATGTATCAAGTCATGTCAAATAGTGTATCAGGTCATGTCAAGTAGTGCACAGGTATCAAGTGGGTGCTCATAATCAAACTGTAGTAAATATGGGTGCACACAATCAAGTATGGAGTATTAATATGATAATAAAATGAAATACTGTAACATGGTATGCGAATAGGTATAAAAATAAATGGTATGAATGCACAATTATCGATTATGTTAATGTATATGCCCTAGAGGCCATTACTGTATCATACTAGTATGTATATTACTTGATGGAAGCTTGGGATATTCACAGTTGTATAGACAATCTTGCTCGAAGTGGTAGTATGCTACTTGGTTTGTCTCTGCTTTAATGTGTACATGTGTTTCTTTTATTGTATCACCTATACGCATTAGTGGAGCCCTTAGGATCTTTGCTTGATTACCAGCTTTTTGATGGCAGTCACACTCGTAGGGGCTGGGTAATCCGCAAGCACATCCTTATACACGTCCCTAGTCGTGGAATTATCGAGACAGGGCATCGATACTCCGGAGTAGACTAGCGTATGTGCTTCTCATCCCAGTGCGGGAGGCGGTCTGTCCCACAACCGTCAGTACGTCGTACTTGAGATAGTATGCGGGTGCTCGTTAGGTTACGAGTACACTGGACAGGACTCGTTGGGAACTGATTGGTTGGTATTATACCTATCGTCAGTTATCAGTTCCCAGGTGACATGAGTACAGGTTAGTCCGCTGACTTGACACTGTCACTTCGCCTCAAGTGTGTTCCCACTGTACTTTGATTAGTACCCTACCACGGCTCAAAGGAGTCGTGCAAACAGGTAGTAGTTGGGTGCAGTCCCGAAGCACTTGGAGGCAGTGACGGTTAGACAGGATTCGTCTCTCCCGGTATTAGGGGTTGACATCGCGCCGTGTCTAGGAGAGCCATTACACGAGTAGTCCCTGGCCAGGGCAAGCGAGATATACTGGTAGGTTTCCTGTGTTATCTCAGGGTGTTCTGGGCTTCACTTCGACACGACTTGTACCGCTATTAGGGGACTGACGTTTACCGCCCCTAGGCCCGCCATGCGATGTATCAGACGAATAGACCGGACTGTACGGAGACTGTCACATTCAGGCTCAGTAGGAGTTCAGATGGGGTTCACCTCGTCGGTCTTCTTATCGGCATCAACCTGGGGACCGTTACGTACAGCTAGTGTCGCTTGCAGTCTGTGGTTAAACCCACTGCCAGCGTAGTGTCGAGTCTTTAGAGTCCCACACAGAGGGCTATTCGTCTTTGGGCAAAACAGAGTAGAGGTCGCATGGTTTTGCGACAGGGTTCGTTCTCATCCGCGCACTTGTGCACGTTTGGAGTCCGGACGGATATTACTAGCGGGCTCTGGTTTGAGCCAGATCCTAGTATATGTTTTGGGTTACTTTTATCTCATAGTATTCATGTTCCTCGGAACACGAATGCGGGTGTGTATGCACAGATGATTGAGGCGGAGGAAGAGAATTTTCATTAGGGTTTCGGAACGGGTGTGTATGCACAGTTGACAGTCGTCTTTTTCCAAGCCCTAATGAATTTTTGAATTATCAATTAATAATATTAATTAAATGAAAATGTGTCATGGTTGGGTTTGTTGACTTGTTGACCAAGGTTGACTTGTTGACCATGGTTGAAACATTGACTATCATCATTACACATCAAAGATACTCTTTGATTCTAGCAAAACCATTTAATGTAAAATGATAATAGTCTTATCTAACCTTCCATCAACTTTTCATTTAGATTAATTTTATTAATTTGATAATTCACTAGATATTGTTATGGTTGTAAAAAAACCAATTCATTCTATCATAACCACTCTCTCTCCTCTCTTCTTCTTCCTCCTCCTCTAGTTCAAGGAGATCCATTCTCATGTGTTGAGAAACCTCTCCTTGAGATAAAATACTCTAAACCACTCTCTACTCACTCTAGGGTTGAAGGTCTAGCAAGCCAAAGACCTTAGTTCTCTCAAAGTTCGAGAAATGAGCCCAAGGTTGTACCCTGAGGTGCTTCTATTTTTGACGAAAGAAGGAGACAAGGAAAGCACCATCCAACCTCCACAAAGTGTTCAAGAAGAAGGAGTTCAAGTGAGGTATAATATCTTTTCCGAGTAGCTAACTCTCTTTAGCTTGGTAGCTAGTTTTGTTTAGAAAAGATCCCGACTTTTGTTAGTCCATGTTGCCTAGTGCGCTAAAAATTTGATTTTTATACCGTTTCCGCCTCCCCGCAAGAACCGGGATTGGCAACGTGGACTTACAGTGGTATCAGGGCCTAACTAAACTTAAACTAGCTAGTTAGTAAAGTGTATAGAAGTTCGATCGGTAAAAATCGCAAAACTAAAAACACAAAACCCTAACTTTCTGTTGAAATTTTTTCTGCTCAAAAAATAAAAAATCATACTTCAAAAATCGGTTCAGGGTTTTGTGAAGAAGCCCACAAAAAACGGTCGAGTGATCCCTTCAAAGCGCGGCGGTTCCACGGTAAAAGTATACCCATTGCCGCAGAACCGCGGCCGTTTTGACTCGGATCATGACCGAGTTTGGTGCAGTGTTCTTAGGTTGTGGTTTTGGGATTTTTAAGATGGTTTATTTCAGCCCAGATTTTCCAGAAAAAAAAATTGTATTTGGGGGCCTATAAATCCGTATTTTTGATCGAACTTCACTATACTTTGACTAATCGGTTATATCTGTGATATTTATATGTATTGAACGTCGGCTAATCGCTATATGTCGATTAGTGGGGGTTATACATATCTGTGATCTGTGTTTGATGATGGTATGTGTATATGAATGCGTTGGATTGTCGCGGGTGAATAGCCGGGGTGGATGTGAGATGAGTGTTTCTTTTTCTTTCATTCATGTAATATGTAAATTGATGTAATATTATTTGTTTGGCCGCACAACCGGGTCGGGGTTGTAGCCGTCATTGTATAATTCTTTTTACTGTTTTTGCTCCTAGGATAGACCCATGGAGGGGGTGCACAAACTATCGGGTATCTCGAAGTGCCGAGTGGCCTACTCACGGTGTTGAGGGAGGTTGCTTCGCTTCGGGTACTTGGCGGGTAGTTTGCCGCACCCGTAAGGGTCTTGGGTGGGGTATTGGCTATTCACCGCGACCGTGTAATCCGCTTTTCGTTGCAGGCTCGAACGGATTGCGGATTCCTAGTATATCCAATGTATTCATCTGTGATCTGTAATGTCTATCATTGCTATATATTTATATATAATAACTATTTAGGCGTTGCTTATGTTTTACAGCCGCGCTAGCCCAGCCCCCGCTCTGTCGTTAGTTAAGTAACCTAACGGGTGATGACGGGGCCCCGTGGCAAATGCGAATGGCATAAGCGTACGTCATATTTTGGTTGTTTTCTGCAATAGTAGGATTAAATGATGGGACACATTAAAAGAACTAATGCAAGAAAAATAAACCATGTAAAAGTCGTTGGAACACTTTAAAAACCACTCGGTTCTTTTCAAAAACCAACTTTTAAATGCGGAGATTGAGCCACTCCTTTTTAAAAGCTATCTCGTTCCATCGATTATATCAAGTTCACTACGTACACGGTTTAGCCAAAACCATTCGTAGCCCTCCATCATTTCAGTTAAATATTCGGTAGTATTCAAGCTATGTATTTTGACCTCATGCCAAGGCATAGTGATTGGTAGCTGCCGGATATTTATCTGTTGCATAGATAGAATGCGTTGATTTGAGACAGTCGTACTGCCATTTTGGCCAACGTCAAGGGTAGGTACGGGTGGGTTCAAATTAACCTGGATAATGATGGGTAGAACTTGACATGTGACTTATGACATTTTGACCTCACGCCAAGGTCATAAGAGCATGGGGCAAAAATCACATCGGGAGTTTCATAAGTACTGAAACTTGCTAGCGTTGCATACCATTTGGAGTGTGATGATTCTGGTAGGATTCCTTCAGTTTTGTCACGCGATGGTATTTGGATCCCGATCCTACTGTGAGTATATGCTACTCTTCGGGAAATTTCTCACTTAACGATCAATGCTATAAACCTAGTAGGTGTCTAGAAAGGTGTTAGCGGGGCTACGCCCCCAGGGAAAAGAGATTATTTAATTAAGTAACTTCGTGAAAGCGTTGGAAAACCTCCCTCGAAGTACCGACACTGGCCTGGCTGAATGGTTAAGCAAGTATTGTGCGGTGGGATTGATCCCGACTAATTCTTCCTTTATGGTTTGAGGAGGGATTCGAAAGACAGTGGGAGCCATCCTGTTTAGACAAATTAAAAACCACTCTAAACTTGCAAGAGCATCATGCTAAAGTGTTTCTTCTCTCTCTCCTAATTGCAGCGACCAAACATCATGATTGGACTTAAGTTACTACTAGATAAAAACATACTGACAGGGCCAAACTGCAAAGATTGGCTCAGGAATGTCAAAATGGCAATCACTTATGACAAGTTGGGGTATCTTCTTAATTACCACCAAAGCTCCCCCTGTCCCAGGTCCCAAAACCAGCGTCGCGGATAGGGAAATCCGTAAGACCTGGGAAATCGACTGCGCGAAGGCCAAGTACCTCGTGCTTGCCTCTGTGGATAACGAACATCAGAGGAGGCATGAGAATATGGACCTCGAATCCATATTTCTCCATACAAAAGAACTGTATGGAGAGCAATCTCGTATCGCAAGATACGAAGTGTCGAAGAAGTTGTTTTCGGCAAGATTAGCCGTCGGATCATCGGCAGCGGAACACGTGCTTAAGATGATTGGCTACATAGAGGAGCACGCGGACCTTGGGACCACGTTGGAGAATGAGCTCTATACGGACTTGATTCTTCAGTCCCTTCCTTCCACTTACGCCTAGTTCATCCTGAATTTCAACTTGCAAGAAAAGGAAGTTGAACTTTCAGAGCTCCTCAACATGCTGAGGAGTGCAGAGGGCACCCTACAGAAAGGTAGGGAAACATCCACTTTGTTTGTAGGAGGATCTTCCTCTTCTAGGAGGCGAAAGCCAAGGGAAAGAAGAAGAAAACCCCCGCCAAACCAAGGGGCGGTGTTAGTAAGAAGGATACGAAGGGAAAGGCAAAAGCAACAAAGGTAGCAGGGAAGCTTGTGGATAAGGAAGAATGCTTTTACTGTCACAAGAGTGGACACTGGAAAAAGGATTGCAGGGCTTGGAAAGCCAGGACACAGGATCTGAAGCAGGTTGCGGCTTCAGCTTCAGGTGTGTATGTTATTGAAAACTGTCTATCAATAAACTCTACTTCCTGGGTATTGGATACCGGATCAGGATCTCATATCTGTAATTCTTTGCAGGCATTGAGAAAGTGTAGGTTTTTGAAAGCAGGTGACATGACCCTCAGAGTTGCAAACGGAGCTAGCATGGATGCTGAGGCCGTGGGGGACTATCACCTGGGTTTGTCAGATGGACATTTTTTGGTTTTGCGTGGTTGTTATTTTGTACCAAATGCAACTTGTAATATCATTTCTATATCTTTATTATCTAAAGAAGGTTATGAATTTGCATTTGTAAGTAATGTTGTGAACATTCACCTTAATCAAGTTCTGATTGGGTCAGGTACATTAAGCAACGGTATATACATATTAAACCAACCACAGATTTTCAACGTCCAGAATACACACAAAAGAAAGTCTCCAGATATCAATCAGGCTTTCTTATGGCATTGTAGACTAGGTCACATCAATGAGAGAAGGTTGACTAAGTTACATACAGAAGGATATTTGGATCCGTTCGAATATCAATCTTGTGCAACTTGTCAATCCTGTCTCAAAGGAAAGATGACAAAGATTCCGTTCACTGGACACGGAGTAAGAGCGAGCGAGCTCTTGGGACTCGTACACAGCGACGTGTGCGGTCCAATGTCTACGCATGCATGAAGCGGTTATTCTTACTTCATTACTTTTACGGATGATTTTTCAAGGTTCGGACATGTCTTCTTAATGAAGCATAAATCTGAAACCTTTGAAAAGTTCCAGGAATACAAGAATGAAGTTGAAAAACAAACAGGCAAAAGTATCAAGACACTGAGATCTGATCGAGGTGGTGAATACTTGAGTGCCGAGTTCCTGAATTACTTAAAAGAGAATGGAATTCTCTCTCAGCTTACTCCTCCATACACTCCACAACATAACGGTGTATCGGAAAGACGGAACCGAACCCTATTGGATATAGCACGGTCCATGATGAGTAACGCTGAGTTACTGCGATCATTCTGGGGATATGCGCTAGAATCAGCCGCATACCTTTTGAACCGGGTTTCAACTAAGACTGTGCCTACCACACCATATGAATTATGGAGTGGGAAGAAACCCTATCTTCAATACCTGAAGATTTGGGGATGTCCAGCTTTTGTCAAAAAGCAGCATGCGAACAAACTCGAGGCACGCTCAGTACTGTGTAAGTTTGTGGGATACCCAAAGAACACCAGGGGGTATCTTTTCTACCACGCAGAGGAACAAAAGGTTTTTGTTTCTCGTAATGCCCACTTCCTAGAACACCAGTTCTTGGAAAAGGAGACAAGTGGGAGTGCAGTAGAACTGGAAGATATTCCAGAACCACAAGCTATTACTGAAAGCTTAGTAGAACCAGAGGGTTCGAAAGATCAGGACATTCCTACGCCGCTCCGCAGGAGTAGTAGGCAGTCTCATCCGCCCGAGAGATACTACGGTTTTCTCATAGACGGGGATAGAGAGGACTGCATCATTGATAGTGATGAGCCTACTAGCTTCCAGCAAGCCATTCAGAGCATTGACTCGGTAAAATGGCTGGATGCAATGCGGACCGAAATGGAGTCCATGTACACCAACAAGGTATGGACGTTGGACATTGCTCCAGATGGGGTAAAACCTGTAGGATGCAAGTGGATCTTCAAAAGGAAGATTGGTGTAGATGGACAGGTTGAGACCTATAAGGCTAGACTTGTTGCAAAGGGTTTTCGTCAAAGACCTGGTTTGGACTATGATGAAACCTTTTCTCCAGTGGCTATGCTGAAATCCATTCGGATCCTTCTTGCCATTGCTGCTTTCCATGATTATGAGATTTGGCAGATGGACGTAAAGACCGCCTTTCTAAATGGAAATTTAGAGGAATGTGTCTATATGGACCAGCCAGAGGGTTTCATTTAGAGTGGGAGCAGCGGAAAGGTGTGCAAGTTGCTTAAGTCCATCTATGGACTAAAGCAGGCGTCACGGAGTTGGAACATCTGTTTTGATGAGACAGTCAAAGAATTTGGCTTTATCAAAAATCCAGATGAACCATGCATCTATAGTAGATTTGTAGCAAGAACTGTCGTATTCCTCGTTTTGTATGTGGATGACATTCTGTTGATAGGAAATGATATTCCTATGCTACAATCTGTCAAAGGGTTCTTGTCACACAGGTTCTCCATGAAAGACCTGGGTGATGCCTCCTATATTCTGGGGATCCGGATCTATCGTGATAGATCCAAGAGGATATTAGGACTTTCGCAGTCCAGATACATCGACACTATACTGAAAAGATTCAGTATGGAAGATTCCAAGCGCGGTAATCTACCGGCTTGTCACGGGATCACCCTCTCCAAAGAGATGTCTCCCAAGACTGATTTGGAAAGGGATCACATTTCTATTATACCCTACGCTTCTGCGGTAGGCTCTATAATGTATGCGATGTTGTGTACCAGACCAGATATGGCTTATGCACTGAGTGTAGTAAGCAGGTATCAGTCAAACCCTGGGGAGAAACACTGGATAGCGGTAAAGAACATTCTCAAGTACCTGAGAAGGACTAAGGAGATGTTCTTGGTGTATGGCGGAAAAGACCTCCAGATCGAGGCCTTTGCTAACTCCAGCTTCCAGAGTGACAAGGATGATTCCAAGTCCATGTCGGGCTTTGTCTTTACCCTCAATGGAGGGGTGGTATGTTAGAAGAGTTCGAAACAGGAAACCGTTGCAGACTCGACTATGGAAGCGGAATACATCGCTGCATCTGATGCCGCAAAAGAGGCCGTCTGGATGAGAAAGTTCTTGAAAGAACTTCAGGTGGTTCCGTCCATTGTTGATCCAATACCTCTGTATTGCGACAACAACGGGGCTATAGCTTTAGCGAAGGAACCCAGGTCCCATCAGAAATCCAGACACATCTTGAGGCAGTATCACCTGATCAGGGAGATCGTGGATCGCAAGGAGATCGAGGTTCGGAGGGTTGCTTCAGAGGATAACACTGCAGATCCATTCACGAAGGCCTTACCCCAAACTCAGTTCGAGCGGCTGATCGAGATGATAGGTCTTCGATACGCCAGTACATGGCCTTAGTGCAAGTGGGAGATTATTAGTGTATATGCCCTAGAGGCCATTACTGTATCATACTAGTATGTATATTACTTGATGGAAGCTTGGGATATTCACAGTTGTACAGACAATCTTGCTCGAAATGGTAGTATGCTACTTGGTTTGTCTCTACTTTAATGTGTACATGTGTTTCTTTTATTGTATCACCTCTACGCATTAGTGGAGCCCTTAGGATCTTTGCCTGATTACCAACGTTGTGATGGCAGTCACACTCGTGGGGGCTGGGTAATCCGCAAGCACATCCTTATACACGTCCCTAGTCGTGGGATTATCGAGACAGGGCATCGATACTCCGGAGTAGACTAGCGTATGCGCTTCTCATCCCAGTGCGGGAGTCGGTCTGTCCCACAACCGTTAGTACGTCGTACTTGAGATAGTATGCGGGTGCTCGTTAGGTTACGAGTACACTGGACAGGACTCGTTGGGAACTGATTGGTTGGTATTATACCTATCGTCAGTTATCAGTTCCCAGGTGACATGAGTACATCTTAGTCTGCTGACTTGACACTGTCACTTCGCCTCAAGTGTGTTCCCACTGTACTTTGATTAGTACCCTACCACGACTCAAAGGAGTCGTGCAAACATGTAGTAGTTGGGTGCAGTCCCGAAGCACTTGGAGGCAGTGACGGTTAGACAGGATTCGTCTCTCCAGGTATTGGGGGCTGACATCGCGCTGTGTCTAAGAGAGCCATTACACGAGTAGTCCCTGGCCAGGGCAAGAGAGATATACTGGTAGGTTTCCAGTGTTATCTCGGGGTGTTCTGGGCTTCACTCCGACACGACTTGTACCGCTATTAGGGGACTGACGTTTACCACCCCCTAGGCCCGCCATGCGATGTATCAGACGAACAGACCGGACTGTACGGAGACTGTCACATTCAGCCTCAGTAGGAGTTCAGATGGGGTTCATCTCGTCAGTTTTCTTATCGGTATCTACCTGAGGACCGTTACGTACAGCTAGTGCCGCTTGCGGTCTGTGGTTAAACCCACTGCCAGCGTAGTGTCGAGTCTTTAGAGTCCCACACAGAGGGCTATTCGCCTTTGGGCAAAACAGAGTAGAGGTCGCATGGTTTTGAGACAGGGTTCGTTCTCATCCGCGCACTTGTGCACGTTTGGAGTCCGGACGGATATTACTAGCAGGCTCTGGTTTGAGCCAGATCCTAGTATATGTTTTGGGATTACTTTTATCTCATAGTATTCATGTTTCTCGGAACACGAACGCGGGTGTGTATGCACAGATGATTGAGGCGGAGGAAGAGGATTTTCATCAGGGTTTCGGAACGGGTGTGTGTTTCCTGATTTAAAATCAGAAAAGCTTATGGAAAAAGCTTCAGAAAAGGGTCACGTGCTTACACGTAACCAGCAGTCACGTGTTGGCACGTGACACCTAAAAGCATCAGCAAGACAAGTTCAGTTTCCCAACTACATCGAAGAAAAGGGCTTCAGAAAGAGTCATGTGCTCCCACGTGACCAGGGTCACGTGTCGGCACGTGACATTTAAAAGCAAGCGGCATAGGCACATTGGTTCCCTGATCAAATCAAGGAAAAGGCTTCAGAAGAGGTCACGTGCTCCCACGTGACCAGGGTCACGTGTTGGCATGTGACGCTCAAAATATCAGACTCATTCTCCGGTTAAATCAAGAAAAAGACTCCAGACGAGGGTCACGTGCTCACACGTGACCAGGGGTCACGTGGTGGCACGTGACAGCTAAACAGCAACCAGAAGACAGAGCGCAGAAAGAAAGAGGAAGGCTCGTTCCAAGGGGGTCACGTGCCCACACGTGACCATGGGTCACGTGGTCACATGTGACCGGCTTTCAAAGCCCATTTTGTTAACAGAATTAAATTCTGAAGGAGATTCAAATCCTTCCAAAGGAAAGCGACTATCTAGAAACAATTAAATTAAAGGTTCAGAGGTGATTAAATATCACCTATTTATGGGAAAATCTCGAGTTTGGAAAGATTTCCCCTTTAAATCTAACCGAAATAACAAAGGAGAATCCCGGGACTTGAAATCCAATGGTGAATAAAATTCACCTAATAATCCAAAGGTCCAGAACGAATGATGGATGCAAATCAAATCTCTCAATGAAGATTCGTAAAAAACTAATTGATTCGGCTGCTTCTCCTATAAATAGGAGCCAAGAGACACAGGGATGGAGAGAGAGATATACGCAGAGGGAAGAAAGGGGGAGAGAGCCTTGATACTTCGAGGAACTTGGATCTTCTGCAAAAGAAAACCCTAGGTAAGAAAGGGAAGGCTCCTTGAAAAGAAAGGAGAATTTAATTCTCAACAGAGTTTAACTCTGATATATAAAACAGAAGAACATATTTCTTCTCTCTTTGATAGAGGATCTGCAAAGTGCACATCTCCCCTTGAAGCCGAGAATTTAATTCTCAATGGGTTGAGATCCTGCCATGCAGATCCAAAACATAGAGAGGGAATGAAAGCACGAGAATTTAATTCTCACAGAACTATAGGAATTTAATTCCTTTAAAATAAAACTAGGGTTTGACCCTGTGTTATGGGAATTTAATTCCTTCAGAACAAAAAGAAACAAGGTTTAACCCTAATTAAGAACCTAGTTCTGTTGGAACAGCGGGGATTTAATTCCCTTGATCATAATTTAACAGAGAATGGGAATTTAATTCCTTAAAAGCTTTTATTAGGGTTTAACCCTATTTAGTTCTTCACATGTATGAGGAATTTAATTCCTACAGAAAATTCAGAGTCCAACTCTAATCAGAATATAAATCTTCAAAAGGAAGTAGGAATTTAATTCCTCTGAAATTATTGTCAGGGTTCAACCCTACGAGGAATTTAATTCCTGAAAAAGATTAACAGATCCTCTAAACAACATACCTAGAGGCAGGGTCACGTGTCACCACGTGACCCCTCCAAAAGACCTACAGAAAGCCCCTTTGAGGCAGTGCCCCACGTGACCCACGTGGCCCTCGGCAGAAGCTTTAACATATAAGCATTTGAATGCCCGTCACGTGATGGCACGTGATGCTCTGAAAGATGCGATAATCTCAGCAGAATAAATGAAGGGAGGGCGCTCTCACGTGTCGCCACGTGACCCCTCTTGCCTTAGTGTTTAACACTAATTTGAGATCTCTGTTGCCAGTGTTTGATACTGATCTGTTTTAGTGTTTAACACTAATTTGAAAAGCCCTGTTGCTGGTGTTTAACGCCAATTATCTTTTAGTGTTAAACACTAACTTGTCAATCTCATTCTCAGTGTTCAACACTGGTTGGTCTTTAGTGTTTAACACTAGACATTGGTCCAATTGGCTAAATGGATAGAGGCAAAGCCTCTCCTGACTGGACTTAGCCCAAGCTGGCCATAAGTCCTCAATTCGTAATCAACTGGGCTAATAGGCTTATAACATAATTAATTGGTCTTGATCCCAAATTGGGCCAAGGACTATTTAATCCACTCCGGTTCTAGGGTACATCTCTTCACTCCTTTGATACTTGGCATTGTAATCCCTCAATGTCTTCAAAGAGGTGACGGTTCCCGATGACCACATATTGATATGGACTGTGGGGTCCTTAAACCCATAGACTATGAGGTCCTTAACCTTGACCGAGATGTCTTAAAACTAACAATGGACTGTGGGGTCCTTAAACCCATGGACTACGACGTCCTTAACCTTGACCAAGATGTCTTAAAACTAACAATGGACTGTGGGGTCCTTAAACCCATGGACTACGACGTCCTTAACCTTGACCGAGATGTCTTAAAACTAACAATGGACTATGGGGTCCTTAAACCCATGGACTACGACGTCCTTAACCTTGACCGAGATGTCTTAAAACTAACAATGGACCGCAATGTCCTTAAACTACCCATGGACCGCAATGTCCTTAAACTACCCATGGACCGCAATGTCCTTAAACTAGAACAATAGAGCCCCGCATGCTCTTTTGTCGGATCTAAACGGTCCCGTTTAAGTTGATCTTAGCCTTAAAGATGGCTAACGTATCCTTAAACCTTCAAACAGACTGGACTATGAATCCCCCCAATTAACTCTGGCTCGAGGGTACATCCCTGAACTCCTATGATATCCGTCGTTGTAATCCTTCAACGTCGTCGGAGAGGTGACGGGTCCCGACGGCCATACATACGATGGACCACTATGTCCCTAAACTGGAACAATGGAGCCTAAAATGATCCTTTGTCGGATCTAAACGATCCCGTTAAGTTGATCTTAGTCTCAAAGTTAGACTAACGTATCCTTAACAAACGTTTGAGTTGATCTTAGCCTCAAGTATGGCTGACGTATCCTCAAACCAAACCCCCAAACCCAAATCTAAGATAATACGGATTTGGACTAGTCCACGCCCTACGGGCGACGACATAGCTCAGTCTCCGTAAACAATCCACGGGCAACAAAACACAAAACAAACATCCACGACACGAAGTGACCATCTGGAGAAGGAGAAAGTTGTTACCGCGATGCGGTAGCGTAATTAACTGCAGGGGCTTGCGCCTGCAGGGAAGAGCGTCCCCGCATTCAAAAACCCCTCAAACGAGGGGGAATCTGACGAAATCTGCTACATCGGACGCATCCGTCTAAACCTTCGATACATGGTGCCATAAATCAACTTGGCATCTTCGGAGAGGTGGACGGATAGCACCAATTAGCATCTCCCCCGAGTCTCAGTGCCAAGACATCGCAGTCTTGCGCGCCGCCATTCGGAGGGGAACAGATTCTGGCACGCCCGGTGGGACCTTTTCCTCTTTCCACTCCACACTTCGTGTGTCGTGACTCGCGAACCAATCGCGGTTCGCTAATGGTTGCCCTTGGGTTTCAAGATACTAAGAATTGGCGTCTCGCTTATTGCAGAAAGCAAAGGATCGATGGCTTCTACTTCCGTGAAATTCTCCAACTGCTCAGACTGCAATTGCGACCAACGCTTTGCCTCGCCAGGAGGTATAGCCTACGGACCCCAAGCTGCTTCGTTATTCACAATGCCCGTGGAACAGGTCACTCGCGCCACCACAGGATTGTTCTTTGGGACCATGCTCCCGCCGACAAGCTTCATCGCTCCAGTGCTGACAACGGAAGCTCTCAAGAAGTCGGTCTTTGATCGTCTTACCCCTGCCGCAGCTCCTCTCAACGAGTCGCCCGATGTCAACGCCTCGGTCTTCTCTAGATTGGGCCAGAAATCCTGCGAACTCATCATGGGGCCTACAATCTCAGAGAAGGCTGCTTCTAAGAAAGTGGCCGCTCCTGCCCCCGAAATCGTCAAGGCGGCTTCTCCGGCCAAAAGGTCGGTTTTTACAAGATTGACGGCTTCAGCTCCCGCTCCTGCTGACCAAAGGATATCGGTCTTTGACAGGATAATACCAACAGCGACCCCCCACCCAGACAGGGGGCAAGACGAAACCATTCTTACCGCTGACCCTACGCCGTCCGCTCGATACGCTCGACGTCGCCATTGGCGCCGAGTAAGGAAGGCTGGGGGCAACTCCCCCTCCGGGTTGACTCCATCAGCCCCGATGGCAGAAGTTAATGCTGCTGTTCCAACTGGGAACAGCTTCGAAATGCTAAATAAGGTGCGAAGGAATTCTCCTACCGCAGTGCTGAAGAGGTCTCCTCCCCCATTAAAAAAGGTTGTGGAAATAAAACCAGAACAGCCCCGATCTCCTCAACGGCTGTCTTCCAAAATCTATAAGGTTTGGCAGCAGGCCCGAGACTCGATCATCGATCCAAACTTCTCCCGCCACCACAAGAGGCTGAAAATCCAACTGGAAGCTGGTCACCTGGCTAAACCCCAAAAGGCTGTCTGGACACCCACCTCAACGGCCCCCTCAACCTCCATGGCTCATAAAAGGAGGAGGCCAGAGAAGACCCCCTAGCATGCAACGACGACTAAAAGCACTGAGCCCAGACGCCCTAAGTCTGGGGGCATGGTGGTGCACACTGTTTACATGGCCTCTGGAAAGGAGGAAAGCCGCACTTCTACGGGCCACTGACCGCTAACCCGATCCTTGACGAAAGCCCAGGAGCAGCAACAAAAGCTTCAGGAAATGATGAATGCTATGGACGCACTTACTGGGCCAAAAGAAAGCCCAGAAACGTCCTCAGACGCGCGCCAGGAGGAAGAAACCGACGCTGAATTCCTTCGCCGGATACTGGAGAAAAAGGACAAAGAGGCTGCTGAACAAATGGCCAACATACAACGTATGGGCCTTCTCTTCCAAGATATGATAGGAATGATGATCCAGCAGGACTTACCCGCCGAGGATCCCCCAATCGTTCTTGAAGACGACCGAGGAGAAACGTCAAATCCACCACCAGCCCTCTCAACGGCCAAGGAGGAGGCAATCTCTAAGGCGGACTTGGTTGACTACATAGCTCAGCAAATCCGGGTTCATCACGCGACTGAGGCAGCTGGTCAAGTCGTGAAAACGGGGCGGCCGTATCCAAGCTGGTACGACCAAATCAAATACCCGCAAGGCTATACGATACCAAAATTCCACGTGTACAAGGGGACCGGCAACCCCCATCAACATGTCGCCCAGTTCCGGGCCCTCTGCGGCAACACCGGCGGTGATGATAAACTGTTGCTCTGCCAGTTCGTGGGCAGCTTATCAGAAACTGCGTTCGAATGGTATTCGGAACTCCCGAACGATTCTATCAAAACGTTCGCTGAAATGGAGTTGTTATTCACTCAGCGATTCGCAAGTGCCAGCGAACGCACTCCCATAACTGCACTGATTAAAGCCAGGGTAAAACCAGGTGAAACCTGGGTCCAGTATGCTATACGCTGGCGGAACTTGTGGTCGAGATGTGAACAACGCATTGAGGAGGCACCCGCAGTGGGCATGTTCGTGGGAACCCTAGACCCCCACGCAACTATCTCCCAGTTTATGATGTTCTTTAAGCCAACCACATTCCAGGCTTTAATCGACAAGTTGGCTCAGATGGACCAGATGGGTCATAGACCACCCCCCCGAAGTCGGAACCTCGGAATGACAAGGGTAAAGGAAGGGAAACCTTTGTTGCGAATGCCCAACAGCAACCTAACGCCCCAAAACCGGCAGATCAACTGGAGGAAAGACGCCGGTATTATAATGAGAAGATGAAGCGTCCCTACTCATTCCCACGAGACAAGACGAAACGGTTATTCGAGCTGGCAATACGTAACAGACTTATAAGCCTACCAAATCCAAGGCGACCGCCGCAACCCACCGAGGTGAATAACCCTAACTATTGCCCTTACCATCAAACGGTAAGCCATCCGATTGAAGATTGCTTCGTCTTCAAAGGATGGATTGAAGATCAATACCTCCAGGGGAAGTTTGTACTGTCCGAAAAGTGGAAGGTGAACCCACTACAACCGCATACTCCTAAGAAAGCAGATACACCGGGGGCAACCTGCTCTTTTATTGAAGAAGCTCCATGGGAGGTCGTGCTATCGACTAAAACCAAATGAATGCTGAGAGACCTTCATGCGTGCCCTGCGATCGAATGGAAGGACCCTCTTGAACTTCAAATTATCGAAGGGATGCTAAGGCGCCGCCCAACTACGAAGACTCGCGATGAGGACCCAAATACTCACGCCCAACCGTCAAAATCTTCGAAGAAAAAGAAGAAGAAATCCAAGAAGACCGTGAAGCTTGGAGACGAGCATACGAACTTGCAGAAGCAAATCGACGCGCTGGAAGAATACAATCAAAAGGCGCGAACTCCTGTCACACTGCAAGAGTTCCTCAACCACATCTTTCAAGAGGAAGATGATGGAGAGAGCTCGTCGGATGAATCCGAAGGATATGTGGCGAGTTGTAACGTAATCTCCCACTCGTTTACCGATGATGGGAAAACTCCTGGCACTAAGAAGCTGGAGGCAGAGCCTGTACCAGAGCGTGCATGGCCGACAGACGAAATGATCGATGCTTTTCTAGACGAGATTCGTCTAAAAAGTAAAGCGGACCAGGAGCGTGAGATGGCCACATCGGAAAGAGCCAAATGCAGGCGACTGAACGAAAGAGTTGACCTACCTCCGCCAGAGCGAAAGGCATCCGAAGTAGACAAGAAGATATTCAAGACGAGAAAAAGGTTTGCCAAAGCCATGTCAATGGGGATGAAGCTACCGCCCTCGGAAGGAAACACACACGATGGGGTGGAGAGGCACCCTGATTATTGCGCATATCACCGGAAAATATCACACCCCACGGAGGAGTGCGACGCCTTTAAGATATGGTGGCAAGGATATGTTGCTCGTCGGCAACATGTTAAGCGCATGAAACGCAAGAGCCGTCGGGAGCGAAGAAGTACTGTCGATGGGCACAACAGAACTACTGGCAACTGTTGTATGGCTCACGCCGGGGGGTCACAAGTTCTCACCTTTGGGAGCGACTCTGATGAAGAAATGGCTCTGGGCCCTCTCTTCAAAGAATCCGTTTTAGGGAAAGAGGAGAAATCGGAGATCTGCGAGAACATTCAGCTGCGCAATCGCACACTCCCAGAAAAGAATCTCGGGCCCGTAAGTAGAAAGGATAAGGGAAAGGAACATGTCACTGAAGATATCACTTTAGATGACCAAGTCATGAGAGAGCTGGCTGCTAAAGACCCTCCTAGGAAGGGTAAGGTGGACTATAACATCCTCGCGCACCTAAGGAAGCTACCTTCTCAGCTTAGCATTCTCGATACCCTCTTATTATCAAAAGAAGCGCGAGACTCACTAATTAAGGCGTTACAAGAACCTGAGCAATTCCAAGCCTTCCTCGCCACTGAAAAGATGAAGGATGAACTGGAGGAAGTGCATACGGCCGACATCACTTTCGGTGATGAAGACCTCCTTCTCGGGACGTGCGAACACAACCGTCCCTTATATGTCTCCGGATACTGCCATGATATCAAGATAGGCAAGATCCTGGTGGATAATGGATCCTCCGTCAATCTCCTTAATGTTCGGGTGTTGAAGGAAATCTGCATGAGTGTGCAACACCTCGCTCGTGACAAAATTACTATCTCCGGTTTCGATTCACAATCGTCACGGACTCTCGGATCTGTGATACTAACATTACGCTTTGGACTTCTCGTCACAGACATCAAATTCCATGTCATTGACGCCAAGACATGCTATAACGCCCTGCTCGGTCTTCCTTAGCTACACGAGTACAACATCATCCCTTCTACACAACATCAGTGTATGAAGTACTTTAAGGATGGTTTCGAGTACACCGTAACAGGTGAGTTAAACCCATTTTCCATGAACGAAGTCCGCAAATACGAAGATGCGAAGTACTTTTTGCCAGATTTCGAGGATACAGAAAGGTGTCGCAATCCGGAGAACAAAGCCGCCGCCACCATCCCTGTTTTCGGGAGTGATATCGAAGAAGAAGAAGAGATAGTTTATGCAGGGCCATTTCAACGCAACAACCTGGGGACGCCCGCCCCCATGTTAGTCTTCGGAAGTGATTCAGAAGATGAAGTTAATGCTGTGTTCTCCAATCGGCTGTCAATACAAGACCCCTTGGCGGTGACCATAGTTTGCAAATCACCATGGTACCGCGAGAACACTACAAGGATCTCGACACGCTTCAGGCTCACAATGTGCAGGACCTGCAAACATTTTACGTCCCTCCCAGGCAAAGGGGTGAGAAGGTGATCCTATTCTACCGATCCTCAGAGTCGAAAATAGAGAAAGAGATCTGGCATGGCGCGGATGCTACACTTGACAGGCTCCAACCCATCCGTCTGCCCAGATACTATACAAATGGATTAAAGAAGCTATTGAAGCGCCAAGGAGTACCCTTAAGACAGACTGTTCGGCAGGCTCGGTTCTACAACAGGATTTGGGATGTCCCCAGGACTCAACGAAAATTGCCCAACGGGAAAATGGAAACACTCGGGCTTGGATACGCAAGAGCCGGAAAACGGGAACGGGCCCACAGTAGCTACGCCATATATACCTTTGATGAAGAAGAGGACGCCTCGTCGGAAGATGCCAACCCCTCATCAAAACTAGACCCCGCGATTGAAGCGCCGAGTCCGTCGTTTGAAGAACGAATGGGCAAGCCTATCAGGAAAGTGGGTCAGAAAGCTCGGGAAGACCACAACCGCGAAATGGCCATCTACGAGAAGGCCAGGACGCAACATCTATTTCAACAGGCTGCAAAAGAAAAAGACGCTCATCCTCGTCAATCCGTTGTACGAAAGGCCCGACGCAGAGACGGAAATAAATCAAGAAGCGGAAAGAGGAGCCGACAACAACGACACAGGATTAGAGGGTTACGTGGTCGGGTGTTGCACGGCTCGGATTTGTCCCTCATGAAGAAGATGAGTCGAGCGTACTCCTTCCCCCGAGACAAGACGGAGAAGTTACTCAAGCTCGCTATAAAACATCAAATGATCGCGCTTCCAGAGTCTAGACATCCTGAGCAAGCTAACAAGGCTTCTCATCTGAGCTATTGCTCTTATCACCGAGCCATAGGACATCCTACCGTAGACTGCTTCACCTTCAAGAACTGGGTCGAGGACCAGTACCAACAGGGAAAATTCGCTTTATCCGACGGCTGGAGGGTAACGCCGCCACAAAAGCATGAACCCAAGGCCGCAAGAGCAGAACCGGGTCCACCTCAGTCCGGGGAGCGGGTTCGCACCTGTAATACGATTACGATATTAAGAGAAGAGCCCGAGAATATGGATGACTTTCCCTGGTGCTTTGAGAACAGCGATGATGAGGTGGTCTCAGAATTTCCGCCAGCTCCAAAAGAACTGGAAGACGGCATACATACTACTGCAGATAACCTCAAGAAGATTGAGTTGGGATCGGCAGACGACCCGCGACCGACATTTGTCAGCGAGCTGCTATCTGAAGAAAGGGTGGCTGCGTTAAAGAACGTGCTTCTACGGCATAAAGACTGCTTCGCGTGGAACTACTCCGAGATGCCAGGATTAGACCCGGAGATTGCTGTGCATAAATTAGCAATATCCCCAGATATCAAGCCAGTCAAGCAGGCGCCAAGGAGGATGCGACTCGAGCTTGAGATGAGCATCAACGCCGAAGTCAAGAAGCTGATCGATTCTGGATTTATCCAAGAAGTCCAATATCCCGACTGGATCGCCAATATCGTCCCGGTAATGAAGAAGAACGGGACGGTACGCATATGCGTGGATTTCAGGGATCTCAATAAAGCCTATCCAAAGGACGATTTCCCGGTGTCGGTAACCGAGCTAATGATAGATAACACGTCCACTCACGAGGTTTTCTCCTTTATGGATGGTTTGTCAGGATACAATCAGATAAAGAAGCATCCCGAAGACCAGAAGCACACCGCTTTCCACACCCCTTTGGGTATATTCTGCTACAGGGTTATGCCCTTTGGTCTAAAGAACGCTGGCGCTACCTATCAAAGGGCCATGACGAAGATCTTTGATGACCTCATACACGACGTCGTCGAGTGCTATATTGATGACCTCGTAGTAAAGAGCATGTCATACGAAGATCATTTAAAGCATCTGGAGACTGTATTTCGACGCCTTCAGCAATATAATTTGAAAATGAATCCCCTCAAATGCGCGTTTGGAGTCTCCTCGGGCAAATTTCTGGGATTCATCGTTCGACACCGAGGTATTGAAATAGATCCGTCAAAGATTAAAGCGATCATGGAAATGCCTCCGCCAAGAACCCTCAAACAGTTACGGTCTCTCCAAGGGAAGCTCGCATACATCAGGCGGTTTATCGCCAATCTTTCAGGCAAATGCCGTCCTTACAGCCACCTGATGAAGAAGGAAACTCCATTCGTTTGGGACCACAAATGCCAAGGTGCACTAGACGAGATCAAGCAGTACCTGCAGAACCCTCCGGTGTTGGCTGCGCCGGTCAAGGGAAAACCCCTCATTCTTTATACAACCGCCCTCGAAGGTTCCTTGGGTGCATTATGGGCACAAGAGAACGATCAAGGGAAAGAGAGAGCACTCTACTACTTAAGTCGAGTTCTACTGGGGGCAGAAAGCAACTATTCTCCCATTGAAAAACATTGCTTGGCGTTAATCTTCGCGATAACAAAGCTCAGGCACTATGCGTTGGCGCATGAAGTCCGCCTCATTTCAAAGGTGGATCCCCTTAAATACTTGATGTCGAAAGCCATATTGACGGGACGACTCGCTAAGTGGGCCCTGCTCTTAATGGAGTTCTCGATAACGTATCAACCTCTCAAGGCAGTGAAAGGCCAGGCCATTGCCGACTTCCTCGCTGAGCACCCGATACCGGCCGATTCTTCTCTGAACTGTGATTTGCCGGATGAGCATGCATTTGATGCGATTAGCGGCGGAAGCACCCGATGGGAACTCTATTTCGATGGAGCGTCCTCCGTAAAGAAACAGAAACAAGGTATCCCAATGACCAAATCGGGGATAGGCCTCGTCTTTGCAACTCCACAAGGAGGGATAATGCGCTTCGCCTTCTCCTTAACAGAGCCAAGGACAAACAATGAAGCTGAATACGAAGCTCTGATAGCAGGCCTCGAAATCGCCATCGACCTGGGAATTGAAGACCTCCTTATATACGGGGATTCTCAACTGGTCGTTAGTCAAGTAAAAGGCGACTACCAAACGTGCAAACCGGAGTTGGTGAAGTACGGCGAAAATGTGCAACAACTATTGACCCAAATTCCCTCCTATACTTTGAAGAACATACCGCGCGCGGAAAACAGCAAAGCAGACGCGTTGGCTAAACTTGCTAAAGAACTGGCTGACGAGAACCTCGATGACGTCAGAATCGTGGTACAAAGCCGTCGTGTGCTCGCCCCGGCGGAAATATCTCCGGAATTATATAAGGAGAAGGGAGCGACTAAGCAGACGACCCTACAAATAAAAGACCATGAGAAGGCCGAAGACTGGAGGGAAGTCTTCATAGACTACTTTAAGTCCCACCGAATGCCCAAAGAAACGTCCTCAAGACATCAGCTCATGAAACGAGCTCTATCTTTCGCTTTCGTCAACGATATTCTATACAAGAGATCGTTTGATTTTCTATGGCTGAGATGCTTAGGACCTGACGAAGCAGAAAGAGTCATTCAGGAAGTTCACGACGGACTTTGCGGTTCTCACCAAGCAGGCCCAAAGATGAAGTTAAAAATTAAACGGATGGGTTACTACTGGCCCACGATGATCCAGGACTGCCTCGAGTATGCGAAGCAATGCCACTCGTGCCAGATTCATGGAGACTTTATCCACCAACATCCGAACCCACTACATCCGACGGTGGCTAGTTGGCCATTCGAAATGTGGGGGACTGACATAGTCGGCCCCATTGAGCCAGCATCATCCCGGGGACACCATTTTATCCTGGCGACAACTGATTACTTCTCCAAATGGGAAGAAGCAGTACCACTGAGGGAAGTGAAGACGGAGAATATCCTCCATTTCTTCAAGACGCACGTCATCTATCGGTTCGGAACTCCACGGCGGATTATCTACGATAATGGGCCGGCCTACCGAAGCCATAAGATTAGCCGCTTCGCACAGCAGCACAATATAGACTGGAGATATTCTTCGGTTTACAATCCATGAGCTAACGGTCTGGCCGAGGCCTTCAATAAGACCTTGACGAAGATCATAAAAAAGACCGTTTCCAGGAATAAGAGAGACTGGCACGAAAGGCTGCAAGAAGCCCTTTGGGCTTATCGAACTACATTCAAGACGGCCACGAACACAACGCCGTACGCGTTGGTATTTGGGACGGAAGCAGTGCTCCCCCTCGAGATAGAGTTACCCTCTCTACGAGTAGCAGTCCACCACGAGCTGACGAACGAAGAAAATGCTCACCTTCGGCTTGAGGAGCCTGATGCCCTCGACGAAACCCGGCTCATAGCGCAACAACATCTAGAGGCCTACAAAGCAAAGATGACGCGCTCGTACGAAAGATTGACCAGGCCGAGGACATTCCGCCAAGGCGAACTCGTACTAGTGGTCAAAAGACCTATGATCCCCAATCGTGCCAAGCGAGGAAAATTTGAGCCAAACTATGAAGGCCCGTACATCATAGACAAGGTCTACCAGGGTGGAGCCTACCTACTCATGGACATGCACGGTGAAAGGCCTTTCAGGCCAATAAACGGCCGCTTCTTAAAGAAATACTACGCCTGATAAGCCACAGCCTGGGTCAATGATAGATGACGACGACTATGTCCGCTCACTATCTTCCTAGGCTCAGACTTTACAAGCAGCAGCCGGCCTTCCCATATCAACGGACCGAAACGTCCTTAAACTAACGACGGACCGAAACGTCCTTAAACTAACGACGGACCGAAACGTCCTTAAACTATCGACGGACCGAAATGTCTTTAAACTAACAACGGACCGAAACGTCCCTAAAACTACTACCGCAGTATCTTTAGGCTGACGAGATAAAAAAAAGGAGAGAGAAAGAAAAAAAATATGAAGAAGAATAAAAAAAAACGGTATGTCCATAAGCAAAATGGGCACGGATGAAAACCCGAAAGGGCTCCGTGAGTAAAAACAGCAGGGCTGCCGGCAAGCGTTCGTGAAAACCCGAAAGGGCGCGACCTTGTAAAAAAAAAAAAGAAAAAGTGAAAAAGAATAAAAAAAAAACGGTATGTCCATAAGCAAAATGGGCACGGATGAAAACCCGAAAGGGCTCCGTGAGTAAAAACAGCAGGACTACCGGCGAGTGTTTGTGAAAACCCGAAAGGGCGCAACCTCGTTAAAAGACACTTGTAGGGTCCTCTCGACCTTGTAAGGAGAAACCACCTGCGTGAGATCCTTACGACTCACAAAGAAGCAACACACTTAGGGATCCTCACGATTCCTAAGGAGAAAATACACTTACGAGATCCTCACGACTCGTAAGGAGAATTCTCTTATGGGACCCTCACGGCTCATGAGATTTGAAAGTCTTAAGTTACAGAAACCTAAACCTGTTCTTAAGCAAATCCTCCACAACCTTCGATATTGCCCTACAAGAGGCTCAATACTGACCCTTGTATACAATCCACGGGCGTGAATAAACATTTCCCTAGCAAAGTCCAACCCTTGTAGGTCCTCTCGACCCATAAGGAGAAAGCCCTCTTGTAGGATCCTTACGACTTGCAGAGGAACATACACTTAGGAATCCTCACGATCCCTAAGGAGAAAATACACCTACAAGATCCTCACGACTTGTAGGGAGGAATACCTTTGTGAGACCCTTACGGCTCATGAAGTCAAAAGCCTTGGTCGACAGGACCCTTAACCCTGTTTACTAAGCCACCTTTGTTCAATATCGACAGAGGCAAATGATGATTCGCTCCTGGCAACATCCCAGTTGCAGCGGTGCTGATGCCGAAATCGGTGTCTAAAATCCAAGCTTGCAGCGAAAAAGCTAGCAAGCCACACATGCCTACGAAATAGCCGAAATGATGGGGCAACTTGCAATAAAAAGCAGCAAGTAAAAATGTATGCATGAAAAATAGCCGAAACGATGGGGCAACTCGCAATAAAAAGCAGCGAGTAGAAAATAAATAAACAGCCGAAATGATTGGGCACCGCGAAAAATAGCCGAAATGATGGGGCAATCGCGACCTTCGCGATATAAAAGCTGAAACGATAGAGCATTGCGGAAAAAGAAATAAAATAAAAATAAAATGTATACCTTACAGGTGATGTTCCATCACACCCTGTATACAATCCAATGGCATAAACAAAAAGGGAACATACTCCTCCCCCAGGTTTCATCATAACAAGAAGCCAAATCTCGACGGTTCACAGATAGCCCAGAGATCATCTCGATGTACGTCTCATGGCAGCAGACACAACATCAAGCGAAACGGAACAGAGGCAACCCCCAGTTCTATGGCTCGGCGATATACATATCACCAAGAGTCAAACCTCCATTCCGTGAAATGCGGATATATTCAGCAAAAATCCTGGTTACGTGGAACGCGGATAACGTCACTCTTTGACCCCGTGGAAAACGTCCAGAGCGGAGCCTAGTCCTCGCCGAGCACGGCAGTGAACCCGTGTGAAGCATCTAGTGCAAAATTCCTGGTTACGTGGAACGCGGATAACGTCACTCTTTGACCCCGTGGAAAACATCCAGAGCGGATCCTGGTCCACGCAGAACACGGCAGTGAACCCGTGTGAAGCATCCAGAGCGGAGCCTAGTCCTCGCCGAGCGCGGCAGTGAACCCGTGTGAAGCATTTAGTGCAAAATTCCTGGTCACGTGGAACGCGGATAATGTCACTCTTTGACCCCGTGGAAAACGTCCAGAGCGGAGCCTAGTCCTCACCGAGCACGGCAGTGAACCCGTGTGAAGCATCTAGTGCAAAATTCCTGGTCACGTGGAACGCGGATAATTTCACTCTTTGACCCCGTGGAAAACGTCCAGAGCGGAGCCTAGTCCTCGCCGAGCACGGCAGTGAACCCGTGTGAAGCATCTAGTGCAAAATTCCTGGTTACGTGGAACGCGGATAATGTCACTCTTTGACCCCGTGGAAAACGTCCAGAGCGGAGCCTAGTCCTCGCCGAGCACGGCAGTGAACCCGTGTGAAGCATCTAGTGCAAAATTCCTGGTTACGTGGAACGCGGATAACGTCACTCTTTGACCCCGTGGAAAACGTCCAGAGCGGATCCTGGTCCTCGCAGAACACGGCAGTGAACCCGTGTGAAGCATCCAGAGCGGAGCCTAGTCCTCGCCAAGCACGGCAGTGAACCCGTGTGAAGCATCTAGTGCAAAATTCCTGGTTACGTGGAACGCGGATAATGTCACTCTTTGACCCCGTGGAAAACGTCCAGAGCGGATCCTGGTCCTCACAGAGCACGGCAGTAAACCCATGTGAAGCATCCAGAGCGGAGCCTGGTCCTCGCCAAGCACGGCAGTGAACCCGTGTGAAGCATCCAGAGCAAATACCGGACTGTGGAGTCCTTAAAATCCACGGACTATGACGTCCTTAACCTCGACCGTGATGTCTTAAAACTAACGATCAAACACCCCGATTCCCTACGGATTCTGCCTTGGTTTAAGGGTACATCTCTTCACTCCTTTGATACCTGGCGTTATAATTCCTCAACGTCTTCAAAGAGGTGACGGGTCCCTGCAACCAAACACCGGACTGTGGAGTCCCTAAATCCACGGACTATGAGGTCCTTAACCTTGACCGTGATGTCTTAAAACTAACAGCGGACTGTGGAGTCCTTAAATCCACGGACTATGAGGTCCTTAACCTTGACCGTGATGTCTTTAAACTACGATACCTTGAGAGACCCCTGACTCCGTGAAACACGGATAAGGATGATCACATCCGACACTTGCAAGTCCTCACGACCTGTAAGAAAGAAAAACTCTCTTATGAGATCCTTACGACTCTCAAGGGAAAACCCGCTTAAGGATCTTCACGATCTTTAAGAAGAACTCACACCTATAGGATCCTCTCGACCTGTAGGGAGAAAAACTCTTTATGAGACCCTCGTGGCTCGTAAAATGCAAAAGTCTTAGGAAGCAGATCTTAACCCAGAATCCTAAGCCATCGCTGTCCTGCAAGGAGATCAAGATAGAATATCCGCAGAATACATTCAATAAAAAAGGGGACACACCATTGAGAAGAAAAAATGTATCTTTTATTCATAAACCAAAATGGATACAAAGTACAATTCATGAAAGAAACAAAAAAAAAGACACTCTCATCCATGAGTATGTACAAAAAAAAAAGGGAAAAAAGATACAAGTCCTCAAGCCGGCGGGCGGTGCAATAATTTTACCAACTCGTCATTCTGTTGCTGAGTCACGGCTTCATGACGCAAGATCTCCAGAAGACGAGCCTCCGCTTGAGCTTGCTGAGCCTGATACGAAGTGAGCCGAGCTTCGAGCTCTTTCTCGGTGGCTTTATGAGCCTCGACACTCTCACGAGTGAACATGGCAGCTTTATCGAGAGCCACCACCTCTTTTATGGACTCCTGAAGCACCCGCCAGAGTTCGTATGCTTTGTTGGCCTTGGCTGTGAGGCTGGCCTGAAGCTCGCTCAGCGCCTTAGAAGCCAATGCCCTTTCCGAAAATTTACGGCCGAGCCCTTTTCTCGCACAACAATATGTTCGCTACGTGTCGTTCTATCAGGCCACGTAAGCTCGCTTTCGTGACCGCGGCCTTGGAAACAAGACATTTACAAGACCGTATAAATGGGCTTCCAGTCGACGGGAATAATCGATCTAAAACGCGCTCACATCACCTGACGTGAAAGGCAACAAGAAAGGAAAGTGATGATAGCATTTGCAATTGAAGAAAGTTCTCATGAGAAGAATACAAAGTTTATTTATGCAAGCGGAAACATACATGCTAGCACCAAGCCTACATGGAATTTCGGCATAAAGCGTAAAAAAGGAGGGACTAATTTAAAAATGTTCTACGCTAACGGAAAAGGTCACCAAACATGGGATCAACGGCACAAGGGTTAATGAAGCAGAAGACAAAATTCTCCATCTCTCTCTCTGCTTTCTCCAGCACGTCAAAGCGACGGTTCTCACGAGGAGTCACTCCCCATCGATTGGCGCCGTGTTCGTCCGTGAAAGCAGACATAATAGCTCGCCGGGCCTTGATCTGGCTCAGCAGATGAATTGAGCAATCCTTCAAAGCCTGAGTAATCAGGCACGCTTCATGAAAACCCTTGAGATTTTCTTCTGCCGCGTCGAGCATCGCCAGGGTCATCCCCGCCGGGTGAGGAGGGATGTCGGCAAGCACGGCCGTGAGAATCATCCGGAGCCAGAGAGAACCCATCGGGAGGGGGGACCCCCTACGGATCGAGAGTTCATGCATGGCTGAGTCGCATTCGTTGTCAGTAAGGAGGGGATCCACCAACCGAGCAGCAAAGCGGGGGACCATCTCCTCAATAGGAACTTCCCATGGCTGTCGACGAGCATGAGGGCGATTGCAGGCCATGGCGCTCGTTTGTTTCTTAAGACAAGTTACTCCAAGATAAAAAAAATATAATAATAATATAAATCTCTTTGTGAGGGAAAAAGGAAGCTATAGCCTCATATATAAGGAAATGCATTAAGTGCTGTGCGCAGAAAATCTTGCATGCGAAAGCTGTTTCCAAGGCCCAAAAAAGGAAAGGCATCGAAAATCAAGGAGATGGAACTATTTCCAAGGCTCCTTTTCTGCATCTGATACTGCGCGCTAAAGATGCGGCATGGAAAATTTT
The DNA here is from genome assembly GCA_030015575.1 of Agapanthus africanus. Lineage (NCBI taxonomy): Eukaryota > Viridiplantae > Streptophyta > Magnoliopsida > Asparagales > Amaryllidaceae > Agapanthus > Agapanthus africanus. The sequence continues at coordinate 579,711,101 of CM057340.1, read as the reverse complement.
GTGAACAGTCCCATCAAATGATCCCACGTGCGGAACACGTGAGGCCCAAATTTGACGTGCACTAGAAAATAGAATAGCACCATGCATATTAAAAAGCACCAGCAACAACAATAGTGAAATGATAAAATCCCACAAAAAAGCATGCAAACATACAAAAACACAATAGAACTTATCATCCAGACTTCAAGAAGGTCATACAAAATAAAAAGAAAACTTTTACAATGGCAAGGCTTCAGACGTGGGGCATGGGTTGAGAAACTCGAGATTAACTTTGTCCAAAATTCTCCAAGCACTTCGAACCTCCCGAGTATGCTTCCTCTCGAGGTCGCAAGCATCGGGGTCCTCACGAATGTCCTCCACCCTCCGATAGGCGGCAAGTATGGCCGACTGCTGGAACGCCTGGTGCAAAAGATCGATGAGGTGATCTCGCCTCCTTTTTGAGATCAAGCCCATAAGGTACACCGAATGCACCTTATCCTCGGCAGTGTCCAAGGCCCCGAGCGGTATGCCGGTGCAAAAGAGAGGAAGTGCCTCCTGGATCGCCAGCACGATCAGCCTCAGAAGAGAAGAGCGACGGGGGAGTAGACGATGGTTATACTCGTCAAAGCGGCTCATGATCTCGGCACACTGAGCATCGGTGAACTCCTGGTTCTGACTGCGGCCCAGCGCACGAATATTCCCGTAGGAAATGATCTCGTCAAGACTGTACAGATGGGCATCCATGATACCTGAAGTAAAAGTCACGAGAATCATTACAAAACTCCCATTGCATTAATTGCAGAAGAACAACCTCGGGCCAAGAGACCCCAGGAAGCCTCCGTGTGAGGAAACTGAGTTCTTCATTGGAATTAAAATTCCTTACTAAGAAAAGGGAATTAAATTCCCAGAAACATTTTTGGATGAAATTAAATCCCATGGAGTTGAAACGCCATCATCATCTCCCCAAAGATCATCTAAAACCTAAAAGATCTACAGTTTGAAGGTTAAGCGGTTTCATGTTCTTATGGAAAAACATGAAGAAAAAAGGGTAAAAACCCTTGTTTTGGATTTAAAATCCAGAGGAATGTGAAGGTCCATCGTTTGTCCAAGAACATTACCTGAGGAAAAGAATTCTTTTCGAACAGAGTTAAACTCTGAAGATTGTTTCAAGACAAAGAACTAAGCTCTGGAAGCGAGAATTAAATTCTCAAGGAAAAAGTTCTCAGAAGAAGAAGATGAGCAAAGTGAAGGCTCCTCGAAAGAGACGGTGGTATTTATAGGATGTGATGGAGACGCTTCATCTCCTCAAATCCCTAAAGGAATCCAACGGTCACAAAAGGTGACAGCGTTGCACTCACGTGCTGACACGTGAGAACAACGCTGTGGGGGCATTTGTTTCCTGATTTAAAATCAGAAAAGCTTATGGAAAAAGCTTCAGAAAAGGGTCACGTGCTTACACGTGACCAGCTGTCACGTGTTGGCACGTGACACCTAAAAGCATCAGCAAGACAAGTTCAGTTTCCCAACTACATCGAAGAAAAGGGCTTCAGAAAGAGTCACGTGCTCCCACGTGACCAGAGTCACGTGTCGGCACATGACATTTAAAAGCAAGCGGCATAGGCACATTGGTTCCCTGATCAAATCAAGGAAAAGGCTTCAGAAGAGGTCACGTGCTCCCACGTGACCAGGGTCACGTGTTAGCACGTGACGCTCAAAACATCAGACTCATTCTCTGGTTAAATCAAGAAAAAGACTTCAGACGAGGGTCACGTGCTCATACGTGACCAGGGGTCACGTGGTGGCACGTGACAGCTAAACAGCAACCAGAAGACAGAGCGCAGAAAGAAAGAGGAAGGCTCGTTCCAAGGGGGTCACGTGCCCACACGTGATCATGGGTCACATGGTCACACGTGACCGGCTTTCAAAGCCCATTTTGTTAACAGAATTAAATTCTGAAGGAGATTCAAATCCTTCCAAAGGAAAGCGACTATCTAGAAACAATTAAATTAAAGGTTCAGAGGTGATTAAATATCACCTATTTATGGGAAAATCTCGAGTTTGGAAAGATTTCCCCTTTAAATCTAACCGAAATAACAAAGGAGAATCCCGGGACTTGAAATCCAATGGTGAATAAAATTCACCTAATAATCCAAAGGTCCAGAACGAATGATGGATGCAAATCAAATCTCTCAATGAAGATTCGTAAAAAACTAATTGATTCGGCTGCTTCTCCTATAAATAGGAGCCAAGAGACACAGGGATGGAGAGAGAGATATACGCAGAGGGAAGAAAGGGAGAGAGAGCCTTGATACTTCGAGGAACTTGGATCTTCTGCAAAAGAAAACCCTAGGTAAGAAAGGGAAGGCTCCTTGAAAAGAAAGGAGAATTTAATTCTCAACAGAGTTTAACTCTGATATATAAAACAGAAGAACATATTTCTTCTCTCTTTGATAGAGGATCTGCAAAGTGCACATCTCCCCTTGAAGCTGAGAATTTAATTCTCAATGGGTTGAGATCCTGCCATGCAGATCCAAAACATAGAGAGGGAATGGAAGCACGAGAATTTAATTCTCACAGAACTATAGGAATTTAATTCCTTTAAAATAAAACTAGGGTTTGACCCTGTGTTATGGGAATTTAATTCCTTCAGAACAAAATGAAACAGGGTTTAACCCTAATTAAGAACCTAGTTCTGTTGGAACAGCGGGGATTTAATTCCCTTGATCATAATTTAACAGAGAATGGGAATTTAATTCCTTAAAAGCTTTTATTAGGGTTTAACCCTATTTAGTTCTTCACATGTATGAGGAATTTAATTCCTACAGAAAATTCAGAGTCCAACTCTAATCAGAATATAAATCTTCAAGAGGAAGTAGGAATTTAATTCCTCTGAAATTATTGTCAGGGTTCAACCCTACGAGGAATTTAATTCCTGGAAAAGATTAACAGATCCTCTAAACAACATACATAGAGGCAGGGTCACGTACCACCACGTGACCCCTCCAAAAGACCTACAGAAAGCCCCATTGAGGCAGTGCCCCACGTGACCCACGTGACCCTCGGCAGAAGCTTTAACATATAAGCATTTGAATGCCCGTCACGTGATGGCACGTGATGCTCTGAAAGATGCGATAATCTCAGCAGAATAAATGAAGGGAGGGCGCTCTCACGTGTCGCCACGTGACCCCTCTTGCCTTAGTGTTTAACACTAATTTGAGATCTCTGTTGCCAGTGTTTGATACTGATCTGTTTTAGTGTTTAACACTAATTTGAAAAGCTCTGTTGCTGGTGTTTAACGCTAATTATCTTTTAGTGTTAAACACTAACTTGTCAATCTCATTCTCAGTGTTCAACACTGGTTGGTCTTTAGTGTTTAACACTAGACATTGGTCCAATTGGCTAAATGGATAGAGGCAAAGCCTCTCCTGACTGGACTTAGCCCAAGCTGGCCATAAGTCCTCAATTCATAATCAACTGGGCTAATAGGCTTATAACATAATTAATTGGTCTTGATCCCAAATTGGGCCAAGGACTATTTAATCCACTCCGGTTCTAGGGTACATCTCTTCACTCCTTTGATACTTGGCATTGTAATCCCTCAATGTCTTCAAAGAGGTGACGGGTCCCGATGACCACACATTGATATGGACTGTGGGGTCCTTAAACCCATGGACTATGAGGTCCTTAACCTTGACCGAGATGTCTTAAAACTAACAATGGACTGTGGGGTCCTTAAACCCATGGACTACGACGTCCTTAACCTTGACCAAGATGTCTTAAAACTAACAATGGACTGTGGGGTCCTTAAACCCATGGACTACGACGTCCTTAACCTTGACCGAGATGTCTTAAAACTAACAATGGACTGTGGGGTCCTTAAACCCATGGACTACGACGTCCTTAACCTTGACCGAGATGTCTTAAAACTAACAATGGACCGCAATGTCCTTAAACTACCCATGGACCGCAATGTCCTTAAACTAGAACAATAGAGCCCCGCATGCTCTTTTGTCGGATCTAAACGGTCCCGTTTAAGTTGATCTTAGCCTTAAAGATGGCTAACGTATCCTTAAACCTTCAAACAGACTGGACTATGAATCCCCCCAATTAACTCTGGCTTGAGGGTACATCCCTGAACTCCTCTGACATCCGTCGTTGTAATCCTTCAACGTCGTCAGAGAGATGACGGGTCCCGACGGCCATACATACGATGGACCACTATGTCCCTAAACTGGAACAATGGAGCCTAAAATGCTCCTTTGTCGGATCTAAACGATCCCGTTAAGTTTATCTTAGTCTCAAACTTAGACTAACGTATCCTTAACAAACGTTTGAGTTGATCTTAGCCTCATGTATGGCTGACGTATCCTCAAACCAAACCCCCAAACCCAAATCTAAGATAATACGGATTTGGACTAGTCCACGCCCTACGGGCGACGACATAACTCAGTCTCCGTAAACAATCCACGGGCAACAAAACACAAAACAAACATCCACGACACGAAGTGACCATCTGGAGAAGGAGAAAGTTGTTACCGTGATGCGGTAGCGTAATTAACTGCAGGGGCTTGCGCCTGCAGGGAAGAGCGTCCCCGCAATCAAAAACCCCTCAAACGAGGGGGAATCTGACGAAGTCTGCTACATCGGACGCATCCGTCTAAACCTTCGATACATGGTGCCATAAATCAACTTGGCATTTTCGGAGAGGTGAACGGATAGCACCAATTAGCATCTGCCCCGAGTCTCAGTGCCAAGACATCGCAGTCTTGCGCGCCGCCATTCGGAGGGGAATAGTGTGTATGCACAGTTGACAGTCGTCTTTTTCCAAGCCCTAATGAATTTGTGAATTATCAATTAATAATATTAATTAAATGAAAATGTGTCATGATTGGGTTTGTTGACTTGTTGACCAAGGTTGACTTGTTGACCATGGTTGAAACATTGACTATCATCATTACACATCAAAGCTGCTCTTTGATTCTAGCAAAACCATTTAATGCGAAATGATAATAGTCTTATCAAACCTTCCATCAACTTTTCATTTAGATTAATTTTATTAATTTGATAATTCACTAGATATTGTTATGGTTGTAAAAAACCAATTCATTCTATCATAACCACTCTCTCTCCTCTCTTCTTCTTCCTCCTACTCTAGTTCAAGGAGATCCATTCTCATGTGTTGAGAAATCTCTCCTTGAGATAAAATACTCTAAACCACTCTCTACTCACTCTAGGGTTGAAGGTCTAGCAAGCCAAAGACTTTAGTTCTCTCAAAGTTCGAGGAAGGAGCCCAAGGTTGAATCCTCAGGTGGATCTATCTTTGACGAAAGAAGGCGACAAGGAAAGCACCATCCAACCTCCACAAAGTGTTCAAGAAGAAGGAGTTCAAGTGAGGTATAACATCTTTTCCGAGTAGCTAACTCTCTTTAGCTTGGTAGCTAGTTTTGTTTAGAAAAGATCCTGACTTTTGTTAGTCCATGTTGCCTAGTGCGCTAAAAATTTGATTTTTATACCGTTTTCGCCTCCCCGCAAGAACCGGGGTTGGCAACGTGGACTTACAGATTAGGGTTACATCATGACTATGTAGGGTATATAATATCAAGTATGGGGTGTCGATATAACAACAATATGTAACAATGTGCCATGGTATGCAAATTGGTATATAATTATTGGTATGGATGCACAATAAAACATGGATGCATTATATTTACAGTTCCCAGACTAAATGGGATGCACATTATTAAGTATGGGGTGTTAATACAATAATAATATGAATTAATATGATCTATAAATGCAGTTATATATATTTTAAATTATATGGATGAAAACGGGTATCCGAAAACAGTAAACTTTTAGTATGGATGTACAAGGTGATAAACGGGTAACATTTTACTCATATGGATGCATAATAATATACCTAGCATGTAGCAAGATGAATTAGCATGTGACTAGATATGTAAATAGCGATATAATAATATTAACATGGATAACATATTCAAACCGATTAATAACTATAAAAGTGGTATTGATTAACCATGCACAAGAAATTTCCGTTCAGAAATTCAGCGTTACCCTGATTAGTAAAATAGCTTAAAAATAACAAACGTTCTCCAAAAGGGACGTGTCTTATACCAAAACAAAGATAATTCAATAAGGTTTTCATTTTTATAAGTTGAAGTATCTCAGGTTGTTCCTACAAAAATCTATGAACATTCGAAATTAAAAGTTTGCGGCTGGAATTTCTCTGGACAGCAGTTTAGAGATATTTTTATTTGCATTTTACGTTATTTAAATAATTTATTTTGCAAGTAAATATTTTATAGAGTTATAGTATTCTGAGTTAGCTTCGTAACGAACTAAAAAACGTATACTAATGATTTTTCTTTGATTTATAATGAATTTTATAAGGTAAGGTGTACAGTAAAATTCAGATTTGTCGTATCCGCTTTGCAACGACGTTTCATGTGTAAACTATAATATTTTCAAACTATATTTTGTATAACATTATAAAATGCAGATTATAAACTAATTAAAGATAATAATAAGAAATATTACGACGATATAAATTTTTATAGATATATTTATAGCATGTCGCAAGTTGTAAACTTTCATACATTTTATATTATAAAACCGATTAATGTTAAATAACTACGGTCTATAAATTATATAGATATAGCTGTATGATGATGATGATGATATGGAAACATATAAATAAATTACATAAAACATAGCATGTAGCAAGTTGTAAACTTGCCTCGATCGAATCACGCGACGGATACGCATGGCACGTCCGACGTCGGTAAATCGTCGCAATGCACATGCGGCACGTGGGACGGGTTCAGGCAAGGCAAGAGAGTGATCACACAGGCAAGGTACGTTCACTGGATCACTCATATCATCAGCGACGAGCACGGCTCCGGCGGTGATCACCGGAATGAAGAAACAAAATCAAGAAAAAGAAAGAAGAAAGAAGAAGAAGAAGAAAATGCTGTGTATTAAATAAGGAAAGAAAAAATAAATAAATAAAATATATATAAATATATATATGCAGAGGAGGGAGAGAGAGAGAGAAAGGGGTTGTTATTAAGGTTTAGATTTTAATTTAAAAAGATTTTGTAAGTTATAAATATTTTAAACTTTTAAATTTTAATAAAGATATTAAATGAAATAAAATTGGATTTTCTGGTAAATACAAATTTAGTTCAAAATACGCCCGGGTCGGGTCTAAAATTCAGTTTCAAAAATATAAAAAATATACATGTCGACCAAAACTCAAATTGGATGTCCGGGTAACGAAAATGCATACCCCCAAGAACGGATACACGTACGTGCGCGTAGCCATCCAAACAAGTCCGTTTCGCTGAGCGGGACGAGAACAAGATGCGCGGATGCTACGACAGGGTCAGGGGTATCATGCAGGCCATGCTAGATATTTTTAAAATATTTTACTTGACTTTAAATGTTATATTAAAAAAATGCAGATGCCAGATAAAATGCCAGTATGCAGTAAAAAATGAAAATGTACGAATCCATGTAACAGGTCAGGATAAATCATAAACATGAATCAAGACAGGTTTCAAGCAAGCGGGTCGGGTAAAATGCAAATACAAATGTCAAAATACTCTTCGCACCCAAAACACAGTAAACTAAGAAACTACCATAAATAAGTAAATACTTGAACTGGAATTGGTATAAATGAACTAGGGTGTTACAACTGCCCTATAAGTGGCTCAATGCTGACCCTTGTATACAATCCACGGGCGCGAATAAACATTTCCCTAACAAAGTCCCATCCGTGACTAGGGATATATTTACACGGTGAACAACCCTTGTAAGTCCTCTCGACTTATAAGGAGAAATCACTCTTGTAAGATCCGTACGACTTATAAGAGGCCATGCACTTAGGAATCCTCACGACTCCTAAGGAGAAAACGCACCTATGAGATCCTCACGACTTGTAGGGAGAAATACCTTTATGAGACCCTTACGGCTAATGGAGTCAAAAGCCTTAGTCGACAGAATCCTAACCCTGTCTACTAAGCCACCTTTGTTCGACATCGACGAAGGCAAATGATGATTCACTCCTGGCAATATCCTAGTTGTAGCAGTGCTGATGCCGAAATCGGTGTCCAAATCCAAACTTGCAACAAAAGCTGGTAAGCCACACATGCATACGAAATAGCCGAAATGATGGGACAACTTGCAAACAAAACCAGCAAGTAAAAATGTATGCATGCAAAATAGCCGAAATGATTGGGCAACTCGTATTAAAAAGCAGCGAGTAAAAAGAAAAATAGCCGAAATGATTGGGCACCGCGAAAAATAGCCGAAATGATTGGGCAATCGCGATTTTCGCGATATAAAAAGCTGAAATGATAGAGCATCACGGAAAGAATAAAAAAATAATGAAAGAATAAAAATTTTTGCCCTACAGGTGAGATCACATCGATCCCTGTATACAATCCAGAGGCACAAACAAAGAGGGAACCATACCTTCCCAACAGGCTCCATCAGAAAGCGAAGCCAAATCTCGACGGTTCATAGACAATCTAGAGACAATCTCGACATTTGTAGCAATATTGCAGACACAACGTCAACAAACGAAGCAAAGGAAGATCCCTAGCTTCAGGGTCTCGATGTCAATATCAACAATTTAGAGATCACCAACGACGTTTCTCCTCACTCCAACCAGATGCAGACGTGACGTCAACAACCGACCTCAGAGTCGCAACGAAACGAAGCCATGGCAAAGTCCCTAGTTCCAAATCTCAATAGCCACATCTACAGCCTGGAGACCAACAACGGTGTACCTCCTCATTCCAGCAGGACACAGATGTTACACAATCAAACGGAGCCACGACATAGTCCTTAGTTCCAAATCTCGACGGTTCACAGACAACTTAGAGACCATCTCAGCATTCGTCTCGTTACAGCGGACGCGATGTCAACAACGGCGTTCCTTCACGGTCCATCAGGATGCAGATGCAACGTCAACAAAAGACCTCATGGTCGAAACAAAGCGGAGTGACGGCAAAATCCCAGCCCCACCTCAGCATTCATCTCGATACAGCAGACGCAGTGCCAGCAAACGAAGCGGAGGCCAAATTCCTAGCTTCAGGGTCTTGACGACAACTCATATAAAACCCGAAAGACCACCAGAGATCACCCCACACCAGCGTGCAGTGGTCACCATCTCAACGTTCGTCTCGATACAGCAGACGAGATGTCACCACAGCGTTCTTCCTCCAGCAGGATTCAGACGCGACAATCAAACAACGGAGCCATAGCAAAATCCCTAGTTCCAAACCTCGACGGTTCACCAGCAACCTAGAGACAACCGTGACATTCGTCTCGATACAGCAGACGCAATGCCAGCAAACGAAGCGAAGGACAAATTCCTAGCTTCAGGGTCTTGACGGCAACTCATATAAAACCTGAAAGACCATCGGAGATCATCTCACACCAGCGCGGAGTGGTCACCGCCTTGACATTCGTCTCGATACAGCAGACGAAATGTCACTACAGCGTCCTTCCTCCAACAGTATTCAGACACGACAAAACAAACGAAGCAAAGGCTACATTCCTAGCTTTAGGGTCTTGATGGCAACTCATATAAAACCTGAAAGACCATCGAAGATCATCCCACACCAGCACGGAGTGGTCACCACCTCGAAGTTCGTCTCGATACAGAAGACAAGATGTCACTATAGCGTCCTTCCTCCAACCGGATTCAGACGCGACAAAGCAAACGAAGCGAAGGAAATATTCCTAGCTTCAGGATCTTGACGACAACTCATATAAAACCTGAAAGACTACCGGAGATCATCCCACACTAGCGTGGAGTGGTCACCACCTCGACGTTTGTCTCGATACAGCAGACGATATGTCACTACAGCGTCCTTCCTCCAATAGGATTCAGACACGCTAAAACAAACGAAGCAAAGGCCAAATTCCTAGCTTCAGGGTCTTGACGGCAACTCATATAAAACCTGAAAGGCTATCGGAGATCATCCCATACCAGCGTGGAGTGGTCACCATCTCGACGTTCGTCTCGATACAGCGGACGAAATGTCACCACAGCGTCCTTCCTCCAACAGGATTCGGACACGCTAAAACAAATGAAGCAAAGGCCAAATTCCTAGCTTCAGGGTCTTGACGGTAACTCATATAAAACCTGAAAGACTATCGGAGATTATTCCACATCAACGCGGAGTGGTCACCACCTCGACGTTCGTCTCGATACAGCAGACGAGATGTCACCCCAGCGTTCTTCCTCCAACAGGACTCGGATGCGACAATCAAACAACGGAGCCATGGAAAAATCTCTAGTTCCAAACCTTGACGGTTCACATGCAACCTAGAGACAACCGTGACATTCGTCTCGATACAGCAGACGCAGTGCCAGCAAACGAAGCGAAGGCCAAATTCCTAGCTTCAGGGTCTTGACGGCAACTCATATAAAACCTGAAAGACTATCGGAGATCATCCCACACCAGCGCGGAGTGGTTATGACTCATCGGGGCTCTCCAAAATGAGCCTAACCTCAAGTAAAAAGCGGCATGGCAAAATTCCTAACGCTTGCTCTTCCGACGGTCAAACTGCCAAGAAGGATTGCTTGAAGACGTCTTGTCCAGTCCCCGAAGGGATCAGAGACACGACAGTCGCAAGGCTACTCGAACAAGAAAGATTGCCTATCGAGAAATACGACGGTACGATGGACAAAACCCTAGTACCACAAACCCTGACGGACCTTTGTCGTAAAGAGCAGAGGTTAACTATGACGTTAGGATATTCTTGCGAGAATTGCTCGACTCGTCTCGACTCGTGAGGAAAAGTCTTAGGCAGCGGGGATTAAAAAACCTGTTTCCTAAGAATTGGGGCCTTGCAAGTCGGTCCAAAACGGACTCTTGCATACTATTCACGGGCCACACTCTCGAAAGTAGAATCTCGACAAGGAGGAAAACAACCGCTTACAGGTCCTCTCGACTTGTAAGAGAGAAAATTCTCTTGTGTGATCCTTACGACACTTAATAGAAAACGCACTTAGGAATCCTCACGATCGCTAAGGAGAAAATACACCTACGAGATCCTCTCGACTCGTAGGGAGAAAAGTCTTTATGAGACCCTCACGGCTCATAAAGTTGAAAAGTCTTAGGTGGCAGATCCTAACCCTGTCTCCTAAGCCATCATTGCCCTACAGAGAGGTTAAGAGGGACTATCTATAGGCTACATTCCCCGAAGTCAAATGTCGACAAGAAGGGAAACAATCACTTATGAGTCCTCTCGACTTGTAAGGGAGAAAATTCTCTTGTAGGATCTTTACGACTCTCAAGAGAAAACGCACTTAGGAGTCCTCATGACCCCTAAGGAGAAAATACATCTGTGGGATCCTCTCGACCTGTAGGGAGACAAAACCTTCTTGAGACCCTTCCGGCTCATGAAGATGAAAAAGTCTTAGGCTACAAGGACCCTAAAACTTGTCTCCTAAGCCCTCAATTCTACGGCCATACATAATTCTGCACTACTTCACCCACGTATTTACTTACGTGGGCAAAGTAGTGGGGGTCATCTGTTCCCGCCAAAAATTTCTGCACAAAAGAGCCCAAGGCATCAAATGGCAGCGATACGCTTAAGAAAATGCGAACCAGTATTGTCCGGGCTGTATTTTAACAAACTTCTGAATGAGAAATAGCTAAATTTTGATGGTATCGAAGGCGTCTCGAAAAATCCTTCGATTTGATATATTATGGGCATCATAATTCATCCGTAATCAAAAGTTATGAGGCATCACGTGCCCACACGTGACCATTTATAGGCAAAGCTTGTAGGCACTGAATAAAATGGGGTCACGTGCCATCACGTGATAGGCCTTTGAAAACCCACTGAAGAAAATTAAAAGTGCAATAAAACAATCAGGAATTACCTCAATGAGGTATCACGTGCTCACACGTGACAAACGGCCACGTGTTGACACGTGACAATTAAAACAGAAATAAAATAACAAACGTCTGAAGGAAATACCTCAATGAGGTGTCACGTGCTCACACGTGATGGTTAAAATTGTAGCGTAAGTAAACGCTGAGAAAAGGACTCAATTGGGAGTCACGTGCTCACACGTGACTGGCTTCGAAAGCCTTACAGTTAATAGAATTAAAATTCTAAAAGCTTCTAAATCTTTCCAAATTGAAAAAGATTATGGGGACCGTTGGATTAAAGATCCAAGGGTGATTAAAAATCACCAATTTATGGAAAGATTTTAGACAAGGAAAGATTTCCCTAAAAATCTCACCAGAAATAACAAACAGAATATCTTTCGGATTTAAAATCCAACGGTGAATAAAATTCACTGAATGATCTAAAGGCTCATATTAAATATGAAAACAAATTAAATCTTTCAATGAAAGATTTAATAAACAAATTGATTCTTTTCCTTCTCCTATAAAAAGGAGCCAAGAAGAGAAGAAAGATATAGAATTTTGGCATCTTGAAAATTCAGAGAGAAAAGAAAGGGAGAATTTAATTCTCAACAAAGAAAACCCTGGGTGAGAAAAGAAAGGGGATCAAAACTTCAAAAGAAAAGATAATTTAATTCTCAAAATCTAAGAGTTTAACTCTTCTGCAAAAGAACTTAGTTCTTTCTCTAGTTGAAGATCTGCAGAAGCATATCTCCCCACAGGTTAAGAATTTAATTCTCATCGGGTTGAGATCCTGCCATGCAGATCCAAAACTTAGAGGGGGAATTGAGTTTTGAGAATTTAATTCTCCCAAAACAAAATTAGGGTTTAACCCTACATGAGAATTTAATTCTCCCAAACTCACAGGAATTTAATTCCTTCATGATGAAACCAGGGTTTAACCCTATCTAAGAATTTAATTCTTGCACAATAGGAATTTAATTCCTCCAAAATCATAATTAGAGTTTAACCCTACAGAGAATTCAATTCTTAAAATAAGGAGACTTAAAAGATCTCTGTGCATGAAAAGAACTAAGGTCGCGTGCCCCCACGTGACCCTTGAAAAGATCCCTGAAGAAAAGAAGCTTTGAGGCAATACCTCACGTGCTCCCACGTGACTTCCAAAACGCAGAAAGAAAAAGCAAAGGAAATATGAGCTTTGGACGCTCTCACGTGCCCCCATATGACCCCTTCGCAAGTACTTTAATGAGCAGTGCATAGATCTCCATCACGTGTCAATACGTGATGCTCAAAAGATGAAAAAGTGTTTAACACTTAATTGCAGAACGAAGAAAAGGAATCTGGTCCCACCTTTGGGCGCTCTCACGTGTCCACACGCTACACCTCTTTCTTTAGTGTTTAACACTAATTTGGGGATTATATTTTCGGTGTTTAACACTGATTGTTTTCTAGTGTTTAACACTAAATTGAAGATTATATTTCCAGTGTTTAACACTGATTGTCTTTTAGTGTTTAACACTAATTTGAGAGTTCTATCTCCAGTGTTTAATACTGTTGTTCTCTAGTGTTTAACACTACTTTTAGCCAAATTGACTAATTTTCCAGAGGCAAAAGTCCCTCCTCCAAATGAATCTCAAAATTGAGGAAATCAAAAATAAAATGTTGTCAGAGCCCCCAAACCTCTGTTTAGCACTGCTGAATGATGAGGGGCTGAACCCAGACAAATGTCTAATGGTCCAAAGGGCCAATATTTCAAGCATAATTGGACTTAGCCCAAACTGGCCATAAGTCCTCAATTCAGATTAACTGAGCTAATGTGCTCATAATCTAATAAATTGATCTTAGTTCCAAATTGGACTATAGATCTCCCAACCAACATTGGTTTAAGGGTATATCTCTAAACTCCTCTGATATTTGTCGTTGTAATCCTTCATCGTCTTCATAGAAGCGATGGGTCCCGACAGCCATACATTCTAAGGACTATGATGGACCACCATGTCCTTAAACTAGAAACCAACCGAAATGTCCCTAAACTAAACAATAGAGCCCAAATACTCTCTTATTGGATCTAAATGATCCTGTTAAGTTGATCTTAGTCTGGAAATTAGACTAACGTGTCCTTAACAAACGTTTAAGTTGATCTTAGTCCAAAATGAGGCTAACGTATCCTTAAACAAAAACCCCAAACCCAAATGTAAGAAAATACGGATTTGGACTAATCCACGTCCTACGGGCGACAATATAAATTAGTCTCTGTATACAATCCACGGGCAACCACAAACAAAATAAACACCCACAAAACGAAATGACCATCTGGAGAAGGAGAAAGTTGTTACCGCGATGCGGTAGCGTAATTAACTGCAGGGGCTTGCGCCTGCAGGGAAGAGCGTCCCCACAATCAAAAAACCCCTCAAACGAAGGGGAATCTGACGAAGTCTGCTATATCGGCCGCATCCGTTTAAACCTTCGATATATGGTGCCATAAATCAACTTGGCATCTTCGGAGAGGTGGACGGATAGCACCAAATAGCATCTGCCCCCAGATTCAGGCAAGACAGTCCGTCTTCCCGGTTTCCGGCGGTAAACATCCCGCAACGTCCCTCTTCATTCCTTCCTACCAATAAACATCCCTCAGTCATGATACATCTTGGTGGAATCAGGATGAATACTGTATGCTGATCTATGGCCTCCTCTAAGGTCAGTCCATCCGAATTTGGCACACAATGACGAGTCCCAAAACGTAATACTCCACGGTCATCTATCACAAACTCCGACTCTCTACCCTGCCTAACCCGATCCATGATCTCCGTCATACGAACATCTGTGGCTATGTCTCTCGAATACGATCCAATAACTAAGGACGGTGCGAGCATGCGCTAACTGTCCTCCTGTCGGTGTGAACTCGAACTATACACGGTTATCACATAAAATCTTCCAGTCTGTAGAAGACTGCCTCTGTAAGGTGCGCAAACGAGATAAGCTACCTCCAGGCCTCCGACTTAAGGCATCTGCCACAACATTTGCTTTGCCTGGATGATACAAGATCTCACAATCGTAATTCTTCAGGAGTTCCCTCTATCTACTCTACCTCAGATTCAAATCCCTCTGCTGAAAAATATACTTTAAGTTCTTATGATCTGTGAGAATCTGGCACCACTCTCTATATAAGTAATGTGTCTAATCTTCAGTGCGAATACTACAGTAGCCATCTCCAAATCATGAGTGGGGTAGTTTTGCTCGTGCCTCTTCAACTGTCGAGAATCATAAGCTACAACCCAGCCGTGCTGCATTAGTAAACAGCCTAAACCCACTCAAGAGGCATCACAATAAACCACGAACCCACCTGAACCGGAAGGTAACGATAAGACAGGTGCAGTCGTCAATCGAGTCTCTAACTGCTGGAAACTCTGTTCACATGCATCTGTCCAAAGAAATAGAACTTCCTTCCTAGTCAATCCGGTCAACGGTGCAGCGATCCGAGAAAATTCTGGCACAAAACGTCTGTAATAATCGGCCAGACCCAAGAAATTTCGAACCTCTGTAACTGACACAGGTCTGGGCTAGTGCCGTACCGCTTCCATCTTCCTTAGGTCCACACGTATCCCATCTCTTGCAACTACGTGACCCAAGAATCTACACTATCCAGCCAGAAAGCACACTTGGAGAATTTAGCGAATCCGTTACTTCTGATACCCTGTAGAGAAGTCTGGTTAATAACACTTTCGAAGACTCGTCCCAATTTGTCGGAGGAAAGCTTGCTACACAATCTCCCCCTTGAACTACTTGCACCTGGTATGAACAAACTCCATCGGAAGAAGTACATCAATTTCACCGATCTCGTATCGAAGCGTCACAACGGATTAAAATCCTAACCATCTCACCTCTGAACGGCTATGAATCCTGCCGATCCATCTATACTGGTAACGTCGTCAGCCATTTCACTTCATGGACTCGGGAAGCAACATCTCGATAACCTCAGCAATGATTGTTACCATTGTCTAAATAGTATGTGAGACCAAGATTTTCAGAGAGGAGAAAAACATCACGTCTCAAATCTGTCTAATCTCTAACAATGACTCTACCATCCGGTGCAGATCCCGAAGAAACTTGCTCTACTATTTGAACTCGATCATATATGAATAAACGACGTGTCTCTATATCATCGAAAAGTCACCACAGCCAGTCCTTGTCCCAAAGAAGTCTGCTCTGACCGTACCTCTAATTGTAGCCCTCTCGGCCCTCATAACATGGTGATCGAACAACCAATTATGCACTGACGAAGATAGATCAACGGAAAGAATAGAAAGAAGATCTCAAGATATAAATCTTAAGGTATCTTAGGCGGAGTATCATATCGTAAATATGTCGCGGAACATATGTACGGTACGTCACTCTACTTAGTACCTACTCCATCAACAAAGGTCATCCTATATAACGAAAGTTCGGGTATAAGACCCCCAAAGTCAAGTCTAAGTCCTATAAGGTCAAGCCCATGTAACAAAATATATGCCCAGACTCCATATAGTCAACCTAGACTCGAATAAAGATTAAACCAAAAGCTCTGATACCAACTTTATCACGACCCAAAAGTAGCACGTGACCGGCATTTAAAACACGTGACATCTAAAGATATCAACGTAATCTAAGTAAGCCGAAACCCGGAATCTAAACCCTTTTTGAAAATATTGGAGGTGGGGTTTAAATAATCATCCGATAAAATCAAGTTAAAATAACATCTAAATTTAACTAAGTATGTTGAAAAGAATTTATAACGTTTTGAAACTTGTCATCACCTCCTTTGCATTTTTATAAAAACCCGGTACAACATAATAAAATAGCATCCCAACGGAAGCTAGTCTCCATGTCCAAACAATGGAGCAACCAAACAATCTAAAACAGAAGTCGACTCCAAAGAGTGCGACAACTCCAGACACCACTCTAATCCTCGCTTCTAAGTCTATAATATATCATTTCTAAGTTGATGGAGTTTCCGCTAGATATAAGAATATATGAATAATCAAGAGTGAGTAGGATACAATAACAACTCACTTACCCATCAATCCCCAAAAGAATATGTGCCTAAACCGCTGATAATCCAAGCGGTAAAACCTGTAAGAAACTGTGGCACAATGGGGATGAGTTGCCAACTCAGTGAATAAAAGTGCATCTAAATATAGAAATCGAAATACATGACGATACCTAGGTCATAAATATAGTACTATCATAATCTGTATCGATATACTATATGATATGCAAAGGTGCAATACTAACTATCATGCAATCACAAGTATAATATCTCAATGTCATATGAATCAAAATCATGAATCTATTATCCGTATTGGAATTCCCTTTTTGCCTATGAATGTCTGTACAAATATATGCAGGTACTGTCCTCCGGATCAGTCCAGGTGGAATCCAATAAATACATATCTAACGGTGTAGATCATGATAATGATCACCTCAATATACATATAGATGTCCAGCATCGACATCGAAATCCGCAATCTCTCGTGTCCAGCATCGACACGTAAATACAGATACCGTTGACACCATCTCAACAGATGATCGCCACCCGATATCCTGGCAACGATCAGTATCCCCTGGATATCCTCCTTGCCCAATCGAACCCCGGTTAGTATCCCCTGGATATCTGCCGTGCTTATTTCTATCCACGGTCAGTATCCCCTGTATATCTGCCGTGTTCATTTTTATCTTCGGAATCGAGCCACCTCGTTAGGCTCCCCGCTTCAAATGCGGCTATCATGCCCCTTGGTCTCGACCGGGTCCACCAGGTATCCAACTGTATCCCCACCGACTCAGTCTGGATAAAATTGTAAATCCGTAACCGTATACCCACCGACTCGATCCGAATATCCAAATCAGAAAACACAAATCTCCTGGTGGACGTTTACTCATCATATAAAAATATCAAGTGAGGAATAAGAAACTTGCATAGGTTGTACTGATGATATATTATATATGTATATATATAACAGTATCCCATACCACCACTATATATATCATCAGGAGTAAAAATACTCAGAAATCCCAAGAAATCAAATACAGCATCTATAGTACTACAACATGAATAGGAAAAGACTACGTAATCATATCACATAACATAATGATTTCAATTCTAATGTATCATGTCACTACTAATGATGTGTAGTGTAGCATACGCGTCTGTGCTCGTGTAACATGGAAATCATTAGTATTTGTGCAAGTGTTTTACGGTGTAAAAATCTATATATTAACACATATATAACAGAACGATTCTACAGTGACATAGCAGTACCAATGAGGTGTAGTGTAACATATATTTACGTGCTTGTGCAGCATAGTACTCATTGGTATTTGTGCAGTGTTCTATCAGAGTGTGCGTAACGCAGAAAAATAAAATATAGATAATATAATGCAAACCTGTAAAGTAATCTAAACGTATTTATTGTAATTACTTGTTATGAGCTATACCATTATCTTTAGAAATGATCGGAACGTTAAGTTTGAAATAAGGAAGCTGCCTTAGATTTAAAATAGATGTTGGTTTTAAAAACTGGCACGCATCCTGGTAGTTTATTTAAAAGACAACGAACCGGGTTTTTTTTTAAAATAATATAGCTCATACCAGTATTACATCCTAAAACAGAACATAATCTATCTCTACGAGTCAAAGAATAAATTGGCCGTTATTCAGCATACAAAATTCATCATTTCAAATACGTATAAATCCTTGTATTATAGCTCATCATGTCGCTATATCCCTATCATCTTAAGTACGGCATGATCCCTCGTACAAACTCATTAAATCATACCCATATCGTACGGATCAAATATCACGTATATCTCATTTAAAAACTACATATGAAACTTTATGCAAATGGAGGGCATACAAGATGCAATACTATATCAATGCTTCGAAGAAAAGCTAAATTTAAGTAGATATCATAATAATAGTTATAACGTTGCGGGGGTGCTATACGCCATCCACCCGACTTCCCCCGTAGATGTAAATCTACTTACCGGAAATACGTCGTATCTACTCAGGAATCGCCAATTCTTTTCCTTTCCTCGCGGCCTCCAAACTTCCCGTATTGGAATCTAACATTGCAATAACTTGTATAAGGAAACGGCTACATTCCGATACGTCAAAATCAATAAAACGCAAGTTGTACGTGCTAATTACACTATGTACGACCATTGCAAACGACCTAATACTTAACCTCATTGAAATCTAACCCAACTCTGCATCGCGATGGAAAACAGATCGCGTTACGTTTTACCCGTATCGTATTTTGGGTTTTTAGATACCTTTTCCAATATTAGCTTTCAGATTTTATATTCAGTTAAACTAATTTGTTTAAATAATACCAAAATGACCAAAACTCTACACAGAAACCTACCCCACAAGCCAAAACATCCTAGCTCCCTACAAATCCGGCGACGCTGGAATTTACCTATTGGTCGCCGGCCCAAAACCGATCCCCCTGGTTCGTGCTCCTATGGGTTTAGGTCCAACATACATCATTTTGGTACTGTTTTGTTAAGTTAAAATGCATCTAAACTACGGCAGATTACTACAGGGTCCAATTTTTCTTAAAATACGATATTATGGACACTTTGATTTCCAACTTTGAACTAGTTACAGAATTAAATCCCTACTGTGATTAAGGATTTTACCATCAAGTAATTTGCTGGAAGAACACCCTCCAAGATGCACAAGCTCCTTGTCCTAACTTGATGTTGGAACTCCTTAGCCATTCTCTCCTTCTCACTTCTCTTTTCTTTTATTTTTCTTTTCTTGTTCTTCATTTTCTTTAACTTTTGAAATTTTCTGAATGTTTAACTTGGTAAAATGATCTGAACACCTTAGATAAAAGGATGAAGGGAAGGGTGAGGTGTTGGAGGAGGTGTCACCAAGTAAGATGTGGTGGTTTCATGCAAGGAGGATGTGTGGGGAGTGTGTTGTGCATGAGAGGGGGTGGTGGCAAAACATTATCTTTCCATTTTAATTTATCTTAAGATAAAATTCTGAACAAAAACCTAATTTACCTCTTTTTCACTTACACCCTCAATTAATTCCCATTTGCACAAATTCCTAAACTTTACATAGAAACCCCTCACAACTTATGTTATTATATAGTCACCATTTTATTAAAATGAAGCTAAATTTATCACTAAAACCCTTATAATTTATTTATGTTGCATACTAAAATTAAAATTTTAATTTGTTTTACATATAACTTATGAAATTGTCTTATTTGGTTTTTAATAACTTTTTAATTTGACACTTTATTATTTAATTAATTAATTTTATTTATTTCCAAAATTTCTGAATGTTACAATATTCCCCCCTTAAGAAAATTCGGTCCCCGAATTTAAAACTTAACTAAGCGTACCCTCAAAAAGATGTGGAAATTTCTTTCGCATCGCATCCTCGGTCTCCCAAGTGATCTCTTCGCGATTCGTTTCTTGCCAAAGAACCTTTACAGATGGAAGTACCCTCGGTCTCAGTTTCTTTGCCTGCCTGCCTAGAATAGCTACAGGCTGCATTGTATAGGATAAATCCGGCTCAAGCTGTAAGGTTGGATGCTGGATCGCGTGAGAAGGATCGTGAAGATACTTGCGAAGCATCGAAACGTGAAACACCGGATGCACATCGGGAAAACTCCGTGGAAGTGCTAAACGATAAGCTACTGCACCCACTCTCTCCAGAATCTCATAAGGTCTAACATATCCAGGGCTGAGCTGTCCCTTTTTCCCGAAACGCATCACATCTTTCATCGGCGACACACGAAGAAATACATGATCTCCCATATCAAACTTGAGTTTACGACGTCGTCGATCTGCATATAATTTCTGTGTGCACTAGGCCGCTCTCATTCTGTCTCGTATCAGTTGAATCCTTTCTGTAGTCTCCTGTATTACCTATGGTCCCAAAATGCTACTCTCACTCAGTTCTGTCCAGCAAACAAGCGATCGACATTTCCTTCCATAACAAGCTTCAAAGAGAGCCATCTGGATCATCTTCTGAAAACTATTGTTGTACGAAAATTCTATCAAAGGTAAGTGACGATCCCAACTACCATCAAAATCAAGGCTGCAAGCTCAAAGCATATCCTCTAAAGTCTGAATGGTCTGCTCTGACTGACCATCCATTTGTGGATGAAAAACTGTACCAAAACTCAATCGTGTACCAAAAGTTTCTTGAAGTTTCTTCCATATCCTGTTAGTAAACCGGGTACCCCTATCTGACCCTATGCTCGTTGGAACTCCCTACAATCGAACAATCTCGTCGATATAAATCTGAGCATACTGCGTAAACCCATACGTCGTCTTCACTGGTAGAAAGTGAGCTGCCTTTGTCAATCTATCTACAATCACCCAATGGAATCATACCCTCTGCTAGTCCTGGGTAGACCCACAACGAAATCCATGGAAATCTGTTCCCATTTCCACTCCGGAAAGGGTAAGGGCTGCAATTCTCCAGCCGGCCTCTGGTGCTCTGCCTTGACTTACTGACCAGTCAAGCATCTTGAAACTAACCCCGCAACGTCCCTCTTCATTCATTCCCACCAATAAACATCCCTCAAGTCATGATACATCTTGGTGGAATCAGGATGAATACTGTATGCTGATCAATGGCCTCCTATAAGGTCAGTCCATCCGAATCTGGCACACAATGACGAGTCCCAAAACGTAATACTCCACGGTCATCTATCATGAACTCCGACTCTCTACCCTGCCTAACCTGATCCATGATCTCCGTCATACGAGCAGCTGCGGCTATGTCTCTCGAATACGATCCAATAACTAAGGACGGTGCAAACATGTACTAACTATCCTCCTGTCGGTGTGAACTCGAACTGTACACGATTATCACATAAAATCTGCCAGTCTGTAGAAGACTGCCTCTGTAAGGTGAGTAAACGAGATAAGCTACCTCCAGGCCTCCGACTCAAGGCATCTTCCATAACATTTGCTTTGCTTGGATGATACAAGATCTCACAATCGTAATTCTTCACGAGTTCCCTCTATCTACGCTACCTCAGATTTAGATCCCTCTGCTGAAAAATATACTTTAAGTTCTTATGATCTGTGAGAATCTGGCACCACTCTCTATATAAGTAATGTCTCCAATCTTCAGTGCGAATACTACAGCAGCCATCTCCAATCTTCAGTGCGAATATTCAGCCACCCTGGAGGTATTTCGGTCTCCTCAAAGACGGTGACAGGAAGGTTTTGATGACCCAACCTTGCCACTATTGTTGTCCTAGACTATGAGATCTAGCAGGCGGATGACTATAATGTCGTTCTAAATTAGTTTTAGAAGTACACGTATATGACTCTGCTTGAGGGTTGTTGTAGTCAGTGGGAGCAACAGAAACGTGGTGAGCCAGTAGCTTATGTCTATTTATAAACTAAAGCAAGTATAGTGGAGATAGATCATTTATTTTTGATGTGACAGTCATAGAGTTTGACTGAAGGGTTATCTACGACGGCAGCAAGGTTTCGGGAGGCATCGTCCTTGACAAAATAATTTTTTTGCCGTTTTAGCTAACCCTAAACTAGATCGTCTACTAGAAATATACGGAAAGATATATGCAAACACTTTGCAATAATTAAAGAGAGCAAGGAATACAACTTTTGTAGACCGGTCCTTCACTTCAATAGCTCCGTGTAGTCATCCCCTCCGCTGCAATCGCAAACTCCGGATTCTAAAGAGGCTCCGATGAAGAAACGAACGTACTTGCTTCGAAGACTTTGAGGCCGAAGATGATCTACATCGGGGAGACACTAACTCAAGCTATTCCTTCACTAGGTCATGAACTTTGTGAAGAGAACACTCTATACTACATGGCAAGTAGTAGAGTATGATGAAGTAGGAAGTGGGCTCACTTTAGAATTGATTTTCTCACACTTTTTCTCATTCCACCATTAGAGCTAGCAAGCTTTTCATGGAGCTTGATGAAGAAGAAGAAGAAAGAATAATTCATTATATGAATTAATCCCCAATAATGTAACCATGGGTGAGTTAAGCTATCATGCTTAACTCATGTATAGAATTGACCAAGGTATAAGGTTAAGGGTTAGGTTAACTAAATATCCTAAAGAATGACAAAAGAGTTGACTTTGTCAATGTTTTCACAAGCTTCATGAAAGCTTAAGAACTTTGACTAAGTCTCTCTCTTTTGTTATTCTTTAGACATAAATAAAACCCTAATTTAACCTAACCATGGTTTAAGTCTCATACACCCATCTTGTATGTATCATCAACCATAACACAATACATATACACAAACATACATATCACATATGTACAATGTGCACACAAAGTGAGAAAATAAATCTTAAGTGAGTAAATACTAGTTAATGTAATGTAATATATCAAATATATAATTATACATTAAATTATTAAATCAACTCTTGATTTAATAATCCGGCTATAACCGACTAATATCATGTGTAACAACTTATCGAATCAACACTTGATCTGATAACTCGGCTATATCGCATACAACCGATCAATGTCACAAATCACGAGAATAGAATACGGTATCTCATATCGTATCAATCTCGGTCCCGCACATATCACATATATGCTCCTACTCCATTTCGCTTGAGCCAGGAAACCCCTGTGTAGGACTCTAAAGAATCGTCAATACGCCGGCAGTAGGTGATGATCATATCAAACACCCACAAGCCGCAAGCGGTCTACTAAACGTAACGGCCACCCGGGTATTGAGCGATCAGAAGATCAACAAGCAAGCCTGCTCACACTCCTGCGAATCCAATCAGCAACACTACCATACAGTCCGGTCTCTTCGTCTGATACGTCGCATATCTCGTCTAGGGGTGGTAAACGTCAGATCCCAGTAACTCGATAAGTCGTGTTTATATGAGGCTCATAACGGGTCGAGAAACTACTGATAACACTTACCAGTATATCTCAGAAGCTGCCTTGGCCAAGGACTTCCTGTTATAGCCAATCGAACACAGCGCAACATCAACTCCCTATACCGGGAGAGACGAAACCCCTCCTATCGCTCATTGCCTCCATATGACTCGGGACTGTACCCAAAAGCCACCATTTTGCACGCCCTCTTGGACGTGGTATGATGGAAATCAAGCACAGTGGGAATCACACAAGACTCTATGACGATCTCGGGTCTACAGACTAACATGTACTAGTGTCACCAGAGAACTGCCATCTGACGTGAGGTATAATACCATCTGGGAGTTCTCGACGAGTCCGTCCAGTGTACCCAGTCTCCACTGAGCACCCGTATACTGTCTCTGATGTCAAACACCAATAGATATGGGATCATCCACCGCCCATCTACATGGGTCGAAAAGCTATACGCTGTCTATTCTGGTATATCGATGCCCTGTCTCGATACAACTACGACTAGGAACATTTGAAGGATGTACTTAACGACTACTCTGTCCCCACTAGTGTGATCTGCATCATAGTCCTGGTAGTTAAGTACTCATCCTAAGGGCTTTATCAACATGTAATATAGAGACAATTAGAGTACATGTTAAGATAAAGTGCAACCAGATAGCATACTATCATGTCGAGCAAGAAAGTCCTCCCTATATATGTCTAAGCATCCACTACAATATACATCGTATGTACAGTAATGGCCTCTAGGGCATACATATCACTAACAATCTCCCACTTGCACTAGGGCCATCTGTTGTAGTATCTCATACCCAACAATCATCAGTGGTTGAAGTATCTCATACTCAACTATCCCATAAAAGTCTCTACTGGGAATAGGCCTTTGTGAGTGGATCCGCCCTGTTCTCCTCTATATCTACTTTCTTAACCTCAATCTCCCTGGAGATTAACCATCTCCATGATCAGGTGATACTGTCCAAGAATATGTCTGGATCACAAACGGGACGGGGGTTTCTAGGCCAGAGCCACAACTCCATTGTCACACAATAGTAGGAACGAAATTCATCTCATGAACTAATATACATCCAGACTACATCTTTGGTAGCATCTTAGGTAGCAATGTATTAGCCTTTATCGTCTAGTATGTCACGGTATCTAGTTTGGAACTTTTCCAACATACCGTCCCTCCACTGAGGGTAAAGACGCTGCCTGTGACTGACATTCAGTCGACCTTACCACCCTGGATCCTATCCAGTGATTCTTCCCAGGATCGATTGATACCATTTCACTACACCTAGTGAGAATCCTAACATCCACTTAGATCTATCTCATAGATCCAAAACCCAGGATTTAGGAGGTATCACCTTGATCCTATATGGAGAATCTATGTGATAAGAGGAAATTGACCGAGCGTAGCATAGGAAACTCCTTTCCTATCAAGAGCATGTCATCCGCGTACAATACGAGGATCATCACCATACTCCCTACTACCTTTTTGTATATATAAGGTTCATCTACTATTTTGATGAAATCAAACACTTTGACTACCACATCAAAACAGATGTTCCAACTCCGCGATGCCTGCTTTAACTCATAAAGCAACTTGCACACGTTTCCGCTGCTCCCACTATGTACGAAGCCCTCTGGCTGTGTACTTATAGACGCTCTCTTTTAAATCATCATTTAGAAAAGCAGTCATGACGCAACCGCCAGATATCGCAGTTATGGTATGTAGCAATGGTAAGTAGTAACTGGATGGACTTAAGCATAGCTTTGAAAGTCTCAACTTTTTCATGTACACCAAGTAATCTACCCAAGATATACTTATTTCTGATGGGGATTTAACCCTTCAGATAAAGCAACCAAAGTCCATACTTTGTTGGTGTATATGGATTTCATCTCAGATCGCTTGACATCCAGCCATTCTCACAGAATCCCCACTCCTGATGGCCTACTCGAAACTAGTTGGGTCATCATCTCATGATGCAATCCTCGCTCTCACTGTCATAAAGAAACCTAAGTACCTCTCAAGTGGGTGAGGAACTCTACTAGATCGGCGGAGGGCTGAGGTTCGTCGAGAACTATTGAATCCTCCGGGTTTACCAAATCATCAGCTGCAGTTTATATAGTTGGAACTCCTTCCAGTTCTACCTCATGACCACTAATTTCTTCACAAGAAATTCCCTTTCTCAAAGGTGGCATGCTGAGAAACAAAACAACTTTTTTCCCTCGGTGCGGTAGAAGATATTCCCTTGCGAATGCATGGGATATCCAACAAACTTCCATAGAACTGACCTTTCCTCGAGTTTGTCCGGATTTTTCTTTTGACATAGGCCGGACAACCCAAATCTTAACATCCTTAAGAGATGGGCTTTTCCCATACCATATCACATATGGAGTGGTAGGCACCTGATTTGATTAGAACCCTATTCAATAGGTATGCAGCTTCTCAAGTGCATAACCCCCAAAAGGAAACGGGTAACTCAGTAGAACTCATCATAGAGCACACCATATCACATAGGGTGCGATTGCTCCGTCCCGATACACCTACGTGCTATGGTGTATACGGAGGAGTAATGCTGAGAGAAAATCACATTCTCCTTTTGAATAATTTAGGAATCTCCGTGCTCAAGTATTCTCCTCCTTGATCATATTATAGGACATAATACTTATACCCGTTTTGGTTCTCTACTTCTAACTTATATTCTTTGAATTTCTCAAAAGGTTCAGACTTCTGTTTCAATAGGAACATATGTCCGAATCTTGAGAGATCATCAGTGAATGTAATGAAGTACAAAGAACCTGTCCTGGCATGTGTAGACAGGGGACCTACATACATCATCATGTATCAATCCCAAAAGTTCACAAACTCTTTCTCTGTTTCCAATAAACGGAGCTATGGTCAGCTTATCTTTATGACATGACTGGCAGGTTTCAAAAGATGTAAATTCAAACTGATTTAAATATGCATCTCTATGTAACTTAAGCTAGTCGGGTCGCATTGGTATGACCCAGTCTACAATGCCTCAAGAAGGATTCGTTCATTTCTGAACTCTTCCTCTTGTGTGTGTTTTGTATGTTAAGAACTGTAGTTTGATTTAGAACGGATATGCTTTTAGATAACGTGCCTGAACCTATCAACTCTTGATATAGGAAATGTTCAAAACATTATCCAACAATACAATATCATATCCTTCTTTACTAATAAAAAGACTGATATGATGTTGTATATCAGGTTCGATATCTAATAACATTCGTTCAGAATCAATGTATTTGGTAATACAGGGTGATAACTGCCGACAGACTTGGCTGCAACACTTGCACCATTTTTAACTCTTAAAACTTATCACCCTTTCTCAATTCTCTACCTATCTGTAGCCCATGTAACAGATTACATATGCGGGATCCTGATCCGGTATCTTACACCCAAGACGTAAAGGATACTGAGAAACGGTTCTTTGTAATAAACACACCCGAAGAAGATGCATCAGCATGCACTTTCTTCGTTTGGGCGGCACGGGAATTCTGGTAATCCCCTATTTCCTGCTCGGTCTTATAACAATTATAAGTTGGAGCGGGACCAACGTTCCTTAGCGCAGTATAACAAGAGGGTTCAGTCAATACATCCATATTATTATCTTGATTAAGGCTACATGGTCGCTACCTGGAGAGAGAGAGAAGATAACACTCAGCGTATGCTCTTACAAGATTAGATTGGTTATTAATATATCTAATCAGGATGTCTCCCACTGTTTTTGTCAAATCTTCCTTCAAACCCTAAAAGGAAAGACTAGCTGGGATTAATTACACCCTACAAGTTCGTCGATCTTTCAGCCAGGCCAGTGCCGGTACTTTGAAGGGAGGTTCCCCGTGCTTTCGTACGGACCTAATTAAAATAAACCTCGTTTTCCTAGAGGCATAACCCCGTTGACACCTTTCTAGATACCTACTTGATCGGCTAATTATAATGTGTAAAGCTCTTCCAGGAGTAACTCTTACTCGCAGTGGGTATCGGGATCCAACTATCTCATAGGAGGTATGTAATCTCATTGCAAATTTCAACACTTGAAATTCCCAATAATATTTTACCCCTAGCAGCTATATGACCTTAACATAGTCAACAAATCATAAGTGCTAGTCAAGTTCAACCCGTCATTTCCCGATTGAATTAAACCCACCCGCACGACCCTTAAC
The DNA here is from genome assembly GCA_030015575.1 of Agapanthus africanus. Taxonomy (NCBI): domain Eukaryota; kingdom Viridiplantae; phylum Streptophyta; class Magnoliopsida; order Asparagales; family Amaryllidaceae; genus Agapanthus; species Agapanthus africanus. The sequence continues at coordinate 579,683,111 of CM057340.1, read as the reverse complement.
ATAGTCAACAAAGTCGCACGACTACCCTAATCCAATCGCATCATATGCTTATACAGATAAGCACTAATCAGCTACCGCACACTACGCCTTAACATAGTCAACAAATGTAGCACAAATACTAACTAGTATTTATCTGAAATGACGGAGGGCTACGATAGCTTTTTAAGAAAACCTTTTGCGTAATGAACTTGATATCGTTGTAGAATCGAGTGATTTTAAATAGGGTGTTTTTGAGGCTTTTACTAGTTTTGCTAAAGAGGTCACTCCCGGTGAAGGGATCTCGGCTTTTTCCTTATCGGATAAGGTGCATGATATTTCACAAATACCGCTATGCAAAGCAAAAACCATAAAAGCAATCAAAAGACAAACCGAGTTTGTAGCATCTGCTAGTTTCGCTAAAGAGGTCACTCCCGGTGAAGAGATCTCGGCTCTTTCCTTATCGAATAAGGTGCTGGATATTCTACATGGAATATCGCTATGCAAAGCAAGAACTAGAGCTACCAGTTTTCGAGACAAGTTTCTACAACATCTTTAGGTTTCTTTTATTTTATTAATCTCATTAATGAAGTCTCATCATTTTAAGTTACCTAAACATCACAGATAAATACAACGTACGCTTATGACATCCGCATTCGTCTTGATGTCCCCTCGTGCACCGTTAGGTTAGGTAACTAACGGCAGACTTAGGGGTCGTCTGTTTCCAGTTTAACGACGCGGTGGTCATCTGTTTCTAGTTTAATGACTTAGAGGTCTACTGTTTCTAGTTTAAAGACTTAGAGGTCTACTGTCTCCAGTTTAAAGACTTAGAGGTCTGCTGTTTCCAGTTTAACGACTTAGAGGTCTGCTGTTTCCAGTTTAACGACTTAGAGGTCTGCTGTTTCCAGTTTAACGACTTAGAGGTCTGCTGTTTCCAGTTTAACGACGTAGAGGTCATCTGTTTCCAGTTTAACGACTTAGAGGTCATCTGTTTCCAGTTTAACGACTTGGAGATCATCTGTTTCCAGTTTAACGACTTGGAGATCATCTGTTTCCAGTTTAACGACTTAGCGGTCATCTGTTTCCAATTTAACGACTTAGCGGTCATCTGTTTCCAGTTTAACGACATAGTGGTCATCTGTTTCCAGTTTAAAGACTTAGAGGTCTGTTGTTTCCAGTTTAACGACTTAGAGGTCATCTGTTTCCAGTTTAAAGACTTAGGGGTCGTCTGTTTCCAGTTTAAAGACTTAGGGGTCGTCTGTTTCCAGTTTAAAGACTTGGAGGTCTATTGGATTGATTTGGAATTTTGGGATAGGGGCCGGCATCAGCGTTGTTAACACTGAAGCACATGTGCCAGGACATATGAGTGGGTCTTCCCAATGAAGCATAATTCCAAAGGCGGAGGCCAGCCGCGTAACTGGTAGTTGCGGTGGGGCATGGGTATGCTGAGAATTATTTATGCCCGTGGATTGTATACGGCAGTCAATTTGGGGACTAGCCGTAGGGCCGAGGGAATTTTGAAAAATTGGATTTTTGTTTGTGTTTTTTATTCTTTTTTTATTCTTTTTCTTTTTTTTGTTTTACCACGATTGCTCTATCCTTTCAGCTTTTCGTATCGCGAAGATCGCGATTGCCCTATCATTTCGGCTTTTATTTGCGGTTGCCCCATCATTTCGGCTTTATTTTCGTCTTTATTTTCTCGCTGATTTTTATTGCGAGTTGCCCTATCATTTCGGCTTTTCTTTATTTTTCTTTTATTTACACGTTTTTTTGTTTATTTACACATATACATATATTTTTTTTACATTCTCAGTTTAACGACTTAGCGGTCGACTGTTTCCAGTTTAACGACGTGGTGGTCATCAAGTGTTCCCAGTTTAATGACGTGGTGGTCCTTTTTGCTTATCCCAGCTCTTTGAACTTTGATCTTGGCGGAGCTGCGTTGATGACCTAGCTCTGTGGCTTGCCGATACATCCGAGGATTGTGAGGTTTTTCCAAGCTTATATTGGTCCTCTGCCCAATCTTTGAAAATATAGCAGTCTTCGATGGTATGACCCACTACTCTATGATATGGGCAATATATGGGATTGCCGGTCATGTTCATTTCCTGTGGCCTCTTTGGAACAGGCAGCTGCAGACCGTTGTTCAAGGCGTCCATGAATATTTTGCGGACTTCATCCCTCCTGAAGGAGTATACCTTCTTCTTTCTCTCCATTGGAGTAGGTGCCTTTACTGATGCTGGTCCTTGAGGCACATGTCTGGGAGGATTAGGTTCCCGAAAGGCTTCGGTCTCCATATGCATGAAATCGACGATCGTAGCTTGACTGTTTGCTAACACGCTTTTAGACAGTTTTATCTCTCCCATCTTGTATTGCCTTTCGACCCAATCTTTGAAGACGAAGCAGTTCTCAATGGCATGACCTATCACCCTGTGATAGGGACAATATTTTGGGTCGTCGGTCATATTCTCTTCTTGCGGTCTCTTTGATTCTGGCAGTTGTAGACCGTTTCTTAGGACGTCCCTGAATATCTTGTGGACCTTTTCCCTCTTGAAGGAATAGACCTTTTCCAGCTTCTCTTTCAGAGGCGATTTCCCCCCGACGTATGTAACGGAGGGACTGGAGGCTGATTGCGGTCGTTTTTCGTGAAGGCGCTCCGCTTTTAGGTTGAATGGGATATCAGTTGGCTACCCCCGGGCATCAATCCCTGGCTCATGAGCCAAAATTTGATTCTGCTGTAATTGCAATCGGGCGACTTGGGTCGCGAGATCTGCCACGACGTTTGCCAGCTCGTCGAATTTGGAATAGACCTCGACCATCTTCTCATCCCTGTCCTGAAATTTCCTTTGAAGCCATTGGAACAATGCTTGTTCTGTAGTTCCGGCTATGACAACCGGGTAATCTTTATTGCCTGTGCTTAATTCCGTAGGAACCACGGGCTCCTCTGGCTTATCGGCCTGAGTGGGCTCTTCATCATTTAGATCGAGCCGATGCTGGGTAGCGTCAACCATATCATCACCATGGCTGTGAAGAAGAGGAGGGTTCGTTTCTTCATGTCCGGCCATGTAGACAGTGTGGATAACACATTCAGCCATTCTTTCATCACTGGCAGCTGGTTTCGCGGAGCATTCCGGACTTTGGAAATTCACAAATTCTAATATGGCCGGAGCCCTAGCCCTTTTGTTGGCTCTGTGTCTGAGCCGCTTCTTCCTCAGCTTCTCTGCCTTAAGCGCTTGGCAGGCTTCCGCTCTTCGGGAAGCCGCCATAGGCCAAGCGATGGGGATGCTTGAGAAGACATCTGCCCGCGTGTCCGTCGAAGGTATCGCCTGGGTTTGCCCACGACGTCTGGCAACTTCTTTTATTCCGATGGCTTTGCCCCCAGTTGGGGCCATGGAAAGCCGTCCGACACCGATTTGCGTTTGGGTTGGGGCGCCCTCGAGATTACCACATTCGGTCTCCTGCCTTTCGAGACCAGTCTGTCTGTTGCTGGAGCGTGAGGAGCCGGGATGGAGTTAGCTGACACGAACGGGATAGAGCCGAATAATAGCGGCTCCTCCTCCCATTGTCGCCCGAGACTGGCCGGAAGGACCGTCCTGGAGTCCATCTTCATCGTGTAGGAGACGGGAGTCGTGCTGAGAGCTGAGATCGTCCTTGGAGACATTGTTGGAGAGTGATTGCTTGAAAACCCCTGCATGAAAAAGCATTATTTTAGTTTAAATATAGGTATGTATATTGATTGAGCTCGCATGAACGTTTAACCCGAAATATGGGAGGAGAGATTGGTCCCACCGGGAGTGCCAGAATCTGTAGGGTGTTTTTCGTCACCCTATTGAGATGGGAATACGCGCGCGCTTGTCAGGCGTACTACAGATTCCCCCTGCCTAGGGTGGCCCGGGGTTTAATGATTGTGGGGATCCGAATTTCCGGCAGCCGCGGACTAAGCTGCCGTTAATTACCCTTCGCCTTTGGGGCGAGGGAACCTCCGATTAACGGGTTAAACTGGTCATGCGAACTCAATGTACAGTGTACGTGTGTGTTGTTTGGGAAGGGGGGTTTGGATATTTCGGGAGCCACGCAGAGTTTTTACGGGGGTCCCGCTACCCAGATAGCGGGCTGGGGGTCAAGGGGGCTAGCAGCCCCCTTGCGGGGTGCGGGGCAGTGCCCCGTTAGAAATTTTTTTCTAACAGGGACAGTGTCGTGGGGTATGTGTATGTGTACATATGTATGCATATGTATATGTACATGCATGTATATAAAAAGAGGGGGAAAAGGCATCCAAAGGATGCGAGGGGCCAGCGCCTTGGGCGCTGTGCGCCCAGGTGCTGTGCACTCAGGCGTTAGCGTGCCACGTGTCGACACGTGGGTGCTCTGCGCTGTAGCGCAGGGCACTGTAGCGCAAGCGCTCCACGTGGGCGCTTTGCGCTTTAGCCCCTGACGCTCGAGCGCAAGTGCGCCACGTGTCGGCACGGGGGCGACTTGCGCTTGAGTGCTGTGCGCTTGAGCGCAAGTGCGCCATATATCGGCACGGGGGAGACTTGCACCAGAGCGCTGTGCGCTTGAGCGCAAGTGTGCCACGTGTCGGCACTGGGGCGACTTGCGCTCGAGCGCTTGCGCTGGAGCGCAAGCGCGCCACGTGTCGGCATGTGGGCGCTTTGTGCTCGAGCGCAGGGCGCTGTTGTGCAAGCACGCCACGTGTCGGCACGTGGGCGCTCTGCGCTTGAGCGCCGGCGAGGAAAAGAGGCTTTTAGCCTAAAAAGATTCTCGGAAAAGAAATCAGAGTGGAGTTAGACTCCTAAGTGTGTTTTTGGGGTTAATGGAAGGGGTTCTTCTTCTTCCTCCTCAGTTAGCTGGATCTTGAAGATCTAAAGACAAATCCAAGTTCCCCTTTGTGGATTTGGTGATGAAAAACTATCTTGTTTTTTAAAAGGAAGAGTAAAACTCTTGATTTAATTCAAAAGAAAGAAGAAGGTTTGAGACCTTCAAAAAAGGGAAAGAAATACAAACCCTAGGTTTTTTGAGAGAATGAAAGTTGTTTTTTTTTATTCATCATCATTTTGCCTTATATAGGCTTACATATTTACATATAGCCCCTTGAGCTTTACAAAAATGGCATTTTAGCCATCTTATGGCTCATGTGCCATTTCATTTTTGCACATAAGCCATGGGCTTACAAAATATTAGCTTTATGCCCATTTTTTTTTTACATTCATGCATAAACAATTACATAAAAATTACTTATTACATGATTTTGTTGTTGGCATGGGGAGGCTGGCCGCGGGCTCAACTTGGGTATGGGCCCGCTTGACCTGGGCTTAGGCCCACCTAGATTGGGGGTTGACCTTGACCTTGACTCGGTCAACAGGGGGTGTAAATTTTTACCCCAACACTATATCCTGTATCCATCTCAACATATCAAATGATCACATCACATATATCGCAGTAGAAGAACAACATATGAAATATTGGATATACTAGGATTTCCGTGTTTTATATCAAGCCAGTATAAAACACGAATTCCATGGTCGCGATGAATAGCCAATCCCACACCCCTAGACCCCTACGAGAGCGGCAAGCAACCCTGTCAATTCTAGAGTTAGGAGACCCGATCTCGACTTCTCGAGATGATCTCCCACTGGACCCTAGAACCTGGTTACTTGTGCTCCCTGCCTTGGGTCTATCCTAATGCGGAAAAGTAAACAATATACAATGGTGACATCATTCTCAACCCGAAAGTGTCCCAATATATTACATACAATGAATTTTACATGAATGAAAATGAAAAACTCTCATCTCACATAAAACCCCCGGCTATTCAAAACACGATGATCCAATATAACATATCCAAGCAACACATAACATCACATGTCATCAACGTAAGTAAATATGCGTATCCCAATTGTCATTGACATATAGCACCGAAACTGGCGATACACCACATATTACACTTACAGTCGCAGAAAAGAAAATGAAAAACTACAACAGTTGGAATCCGCAACCTCCTTAGACATCGCATGCCTAACCAAATGAATTTCTTAGACATCGCATGCTTAACTATTATAAACCCCACATTTTAGTCTCGATCTTGAAAACACTTTTCAATATCTAGTCGGGCAATTCAACAAGATTCCCGACAACTTGATCGAATGCTCGTCGGAAACTTTAGTAGACGGCCACACCCCCGATACCATCGACGAAGTGCACTAAGACGGAACACCGCTGCCGCGAGCACCCGAACAGATGCTTTTGGCGACGGGGTTCTCCTACAGTTACTTGGTCGGGGCTATGGGGCGTGGCTATCTATTAAGTTTACCCGGCGAGTATCCGCGTACGCTACGTGATTGCGACGGACTTTTGATCTCATCAAAATCCCGTGGCAACCGATCACATGAGACTAAACTGCTAGATTTATAACATTCAAACTAGTTATCTCATAACTACTTGTGGATTCCAAATATTGTATCCCATCACATAATATCCGGACGAGGTTAAACTTTTCGATCAATTCATCAAAGTCCCACAATTTCCCGACAGCTCAACACTTGAGCACAGTTTTAGAAATACCCAGAAGATGCCACAGTACCTATGAACCAGCCATAGAAGGGTCAAACCAACGCCTCACATGTGAAACGCTAAACTACCACAAACCCTAGGGTTCAAGTGATGGTTTTGACGGCCATATAATCGAGTTAAGATTTACGTTCTTCTAGAGGGTCCACAGAATCACTTGCATGTTTTTCCGAGTATGTTAAACTTGGAAAAATGGGTTTTTAACATTCGATCAAACTTTTTAACATTGTCTAGACAATACGTGAAACACCCGAAACATTATTAAAACTACGAATACGAAACACTCCGATTTGCTTATAGTGTAAAATTACATCACATGCAAAATTAGCCAAAATAAACAACACCTGAAACATCAAAACCAAGTCACTGGAACACAGGCAAAATTTCAGAGGAGGGGGCTCGGTTTTGGCCGATATGGGACCTATGGTGGCCGGCCCATTTTTCACCAAATGTCCTGAAATTTTGCCAGTGTTCATGATATATCCCATACATCACTCTGTACTTGTTTAAAAAAATTTTGACAACTTTTTGAAATCGACAGCAAGCAAGTTTTGGCGATACAAGTTTCGGAGTTGTTTTGGTTTCGTAATCTTAACAAAATCCGTATAAATTTCTAGCATGGCTCTGATACCACTGAAGGGTTATCTATGACGGCAGCAAGGTTTTGGGAGGCATCGTCCATGCCAAAATAAAATTTTTGCCGTTTTAGCTAACCCTAAACTAGATCGTCTACTAGAAATATACGGAAAGATATATGCAAACACTTTGCAATAAGTAAAGAGAGCAAGGAATACAACCTTTGTAGACCGGTCCTTCACTTCAATAGCTCCGTGTAGTCATCCCCTCCGCTGCGATCGCAAACTTCGGACTCTAGACTGGCTCCGTTGAAGAAACGAACGTGCTTGCTTCGAAGACTTCGAGGCCGAAGATGATCTACTTCGGGGAGACACTAACTCAAGCTATTCCTTCACTAGGTTATGAACTTTGTGAAGAGAACACCCTACACTACATGGCAAGTAGTAGAGGATGATGAAATAGGAAGTGGGCTCACTTTAGAATTGATTTTCTCACACTTTTTCTCATTCCACCATTAGAGCTAGCAAGCTTTTCATGGAGCTTGATGAAGAAGAAGAAGAAAGAATAATTCATTATATGAATTAATCCCCAATAATGTAACCATGGGTGAGTTAAGCTATCATGCTTAACTCATGTAGAGAATTGACCAAGATATAAGGTTAAGGGTTAGGTTAACTAAATATCCTAAAAAATGACAAAAGAGTTGACTTTATCAATATTTCCACAAGCTTCATGAAAGCTTGAGAACTTTGACTAAGTCTCTCTCTTTTGTTATTCTTTAAACATAAATAAAACCCTAATTTAACCTAACCATGGTTTAAGTCTCATACACCCATCTTGTATGTATCATCAACCATGACACAATACATGTACACAAACATACATATCACATATGTACAATGTGCACACAAAGTGAGAAAATAAATCTTAAGTGGGCAAATACTAGTTAATGTAATGTAATATATCAAATATATAATTATACATTAAATTATTAAATCAACTCTTGATTTAATAATCCGGCTATAACCGACTAATATCATGTGTAACAACTTATCGAATCAACACTTGATCCGATAACTCGGCTATATCGCATACAACCAATCAATATCACAAATCGCGAGAATAGAATACAGTATCTCATATCGTATCAATCTCGGTCCCGCACATATCACATATGTGCTCCTACTCTGTTTCGCTTGAGCCAGGAAACCCCTATGTAGGACTCTAAAGACTCGTCAATACGCCGGCAGTAGGTGATGATCATATCAAACACCCACAAGCCGCAAGCGGTCTACTAAACGTAACGGCCACCCGGGTATTGAGCGATCAGAAGATCAACAAGCAAGCCCGCTCACACTCCTGTGAATCCAATCAGTAACACTATCGTACAGTCCGGTCTCTTCGTCTGATATGTCGCATATCTCGTCTAGGTGTGGTAAACGTCAGGCCCTAGTAACTCGATAAGTCGTGTCTATATAAGGCTTATAACGGGTCGAGAAACTACTGATAACACTTACCAGTATATCTCTGAAGCTGCCTTGGCCAAGGACTTCCTGTTATAGCCAATCGAACACGGTGCAACATCAACTCCCTATACCAGGAGAGACGAAACCCCTCCTATCGCTCATTGGCTCCATGTGACTTGGGACTGTACCCCAAAGCCACCGTTTTGCACGCCCTCTTAGACGTGGTATAATGGAAATCAAAACACAGTGGGAATCACACAAGACTCTATGACGATCTCGGGTCTACAGACTAACCTGTACCAGTGTCACCAGAGAACTGCCATCTGATGTGAGGTATAATACCATCTGGGAGTTCTCGGCAAGTCCGTCCAGTATACCCAGTCTCCACTGAGCACCCGTATACTGTCTCTGATGTCAAACACCAATTGATATGGGATCATCCACCGCCCATCTACATGGGTCAAGAAGCTATATGCTAGTCTACTCTGGTATATCGATGCCCTGTCTCGATACACCTACGACTAGGAACATTTGAAGGGTGTACTTAACGACTACTCTGTCCCCACTAGTGTGATCTGCATCATAGTCCTGGTAGTCAAGTACTCATCATAAGGGCTTTATCAATATGTAACATAGAGACAATCAGGGTACATGTTAAGATAAAGTGAAACCAGATAGCATACTATCATGTCGAGCAAGAAAGTCCTCCCTATATATGTCCAAGCATCCACTACAATATACACCGTATGTACAGTAATGGCCTTTAGGGCATACATATCACTAACATTGACTTCATCAGAATAACAGATGGACCTGGTAAGAAGATAGTAGGGAGTGATATCCTGGTATTTGGATGACGTGCTCCTTGATAGGAAGTGATGTTCCTATACTACGATCGGTTATACTGTGGTTGTCACAATGTGTTTTCTCCATATAGGATCTGGACAATATATCAAGGATTCTGGTGACTAGATCTATCGTTTTAGATCTAGATTTGTTGGGAAGTGTCCCAATTTGGATATTTTGACACTATTCTAAAGTGTTTTAGAATGGATGACTCCTGATGTGGTGGTGCACCCGCAGGTGAGAGAGTAACCCTCTTTAAAGAGATGTATTATAGACTGATGAGGAGAGGGATTTGCATGATTAACATATCATTTGCTTAAGCATTTGAATCAATCATGAGATGTCAAGTACCACACCAGATATTGCTTTTGCACTAGCTGCAATAAACATATATTAATCTAATCCTGGAGAAATATTGGGAAGTAGTTATGAATATAAGAGGACGTTCTTGGTATATGGTAACGGCAACCTTCTACAGGAGACGTTTATTATTTCAGACTTCCAAGATGACCTGGATGACAGAGTGGCTATCAGAGTTAATAGTTTTCCCTCTTTTGAGGTGTATTGTGTTGGATAGGTTTTCAAGCAGGATACTGAGGTGGTCATGATGCTGGGTGCTGATTATATCAGCAAATGGATACAGTCTAAGAATCTTGTTGGATTTGGTGTTCATGTTATGAATAAGGTCCCATTAGATATCCAAACAAATTCTAAGACATGTATCGCTCATTTCGGGAGATAGTCGTTCTCCGTGAAGTTGAGATACTAAGAGATAAAGATAGAAAAAATGGAGCGGATCCACTCACTGAGACTATTTCTCGAACGCGAATGTTTCGCAAATATGCTTTGAGAAACTGATTAGTAGAGAAGTTTGGTGATCGGTAGCACTCAGGCTGTGAGTATGCGACACTGCAATAATTAGCCTTGAGTGCAAGTGGGAGATTGTTAGTTATAGTGCCATCAAGGCAATTATTGTAATCGCAGGCAGGCGATTATGATGATTGAGGGAGGACCTATACGGATAAAACAATCTTACTTAAGACGATAGATGTTATCTGGTTTATCTCTATCATTATGTACATATATTATGTGGTATTACAGATCACTATTACATGCTGATAGAGCCCATAGGATTCTTGTTTGGTTACCAGAGTTATTGTGTTGATCATACTTGTCAGAACTGGATAGTCTATAAGCAAATCCTTAAATATCCCAAGTTATAGAAATATCGAGACTGGGCATTGATATTCCAGAGTAGACTAGTGTATACGTTTCTTGACCCCGAATAGGGGCGATGGCCGGTCTCATAGTCATTGGTGTCAGTTAGTCACCAAAAATAGTATATATGTGCTCATTGGGTTATGAGTTACACTGGACAGACTCGTCGGGAACATGCTTGATGGTATTATAGCTATTGTCAGATATCAGTTCTCAGATGACATGAGTACATGTTAGTCTGTCGACCTGAGATCGCCATTTATTTCATGTGAGTTCCCACTGTGCTTTAATTACTACCCTACCACGTCTCAAAGGAGTCGTGCAAACATATTTTAGTTGGGTACAGTTCCGACCCATATGGAGACAGTAAGCAGATTGTCGGGGATTCGTCTCTCTCAGTATTAGGAGTAGATGTCGTGCTGTGCACAGGTGGCCATCACCAGAAATCCTTAGCCAAGGTGGATGAGAATTACTGATTTAGATCAGTCGTTTCTCAGTGGGTGATGGGCTTCACACCAACACGAAATATCGTGTTATTAGAGGTCTGACTTTATCCATCCCTTTAGACCCGATATGCGATACTCTTAGACGAATAGACCGGACTGTATGGAGATTGTCACAGACAAGCTCAGTAGGGGTATGGATGAGTTTACTCATCGACCTTCCTTTTGTTCAATACCTGGATAGCCGTTACGTACAAATATCTGTTAAGTGTTATATATAACTATTAAATACTACAAGTGTTTGTTAAGTGGTACATATAGTTTTAGGTACTACAAATATTTATTAAGTGTTGCATATGGTTTTAAATGCATATTTGTTAAATGCTGCATATGGTTTTTAAGTAACATTTGACCAATATATATCAAACTAGGGAACTTTCAGAAAATATGAAAGATATAAAATCTTGATCCACGTGCATGCATTAAAGTATCAAAACTCCCAAAATAATCATAGGCCAAACCTACATATTTTAATCATGTATTGAAGTATACCATATTAGACAATTATGTCTTTGATTCTTACATTTAGGGCACGTCACAGATCGAACTTCAATTTTCCGACTGTAGATGCGACCGTATAAAGACAATACCTCCATTCTCCATTGCAATATCTCTCACTAGAAATAAAAAGCTTCTCTTTTCTTATCACATTCTTGCAACCCTTTCATCACAACGGTGTCATTAGAAAAAAGATAGATAATATGCTTTCTAAATCTCATTTATTCTATTAGGCATTTCATTAAACACACTGTGTTTCATGTTTCAACAATATGATCTAAAAAAACTTAATCATATCCTTATTCTTCTCAACTATGATGATTTAAGCCATAGAAAAAGATTTTGGCAGTTTCTTTTCAAATCTTAGAGTTTGATCATTTTGAAGATCCAGTACATTGCTTATAAAATTTGTATGATCAAAAATTCGATGTGAGATGGAATGTTGAAGGACTTTTTTGAGTTGGGATCAAACTACTAACTCAAGACGATTTGGGGAGACGGTCAAGAAAACGCGTAAAATTTGAGGAACTCGTAAACAGTAAGAATGACGACGGTAGCGAGAAAGGAGGAGATAAAGATTAAGATAGAAGTAGAAATGATAAGGGAGATGGAGACGAGGAGGAAAATAACGAGAGAGAAGAGGGTATTATGGGAATTAGAAAATATTTTTATACCAAATAAATAATAAAAGTACTATTAGGACTTGCATAAAAGAACTTTGGATATTAGGGAGGGTTTGGCAAATTTTAAAAGGCAAGAGAGCTGGTCCTGTTCTTTTTTAGTCATAGAAAGATTGATCTATTTTTTCTTTTAAAAAAATCTTGCTGCATATGGGTAGAGAAAATGTTTGACTAATTAGAAGCCTGTACTCTTATTTCTACGCAAGATTTAAGTACGAAAATGTCATTGGCTACTGTACCCTGAAGCTGACATGTCAGAAAACACAAACTAGAATCTAAGATCAATGACCCATGAAGGAATTAGGAGTAAGAGAAGTGATGATGCTCGATATCGGTGATCTCACAGGGCATGACACGTGGCAGATAACGTGTCCCGGAGCTTGCAAGAAAGGACCTACCGAGGCCGACCAGGCCACTCCTATGCCCGTCCTAGAAACAACCGTTGGCTCGTCTCCGAGCCCCCCTGCACAACTGGCCTCCTCGGCCCTCTCAGCTCGTCTCCGGGCTATAGCAGAACCAAGATACCTCAGCCTCCCGCTCGTCCCCGAGCCGTCCGCCGAGCTTATCTTCCTCGGTCCCATCGACCGACCAACGATACCAACCACAAGTGCATCCGCCTCACCTCCGCGAATCTCGCCATGAGCGAGATATCCGCCGGCCACATCCCGCGTTCCACGCCATCATGATCCCCCATTAACGAGCCTGTCTCACCATTAATAGGGGATCCCACCCATCGCACGGGCGTGACGTCGGGAGCGTAACGGCCGGCGTGATTCTCGCGCCTACCTGCCTGCTGCCACCACTATATAAACCCCTCCTTCAGACGGTTCAAGTGAGTTTTTTCTCTCCCACTAGGCCGTTACTCTGCTCGAATATCCGGTCTAACTTGATCGTCGGAAGGTCCTCGGTGCTACAACCACCCCGGGACTTCCTTACAGGTAGCTTGGCCTCAACAACCTCAAACCCATTGAGATCCACATGCTTCGGGAGGAAACCTCCAACCCAATCTCAGCCCTCACCAAGAGGCAGCCGAGCCCGCCCTTGTTCGGTTATCCCTGGCTGGTAGTTCCCTACCTCACAACTCCAGGGATCAAATCCCTCACCAAGAGGCACCGGGAAGCAACCCTGCTCGACCATCCTTAGCAGGCCTCTTACGGCCCCTCCCGCGCTAAGAATCGAAGCTCTCACAAAGAGGCAACCGGGCCCGCCCTTGCTCGGTTACCCCTGGCTGGTAGTTCCCTACCCCACAACGCCAGAGATCGAATCCCTCACCAAGAGGCACCGGGCAGCAACCCTGCTTGGCCATCCTTAGCAGGCCTCTTACGGCCCCTCCCGCGCTAAGGATTGAAGCCCTCACCAAAAAGCAACCGGGCCCGCCCTTGCTCGGTTATCCCTGGCTGGTAGTTCCCTACCCCATAACGCCAGGGATCGAAGCCCTCACCAAGAGGCACCGGACAGCAACCCTGCTCGGCCATCCTTAGCAGGCCTTCTACGGCCCCTCTCGAGCTAAGGATCGAAGCCCTTACTAAGAGGAAACCGGGCCCGCCCTTGCTCGGTTAACCCTGGCTGGTAGTTCCCTACCCTCCAACGCCAGGGATCAAAGCCCTCGCCAAGAGGCACCAGGCAGCAACCCTGCTCGGCCCGTCCTTAAGGATCAAAGCCCTCGCCAAGAAGCACCGGGCAGTAACACTGCTCGGCCCGTCCTTAGTAGGCCTCTTACGGCCCCTCCCGCGCTAAGGATCAAAGCCCTCACCAAGAGGCAACCGGGCCCGCCCTCGCTCGGTTATCACTGGCCGGTAGTTCCCTACCCCACAACGCCAAGGATCGAAGCCCTCGCCAAGAGGCACCGGGCAGACCCTGCTTGGTCCTTCCTTAGCATGCCTCTCTGTACCTCCCACTCTAAGGAACAAAGCCCTCACCAAGAGGCATCCGGTCTATCTATGTCTGAGCAATCTCCACGTCGACTTCGGGGCCAAGGAGATACCGTCTTCCCACCGGTCTTTGCAAACTTGGCAAATGATCAGATTCAAGTCGACGTATGATCGCTAGACGAAAGAAGGGCCTAACATGAAGGCAGTACTGTGCAAATACAAGTGTTTACCGACAACGGAAAATACGCGCGCAAATACTACCGCAAGAGGAATTTATTCACAAAGTCAAAAGTCTTTACAAAGGTATTGTGGGCTCCCCACCCTTACCAAATTACCCGGAGGCTTACAAAAAGAGAATGAGAAAAAGGAAAAAGCCAAAAAGTTCAAGCAGCAACCCTGCCTAGACCTCCTCTTCCTCGGTACCGTCCCCAGGAGCCGGGGCTTCCGCTCCAGCAGCAACCCCTTCCTCATCACCATCTTCCGGAGGCAGGACCATCGAAAGCGGGACCCGAGCGCGGAGCTCACCATCGGCAAACTCCGGAAACTGCGTCTTGATGGCATCGAGAGCTGAGAGCTATACAATGGCAGAGGCTTCACCGAGGTCGACGAAAAACCGGTCCGACCCCTTATAATCGGCAACCGCCTTTCGAGCTCGAACCTCGGCAACCTTTGCCGCCTGAAACGCAGCCTCCGCATCCCGTCTGCTGGCATCCCTCACCCTCTTCACTACTACATAAAGATCGGCCAGCTCCGCCAACCTAGCCTCAATGGCTCGATGGGACTCACTTAGACGGTGATACGACTCCCGACACTTTGAGGCGGTGAGCTCCACGGTGGCCGATTGGGCTTCAAGGACGGCCATCCTCTCCCTCTCCAGACGTAGCTCGAGCCGCAGATCATCAGCCACCGAGGAGGATTCCCCCGCCACCCTCATAGCTGGGGCAATCTTCTCGGCCTCCATGCGAGCAACGAGGGCACAGTGCTGAAGAATCTGATGAAAAACAGCAGAAAGACTTAGAGACGCTCGAACTAAGCAACGGGCGCTCAAAGTAGCACATAAGGGAATACGTACTTGCATCGCCTCCTAGGCTATAACCTCCACTTGGGCCCTCAAGGTCCCCCGCGGAATTTTGCCTCCGGCCGATTCTTCCATGTCAGCAAGCAGGTTGGCAGCAACGGAAAGCCCGGATGGGACCACGAAACAGGCGTCCCCCTCCTGCACAGGAATCCCCTCGGGAATCTCAGTTGGCGGCGCGCGGGATACCGTCTTCGTCCTCTTAAGAGGAACCATGTCTTCGTCCTCCTCCGCTTCCCCCGTCCAGCAAGGGCCTCGGGTCGAAGCAGATAGCCTCGCCGCCGGCGACTCCTCTGGCGTGGAGATCGAGTCAATCCGGGGCACGGCCATGACCCCGGCTCTCTTCTGGGATAGGGCACCGAGGGCAACAGGAATCCGGGATCGGTCCATTTGTTCTGCCAAAGAGGGAAACAGGCTCGACTCAGGAGAAGAAGGAACAGAAGAAGAAGAGGAAGAATCTACGGGGGGCTCCCTAGACTTTACTCAAACTATTTCTACGGACTCTTCACAAAAAACACCTAACCTGATGAACTGGATGAGTCCCCGGAAGAGAAAACGTAGAGCTCCGACCTAAAGAGGAGAGCGCCGAGCTTACAAGGCCAAGGACGAGGAAAATTACGATGAAGTGTGGGCCATGATTGGGGCCCCTGTTCCCCGCCGAAAATCGGGGACGCGATCGCGCAGGTCCGTCTTGCCTGAATTTTGGAGCAGATACTAATTGGTGCTATCCGTCCACCTCTCCGAAGATACCAAGTTGATTTATGACACTATATATCGAAGGTTTAAACGGATGCGGCCGATATAGCAAACTTCGTCAGATTCCCTCTCGTTGAGAGATTTTTGATTGTGGGGACGCTCTTCCCTGCAGGCGCAAGCCCCTGCAGTTAATTACGCTACCGCATCGCGGTAACCACTTTCTCCTTCTCCAGATGGTCACTTCGTGTCGTGGGTATTTATTTTGTTTTTGCTTGCCCGTGGATTGTATACAGAGACTAATTTATGTTGTCGCCCGTAGGGCGTGGATTAGTCCAAATCCGTTTTTTCTTAGATTTGGGTTTGGGGGTTGGGTTTAAGGATACGTTAGTCTCATTTGAGACTAAGATCAACTTAAACGTTTTTTAAGGATACGTTAGTCTAATTTTAGACTAAGATCAACTTAACGGGATCATTTAGATCCAACAAGAGAGCATTTGGGCTTTATTTTTTAGTTTAGGGACATTGCGGTCGATTACCAGTTTAAGGACATGGTGGTCCAATGTTAGTTTAAGGACATTTCGGTCCAAGGTTAAGGACATCATAGTCCGTGGGTTTAAAGGGACCCCACAGTCCAGTTTAAAGACATCATAGTCTGTGAAATGTGTGGTTGTCAGGACCCGTCACCTCTCTGAAGACGTTGAAGGATTACAACGACAAATATCAAAGGAGTGAAGAGATGTACCCTTGAACCAAAGTTGATTGGGAGATCTATAGTCCAATTTAGAACTAAAATCAATTAATTAGATTATGAGCGCATTGGCTTAGTTAAATCTGAATTGAGGACTTATGGCCAATTTGGGCTAAGTCCAATTAAGTTTGAAATGTTGGACTATTGAACACTTGCCTGGGTTCAGCCCATCATTATTTAGCAATGCTAAACAAGAGTTTGAAGGCTCTGATAACATTTTGTCTTTGAGCATTAAACATTATAGTTCTGGATTTTAAGGCTTATTTGAAGGGGATATTTGCCTCTGGAAAACTTAGCCAATTTGGGCTAAGCTGGTTTTAGAATAGTGTTAAACACTAAAGGATATCTGGCGGTCACGTGTCCTCACGTGATGTATTTAAAACAGTGTTAAACACTGGAGACAAAATATTCAAAATAGTGTTAAACACTAGAAAAGAAGGGGGTCACGTGGGGTCACGTGAGGCGCCTGAGATAGGGCCAGACCTCCTTTATTTTATTCTCAAATCTGCAAATAAGTGTTAAACACTTCTGATCTTCTGGCCATCATGTGTTGACATGTGATGGATATCCATGTATTTATTAGGGGTCACGTGAGTACATGTGAGAGCGTCCAAAATCAGTACTGCCTTTGCCTTTATTCTCTTTGTTTTGAAGGTCATGTGGGAGCACGTGAGGCATTGCCTCTGGGCTAATTCCTTCTTATTTTGGGGAGTCTGTTTAAGGGTCACGTAGGAACACGTGACCTATTCTTGTTCTTCCTCTTTTCTGCTCATTGAGAATGGGGGTCACGTGTTACCACGTGACCAAGTTCTTTACGTGCATGGAGAGCTTTAAGTCCCTTGTTTTAAGAATTAAATTCTCTGTAGGGTTAAACCCTAATTCTGTTTTAGAGAAATTAAATTCCTATGTATGCGGAAGAATTAAATTCTCATATAGGGTTAAACCCTAGTTCTGTTTTGGAGTAATTAAATTCCTATGAATTTGGGAGAATTAAATTCTCATATAGGGTTAAACCCTAGTTTTATTTGGGAGAAATTAAATTCCTGTGAATTTGGGAGAATTAAATTCTCATATAGGGTTAAACCCTAGTTTTATTTGGAGGAATTAAATTCCTATGAATTTGGGGGAATTAAATTCCTTAAACTCATATTCTCCCTCTAGGTCTTGGATCTGCATGGCAGAATCTCCCCGATGAGAATTAAATTCTCAACTTGTAGGGAGATCTGCTTCTGCAGATCTTCAACCAAAGGAAGAACTAAGTTCTTATTCAGAAGAGTTAAACTCTTAAACTCGAGAATTAAATTCTCTTTTATTTTATGGAGCTTAGATCTCTTTCCCCTTTCTCACCTAGGATTTCTTTTCTCTGAAAAGAACTTCTTTTCTCTCTTGAGAATTAAATTCTCCTCTCTTTTCTCTCTGTTGTTGTTTTTCTCCAGAAAATCAAAATTCCAAAGATCCCTTTTCTTCTGTTCTTGGCTCCTATTTATAGGAGAAAGAAAAGAATCAATTTGTTTAGTGAATCTTTCATTGAAAGATTTTGGTTGTTTTTGTAACCAACATAATCTTTTAGATCACTCAGTGAATTTTATTCACCGTTGGATTTTTAATCCAAAAGATATTCTGTCTGCTATTCTTGGTGAATTTTAGGGAAATCTTTCCTCGTATAAAATCTTTCCATAAATTGGTGATTTTTAATCACCATTGGATTTTTAATCCAATGGTGCTCTAATTTACAGAGCACCATCTTTTTTGTTTGGAAAGATTTAAAGAAATATTTTCCCAGTTAAGGTCTTTTATTTCCCTTAATTAGAATTTAATTCTATTATTTCAGAAGGATTTTAAAAGTCTATCACGTGTTGGCACGTGATCCCTTTATTTGATTATTAAATAGAATTTAATTCTATCAATTAAAGAGTTTAGGAACCTGACACGTGTTGGCACGTGACCCTCTTGATTAAACATTTTATACAGAATTTAATTCTGCCTTTTAACAGAGCTAAGGAATCATCACGTGTCAGCACGTGACCCTTGGTCACGTGTCAGCACGTGATGCCCCATTGGGGTTTTTCCTTAGTGTCTTATTATATTTTTGTTTGACTAGAATTTAATCCTGTAAAGCAGAGATTGCAGGAACCTATCACGTGTCAACACGTGACCCTTGGTCACGTGTGAGCACGTGAAACCCCATTGGGGTATTTCCTGGCTGTTTTGTTATATTTTTGTTTAGTTAGAATTTAATTCTATAAGCCAGATATCACAGGAACCTATCACGTGTCAGCACGTAACCCTTGGTCACGTGTGAGCACGTTATACCCCATTGGGGAATTTCCTGATATTTTATCAGGAAACAAATGCCCCCACAGCGTTGTTCTCACGTGTTTGCACGTGAGTGCAACGCTGTCACCTTTGTAACCGTTGGATCTGTCTAGAGAATAGGGGAGATGAACCGTTCCCCATCACATCCTATAAATGCAAGAGTCCTTTCAGAAACGCCTCCACTTTTTCCATCTTCTTCCTTGCTTTTTTTTGCCTTGAGAATTTAATTCTCTCTCTCAGAGCTTAGTTCTCTGTTTCAAAATATTTCCAGAGTTTAACTCTGTCAACAAAGATTTCCTTTTTTCAGGTGAGAATCTTGGATGGCTGAGGAACTCCTTGTAGAAATTTGGATTTTAAATCCACACCAAGGGTTTTTTCCTTTAACAAGAACTCATTTTTTAAAGTTCTTTTAAAAAGAAAACTGCTAAATCTTTAAATAATAAACCTCTCAGGGCTTCTCTGATCTTCAGGAATCGATGGTGATGCTTGTCTTCTCTCTAAAATTTAATTCCATTCCAAAGAGCTTTGGCTCTGAAAAATATTTTCTGGGAATTTAATTTCTCTATTCAAAAGGAATTTAATTTCTCTAAAGAACTCCGTTCTTCCCAGACAACTTCTTGGGGTTTTCTTGCCTTGAGTTGTTCTTTGCAAAAAAAAGAATTGCAGCAGAGTTTTTTGGGAATTTAATTCCCATGTTTTGCTTAATTTTCGTATAGTCCAAGATAGGTTTCTCTTTTGGGGGAATGTGTAGAGTCATTTGAATTCATTGAGAATCTTCCCTTTATTCTCATGATGATTGCTTGGCCTCATTATTAGTGAGCCGCCATCTTGATTTTGTGGGACCCATGTGTTTTGTAACCAATGGTCCCATAAAATAAGTCCTCTGTCGCTCTCTTCCGCTGTCTTTTTATATATATACATTTATAAACATATATATATATACACGTGTTGGCTTCGCTTAACAGTTTCCCCTTCTTTTATTTCAGGCACAATGACTTCTGTTCCATACTTCTCTTTCACCCACTCGGAGGCCGCCTTTCCTCAGTCACCGTCTGACGAAGAGGTGATGGCGATGATCAGGGTTCATGACCCGAATTGCACCAATCTACTTTTATGGGGGACCTGGTACGGTCATATCATCCATGGACCGCCTTTGCTGTGAAGATGCTGAATTGGACCCCTATGGGACGGCCTGAGCCATCAACAACTTGTATTCCGAACCATCATGTGCCGGCTATAGACATTTTAGGGTGCCGCATTTGCCAAGGCGAAGCCCAACCATGGGGACAAATTTATAAGATAGGGTTTACCCCTCGACATCCCATGGGCTACCTTCTCTGGGCCCGTTATATCTTATCCGCCCATCGTGCGCGACTACAGAGGGTCGGACTTTATCAGGCGGTATATGAGTCTCTTTTCCACTATCAATCTCCCCATGTCTGGTGGGTTAAGGCCTTCTTAAACCAATGGAATCTTCCCACCAACACCTTTTTTCTAGGGGACCGCGAAGTTTCAATTTCTCTGGAGGAGTTTCGCGAAATCTCAGGGTTGCCGGTTAAGGGGATACTCTATGAAGAACTACTGCCTCCCGATGAGTATGTCTTCGAAACCGAGCCTGCCATACTTGGCGGCCTGTCAACCAAGAATGCCGTCCACCACAAGTGCTCAAGTTTGATCGAGACCCTGAGTATTTTTGAGAAGCTATTCACAGAGTCAGAGGAGCAAGGCATCACTTTTAAAAGCTTTATCGCCTGCTTCCTATACGAAGATGTCCTATCAAAGACGGCTCCGAAGTTCACGAATTTCAACGACCCATTTGGGTTCGGTTTAAATAAGCGGCCGACTAAAGAAGAGGACTTGCCGCAGTTCTACATTCCCATCATGTCAGCGGTATCTTTAGAGTCGATCGCAGATCCTGGTATGGATGAGGAGACTTTCTTTGTGGGCTTCATCAGTGTTTGGCTCAGTTGGTTCGCCATTCCCATGCACCGTCGTTTCATGAGAGCCTCAATTATTTACCCTGCTCATCACATTGTCGAGGGGACGCGACTAGCTGTGGGCATTGCGGGGTTAGCGCATCTGTATCACGGGTTAAGCGCCGCGGCCAATACCTCAACTCCAGGCGTAGATGTGGTAAATTTCTCTCTTCATTACTTTACGTCCTGAATTGAGATGCACGTGCTGGGGGCATTTGCTGCGCACCAAAGACCCAGCTTTTATGACGCTTACACTTTTCCGCGACTCATGCGGCTGGTGGACGCTTCTGCTCCTGACCCGACTCAGTCTGGGGCTATTCGCATGCTGATTAATCCCTATGCCAATACAGGCGGGATGGTATTCAACGATCGAGTCCTCTCTGCTCCCTCAGGACCGATTCAACAGCTCTGCGACTCGTCGAAAGAAGGGGTACCTTCTCTGAAGCCCAGGGAAGCCATGCACTATATTCGATCAGACCAGGTTATCTGGTATTTCGTCAGAACGGTGCGGCCATTTTTATGCAGCACAACCCACACCGCTTTGCTCGGCAACTCGGATATGACCAGGGCGCCCCCTTTGAGGCATTCATAGTGGAGCCTAGCCCGTCGTCTGAAGTTGTTCGTGACACCGCTCATCACTTCATGCGGCTGAACACTGGTTCCCGCTTCGTGATTCCTGAAGCTGATCATATTCCTTGATGTGTGGGGTCATTCACGGGCTGGTACCTCCACCGAGTCAGTCCAATTATTGCCGAGGAGAGGAGGGTGCTCCTCGGATATAGGGCTCCCACTCCGATCCAAGCCACGGGAGTTCCGCCGCAACCGCGTGCAGCGGTTCGCCCTCCCTTGAGAGATACCAGCGTCGTGCTTATTCCGGAGGCGGCGGAAGTGGATTTAACTCCCACAGCTGGTATGCCACTTCGTACTAGAGCTCAATCAAGGGCCAATAGGGCACCAGTAGCAGTGTCATCAGCTGCGGTGTCAGCAATGGCCGTGTCATCATCGGTAGCACCGCCGAGCGAGGACATTGAAGGCGAAGTGTACCAAAGCAACAAGGGGAAGGAAGCGATCGTCTTCAGCGGTTAGTTCTGGGCCCAAGAGGTGGAGGAAGACGGTCACCAATCTGCTCCACTCTTTAGTGGAATCCGAGCCTATTCTTCAAGATGAACCACTAGCCATGCAAGAATCGGATGGTGGTATACTTTTCCCGGGTTCATCTGCCGAGGAAGCCGCACAATTGGCTGAGGCTATAAAACACTCACAAGATAAATCCGAGAACGTAAGGATCCCAAAGAGGTCTTATCCTGCCATCATTTTTTACGAAGACCCTCCATCGATACGGCGGCTATTTATAGGCCCTTTGGAAGAATGGGGTGAGAGGGCCCTTAAGCAGGCTGTTTCAGCCGACGCCGAAGATGCACTTTCATTGTGGACCGGTGGCCACGAGTCTACTCTCGAACCTCGGCGAGCATACCTCCTCGGGAAGGAGCGTCGGCTTGAACAAGCCATACTAGAGGCTCCTTTGCGCATCGGTATGTTCATATATCTCTTTGCAATATTTTGTATTGCTCATATACATATACATACATACATATATATATATATATATCTCCTTATCCTCATACAAACTTTGCAGGGACTTCGGCGATGGCGGAGGATCTTAGTTCGAGTCATGCTTTGACTATAGACTCCGCCAATATCCCCAATGAAACACTAATTAGTGTGGAGGGGGTCGATGCAACCGTTGCTCCTGCGATGGAGCTTCCCTCGGTGATTCCCGCTCCCCAAGTGCTTGCTCCCCCGGGAGAGGCATCTTTGTTGGTCGCCGATTCAATGGATCTTTCTGGGGGCGGCCCGAAGATTAGGGGACAGATAGTCGAGGCTACCGTCCTTCCGCTGGAGCTTGCAGTGGCGGCCACTGCTCCTTGCTCAGAAGTCGTTACACTGGTCCACGTCCCCGATGATGTGCCTGGGGCACGGAGGAGGCCGCCGAAGCTGCTATCCCTCCAGCCCAGGATGGGAGAAGCATCGAAAGTAGCCTTCTATATTTTACATTAATAATCTCTCCATTATCTGAACCCTTCTGTCTTTTCAGAATTGCGCGGATTGGCGGCGTCTATTGCCGATCTGTCTCCCAGGAAGTATTTTCAGCGCCTGTTGGAGATGGCCGCTTCGCAGGCGATATCTCCTCAACGCATCGTCCTCTCTTCCGGGCAAGGTTAGTGTCGTTTTCCCTCTCCTCACGGTGTTATTATTATTTCATATAATGTCATTGATGTCTTCTACAGTTCTGGAAGCTGATGACGAGGTTGAGATTCTTGACGGGCCTGGGGAGTCTTCAGACCCCTCTTGCATGACTGTGGGTAAGTAAAGTCTCAACGTTGTTCCATTTGCTCTTTGCTTACAAGTTTCGCTGACTGTTTATAAATCTGAACAGCTTTGCCAGTTCTTACCATGCTGGAATCTTGCATCGTCATGCCACCCGGCACCTATGCTCTACGTGCCTCGGAACGGATGGCAAAGCCAAGCCTCCACTCCCTGTCAGCCCTAATTGAAGACCTTCGCGCTGGCAGTCTGATCACGGACGAAGCGTTTGCTGCTGAAGCCAACGACTCTCTTCCCTTTCTTGCCACCTACCATAGTGAAATATTGGTGCAAGTCTGTGTTGAGTTTTGTCGGCAGGTGGAAGCTTGCTTGCATATTCTTGAATGTACACGATTTCCTTCGGAGGTTGTGTCCGTGAAGGCGAGCTTACAGGGGCTGATTGAGTGGTGCGCTGCGAACATGATATCATGCGAGAAGAGGCTCAGCCGCAAGTTTTCGGAGAGGGAGCTGGCTTCTAAAACGCCGAAGGAACTTCAAGTCAATCTTACGGCCAAGACCACTAGGGCATATGAACTTTAGCGGGTGCTTCAAAAGGCTATCAAGGAGGTGGTAGCCATTGATAAAGCCGCCGTTTTTACTCGTGAAATGGTCGAAGCCCATAAGGTTACTGAAAAAGAGCTTGAAGGACAGCTTGCCTCATACCAGGCCCAACAGGCTTAAGCGGAGGCCCGTCTTTTGACGATACTAAATTATGAAGCCGAGGCCCAGCGGAAAAGGGGTGAACTGGTAAATCTACTGAATCGTCCGCCGGCTTGAAGAATTGTATATATTTTTTTATTCTTCTTTTGTACATACTCCTGAATGAGAGTATATTTTCTTTTATTCTTTCATAAATTGTACTTTGTATTCATATTGATTCATGAATAAAAGACATATTTTGCTTCATGATGGTGTGTCCCTTTTAGTAAATGCATTTTGTGGATAATCTATTTTGATTTCTCTGTAGGACAGCGATGGCTTAGGATCCAGGGTTAAGATCTGCCTCCTAAGACTTTTCAACTTTATAAGCCGTGAGCGTCTCATAAAGAATTTTCTTCCTACAGGTCGAGAGGATCTCGTAGGTGTAATTTCTCCTTAGGAATCGTGAGGATTCCTAAGTGCGTTTTCTTCTGAGAGTCGTAAGGATCTCCCAAAAGAGTTTTCTCCCTTACGAGTCGAGAGGACCCGTAAGTGATGGATGAGGTTGACATTATCCGCATTTCACGGGGTCAGAGGTTGCTCTGGCCATTTCCCATGGGGTCAAGATTGACTTTAGCCGTGTTCTATGGGACCAGGATTTGCTCTGGATGCTTCCCACGGGGTCAGGATTGACATAGGCCGTGTTCTGCGAGGACCAGGCTCCACTCTGGATACTTCCCATGGGGTCAGGATTGCCATAGCCGTATTCTGCGAGGACCAGGATCCGCTCTGGATGTTTCCCATGGGGTCAGGATTGACATAGGCCGTGTCCACGTAACTAGGATTTTTTCTCTGGATGCTTCCCACGGGGTCTGATTGACATAGCCGTGTTTGTTAGTGTTTATGCCCTAGAGGCTATTACTGTATCATACTAGATTGTATATTACTTAATGGAAGCTTGGGATATTCACAGTTGTATTGATAGGTCTTGCTAAAAATGGTAGTATGCTACTTGATTTGTGTCTACTTTAATATGTGCATGTGTTTCTTTTAACATATCGCTTATACATATTAGTAGAGCCCTTAGGATCTTTGCTTGATTACCAGCGTTGTGATGGCAGTCACACTAGTGGAGGCTGGGTAGTCTATAAGCAACATCCTATACAGGTCCCTGGTCGTAGGATTATCGAGACGGGGCATCGATACTCCGGAGTAGACTAGTGTATATGCTTCTCATCGCAGCTGGGGAGATGGTCTGTCCCACAGCCATCAGTACGTCGTACTGGAGATAGTATGCAGGTGCTCGTTAGGTTACGAGTACACCGGACAGGACTCGCTGGGAACTGCAGGTTGGTACTATACCCATCGTCAGATAGCAGTTCCCAGGTGACATGAGTACAGCTTAGTCCATCGACTTGACACTGCTACTTCGCCTCGGGTGTGTTCCCACTGTACTTAGATTACTACCCTACCACGGCTCAAAGGAGTCGTGCAAACATGTAGTAGTTGGGTGCAGTCCCGAAGCACTTGGAGGCAGTGGCGGTTAGACAGGATTCGTCTCTCCCGGTATTGGAGGTTGATATCGCGCTGTGTATGGAAAGCCATTACGCAAAGTCGCTGGCCAGGGCAAGCGAGATTTACTGGTAGGTTCCAGTAGTTTCTCAAGGTGTAATGGGCTACACTCCAACACGACTTATACCGCTATTAGGGGTCTGACGTTTACCGTCCTCCTAGGCCCGATATGCGATAGTCCTAGACGAACAGACCGGACTGTACGGAGATTGTCACATACAGGCTCAGTAGGAGTTCGGATGGGTTTCCTCATCGTCCTTCTCATCGACATCTACCTGGGGACCGTTACGTACAGCTAGTACCGCTTGCGGCCTGTGGTTAAACCCATTGCCAGCGTAGTGTCGAGTCTTTAGAGTCCCACACAGAGATTTTCCCTGCACCGGGCAAAAGGTGTAGAGGCTGTATGGTTTTACGGCAGGACCGCGATCACTTACGTACACTTGTGCACGTACTATGATCGGGCAGATAATACTAGCGGGTTTTGCTTTAAGCTAGATTCTAGTATTATACAGATAGGTTTATTCAGTCAAAAATTATCCTTGTTTTTCGAAAATACGAATGGGAGAGGCAGTCTCGTAATTTCTCGGGAAGCTTCTAGAAGGAGGTGACTCATTTGTGTTTATTTCTTTTGTGATTTAAACTAAATGAGGTGGAGGATGAGGTGCATGTATGCATTAAATGATCCATAACTCATTGGGTGATTCACTAGATGATTCACCTTGTGAATTAAATGAAGCATGATGAATATTAGATCTTTATTCTTTTTGATAATATTATCATGCTTCATGATATTCACAAAGTGAGAAGGATTCATTTCATTATCACAAAACACTTCTCTCTCCTCAAGTCTTCATCTTCTTCTTCAAACTCTAAAAGCTCTCATGAGTTGAGAATTCTAGGGTTTAAGTGACTAAGTAAGCCATCTAAATACTCTACACCCTCTAGAACTTCTAGATTAGCAAACTAGAAGCCGTAGTTATCTCAGATTCGAGATAGGAGCTCGGACTATAGACTCTCGGGTGGATCGTCTTTGACTCAAAGAGGCCGTTGAGGTACCCATGATCCATAGATCCGATGAGGTGTGGAAGACGGCGATGAAGACCCGAAGGACTTATAACGTGAGGTATAACTTCGAGACCGAGTAGTTAAACCTCAAGTAGTTTGCTAGCTAGGGTTTGTGTTTGATCCTTGGTTTGAGTCGATGTTGCGGAGCTCGTAAAAATCATTTTTTGCTAATTCCGCCTCCCTGCGGACATGTGGGGTGCATGACATCGACTTACAGTGGTATCAGAGCCTTTCACAAACCTTAGATAGCTTGTAACGATATTAGAATTCCACCGTTTTTGTTGCCGGAAAACTGTCGACAAAAACAGTTTTGAAAAGTGAGGTTTTGAGTTATTTGCACACCCCGCGGGCTCACGGTTTGAACCAAGAAGCCGCGATGTGATGTGTGCGTACCCCGGGGACACCCCAGAGGGGACCAAGGGCCGGGAACACCCCCCAAGACCACCAATTGGTGGCCTTGGGGGCTGCTGACCTGAGAGACCAGCAACTGGTCTCTCTGGTCTGTCCTCCTTTGGAGGCCACCTCATGGTGGTCCCCAAGGGTGGGAACCCCCCCGAGGCCCCCCCACTCGACGTATTATCATGTATCTTCGCCTCCACGAAGATTCGGGCAGGTTTCGAGTTCGTTTCGACTCCCGGATTGGCTCAAAACTTTCAGCTTTTAAAATTTAGCTCACTGGATTTTCGGGTTTTGGAAAATTGGATGTGTTTGCTAATTGCGTGCGGGATTCTAATGTCGTTGTTACTTTACAAGTTTGGTGATGTTTGATGTGTTCATAAACCTCCGCTAATTGCTAGTATGTCGGTTAGTTGGGGGTTGCACATTTCTGTAATGGATATATTGATTTGTGTATATGAACTTCATTGGATTGTCGTGAATGAATAGCCGGGAATGTGCGATGAAAGTTTTTTTTATCCTTCGTTCGATGTAAATTGTAATATGTTGTAATATTCTTTTGCGGGGCACATCTGGGTTGAGCTTGTAGCCACCGTTGTATTATTTCATTTACTGTTTTATGCTCCTAGGATAGACCCAAGACGGGGTGCACAAACTACCGGGTACTTTGAAGTGTTTAATGGCCTACTCACGTCGTTGACGGAGACTGTTTCACTTCTGGTACTAGGCGGGTAGTTTGCCGCACCCGTAGGGGTCTAGGGTGGGGTTTGGCTATTCATCACGACCGTGTAATCCGTCTTTTGTTGCAGGCTCAAACGAAACGCGGATTCCTATTATATCCAATATGTTCATCTGTGATCTGGAATGCCTATTATTGCGTCTGACGAATGTACAATATCTATATATGATATCTAGTAGTCGTTGCTTATGTTTTTCATCCGCGCTAGCCCAGCCCCCGCTTTGTCGTTAGTTAAGTAACCTAACGGGTGAATGACGGGACCCAGTGGCGAATGCGAATGGCATAAGCGGACGTTGTATTTTCGTTGTTTTCTGCAATGATAGGATAAATGATGGAACGCATTATATTAATGCAAGAAAACAAACCAAAGCTGAATCATTGGAACAAATTTAAAAGAAACCACTCGGTTATTTTAAAAGAGCAGAATTTTTAATTGCGGAGCTTTAACCACTCCTTTTAAAAAGATATCAGGTTCCTTCGATTATATCAAGTTCACTACGTTCACGATTTCGCCAAAACCAGTCGTAGCCCTCCGTCATTTCATATGGATGGTCAGTAGTATTCAAGCTATATTTATTGGCCTTCGTCAAGGCATAGTGTTTGGTAGCTGCTGGGGTATTCATATGTACATAGATAGATGCGTTGGTTTGGGACAGTCGTATTACTTTGTTGGCCTTCGTCAAGGATATGTACGGGTGGGTTCAAATTAACAAGGATAATGATAGGAATAACTTGACATGTGACTTATGATTTGTTGGCCTTCATCAAGGTCATAAGAGCATGGGGCAAAAATACACATCGGGAGTTTCTAAAGAAACTAAAACTTGCTAGCATTGCATACCATTTGGAGTTTGATTATGTTGGTAGGATTCCTTCAGCATTATCACACGATGATATTTGGATCCTGATCCTACTGTGAGTATATGGTACTCATCAGGAGATTCGTCACTTAACGATCAATGCTATAAACCAAGTAGGTGTCTAGAACGGTGTCAGCGGGGCTATGCCTCCAGTGAAAAGAGATTATTTAATTAAGGAACTTCGCGAAAGCGTTGTAAAACTCCCTCAAAGTACCGACACTAGCCTGGCTGAACGGTTAAGCAAGTATTGTACGGTGAGATCAGTCCTGACTAATTCTTCTTTTATGGTTTGAGGAAGGATTCGAGAAACAGTGGGAGCCATCCTATTTAGATAAACTAAAAACCAATCTAAACTTGTAAGAGCATCATGCTAAAGTGTTTTCTTCTCTCTCTCAACTGCAGCGACCATGTGACCATGACTAGGTTATATCTAGATAACAAGTTGACTGAATCTGACTTTTATGACTGGCAAAGGTTTGTCCAGATGTCCATTTCCTATGACAAGATGGACCACCCTATTATTACTCAAGCCCCCGCCGTCCCAGGTCCAGTTTCCACAGTCACGGATATGGATATCCGTCAGACTAGGGAAAAGGACAGTGCGAAAGCCAAGTGCCTCGTGTTGGCTTCAGATGATGGTGTATACCAGAAGCATCACGAGAAGATGGACTTAGTTTCCATCTTCCTCCATAACAAAGATTTATATGGAGAGCAATCTCGTATCGCAAGATATGAGACCTCGAACGAATTGCTTCAAGCGAGGTTGGCTATCGGGTCATCAGTAGGGGACGACGTCCTTACGATGACTAGCTATATTGATAAGCTCACGGACCTGGAGACTACGTTGGGAAACAGGTCATATGCCGACTTATTTCCACAGTCCCTACCCTCTACTTACACCCTGAAGAAAACCAGGGAGACACCCGCTCTACTTAATGAGGGACCTTCTTCTTTTACATCCAGGGCGAAAGCAAAGGGTGAAAAGAAGAAGACCTCCACAAAACCGATATACGGTGTCAGTGAAGTAGAAGGAAAGGGAAGAGCAAAAGTTTCGGGACTTGGTGTAGGGAAGGAGGGATGTTCCTATTGTTATGGGAACGGACATTGGCAGAAGGATTGCAGGGCTTTGGAAGCCAGTAGCCAGGATTCGAAGTATGTTGTGGTTTCGGCCTCGAGTGTGTTTGTAATCGAGAACTGTTTGTTAATTAACTCTACTTCCTAGGTACTAGATACCGGAGCAGGATCTCATATCTGTAATTCATTACATGCTTTAAGAAACCGTAGAGTTATCAGGGTAGGCGATTTGTCTCTCAGAGTTGCGAACGGAATGAGCGTGGACGCTGAATCCGTGGGAAAATATTGCCTAGGTTTGACAAGTGGGCAGATATTGATTCTACGTAACTGTTTGTATGTACCTAGTTTGACTTGTAATATCATATCAGTGTCCTCACTTTCGAGAGAGGGATATGATTTTACATTCGTAAGCGATGCGGTTCACATCCACCTAAATCAAGTTCTGATTGGGTCCGGTACATTAGATGACGGTATATACGTATTGAATCAAGCTCAGGTTTTCAATGTCCAGAACACACTTAAAAGAAAGTCTCCGGAAATAAATCAAGCTTTCTTATGGTATTGTAGACTAGGTCACATCAATGAAACACGATTGACTAAGTTACATAGAGAAGGATATTTGAATCCGTTCGAATATCAATCTTATGCTACTTGTGACTCTTGTCTCATGGGAAAGATGACAAAGACTCCGTTTACTGGACATGGAGTAAGAGCGAGCGAGCTCTTGGGACTCATATACAGCGATGTGTATGGCCCAATATCTATACATGCGCGAGGTGGTTATTCCTACTTCATTACTTTTACGGATGATTTCTCTGGGTATGGATATATCTTCTTGATGAAGTATAAATCCGAGGCCTTTGAGAAATTCGGGGAATACAAGAATGAAGTGGAAAACCAAACAGGCAAAAGTATCACGACATTGAGATCTGATCGAGGTGGTGAATACTTAAGTGCCGAGCTCCTGGGTTACTTAAAAGAGAATGGAATTCTCTCTCAGTTTACTCCTCTATACACACCACAACACAACGGTGTATCGGAAAGGCGGAATCGAACCCTATTGAATATGGTTCGTTCCATGATGAGTAAGGCTGAGTTACCGCGATCTTTCTGGGGTTATGCACTAGAATCAGCTGCATATCTTTTGAATAAGGTTCCAACCAAGACTGTGCCTACCACACCATATCAGATGTGGAGTAGAAAGAAACCCTATCTTCAGTACCTGAAGACATGGGGATGTCCAGCTTTTGTTAAAAAGCAGCATGCAGACAAGCTCGAGGCACGCTCAGTACAGTGTAAATTTGTGGGATATCCAAAGAACTCTAAGGGGTGTTGTTTCTATTACGCAGAGGAACAAAAGGTTTTTGTTTCTCGTCATGCCCACTTCTTGGAAGCTGAATTTTTAGAAAATCAGAAGAGTGGGAGCGGAATAGAACTGGAAGAAATTCCAGAACCACAAGCTGTTACTGAAAGATTGGTAGAACAAGAAGGTTCAGAAGAAAGGGACATCCCAGCGCCTATCCACAGAAGTAGTAGGCAGTCTCATCCGCCGAGAGATACTACGGTTTTCTCATAAACGGGGATCGAGAAGATTGCATCATTAATAATGATGACCCTACTAGCTTCCAGCAAGCCATTCAGAGCAGCGACTCGGTAAAATGGCTGGATGCAATGCGGACTGTAATGGAGTCCATGTACACCAACAAAGTATGGACTTTGAACATTGCTCCAGATGGGGTAAAACCCGTAGGATGCAAATGGATCTTCAGAAGGAAGATTGGTGTAGATGGACTGATTGAAACCTATAAGGCTAGACTTGTTGCAAAGAGTTTTCGTCAAAGACCTAGTTTGGACTATAACGAAACCTTTTCTCCAGTGGCTATGCTCAAATCCATTCGGGTCCTTCTTGCCATTGCTGCCTTCTACGATTATGAGATCTGGCAGATGGACGTAAAGACGACTTTTCTAAATGGTAATTTGGAAGAATGCGTCTATATGGATCAGCCAGAGGAATTCATTCAGGGTGGGAGCAGCGGTAAAGTGTGCAAGTTGCTTAAGTCCATTTATAGACTAAAGCAGGCATCGCGGAGTTGGAACATCTGTTTTGATGATACTGTCAAAGAATTCGACTTTATCAAGAATCCAGATGAACCATGTATATACAGTAAGATTGTAGGGAGAGCTGTAGTATTTCTCGTCTTGTACGTGGATGACATTCTCCTAATAGGAAATGATATTCCTATGCAACAGTCAGTCAAAGGATTCTTGTCACAGAAGTTCTCCATGAAGGACCTGGGTGATGCCATCTACATTCTGGGGATCCAGATCTATCGTGATAGATCAAAGAGGATGTTGGGACTTTCACAGTCCAGGTACATAGACACCATATTGAAAAGATTTAGTATGGAAGATTCTAAGCGCGGTAACCTACCGGCTTGTCACGGAATCACCCTCTCCAAAGAGATGTCTCCCAAGACTAATTTGGAAAGGGCTCGCATGTCGATTATACCCTATGCTTCTGCGGTAGGCTCTACAATGTATGCGATATTATGTACCAGACCAGATGTATCATATGCATTGAGCGTTGTAAGCCGGTATTAGGCAAACCCAGGGAAGAAGCACTGGATAGCAGTAAAGAAAATTCTCAAGTACCTGAGGAGGACTAAGGAGATGTTCTTTGTGTATGGTGGAAAAGACCTCCAGATCGAGGCCTTTGCTGACTCCAGCTTCCAGAGTGACAAGGATGACTCCAAGTCCATGTCGGGTTATGTCTTTACCCTTAATGGAGGGACGGTCTGTTGGAAGAGTTCCAAGCAGGACACCGTTGCTGACTCAACGATGGAAGCGGAGTATATAGCTGCTTGCGATGCCGCAAAAGAAGCTGTCTGGATGAAGAAGTTCCTCACAAAACTTCAGGTGGTTCCTACCAGTGTTGATCCAATACTTCAGTATTGCGACAACAACGGCGCTATAGCTTTAGCGAAGGAACCCAAGTCCCATCAGAATTCCAGACACATCTTAAGGCGGTATCACCTGATCAGGGTGATTGTAGATCGCCGGGAGATCGAGGTGAAGAGAGTAGATACGAAGAATAACACTGCTGATCCATTCACAAAGGCCATTCCTCAGACGCAGTTCGAGAGGCTATTCGAGATGATAGGTCTGCGATATACCAGTACATGGCCCTAGTGCAAGTGAGAGATTGTTAGTGTTTATGCCCTAGAGGCCATTATTGTATCATACTAGATTGTATATTACTTAATGGAAGCTTGGGATATTCACAGTTGTATTGACAGTCTTGCTAAAAATGGTAGTATGCTACTTGGTTTGCGTCTACTTTAATATGTGCATGTGTTTCTTTTAACATATCGCTTATACATATTAGTCGAGCCCTTAGGATCTTTGCTTGATTACCAGCGTTGTGATGACAGTCACACTAGTGGGGGCTGGGTAGTCTATAAGCAACATCCTATACAGGTTTCTGGTCGTAGGATTATCGAGACGGGGCATCGATACTCCAGAGTAGACTAATGTATACGCTTCTCATCCCAGCTGGGGAGATGGTCTGTCCCACAGCCATCAGCACGTCGTACTGGAGATAGTATGCAGGTGCTTGTTAGGTTACGAGTACACCGGACAGGACTCGCCGGGAACTGCAGGTTGGTCCTATACCCATCGTCAGATAGCAGTTCTCAGGTGACATGAGTACAGCTTAGTCCGTCGACTTGACACTGCTACTTCGCCTCGGGTGTGTTCCCACTGTACTTAGATTACAACCCTATCACGGCTCAAAGGAGTCGTGCAAACAGGTAGTAGTTGGGTGCAGTCCCAAAGCACTTGGAGGCAATGGCGGTTAGACAGAATTCGTCTCTCCCGGTATTGGGGGTTGATATCGCGCTGTGTATGGAAAGCCATTACGCAAAGTCGCTGGCCAGGGCAAGCGAGATTTACTGGTAGGTTCCAGTAGTTTCTCAAGGTGTAATGGGATACACTCCGACACGACTTATACCGCTATTAGGGGTCTGACGTTTACCGTCCTCCTAGGCCCGATATGCGATAGTCCTAGACGAACAGACCGGACTGTACGAAGATTGTCACATACAGGCTCAGTAGGAGTTCGGATGGGTTTCCTCATCGTCCTTCTTATTGACATCTACGTGGGGACCGTTACGTACAGCTAGTACCGCTTGCGGCCTGTGGTTAAACCCACTGCCAGCGTAGTGTCAAGTTTTTAGAGTCCCACACAGAGAGTTTCCCTGCACCGGAAAAAAGGTGTAGAGGCCGTATGGTTTTACGGCAGGACCGTGATCACTTACGTACACTTGTGCACGTACTATGATCGGGCAGATAATACTAGCGGGCTTTGGTTTAAGCCAGATTCTAGTATTATACAGATGGATTTATTCAGTCAAAAATTATCCGTGTTTTTTGGAAATACGGATGGGAAGGGCAGTCTCGTAATTTCTCGGGAAGCTTCTAGAAGGAGGTGACTCATTTGTGTTTATTTCTTTTGTGATTTAAACTAAATGAGGTGGAGGATGAGGTGCATGTATGCATTAAATGATCCATGACTCATTGGGTGATTCACTAGATGATTCACCTTGTGGATTAAATGAAGCATGATGAATATTAGATCTTTATTCTTTTTGATAATATTATTATACTTCATGATATTCACAAAGTGAGAAGGATTTATTTCATTATCACAAAACACTTCTCTCTCCTCAGGTCTTCATCTTCTTCCTCAAACCCTAAAAGCTCTCATGAGTTGAGAATCCTAGGGTTTAAGTGACTAAGTTATCCATCTAAATACTCTACACCCTCTAGGACTTCTAGATTAGCAAACTAGAAGCCGTAGTTATCTCAGATTCGAGATAGGAGCTCGTACTATAGACTCTTGGGTGGATCGTCTTTGACTCAAGGAGGCCGTTGAGGTACCCATGATCCATAGAGCCGACGAGGTGTGGAGGACAGCGATGAATACCCGAAGGACTTGTAACGTGAGGTATAACTTCGAGACCGAGTAGTTAAACCTCAAGTAGTTTGCTAGCTAGAGTTCGTGTTCGATCCT
This sequence comes from Agapanthus africanus, assembly GCA_030015575.1. Taxonomy (NCBI): domain Eukaryota; kingdom Viridiplantae; phylum Streptophyta; class Magnoliopsida; order Asparagales; family Amaryllidaceae; genus Agapanthus; species Agapanthus africanus. Next base: position 579,648,319 of record CM057340.1, on the reverse strand, counting down.
TGGTTTGAGTCGATGTTGCGAAGCTCGTAAAAATCATTTTTTGCTAATTCCGCCTCCCCGCGGACACGTGGGGTGCGTGACATCGACTTACAGTGTTCTGCGAGGACCAGGATCCGCTCTGGACGTTTCCCACGGGGTCAGGAATGACATAGGCCGTGTTCCACATGACCAGGAATTTGCTCTGGATGCTTCCCACGGGGTCTGATTGACATAGCCGTGTTCTGCGAGAACCAGGCTCCGCTCTGGACGTTTTCCACGGGGTCAAGATTGACATAGGCCACATTCCACGTAACCAGGAATTCTGCTCTGGATGCTTCCCACGCGGTCTGATTGACATAGGTCGTGTTCTGCGAGGACCAGGGTCCGCTCTGGACGTTTCCCACAAGGTCAAGATTGACATAGGCCGTATTCCACGTAACCAGGAATTTGCTCTGGATGCTTCCAATGGGGTCTGATTGACATAGCCGTTTTCTACGAGGACCAGGCTCCGCTCTGGATGTTTCCCACGGGGTCAGGATTGACATAGGCCGTGTTCCATGTGACCAGGAATTTGCTCTGGATGCTTCCTACGGGGTCAGGATTGACATAGGCCGTGTTCCATATAACCAGGAATTTGCTCTGGATACTTTCCACAGGGTCTGATTGACATAGCCGTGTTCTGCGAGGACCATGCTCCACTCTGGACGTTTCCCACGGGGTCAGGATTGACATAGGCCGTGTTCCACGTGACCAGGAATTTGCTCTGGATGCTTCCCACGGGGTCGGTTTGACATAGGTCGTGTTCCACTAACCAGGAATTTGCTTTGAATGCTTCCCACGGGGTCTGATTGACATAGCCGTGTTCTGCGAGGACCAGGCTCCGCTCTGGACGTTTTCCACGGGGTCAGGATTGACATAGGCCGTGTTCCACGTGACCAGGAATTTGCTCTGGATGCTTCCCACGGGGTCGGTTTGATATAGGCCGTGTTCTGCGAGGACCAGGATCCGCTCTGGACGTTTCCCACGGGGTCAGGATTGACATAGGTCGTGTTCCACGTGACCAGGAATTTGCTCTGGATGCTTTCCACGGGGTCGGTTTGACATAGGCCGTGTTCTGCGAGGACCAGGATCCGCTCTGGACATTTCCCACGGGGTTAGGATTGACATAGGCCGTGTTCCACGTGACCAGGAATTTTTCTCTGGATGCTTCCCACGGGGTCTGATTGACATAGCCGTGTTATGCGAGGACCAGGCTCCGCTCTGGACGTTTCCCATGGGGTCAGGATCGACATAGGCCGTGTTCCACGTGACCAGGAAAGGTTGACTCTCGGTTGTTTGTGCATCGTCGAGTCATGGAACTGGGAATTTTGCCGCAGCTCTGATTTGTTGATGTCGTGTCTGTTGAAATGAGACGGATATTGAGATGATCTCCAGGCTTTCTGTGAACCATTGAGATTTGGCTTCTTCTTCTGATGGAGCCTGGGGAGGGAAGGTGTGATTCCTTCTTTGTTTGCGCCCCTGGATTGTATACAGGGATTGATGTGATATCACCTGTAGGGCAAAAGGTTTCATTTTATATATTTTTCTTTCCGCGATGCTCTATCATTTCAGCTTTTATATCGCGAAAGTCGTGATTGCCCAATCATTTCGGCTATCTCTCGCGGTGCCCAATCATTTCGGCTATTTGTTTATTTTTACTCGCTGCTTTTTATTGCGATTTGCCCAATCATTTCGGCTATTTTTGTATGCATACATTTTTACTTGCTGATTTTGTTGCAAGTTGCCCCATCATTTCGGCTATTTCGTATCTATGTGTGGCTCGCTGGCTTTTTGCTGCAAACTTGGAATTAGACACCGATTTCGGCATCAGCACCGCTACAACTGGGATATTGCCAGGAGCGAATCATCATTTGCCTTCATCGATGTCGAACAAAGGTGGCTTAGTAGACAGGCTTAGGATCCTGTCGACTAAGGCTTTTGACGTCATAAGCCGTAAGGGTCTCATAAAGGTATTTCTCCCTACGAGTCGTAAGGATCTCATAGGTGCATTTTCTCCTTAGGGATCGTGAGGATTCCTAAGTGCATGGTCTCTTATAAGTCGTAAGGATCTTACAAGAGTGCTTTTTCCTTATAAGTCGAGAGGGCTTATAAGAGGGGTTCACTGTGCAAACATATCCCTAGTCACGGATGTGACTTTGTTAGAGAAATGTTTATTCGTGCCCAGGATTGTATAAAAGGGTCAACATTGAGCCGCTTGTAGGGCTACATTGGAGGTTATGGTGGCCGCTTAAGAACAAGTTCAGATCTCTGTAGTTTAAGACTTTTGAATCTTATGAGCCGTGAGGGCCTCATAAGAGGATTCTCCTTACGAGTCGTGAGGATCTCGCAAGTGTAATTTCTCCTTAGGAATCGTGGGGATCCCTAAGTGTTTTGTTCCCTTGTGAGTCGTAAGGATCTCACGTAGGTGGTTTCTCCTTACAGGGTCGAGAGGACCTTGCAAGTGTCCTTTAACGAGGTTGCGCCCTTTCGGGTTTTCACAAAAACTCGCCGGTAGCCCTGCTGTTTTTACTCACGGAGCCCTTTCGGGTTTTCATCCGTACCCATTTGCTTATGGACATACAGTTTTCCCTCTTTTTATTATTTTATTATTATTATTTTTTATTTTATTATTATTTTTTTCGTGTCAGCCTTGGGATGCTGCAGTCCACAGTAGTTTATCGACGTCTCGGTCAACAGCCAGTTTCAGGACACAGTGGTCCATTGTTAGTTTAAGGACGTTTCGGACCGCAAACCGGCTACTACTTATAGAGTTTAGGCTTAGGAAGATAGCGAACGGACATAGGCGTCGTCATCTATGATTGACCTAGGCCATAACTCGTCAGGCGTAGTATTTTTTTAGGAAGTGGCCGTTTATTGGCCTGAAAGGTCTTTCACCATGCATGTTCATGAGTAGGTAAGCTCCACCTTGGTAAACTTTGCCTATGATATACGGGCCTTCATAGTTCGGCTCGAACTTCCCTCACTTGGCACGATTAGGGATCATGGGTCTCTTGACCACTAGCACGAGTTCGCCTTGGCGGAATGTTCTCGGCCTAGTCAATCTTTCATATGAGTGCATCATCTTTGCTTTATAAACCTCCAGATTTTGTTGCGCCATGAGCCGGGTTTCATCAAGGGCGTCGAGCTCCTCAAGCCGAAGGTGAGCATTTTCTTCATTTGTTAGCTCGTAGCGAACTGCCACTCGTAGAGAGGGTAACTCTATTCCGAGGCGGAGTACCGCTTCTGTGCCGAATACCAACGCGTACGGCGTTGTGTTCGTGGCAGTTTTGAACGTAGTTCAATATGCCCAGAGAGCTTCATGCAGTCTCTCGTGCCAGTCCTTCTTATTTCGAGACACCATCTTTTTCACGATCTTCGTCAAGGTCTTGTTGAAAGCCTCAGCTAGACCGTAGCTCGAGCATTATAGACTGAAGAGTATCTCCAGTCTATGTTATGCTGTTGTACGAAGCGGCTGATCTTGTGGCTTCTGTAGGCCAGCCGTTATCGGAGATGATCCGTCGCGGAGTTCCAAATCGATAAATGACGTGCGTCCTGAAGAAATAGAGGATATTCTCCGTCTTCACTTCCCTCAGCGGTACTGCTTTTGCCCATTTGGAGAAGTAATCAGTTGTCGCCAAAATGAATCGATGTCCTCTGGATGATGCTGGTTCGATGGGACCGATTATGTCAGTTCCCCACATTTCGAACGGCCAGCTAGCCACCGTTGGATGTAGTGGATTTGGATGCTGATGGATAAAGTCCCCGTGAATCTGGCACGAGTGGCATTGCTTCGCGTATTCGAGGCAGTCCTGGATCATCGTGGGCCAATAGTAGCCTATCCTTTTGATCTTCAGCTTCATCTTCGGGCCGGCTTGGTGAGAACCGCAGAGTCCATCGTGAGTTTCTTGGGCGACTCTCTTTGCCTCTTCAGGTCCCAGGCATCTTAGCCACAGAGAGTCAAACGATCTCTTATACAGAGTATCATTGACGAATGCAAAAGAAAAAGCTAGTTTCATGAGCTGATGTTTTGAGGACGCATCTTCAGGCGTTCGACGGGATTTGAAGTGGTCTATAAAGGCTTCTCTCCAATGTTTAGCCTTTTCCTGGTCTTTTATTTGTAGGGCCATTTGCTCGGTCGCTCCCTTTTCTTCGGACGACTCCAGAGATATTTCTGCCGGTGCAAGAACCCGACGGCTCTGCACTATGATCCTCACGTCATCGAGGCTCTCGTCAGCCAGTTCTTTAGTGAGCTTGGCTAATGCATTCACCTTGCTATTTTCCGCACGCAGTATACTTTCCAAGGTGCAGGAAGGAATTTGAATTAGCAGTTGCTGTACTATCTTGCCGTACTTCACTAACTCTGGCTTGCACGCTTGATAGTCGCCGTTTACTTGACTAACGACCAGTTGGGAGTCTCCGTATATGAGAAGATTTTCAATTCCCATGTCGATAGCGATCTCGGGACCTGCTATCAAAGCTTCATATTCGGCTTCATTGTTTGTCCTCGGCTCTGTTAAGGAGAAGGCAAAGCGCATTATCTCTCCTTGTGGAGTCACGAAAATGAGGCCTACCCCTGATTTGATTATAGGGGTGCTTTGTTTGCGCTTCTTCATGGAAGATGCCCCATCAAAATAGAGTTCCCACTGGGTATCATCCTTTCTTCTCTCTTCGTCGATCGTGTCAAACGCGTGCTTGTCTGGCAATTCGCAGTTCAGAGGAGATTCGGTGGATATTGGATGCTCAGCGAGGAAGTCGGCAATGGCCTGGCCTTTCACTGCCTTGAGGGGCCGATAAGTTATCGAGAACTCCATCAAGAGCAGGGCCTATTTAGCGAGTCGTCCCGTTAATATAGCCTTTGACATTAAATATTTGAGAAGATCCACCTTCAATATAAGATGGACCTCATGTTCCAACGCATAGTGTCTGAGCTTCGTTATCGCGAAGATCAACGCCATGCAGTGTTTTTCAATGGGAGAGTAATTGCTTTCTGCCCCTAGGAGAACTCGACTCAGATAATAAAAGGCTCTCTCTTTCCCTTGGTCATTTTCTTGTGCCCACAGCGCGCCTAAAGAACCTTCGAAGGCTGTTGTGTACAGGACGAAAGGTTTTCCTTTAACGGGAGCGGCCAGTTCTGGTAGATTCTGCAGGTATTGCTTGATTTCATCCAGTACGCTTTGGCATTTGTGATCCCAGATGAACGGAGTTCCCTTCTTCATTAAGTGACTGTAGGGGCGGCACTTGCCGGAGAGATTGGCTATAAATCGTCGGATATACGCGAGCTTCCCTTGGAGAGACCGCAATTGCTTGAGAGTCCTTGGCGGAGGCATTTCCATAATCGCCTTGATCTTTGACGGATCTATCTCGATACCTCGGTGTCAAACGATGAATCCTAGGAATTTGCCCGAGGAAACTCCGAACGCACATTTGAGAGGGTTCATCTTCAAGTTATATTGCCGAAGGCGTTGAAATACGATCTTGAGATGCTCTAGATGTTCCTCGTATGATTTGCTTTTAACTACGAGGTCGTCGATATAACATTCGACAATTTCATGTATGAGGTCATCGAAGATTTTCGTCATGGCTCTCTGATAGGTGGTACCGGCGTTCTTTAGACCGAAGGGCATCACCTTATAGCAGAATATGCCCAAAGGGGTTCGGAAAGCGGTATGCTTTTGGTCCTCGGGATGCATCTTTATCTGATTGTATCCTGACGAGCCGTCCATGAAGGAAAAAACTTCGTGAGTGGATATGTTATCTATTATCAGCTCAGTGACTGGTACTGGAAAGTCGTCTTTTGGACAAGTTTTGTTGAGATCCCGAAAGTCCACACATATGCGCACCGTCCCATTTTTCTTCATTACTGGAACAATGTTGGTAATCCAGTCAGGGTACTGAACCTCTTGGATGAAGCCAGAGTCAATTAGCTTCTTGATCTCGGCGTTGATGCTCATCTCAAGTTCGAGCCGCATTCTTCTCGGTGCTTGTTTGATCGGCTTGACATCCGGAGATATTGCCAATTTGTGTACAGTAATCTCTGGATCTAGTCCTGGCATCTTGGAATAGTTCCATGCGAAGCAATCTTTATGCTCCATGAGCACATCCTTTAGCGTAGCCACCCTTTCTTCAGACAACAGCTTACTGACGAATGTCGGTCGCGGGTCACTTGCCGTCCCCAAATCAATTTTCTTGAGATTATCTGCAGTAGTATGTATCCCATCTTTCAGCTCTTTCGGCGCCGGTGGAAACTCTGAGATCACCTCGCCATCATCGTTTTCGAAGCACCATGGGAGGTCATCTATATTCTCGGGCTCTTCTTTTGACAGCGTTATCGCGTGACAGGTACGAGATCGTTTCCAAGATCGATATTGATCTGGTTCTACTCTCGCTATACGCGTCGCTTTCGGTTCATGCTTCTGTGGCAGGCTTACCCTCTAACTGCTGGATAGAGCGAACCTTCCTTGTTGATATTGGTCTTCGACCCAGTTCTTGAAGGTGAAGCAGTCTTCGAGAGGATGCCCTATTGCCCGGTGATAGGAGCAATAGTCTGGATGAGAGACCTCGTTCGCTTGCTCAGGGTGCTTGGACTCCGGGAGTGTCATCATCTAATACTTTACGACGAGATTGAATATCTTCTTTGTCTCATCTTGGGGAAAAGAATATTTCCGACCCATCTTCTATATAAGGGACGGATCCCGGCCGCTCGACTCTTGCTCGCGTGGCTTCTTGGACCTGCTTGGCTGCTGTCGAACGTTTTTTCCGTTCTTTGGTTTATTTTTGCCTCTGCGCCGGGTCTTTTGTATAACGGGCCGGCGACGAGGAGCATTGTCATTCTCCATGGCCTGCTGAAGGAGGCGCTGCGTCCTAGCTTTCTCATAAATGGCCATTTCACGGTTATGGTCATCCCGGACCTTTTGACCCGCTTCCCTTTTTAGCTTGTCTATCCATTCTTCAAACGACGGACTCGGCATTTTGATGGTAGGATCTCGTTTTGGTTCAGGGTCAGCGTCGTCTAACAGGGCGTCTCCTTCTTCACTGAAGTCATGTATGACGTAGCTACCATGGACTCGTTCTCGTTTCTTGGATTGGACATATCCAAGCCCGACCGTTTCCATTTTCCTGTTGGGCAACTTTCGCTGAGTTCCGGGGACGTCCTAAATCCTGTTGTAGAATCGAGCTTGTCGAGTAGTCTGTCTGAAGGGTACCCCTTGGCGCTTTAATAGCCTTTTCAAGCCTTCCGTATAATATCTAGGCAGACGGATGGGCTGGAGCCTGTCAAGTGTAGAATCCACACCATGCCAAATTTCTTTCTCCACTTTGGTTACCGTGGATCGGTAGAATAGGATCGCCTTTTCATCTCTTCGCCTGGGATGGACGTAAAATGTTTGCAGTTCCTGCACACTATAAGTTTCAAGTGCGTCGAGATCTTTGTAATGTTCTTGTGGAACCATGGTAATTTGCAAACTCTGATTATCGCCAGCGAAGGCTTGTATTGACGGCCGAGAGGAAAATATAGCGTTGACCTCATCTTCCGAGTCGCTGCTGATGATCAACATAGGGGTGGACGGTCCCGTGTTGTTGCGTTGGGGCGGCCCTGAATAAACTATCTCTTCTTCCTCCTCGGTATCACTCCCGAAGACCGGGATAGTGGTGATAGCTTTGTTCTTCGATTTGTGACCTCTTTCCGTGTCCTCAAAATCTGGTAAGAAGTATTTTGCATCTTCGTATTTTCGGACTTCGTTCACGGAGAATAGGTTCAGCTCTCCTGTTACGGTATACTCGAGACCAGCCTTGAAATACTTCATACACTGATGTTGTGTAGAAGGGATAATGTTGTACTCGTGTAACCAAGGCCTGCCGAGCAAAGTATTGTAGCATGTCTTGGCGTCAATGACATGAAACTTAATGTCCGTGATAAGCAGCCCAAAGCGTAGTGTCAATATTACAGATCCAAGCGTCCGTGATGACTGGGAGTCAAATCCGGAGATGGTGATTTTATCACGAGCGAGGTGCTAAATGCTCATGCAGATTTCCTTCAACACTCTCACGTTGAGGAGATTGACGGAAGACCCATTGTCAACCAGGATTTTGCCTATCTTGATGTCATGATAGTATCGAGAGACATAAAGGGGACGGTTATGCTCGCATATCCCAAGGAGGAGATCTTCATTGCCGAAAGTGATATCCGCTGAGTGCACTTCTTCCAGCTCGTCCTTCATCTTTTCTTCGGCAAGGAAAGCTTGGAATTGCTCGGGCTCTTACAGTGCCTTGATCAAAAAATCTCTTGCTTCTTTTGATAGCAGAAGGGCGTCGAGAATGCTTAGTTGCGAAGGTAGCTTTCTCAAGTGTGCCAGAACTTTATAGTCCACCTTACTTATCTTTGGCGGGTCTTTGGCTGTCAGCTCTTCGACGGCTTGGTCATCAAGGATGATATCCTCAGGGACCTTTTCTTTCCCCTTATCTTTTCTATTTGACCCACTGTTCGAGGGCCCAAGATTCTTTTCGGGCAGCGTGCGATTGTGCAGCCGAATGTTCTCGCAGTTCTTCGGTTCTTCCTCTTTTCCTTACGTAGATTCTTTGAAGAGAGGGCTGTTCATATCAGATTTTTGCATTTTTATACCGTCCAATTTTTATCATATTGCTTATCGGTAGGTACTCTTGAGCCGTGTTTGCTAGTCAATTGCAGGATACAGGTTCTCGGCTCTAAACGGTGAAATTCATGGAAAAACACGACAAATTCTGGATTACTGCCAAAACACGGATCTCCGCTCTCTATCCGTATGTTGCCACACACCAGTTTAAGAGACAAAATGGCAAATCGATTGTCATCTTCATGCACAAAGCACAATGGCAACACAAAGACCAAGAAATCTACGCGGAGCTCAAGAAAATCATGACAAAAAGATCCATATCCAATCACCTTTTGATCAACAGAAATTCTGGAAAAATCGTGAAGAAATTATGAGAAAAATCATATACCAGACTGAGGGGCACTGCAAAACAGGAAAAGCCACCAAAAATAAAGGCCTAACACCCTACTATGGCCGCGGAACCGCGGCCGTACGGAGGCGACAGGAGGTGGGCTTTTAGGATTATTTTGGTCTTTTTGTAAAGAGGCAGATTGTTGCCCTAGATTTCCATTTCCCTGCCTATAAATAGTCCAGAACTTGCCAAAACCAAGGGTGCTTAATCTTGTATTTTAGGTTTTAGAATACTTGTTGTTCTTCTTCCTCTTCTCATCTCTTCTCCATTAAAAACTTGTAGTGAGCTTTTGTGAGTGAAGAATGATGAATAAAGAAGTTCTTTTTGTTATTATACTTGTCTTGCTCTTGTTATGTTAATTGCTTGTAATCTTCAATTGATAATTTAGTTGTTGTTATTTATTGTTGTTTCTTTCTTATTCTCTTTTCCTTTATCCTTAAACAACCATGATGCTTACGTTTGATCCTTGCCAAGGTGAGGTCGCAAATAGCTAGTTGTTATCTTCTAATCTCTTTCTTTCTATCTTCCTCCTTTGTTTTATTTTTCGTTTTTCTTGTAATGGGTGAGTAGTTTCCATACTTGTTAGGATAGGATAAGGGAAGTTTGATAGAAGGAAATCTCTCTCACTCTTTCCTTACCCAACATCTTAAATCGAACTCCCGTTAATTGAACCACAATCCGCTCCCTACGGCACCCTATCCGACATGATAGCGGTGATTCCGTAGTGAGACCGGTTGTGGTTGAATTAACCGGAGGTTATGGCTAAGAGCCAAGAACGGACGGACAAGCACCAAAAGGAAGAACTTATGCGTTGGAAAGCCTAGCTTATACTCGCAAGTTCCATCCTAGTCGTGGTAATCCCCGTTGTTGCCGATTACCGTAACACCGATATTAAGAGTGGCAACGAAAGAAGTGAGCGACTCCTAACTCAAACTAACATAATCCTAACCCTAACAAGCTCTCTTTACATATCATTTTAACACTTAGTTAATCACAAACAAATCTGGACTTTTGGACTTAACTCGTTAAAGCACATAGAAAAAGATTCCCATCTCTCTGCGGATGACCCGTACTCAACCGGCTAGCTACAAGCGAAACCGTCTTGATTGCGGTAATTAACTAAACTTGAACACGCAGAAACTCTACCAATCAAATGGCGCCGTTGCCGGGGAGACGGTAGTTTATTTCTTTGTGTAATTTCGGGTTAATTTGTGAATATAAATATAACCGAAAAATAAAACAAAAAAATATACATTGTAAAATACCATCTTGTTATTTTTGATTAGTTTTTGTGCAAGTGTGCAGGATAATACGAAGTTTGAGTTCAGTGCCAAAGACGTGGGAAGATAGACCCATATCTCACGGCTACACCGCGACAGATTCAAGACGGATAAAACGGTCTACTGAAAGATTCTGGAGCAGTTCCAGTAAGCAAATCCAAATTCAGGAAATCTAGACATGCAAAGGACACCCAAATAAGCACAGACCAGAAAACTGGAGCTCCAATTCCTCAACAAATTCCTCAACATAGCCGCGGACCCGCGGCATTAGAGCCCTATTGCCGCGGAACCGCGGCCATTTGATGCCATCAGGGTGCCAAATTTCCTGTAAGTGTCTCTTGTCTCTCCCCACTCTTCTGAACTCCACTGAACTGTGTTTTCTGCAGCATTCTTTATGCAAATTCTCTTCCCCCTTCCAATAAATTGTTTTTGTGCAGGATTCTTTGCGCTGCGCTTAAAAAAATAAAAAAATAAAAATTGATTGCAGTTGATTTGTTACTGCTTTGCATTTATTAATACGGATTTTAAGGGGCTTAAAACAAATCCAGATTGGGTGGGGATTTCATCACCCTTCCCAGGACCCCAGAAATCACAAAAAGCATATGCATTGACCATTGTTAATTAAAAAAATACTAGACTCAGCCCCAAGGACTTCGCGCTCAATAGGACAGAGGACTAGTTACAGGCATCGACCGTTTATCCTATCCTGACTTTGCGGTGTCTAGGCAAGTGTGTCGAAGGCAAGTGGTTACTTAATTAGGACCACTACTTACGTAGTGGGGAGCCTCCCACTTACCTGGCACTTACCTGGCCGCAATTGGCGGAGAAGAGGCGGTTTGAGGTCCTGTTTCTAGCCCTTTGGAACAGTTAGGAGCTGTCTAGCTGACCTAGGTGACCCTAGATCTAGGTGTGATTGTGCATATCTTGTTTGTGATTGCTTAAAGCCGTAAATACGTACATATTTCGGTAAAGCTCTTTCTAACAAAAAAAGAAAAAAGGAAAAAAATCAAAAACTTTTATAAAAACTTGCCCTTTGTCACCAAAATCCCATTTTTTCACCCACCACCCATCGTATTTCTCCATTGATGTTTTCTTACCCTCACCTTCTCCGCTTTGACTATACTAAACTCGTTTAGTGTATGTCCGCTTGGACTCAGGACACTAGCGCCCGCTTAGTCCGCGTTATGTTAGTCGCTACCGACTACGCGATCGACTCAGACGTCGAAACTCCGTCCATGCCTCTTTCACCCTTACCTTTGCCGGCCAACTCCGACGTTGACCGGAATTCTGTTCATACATCTTCACCTTCACCTTCACCAATCTCTTCTTCCGCGATGTCAGGATTTAATCCAAACATCTCTTTGACTCCCCCGGGATTGATTCCGCCACCTATGGATGCGAATAACCCACCACCACCGCCTGTCGTAGCGCCACCGCGAATTGCGCTCCAGGATCATTTCTATCCCACCCGTTCTGCACTTCCCACCTGTCTTTCCCTTCCACCAGCCAATGGGGATAATTTTGAAATTAAGCCCCACTTCATTAACATGCTCCCGAAATTTCATGGGCTTGAATCTGAAGATGCCTATATCTTCATCAACAAATTTCAAAACGTTTGTGCCATGATGAAAACCACCCAGCTGTCGGACGATGCTATACGTCTACGGATCATTCCGTTCACTTTATGCGATCTTGCTGAAAAATGGCTGTATAGTACCGCTTCCCACTCCATAACCAGTTGGGACGAGTTTGTTAAAGCGTTTCTCAAAAAATTCTATCCGAATCATAAAACCGCAAGGATCCGTAACGAAATCAACCAATTCTCTCAGCTTCCTACTGAACCCTTCTGGAAGTGCTTTGACTGGTATAAAGACCTTCTTGTTCAGTGCCCTCATCATGGTATCGAGAAATGGCAACTTTGCCAAACTTTGTACGAGGGCCTGAACCCAGCAACCAAGCAGTTGTTGGAAACCATTTGTCAGGGCCACTTCCTATCGAAATCTGACGAGGAAGCGTGGCAATTCTTCGACGACCTTGCGGAACAAACGCTTCAATGGGAGAGCACCAGACCGACTTCTTCTTCTTCTTCTACCTCCATCGGTCAGTCTAGGGTAGGAATTCACCAACTTGATGTCTCTATTGCGATGAAAGCTGAAATGGCTGCAATAACAAGAAAACTTGAAGCGATAGAGAGCAAATTCTCATCTCCTGCTCCTGCCCCTGTTCTTCCCCTTCGTACCATTTGTGCTTGTTGTTCCGATCCTTCTCACTTAACCGAAGAGTGTCCTTACAACACACCATCGCAAGGATAGGATCAGGTTAATGCTGCATTTCAGCAAAGACCGAGGAATGATCCATACTCTTCCACCTACAATCCCGGTTGGAGGAACCACCCTAATTTCGCCTGGAATCAGAATCAGCATCAATTCCAAGGCAACAATTTCCAAAGGCCGCCTCCACCGCAACAACAAGCACAACAACAAACTCAACATCAGTTTCAGCAGCCCTTCCAACCCCAACCTTTTCAAAATCAGACGAACAACTTTGCACCCAACAATTCTTTTCCCCAAAACAACTTTGTTCTGTCAAACAACAATAAGGTTTCCTCGCTCGAACGAAGTCTGGAGACGTTCGTTAAACAATCAACTCAGTCCACCGCCAACATCCAGCCTTCCATTCAGTCCTTAGTGCAACACACTGCCGCTCACGGGCAAAGCATCAAACCATCGAGGCCCAGATTGCACAGAATGCGGCCTTAAGCGAGCGAGAGAAGAGGAAGCTCCCGTCCCAGCCACTCCCAAATCCCGGTCACCCACATAATGTACATGTTGCTCTTGAACAACAGAACCATAATGTGAGTGGTATGACCACATTGAGATCAGGAAGGATGCTGCAAAACAACATCGGCACACGGATCAACAATGACACCCCGGCCGCTTCTTCTTCTTCTTCTTCTTCGTCTTCGTCTTCTGAGCCTATTCTCCATTCTTCAAAAGGCTCTTCCTCTTCTTCTGCTCTGAACGGACCCACTTCTCACTCCACGAAAACACCAGTTCTGGGATTCGCTCCAGCTCCACAATCTCCTCCACAAGTATTGGACTCAACTAATTTTAAAAACGTTCCATTTCCAAACCGGTTGAGGTCCAATAAACAAAATCCACAAATGGAGAAGATTCTGGAGTTATTTAAGCAGGTTAATATTAACATTCCTCTTTTAGATGCTGTCCAACAAGTCCCGTCCTACGCGAAAATCTTAAAGGACTTGTGCACGAAAAAGAGGAAGTCTCAGGTACCCAAGAAAGTTTTCTTGGCTAGTGCTGTGAGTGATGCTCTTACCCAATCTTTATCACAAAAATGGAAGGACCCTCGCTGTCCTACTATTTGTATTACCATTGGGGATAAGAACATCAACCGCGCACTATTAGATCTTGGTGTCAGTGTTAACCTGCTTCCGTACTCAGTATATGAGCAATTAGGTGTAGGAGAGCTGAAACCCATACACTGTACTCTCCAAATGGCCGACCGATCGATCACCCATCCTAGGGGTGAACTAGAGGATGTGTTAATCAAGGTTGGGGACTTCATATTCCCCGTTGACTTCATTGTTTTAGACACACAGCCTGTAGCTAACCCCCGGAATCAAATTCCGGTGATACTCGGTCGCCCATTTATTGCAACCTCAAATGCTGTGATCAATTGTCGAAATGGTTCGATGAACCTATCTTTTGGAAACATGACAATTGAACTCAACATTTTTAGGTTGGGGAATCAGCCCTCTGAACCGAATGCTCATATATTAGACGTTTGCTCAATCCAGGAGATCACCCCTGAAGAGTGTGAATTCGAGGAGTTTCTATTCGATCACGATAACCTTAACGCCACTAGTGCGTTCCTTATCGAACCTGCTGCTGTTTCTGCGCCCGACAATGACTACGAGTGTTTCACGTTCTCGAACGATCTTAGCCACTCTCCACCAAGAGTTTGAATCCTTCGAATTTCCGGATGAGTTACCTGAACCATCCAACTCAGTCGCTTACACTCGTTTTGAACCTTTGCTGGAATCCTTTGAGTTCGAGACCTTTTCACCAATCCTGCCTTCTATCGTTTCACCTCCAACGCTCGAACTCAAGCCTTTGCCGTCTCATCTTAAGTACGCTTACTTGGATGAGAACAAGACCCTCCCTGTTATCATCTCGGCTTCTCTAGCTCCAGAGCAAGAGAAAGCCTTTCTTGCGGTCTTGCACAGCAATAGGCAAGCTTTTGGCTGGTCCATGGCGGACATCAAGGGGATTAGTCCCCTGATCGTTGAACATCACATTCATCTGATAGATGATGCCAAACCAGCCAGGGATCCACAAAGACGTCTCAACCCAGTCATGAAGGAGGCTGTAAAGAAGGAGATCGTAAAATGTCTGGATAGTGGTATCATTTACCCTATCTCTGATAGCCAGTGGGTTAGCCCCATTCACGTTGTCCCCAAGAAATCAGGCATAACGGTCATCACTAACGAGGCGAACGAGTTAATCCCTACTCGCACCCAAACTGGGTGGCGAGTATGCATCGATTACAGAAAACTCAACGCCGCAACGCGGAAAGACCACTTTCCGCTACTTTTCATTGACCAAATGCTTGAACGATTGGCCGGACACGAGTACTACTGCTTTCTTGATGGCTACTCCGGCTATAATCAAATTCCCATCACCGAAAAAGACCAGGACAAGACCACATTCACTTGTCCTTTCGGCACGTTTGCATATCGTCGCATGCCCTTTGGGTTATGCAATGCGCTCGCTACCTTCCAGCGGTGTATGATAGGAATCTTCTCAGACATGGTGGAGAAATTCCTGGAGATTTTCATGGACGATTTCTCCATCTTCGGCGATTCCTTCAACGAGTGTTTGCTGCATCTTGACGCTGTCCTTACCCGATGTAAGGACAAGAATCTCACTTTGAATTGGGAGAAGTGCCACTTCATGGTGCGCGAAGGTATTGTCTTCGGACATATCATCTCGCAAAATGGCATAGAGGTTGACAAAGCGAAGATTGAGGTCATTTCCAATCTCCCTCCTCCCAGATGCGTCCGAGACATCCGAGCCTTCCTTAGCCATGCCGGTTTCTATAGACGGTTCATCAAGGACTTTAGCAAGATTGCTAGGCCCTTGGCTCTTCTACTGGCCAAGGACACGCCATTCGACTTCAACTCGAGCTGTATGACTGCGTTCGAGTCATTAAAAAGCTTACTCACTTCTGCTCCCATTCTTTCTTCACCTGACTGGACGCACCCATTTGAGATTATGTGCGATGCATCCGACTTTGCCATTGGTGCTGTCCTTGGACAACACGTCAACAAGATGCCGCACGTAATCTATTATGCTGGCCGAACCCTGAACGATACCCAACTTAATTATACAACAACTGAGAAGGAATTCTTAGCTGTTGTATTCGCTTTAGAAAAGTTCAGGCCCTACCTCATCGGTTCTCCAGTCATTGTCTACACAGACCATTCTGCTCTGCGCCATCTTTTTGCGAAGAAAGATGCAAAATCTCGGCTAATACGTTGGATCCCCTTGCTTCAAGAGTTTGACCTTGTCATCAAGGACAAAAGAGGATGTGAAAACGTAGTCGTCGACCATCTTTCACGACTTCCTTCTTGGCCTTCGCTTCATATTCCGATCAATGACGTTTTCCCGGATGAACAACTCTTGACAGTATCCTGCGAACCCTGGTTCGCAGATATTGTGAACTATTTGGCCACAAGGTTACTACCGACTGAATGGTCAAGTCAGGACAGACTTCGATTCTTATCCCAAGTAAAACACTTTTACTGGGACGAACCCTATCTGTTCAAGTACTGTCCCGACCAGATTATTCGTCGGTGTGTCCCTGACGAGGAATTCAAGAGTGTGCTGTCATTTTGCCACGATCAAGGACGTGGCGGGCATTTTGGCCCCAGAAAGACAGCTAAGAAGATCTTGCAATGTGGTTTCTACTGGCAACAACTCTTCAAAGACACTTATGACTATTGCAAGACTTGCTCCCGGTGCCAACACTTGGGCCGGATATCCCGGAGGAACGAGATGCCGCTCCAACCAATCTTGGTTGTGGAGATTTTTGACGTTTGGGGGATAGATTTCTTGGGGCCGTTTCCCAGCTCTTTCGGGAACTTGTACATCCTTCTCGCTGTTGATTACGTCTCTAAGTGGGTCGAGGCTGTGCCCAGCCAGACTAACGACAACAAGGTTGTCGTTAGGTTTCTTAAAGAAAACATTTTCTCCCATTTTGGGCACCCCCGAGCGATCATTAGCGACAATGGAACTCATTTCTGCAATAAGACTTTCGAGGTCTTGATGCGGAAATATTCCATTAATCATAAGCTATCCACGCCCTACCATCCCCAAACCTGTGGGCAGGCCGAAGTTTCAAATCGGCAAATCAAGCAGATACTGGAGAAGACGGTTTCCAAGAACCGAAAAGATTGGTAGCTGAAACTCAATGATGCCTTTTGGGCATTTCGAACCGCTTATAAGACCGATCTTGGCATGTCTCCCTATCGGCTTGTGTACGGAAAGGCTTGCCACCTCCCTGTCGAAATAGAGCATCGCGCATTTTGGGCGATCAAGGAGCTGAATCTGTCTCTCGAAGATGCAGGCAGCCATCGGAAGCTGCAGTTGAACGAATTAAGCGAGCTTAGGGATGAGGCTTACGATAACGCGGTTATCGTTAAGAACCGAACGAAGGTGTTTCACGATAAACACCTTTTACGCAAGACATTCGTACCTGGTCAACAGGTACTGCTTTACGACACCCGGCTACACTTCCATCAAGGAAAGCTCAGATCTCGCTGGAAAGGGCCGTATTTTGTGCGGAATGTGTATTTGCATGGCGCTGTGGATTTGGAGAATCCAAAGGACGGTTCATTTTTCAAAGTAAATGGACACCGACTTAAACCGTACCTTAGCGCCGAACCAACAGAGAAGCTCCTGTTCTTACAGGAGCTGGTTTACCCTGCATAATCTTCCTCTGCCTACCACCAAACTTCGGTTATCCAGCCAAGAACAGTGGACACTGTTCCAAATAAGTTTGGGGGTATGTATATACCATTTTTTATTTATTTGTGGATATTCTTTTCCATTTTTACTCTTTAAAAACAAAAAAAAATAAAAAAAAATTTAAATTTTTTTTTTATATCTAACCGACAATTTTGACCTTCAAAAGATCTTTTCATGCAATGACAGTGAGGACACTGTCCAGTTTAAGTTTGGGAGTACGCACGGTACGCATTTCTAACCTTCGCATTCATATGTATATTTTGCATCTGCATACTAAAATCCATAAAACCCATAAAAATCAGAAAATTTTCTAAAAACATAAAAACTTTTCTGTCAAGTTAGCTAGTGGGAGAACTCTGATTCAACATTTCGACGGTTTTGTTTGATAAGATAAGAATAACTAAATCTTATTTTTAGATTTTGAAAACCTGAAAGATAATTCTCCTTTGAAGTTAACTATAGCTGATATACGTCTTTACATCACACTACACGTGTCGTGAGTTTTGGAAATTAGTTGACAAGTCTTTTATGTCTAAAAACTTTTAAATGGATAAATGATTTTCTGAGAATCAAATAGGTTTGTTCGAAAATAAGTAATATCAAGAATAGTTTATGAAGTAAAGTGAATATGAAGGAATGTTATTGATGCCTTAATTGGAACTAAGTCTGGAAAATAACCCATCTGGAACTTGATTGGAATGATTAAACACCGAACCCACTAAACACGTCTTTTATCCCAAAAAATGAATTGAATTGCCGGTCATGTCTCCGTTCATATTGAATCATCATGATTTTCACGCCAAACTGTCTTTTGTTTTTGGACCTAGGTAACTTGAGTAATTAAGTCCGCTGGGCTGTTTCTACACCTAATGCGTGCATTGGCCCAAAGCTCGCTAAGAAGCCTAAAAAGTTCAGATTAAAACAAAGTCAAGCAAGTGTTCTCTCCGAGTTAAAATTCCTAACGGTTCTTTGTGTGAGAATAATCTTTATAAAAGACGGGCTTTTATATAAAAAAAAAAATTAGCGGAGATATGAAGGTTTTATTCTATGATAAAGACTATTGCACGTTCCCAGAGGTGTGTATGAAATGAAAACAAGAAAAAAGTGGAGTGAAAAATAAGACCTAGTGTAACGTTTTAAAAATAATTAAATAAATAATTAAACAAATAATTAAATGAATAAAAGTGTTTAAGTGAATTTTAGGATTTTCGGTAAAGTAAAATGTATTTTTCGTAAAACCAAACCGTGAATGTTTTCATTATAATTTTTAATATATCTATTTTAATTATAAAATTACTAGTAAATGGTGTTTATTTAGCCACTTATAAATTTTTAGTTTAATAAAATATTTTTCCTAAATTAATTATTTTAAATATTAACATAAGCTTTATTTTTACACTAAATGAGAGTAAATTACAAATTTAAATGGTTTTAATTTGTAAAAATGAACCATGGCATGTTAGAAATTAGTGTGTATCATGCAAAATTTATTTGCAAATTTTTCCTATTTTCTAGAGGTTTCTTGAGTTGCTATAGTAAACAAATAAATAAATAATTAAATAAACCATGAAAAGACCTTTAAATGATATTTCTCCTCTTGAAACTTCTATAGTTTTCCTTAATCATTTCTTTCTCTCCCTCACTCCCTCAAGGCCGGCCACAACCCCCCATGGCTGCCCCCCCCCCCCATTTCCCACCTCATTTTTGCACAAAAATCCATCAAAATACATCAAAAATTCAACAAAAATACACAAAATCCTAATCTCTTCATACCCTTTATTCTCTACCCTTTTTTATATGAATTTTGGAGTGGGAAAGCATGTATTTTGGAGGCTCATTTCTTGTTTGGACTTCACATTTTGGAGGTATAATTTTCTTTCTTTTGATTTATTGTTATTAGATGATCATTTAAGCTTAATTAGAGTTAATGAATTAATTCTATGTTTTTTTTAAAAAAAATGCAAGTTAGGGTTGTAAATTCAAGTTAGGGTTTTTAATAATTAATTAGGGTTATAATAGTTAGTTTAACACTTTTAGAATTGGAAAATATTGCATGGTCGTTAAATTGTAAAATTTTCATTTAAAATTGTTTTAAATAAGGAAATTAGCTAACTAGATTTTTCTAAAATGTGTTTGTGGGTAATATAAAATTCCAATTTAAGTTGCTATCATTAGATGGTAGTTTTAATGAGAATATTAGCACATTAATTGAATGAAAAACTTAGTTTGATCACTAGATTACTTTGATAATTGGAAAAATAGTAATAAAATGCTATTATTTTGTAAACTAGATTTTAGGAATTTCTAAATAAATGTGATTAAAAATATAATTTATGGTTTCATTGAATCATTATCATTATGAATTGTGTTTTAATACATTAATTCATGCAAATCATGTTTTGTGGTGGAATTGTGGTGCTTTGCTTGAAAATTGTTGAAAATTGTTAAATGTTGCAAACTAGAAATTTCAAATTAATATAAATTTGTGTAATAAAAATATAGTAACGGTTTGTATAGTCTAGTTATACTACATAATGAGTTTTATAACTATTGGTTTTATTTAAATGTCAAGTTTTGATGAAAAACGGTAAATTGGCAATTTCGGGTTTTACGAAATTGGACGGTTTGATGGATTTTAGGGTTTCGATGGATTTAATCGTGTTTTATGGTATAAGTAATGTGTTTTAAAACTACAAGTTGTTTGATGATGTTATCTCGATCCATCGGAGTTTGTATGCCGATATCGAGCGGTATTTGGTTCTTTTGCATGGACGGGACATAGGTTTTAACCTATGCTTGCTCCTTTAAATCGTTTGACTTTCGTATGTGATTCAGTTTACGATAATATTTATATGTTTGCGTTTAGGTACCCTTCAAGTGGACTGCGGGTGATGAAGAGGAGGATGGCGACACCGTCGTCGGCAGACATGGACCAGGTGAGTAGATGCATATCTACGGGGGGAAGTCGGGTGGATGGCGTTTAGCACCCCCGTAACGTAGAATAGGAATAATACTTATTGACATTAGGAAACCTGATGTGACCCTAGATTCTTACTGAGCAGGACCCTAGTAATGACCCTAGAAGGGACTACACTGATTTAGGAAAACCATACCTGAGGATGAATACTTTGGGAAAGGTTCGTAGGTTTCTGATAGAAACACACACGCACACACTAAAACTCGACATGGAGTATACGTATATGTGTATATGTATATAAAACTAGGTATAGGTGTATATATATATACAACACGTATATGGGATTCACTGATGTGATATGATATTTGAGGCATGATGAAACAGTATAACTGGGCTTGATGCCGTGATTCTTGACTATACAGTCGTATTAAAGTGTTAGCGGATCATTAGAGAATGAGATAATGAATATGAATATATAAATTATAAAGAGTGGTGGTGATATTGATGTACATGGGATGCTAGAATAGTACCCGGACTGTAACTTGTGACTGATCACGATATGATATATGTATAACTTGATTACGACATTATATTGGTGTGACCTGATGCCGATATCATATAAGTATGACCTAGTCACAATATGATACATATGACATGATATTTCTGAGGATAAACTAATGATGCTTATCATGATGGCAATGATATATGATTGATGTATGCGATCACAGTTTAACACCTTGATCATGAGATGTGCTGATGATGACATTATACGAATGAGGAGACACCTAGGAGATACTTGACCGTACCCCGATATTGGGATGCCGTACGATGGATTTTACCGTACAAGGTTTAGATTTGACGATTGATCCGCACTCTTGATTCGAGGAAGCCGTACTACGTACGTGACGCTATTGAGGCGGGATCGCCGACTATTAGAGATATTGATTCAGACCTTAGGTAGACTCTAGTTTCTTACTGACTAGTCTATTAGGTTTAATTCCTTAGGATGTTAGATGGACACTGGTTTAGGTTCGACTCACATAGTGGTAGTTGTACTCGTATCTCGCAGAGGAGTGGATAATGCACATCTGTATTTACATTCATACTGTAATTATCATGGTGCATGTTCTTTTATATGTTGCTATAATCAGTATAAACTTTACCTGTTAGGACACCAGCACTATTACCGATGATGCGCATATTCCACGCACACTTATTTGCCGGCTCACACACATCATCATAGGTAATTGCTATGTCACGTACACTTTAGATCATATTGACTTTTATGGATAGAATCAGTTAACAACTAGACCGCTATAATATTGTGATTATTCTCTGACATTAGTACAGACATGATATTTATTGCTTAGACATTCATGCATTCATATTTTCATGTTATCATGCAGTAGTATGGGCATATGCCGACACTTATCATATGCTTACTCATGATTTTGAGATTTGGATTTCTATGAGATTTCTGGATTTTTGGGGAAAACCGCAAAAATATATAAAACTTCTCTCTCTCTCCTCTTCTCTTTTTAAAATAAGATGCGGTTTTTTCGTGATGTATGTGTCGTCCACCATGAGATTTCATGTTTTCTGTTGGATTTCGAGACCCGATTCGAGGAGTGGATGAACCGTCTCGGGTACATGGTGGGCCCGGTATGGTACCCCGGGGCAAGAAGATCGAGTTGTAGACGATGAGCCTGGCAGGGGAAGGCTACCTACCGGTGATGTCTGGCGCGGCGGATATCCGGAGGATACCGACCGTTGTCGTGAGATTTGATGATATGGGCCGATCCGGACTGACGGAGCCCGAGATATTGAGACTTGAGATTACATGTGTTGTGTCGATGTTTGACACGGATTTCCATGGATTTCATTATTGAGATTTCAGATTCTTATACACATTCTACTATGATAACAGCTAAAGATTTCTTATACATATATATCATGATTTCAGGATTTGTTACTTTACATTCATGGTGCATGCATTTCATTCATATGACATAGTATTATATGAGGTATTGACACGACACGGAGTAGTTGCACTTACACGTAGTATTACCCTGCTATTACTAGATGTTTGGGATATAGTAGTGTATTATTATGACCTAGGATAGCGTCGTGCATTCGATTTCTTTTCGTAGATGTCTTCTACTCACGAGTTGGCAACTCACCCCCGTTGTGCCAAATTCCTTACAGGTTCGATGTACAGGTTTCCGTGGCAGCTTGTTGGGACATCTTTTCTTCAGGGTGGTTTGCACGGTAGGTTGGTTCACTTGTATCCGAACCACCATTGTACTTTTATTCATTCATTTGTATCTAGTAAGCTCCATCAACCATATTTGTATTACTTGATAAGTTTATAGGACCAGTCTTTTATTTCGACCTTAGAGTCGCGCATGTATTATTCAGATCTGGTGGTTTTGTTTTCTTTTGAGTTTTGAGCCTCGCCTATTGGCGTTGTATATTATTGTGCTTGCTGTGGTTGTTTCCGCCTGTTAGCGTTGATGCTAGCTCCCGTTTGGGGATGCTTTTTATTGTTTATGTATATTATATTTGTTGTACCCGTTTAGGGGCCAGTTTTTACAGAGGAGACCCTGCCGAAATTTTTGGTAAAATTTGCTGATGATTTTATACTTGTTTTCTTTTACTGCTTCTTCTTCTTTTTCATGGTTTAGATTTCTGGGCTTCGGCTTACTTAGGTTACGTGGCGCCTCTAGACGCTTCGTAATCTAAGTGCCGGTCACGTTCCGTACTTTCGGGTCGTGACAAAATTGGTATCAGAGCGCTAGGTTTAACCTTGTATAAGTCTAGGTGACCCTTGGTTGATGGAGTAGGCGATTTAGGTAGAGTAACGTACCGTGGGTATGGTCCGCGACATACTTACGATACGCTACTCTGCTTAAGGAGCCCTAGGATTTACATTGTTTGCACCGTATTCCATTCGTTCTTTTGATCTATCTTCGTCAATGTCGGATGGTGGTTTCTGTTACCACGGGCGCACGGGCAGAGGAAGCTGCGGCTCGAATGCGATAACCATTAGAGTATTGGTTGTTCTTGAGGATTGAAGCATTGCTTAGCGTGCGGACGAAGGGTATTCACATGCCGTCCGGATGAAGTTAAAGGGTTCGAACGATTATCAGAAAACCATTTTCCTAAGTTTAAAGTATTCGGAAGAACATGCAGGTATTTCGATGGACCCTCTAGAAGAATGAAACCCTAACTCGACATAATGACCACGAGAACGCCCTTGAACCTTAGGGTTTACGGCAGTTTCGCAGTGCCATTAGTGAGGCTTGGGTTTGCCCTTCTACAGCTGGATCATCGATGCTGGGGTATGTACCGGATATTTTTAAACTGTACTTGAGTATTGAGCTCTCGGGGAATTATGGGATTTTGATGGATCGATCGAAAAGTTTAATGTAGTCCGGATATCAGGTGAAGGGATCGACTACGTGGGAGACTCTAGACATGAGTATTGCCGTTGGTAGCGCAGTCAGCACACCTATGAAAGAATGAGTTCAAAGCAGTCGACATCAGAGGAAAGAGGCGCACATTGACGATAGTGTTTACGATTGTGATTTAGTGATTTGAATTTCCTATTTTCGTTGATTGGATTTTTGTATTTTGAGGATTTTGTTCTACGATTGGTATTTCCTGTGTGTACCTTCATTCTATCTGTGTTTCATATATCAGTTGTATTGATGTGGTTTAGTACGCACCCAGTACACTTGATTTGGTTTTATATATTTTGAGATTTTGATTTGATTTCGTGCATATGGGTTACACATGATTTTGATATATGCATCGACCTAGTTTTTATCCATTTTCGTACTGTGATTCGAGTCTGATATTCGATGTATGTTTTCGTGCTCCATGTGCACCTGATTAGGATTCTTGCGCATATTTGGCGCACTTGATGCGATTTTGTGCACACCAGATGCACTAAATCGGTGTTTTGTGCAGATTAGATGCACCTGATTTTGAGTCGTGCACGCCCGTTGTACTTGACAGATGTTTTTGGTGCACACCTGTTGCACTTAGTTTTGTTTTGTGGGTATTCATGGTTTCTGCATTTGGTTTCGATTTCAGTGCGCACCGGACGCACATGACATTTTATTGATGTGATTGTGATTGATTTTAGTTTGAGCAGTATGTTTTCATAATCATTATTATTTGATTTAGTAACCAGGCGGGACGTGTATGTTAAATAAAAGATATATATATAGTTATTTTTTTTAAAAATTTAAACGTCCGCTACTTATGCCGTGACACGTGCATTGCACGGCGATTTTCAAGAGGGGTATTTGTATGCTTCTTTATTATGATGATTCGGCGATTTTACTAGAATGAGAACTATATATAAGTTATAAATTGATGTATATTATGATGGTTTTCACATTGAGTTATGATATTTTATTATCGCCATAACTCCGATGATTGCGTCATACTTGACGGAGTTGATTTTGTTATGTATTGATGATTTCAGAGCCCCGACGATTTGAGTGTTTTGCTAAATGTTTTAGTATTTGGAAGGGGGGTTTTAATTTAAATTCGGGGACCGAATTTCTTAAAGGGGGGAAGATTGTAACGTTTTAAAAATAATTAAATAAATAATTAAATGAATAAAAGTGTTTAAGTGAATTTTAGGATTTTCGGTAAAGTAAAATGTATTTTTCGTAAAACCAAACCGTGATTGTTTTCATTATAATTTTTAATATATCTATTTTAATTATGAAATTACTAGTAAATGGTGTTTATTTAGCGACTTATAAATTTTTAGTTTAATAAAATATTTTTCCTAAATTAATTATTTTAAATATTAACATAAGCTTTATTTTTACACTAAATGAGTGTAAATTACAAATTTAAATGGTTTTAATTTGTAAAAATGAACCATGGCATGTTAGAAATTAGTGTGTATCATGCAAAATTTATTTGCAAATTTTTCCTATTTTCTAGAGGTTTCTTGAGTTGCTATAGTAAACAAATAAATAAATAATTAAATAAACCATGAAAAGACCTTTAAGTGATATTTCTCCTCTTGAAACTTCTACACTTTTCCTTAATCATTTCTTTCTCTCCCTCACTCCCTCAAGGCCGGCCACAACCCCCCATGGCTGCCCCCCCCCCCATTTCCCACCTCATTTTTGCACAAAAATCCATCAAAATACATCAAAAATTCAACAAAAAATACACAAAATCCTAATCTCTTCATACCCTTTATTCTCTACCCTTTTTTATATGGATTTTGGAGTGGGAAAGCATGTATTTTGGAGGCTCATTTCTTGTTTGGACTTCACATTTTGGAGGTATAATTTTCTTTCTTTTGATTTATTGTTATTAGATGATCATTTAAGCTTAATTAGATTTAATGAATTAATTCTATGTTTTTTTTTTAAAAAATGCAAGTTAGGGTTGTAAATTCAAGTTAGGGTTTTTAATAATTAATTATGGTTATAATAGTTAGTTTAACACTTTTAGAATTGGAAAATATTGCATGGTTGTCAAATTGTAAAATTTTCATTTAAAATTGTTTTAAATAAGGAAATTAGCTAACTAGATTTTTCTAAAATGTGTTTGTGGGTAATATAAAATTCCAATTTAAGTTGCTATCATTAGATGGTAGTTTTAATGAGAATATTAGCACATTAATTGAATGAAAAACTTAGTTTGATCACTAGATTACTTTGATAATTGGAAAAATAGTAATAAAATACTATTATTTTGTAAACTAGATTTTAGGAATTTCTAAATAAATGTGATTAAAAATATAATTTATGGTTTCATTGAATCATTATCATTATGAATTGTGGTTTAATACATTAATTCATGCAAATCATGTTTTGTGGTGGAATTGTGGTGCTTTGCTTGAAAAATGTTGAAAATTGTTAAATGTTGCAAACTAGAAATTTCAAATTAATATAAATTTGTGTAATAAAAATATAGTAACGGTTTGTATAGTCTAGTTATGCTACATAATGAGTTTTATAACTATTGGTTTCATTTAAATATCAAGTTTTGATGAAAAACGGTAAATTGGCAATTTCGGGTTTTACGAAATTGGACGGTTTGATGGATTTTAGGGTTTCGATGGATTTAATCGTGTTTTATGGTATAAGTAATGTGTTTTAAAACTACAAGTTTTTTGATGATGTTATCTCGATCCATCGGAGTTTGTACGCCGATATCGAGCGGTATTTGGTTCTTTTGCGTGGACGGAACATAGGTTTTAACCTATGCTTGCTCCTTTAAATCGTTTGACTTTCGTATGTGATTCAGTTTACGATAATATTTATATGTTTGCGTTTAGGTACCCTTCAAGTGGACTGCGGGCGATGAAGAGGAGGATGGCGACACCGTCGTCGGCAGACATGGACCAGGTGAGTAGATGCATATCTACGGGGGAAAGTCGGGTGGATGGCGTTTAGCACCCCCGTAACGTAGAATAGGAATAATACTTATTGACATTAGGAAACCTGATGTGACCCTAGATTCTTACTGAGCAGGACCCTAGTAATGACCCTAGGCGGGACTAGACTGATTTAGGAAAACCATACCTGAGGATGAATACTTTGGGAAAGGTTCGTAGGTTTCTGATAGAAACACACACGCACACACTAAAACTCGACATGGAGTATACGTATATGTGTATATGTATATAAAACTAGGTATAGGTGTATATATATATACAACACGTATATGGGATTCATTGATGTGATATGATATTTGAGGTATGATGAAACAGTATAACTGGCTTGATGCCGTGATTCTTGACTATACAGTCGTATTAAAGTGTTAGCGGATCATTAGAGAATGAGATAATGAACATGAATATATAAATTATAAAGAGTGGTGGTGATATTGATGTACATGGGACGCTAGAATAGTACCCGGACTGTAACTTGTGACTGATCACGATATGATATATGTATAACTTGATTACGACATTATATTGGTGTGACCTGATGCCGATATCATATAAGTATGACCTAGTCACAATATGATACATATGACATGATATTTCTGAGGATAAACTAATGATGCTTATCATGATGGCAATGATATATGATTGATGTATGCGATCACAATTTAACACCTTGATCATGAGATGTGCTGATGATGACATTATACGAATGAGGAGACACCTAGGAGATACTTGACCGTACCTCGATATTGGGATGCCGTACGATGGATTTTACCGTACGAGGTTTAGATTTGACGATTGATCCGCACTCTTGATTCGAGGAAGCCGTACTACGTACGTGACGCTATTGAGGCGGGATCGCCGACTATTAGAGATATTGATTCAGACCTTAGGTAGACTCTAGTTTCTTACTGACTAGTCTATTAGGTTTAGTTCCTTAGGATGTTAGATGGACACTGGTTTAGGTTCGACTCACATAGTGGTAGTTGTACTCGTATCTCGCAGAGGAGTGGATAATGCACATCTGTATTTACATTCATACTGTAATTATCATGGTGCATGTTCTTTTATATGTTGCTATAATCAGTATAAACTTTACCTGTTAGGACACCAGCACTATTACCGATGATGCGCATATTCTACGCACACTTATTTGCCGGCTCACACACATCATCATCGGTAATTGCTATGTCACGTACACTTTAGATCATATTGACTTTTATGGATAGAATCAGTTAACAACTAGACCGCTATAATATTGTGATTATTCTCTGACATTAGTACAGACATGATATTTATTGCTTAAACATTCATGCATTCATATTTTCATGTTATCATGCAGTAGTATGGGCATATGCCGACACTTATCATATGCTTACTCATGATTTTGAGATTTGGATTTCTATGAGATTTCTGGATTTTTGGGGAAAACCGCAAAAATATATAAAACTTCTCTCTCTCTCCTCTTCTCTTTTTAAAATAAGATACGGTTTTCTCGTGATGTATGTGTCGTCCACCATGAGATTTCATGTTTTCTGTTGGATTTCGGGACTCGATTCGAGGAGTGGATGAACCGTCTCGGGTACATGGTAGGCCCGGTATGGTACCCCGGGGCAAGAAGATCGAGTTGTAGACGATGAGCCTGGCAGGGGAAGGCTACCTACCGGTGATGTCTGGCGCGGCAGATATCCGGAGGATACCGACCATTGTCGTGAGATTTGATGATATGGGCCGATCCGGAATGACGGAGCCCGAGATATTGAGACTTGAGATTACATGTGTTGTGTCGATGTTTGACACGGATTTCCATGGATTTCATTATTGAGATTTCAGATTCTTATACACATTCTACTATGATAACAGCTAAAGATTTCTTATACATATATATCTGGATTTCAGGATTTGTTACTTTACATTCATGGTGCATGCATTTCATTTATATGACATAGTATTATATGAGGTACTGACACGACACGGAGTAGTTGCACTTACACGTAGTATTACCCTGCTATTACTCGATGTTTGGGATATAGTAGTGTATTATTATGACCTAGGATAGCGTCGTGCATTCGATTTCTTTTCGTAGATGTCTTCTACTCACGAGTTGGCAACTCACCCCCGTTGTGCCAAATTCCTTACAGGTTCGATATACAGGTTTCCGTGGCAGCTTGTTGGCACATCTTTTCTTCAGGGTGATTTGCACGGTAGGTTGGTTCACTTGTATCCGAACCGCCATTGTACTTTTATTCATTCATTTGTATCTAGTAAGCTCCATCAACCATATTTGTATTACTTGATAAGTTTATAGGACCAGTCTTTTATTTCGACCTTAGAGTCGCGCATGTATTATTCAGATCTGGTGGTTTTGTTTTCTTTTGAGTTTTGAGCCTCGCCTATTGGCGTTGTATATTATTGTGCTTGCTGTGGTTGTTTCCGCCTTGTTGGCGTTGATGCTAGCTCCCGTTTGGGGATGCTTTTTATTGTTTATGTATATTATATTTGTTGTACCCGTTTGGGGGCCAGTTTTTACAGAGGAGACCCTGCCGAAATTTTTGGTAAAATTTGCTGATGATTTTATACTTGTTTTCTTTTACTACTTCTTCTTCTTTTTCATTGTTTAGATTTCTGGGCTTCGGCTTACTTAGGTTACGTGGCGTCTTTAGACGCTTCGTAATCTAAGTGCCGGTCACGTTCCGTACTTTCGGGTCGTGACACCTAGTTTCCTGTTAAGGAAGATAGAAATTCTGAAGTTGAAAGTTTACTGGAAAACGAAACTTGAAAAATACTTAATTCTTTATAAAACTTATGCGATCCTTTTTAAAATTTTCTCCGGGCTTTATTGTGTGACATGATGACTTTATTCGACCCTTCTGGAACTTAACGACACTATTTGCACTGCACGTAAAGACATATAAAATCTTAAGTTAAATAAGAAGCGAGGTGTGAAAAATAATGGTTCGATAGTCTAGACTTTGGATAATAGTTATTTTCTGAAACAAAACTTTAGGGTTTGAATCATAGTTATTTTACAAAACTAGCTTGACCGGATTTTGTGGGTAGTATCCTCTGAAAACCCTCAGGAGACAATACTCCTCCTACTAGGGACACCTAGAGGTTTAACGGCTTGTTGCACATGCTCAGTGCAATCGCGTTCCCTGGGAAAGTGAGGTTAGGAAATATTTTGTGAATAAATTGGTTTTGCTCGGGACGAGCAAATGATAAGTTTGGGGGTATTTGTTCATATCAGATTTTTGTATTTTTATACCGTCCAATTTTTATCATATTGCTTATCGGTAGGTACTCTTGAGCCGTGTTTGCTAGTCAATTGCAGAATACAGGTTCTCGACTCTAAACGGTGAAATTCATGGAAAAACCCGACAAATTCCGGATTACTGCCAAAACACGGATCTCCGCTCTCTATCCGTATGTTGCCACACACCAGTTTAAGAGACAAAATGGCAAATCGATTGTCATTTTCATGCACAAAGCACAATGGCAACACAAAGACCAAGAAATCTACGCGGAGCTCAAGAAAATCATGACAAAAAGATCCATATCCAATCACCTTTTGATCAACAGAAATTCTGGAAAAATCGTGTAGAAATTATGAGAAAAATCATATACCAGACTGAGGGGCACTGCAAAACAGGAAAAGCCACCAAAAATGAAGGCCTAACACCCTACTATGGCCGCGGAACCGCGGCCGTACGGAGGCGACAGGAGGTGGGCTTTTAGGATTATTTTGGTCTTTTTGTAAAGAGGCAGATTGTTGCCCTAGATTTCCATTTCTCTGCCTATAAATAGTCCAGAACTTGCCAACGCCAAGGGTGCTTAATCTTGTATTTTAGGTTTTAGAATACTTGTTGTTCTTCTTCCTCTTCTCATCTCTTCTCCATTAAAAACTTGTAGTGAGCTTTTGTGAGTGAAGAATGATGAATAAAGAAGTTCTTTTTATTATTATACTTGTCTTGCTCTTGTTAAGTTAATTGCTTGTAATCTTCAATTGATAATTTAGTTGTTGTTATTTATTGTTGTTTCTTTCTTATTCTCTTTTCCTTTATCCTTAAACAACCATGATGCTTACGTTTGATCCTTGCCAAGGTGAGGTCGCAAATAGCTAGTTGTTATCTTCTAATCTCTTTCTTTTTATCTTCCTCCTTTGTTTTATTTTTCGTTCTTCTTGTAATGGGTGAGTAGTTTCCATACTTGTTAGGGTGGGATAAGGGAAGTTTGAGAGAAGGAAATCTCTCTCACTCTTTCCTTGCCCAACATCTTAAATCAAACTCCCGTTAATTGAACCACAATCCGCTCCCTACGGCACCCTATTCTACATGATAGCAGTGATCCCGTAGTGAGACCGGTTGTGGTTGAATTAACCGGAGGTTATGGCTAAGAGCCAAGAACGGACGGACAAGCACCAAAAGGAAGAACTTATGCGTTGGAAAGCCTAGCTTATACTCGCAAGTTCCATCCTAGTCGTGCTAATCCCCGTTGTTGCCGATTATCGCAACACCGATATTAAGAGTGGCAACGAAAGAAGTGAGCGACTCCTAACTCAAACTAACCTAATCCTAACCCTAACAAACTCTCTTTACATATCATTTTAACACGTAGTTAATCACAAAAAAATCTGGACTTTTGGACTTAACTCGTTAAAGCATATAGAAAAAGATTCCCCTCTCCCTGCGGACGACCTGTACTCAACCGGCTAGCTACAAGAGAAACCGTCTTGATTGCGGTAATTAACTAAACTTGAACACGCGGAAACTCTACCAAGCAAGGGCCAAGAGTCATTTCTTCGTCAGAATCTTTCCCGAAGGTGAGAACTTGCGGTCCCCCAGCGTCGACCATGTGACAGCTGCCGGTAGTTCTTTTACGCTCCTCGGTCGTATTTCTTTGCTCCCGACGAGTTTTGCGTTTCATCCGCTTGAAATGTTGCCGGTGAGCAACATATCCCTGCCACCATCTTTTAAAAGCGTTGCACTCTTCGGTGGGGTGCGCAATCTTTCGATGATATAAGCAGTAGCTAGGATGTGTTTCCGCTTCACCAAGAGCGTTCCCTTCGGAGGGTGGCAGCTTCATTTCCATCGATATGGCTTTGGTGAACCTCTTTCTCGTCTTGAACCTGCTTTTATTTGCGATTGATGCACTTTGATCTGGCGGGAGTGCTTCAACCTTTTCGCCCAGTTGCCGGCGTCTGGCTTTTTCGAATATGGCCATCTCACGCTCTCGAGCAGCTTTGTTTTTAAGAAGTGCTTCGTCCAGGAATGCATCAATCATTTCGTCTGATGGACCTAGAAGTTTCCGGCTCAGGACCTGCCCCCAGTTTCTCTGTGTAAGAAGCTTCTTCATCGTTTATCGACGAGTGAGAGATCACATGGCAACTTGCCACGTAATCTTTAGATTCATCCGACGAGTCTTCTCCATCCTCTCCGTCCTCAAGGACGTAACTGAGAAATTCTTAGAGTGTAACTGGAGTCCGCGCCTTCTGGTTATACTCTTCCAACGCGTCAATCTGCTTTTGCAAGTCCGTGCGCCTATCACCAGGCTTCACGGGCTTCTTGGTTTTCTTCTTCTTCTTCAAAGACTTTGGCGGCTGGGTGCGAGTGCTTTGGCTGTCACCACCAACCTTTGGAGTTGGGCGCGGTTTCAACATTCCCTCGATGATATCGGGTTCCAGTGGATTTTTTCACCTGATCGCCGGGCATGTTTGGAGATCCTTCAGCATTCTTTTCATTTTGGCTAAAAGAGCGATCTCCCACGGAGCTTCTTCTACGAAAGAACATGATGCCCCCGGTGTGTCCGTCTTCTTGGGAGCGTGTGGTTGTGGTGGGTTCACCTTCCAATTCTCGGATAGGGCAAATTTGCCCTGTTGGTATTGATCTTCAATCCAGCATTTAAAGACGAAGCAATCTTCAATTGGATGGCTTACCGTTTGATGGTAGGGGTAATAATTGGGACTATTACCCTCACCAGGTTGCAACGGTCATTTTGGATTCGGCAAATTTATGAGTCTGTTGCGCACCGCCAGCTCAAACAATCTCCTCGTTTAGTTCCGGGGGAATGAATAAGGTAGCTTCATCTTCTCATTATAGAATTGCCGCCTCTCGTCTAGGCGATCAGTTAGTTTTGGGCCACTGGGCTGCTGTTGAGTATTCGCGATGAAGGTCGCTTTTCCTTTGCCCTTTTTGTTCCGTGGCTCCGGCTTTGAAGGAGACGGTCTATGACCCATCTGGTCCATTTGGGCCAGTTTGTCAATAAAGGCCTGGAACGTGGTCGGCTTGAAGAACATCATGAATTGGGAAATAGTTGCCTGAGGATCCAGAGTGCCCATGAACATGCCCACTGCCGGCGCTTCCTCAATGCGATGCTCACATTTTGACCATAAATTTCGCCATCGTATTGCGTATTGCACCCACGTTTCACCTGGCTTTACCCTGGCATTGATCAATGCCATTATTGGGGTGCGTTCAATAGCACTCGCGAAACGCTGGGTGAATAATAGCTCCACCTCTGCAAAAGTCTTGATAGAGTCGTTTGGAAGTTCAGAATACCACTCAAATGCTGTTTCCGATAAGCTACCAACAAACTGGCGGAGCAGAAGTTTATCATCACCCCCGGTGTTACCGCACAAGGCTCTGAATTGAGCGACATGCTGATGTGGATTCCCCATCTCTTTATATACGTGAAATTTAGGGATCGTATATCCCGGTGGGTACCTTATTTGGTCATACCAGCCCGGATATGGTCGCTCAGTTTTAACAGTTTGGCCGGCCGCTTCATTCGCCTGGTGAACCCGTATTTGCTGAGTAATGTAATCATCTAAAGCGGCCTTGGAGATGGTCTCCTCTTTGGCTGCTGAAAGAGCTTGAGGAGGGTTCGATGTTTCCCCTCTGTCGTCTTCAATGATGATCGGGGGGTCTTCAGCTGGAGGTTCCGGCTGTAATATCATCCCAGCCATGTCTTGGAACAAAAGAGTCATTCGTTTTATATTGGCCGTCTGCTCCGCAGCCTCCTTTTCCTTCCTCTCGAGCATTCTTCGGAGGAACTCGGTATCAGTTTCTTTTTCTCGACGCTGCTCCGAGGTTTCTTGATTTTCTTTTGGCCCAGTGAGTGCGGCCATTGCAGTCAGTATCTCCTGAAGTTTCTGCTGCTGTTGTTCCTGAGCCTTCGTTATCGATCGGGTAAGCGGTCGATGACCCGTAGAAGCACGGCTTTCCTCTTTTCCGGAATCCATATAAACAGTATGTATTACCATGCCCCCGGACTTGGGGCATTTAGATTCAACGTCCTTGCGGCTTGCCGCATTCACGGGGGCTTTCTCTGGCTTCCTTCTCTTGTGAGCAGTCGAAGTCGAGGGGGCCGTTGCAACGGGCACCCAGACGGATGACGTCTTCTGTGGTACCACGAGATGGCTCTTTTCTTGCTGAGCTTTGAGCTTCTTTGCCCGGCGAGAGTAGTCCTGATTAATCACCGATTCCTGGACCTGTCGCTAGACTTTATAAATTTTGGAGGACAGCCGCTGAGGGGGCTGCTCCGTCTTCTTTTCCGTAGTAATCTCCATAGGTGGAGGAGATCACTTCAGCACAGCAGTCGGAAAGTTCTTGCGAACCCTCCTAAGCGGTTCAAAGCTGTTCCCAGTTGGAACAGCAGCATTGATTTCCACCATCGGAGCTGGCGGAGTTAGTCCAGAAGGGGAGCTGCCCCCAGCCTTTCTTACTCGGCGCTAGTGGCGACGTCGAGTATGTCGTGCGGATGAGATTGTCTCAGCTGTAGGGGTGACTTCGTCATGCTCCCCGTGTTGGCGAAGGGTTATCGCCGACGTCAGCCTCTTAAAGACCGATGCCCGTTGAGAAGCAACGTCCAATCTGTCAAAGACAGACCTCTGGACAGGGGAAGCAGCTTTGGGGACTTCGCCTGGGCAGGAGCCGGAATGGCCAACCTTGTGAAGACTTACTTCTTTGCAGAAGAAGCCTCTGCGATGATTTCGTCCGCTTGAACCGGGATGGCTATCCGCTTAGGGATGGCTGCTTCAGGTATCACGGGCTTGTTAGCGTTCTGGCCTAGTCTGCTGAAAACTGAGGCAGTGGAATTGGGCGAACCGTTGAGAGGGGCCACGGTAATGTTAAGTCGATCAAAGACCGACTTCTTTGGGGCTTCTTGCGGCAACATCGGGGCATTGAAGCTCATGGGCGGGATCATAGTCCCAAAGAACAGCCCAGTGGTGGCCTGAGTTACTTGGTCTACTGGCATCATGAACAGGGAGGCTGTCTGGGGCCCGTAAGTTACACCTCCAGATGAGGCGGAACGGGAGTTGCAGTTGCAGCTGGAGCATTTTGTGCAGGTAGAAGCCATTGATCTTTCGTTTTCTGCACGAAACAAGACACCAAATCTTAGTATCTCGAACTCAAGGGCAACCATAACAAACCGCGATTCATTCACGAACACGACACACGAAGTGTGGAGTGGAAAGAGGAAAAGGTCCCACCGGGCATGCCAGAATCTGTTCCCCGCCGAAAGTCGGGGACGCGACCGCGCGGGTCCGTCTTGCCTGAATTTCGGGGTAGATACTAATTGGTGCTATCCGTCCACCTCTCTGAAGATGCCAAGTTGATTTATAACACCATTTATCGAAGGTTTAAACGGATGCGGCCGATGTAGCAGACTTCGTCAGATTCCCCCTCGTTGAGGGGTTTTTGATTGTGGGGACGCTCTTCCCTGCAGGCGCAAACCCCTGCAGTTAATTACGCTACGGCATCGCGGTAACCACTTTCTCCTTCTCCAGATGGTCACTTCGTGTCATGGGTGTTTGTTTTGTTTTTGGTTGCCCGTGGATTGTAT
Source organism: Agapanthus africanus (assembly GCA_030015575.1). Classification (NCBI taxonomy): domain Eukaryota; kingdom Viridiplantae; phylum Streptophyta; class Magnoliopsida; order Asparagales; family Amaryllidaceae; genus Agapanthus; species Agapanthus africanus. The sequence goes on along the minus strand of CM057340.1, from coordinate 579,612,802 downwards.
ACGGAGACTAATTTATGTTGTCGCCCGTAGGGCGTGGATTAGTCCAAATCCGTATTTTCCTAGATTTGGGTTTGGGGGTTGGGTTTAAGAATACGTTAGTCTCATTTGAGACTAAGATCAACTTAAACGTTTGTTAAGGATACGTTAGTCTAATTTTAGAATAAGATCAGGATCATTTAGATCCGACAAGAGAGCAATTGGGCTCTATTTTTTAGTTTAGGGATATTGCGGTCGATTACCAGTTTAAGGACGTGGTGGTCCAATGTTAGTTTAAGGACATCTCGGTCCAAAGTTAAGGACATCATAGTCCGTTGGTTTAAAGGGACCCCACAGTCCAGTTTAAAGACGTCATAGTCTGTGAAATGTGTGGTTGTCGGGACCCGTCACCTCTCTGAAGACGTTGAAGGATTACAACGACAAATATCAAAGGAGTGAAGAGATATAACCTTGAACCAAAGTTGATTGGGAGATCTATAGTCCAATTTAGAACTAAAATCAATTAATTAGATTATGAGCACATTGGCTCAGTTAAATCTGAATTGAGGACTTATGGCCAATTTGGGCTAAGTCTAATTAAGTTTGAAATGTTGGACTATTGAACACTTGCCTGGGTTCAGCCCATCATTATTTAGCAATGCTAAACAAGAGTTTGCAGGCTCTGATAACATTTTTTCTTTGAGCATTAAACATTATAGCTCTGGATTTTAAGGCTTATTTGAAGGGGATATTTGCCTCTGGAAAACTTAGCCAATTTGGGCTAAGCTGGTTTTAGAATAATGTCAAACACTAAAGGTGATCTGGCGGTCACGTGTCCTCACGTGATGTATTTAAAACAGTGTTAAACACTGGAGACAAAATATTCAAAATAGTGTTAAATACTAGAAAGGAAGGGGGTCACGTGAGGCACCTGAGATGGGGCCAGACCTCCTTTATTTTATTCTCAAATCTGCAAATAAGTGTTAAACACTTCTGATCTTCTGGCCATCACGTGTTGGCACGTGATGGATATCCATGTATTTATTAGGGGTCACGTGAGGACACGCGAGAGCGCCCAAAATCAATACTGCCTTTGCCTTTGTTCTCTTTGTTTTGAAGGTCATGTGGGAGCACGTGAGGCATTGCCTCTGGGCTAATTCCTTCTTATTTTGGGGAGTCTGTTTAAGGGTCACGTGGGAACACGTGACCTAGTCTTGTTCTTCCTGTTTTTTGCTCATTGAGAATGGGGGTCACGTGTTACCATGTGACCAAGTTCTTTACGTGCAAGGAGAGCTTTAAGTCCCTTGTTTTAAGAATTAAATTCTCTGTAGGGTTAAACTCTAATTCTATTTTAGAGGAATTAAATTTCTATGTATGTGGAAGAATTAAATTCTCATATAGGGTTAAACCCTAATTCTGTTTTGGAGGAATTAAATTCCTATGAATTTAGGAGAATTAAATTCTCATATAGGGTTAAACCCTAGTTTTATTTGGGAGGAATTAAGTTCCTGTGAGTTTGGGAGAATTAAATTCTCATATAGGGTTAAACCCTAGTTTTATTTGGAGGAATTAAATTCCTATGAATTTTGGGGAATTAAATTCCTTAAACTCATATTCTCCCTCTAGGTCTTGGATCTGCATGGCAGAATCTCCCAGTTGAGAATTAAATTCTCAACTTGTGAGGAGATCTGCTTCTACAGATCTTCAACCAAAGGAAGAACTAAGTTCTTATTCAGAAGAGTTAACTCTTAAACTTGAGAATTAAATTCTCTTTTATTTTATGGTGCTTAGATCTCTTTCCCCTTTCTCACCTAGGGTTTCTTTTCTCTGAAAAGAACTTCTTTTCTCTCTTGAGAATTAAATTCTCCTCTCTTTTCTCTCTGTTGTTGTTTTTCTCCAGAAAATCAAAATTCCAAAGATCCATTTTCTTCTGTTCTTGGCTCCTATTTATAGGGGAAAGAAAAGAATCAATTTGTTTAGCGAATCTTTCATTGAAAGATTTTGGTTGCTTTTGTAACCAACATGATCTTTTAGATCACTCAGTGAATTTTATTCACCATTGGGTTTTTAATCTAAAAGATATTCTGTTTGTTATTCTTGGTGAATTTTAGGGAAATCTTTCCTCGTATAAAATCTTTCCATAAATTGGTGATTTTTAATCACCATTGGATTTTTAATCCATTGGTGCTCTAATTTACAGAGCACCATCTTTTTTGTTTGGAAAGATTTAAAGAAATATTTTCCCAGTTAGGGTCTTTGATTTCCCTTAATTAGAATTTAATTCTATTATTTCAGAAGGATTTTAAAACTCTATCACGTGTTGGCACGTGATCCCTTTATTTGATTATTAAGTAGAATTTTATTCTATCAATTAAAGAGTTTAGGAACCTGTCACGTGTTGGCACGTGACCCTCTTGATTAAACATTTTATACAGAATTTAATTCTGCCTTTTAACAGAGCTAAGCAATCATCACGTGTTAGCACGTAACCCTTGGTCACGTGTGAGCACGTGATGCCCCATTGGGGTTTTTCCTTAGTGTCTTATTATATTTTTGTTTGACTAGAATTTAATCCTGTAAAGCAGAGATTGCAGGAACCTATCACGTGTCAACACGTGACCCTTGGTCACGTGTGAGCACGTGATACCCCATTGGGGTATTTCCTGGCTGTTTTGTTATATTTTTGTTTGGTTAGAATTTAATTCTATAAACCAGAGATCACAGGAACCTATCACGTGTCAACACGTGACCCTTGGTCACGTGTAAGCACGTGATACCCCATTGGGGAATTTCCTGATATTTTATCAGGAAACAACCCCACCTCTATTTATAGCCGCCGGCGTACACATCCAACGATGACGGTCATCTCCCGCCAAAACGACCCATCGCATTCGACGGCCACCATCGCTCTACCTGTCGCACACGTATTGGTCGCACCCCATCGGACGCAGGAAACCCTCGCCCATCATGTCAACCAACCAGCGCCAGACACGTGGGTCGTCGCTTCGGCAAACGTATGCACGATCCGGCACTTCCTCTTTAATGCAAGATCTGGCCCCTGATCCGCTGATGTCATCGAGAAAATACAGCTGATTGCCCGGGAATGCATGCTCACGATATCTACGAAAAGGGGCTCACCTCGGATGACCCGGCAGACCACTCTCGACTCGACCCAAGAACAGGTCGGGACGAGAGTGAGGGGCTAATGATGATACTCGATATCGGTGATCTCCCGGGTCGTGGCACATGGCAGATGAGGTGTCTAGGAGCTTATAAGAAAGGACCTACCGTGGCCAACCAGGCCACTCCTATGCCCGTCCTACAAACAACCGTTGGCTCGTCTCCGAGCCCCCCTGCACAACTGGCCTCCTCGGCCCTCTCAGCTCGCCTTCGGGCTATAGCAGAACCAAGATACCTCGGCCTCCCGCTCGTCCCCGAGCCGTCCGCCTAGCTTATCTTCCTCGGTCCCATCGACCGACCGACGGCACCAACCGCAGGCGCTTCCGCCTCACCTCCGCGAATCTCACCATGCGCGAGATATCCGCCGGCCACATCCCGCATTCCACGCCATCACGATCCCCCATTAATGAGCCTGTCTCGCCATTAATAGGGGATCCCGCCCATGGCGCGGGCGTGACGTCGGGAGCGTAACGGCCGGCGTGATTCTCGCGCCTGCCTGCCTGCTGCCACCACTATATAAACCCCTCCTTCATACGGTTCAAGTAAGTTTTTTCTCTCCCACTAGGCTGTTACTCTGATCGAATATCCGGTCTAACTTGATCGTCGGAGGGTCCTCGATGGTACAACCACCCCGGGATATCCTTGCAGGTAGCTTGGCCTCAACAACCTAAAACCCATTGTGATGATGCTCGATATCGGTGATCTCCCAGATCATGACACGTGACAGATGATATGTCCTAGAGCATGCAAGAAAGGACCTATAGTGGCTGACCAGACCACTCCTATGCCCGTCCTACAACAAAGCTGGCTCGCCTCCGAGCCCTCAGCACAATCGGCCTCCTCGGCCTCACAGCTCGTCTCCGGGCTACCGCGGAACCAAGATACCTCGACTCTCCCGCTCGTCCGCTAGCGCTCCCACCGAGGTCATCTTCCTCGGTCTCATCGACCGACCGACGGCACCGCTCACAGGCGCAACCGCCATCCCGCGAATCTTGCTATGCGCGAGATTTCCGTCGGCCACATCCCATGTTCCACGCCATCACGATCCCCCATTAACGAGCCTGCCTCGCCATTAATGGGAGATCCCGCTCATCACGCGGGCTTGACGTCGGGAGCGTAACGGCCGGCGCGATTCTCGCGTCTGCCCTGCCTGCTGCCATCGCTATATAAACCTCTTCTTCAGACGGTTCAAGTAAGCCATTTCTGCTCCATTAAGACGTTACTCTGCTCGAATTTCCCCTCTAACTTGATTGTCGAAGGTTCCTCGGTGGTACAACCACCCCGGGACTTCCTTGAAGGTAGTTCGGCAACAACCAACCTCAAACCCATTGAAATCCGGGGTGTCGGTCAGCTCGCCTGCGCCTCTTCGCCCCGAGCCTCTTCGTGCCCCTGCCCCTCCCAAGGAGATGTCGGTCAGCTCGTCTACGCCCAGGCATGACCAACACCACCAACCTCGATGGGGACGCGCAGACAGGACTCGTCACGGCATCTCGAAGGCGACCTCGCCAGGGGATCTAAGGAACCTCATTGAGAGGAACCAGGGCCGCACCCAGACGCAAGTCTCCAACGGCAGAGACCAGAGGTCGGAATGTGCCGAATCGTCGGGGTACCACGGCCGACTCGACGCCCTCGAGAAGAGGATCGAGGGTATACATCGGGAAGGTCACCGCTCGAGCGACGAGGCTAAATACGCTGCCGACTCGCTCACCAAACCGTTCACCGAGGAGCTTCTTGCCGTCCACGTCTCCTCTCGCAACAAGCCTCCGAAGGTCTCCCTCTTCGACGGCAAATCTGACCCGAAGGACCATTTGGATGCATTCACCATGGGAATGTGCTTCCAAGACAACTCCGACGCTGTCCAGTGCCGAGCTTTCCCGGCCACTCTCACCCGCTCCGGACGGGACTGGTTCCGAGGACTCGAGCCACGCTCGATCTCAACTTTCGACAAGCTGGCCACTCAATTCCTCTGCCACTTCGTCGGGAACAGGCGACAAAAACGCACAGTTGACCATCTCTTCATGATCAAGAGCGGGGACAAAGAGACGTTCAAAGCATACGTCACCCGCTTCTGCAACGCCCTTTTCGAGGTCCCAGAGCACCAGGACGAAACGGTCATCACAGCACTAAGGTCTGTTCTTAGGTACAAGGAGTGGTTACGCTCCTTTGCATTAGTGCAACCTAAGACCATGGCTGAGGTAAAGGCCTGGACCGAGCGTGAGGTTCAGCTCGAATCCAAGGTGAACGCAAATCTCCCCCGGGCAGAGCAAGCCGACTAAAAGAAAAGAGCAAGAGAAGATAGAAGGGGACCAGAACGGCCAAAGCCCTATCTCCCAAAGTTTAAGGAGTACACCCCGCTCAACGTCTCCCAGACAGTGCTACTAGAAAAGGCTAAGGGCGAGGGGTTCTTCAATCTTCCCCCGATCTCGCGCATGGCCTCAAAGCGAACCCGGGGCCCCTACTGTGGCTTCCACAGGTCGCTAGTCCACTCCACGGAGAGCTATAAACAACACCGAGACTACATCGAGGAGCTCATCCATTCGGGGCACCTCGCAGCGTACTTGAGGGACAAGCGACAAGCTGATCGCGAGCAGGAGCAGCGTCCACCTCCCGCCTTGCTGACCATCGGCCAAATCATGGTCATGTCAGCCGAAGATACGTCTAGTACACACGAAGCTTGGTGCCCTATGCCAGGCATATATGCCAACAGACATCCGAGGGGCTCAAGCTGCGTGAATAAGAGGGGTCAATAAAGCATTGCAATGAAAGAAAAAGAATCTTATTCATTCAAAGGGTACTATAGGCTCCTCAGACGTACATAAAAAAAGGGAATAATTACAACAGCGGGGGAATGGGGTGCAGAGAGCATTGCTCGTGGTACTCTGAGCATATTTCCTCCAGCCGAGCCCTCGTAGCGTCTAACCTCTGCCTCCGACTCCCCCCACGAGCGTCGGCATCGTGCCTCAACTGGTAACACTCAAGGATGAGCGCCTCCGAGCAGTTTAGCCAACTCGCAGAAATCAAGCCGAAACACCTCAGAGACCTTAGCTTTCCAACGGCCTCATCTTTCAGCTGTTCGGACAAGGGGTTGTAGAGCCCCGGCGACGCCCTCAAGATGGAGTACATCAACAGCTGAAGGAGAGGGAGCGCCGGAGGAGCAATCGGCCGAAGTGATCCTCGATGCGGCCTATCACCAACTACACCGTATCAACAGTGCAGTACTGGTCGTAGAGGTACACATCCTCGAAGTTTATGATATCGGGGATGGTGAAAAGGAAATCCTCCATTCTGGCGTTTCGGGTGTGAGGAAAGGGGTAATCAACACTCCCTCCGTTTTATAGCCCACAACGCCTGGGAGTCCAACAGTCGCCCGTTTCACCCGCAACACAGGCGCCACGCAGAAAACATCGCGCCTCCCCATGCGAAACCGAAACGACGCTACTCCGGCGCTTCGCCTTCCCCACCCTCTCGTGACACGTGTCTTTTGCGACTGTCCAACTCCTCGGTACTCACCTTGGGATGGTCGGATAGAACCTTGCCAAGAGGCAACCGAGCAGCTTCACTTCTCAGTCTTTCTTCATGGAGCTAAGCCCTCACCAAGAGGCAGCCCAGCAGCTACCCTGCTCGACTATCCCTGGCCGGTAGCTTCCCTACCCCACAATGCCAGGAATCTAAGCCCTCACTGAGAGGCAGCCGAGCGGCTACCCTGCTCGGCTATCCCTGGCATGTAGCTTCCCTACCCCACGACGCCAGGGATATAATCCCTCACTGAAAGGCAGCCGAGCGCCTACCCTGCTCGGCTATCCCTGGCTGGTAGCTTCCCTACCCCACAACGCCGGGAATCTAAGCCCTCACTGAGAGGCAGCCCAGCAGCTACCCTGCTCGGCTATCCCTGGCCGGTAGCTTCCCTACCCCACGACGCCAGGGATATAAGCCCTCATTAAGAGGCAGCCGAGCGACTACCCTGCTCGACTATCCCTGGCTAGTAGCTTCCCCACCCTCATAACGCCAGGGATCTAAGCCTTCACTAAGAGGCAGTCGAGCGACTACCCCGCCTGGCTATCCCTGGCTGGTAGCTCCCCTACCCCATAACGCCAGGGATCAAAGCCCTCGCCAAGAGGCACCGGGCAGCAACCCTGCTCGGCCATCCTTAAGGATCAAAGCCCTCACCAAGAGGCACCGGACAGTAACCCTGCTTGGCCATCCTTAAGGATCAAAGCCCTCACCAAGAGGCACCGGGCAGTAACCCTGCTTGGCCAATCCTCAGTAGGCCCTTACGGCCCCTCCCGCACTAAGGATCCAAAGCCTTCGCAAGAAGCAACTGGGCCTGCCCTTGCTCGGTTATCCCTGGCTGGTTGCTCCCTACCCCAACACACCAGGGATCAAATCCCTCGCCAAGAGGCACCGGGCAGCAACCCTGCTCGGCCATCCTTAAGGATCAAAGCCCTCACCAAGAGGCACCGGGCAGTTACCCTGCTCGGCCAATCCTTAGTAGGCCCCTTACGGCCCCTCCCGCGCTAAGGATCAAAAGCTCTCGTAAGAGGCAACTGGGCCCGCCCTTGCTCAGTTATCCCTGGCCGGTAGCTCCCTACCCTAACACACCAAGGATCAAAGCCCTCGCCAAGAGGCACCGGGCAGCAACCCTGCCCGGCCCGTCCTTAAGGATCAAAAGCCCTCACAAGAGGAAAACGGGCCCGCCCTTGCTCGGTTATCCCTGGCTGGTAGCTCCCTACCCCAACACACCAGGAATTAAAGTCCTCACCAAGAGGCACCGGGCAGTAACCCTGGTCGGCCAATCCTTGGTAGGCCCCTTACGGACCCTCCCGCGCTAAGGATCAAATGCCATCGCAAGAGGCAACCGAACCCGCCCTTGCTCGGTTATCCCTAGCTGGTAGCTCCCTACCCCAACACACCAGGGATCAAAGCCCTCGCCAAGAGGCACTGGGCAACAACCCTGCCCGGCCGTCCTTAAGGATCAAAAGCCCTTGCAAGAGGCAACCGGGCCCGCCCTTGCTCGGTTATCCTTGGCTGGTAGGTACCTACCCCAACACACCAGGGATCAAAGCCCTCGCTAAGAGGCACCGAGCAGCAACCTTGCTCGGCCCCATCCTTAGTAGGCCCCTTACGGCCCCTCTCGTGCTAAGGATCAAAAGCCCTCGCAAGAGGCAACCGGGCCTGCCCTTATTCGGTTATCCCTGACTGGTAACTCACTACCCCAACACACCAGGGATCGAAGCCCTCGCCAAGAGGCAACTGAGCAGCTTCACTGCCCAGTCCATCCCTGGCAGGCCTTGTACGGCCCTTACAACGCCAGGGATCGAAGCCCTCGTCTAGAGGCACCGGGCATCTACCCTGCTTGGTCCATCCTTAGCATGCCTCTCCGAGCCTTCCATGCTAAGGAACATGACCTCACCAAGAGGCATCTAGTCTATCTACGTCTGAGCGATCTCCACCTCGACTTCAGGGCTATAGAGATTCATTGCTCAGCCCATCCCTAGAAGGCCTTGTATGACCCTTAAAATGCCAAGGATCGAAACAATCGCCTAGAGACTGTAGGGTGTTCTTCGTCACCCCATTGAGATGGGAATACGCGCGCGCTTGTCAGGCGTACTACAGATTCCCCCTGCCTAGGGTAGGCCGGGGTTTATTGATTGTGGGGATCCGAATCTCCGGCAGCCGCGGACTAAACTGCCGTTAATTACCCCTCGCCTTTGGGGCGAGAGAACCTCCGATTAACGGGTTAAACTGATCATGCGAACTCAATGTGCAGTATACGTGTGTTGTGTTTTGAAAGGGGGGGTTTGGACATATCGGGAGCCACGCAGAGTCTTTACGGGGGTCCCGCTACCCGGATAGCGGGCTGGGGGTCAAGGGGGCTAGCAGCCCCCTTGCGGGGTGCGGGACAGCGCCCCGTTAGAATTTTTTTCTAACAGGGACAGTGTCGTGGAGCACGTGTGTGTGCAAATATGTATACATATATATATATGTATATATGTATATATATAAAAGAAAGAGGGGAAAAGGCATCCAAAGGATGTGTGGGGGCAGCACCTTGGGCGCTATGCGCCTAGGTGCTGTTCGCTCAGGCGCTAGAGTGCCACGTGTCGGCACGTGAGCGCTCTGCGCTTGAGCGCTCTGCGCTTGAGCGCAAGCGCGCCACGTGTCGGCACGTAGGCGCTTTGCGCTCGAGCTCCTGCGCTGGAGCACAGGCGCTCGAGCGCAAGCCTCCCCCTTGCCGACACGTGGCGCGCTTGCGTTCAAGCGCAGGCATTCGAGCGCAAGTCTCCCCCGTGCCGACACGTGGCGCGCTTGCGCTCAAGCGCAGGCGCTCGAGCGCAAGTCTCCCCCGTGCCGACACGCGCCACGTGTCGGCACGGGGGAGACTTGCGCTCGAGTGCCTGCGCTTGAACGCAAGCGCGCCACGTGTCGGCACGGGGGAGACTTGCGCTCGAGCGCAAGCGCGCCACGTGTCAGCACCGGGGCGACTTGCGCTCGGGCGCTTGCGCTTGAGCGCAAGCGCGCCACGTGTCGGCACGCAGGCGACCTGCGCTCGGGCGCTTGCGCTTGAGCGCAAGCGCGCCACGTGTCGGCACGCAGGCGCTCTGCGCTTGAGCGCCGGCGAGAAAAAGTGGCTTTTAGCCTAAGAAACAGAAGCTGTGCTTCAGAAAGGAAATATTTGTTATGTATATATGTATGGAGTTAGACTCCTGGGATGTTTTGAAGCTGATGAAGGGGGTTCTTCTTCTTCCTTCTGTTGTTCAGCCGGATCTTGGAGATCAAGAAGTAGGAGATTTTAAAAATCACTCCTTTTTGAGATCTGATGGGAGATCTGAGTTTCCCTTTGTGGGTTTTGTGGTGGAAAACTACTTAGTTTTGGAAAAGAAAGAGTAAAACTCTTGATTTAATTCAAAAGAATTGAGAAGGTTTAGAACCTTAGAGAAGGAGCAGGAGGCACAAAGAACCCTAGTTTTTGGGGGAATGAAAAAGTGTATCTTTTATTCACCATCATGTTGCCTTATATAGGCTTACATATTTACATATAGCCCCTTGGGCTTTACAAAAATGGCATTTTAGCCATCCCATGGCTCATGTGCTATTTCATTTTTGCACATAAGCCATGGGCTTACAAAATATTGGCTTTATGCCCATTTTGTTTTCATTCATGCATAAATAATTACATAAAAATTATTTATTACATGATTTTGTTGTTGGCATGGGGAGGTTGGTCGCGGGCTCGACTTGGGCATGGGCCCGCTTGACCTGGGCTTGGGCCCACCTAGCTTGGCGATTGACCTTGACTTTGACTCGGTCAACAGGGGTGTAAATTTTTACCCCAACAAATTGCCCCCCATCAATAAATGCACACAGCATATGTGGGTCGTGTGCATGAAATTGATGGATATTCTTTTGCATGGAGGCGACTTGCTTTGGTTCCCACTTTTTGGGATGCACTGCCCTTTTTACGACATGGACGGTCGACGCTCTGATCCGTCTCCGAGACAGAGTGTCCGTGGTAGACGTTTCCCTGACCCATAGTGATTTGGTTCTCGATTTGTGGGGAGCCTGCACTGCCCGTTTTGCGACATGGACGGTCGACGCTCTGATCCGGAGCGATTTGGTAGACGTGTCCCCGGCACGGAGTGTCGCTGGTCGACGTTTCCCCGAGGCGGAGTGTCGTTGTTGGACGTTTCCCTGATGCGGAGTGTCTATGTTGGACGTTTCCCCGATGCAGAGTGTCTCTTGCTGACGTGTCCCCGGCACGGAGTGTCTGCTTGACGTTTCCCCTTAAAGGTTCCTAGGCACCCTAAGGAGGTCTCACAAGGCATCGATCATGCCAATTTCAAAAATTACGGTGCCGAGAAACCCTAGACTACGGATCGTTGGCTAGATTTCTAGGCAAAAAAGCAAACTAGTTAACAATTAACTAAAAGAATACGGAAATACAACCTTTGTAGATCCGGTGCTCCACCTCCATAGCTCCGCAACGAAATCCCCTCGCTGTCCAAATGAATTCCCGGGCTCTAGCGTCGGCTTCGTCGGAGAAATGGCGAGCTAGGTCGTCGATATCCATGCCGAAGATGATCTACGTCGAAGCATCGCAAGATCAAGCTCTCACTTCACCAAGTCATGAAACTTATGAAGAAAACACACTCTACTACTTGGCAAGAGGTAGAGGATGAAGAAATAGGAAGTGGGTAGACTTTAGATTTGGATTTCTCACTCTTTTTCATCACTTGCCATTGATGGAGGCAAGCTTTCTTCACTTGAAGAAATGAAGAAGAAGAAGGTAAAATGTTATGACAAGTTAATTCCAAAAAGAAAATTAAAAGAATACTTATCATAACCAAACCATGGTCAAGTGTAGAGAATAAATCATGGTTAGTGGGATGGTTAGGGTTAAGCATGAGACAAAATGGTCACTTGGTCAAAGTCTTCATGAAGCTTCATGAACAAAACAAAACATGCCACCATTTTCTCATTTGCTTTTCTTTTTCCAAAAGAATAAATAAATGAATAAAATGAATAAGGAAAAAGTAAACCCTAACCATTTCATTAACCAAGATTTAATTCTTTACACTTAACCAAAAGGCATGCATCATCAAACATGATACAAGCAAGTGCACAAAATCATATCGCATATGCATTGCGCACATCCGAGTGAGAAAATCCATCTTAAAGTGAACCAATACTAGTTAATGCAAAGTAATATATCAAATATATAATTATGCATTAAATAATTAAATCAACACTTGATTTAACGATCCGGTCATATCGCATATAACCGACTAGTATTCTATGTATCGGCTTATCGAACCAACCCTTGATTCGATAACTAGGTTATATCGCATACAACCTTTCGATACATTCATCGCGAGAATGGAATACGGTATCACATACACGCATTATTCTCGGTCCCACACATATCTCATATGCGCTCCTATTTCGTTTCGCTTGAGCCGGGAAACCTCTGTGTAGGACTCTAAAGACTCGTCAATACGCCGGCAGCAGGTGATGATCATTTCAAGCACCCACAAGCCGCAAGCGGTCTGCTAAACGTAACGGCCATCCGGGTATTGAGCGATCAGAAGATCGACGAGCAAGCCCACTCATACTCCTGTGAATCCAACCAGTAACACTACCGTACAGTCCGGTCTGATCGTCTGATATGTCGCATATCTCGCCTAGGGGTGGTAAACGTCAGACCCCAATAGCTCGATAAGTCATGTCGATATGAGGTCTATAACAATTCGAGAAACTACTGGTAACACTTACCAGTAAATCTCAGCAACCCTGGCCAGGGATTTCCTGTTATTGCCAATCGAACACAGCGCAACATCAACCCCCTATACCGGGAGAGACGAATCCCCTCCTATCGCTCATTGCCTCCATGTGATTCGGGACTGTACCCAAAAACCACCATTTTGCACGCCCTCTTGGACGTGGTAAGATGGAAATCAAAGCACAGTGGGAACCACACAAGACTCTATGACGATCTCGGGTCAACAGACTACTCTGTACCAGTGTCACCAGAGAACTGCCATCTGACGTCACGTATAATACCATCTGGGAGTTCTCGGCGAGTCCGTCCAGTGTACCCAGTCTCTACTGAGCACCCGTATATCATCTCCTGATGTCAAACACCAATGGATATGGGATCATCCATCGCCCATCTGTATGGGTCGGGAAGGTACACGCTAGTCTACTCTGGTATATCGATGCCCCATCTCGATACACCCACGACTAGGGACTTTGAAGGATGTACTTATGGACTACCATGTCCCCACTAGTATGATCCGCATCACAGTCCAGGTAGTCAAGTACACATCCTAAGGGCTTTACCAACATGTAACAGAGAGTCAATCAGTGTACATGTTAAGGTAAAGGTCAACCAGATAGCATACTATCATGTCGAGTAAGAAAGTCCTCCCTATATATGTCCCAGCATCCACTACAATATACATCCAATGTACAGTAATGGCCTCTAGGGCATACATATAACTAACAATCTCCCACTTGCACTAGGGCCATCTGTAGCAGTGGTTATAGTATCTCATACCCAACCATCCCATAAAAGTCTCTCTTTGGGAATAGGCCTTCGTGAGTGGATCCGCCGTGTTGTCCTCTGAGTCTACTCTCCTAACCTCGATCACCCTGGAGATCAACCATCTCCATGATCATGTGATACTGCCTTAGAATATGTCTGGATCACTGATGGGACATGCGTTCCTTGGCATACGCCACAACTCCATTGTCACACAATGGGAGGAACATAGTTCATCTCATGAACCAATATACATCCAAACAGCCTCTTTGGTAGCATCTTAAGTAGCGATGTATGCTGCCTTTATCGTCTAGAATGTCACGGTATCTAGCTTGGAACTCTTCCAACATACCGTCCCTCCACTGAGGGTAAAGACAATGCCTGTGACTGACATTCAGTCGTCCTTATCACCCTGGAACCCTTCCAGTGATTCTCCCCAGGATCATGTGATACCATCTCACTTCGACAAGTGAGAATACTAACATCCATTTAGATCTATCTCATAGATCCAAAATCCAGGAGTTAGTAGGTATCATTATGATCCTATATGGAGAATCATTGTGATAAACGGAGATTGACCGAGCGTAGCATAGGAAACTCTTTCCCTATCAAGAGTATGTCATCCACGTACTCTACGAGGATCACCACCATACTCCCTACTACCTTTTTGTTTATACAAGGTTCATCTACCATTTTGATGATGTCAAACTCTTTGACTAATCCATCAAAACAGATGTTCCAACTCCGCGATACCTGCTTTAATCCTATAAAGCATCTTGCACACGTTTCCGCTGCTCCCACTGTCTACGAAGCCCTCTGGCTGTGTACTTATAGTCGCTCTCTTCTAAATCATCATTTAGAAAAGCAGTCAAGACACCCAATCACCAGATATCGCAGTCATGGTATGTAGCCGTGACAAGTAGGATCTGGATGGACTTAAGCATAGCTACTTGAAAAGGTTTCATCATTATCCACACCTGGTCAATGATGCAAACTTTTAACAAGTCTAGCTTTGAAAGTCTCAACTTTTCCATGTACACCAAGTAATCTTCTCAAGATATACCTGCTCCTGATGGGGATTTAACCCTTCAGATATAGCAACCAAAGTCCATACTTTGTTGGTGTATAAGGATTCCATCTCAGATCGATAAACATCCAGCCATTCTTACAGAGTCTCACTCTTGATGCCCAGCTCGAAACTAGTTGGGTCATCATCTCATGATGCATTCCTCGCTCCCACTGTCATAGAGAAACCGAAGTATCTCTCAGGTGGATGAGGAACCCTACTAGATCGGCGGAGAGGCTGAGGTTCGTTGGTTTCTACTGAATCCTCTGGTTGTACCAAATCATCTGCTGTAGTTTGTATAGCTGGAACACTTCCAGTTCTACATAACAGACCTTACCTCGAGCTTGTCCGGATTTTGCTTTTAGACATAGGCCGGACAACCCCAAATCTTAACTAGCTTAAGACATGGGCTCATCCCTTTCCATATCTCATATGGAGTGGTAGGCAACTGATTTGATTCGAACCTATTCAATAGGTATGCAGCTTCTCAAGTGCATAACCCCTAAAAGGAAATAGGTAACTCAGTAGTACTCATCATAGAGCACACCATATCAAATAGGGTGTATCTGCTCTGCCCCGATATACCATCGTGCTATGGTGTATATGGAGGAGTAATGCTGAGAGAGAATCTCATTCTCCTTTAGAATAGTCCAGGAATTCCGTGCTCAAGTATTCTCCTCCTTGATCTCATCATAGGACATAATACTTATACCCGTATTTTCGTTCTCTACTTCTAACTTATATTCTGTGAATATCTCAAAAGGTTCGGACTTGTGTTTCAACAGGAACATAGGTCTGAAACTCGAAAGATCATCAGAGAATGTAATGAAGTATAAAGAATCAGTCCTGGCATTTGTAGACAGGGGACCTACATACATCAACATGTATCATCCCAAGAGTTCACTAACTCTTTCTCTGTTTCCAATAAACAGGGCTATGGTCATCTTATCTTTGTGACATGACTGGCGAGTTTCACAAGATGTAAATTCAAACTAATTTAAATATGCATCTAAATGTAACTCTAGCTAGTCGGGTCATATTGATCTGACCTAGTCTACAATACCTCAAGAAGGATTCGTTCATGTCTGAACTCTTCCTCTTGTGTGTGTTCTGTATACTAAGAACTGTAGTTTGATTTAGAACGTCAATGCTTTTAGATAACGTGCCTGAACCGATCAACTTTTGATATAGGAAATGTTCAAAACATTATCCATTAATACAAAATTATATCCTTTCTTTTCTAACAAAGAGAGTGATATGATTTTGTATATCAGGTTCGGTATCTAATAATATTCGTTCAGAATCAATGTATTGGTAATACAGGGTGACAGTGACCAACAGACTTGGCTGCAACTCTTGCCCCGTTTTCTGTCTCATGAAACTTATCACCCGTTCTCAGTTTTTCTACCCTTTTGTAGCCCTATGTAACATATTACATATCTGGGATCCTGATCCGGTATCATATACTCAGGATGCGGAGGATACTGAGAAACAGTTCTGTATAATGAACACACCCGAAGATGATGCATCAACATGCACTCTCTTCGTTTGGGCGGCACGGGAAATCTGGTATTCCCCAATTTCCTGCTCTGTCTTATAACAATTATAAGTTGGAGCGGGACCAACGTTCCCCAGCTCAGTATAACAAGCGGGTTCGGTCAAATATCCGTATTATTATCTTGATTAAGGCGTGATATGGTCGCTACCTGGAGAGAGAGAGAAGAAAACACTCAGCGTGCGCTCTTGCAAGAATAGATTGGTTATTATTTTATCTAATCAGGATGGCTCCCACTGCTTTTTATCAAATCTTCCTTCAAACCCTAAAAGGAAAGACTAGCCGGGATTAATTACACACTACAAGTTCGTCAATCTTTCAGCCAGGCCAGTGTCGGTACTTTGAGGGAGGTCCCCCGTGCTTTCGCACGAACCTAATTAATGTAAACCTCGTTTTCCCAGAGGCGTAACCTCGTTAACACCTTTCTAGACACCTACTTGATCGGCTAATTGTAATGTATAAAACTCTCCCAGGAGTAACAATTACTCGCAGCGGGTATCGGGATCCAACTATCTCATAGAAGGTATGCAATCTCATTGCAAATTTCAACACTTGAAATTCCCGATAATATTTTTCCCCTAACGTGCTATGACCTTGACGAAAGCCAACAAACCATAGCCCGCTAGTCAAGTTCAACCCGTACATTTCTTAATCGAATTAAACCCACCCGCACGACCCTTGACGAAAGCCAACAAAGCTGCACGACTACCCTAATCCAATCGCATCGTATGCTAGCAGATAAGCAGCATATAACTACCGCACACTGCACCTTAACGAAATCCAACAAATGCAGCACGAATACTATATACAACTTATCTGAAATGACGGAGGGCTACGACAGGTTTTTCTGAAAACCTATTGCGTAATGAACTTGATATCGTTGTAGGATCGAATGAATTTTGAAATGGAGTGTTTTTGAAGCTTTTCTAGTTTTGCTAAAGGAGTCACTCCCGGTGAAGGGATCGTCGGTCCTTTCCTCGTCGAATGAGGTGCGGGATATATCATATATATCACTGTGCAAAGCAAAAACTCTTAAAAGCAATCAAAAAACAAACCGAGTGTGTAGCATCTGCCAGTTATTGCTAAAGGAGTCACTCCCGGTGAAGGGATCTCGGTCCTTTCCTTATCGAATAAGGTGCAGGATATATCACATATACCTCTGTGCAAAGCAAGAACTGTAGCTACCTGTTTTATTTTGAAATTCGATTCTACAACATCTTAGGTTTCTTTTTATTCCATTAATCACATTAATGAAGTCCCATCACTCAAGTACCTAAACATCACAGATAAATACGACGTACACTTGTACCATCCGCATTCGCCTCGATGTCCCCTCGTGCACCGTTAGGTTAGGTAACTAACGGCAGAGCGGGGCAGGGCTAGCACGGGTGTAAAACATAAGTAATGCCTATTTAATATATCATATATACTATATACTGTATCTATCACAGAACATCATATGATCACATCACAGATATCGTAGCAGAAGAATCATATGAAATATTGGATATTCTAGGACGTCCGTGTTTTCAGTACGAGCCAGTATAAAACACGGATTCCACGGTCGTGATGAATAGCCAAACCCACACCCCAAGACCCCTACGAGAGCAGCAAGCAACCCTACCAATTCTAGAGTTAGGAGACCCGAACTCGACTCCTCGAGTTGGTCTCCCACTGGACTCCAGAACCCGGTTACTTGTGCCCTCCTCCTCGGGTCTATCCTAGTGCAGAAAAGTAAATAATATACAAACGGTAACTACTTCCGCAACCTGGAAGTGCCCCAATAAAAGAATATTACATACAAGTTTTTACATGAATGAAAATGAAAAACACTCATCTCACATAAAAAAACCCCGGCTATTCAAACACGACGATCCAATATAACATATCCAGCAACACATAACATCACATGTCATCAACGTAAGTAAATATGCGCATCCCAATTGTCGTTGACATATAGCAACGAAACCGGCGATATCACATATTACACTTACGGTCACAGAAAAGAAAGTGTAAAACTACAACAGTTGGAATCCGTAATCACCTCAGACATCGCATGCCTGACCAAATGAATTCTTTAGACATCGCATGCCTAACAATTATAAACCCCGCATTTTAGTCTCAAAATCGAAAACACTTTTCAATACCAAGTCGGGCAATTCAACAGGATTCCCGACATCCTGATCGAATGCTCGTCGCAAACTTCAGTAGACGGCCGCACCCCCGATACCGTCGACGAAGTGCACCAAGGCGGAACACCGCTGCCGCGAGCACCCGAACGGATGCTTTCGGCGACGGGGTTCTCGTACAGTCACTTGGTCGGGGCTATGGAGTGAGGCTGTCTATTAAGTTTACCCGGCGAGTATCCGCGTACGCTACGTGATTGCGACGGACTTTTGATCACATCAAAATTCCGTGGCAACCGATCAAGTGAGACTAAAGTGCTATGTTTATAACATTCATTTAGTTATCTCATAACTCTTGTGAATTCCAATTATTGTATCCCATTCCAGATAATTAGAAAATGTTAAACTTTCCGATTGAACATTCGAACACCCAAGTTTTCCCGATACAGATCAACACATGAAACAAGTCTAAAAACATTCAGTTCGTACCTCAGTACCAACGGTCCAGCCGTAGAAGGGTCAAGCCAACGCCTCACATGTGGCACGCCGTACTGCCCCAAACCCGAAGGTTCAAAGGGCAGTTCAAGACGGTCACATAATCGAGTTAAGGTTTGTTGTCTTCTAGAGGGTCCATTGAGTTACTTGCACTACTTAGAACGCCTCTAAACTACGGAAAAATCCAACACTTGGAAATTTCCCGACAGGGGAAAAATTGGGTATTTACATCCGGTCGAACTTTTTAACATATTCTAAAATTTATCCGGAAAGCCAAATAGACAAAATCTGATAAACCCGATCGAATCAACGAAGCTCCAAAACATCCCAGATTATTCAACTCTTGAATAAATATTAAAAATACCCAGAGAACTCATCACTGTTAAATAGGAATTACTGTGCAAAAGTCAACGCAAGAGGAGACCATGAGGCCGCGGAACCGCCGCACATGCCAAGCTCGTGCCGCGGTTCCGCGGTGGTTTAATTGAATTAGGCCCCCGTATTTCACAGTAATTCATATAAAACCCTGCTTAATTTTCTGCATATTTTTAATGTGGAAAAATGCACAGTTTTGAAAAAAGGATAGAAAGCATGGGAAAAATGAGGTTTCAGGTTCGATCGGGATTCAAACGTTGTCTAGACTTCGCCTAAGGCTCTAGCTAGGCTCTGATACCACTGAAAGGTTCCTAGGCACCCTAAGGAGGTCTCACAAGGCATCGATCATGCCAATTTCAAAAATTACGGTGCCGAGAAACCCTAGACTACGGATCGTTGGCTAGATTTCTAGGCGAAAAAGCAAACTAGTTAACAATTAACTAAAAGAATATGGAAATACAACCTTTGTAGATCCGGTGCTCTACCTCCATAGCTCCGCAACGAAATCCCCTCGCTGTCCAAATGAATTCCCGGGCTCTAGCGTCGGTTTCGTCGGAGAAATGGCGAGCTAGGTCGTCGATGTCCATGCCGAAGATGATCTACGTCGAAGCATCGCAAGATCAAGCTCTCACTTCACCAAGTCATGAAACTTGTGAAGAAAACACACTCTACTACTTGGCAAGAGGTAGAGGATGAAGAAATAGGAAGTGGGTAGACTTTAGATTTGGATTTCTCACTCTTTTTCATCACTTGCCATTGATGGAGGCAAGCTTTCTTCACTTGAAGAAATGAAGAAGAAGAAGGTAAAATGTTATGACAAGTTAATTCCAAAAAGAAAATAAAAAGAATACTTATCATAACCAAACCATGGTCAAGTGTAGAGAATAAATCATGGTTAGTGGGATGGTTAGGGTTAAGCATAAGACAAAATGGTCACTTGGTCAAAGTCTTCATGAAGCTTCATGAACAAAACAAAACATGCCACCATTTTCTCATTTGCTTTTCTTTTTCCAAAAGAATAAATAAATGAATAAAATGAATAAGGAAAAAGTAAACCCTAACCATTTCATTAACCAAGATTTAATTCTTTACACTTAACCAAAAGGCATGCATCATCAAACATGATACAAGCAAGTGCACAAAATCATATCGCATATGCAATGCGCACATCCGAGTGAGAAAATCCATCTTAAAGTGAATCAATACTAGTTAATGCAAGGTAATATATCAAATATATAATTATGCATTAAATCATTAAATCAACACTTGATTTAACGATCCGGTCATATCGCATATAACCGACTAGTATTCTATGTATCGGCTTATCGAACCAACCCTTGATTCGATAACTAGGTTATATCGCATACAACCTTTCGATACATTCATCGCGAGAATGGAATACGGTATCACATACACGCATTATTCTCGGTCCTGCACATATCTCATATGCGCTCCTATTTCGTTTCGCTTGAGCCAGGAAACCTCTGTGTAGGACTCTAAAGAAGCGTCAATACGCCGGCAGCAGGTGATGATCATATCAAGCACCCACAAGCCGCAAGCGGTCTGCTAAACGTAACGACCACCCGGGTATTGAGCGATCAGAAGATCGACGAGCAAGCCCGCTCATACTCCTGTGAATCCAACCAGTAACACTACCGTACAGTCCGGTCTGATCGTCTGATATGTCGCATATCTCGCCTAGGGGTGGTAAACGTCAGACCCCAATAGCTCGATAAGTCGTGTCGATATGAGGTCTATAACAATTCAAGAAACTACTGGTAACACTTACCAGTAAATCTCAGCAACCCTGGCCAGGGATTTCCTGTTATAGCCAATCGAACACAGCGCAACATCAACCCCCTATACCGGGAGAGACGAATCCCCTCCTATCGCTCATTGCCTCCATGTGATTCGGGACTGTACCCTAAAACCACCGTTTTGCACGCCCTCTTGGACGTGGTAAGATGGAAATCAAAGCACAGTGGGAACCACACAAGACTCTATGACGATCTCGGGTCAACAGACTACTCTGTACCAGTGTCACCAGAGAACTGCCATCTGACGTCACGTATAATACCATCTGGGAGTTCTCGGCGAGTCCGTCCAGTGTACCCAGTCTCTACTGAGCACCGTATATCATCTCCTGATGTCAAACACCAATGGATATGGGATCATCCATCGCCCATCTGTATGGGTCGAGAAGGTACACACTTGTCTACTCTAGTATATCGATGCCCCATCTCGATACACCCACGACTAGGGACTTTGAAGGATGTACTTATGGACTACCATGTCCCCACTAGTATGATCCGCATCACAGTCCAGGTAGTCAAGTACACATCCTAAGGGCTTTACCAATATGTAACAGAGAGACAATCAGTGTACACGTTAAGGTAAAGGTCAACCAGATAGCATACTATCATGTCGAGCAAGAAAGTCCTCCTTATATATGTCCCAGCATCCACTACAATATACATCCAATATACAGTAATGGCCTCTAGGGTATACATATAACTAACATCCCCGGCACGGAGTGTCGTTGTTCGACTTTTCCCCGGCACGGAGTGTCGCTGATCGACCTTTACCCGGCGCGGAGTGTCGGGTTGACTTTTCCCCGCACGGAGTGTCGCTGATCGACTTTTCCCCGGCGCGGAGTGTCGGGTTGACTTTTCCCCGGCACGGAGTGTCGCTGATGGACTTTTCCCCGGCGCGGAGTGTCGCGGGTTGACTTTTCCCCGGCACGGAGTGTCGCTGATCGACTTTTCCCCGGCGCGGAGTGTCGGGTTGACTTTTCCCCGGCACGGAGTGTCGCTGATGGACTTTTCTCCGGCGCGGAGTGTCGGGTTGACTTTTCCCCGGCACGGAGGGTCGCTGATCGACTTTTCCCCGGCGCGGAGTGTCGGGTTGACTTTTCCCCGGCACGGAGTGTCGCTGATGGACTTTTCCCCGGCGTGGAGTGTCGGGTTGACTTTTCCCCGGCACGGAGTGTCGCTGATCGACTTTTTCCCAGCGCGGAGTGTCGGGTTGACTTTTCCCCGGCACGGAGTGTCGCTGATGAACTTTTCCCCGGCGCGGAGTGTCGCGGGTTGAATTTTCCCCGGCACGGAGTGTCGCTGATCGACTTTTCCCCGGCGCGGAGTGTCGGGTTGACTTTTCCCCGGCACGGAGTGTCGCTGATGGACTTTTCCCCGGCGCGGAGTGTCGGGTTGACTTTTCCCCGGCACGGAGTGTCGCTGATGGACTTTTCCCCGGCGTGGAGTGTCGGGTTGACTTTTCCCCGGCACGGAGTGTCACTGATGGACTTTTCCCCGGCGTGGAGTGTCGAGTTGACTTTTCCCCGGCACGGAGTGTTGCTGATCGACTTTTCCCCGGCGCGGAGTGTCGGGTTGATTTGAGTCCGAGGCGGAGCATAATTCCGGCAGGGAAGGTGGATATCCCGAAGCGAAGCATGATTTCGACACGGGGTAAATTCTGGGACGGAGCATGATTCCGCCATAGAGGTTGTTGGTTTGATTTGATTTGGGTTGATATCAGCATCGCTACACTAGAATATGGTACCAAGAGCGAATCATCATCTGTCTTGAGAGGATGTGGGAGTTGGTTTTCTGTCGGCATCTGCATCACTGCACTGGAATAATGCCAGGAGCAACTCATCATGTGCCCCGGGAGGATTTGGATTTGGTTTGTTTGGCATCAGTATCGCTACAATGGAATATGGTACCAGGAGTGAATCATCATTTGCACCGAAAGGATTTGGGAATTGGTGGCTTAGAAGACAGGTTTAGATCCCTATCACCTAAGGCTTTTCAATTTTATGGGCCGTGAGGGTTCCATAAAAGCATTTTCTCCCTGCGGGTCGTAAGGATCCCGCAGGTGTATTTTCTCCTTAGGAGTCGTGGGGACTCCTAAGTGTGTTGCTCCTTTGTGAGTCGTAGGGATCTCACGCGGGAATTTTCTCCTCACAAAGTCGAGAGGACTTTGCGAGTGCATTTCATTTCTTTTTTTTCTTTTACGAGTTTGCGCCCTTTCGGGTTTTCACAAACTCGCCGGCAGTCCTGCTGTTTTTACTCACGGAGCCCTTTCGGGTTTTCATCCGTGCCCATTTTGCTTGTGGACATACCTTCTTTTTTTTCTTCTCCTCTTTTTTTGTCTTCTCTCTTTTTTTTTTTTGAATCTTCCCTGCCGGTGGACTTTGAATATGGTCTCGCCAGTAGGACTTGGGAGAGATTGGGATCATTTTACGCCCGTGGATTGTATACGGTTTTGCAGGATGTATGTTCCAGACCGTAGGGCCAGAAACATTTCAGGACTTTGTTGGCGTCTGCATCGCTGCACTGGAATATGGTACCAGGAGCGACTCATCATTCGCCGCTTGGGGATTGGGAGTTGGAATTTGGTTGGCGTCTGCATCGCTGCACTGGAATGTAGTACCAGCAGCGACTCATCATTCGCCGCTTTGGGATTGGGGAGCGATGGCTTAGGAGACAGGTTTAGATCCCTATCACCTAAGGCTTTTCAATTTTATGGGCCGTGAGGGTCCCATAAAAGCATTTTCTCCCTGCGAGTCGTAAGGATCTTGCAGGTGTATGTTCTCCTTAGGAGTCGTGAGGGCTCCTAAGTGTGCTTTTCCTTTGTGAGTCGTAAGGATCCCACAAAGGTTTGTTCTCCTCATGTATCGTGAGGACACATGAGTGGATTTCCCTCGTTCCCAGTTTAATGACTTAGAGGTCGACTGTTTCCAGTTTAACGACTTAGAGGTCATCTGTTTCCAGTTTAAAGACGTAGAGGTCATCTGTCTCCAGTTTAACGACTTAGAGGTCATCTGTTTCCAGTTTAACGACGTAGTGGTCATCTGTTCCAGTTTAACGACTTAGCGGTCATCTGTTTCCAGTTTAAAGACTTAGAGGTCATATGTTTCCAGTTTAAAGACTTAGAGGTCTGCTGTTTCCAGTTTAACGACTTAGAGGTCATCTGTTTCCAGTTTAAAGACGTAGAGGTCATCTGTTTCTAGTTTAAAGACGTAGAGGTCATCTGTCTCCAGTTTAACGACGTAGAGGTCATCTGTCTCCAGTTTAATGACGTAGAGATCATCTGTTTCCAGTTTAACGACTTAGTGGTCTTCTGTTTCCAGTTTAACGACTTGGTGGTCATCTGCTTCCAGTTTTAAAGATGTGGAAATCTATTGGATTGATTTGGAATTTTGGGATAGGGGCCGGCATCAGCGTTGTTAACACTGAAGCACATGTGCCAGGACACATGAGTGGGTCTTCCCAATGGAGTATAATTCCAAAGGCGGAGGCCAGCCGCGTAACTGGTGGTTGCGGTGGGGCATGGGTATACTGAGGATTATTTGAGCCCGTGGATTGTATACGGCAGTCAATTTGGGGACTGGCCGTAAAGCTGGGAGAATTTTGGAAATTTGAATTTTTGTTGGCGTCAGTATCGCTACACTGGAATATGGTACCAGGAGCGACTCATCATTCACCGTTGCTCTGTTTTGTTTTTTTTTTTTTTTTTTTACCGCGATTGCTCTATCATTTCAGCCTTTTTTTATCGCGAATATCGCGATTGCCCTATCATTTCGGCTTTTATTCGTGGTTGCCCCATCATTTCGGCTTTATTTTCATCTTTATTTTACTCGCTGATTTTTATTGCGAGTTGCCCCATCATTTCGGCTTTTCTTTATTTTTCTTTTATTTACACTTTTTTGTTTATTTACATTTTTTTTTACATTCCCAGTTTAACGACTTAGAGGTCGATTGTTCCCAGTTTAATGACGTGGTGGTCAGCTGTTCCCAGTTTAACGACGTGGTGGTCCTTTTTTCTTATCCCAGCTCCTTGAACTTTGATCTTGGCGGAGCTGTATTGATGACCTAGCTCTGTGGCTTGCCGATACATCCAAGAATTGTGAGGTTTTTTCCAAGCTTATATTGGTCCTCTGCCCAATCTTTGAAAATATAGCAGTCTTCGATGGTATGTCCCACCACTCTATGATATGGGCAGTATATGGGATTGTCGGTCATGTTCATTTCCTGTGGTCTCTTTGGAACAGGCAGTTGTAGACCGCTGTTCAGGGCGTCCATGAATATTTTGCGGACTTCATCCCTCCTGAAGAAGTATACCTTCTTCTTTCCCTCCATTGGAGTAGGTGCCTTTACTGATGCTGGTCCTCGAGGCACATGTCTGGGCGGATTAGGTTCCCGAAAGGCTTCGGTCTCCATTTGCATGAAATCGGCGATCGTAGCTTGACTGTTCGCTAACACGCCTTTAGACAGTTCTATCTCTCCCATCTTGTATTGCCTTTCGACCCAATCTTTGAAGACGAAGCAGTCCTCAATGGCATGACCAATCACCCTGTGATAGGGGCAATAATTTGGGTCGTCGGTCATATTCTCTTCTTGCGGTCTCTTAGATTCTGGCAGTTGTAGACCGTTTCTTAGGGCGTCCCTGAATATCTTGTGGACCTTTTCCCTCTTGAAGGAATAGACCTTTTCCAGCTTCTCTTTCAAAGGCGATTTCCCCCCGGCGTATGTATCGGAGGGACTGGAGGCTGATTGCGGCCGTTTTTCGCGAAGGCGCTCCGCTTTTAGGTTGAAAGGGATATCAGTTGGCTGCCCCGGGGTATCAATCCCTGGCTCATGAGCCAAAATTTGATTCTGCTGTAATTGCAATCGGGCGACTTGGGTCGCGAGATCTGCCACGACGTTTGCCAGCTCGTCGACTTTGGAATAGACCTCGGCCATCTTCTCATCCCTGTCGTGAAATTACCTTTGAAGCCATTGGAATAATGCTTGTTCTGTAGTTCCGGCTATGACAACCGGGTAATCTTTATTGCCTGAGCTCAATTCCGTAGGAACCACGGGCTCCTCTGGCTTATCGGCGTGAGCGGGCTCTTCATCATTTAGATCGAGTCGATGCTGGGTAGCGTCAACTATATCATCACCATGGCTGTGAAGAAGAGGAGGGTTCGTTTCTTCTTGTCCGGCCATGTAGACAGTGTGGACCACGTACCCAGCCATCTCTTTATCTTTGGCGGCTGATTTTGCGGAGCGGTCCGGGCTTTGGAAATTCATAAATTTTAACATGGCCAGAGCCCTAGCCCTTTTGTTGGCTCTATGTCTGAGCCGCTTCTGCCTCAGCTTCTCTACCTTAAGCGCTTGGCAGGCTTCTGCTCTTCGGGGAGCCGCCATAGGCTGAGTGATGGGGAGGCTTGAGAAGACACCCAATCGAGCAGTTGTCGGAGGCGCCGCTGGAGATTGCTCAAGACGTGTTGTAGCTTTGTTGGTGTTGATGGCCTTGCCCCCAGTTGGGGCCAAGAAAAGTCGTTCAGATACCGACTTGCGTTTGGGTTGGGGCGCCCTTGAAATCACCACATTTGGTCTCCTGCCTTTCGAGACCGGTTTGTCTGCCACCGAGGCTTGAGGAGCCGGGATGGCGCCAACAGGTATGAACATAATAGAGCCGAATGGTAGCAGCGGCTCCTCCCATTGTCGCCCGAGACCGGCCGGGAGGACCATCCTAGAGTATATCCTCATCGTGTAGGAGACGGGAGCCGTGCTGAGAGCTGAGTTCATCATCGGAGACATTGTTGGAAAGTGATTGCTTGAAAACCTGCATGAAAAAGCATTATTTTAGTATAAGTATAGACATGTATATAGATTGAGTTCGCATGAACGCTTAACTAGAAATATGGGAGGAGAGATTGGTCCCACCGGGCGTGCCAGAATCTGTAGGGCGTTTTTCGTCACCCCATTGAGATGGGAATACGCGCGCGCTTGTCAGGCGTACTACAGATTCCCCCTGCCTAGGGTAGGCCGGGGTTTATTGATTGTGGGGATCCGAATCTCCGGCAGCCGCGGACTAAACTGCCGTTAATTACCCCTCGCCTTTGGGGCGAGAGAACCTCCGATTAACGGGTTAAACTGATCATGCGAACTCAATGTGCAGTGTACGTGTGTTGTGTTTTGAAAGGGGGGGTTTGGATATATCGGGAGCCACGCAGAGTCTTTACGGGGGTCCCGCTATCCGGATAGTGTCGTGGAGCACGTGTGTGTGCAAATATGTATACATATGTATATATATATGTATATATGTATATATGTATATATATAAAAGAAAGAGGGGAAAAGGCATCCAAAGGATGTGTGGGGGCAGCACCTTGGGCGCTGTGCGCCGAGGTGCTATTCGCTCAGGCGCTAGAGTGCCACGTGTCGGCATGTGGGCGCTCTGCGCTTGAGCGCTGGGTGCTTGAGCGCAAGCGCGCCACGTGTCGGCACGTAGGCGCTTTGCGCTCGAGCGCCTGCACTGGAGCGCAAGCGCGCCACGTGTCGGCACGGGGGAGACTTGCGCTCGAGCGCCTGCGCTTGAGCGCAAGCGCGCCACGTGTCGGCACGGAGGAGACTTACGCTCGAGCGCCTGCGCTTGAGCGCAAGCGCGCCACGTGTCGGCACGGAGGAGACTTACGCTCGAGTGCCTGCGCTTGAACGCAAGCGCGCTACGTGTCGGCACGGGGGAGACTTGCGCTCGAGCGCAAGCGCGCCACGTGTCGGCACCGGGGCGACTTGCGCTCGGGCGCTTGCGCTTGAGCGCAAACGCGCCACGTGTCGGCACCGGGGCGACTTGCGCTCGGGCGCTTGCACTTGAGCGCAAGCGCGCCACGTGTCGGCACGCAGGCGCTCTGCGCTTGAGCGCCGGCGAGAAAAAGTGGCTTTTAGCCTAAGAAACAGAAGCTGTGCTTCAGAAAGGAAATATTTGTTATGTATATATGTATGGAGTTAGACTCCTGGGATGTTTTGAAGCTGATGAAGGGGGTTCTTCTTCTTCCTTCTGTTGTTCGGTCCGGATCTTGAAGATCAAGAAGTAGGAGATTTTAAAAATCACTCCTTTTTGAGATCTGATGGGAGATCTGAGTTCCCCTTTGTGGGTTTTGTGGTGGAAAACTACTTAGTTTTGGAAAAGAAAGAGTAAAACTCTTGATTTAATTCAAAAGAATTGAGAAGGTTTAGAACCTTGGAGAAGGAGCAGGAGGCACAAAGAACCCTAGTTTTTGGGGGAATGAAAAAGTGTATCTTTTATTCACCATCATGTTGCCTTATATAGGCTTACATATTTACATATAGCCCCTTGGGCTTTACAAAAATGGCATTTTAGCCATCCCATGGCTCATGTGCTATTTCATTTTTGCACATAAGCCATGGGCTTACAAAATATTGGCTTTATGCCCATTTTGTTTTCATTCATGCATAAATAATTACATAAAAATTGTTTATTACATGATTTTGTTGTTGGCCTGGGGAGGTTGGTCGCGGGCTCGACTTGGGCATGGGCCCGCTTGACCTGGTCTTGGGCCCACCTAGCTTGGGGGTTGACCTTGACTTTGACTCGGTCAACAGGGGTGTAAATTTTTACCCCAACAGAGACACCGGGCAGCTTCACTGCTCGGTCCATCCTTAGCAGGCCTTGCATGGTCCATCCCGCACTAAGGAACATGACTTCACCAAGAGGCATCCGGGATATCTACGTCTGCGCGATCTCCACCTCGACTTCAGGGCCATGGAGATACCGTCTTCCCACCGGTCTTTGAACACTTGGCAAGTGAACAGATTCAAGTCGGCGCGTGATCGCTAGACAAAGAAATGACACAACACGAAGGAAGTACTATGCAGATGCAAGTGTTTACCGACAAAAGGAAAATACACATGCAAACAAGACTGCAAGAAAAAACCTTTATTCACAAAGTTAAAGTCTTTACAAAGGTATTGTGGGCTCCCCAGCCTTATCAAATTACCCGAAAGCTTACAAAAGAGAGAGAAGGAAAAGCCAAAATGTTTGGGCCGCAATCCCAGCCTAGACCTCACCTCCCTCATCACCATTGGCCGGAGGCATGACCACTGAAAGTGGGACCCGAGCACGAAGCTCAACATCGGCAAACCCTGGAAACTGCTCCTTAATGGCATCGAAAGCTTTGTTCGCAATGGCGGAAGCCTCACCGAGGTCGACGTAAAACTGGTCCGACCCCTTGTAATCAGCCACCGCCTTCCTAACTCGGATCTCGGCAACCTCTGCCGCCCGAAGCACTGCCTCGGCATCTCGCCTGCTAGCATCCCTCGCCCTCTTCATGGCTGCGAAGTGATCGGCCAGTTCCACCAACTTCGTCTCGATGACTTGGTGGGACTCACTGAAGCGGTGATAGGACTCCCGGCACTTTGAAACGGCGAGCTCCGCGGCGGCCGACCGGGCTTCAAGGACGGCCATCCTCTTCCTCTCCAGACGCAGCTCAAGTTGCAGGTCCTCGGCCTCCGAAGAAGACTCTTCTGCTGACCTCGTAGCATGAATAGCCCCCTCGGCCTCCATACGAGTAACGAGGGCGCAGTGCTGAAGGACCTGGCGAAAAACGGCAGAGAGATTTAGGGACGCCCGAACTAAGGAGAGAGCGCTCGAAATGACACATGAGGGAATACATACCTAAACCGCCTCCTGAGCAATGGCCGTCATTTAAGCCCTCAAGGTCTGTAAAAACTCCAATTTTAGTGTACAAAAATTTGTTTAAAAATTAATGTATACTTAGGGTATTTCCATTTTCTGTGAGTACCATAAATATTTGTTTTACTTTTTAATAGCAAGAAGGAGCTTGTAGCTCATTGGTAATACCTTGCACTGCTGAACCAAGCCACCAGAGTTCAAATCCCATACCCCGCATTATTTTTAATATTATTTTCATTTTAAAATTTTAGAAGTCCAAAAGTCTACACGTGCTAAACCCGTAAAAACCCACTATACTAAATAAACAAACTGGACCAAAGGGTTAATGAAGCGACGGGGAACTTTCTGGGCGCCTCACTCGGCCGAATCGGCCGGTGACTCGGCCGACTTAGGCCGCCGCCGCCGGCCGGACTCGGCCGGACCACCGAGTCCCTAACATCAAAGTTGGGCCTCTTGGATTCCCCTGTACTCCTGTATACTTTAAATGTACAGACCAGTACCATAACTCCTTTAAAACCATAATTACTCTATTTTAATACATTTTATTACATTTTAATACATTTTTTCAATTAAACCTTTTACCTACCCTAAACCCTAGCCTTACCCTATAAATACAACCCCTAAACACACACCCCTCACTGCAAAATTTTGATCAAAACTCTCAAGAAATCCCTAGATGTTTAGTGTACTTTTGGAATTAGCGAGGGCGAAGCTCTGGCGATTTTCCGACGACAACCCTAGGAGCTCCCGGTGACGAAATGACGCACCGGCGTCTCCTCCCGATTCCTCTTCCTCATCCCTAACCTCTAAACCAGTAAGTCCCACCTCCCCCTTCTCCTTTCTTTTTCTAAAAATACGTAATTCCAAAATCGACGGAATTGGAGTTAATCCGATTTCCGATTCGGTTCTTTCTAAAAATTCAATCTTTTCTTAAATACAAACATATCAAACCATTACATGTTGACTATTAATCATTAACAAACATGTTGAATAAGTTTCATGACAATCTATATCATTTTGTAACTTTTATCGCTCTTTTTCAGTAAAATACCATGTAGTTTCATTTTGACATTAAAACATCACAATCTTGCTATACCTTTAAGTAGATCACGAGGTAATGACCTACCTCCTCAAAACACTCATATGCAACATAGCACATTATCTTTCGGGAACATAGAATATGGGAAAACGAAACCTTTCAAATAAATACCATTTACTAATAAAACCGTTTTCTAAAAGATTAAGTATTTTACAAATCTTTGCAAAGCGTCGCTACAACCCATTTAGGGAACCCGTTTGGGATGGTGCGGATTATCGCACATCCTCGGGATTAGTAGTGCGAGATGCTGACCTCCGCAAAGAGCATTCGGTCTCAAGAGATTTAAAATACGAATATCTTAAGAAAATGAGATTTCTAGAAATATAATATATATTAAAATTATTTTTATATAAATATATATATATATATATATTTATTTATCATTAAAATATCTATTTTATGATAATATAAATATTCTAACTTTTTCTAAAAATCACAAGAATCACTTTACAATAAAATACCATGAATTCCATACAAGTTCAATACTTTACAATTAAATACCATGTATTATGAAAAAATAGGTTTATTCACTTGAAATGTCACAAATATGAAATTTACAACTATGAAAACTCTAAAGACGATAAATAAATACTTGGGGTGTATTTTGAAAAGTATACAAATTATTTTTACATAAAACCCCCCTCAAGTTCTATAAATTACCATAAGGACCCTAGTAAATATAGGTTTAAGCGGGACCAGTCTCTTGAGCCTCAGGGAGCCGGAGATATGGGTGCTTGCCTATATAAGGTAGACAACTTAACAATGGTTTTATCAACACGGTAACCGTTTTTGAAAAATACACAAATCCTGCCACCCATGTGCAGCGGTTGCCGATAACATCAAAACAATCGGGACTTCAATTTCTTTTCTAATTGTTCTGACCCGGACTGAGTCTCATTAATAATCTGACTTGAATATGATTCAAGTACAAACTACAATCTACAATCCAACATGAATCCATGAATACATATATTCAATCTATTTAATCTGTATTGACTGAACCGAACCATGGATATACTTCCATTTACATGATTCTCCAGTTATATCCATGATTCTCCAGTTACATCCATTTACTGATATCATGGTTTCGGCAAGTCATCCATTTATACAATTCAAATTACAAGACCATACAATACAATCAAGACACTACGGGGTTTAAGGGGTAGATTGGTACGGAAGGTATTAGAAGTGGCACGAGACTGCAAGATTAAGACACCTAACCTATATTCCGTTGCTGTTGTACCGTGGAATAACGGTTCCTTGAATATTCTGTTTGCCCTAGTCTCTAGCATATAGAGACTCCTCTCGTATACACTGTCATCCTTCTGTACCAAGCTACAAACAACAGCGTTAACATTAAATATAACAATATAACAATATAATACAACTTTAAAAACTACACTCTCTCTCTTGCTCTCTGTCTATTCTATTTCCCCTTATCTTTGGGACTTACCGAGCGATTGTTCGCTGACGACGTTCCTTCTCTTTTTTCTTTAGAATATTGTAAGGTGATCTGGACACTCAGGAGATTGAGCTTACTAGTGAGAACTTGGACCAGCTTTCCTACGACCCGGAGCTCTAGCTTCATTGTACACATTTTTATTTCAGTACTTTTCCTTCTCTGTTATGCCACTGTTTAGGCATTGCTTTTATTCAGTTGTATTTACTTTTCCATGTATTGTAAAAGAATGTGAATAAATAAAGTTTCTGTTTTATTATATCTTGTCTCTTGTGCATTTATATTTATATTGCTTAGATACGCTTAGCGTATTTACTTCAGAGTAAATACGTAGCGGCCTCGTCACGTCCGTACACCGGGAAGCGGGGCGTGACAAGGTCCCCCGCGGCATTTGGCCCCCGGCCGACTCCTCCATACCAGCAAGAAGGCTGGCAGCAACGGAAAGCCCCGACGGGACCGCGAAATGGACGTCCCCCTCCTGCACGGGAAACCCCCCTGGAATCTCCATCGGTGGCACGCGAGAGACCATCCTTTTCCTCTTAAGAGGAACCCCATCATCGTC
Organism: Agapanthus africanus; assembly: GCA_030015575.1. Classification (NCBI taxonomy): domain Eukaryota; kingdom Viridiplantae; phylum Streptophyta; class Magnoliopsida; order Asparagales; family Amaryllidaceae; genus Agapanthus; species Agapanthus africanus. Next base: position 579,580,388 of record CM057340.1, on the reverse strand, counting down.
CTCTCCTGCATCCCTCGTTTGGGGCTCGGGAACCCGTTGAAGCCTTCAGCCGCCGCCGGAACAATCGTTAGGGGCTCGTGACGGAGCAGATGACCCCGCCTTCGGAGGCACATCTGGTGCGGGCCTCAAATCAGCCGGAGGCATGGCCGCACCGCCGGCCCCCTTCTGGAACTGAGCGCCGAAGGCACCAAGAGTCGTGGATCGAACCATTGGTCCTGCCAAAAGGAGAGCACCGAGCTTACAAGTTCAAGAACGAAGAAGATATGAAGAGAGATGGGCCCTGAAGAGGACCCCCCTATATTTATAACCACCGACGTCCTCATCCAATGGCGACGGTCGGCTCCCGCCAAAAACAACTCTTCGCATTCAACGGCCACGATCGCTCCACCTGCTGCCCACACATTGGCCGGATCCGAACAGATGCTAGAAGTCTGCGGCCCGTCACATCAGCCAACCGGCGTACAACACGTGGGCTGTCGTTTCAGCGAAAGTACCCACGATCCGGCGCACCCTCTTTAATGCAAAAGATATCTCCCTGATTCGCTGGCATCGACCAGAAAATACAACGGATTGCCCGGGGATACGCCCGACGATATCTTCGAAAAGGAGCTCACCTCGGATGACCCGGCATACCACTCTTAACCCGACCCGTCAGCTGGTCAGGATGAGAGTGGGGGGCTAATGATGATGCTCAATATTAGTGATCTCCCAGATCATGACACGTGATAGATGACGTATCCCAGAGCATGCAAGAAAGGACCTACAGTGGCCGACCAGACCACTCATATGCCCGTCCTATAACAAAGTTGGCTCGCCTCCGAGCCCCCAGCACAATTAGCCTCCTCGGCCTCACAGCTCGTCTCCGAGCTGCCGCAGAACCAAGATACCTCGGCTCTCCCGCTCGTCCGCGAGCGCTCCCGCCGAGGTTATCTTCCTCGGTCTCATCGACAGACCAACGGCACCGCTCACAGGCGCAACCGACATCCCGCGAATCTTGCCATGCGCTAGATTTCCGCCAGCCACATCCTACGTTCCACGCCATCACGATCCCCCATTAATGAGCCTGCCTCACCATTAATGGGAAATCCCGCTCATCACATGGGCATGACGTCGGGAGCGTAATGGCCGGAGCGATTCTCACGCCTGCCCTGCCTGCTGCCACCTCTATATAAACCCCTTCTTCAGATGGTTCAACTAAGCCATTTCTGCTCCACTAATCCGTTACTCTGCTCGGATTTCCCCTCTAACTTAATCATCGGAGGGTCCTCGGTGGTACAACCACCCCGGGACTTCCTTGCAGGTAGTTCGGCAACAACCAACCTCAAACCCATTGAGATCCACACGCTTCAGGAGCCTTCCTACAGATCCAATCTCAGCCATCCATCGCCGCCATTAACAGCTCAACGGAAGGTAACATCTTGGCGCGATCCCGGTTGCGTCACATTGAGATCCACACGCTTCAGGAGGCAACCTCCGACCCAATCTCAGCCGTCCATCGTTGCCAACAGCAGATCTACGGAAGGTAACATCTTGACGCGATCCGACATCCGTCAAGAAGGGATTTTTTTTGATAAATATCTAAAGGATATTCTTCCAACAATATTATTAGAATAGAGACATAAAACCTATTTATCGTCTGTGGCCCATATGGCAGGTTCGGATATCTAGTTTTCAAAAAACAGAAAAAAGAAAGAAAATTGGGAATAATAGTCTGTAACTGATGACACCCAATATAGAAGACCTCCAAGATCAGGACACGTGGCAGATGACGTGGCAGATGACGTCTCTCAGGACTGAGGAGGAAGGGCCTGCAGAGGCTGACCAGGCCGCCTCACACCCGACCTGCAAGCACAAGCTGGCTCTCCGCAAGGCCCCCTGCAAGTCAGCCTCCTCGGCCATTCAGCTCGCCTCGAGCCACCATAGGACCAAGACTTCTCGGCCACCCCGCTCATCCCGAGCTTCCTGCCAAGGCCGTCTTCCTCGGCCCTCCGACCAACTCCACCACTCACAGGCGTAACCGCCGCTCCGCGAATCTCGCCATGCACGGATTCTCCGCCCGCAACATCCCACGTTCTATGCCATCACGATCCCCATTAATGGGTGATCCGCTCTCTACGCGGGCGTGACGTCGGGAGCGTAACCGCCGGAGAGATTCTCGCGCCTGCTGCTGCGTGCCGCCACCACTATATAAACCCCCATCACAGAGGGGCCAAGTAAGCGATTTTCTACACATTACGCCGTTACTCTGCTCGGATCTCATCACTAACTTGATCGTCGGAGGGTCCTCGGTGGTACCAAACCACCCCGGGACTTCTTTGCAGCTACTCGGCGATAGCCTCCTCACCCCACCTTCTCCTCTCAAAACCCATTGAGACCCACACGCAACGAAGGACAATCAACCCAATTCACCTCGAGATCAACGGAAGAAAACATCTGACGGAAGCCCGAAAATGAGCTCCATCAGTTGGAGCCGTCTGTGGGAACCCTTAAATTCCACAAAATACAAAGTTGACCTTCCTATCTCCTCTCTCATGGCAGACGACCATCCTGGGGATCCTGGTACCAGCCGCCGCCTTCCGCTCCCCGAAGGCGAGGATGAACCTCCCCCTGAGACCGTCATCAACGCCCTCGCAGGCTGAATAGATCGCCTGTAATCCCTCGTGGAGGTCCTCATCCGCGTCCAAACGACCGCGCCCGGGCCCCAGATCGCTGCTCCTCCGCCTCTAGTTAACTCGTCCCTGTATGGACGGCCAGCCACCAGCAGGCTGCATCCCCTCGCCACCTGTCCCTCGAACCGGTGCTTCCTGAGGCTCGCTGGGCGCCCCAGGGCTCCACGCCGAGATCCGCCGCCGGGGAGCCTCGCCCTGAGCCTCCTCGCGACCCTTACCCCCCTGTGGAAATGTCGGTCACCTCTCCTATCCACGAGCTTGGCCGACCCCACCATGGTCGGCGGGAACGCACAGAAAGGGTCCACCACGGCGACTTAAGAGCTACCCCATCCCGGGACCTGAGGCACCTTATGGAGAGAAACCGGGGCCGCTCTCAGATGCAGTCACCCGCAGCGGGGCCCGGGAATCCCGAGGCGCCGATTCCTCAAGGTACAACGGACGGCTCGACGCCCTCGAGAAGAAGATCGAGGGCATGCGCCGAGAAGCTCACCTCTCGAGCGACGGGGCTAAGTACGCCTCCGACTCGCTCACGAAGCCATTCACCGAGGAACTGCTCGCCGTGCGCGTCTCCTCGCGTAATAAGCCCCCGAAGGTCTCTCTGTTCGACGGGAAAACCGACCCGAAGGACCACTTGGACACTTTCACCGCGGGAATGAGCTTCCAAGATCACTCCGACGCCGCCCAGTACAGGGCCTTCTCGGCCACCCTCATCCGCGCGGATCGGGACTGGTTCCGGGGGCTCGAGCCCCGCTCAATTTCAACCTTCGACGAGCTGGCCACCCAGTTCCTCGGCCATTTCTTAGGGAACCGTCGACAGAAGCGCACGGTTGACTACCTCTTAACGGTTAAAAGCGGGGACAAGGAGACGTTCAAGGCCTACATTAACCGCTTCTACAACGCCCTCCTCGAGGTGCCTGAGCACCGGGACGAGACCGTCATAACGGCACTCAGATCTGGTTTGAGGCATAAAGAATGGTTACGTTCCTTCGCGCTGGCTCAACCTAAGACCATGGCCGAAGTCAAGGCGTAGACCGAGCGTGAGGTCCAGCTGGAATCCGAAGTAAACGCCAACTTCCCCCGGGCGGATCGGCCCGACCAGAAGAAAAGGACTCGGGAGGACGGGCCGGAGCGTCAGCAGCCCTACCACCCAAAGTTCCAAGAATATACCCCCCTCAACGTCTCCCTCACGGTGTAGCTAGAGGAGGCCCAGAATGAGGGGTTCTTCAAGTTCCCCCGGGTCCCACGTCAGGCCGCTAAGCGAACCCGGGGCCCCTACTGCGCTTTCCACCTGGTACTGGGCTATGCCACGGAAGACTGCAAACAATTGAGGGACTATGTCGAGGAGCTCATCCGGTCTGGGCACCTCGCCACCTACCTAAAGGACAAACGACAGGCCGATTGTGAGCAAGAGCAGCCTCGCCCTCCCACCGACCTGACTATCGGCCAGATCATGCTTGTTTCAGCAGACAGCCGGCCCGGGGCCCAGGGAGCTCCATGCCCTATGCTAACCACGGGGGCCGACAGCCCTTCAGGGAGCTCGGCCCAAGCCGACCAAGTCATCCTTTAACCCGTACATGTCCTTTTTCTTTCTTTTTTTTCTAAAGGCAATGTAAATTCTTCCTAGGATCTACCGTTGACTAAATAAAGATCAAAGGAACATTGCGAAAAAGAAAGGAAATCTTTGTTCATTCAAAGGGTATTATGGGCTCCTCAGCCATAGATAAAAAAAGGGGGGGTTACAATAGCGGGGGTAAGGGGTGCACCGAGCACGGCTCATGGTAATCGGCGAAGATCTCTGCCAACCGGGGCCGCGCGAGTTCCAGCCTCTGTTCCCGGTTCCCCCCACGGGCCTCAACCCCGAGCCTTAGCTCGTAGCATTCCCGGACGAGCGCCTCCGAGCGCGCCAGCCGGTTTGCGGAGATCAAGCCGAAGCGCCTCAAAGACCGCAGCTTGCCCACGGCCTCGTCGAAGAGCTACTCCGACAGGGGGTTGTAAAGCCCCGGCGATGCCCTCCAGATGGAGTACATCAGTAGCTGCAGCAGAGAGGAGCGCCTAGGGAGCAGCCAACCGAAGTGCCCCTCAATGCGAGCAACCACCAACTGCACCGTGTCCGCGGTGCGGTCGCGGTCACGAAGGTACACATCTGCAGAACTGATGATTTTGGGGATGGTGAATGGGAAATCCTCCATTTTCGATGGCCTATCTACGAAGGGGGAAGAACCAGTACCCCTTATATAGCCCGCTGTGCAGCCCAAGGGCCGCCACGCGACGTCCGTCGAACGTCGCCCGGTCGAAACGAAGCGATACGCCACGTGGCGTCCAACGAACGTTACTCGGTGGAAACGAAACGACGCGTCCCTGTCGCTTCGCCTCCCCCGACATTCAATGCACTAGATGCACGTGCCGTTGCCCCGACCGTTCCCATTCCCCGCACCTACAGCCGAACAACCAGGCTGCGCCTCGTCAAAGATTCAACTCAGCAGCCGCCCTGCTCAAACATCCCCGGCCGGCAGCTCCCCTGCCGCAACGCCGGTGATCCAAAAAGCCCTCCCAGAGGCAGTCGAGGCCAGAGGTTCCCTTGCTCGGCTATTCCCCGCGGGCATCTTCCCTGCCACAACGCCGGGGATCAAAAAAGCCCTCTCAGAGGCGGTCGAGGCCCGAGGTTCCCTCGCTCGGCTATCCCCCGCGGGCAGCTTTCCTGCCACAACGCCGGGGATCAAAAAAAGCCCTCCCAGAGGCAGTCGAGGCCCGAAGTTCCCTCGCTTGGCTATACCCCACGGGCAGCTTCCCTGCCACAACGCTGGGGATCAGAAAAAGCCATCCCAGAGGCAGTCGAGACCAGAGGTTCCCTCCCTCGGCTATCTTTCAGGACAAAAGCCCTCGCCAAGAGGCACCGGGCAGTAACCCTGCCCGGCCAAGGGTCCTCGGTGGGCTTCCTACAGCCTAATAGCTTTCCTCATGCCAAGGGCCAAAGTCCTCCCAGAGGCAGTCGGGTCCTTACCCGGCTATCCCCGGCTGGTAGCTTCCTACTACAACCGACAGGGATCAAAGTCCTCGCCAAGAGGCACTGGGAAGTAACCCTGCTCGGTCCCCGTCCTGAAGGATCAAAAAAGCCCTCCCAGAGGCAGTCGAAGCCAGAAGTTCCCTCGCTCGGCTATCCCCCGCGGGCAGCTTCCATGCCACAACGCCGGGGATCAAAAAGCCCTCATACAGAGGCACCCGAGCAGCTACCCTGCTCGGTCAAACACCGGTTCCTACCCTCTACGCCAGGGATCAAGAGCCCTCACAAGGAGCATCGGAGCGGCTACCATGCTCAACGCCCTAAGGCTGGTAGTTGTTCATATCAGAAAACTGCATTCTAATACCGCCCATTCATTATCTATTTGCTGTATTTATCGGTATTAACCAGTGTCTACTCAGTATTACAGATTACAGGTATCCATGATAAAATACTGGAACTGCATCCAAAAGCACGGATATATCACTTGAGGGAAGACACTGCGACCAGAAACGCAAACCAACCAATACTTCAGGAGTTCCTTTACGCAACAAGTTGTGTATACATTTTTTATCTAAATGGTCTAACACAACAAGTGTGTACACAAGGCTTTTAAGCACATGTGGATATGATTTTATATGCATTCAAGGAGATGATTTTATATGCATATGATTTTATATGCATTCAAAACTAAAAAGTATGTGTTCAAATCAAAAGGAATCAAACAAATCAACAAAACTTAGGCACATGTGGGAATGGAGTAATGAGCATTTAATGGTGAAGATTGTGTGTTGAATTCAAGATTCAAAATTCCCTCCAAAATCCGGGTGCAGACCAAGCCAAATCAAAGAAAATAAATTGCGCCAAAGTGATGTGAGAGGACAAACAAGTCAACACACCAAGTTCGAGACCATTCCAACATGGTTTGGCCGGCCACATCGCCACTTAGGCCGGCCTGGCCGGCCCCCCTTGCTCCAGTGGGCCCCAGCTTCACACAGTGCCTTCCTTGCTGCCACGTAGCCCTAATTTTGATGTTTATTTTCTTTTCTTCTTTGCCTATAAATAGCAGGCAGTGGGCAAAGGTTCAAGGGTCATTCTTTAGTCTTGGATTGTCATTCTTTGTCCAAGTTTTCTATTCTCCTTTCTTGTAAATAGCTTAGTCCCCCTTGAGTTCTTAACCTTCTCTTGATCCTTCAATCTCTTCATTGAGCTTGAAAGTTTAAGAGTTGGTTATTGATCTTAAGGGGTTGTATCATTCTTGAAGTTTAATAAAGTGTTCTTTTGTGCTTCCTTCACCATGAGTTCTTTGCCCTCTCTTGATCTTGCAATCTCTTTATTGAGCTTGCAAGTTTATGTTTGGGTTATTGAACCCATGTCTTGTTTATGGTTCTATGGTTCTTAGTCTTTCTTACTTGCTCTTTTACTTACATGCATTTTCATTCTTGTCTTTTATTACTTGCAATTTATTACCATGTCATTTAATTACTTGCTTGTAATCTTTTCTTTTCTTTGTTCTTCTCTTTTGTTATCTCTTTTTGGTTTGTTTTATGAATGGTGTGAATATTGTTGTTAGGAAAAGAGAAAGATTTTGTAAGTTAACGTTTCGTTTTTCATTTCCTTTTCCCGTCTTTCCCATTTGAAACTCCGCACAAACCTTACGCAAGTACTCCGTTAGGCACCCTATCCTATCAAGGTAAAGGTGATTCCTAACCGTGACCGGTTGCATTCGGTTTGGCCGGAGGCGAAAGCAAGAGACAAGAACGGACGGACAAGGGTCAATAAGCCGAATTCCACGAATACCGTGCTTAAGTCCCCTAATCCACGTTGTTGCCGATTGTTCTAGCTTCATTGGTTAAGTTCGGCTCAAAGAACTTGAATACGGAATCCATTGACTTACACTATCCTATTGTTTCCTAATAAGCCCTATACTTGAATATAACACATAGGTTAGATAACGAGCAAATCCGCAATGTTGTTAACTCGTTAAGAACAAGAACGTAAAACTTACCATCTCCCTGTGGATCGACCCGTGCTCATCGCGGCTAGCTGCAAAGCGACACCGTCCTGATCGCGGTTAAACTTTAGAACTTTTAAATATCCGACACGCTTTTGGCGTGCGATCAAATGGCGCCGTTGCCGGGGAGACGGTAACGTTTTCATTTTTGTTATTTCGGGTTAATATTGTTAATACCCATTTAACCTTATTTTTCAAAACAACATAAAAATTTCAAAACCAAAACAAAAAAATAACTAAACTAACTCATTTTATTCTGTGGAAATTGAACCTGCAAGCACTTTGGATCTCAATAAAAAGATAAACAATATCAGTGTGGCATTAGTGGAACACTGAGACCACTGTTGAAATTTGGAGCCCTGCCTCATCAAGTTGGCCGGCGAGATCATCACCAAATCCGGCGACGCCGGCCCTTTCACCACCTCCTGCCTCCAATTTCTCCTCTGAGCTCCAGTGTTCTATTTTTGTCCTATTTGTATTGTTTGTTTTTTATAATTTTTAATGTGCAGGTATTTGGGCATTCGTATCGTTTTTCCGCACTAATATCCATTTTTTCCGACATTTCAGATTTTGCGGATTTGCGAACAGCGAGCGTGGGGAGCAAATTGCACATTCAAAGTTAAGGTGGTTACGAAGTACAGTGCCAAAGATCCGGGTAGTTTGACCCGCGCAAGAGAACTTTTCAAGCTTACCGGATTCGATTCAATGGGGGTTTCTTAACCCACAACTTAACGGTATGTACTTTACTAACACCTTCTTCTCAAATCCAACGCTTCCAATATAATATCTTTGCAGGATTCTTTGCAAGTTCGCTTGCAAACGCCAAAAAAAAATTTTGACTAACCCGTATTTGTAGCAGTGCCGAGCATAAACTAAAAAAACGATTGTTTGATTCTTTGAATTTTTATTGAATTGAGCATTGCATACATTAATACGGATTTAAGGGCAAGCGAACCCCCAAAACATACGGTAAAGGATTTCATCACCTTTTTCCGTGGTCCACAAATCACGAAACTGTGCATAAACGTTTACCCGCACAAATTTTAAAAGAAATTAGACTTTAAGCCTTAAGGATTTCGCGCTCACTAGGAGAGGTTAATTGTGTTTAGAACACCGCTTAATGGTATATTGTTTACGGGGTGTCTAGGAAAGTGTTCACGGCGAAACCGCCAAAAGAGAAAGGGTTATTTAATTAAAGACCTTCGCGAAAGCGTCGGAAAACCTCCCCTTATCTTTGCACTTACCTGGCCTCGTGATCAGTGTATCTTGAGCCTGTTTCTCGACATACTTTTACTTCGCCAATCAAGTTCTTGAGCAGGTCTAGTTGACTTAGGTGAATCCTAGAACGATTAGGTGTGTGGTATTTTTGTGTCGTGATTGTTTTTGTCCAGATTTTTTTGTATATTTCATTCTTTTGTTAATAACTAACTAAAAAAACTAAATAAAAAAACCACATTCTTTTCCCCTCCTTTTCGCTTATTCTTCTTCCTCTCTTCATAACATGGGTACCCTACCTCGAAAAACCCTTGCCGAACTTTGGTACCCACAACTAGACATAACTTCCTACGGTTCTTGCTTTGGTCAAAGTTCGAACGACCCCTCCATGCCCAAAATTTCATTGAAAGATCGCATAGACGCATCTAGGATAAACACTTGCACTCCACAATCCACTTTGTATCAATCTTTTCAACTTTCACCACCCTCTTATGTTGATACCCCTTTTGCAAGTCATCCTTTGTCCCTCGCTGAACATATTGAACAATCCCGTAGCCGATCTTTTACTCCTTTCACCACTACAAATTCTATGGATCACCAATTCCATTCACCTTCTTATTCGTATGTTGATCCTACCCCTGTCCAGCCTTTCAATTCCTATCAGTCCTACTCGACTTGTACACCTTCCCTAGACATTGCTTCTGAACCATCATTTGGGAGTTTTCAGTATCAAAACAACTTTGAATCTTTTACTGAAACCCCTTCACAACCTATGTCTAGTCTAGAACAAATGTTGGAAGACTTTAGGGTAGCGTCATGCCAACAGATGATGGATTTGAATGCATCCATGGCCCTCATACAACCTAGTGACCCGGTAGCTAGTTTTCAACTAGCTCCAAATTTTCCAATGTATGATGCGGTGGTAGGACAGGCTGAGAATCTGAGTAGTGAAAGTGAGCTGTACACCCTTCATAAGCAAACCTACCCATTGCAAATTGAATCACACAACTCCAGTTTTGAATGTCTATCTAGTGTCCCAAAAGATTTACCAATTGAAGATAGAAGGGTTAATGAGTTGTGCGACTTTGTAGTATTTGATTTACCTGATTGTGAAGAGTCCATTCCAAGTGAAACCAATCCTAAACCTTTTGACCTCTACACTTCCATCTTAGAACCAGAATCGATTGAAATCCATGCTTTTGATGAGGAGTCTGAGAATATTAATTTTCACTTGATTGAGGATATTGACGCAGGGAGTATTTGGGATGATGAACCCATAGATTTGACTGAAATTTTCTCTCCAATTCATCATCCCGAGTCATTAAATGTTTCTCCCGAACTTCATATGCGTCTTGATTTTGATGAGATTTGCATGGATGAAATAATTTTTGAGGAGAATTATGAGGATAGTATTGAGGATGAACCATTTTTGTTTGATATGTCGGATTTTCCAATTCATCCTACTGAACCTTTAACTTTTATACTTCCTAAATCACCCTCCATCCTTTCCATCGTTCCGACCATGCAAAAGATCATGCAGGAGGACTGTGAGTTTGAAAAATTTCTGTTCAATCACAACACATTTGACGCCACTAGTGCGTTCCTCCTTGAATCTGACACTCTTCTCACAGCCGATAACGATTACGAGTGTTTCACTTTTTCGGACGATGTTGAAGACTCACCGCCCGAGTTTGAGTCCTTTGAATTTTCAGATGAGTTAATTGAACCATCAAACTCGGTTGCTCACAATCATTTCGAGTTCGAGACAGTTTATTTAGGTGAGAATAAGATTATCCCTAAATCACTCCCCTTCGTCCTTTCCATCGTTCCGACCTTGCAAGAAACTGTATCACTTTCATTTACTATGTCTGGTTTACCGAGTTCGGCGTTCCTATATTTTCTGACGAATCTTGAGGGATTTGACCCAATCTCTCGACGGGTTGATAGATTAGCACAATCGATTTTTACACATCGGTCATTTCATATTGTGCTAATTTATTCACTCCATTTTCACCCTCAAGTTCGTACACCATTTCTTTTTCCCTTTCACCATTCTTCCTCTCATATACCGAGACCGTATCCCGTTTCTATCTCCATACGGTCTCGCGTATTCTCCATTTCTTTTCTCTTCATCTTCTTTCACCAACCCGCATATTATCATGATAGAATTTTTGAATGGTTGGTGATCACTTTTGGCCTTTGTAAGGCCTTGTATAGCTTGATACTGTTCTCTTTCCCTCCTAATCCTGAACTTCAACGCTTAATAGTGGAAACATTGTTTTACTTAAGTTTGGGAGGGAACCTTTTGGTGTACATATTTTTGGTTTTTATTTTTGTATATAAATTGTTTTTGGGAAGGCACCGACAATTTTGACTCTCTTGGTGTAGCCTGACAGTGAGGTCACTGTCAAGTTTAAGTTTGGGGGTGTGCTCGGTAAGCTTTCTACCTTCGCATTCATTTGTATATTTTGCATTTGCATACTTACTTAAAAACCCATAAAAATCAGAAAATTTTCTAAAAATATAAAAACTTTGTCGTCAAGTTAACTAGTGGGAGAACTTAGATTCAATATTTCGACGGTTTTGTTTGATAAGATAGGAAAAACTAAATCCTATTTTTAGATTTTGAAAACCTGAAAGATAACTCTCCTTTGAAGTTAACTATAGCTAATATACGTCTTTACATTACACTACATGTGTCGTGAGTTTTGAAAATTAGATGACAAGTCTATTATGTCTGAAAACTTTTAAATGGATAAATTATTTTCTGAGGATCAAATAGATTTGTTCTGAAATAAGTAATATCAAGACTAGTTTATAAAGAGAGGTGAATATGAAGGGATATTATTGATACCTTAATTGGAACTAATTCTGAAGAATAACCCATCTGAATCTTAATTGGAATGATTAACACCTAACCCACTAAACACGTCTTTTATCCAAAAAAATAATTGAACTACCGGTTATATTTCCGTTCGCATTAAATCATCATTGTCTTTTGTTTTTGGGCCTAGGTAACTTGAGTAATTAAGTCCGGTGGGGTGTCTCTACACCTAATGCCCTATAACCAACTGGTTTGGGAGCATTGGCCCAAAGCTCGCTAAGAAGCCTAGAAAGTCTAGATTAAAATAAAGTCAAGTAAGTGTTCTCTCCGAGTTAAAATTCCTAACGGTTCTTTGTGTGAGAATAATCTTGACAAAAGACAGGTTTTATAAAAAAGTATTTCTAGCGGAGATATGAAGGTTTTATTTTATGATAAAGAATATTGCACGTTCACAGAGGTGTGTATGAAATGAAAACAAGAAAAGGTAGGGTGAAAAATAAGACCTAGTTTCCTGTTAAGGAAGATAGAAATTCGGAATTTGAAACCTTACTGGAAAACGAAACTTGAGAAATACTTAACTCTTTATAAAACTTATGTGATCCTTTCTAAATTTTTATCTGGGCTTTATTTTGTGACATGATGATTTTAATCGATCCTTTTGAATCTTAACGACACTATTTGCACTACACGTAAAGACATAAAATCTTAAGTTAAAAGAGAAGCGAGGTGTGAAAAATAAAGGTTCGATAGTTCAAAATTTAGGATAATAGAATTATTATCTTTTAAACAAAACCTTAGGGTTTGAATCATAGTCATTTCGCAAAACTAGATTGACGGGATTTTGTAGGTAGTATCCGCTGAAAACCCTCAGGAGACAACACTCCTCCTACAAGGGACACCTAGAGGTTTAACGGCTTGTTGCACACGCTCAGTGCAATCGCGTTCCCTGCGAAAGTGCGGTTAGGATTTTCTTTTGTGAGTAAATGGTTTTGCTCGGGACGAGCAAAAGATAAGTTTGGGGGTATTTGTTCATATCAGAAAACTGCATTCTAATACCGCCCATTCATTATCTATTTGTTGTATTTATCGGTATTATTAACCTGTGTCTACTTAGTATTACAGATTACAGGTATCCATGACAAAATAATGGAACTGCATCCAAAAGCACGGATATATCACTTGAGGGAAGACACTGCGACCAGAAACACAAACCGACCAATACTTCAGGAGTTCCTTTACGCAACAAGTTGTGTATACATTTTTTATCTAAATGGTCCAACACAACAAGTGTGTACACAAGACTTTTAAGCACATGTGGATATGATTTTATATGCATTCAGGGAGATGATTTTATATGCATATGATTTTATATACATTCAAGACTAAAAAGCATGTGTTCAAATCAAAAGGAATCAAACAAATCAACAAAACCATAATGGGGGCAGCCATGATTTAGGCACATGTAGGAATGGAGTAATGAACATTTAATGGTGAAGATTGTGTGTTGAATTCAAGATTCAAAATTCCCTCCAAAATCTGGGTGCAGACCAAGCCAAATCAGAGAAAATAAACTGGGCCAAAGTGATATGAGGGGACAAACAAGTCAACACACCAAGTTCGAGACCATTCCAACATGGTTTGGCCGGCCACATCACCACTTGGGCCGGCCTGGCCGACCCCCTTGCTCCAGTAGGCCCCAGCTTCACACAGTGCCTTCCTTGCTGCCACGTAGCCCTAATTTTGATGTTTCTTTTCTTTTCTTCTTTGCCTATAAATAGCAGGAAGTGGGCAAAGGTTCAAGGGTCATTCTTTAGTCTTGGATTGTCATTCTTTGTCCAAGTTTTCTATTCTCCTTTCTTATAAATAGCTTATTCCCCCTTGAGTTCTTAACCTTCTCTTAATCCTTCAACCTCTTCATTGAGCTTGAAAGTTTAAGGGTTGGTTATTGATCTCAAAGGGTTGTACCATTCTTGAAGTTTAATAAAGTGTTCTTTTGTGCTTCCTTCACCATGAGTTCTTTGCCCTCTCTTGATCTTGCAACCTCTTTATTGAGCTTGCAAGTTTATATTTGGGTTATTGAACCCATGTCTTGTTTATGGTTCTATGGTTCTTAGTCTTTCTTACTTGCTCTTTTACTTACATGCATTTTCATTCTTGTCTTTTATTACTTGCAATTTATTACCATGTCATTTAATTACTTGCTTATAATCTTTTCTTTTCTTTGTTCTTCTCTTTTGTTATCTCTTTTTGGTTTGTTTTGTGAATGGTGTGAATATTGTTGTTAGGAAAAGAGAAAGATTTTGTAAGTTAACGTTTCATTTTTCATTTCCTTTTCCCGTATTTCCCATTTGAAACTCCGCACAAACCTTACGCAAGTGCTCCGTTAGGCACCCTACCCTATCAAGGTAAAGGTGATTCCTAACCGTGACCGGTTGCATTCGGTTTGGCCGGAGGCGAAAGCAAGAGACAAGAACGGACGGACAAGGGTCAATAAGCCGGATTCCACGAATACCGTGCTTAAGTCCCCTAATCCACGTTGTTGCCGATTGTTCTAGCTTCATTGGTTAAGTTCGGCTCAAAGAACTTAAATACGGAATCCATTAACTTACACTATCCTATTGTTTCCTAACAAGCCTTATACTTGAATATAACACATAGGTTAGATAACGAGCAAATCCGCAATGTTATCAACTCGTTAAGAACAAGAACATAAAATTTACCATCTCCATGTGGATCGACCCGTGCTCATCGCGGCTAGCTGCAAAGCGACACCGTCCTGATCGCGGTTAAACTTTAGAACTTTTAAATATCCAACACGCTTTTGGCGTGCGATCAGTAGTCGCCTACAAACAACTCTAACGAACCAAGTCTTCGAAAGAGAAGACCGAGCAGCTACCCTGCTCGGCCACCCCGGCGGGTAACCCCCCTAACGCCGCAACAGATGGATGAAGCCTTAGCAGGAGATGACGGCGCAGCTACCCTGCCAGGTCACCCCCAGATGACGACCGATACTAAATCAGAAACGAATGTCAGCTCTGTCCAAGCCTAAACGATCTCCCCCTCGACCTCGGGGCCCAATGGGACACCTCCTCGGAGACGCTCGTCGTCAAAAAAAAACTGCAGTCAGCTCGACGGACGATCGTTAGACAAAGGGCCAACCTGACATGAAAGCACAACACAAGTAAAAATAACCCAAAGCGAGTATTCTTCGCAAACAGATGGCAGAAAGGAAAACTTTGTCACGACTGAAGAAGAAAAACTTTATTGCTACTGCCAAACATAAGTTTTTTACAAAGGTATTCTCTGGCTCCTCAGCCTTACAAAACCCAAAAGAAAAAAAAATGAAGACAGGAGAGCGGGGGCTCTACACCTCGGGCCCGGGCACGACCTCGAGGTCATCAACCATCACCACTGGGGGCGCTGGGTCCTCGTCCCCCTCCCCGCCGGGAGCCTCTACCCCATGCTCGTCGACGCCCACGAGGAGGAACTCGACCCACAGATCCGCATCGTCGAACTCCGGCAACCTAGACTTGACGGCATCAAGGGTATCGTGCCAAATGCGAGTCGTGGCCACGGCCAGGTCGTCGTAAAAGTCCCTCGACCCCTTGTAGCTCCCCACGGCCCTCGATTCCGCCGACTTATAAGCCTCGGCCGCCGCCCCCAGCTCCTTCCGGAGGGTCTTCACCGTCTTCTTGAGGTTGCCGGCGAGCACCTGGGAGTACTCGAATCTGCCCCCGGCGATTGCGGCGGCCTCGCGATGCCGGGCGACCTCCCTTTTCCCGGCATTCACCTTGCCCTCCAGGGCGGCGATCCTCGCCGACATCGCCTCCTGCTCCCGCCTGGAGCTCTCTTGCAACGCGGCGAGCTGGCCCGCGGCCTCCACCGCCGGTGCTACCACCTCGGTCTCCATGCGAAGGGCAAGGGCCACGTGTTGGAGAGTCTGGGAAGACATAAAAAGGAGAAGGATCAGAAATATGAAAGACAACACTAAATCTCACCGCACACTAAGGGCTTACCTGCACGGCTTCCTGGACGATCGACGCCAGCTGTGCTTTGAAGGTTCCCCCGGGAACCCGACCCCCAGCCGAGGTCTCTATCTCGTGGAGGAAGCTGTCCGCGACCGACAGCCCGGATGGCACTGTGAACCGGAGCCCCCTTTCCACCACCACGGTCGGCGAAGACCGGCCCCGAGAACTCCTCTTGAGCGGCTCCGAGGGGCAGCCGATCTCCTCTTCCGAGGCCATGTCCTCCACAATCAGGGCCCGCTTCCGGCCCGACACTCTGCTAGGGCTCGGGGCGGCTTCGACCGCCGAGAGTCCTCGGTGCACTGCCACCGGGGCGGTGGGAATGGGGGCAGCCTGCGCTCGGGAAGAGCTGGCGCCCCCAGCCCTAGCAGGCCGCCTTGGTCGGCGCATAGCATTTCGGAGAACGCTGAAGTCTATGGATCCTGCGCAAAACAAACACCCCACTTATCAGCAACGCGAGTAAAAACATAAAACCCAAAAAGCAAGCCTAACTTACCAACGAACTCAACGGGTCTAAGCCCGGCCCAGCTCAAAACCTTCTCGGACAGCAGCACGTCGTATCGAGGGATAGGTTCCCACGACGCCACTCTCACCGCGGCGGGGTCATCAGACAAGTTCCCCGGCAGACTCTTCTCCCTCGACCACTTGGTGGGCACCGGCCAGTCCTCGCCCTCGGGAGGGGAGACGAAGAAAAACTTCTTCTTCCAGTCATGAATGGAGGAGGTCAAGGCCACGACCCCAGTCCCAGCGGCGGCCCCGGGCCGCTTCCTAAAAGTAAAATAAACCCACCTCGGGTCGCCAGCTCGACCGCCGGGATGACCCTTAAAAGCGAGGGAGGAATCGAGAAGGGAAGGACTGAAAGGAACCGCCTGCAGCCTCAGGCGGATCAGAAACCCGAGGAGAAGCCTCCACGCGTTCGGCACTAGCTGGCCAGGGGCCAAACGGAAGAAGTTCAGAGCGGCGACGACCTCAGGAGAAAAGGGCAGGCGCATTCCACCCCAAAAACCTTCCAAATACAAGGCAATCTCCTTGCCCCGTACCTGGTATGCCCTCTCACCCTCCTCGGCCAGACGAAGCGTGTAGCCCGGGGGAATGTGGAAGCGAGCTCGAGCGTTGGCGAGCTCGGCCTCATGCCTCACCCAGCACGAGGTGCTGGGGGCTACATCTACCGCCTCCTCCCTGGAGGCAGCCCCCGCTTTGCGGCCCCGGGGAGAGGGCCCAGCCCCTGCTCCCTGAGGGGACTCGGACGTATCTAAAAGAACCCTAACATCTACTCCTACAGCGTATACTGATTCTACGGGGGAAGACGTCTAACCTGGGAAAGAAATTCTTCAAAAGTTGGGAACAAGGGAGGGGACATGAGTGCCGAGCTGCTGGGGGTTGAGAATGAGAAAATATGAGAGAGTAAGGGCCCTAGGGCGGGCCCCACCTGCATTTATTACCTCACACGGCCTCATCCGACGACGCCCATCGTCTCCGGCCAAAATGGCTCCTCGCGCCCAGCGGCTCAGATCGTTCCACATGGCAGCCCAGCGATTGACTGCGTCCCATCAGACACCGCAAGCCTGCGTGTGTCACATCAGCCAGTTGGCGCTCGACACGTAGACCGTCGCTTCGACTGCAGAGTGCACGAACCGGCGCGCCCTCCTTAAATGCAAGGATCTTGCCTCGATTCGCTAGTGGAAAAGACAACCGGCGGCTCGAGGACTCATCCCGGCACAACCCTGAGGAGAAACCCATCTCGGGAAGGGGGCCGGCAGTCCACTCCTGACCCGACCCGCTAGATGGTCGGGGCAAGAGTGGGGGGCTAATGATGACACCCAATATCGACGACCTCCAAGATCAGGACACGTGGCAGATGGCGTGTCCCAGTACTGAGGAGGAAGGGCCCGCAGAGGCCGACCAGGCCGCCTCACACCCGACCAGCAAGCACAAGCTGGCCCTCTGCAAGGCCCCCTGCAAGTCAGCCTCCTCGGCCATTCAGCTCGCCTCGTGCCACCATAGGACCAAGACTCCTCGACCTCCCCGCTCATCCCGAGCTCCCTGCCGAGGCCGTCTTCCTCGGCCCTCCGACCAACTCCACCACTCACAGGCGTAACCGCCGCTCCGCAAATCTCACCATGCGCGGATTCTCCGCCTGCAACATCCCACGTTCCACGCCATCACGATCCCCATTAATGGGCGATCCGCCCTCAACGCAGGCGTAACGTCGGGAGCGTAACCGCCGGCGAGATTCTCACGCCTGCTGTTGCGTGCCGCCACCGCTATATAAATCCCCATCACAAAGGGGTCAAATAAGCGATTTTCTACACTTTACGCCGTTACTCTGCTCGGATCTCATCACTAACTTGATCGTCGGAGGGTCCTCGGTGTTACCAAACCACCCCGGGACTTCTTTGCAGGTACTCGGCGATAGCCTCCTCACCCCACCTTCTCCTCTTAAAACCCATTGAGACCCACACGCAACGAAGGACAATCAACCCAGTTCACCTCGAGATCAACGAAAGACAACATCTGACGGAGGCCCGAAAAGGAGCACCATCAGTAACATTGTAACATTATGCGATGCAAGGGACCTTTGAAACTCGGACTTCTTAAAAGTCTCTACCACCATGCCATAAAAAATGTTAAGGGCCTGTTTGGGAAAGGAGTTTAGTTTTATAAACCGTGGTTTCATAAAGTCAGCAAAGTTAACTCCAAAATGCTAACTTTGGTTTGTTTGACAACCATTTTGAAGTTGAGAAAACTGCAATTTTTCAACCTTAAATTGCAGGTATCTCAACTCCAATATCATCAAAGTTTACTGAACTTCATATTTGGAGTTTGGGGTTTGCAAACCATAGTTTACTCGTCTCCTACCTTCACTTTAAAATAAACCATGGTTATTCTAACTTTGTATCCAACATGGGCTAAAAAGAACGTCCTCGGAGGACGTTGAGGGCCTTAAATATGACTTCGAAGTGATGGGAGAACCATGCATGACATTCAACCTCTCTCAAACATGGTTACGGTATCTGATGACACCCAATATCGATGACCTCCAAGATCAGGACACGTGGCAGATGACGTGTCCCAGGACTGAGGAGGAAGGACCCGCAGAGGCCGACCAGGCCGCCTCACACCCGACCTGCAAGCACAAGCTGGCCCTCCGTAAGGCCCCCTGCAAGTCAGCCTCCTCGGCCATTCAGCTCGCCTCGAGCCACCATAGGACCAATACTCCTCGTCCTCCCCGCTCATCCCGAGCTCCCTGCCGAGGCCGTCTTCCTCGGCCCTCCGACCAACTCCACCACTCACAGGCGTAACCGCCGCTCCGCGAATCTCGCCATGCACGGATTCTCCGCCCGCAACATCCCACGTTCCACGCCATCACGATCCCCATTAATGGGCGATCCGCTCTTTACGCGGGCGTGACGTCGGGAGCGTAACCGCCGGCGAGATTCTCACGCCTGCTGCTGCGTGCCGCCACTGCTATATAAACCCCCATCACAGAGGGGTCAAGTAAGCGATTTTCTACACTTTACGCCGTTACTCTGCTCGGATCTCATCACTAACTTGATCGTCGGAGGGTCCTCGGTGTTACCAAACCACCCCGGGACTTCTTTGCAGGTACTCGGCGATAGCCTCCTCACCCCACCTTCTCCTCTTAAAACCCATTGAGACCCACACGCAACGAAGGACAATCAACCCAGTTCACCTCGAGATCAACGAAAGAAAACATCTGACGGAGGCCCGAAAAGGAGCACCATCAGTAACATTGTAACATTATGCGATGCAAGGGACCTTTGAAACTCGGACTTCTTAAAAGTCTCTACCACCATGCCATAAAAAATGTTAAGAGCCTGTTTCGGAAAGGAGTTTAGTTTTATAAACCGTGGTTTCATAAAGTCAGCAAAGTTAACTCCAAAATGCTAACTTTGGTTTGTTTGACAACCATTTTGAAGTTGAGAAAACTGCAATTTTTCAACCTTAAATTGCAGGTATCTCAACTCCAATATCATCAAAGTTTACTGAACTTCATATTTGGAGTTTGGGGTTTGCAAACCATAGTTTACTCGTCTCCTACCTTCACTTTAAAATAAACCATGGTTATTCTAACTTTGTACCCAACATGGGCTAAAAAGAACGTCCTCGGAGGACGTTGAGGGCCTTAAATATGACTTCGAAGTGATGGGAGAACCATGCATGACATTCAACCTCTCTCAAACATGGCTACGGTATCTGATGACACCCAATATCGACGATCTCCAAGATCAGGACACGTGGCAGATGACGTGTCCCAGGACTGAAGAGGAAGGGCCCGCAGAGGCCGACCAGGCCGCCTCACACCCGACCTGCAAGCACAAGCTGGCCCTCCGCAAGGCCCCCTGCAAGTCAGCCTCCTTGGCCATTTAGCTCGCCTCGAGCCACCATAGGACCAAGACTCCTCGGCCTCCCCGCTCATCCCGAGCACCCTGTCGAGGCTGTCTTCCTCGGCCCTCCGACCAACTCCACCACTCACAGGCGTAACCGCCGCTCCGTGAATCTTACCATGCGCGGATTCTCCGCCCGCAACATCCCACGTTCCACGCCATCACGATCCCCATTAATGGGCGATCCGCTCTCTATGCGGGCGTGACGTCGGGAGCATAACCACCGGCGACATTCTCACGCCTGCTGCTGCGTGCCGCCACCGCTATATAAACCCTCATCACAGAGGGGTCAAGTAAGCAATTTTCTACACTTTACACCGTTACTCTGCTCGGATCTCATCACTAACTTGATCGTCGGAGGGTCCTCGGTGGTACCAAACCACCCCGGGACTTCTTTGCAGGTACTCGGCGATAGCCTGCTCACCCCACCTTCTCCTCTCAAAACCCATTGAGACCCACACGCAACGAAGGACAATCAACCCAGTTCACCTTGAGATCAACGGAAGAAAACATTTGACGGAGGCCCGAAAAGGAGCTCCATCAGTTGGCGCCGTCTGTGGGAAACCTTAAATTCCACAAAATACAAAATTGACCTTCCTATCTCCTCTCTCATGGCAGACGACCATCCTGGGGATCCCGGTACCAGCCGCCGCCTTCCGCTCACCGAAGGTGGGGATGAACCTCCTCTTATGACCGTCATCAACGCCCTCGCAGGCCGAATAGATCGCCTGCAATCCCTCGTAGAGGCCCTCGTCCGCGTCCAAACGACCGCACCCGGGCCCCAGATTGCTGCTCCTCCGCCTCCTGTTGACTCTGTCCCTGTCTGGACAGCCAGCCACCAGCAGGCTGCATCCCCTCACCACCTGTCCCTCGAACCGTTGCTCCCTGAGGCTCGCTGGGCGCCCCAGGGCTCCACGCCGAGATCCGCCGCCAGGGAGCCTCGCCCCGAGCCTCCTCGCGACCCTTACCCCCCTAAAGAAATGTCGGTCACCTCTCCTATCCACGAGCGTGGTCGACCCCATGGTCGGCGGGAACGCACAGAAGGGGTCCACCCCGCGACTCAAGAGCTAACCCATCCTGGGACCTGAGGCACCTTATCGAGAGAAACCGGGGCCGCTCCCAGACGCAGTCCACCCGCAGCGGGGCCCGGGAATCCCGAGGCGCCGATTCCTCAAGGTACAACGATCGGTTCGACGCCCTCGAAAAGAAGATCGAGGGCATGCGCTGAGAAGCTCACCTCTCGAGCGACGGGGCTAAGTACGCCTCCGACTCTCTCACGAAGCAATTCACCGAGGAACTGCTCACTGTGCGCGTCTCCTCGCGTAATAAGCCCCCAAAGGTCTCTCTGTTCGACGGGAAAACCGACCCGAAGGACCACTTGGACGCTTTAACCGCGGGAATGAGCTTCCAAGATCACTCCGACGCCGCCCAGTGCAGGGCCTTCTCGGCCACCCTCATCCGCGCGGGTCGGGACAGGTTCTGGGGCTCGAGCCCCGCTCAATTTCAACCTTCGATGAGCTGGCCACCTAGTTCCTCGGCCATTTCGTGGGGAACCGTCGATAGAAGCGCACGGTCGACTACTTCTTCACGGTTAAAAGAGGGGACAAGGAAACGTTCAAGGCCAACATTACCCGCTTCTACAACGCCCTCCTTGAGGTGCCCAAGCACCGGGACGAGACCGTCATAACGGCACTCAGATCTGGTTTGAGGCACAAAGAATGGTTGCGTTCCTTCGCGCTGGCTCAACCTAAGACCATGGCCGAAGTCAAGGCGTGGACCGAGCGCGAGGTCCAGCTAGAATCCGAAGTAAACGCCAACCTCCCCCGGGAGGACGGGCCGGAGCGTCAGCAGCCCTACCACCTGAAGTTCCAAGAATATACCCCCCTCAACGTCTCTCTCGCAGTGTTGCTGGAGGAGGCCCAGAATGAGGGGTTCTTCAAGTTCCCGCCGGTCCCACGTCAGGCCGCTAAGCGAACCCGGGGCCCCGACTGCTCTTTCCACCGGGTACTGGGCCACGCCACGGAAGACTGCAAACAATTGAGGGACTATGTCGAGGAGCTCATCCGGTCTAGGCACCTCGCCACCTACCTAAGGGACAAACGGCAGGCCGACCACGAGTAAGAGCAGCCTCGCCCTCCCACCGACCTGACCATTGGCCAGATCATGCTTGTTTCAGCAGACAGCCGGCTCGGGGCCCAGGGAGCTCCATGCCCTATGCTAACCACGGGGGCCGACAGCCCTTCAAGGAGCTCGGCCCAAGCCGACCAAGTCATCCTTTAACCCGTACCTGTCCTTTTTCTTTCTTTTTTTCTAAAGGCAATGTAAATTCTTCCTAGGATCTACCGTTGACTAAATAAAGATCAAAGGAATATTGCGAAAAAGAAAGGAATCTTTGTTCATTCAAAGGGTATTATGGGCTCCTCAGCCATACATAAAAAAGGGGGGGTTACAATAGAGGGGGTAAGGGGTGCACCGAGCACTACTCGTGGTAATTGGCGAAGATCTCCGCCAACCGGGGCCGCGCGAGTTCCAGCCTCTGTTCCCGGTTCCCCCCACCGGCGTCAACCCCGAGCCTTAGCTCGTAGCATTCCCGGACGAGCGCCTCCGAGCTCGCCAGCCGGTTTGCGGAGATCAAGCCGAAGCGCCTCAAAGACCGCAGCTTGCCCACGGCCTCGTCGAAGAGCTGCTCCGACAGGGGGTTGTAAAGTCCCGGCGATGCCCTCAAGATGGAAAACATCAGTAGCTGCAGCAGGGAGGAGCGCCTAGGGAGCAGCCGACCGAAATGCCCCTCAATGCGAGCAACCACCAACTGCACCGTGTCCTCGGTGCGGTCACGGTCATAAAGGTACACATCTGCAGAACTGCTGATTTCGGGGATTGTGAATGGGAAATCCTCCATTTTCGATGGCCTATCTGCAAAGGGGGAAGAACCAGTACCCCTTATATAGCCCGCTGTGTTGCCAAACGGCCGCCACGTGACGTCCGTCAAACGTCGCCCGGTCGAAAAAAAGCGATACGCCACGTGGCGTCCAACGAACGTTACTCGGTGGAAACGAAACGACGCGTCCCTATCGCTTTGCCTCCCCCGGCATTCAATGCACTAGATGCACGCGCCGTTGCCCCGACCGTTCCCATTCCCCGCACCTACAGCCGAACGACCAAGCTGCGCCTCGTCAAAGATTCAACTCAGTAGCCGCACTGCTCAAACATCCCCGGCCGGCAACTCCCCTGCTGCAACGCCGGGGATCCAAAAAGCCCTCCCAGAGGCAGTCGAGGCCAGAGGTTCCCTCGCTCGGCTATCCCACGCGGGCAGCTTCCCTGCCACAACGCCGGGGATCAAAAAAGCCCTCCCAGAGGCAGTCGAGGCCCGAGGTTCCCTCGCTCGGCTATCCCCCGCGGGCAGCTTCCCTGCCACAACGCCGGGGATCAGAAAAAGCCCTCCCAGAGACAGTCGAGGCCAGAGGTTCCCTCTCTCGGCTATCTTTCAGGACAAAAGCCCTCGCCAAGAGGCACCGGGCAGTAACCCTGCCCGGCCAAGGGTCCTTGGTGGGCTTCCTACAGCCTAATAGCTTTCCTCGCGCCAAGGGACAAAGTCCTCCCAGAGGCAGTCGGGTCCTTGCCCGGCTATCCCCGGCTGGTAGCTTCCCACCACAACCGACAGGGATCAAAGTTCTCGCCAAGAGGCACTGGGCAGTAACCCTGCTCGGTCCCCGTCCTGAAGGATAAAAAAAGCCCTCCCAGAGGCAGTCGAGGCTTGAGGTTCCCTCGCTCGGCTATCTCCCGCGGGCAGCTTCCCAGCCACAACGCCGGGGATCAAAAAGCCCTCATACAGAGGCACCCGAACAGCTACCCTGCTCGGTCAAACACTGGCTCCTACCCTCTACGCCAGGGATCAAGAGCCCTCACAAGGAGCATCGGAGCGGCTACCACGCTCAACCCCGTAAGGCTGGTAGTAACCTACAAACAACTCTAACGAACCAAGTCTTCGAAAGAGACGACCGAGCAGCTACCCTGCTTGGCCACCCCCGGCGGGTAACCCCCCTAACGCCGCAACAGATGCATGAAGCCTTAGCAGGAGATGACGGCGCAGCTACCCTGCCAGGTCACCCCCAGATGACGACCGATACTAAATCAGAAACGAATGTCAGCTCTGTCCAAGCCTAAACGATCTCCCCTTCGACCTCGGGGCCCAAGGGGATACCTCCTCGGAGACGCTCGTCGTCAAAAAAAAACTGCAGTCAGCTCGACGGACGATCGTTAGACAGAGAGCCAACCTGACATGAAAGCACAACACAAGTAAAAATAACCCAAAGCGAGTGTTCCTCGCAAATAGATGGCGGAAAGGAAAACTTTGCCACGACTGAAGAAGAAAAACATTATTGCTACTGCCAAACATAAGTTTTTTACAAAGGTATTCTCTGGCTCCTCAGCCTTACAAATCCCAAAAGAAAAACAAAATGAAGACAGGAGAGCGGGGGCTCTACACCTCGGGCCCGGGCACGACCTCGAGGTCATCAACCACCACCACTGGGTGCGCTGGGTCCTCGGGCCCCTCCCCGCCGGGAGCCTCTCCCCCTTGCTCGTCGACGCCCACGAGGGGGAACTCGGCCCGCGGATCCGCGTCGTCGAACTCCGGCAACCTAGACTTGACGGCATCGAGGGCATCGTGCCAAATGCGAGTCGTGGCCACGGCCAGGTCGTCGTAAAAGTCCCTCGACCCCTTGTAGCTCACTACGGCCCTCGATTCCGCCGACTTATAGGTCTCGGCCGCCGCCCCCAGCTCCTTCCGGAGGGTCTTCACCGTCTTCTTGAGGTTGCCGGCGAGCACCTAGGAGTCCTCGAATCTGCCCTCGGCGATTGCGGCGGCCTCGCGATGCCGGGCGACCTCCCTTTTCCCGGCATTCACCTCGCCCTCTAGGGCGGCGATCCTCGCCGACATCGCCTCCTGCTCCCACCTGGAGCTCTCTTGCAACGCGGCGAGCTGGCCCGCGGCCTCCACCGCCGGTCCTACCACCTCGGTCTCCATGCGAAGGGCGAGGGCCATGTGCTGGAGAGTCTGGGAAGACATAAAAAGGAGAAGGATCAGAAATATGAAGGACAACACTAAATCTCACCGCACACTAAGGGCTTACCTGCACGGCTTCCTGGACGATCGACGCCAGCTGTGCTTTGAAGGTTCCCCCGGGAACCCGACCCCCGACCGAGGTCTCTACCTCGTGGAGGAGGCTGTCCGCGACCGACAGCCCGGATGGCACTGTGAACCGGAGCCCCCTTCCTCCACCACGGTCGGCGAAGACCGGCCCCGGGAACTCCTCTTGAGCGGCTCCGAGGTGGAGCTGATCTCCTCTTCCGAGGCCGTGTCCTCAACAATCAGGGCCCGCTTCCGGCCCGACACTCTGCTAGGGACCGGGGCGGCTTCCGCCGCCGAGCGTCCTCGATGCACTACCACCGGGGCGGTGGGAACGGGGCAGCCTGCGCTCGGGAAGAGCTGGCGCCCCCAGCCCTAGCAAGCTGCCTCGGTTGGCGCATAGCATTTCGGAGAACGCCGAAATCCATGGATCCTGCGCAAAATAAACACCCCACTTATCAGCAATGCGAGTAAAAACATAAAACCCAGAAGCAAGCCTAACTTACCAACGAACTCAACGGGGCTAAGCCCAGCCCAGCTCAAAACCCTTTCGGACAGCAGCACGTCGTATCGAGGGATAGGTTCCCACGACGCCACTCTCACCACGGCGGGGTCATCGGACAGGTTCCTCAGCAGACTCTTCTCCCTCGACCACTTGGTGGGCACCGGCCAGTCCTCGCCCTCGGGAGGGGAGACGAAGAAAAACTTCTTCTTCCTGTCATGAATGGAGGAGGGCAAGGCCATGACCCCAATCCCGGCGGCGGCCCCGGGCCGCTTCCTAAAAGTAAAATAAACCCACCTCGGGTCGCCAGCTCGACCGCCGGGGTGACCCTTAAAAGCGAGGGAGCAATCGAGAAGGGAAAGACTAAAAGGAACCGTCTGCAGCCTCAGGCGGATCAGGAACCCGAGGAGAAGCCTCCACGCGTTCAGCACTAGCTGGCCAGGGGCCAAACCGAAGAAGTTCATAGCGGCGACGACCTCAGGAGAGAAGGGCAGGCGCATTCCGCCCCAAAAAGCTTCCAAATACAGGGCAATCTCCTTACCCCGTACCTGGTCTGCCCTCTCACCCTCCTCTGCCAAACGAAGCGTGTAGCCCGGGGGAATGTGGAAGCGAGCTCGAGCGTTGGCGAGCTCGCCCTCATGCCTCACCCAGCACGAGGTGCTGGGGGCTACATCTACCGCCTCCTCCCTGGAGGCAGCCCCCGCCTCGCGGCCCCGGGGAAAGGTCCCAGCCCATGCTCCCCGAAGGGACTCAGATGCATCTAAAGGAACCCTAACATCTACTCCTACAACGTATACTAATTCTACGGGGGAAGACATCTAACCTGGGAAAGAAATTCTTTAAAAGTTGGGAACAAGGGAGGGGAGAAGAGCGCCGAGCTGCTGGGGCTTGAGAATGAGAAAATATGAGAGAGTAAGGGCCCTAGAGTGGGCCCCACCCGCATTTATTACCTCACACGGCCTCATCCAACGGCGCCCATCGTCTCACGCCGAAACGGCTCCTCGCGCCCAGCGGCTCAGATCGTTCCACGTGGCAGCCCAGCGATTGACTGCGTCCCATCAGACGCCGCAGGCCTGCGCGCGTCACATCAGCCAGTTGGCGCTCGACACGTGGACCGTCGCTTCGACTGCAGAGTGCACGAACCAGCGCGCCCTCCTTAAATGCAAGGATCTCGTCTCGATTCGCTAGTGGAAAAGACAACCGGCGGCTCGAGGACTCATCCCGGCACAACCCTGAGGAGAAGCCCATCTCGGGAGGGGGGCCGGCAGTCCACTCTTGACCCGACCCGCTAGATGGGCGGGGCATGAGTGGGGGGGCTAATGATGACACCCAATATCGACGACCTCCAAGATCAGGACACGTGGCAGATGACGTGTCCCAGGACTGAGGAGGAAGGGCCCGCAGAGGCCGACCAGGCCGCCTCACACCCGACCTGCAAGCACAAGCTGGCCCTC
Source organism: Agapanthus africanus (assembly GCA_030015575.1). Classification (NCBI taxonomy): domain Eukaryota; kingdom Viridiplantae; phylum Streptophyta; class Magnoliopsida; order Asparagales; family Amaryllidaceae; genus Agapanthus; species Agapanthus africanus. The sequence goes on along the minus strand of CM057340.1, from coordinate 579,553,150 downwards.
CGCAAGGCCCCCTGCAAGTCAGCCTCCTCGGCCATTCAGCTCGCCTCGAGCCACCATAGGACCAAGACTCCTCGGCCTCCCCGCTCATCCCGAGCTCCCTGCCGAGGCCGTCTTCCTCGGCCCTCCGACCAACTCCACCACTCACAGGCGTAACCGCCGCTCCGCGAATCTCGCCATGCGCGGATTCTCCGCCCGCAACATCCCACGTTCCATGCCATCACGATCCCCATTAATGGGCGATCCGCTCTTTACGCGGGCGTGACGTCAGGAGCGTAACCGCCGGCGAGATTTTCGCGCCTGCTGCTGTGTGCCGCCGCCACTATATAAACCCCTATCACAGAGGGGTCAAGTAAGCGATTTTCTACACTTTACGCCGTTACTCTGCTCGGATCTCATCACTAACTTGATCGTCGGAGGGTCCTCGGTGGTACCAAACCACCCCGGGACTTCTTTGCAGGTACTCGGCGATAGCCTCCTCACCCCACCTTCTCCTCTCAAAACCCATTGAGACCAACACGCAACGAAGGACAATCAACCCAGTTCACCTCGAGATCAACGGAAGACAACATCTGACGGAAACCCGAAAAGAAGCTCCATCAGTATCCGAAACCATGTTTTTGGGGATTCGTACCTTCAAAATTTGTGACCAATACCCGTTCTGCAACTAAATTAAATAGAGCTTTCTACACCGCAACTTTAAAAAGTTTTAAAGGCTCAAAATCCCATATTCTTAAACTTCAAATGGACTGGAATTTCGCAAAATTTGTAAACGAAACCAAGTTTCGGATAAATTTTATGCTGCCGATGGACCCTCAACTTCATGCAACCCTATGTTTCAAAAAATTTAGTTTTGATAATGCAAAATATTTAAACTTTAAAGGCTACTTTACTTAAAGGCGTCACACAAATATACTAATTACCATAAATAAAAACCCTAAAAATTGATAATTACTTGTTACCCAAAAAAAGCTTTAAGTTGTTACTTATTGCCCCCTGCAAATTTTCCATCCAAATTTAACATCGCCATCAACTAAGTTTTAATAAACCCTTTATACCTCCACGAATTACTCCATTCATTTAAAAACCGCTATTTTCTCTCTTTCAAATCTTTCTCTTCAACTTTCTGTTCTTGAAGAATTAATGAACCTTTGATTTAAGTTTTTCCCTAACCGAATAACCAGCGCACTGCATTAGTTCATGATTGAAGAAGATTGAAGAAGAAGACCCATATTAAATAACCAATTCAAGATTGATGAAGTAAATCCTTAATCCTAATTTCTATTTGGGGCTAAATTTAGGGATTTTATATGACGAAGAGGAGTTGGAGCAAATACCTAGCCCTAATTTTTACTTGGGGCTAAATATGAGGATTTCATATGAAGAAGAGAAGTTGAAGTAAATCTGAGGATTTTAGATGCTGAAGGGGAGTTGAAGTCCCTAACCCAAATCTATATTTGAGGCATGGGGATTTTAGACGAAGAAGAGAGATTTGAGCAAAACTCTAATCCTAATTTCTACTTGGAGCTAAATTTAAGGTTTCTTTTTTTATAGTGAAGAAGATGGGTTAGAGGTTTAGACCTAACCCCGAAATCCATCATTAACTGACAAACAGAGTGAAGGAATATATCAAAAAGATTCTCTTTTATGCTAGTTGGGGTCTTTTTAGAGCAACTTAACAGTTTTAGAGGCTAATAAGTAATTATCAATTTTTGGAGGGCTTTTTAGTAATTATTATATATTTGTTATTATATTTAAATGGTTTAAGTTCTAATCCCTTTTCTTTTAACCCCAATTCCTTATAAGTTTTTGCTTTTAAAAGAAGCAAAAGACCGGAAAAACCAGTCTCCTATTCTTTTCTCCACTGCAGTTTAAGTTCATCCATTTTCTCGCTTAATAACTTGAGACCTTAAAAGTCTTTACATCATTTAAAATGAAAACTTTCCTTGATTAATCCAGTAACATTATTGGCTTGGAGTCTTTTGTTTCGGTGGAACACACTAGCAATCAAAATTGACCATAATGATCAATTTCATCGGTCTACATTTTTTTATACGTAGATGCATTTCAATTTCTTTGCCCAAGACGGGGCCTCCGGCAACTGCACCAATGTCGCAAGAGACAGATTCAGGGTAGGTCGAGACTAGACGATTAACCCACCTGGATTTAGAATTTTATGTTTTAAGTATGAAAGTACTTGAATTGGAATTTTCTCATATAATACTAGAGATTTGTCATCTCTAGCATGAATCATGAAAAAATTGAAATTGCTTTTGTTGTTGTTTGCCGTATGAGAATATTTTGTAGGCAATTCAATATTCCACCAATTAATTCCAACCTAATTTTGACCCTTTGTTTCGAACAAGATAGCAATAACCTCACTGCTGACGTATACTGGGTCTAAGGCTTGTGTTTCAATGCGTGACTTAACCTTTGTCTATTTAATCTTGGTTCGATTATTTTGAAATTGATTGAGGAGAAATTTGGAGTAGAGGTGAAGAAGATCAGGTTAATGGCAGCAGCAGCCATGCCTCACGTGCTCATCTTCCCCCTCCCATTTCAGGGCCACGTGCACCCGATGCTAAAGCTAGCCGAAGTAATGTCAAACGCAGGACTCTGCGTTACTTTCCTCACCACGGAACACCTTTACAGTCGCCTGCTCAACTCCTCGTCGGAATTGCTGAAACGCCTCTCCGAACGGCGCACGCTTCGGCTGCGCACGATTTCGGACGGGCTCCCTGAAGACAATCCCAGATCATTCGTAGAGTTCTTAGAGGTTCAAGAATCGTTGAGGACCCGATCCAGAGACAGCATCAGAAAACTGTTGATGCCTTGTGATGAGGATAGTCATGGATGGGCACGCGTTTCATGTGTTATAGCCGATGGCATGCTTCCTCTTCCGTTAGAAGTGGGTGAAGAGATGAACATCCCGGTTATGCTTTTCCGAACGAGCAGTGCTTGCAGTGTATGGGCATATTACGCAGTTCCGAAGCTTATTGAAAGCGGACAACTTCCGTTCTCAGGTAACGAAAATTAAGCTTTTATATTAGAGAGTTGTTATTTTCTTGATATTGCACCGCGAAAAGATTAGCTGTTTCAGCTAACAACATCCGAAGATTACTAGTTACAACTAAAGATAATTTTGGTTCTTAAAGCCATGGTGAGAGTTAAATGCAGTTATATGGTCAATTTATTGACTAAACTACGATGTATCCTTCTCGTCTTTCTCTGCCATAACCTTCCGTGCAAAATCTTTTTAAAAACCTGAATTAAAATCTAGCGTGCGTTTTCTTAGTACCTCCACAACCAACCCTTTGAAACTTCTTGCCCTTCCTGATCCATAAAGGGGAATTAAAATCGTCTTCTTGCATCTTCAACCGTTAATGCTAACAGTTTTAGAAGTTTATTTTAACTCCACGGGTCTATTTAGTTAACTTAGATTAGGGTTGTTATTACAAATAGGCTAAATTTCAACTTGATACCATGGACGCTTTTTCTGAATGATACCATGAACTTTCAAAATTAACAAAAAACACGAGTGTGTGTTAATGGAAAATTATAAAATTACCAAAATACTCCTACTTTTTTCCAAATGTAGACTTTTTTATTATATGAGGGATATTTTGGTAGTTTTGTCACGAGTGTTTTTTGTTACTTTTGAAAGTTTATGATACCAATCCATCGTTTTGAAAGTTTATGATATCATTTGAGAAAAGTGCTTATAGTTGATGATAGCAAGATGAAATTTAGCCTTGTAAATATCAAATGTTTTGGAGATGCTTAATAATCCTAATCTTTGGTTGTCTCGGCAAAAAGTAATAATAAAATTAAACCTTGTTTTATTTGCCTACATCTTGGGATGACCTAAACGAGTCAACGATTTGCAGTATGGCATGCTTGCTTGTCTCCTGCATATTAGATTAGTAAAGTATATACCCGTGTGTTGCGGCGGTTTTTGAACCCCATGGTATTTATCTGTAAAACGTAAAACGTAAAACGTGTCCACGGCATTTATTTTGAAAAGCAAAGCCCATAGTCTTCAGGGATTTCAAGGCATTTATTTGTGAAATCAAAGCCTCTGATATTTATCCGAAAAATGATAGAAAATTTATGATGTTTATTTTTGAAAACAAGGTCTATTGTATTTTATTTACCTGAAAAACGTTGATATGCATGGTATTTGAGGGAAAATATAGCAGAGTTTTGAGTTAATGGCAAAAACCTAATTATTTAAAGCTTTCCCGACATAAAAGTTCAAAACATCAAAAGTTTATGGTATTTATTTGTAAATAACAAAGTCCATGATATTTATCTGAACACAATTGAAAGTCCGTAGTATTTACTTTTAAAGAATAAAGTCCATATTATCTATTTGGAAAAAGATGAGTTGGACATGGTATTTATTTACAAACAACAAAGTCCATGATATTTTTCTGAAAAATAATGAAAGGCGATGGTATTATTTGTATACAGCGAAAGGCCATATTTACAAAAATCATGGTATCTCTAAAAAACGGTGAAAGGTATAATATTTATTTGTAAATAACAAAATCCATAGTATTTATCTTAAAGACATTGAAAAGCCATGGTATTTATTTGTAACGAAATCCATATTATTTATTTGAAAAACATTGAATATAAATAGTATTTAATCTTAACAAACAAATTCCATGGTATTTATCCGAAAAATGTTAAAAGTTCATGGTATTTTTAGTGAAATGTATTTGGGTTTCGGATTGATGGCAGAATCGTAAATAAAAAGAAGTTTTGCCAAAGTGAAGGAGTTACCATTTAAACCCTTTTAAAACACAAAAATAACAACTTTGCTAATTGCTATCATTAATAAAAAGGGGTGAAAGGGGTGAAAGATTGAGGGCAAAAGGAAAATTTAAAGATGGCAGATTTTTGCCATAACTTTCCAATTATAACTTTGCCACATTGCAAACATTACGATATTGTTAATGTCTTATTAATTCCAGCAAAACAAATTAACTGTTAGAAAGGGGGCAAGAGTGAAATATAAGAATTTACACTCTCCGTACCACTTTACACTATTATAAATGATAGATGGAGAATGGGCACATCTGTTTTTTGGGATTTTTTACTATTAGTCCCCTAAAACATTGGTATTTTGATAAACACCTCCAAAATTTTATATTCTTAAATACGGCTCCTAAAACCATTTAATTAAGTTAATTAAGATTAGGGTTTTTCTTATATAAGCCCCCTAAAGATGAGATTTTGAAAAATTAAGAATAATTGGTTTTACACAAAAATAAATGAAAAGAAATGAGGGTTTTAATGTTACGTAAGACTTTTATCTCACAATTCATCATATTAGCTCTAATCCACTTATTAATCCTAATTAACTTATATAAATGGGCGTTTTTAATTAATAGAAATGTTTTAGGGGACGTATTTAAAAATAAAAGATTTTAGGGGGTGTTTTTAAAATACCAATATTTTAGAAGGGCTATATCAAAAATGCCCTTAGGATCAATAATTGGATTAAAGCTATTATTATGAATTGTTAGATAAAAAATCTTCCAAACTCTCGTCTTCAAGTTATCATTTTAGCTTCTTAACGTATATTTCTATAGGTGTTAGGAATGATAATTAAGCTTAAGAATCAATTTAGTTTAATTAAGAGTTTTATGGATACATTTAGAAATATGAAATTTTAGGAGGCATGATTCAAAATAGCAACCTTCTAGGGAGCCTATTTGAAAAATACCCTTGTTTTTTTACCAACAAGATATAAGTGTTTTTTATATTAGAAATCTTTTATATGAAAGGTGAAAACCATACGGTTTTGGAGTTACTTACTGGTAGATGATGTTGCATATAGAAAATAATGCATTAACAAATAATGCATTTTCTACTAATCTTCAAGTGTTGGGTATGATACACAAACCTGATGTTAATCTGCTTCTTAAAATTGGAGTTTGATGTAGTTATCAAATCACCATATCTAGAGTTGGTGTGAAATGATTTGATAAATGGATCGAGTTTGTGAATCCATCCTTGGGTCGATCCATTTAGGCCCAACTTCTTAGAGTAACTGTCACGTCCCACCCCCAATACAGAAAGTATTGTCTGCTCTGACCAAAACCGTACGGTTTTGTCCTTCGGGACGAACCAGACCCGACCAGGGGCCACTTCCCAGGAGGTCACCCATCCCAGAACTTCTCTGGCTCGAGCAGGCTTAACTACGGAGTTTTCAAGCTCCTATAGTACCGGTTCACTTAAAAGGCGCCTCTGTATTGAAGAGTGATATCATTCCATTTATAGTACAGATCTGTCCCCTTTCAGAATATATTCCGAACATTCCCCATTGTTCTACAGTGGGTCCCACGGACTCAAGAGGTGGCCCCCGCCCACTTAACATGATACTTAGCGTGGCACTTTGTTCCGTGTGACATTTTACTCCGTGAGCAAGAACCGGGTCCCGACATTCTCCCCACCTTTGAAAAATGGTTCGTTCTCGAACCACAGACCTACTATTGAGGAACCAGCTCTGATACGACTCGGTGTGGTTGCGAGTCGTGGCCCAAAGGTGGCTCGAGGCGAGACAGCGGTGACTGAGGGTAGCTCGGCCGCCGAGGGTGGTGCATGGTTGCTGGGGGAAGATGAGAGTGTGGTGAGGTGGATGACAACGACAACGACGGGTTGGCAGTGGTGAGGGGTCTCGGCTAGGCTAGGGGAGGAGTTCGATTTAGGGTTGCAGCGGCAAGAGGACCTGATTGCTCGGTGATGGTAGGGGTGCGGCGATGGCGAGGGCTGAAGGAGTGCTTGGTTATGGCCGGCAATGGAGTTGAGGGGAGCGACTGGGACAAGGTAGGGGTTCGGATTAAGTCGTTGGCGGGGGTCGTCGGAGTTGGCGATGGTAGAGGGAGGTGAGGTTGACGGTACAGGTTGCCCGACGGCGGTGGAGGCTGGGAGGTCACGATAGCGAGGGTGATATTGGCGAACACCGATGGTGGAGGCGGTGGCTGGCACGCCGTGGGGGCAATGGGTGTTTGGGGAGAGGAGAGGAGAAAGGTAGGAAGGCGAGGGGCGATCGCGGGCCTGGATGTGTGTTCGAGAGAGGGGAGCGGGAGGATATGGAGAAGGAGATAGGGAGACGAGGTCGAGGTTGGGGACGTGCTCGCGACGAGGAGCGGGGGCTCAGGAAACGACTGGCGACGTGGGGAGGAAAAGAAAAGGGGAGCGGGAAAAGAAAGTGAAGAAGGAAAGAAAAGAGAGGGAGAGAACAAGAGGAGAGAGAGGAGACGTGAGAGAGAGAAAGAGGGTGGGTGAGATGAGGGAGAAATGGGAGGGATTAATTAAAAATTGAAATTGAATAGAGAGGGATTTAATAGGATGAATGAGAATTTAGCAGTGATTAATAGGATTTTAAAAAGGGATTTATGAGGGAAATTAATTGGGATTCAAAGACATTAATTTTGTTGTTTAATAGGAAATTATGGGGAGATTTGGGTTTGGATTTATGGGAAATTTAAAAGAAATGAAAAGGGATAATTGTTTGTGCTTGGGAAAAGATGTGGGCCGGGCATCAAGAAGAATTTAGAAAGAAAATAGTGTGATTAAATATGGATTTGGGCTTATGGTATTAAGCCTTAAGTTTGGTACTAAAAAGTTAGGGAAAATATTTGGATCGAATAAATTAAATAGAACAATAGGAAAATTTATTATTAGAATACGGATAATGGAGTACAAAGGAAACTGGGTATTGCATTAACCTATATAATTTAGAAATATATGGTTAGCTATTACAAATAATTATTTGCACCAAGTTAATATGTTTTAGGTTTTGCAAGTTTTGCAAGTGTCTTGACTTGTAGTCTAAAGGTAAAATCTTCTTGTGCTTGAGCGGAAGGTCTAGGATTTAAACCCCTCTTGTATTTAGATTGCAGACTATTAATTAAAACCAAGTTTGTTAAGTTTTTCCTTCCGGATGCTATTCTTCTTTATCTATATATATTCGTGTAAATTTATGCAAATATCCCTAAATAGGGAGCTTTGAATGAACGTTCATGTATAAATGGTAAAGATGGTTAAATTTTTTAGAAAAATCTTTCCATATTTGTTTATTGTTTTATAAATATTAACATTTTCCTTTTGCTTATATGAGTTAGAAAAGCATGCATCGATTTAATAAAAACTAATCAATTCTGATCTGATTAATTAATGGGTCTGAATGTGGATAGGAATCTGGATCGGCTCATAGATCATATAGATCATTTCTAGATAACATACAGTAACTAGATATTGCCCAGCCACATTGCAAGCCTACCATCTTTATATGCTAGTATTTTGCACGTACAATGCACTGTATGTATATTTTGAACAGTATATATACTAAGGCGTGTGTAAAAATTTTATCATGGACATTACATGAAATTTTTATAGATATTTATAGTTTTCTAAATTTAAACTAAATGAACGTGGCTAGTGGTTATATTAGAATTGAGAATTTTATTGGTTATGCAAAATAATAAAGACATAAAAGGTTATGTATAAATTTATAAGGCATATATCTCTTTTTAATGAGAGAGAGAAAGAGCGTTGTTGACATTTCATTCTTTTATTTTTGCCTTTTGTGGTGGATGGGGTGTACATCTCCACTTCTCAACTTTGGCTGCTGGAATTTTATCATTTTTCCTAAGTTTCTATTTTGTTGATTAATGACATCATCTAGGGACTTCTAGTGATAACAGTAAAGATAATATAAAATAATATAAAGTTGAATGAAATTGTGGAACTTTGATATTTCCTACTTTACCCCTTGAGTTCGGCTATTCCTTTTTGTTCAAATTTGGATTATTTTGGTATTTTGGAGAATATGGTTTGGTAACGTCGGCAAACATGTAAATTTTGCTATGGGCAAAACTTTTGGATGCACATTTTGCCTTTCACTTCAAGTTTTATGAGATTCGATGGTGTGAGCAAAAAAGTAAATTTATCTATTAGCAAAAATTGATATTATAAATGGAGCTATGTAAATTTAGCCATGGGATATCTTTATAAATAGAGAATAATGGAGGAAAGAGGTACTAGGGGGCTTTTTCGTCAGGTGGCATCAAAAAACTATACCCCCACCGTTTTATTCGACGATCGGCCCCAATCATCTTCATCTTTATCATCTAAGATGTGGATACACCGAATTTCATGTGATGTTGCTACGTTTTCACCATTGAATTAGTGGGTGCAAAGTTAACGGTTTACCGACAATAGAATTTTTTATATTGCTAATTCAATGGTGAAAAGGTGGTAAAATCACATGAAATTCGGTGTATCCACATCTTAGATGATAAAGATGAAGATGATGGGTGCTGACCGTCGAATAAAACGGTGGGGGTGTAGATTTTTGACGCCACCTGATGAAAAAGCCTCCTAAGACCTCTTTCCTCCATTATTCTCAAATAAATATCATAATTGTGGTTTTATAACTTTTTGAAATAAATACCATATCTTTTATCATTTTATGAATTGAAAGCTACCAAAATAAATAAAAAGTAAAATAAAAAGCTACAACTTTGTCTATTTTTGCATTCAAAGAAAGTTTTTGGTATTTATTTTCTTTGATATTTATCTTTAAAAAAATGCTAAGAATTGGATTTTTTAAAAACATAATCACCATTTTCATAAGTTAAAATGAAAAATCAATTTAACATTTTTTTGGTAATTTCTTATTATAAAATCCATGTAGATGAATGTAATTATGAATTTTTTGGGTTGTTTTTTCCAGATATAATTATGATTTTTTTTGGTAGTTTCTTATTATGATAAATACCATATATTTCATCCACTACAAATAAATGCCACGAACATTCACCATTTTCGAGACGAGTAGCATGGAATTGGTTACAAAATAAAATCCATGACTTTCAAAGTTGTCAGATAAATATCGAAGTTTCATCATTTTTTAAATTTCCATGAACTTTATTTTATTGCAAACAAATGTCATCTAAACCTATGGATTCCCCTACTAAATCAATAAATTGATAACTACTTGTAACAATTCATCCTCAATAAAAAGCAGAGAAGTCTTAGATCACTTCGATTACATGTGAAATAATGGGGAAAAAATGGTAAATTTCTTTTTGAGTAAATCGAAGTCTGATGCCTCCGTGTCTCATTAAACGAGAACTTTAACGAAACTTTTGTACATAATTGGTAAACACGATAACCGTTTTTCTTCATAAATTTTCTTAAGCAATGACTTTTGAATCCCTCTGCGGTTTAAGTAAATATGTTTAATTGCAGACAATGCCGACATGGATGAGTTCATTCTAGACGTAGAAGGAATGGAAAGCTTTCTACGCCGAAGAGATCTCCCAGGTTTAGTAAGAAATGTCAAAAGTACAAGCGATCGTATGCTTCAGTTTTTAATCTCTGTGAGCAGCAATTTAACTCGAGCTACGGCTTTGATACTCAACACGACCGAACACCTAGAGGCCAGCACTCTATCACGCATTCGATCCATCTGTCCGATCACCTACACCATCGGGCCTCTCCAACTTCTCCACGCATCCGATACACAACCTTCTATAGCCAGCCTGTGGCAAGAGGATCATTCTTGCATGACATGGCTGGACAATCAACCACGCAAATCAGTGGTCTATGTCAGCTTTGGCAGCATCACGGTCATGTCGCAAGATGCGCTACTTGAATTCTGGCACGGGCTTGCCAATAGCGGGCATCCATTCTTATGGGTGATCCGTCCTGATATGATACAAGGCATGACGGTTGCAGAAGAGGTGATTAAAAACACGACCGAAATTGGCTGTTTAGTGGCATGGGCCCCTCAGCAGGAGGTGTTGGCCCATCCGGCAGTCGGATGCTTCTTAACTCATAGCGGATGGAATTCGACTCTCGAGAGCATAATTGCAGAAGTGCCAATGATTTGTTGGCCTTTCTTCGCCGACCAACAAGTAAACAGTAGATTCGTGAGCGAGGTGTGGAAAATTGGAACCGATATGAAGGATACATGTGACAGGAGCATCATCGAGAAAATGGTGAGAAAGGTGATGGATGGAGAGGAAGCTGAGGTGTTGCAAAGGACTACAAGTGAGATGGCAAAGATGGTAAAGTTGAGCATAGAGAGAGAGGGATCTTCATACAAAAATTTTCATAAGTTAATTCAGCATATCAAATTATTGAGTTCAACATCCACTAATGGAACAAAAAATTGATAATCTAATTGTAAGAAAAAAGGAGAGAAAAATTAGAAGATGAGAAAAGTTGAAAAATGTGGCCATTTGAACCAAGGTAATCTATAATATATATTTGTATTTTCAAGTAATTATCAATATTGTTGGTGTGTTGAAACTGTTGCCACGAGAGGATAAAAAATTGTATGAAACCCCCTTATTTTTGCCTAATTAGCAAGATACCAGCCTCAGTTTAAGAAACCTGGAGTGTTGCCCCTAATGTAAAGATTGTCAGATTTTTCACTTTTGTTGATCATTTTTTTCTTAGAAATTACTCCTTTTCCTTGAGACTTGTCTAAAAGCTCATTCCCATATCAATTTTCTAGTTAATTAGTCTTGTTTTATTTCTGGGAAAATTGTTTTCGGACTCAGTTTTAAGAGATGACTTACTTTTCAACCCACGTATGTTCAAAATTGTGAAAAACCCATACTTACAAAATATGGATGTTTCAATCCCAAAATAAGTTGTCACCTGTGTGTATTATACTTAGGATATTTTTGCAAGCCCTCATTCTTTTTAATCAAATACACATATGATTATTCTTTCCAAAAATTTATTCCTATGATTTTCTTTTACGACTAATATGGTTCTTATTCCTTGGCGTTTCTTTTCCAATTCTCCATTTTTCTTCTTAATCTTCTCTCCTAAAATGTGCATGTCTGTTTTCAAATCCTCAATCTCCAACCCAATTCCTGTGATTCCTCAATCTCCATTTCCAATTTCTGCATCTTCCCTTTCAAATTCCAAATCTCTGATCCAATTCTTCCGATTATACTATCTCGGCTAGGCCTTTCAAAGGGTCAAGTCTAGACCCAGACCCAGACCCAGAAATCCGGGTCTGGTATAAATTCGTCTAGACCAAGACTTAGACCCGACCCGTACCCATTTAACTACTTAATAAATGAATCAAGTATGGACGTGTTTGGTTCATACCCGTTTAAACCCGACTCATATATCTTATATTAATAATTAATCTTAATCCTAAATTATCTATATGAAAGCAACATAGTTCTTAACTACTAATTTTCTGGCCATGTATCTCATTTGGATCGCCCTTCAAGTTAGTTTTATATGGTATGCTGTGGATTATAATTATTAAGTTATATTTGCTGCTAATTTTAGAAATAGGATCATTAATCATTCATTCCGGTTGTTTTTTTTATTATATTCTAAGATTTAAAAGTTATTCCTAAACTTTTGAGTTATGGTAGTGCACTTATAAAAATTGAAGTTGATACATGGGTCCGGGTAAACGCGTCTGACCCGATTAACAATGGGTCCGGATCTATTCCATACAGATCTGTCAGATAAATAAGTGGGTCTAGGTCTATAAAAAATAAACAGGTATTGGTATGAGACACACTTGACCCGATCTGACCCGATCCATTTACAGGCTAATCTCCGCTCCCAATCGTCCAATTTCCTTTTCTGGCATCTCCATTCACGTGATGTCTAAAACTACGACAATCAATAATAAAAAAAGAACAATAAAAAAATCAGAAACCAGGGTAAGTAATAATAAAGAGGGCAAGTAACAATAAAAAGCATGGATTTAGAAATAAGATGGGTTTAGAAAATAAATTAGGACAAATAATGATAAAGAGAGAATAATAAATAAGTCATGGGAAACTATAAATACATAATCAAAAATCTCATTTTTTAATATTTTGGAAATCCAAAAAATTCGATATTCTATTATTTTAAAAACTATTAAAAGAGTAATATAGGTAATGTATACATAAGTATGTATACAAATCAAGAATCGGGTTTAAAATAAGAGCTAAATGGGGTTGGAGTCAACCCCGGCCCCAAAGCTGGGGTTGGGGGCCGCATCCCCACTAGATCGCTCGCGATCAAAAAAAGAAAAGTAAAGAAGAAGAAACAGCAGCGACCTCCACTTCTCTGTCTTGCCGCCGCCGGCATCGTCGTCGTCATCACTACTAAAATAGTGGGTTGCCCTTACGGATAACAACATCCGTAGGGACAGATAAAGTTTGGCCCTACGGATTAATCCGTAGGTCCAAACGGTTGCCCCTACGGTCCTTACATATTTATTTAAAAATTATTAAATCTCAAATTGTTGTTTGCCCCTACGGAGCCGCAAACCAAGAACCTACGGACTTATCCGTAGGGGCATCTAAATAGAGATTTATGTAAAAAGGCAGATCGATCCCTATGCTGATTATCTTTTATTTTCTCATCACCGCGCGCGAACCCAAATCCCCAAATCTTCGTTCCCGCCGATCGCGGTTCTCGTCGTCGCCGTTCTCGTCGTCGCCAGTGCCGGCCGATTCATCGATCGTCACCACCGCCTGCTTCTTTCTCATCTCCGTTCGTCGTCGCCACCGCCTGCTACTTCCTCATCTCCGTTCGTCGTCGCCACCGCCTGCACAGGTTAGGAAATCTTCAATTAAACAAAATTTTGATTGTTTTAGGGCTATGGTTCATGGTTTGGGTACCGATGAGGCATCGGTTGGGGTTAGCGTTTGGGTTAGGGCTGGGGCTGGGGGGCTGCAGTTGCGGTCGGGATCGGGGTCGGCAGGGGGTTGAGGTTGGGGTTGGGCTTGGGGTTAGGGTTAGGGTTAGGGTTCGGCTGGGGTTGGGTTTAGGGCTGGTGGTAGGGTTTTCCCTGAAACAATTCCTTTGTACTCATTTCTCAATTTAAAAAAAGAAGGGTAACATTTTTTGGAGAAGAAACCTTAATCCTACGTTCGAAGAAAATCATGCACTAGCTCTCTCTCTTCCATCTCTTCCTAATCTTCTTGTTTCGCACGCTCCATCCTACAATAGGCACAATCCCTAATATATTTTAGATAGGCTTCTTAAAATTTGTTGAATAAACCATAGTTTTGTGTTTTGGATATTCTTTGTTGTTGTTTTTTGATTAAATTAAGATTTATCATAATCTTTTTTTTAATGGAAAAAGATAGTTTTTCTCTAAATTGGATCAAATATATAATGATTATGATATAAGTGAATTATTTTATATTTTATTTCGTATGGTTGTTCTCTAAATTGGATCAAATTGATTATCATCATACAATAGATGTTAATTATTTTAGATTTTATTTAATATCGTAAATGAATCAAACAAATTAAGAATCTTTAAAATTCTATTTAAGACCGGTGTAAAAAAGTGACAAAGGAACGATATGATTTTTGTAAAAATCGATTGCAATATCTCATTGCTATCAAAGTTTTCAATGACTTCATTTAGATTCGTGAATTATTTTATATTTTATTATTCGAAACCTGGGGTTAGGATTGGGGTTGGGGTTGGGGTTAGAAACTGGATGCTGTTACCGCAGTAGATTGCAAAGGTTGATATTTTGCCAGTGAGATTACAATATTAGGTAAATACATCTTTGACATAGCCCAAAAACAAAAGAAGCGATGTTGGAAAGCTATAACTGAGCGAGCCAGACACTGTTAAGAAGTTGAAGTTTCAAGAATTATAAAATATATTTGTGGAGCTTAATGTATGTATATGCTACCTGCCTTTATCTTAGCATATCTTACATGTTGTTTTTCCGTCGTTAATCGTAAGAATTGAATTAGGAATCTAGGATGATGCAACTTAAGTTGCTTTATCTACTTTTATCATATGATTTTGGAAATAAATTTGAACATAGGATTATGACATTCTTTCTTTTTCTTTTCGTTATAACCTTTAACTGATTTTAGCAATAAAATGTCCTTTAAACAAGAGAAGCCAGTGTCTTGTCAAGAAATTTGACTTTCTTAATTGTTTTAAGCTTATCTATTGATGTATGCTTGGTATTGTAGGCAGAACTTTACAGGGTGAGGAAAGCATTTGACAAAGCTGAGCCATTATATTTAGAAGCCATAACTATTCTGGAGGAAGTGTTTGGTTCTGATGACGTACGGTGTGTATATTATTTCAGTTGAAATTTATTTTATTTTCTAACCTTGTAGACATGTATGCTTAGTAAGTAACTAATGTTAAATCTAATAATTTGTATAAATAGTTATTAATGAAGTTCAGTGAAGGGTCTTTAAGCCTTTTTGACTTTTTTTTAGTGATATATACTTACATTATATGTGTAGAACAGATATAGTAATTCTGTTTTTTAATATATGATTTTATGTATTTTTACCTTTTTAGTCACCTAAATTGGATGATGGACACATTTGTCATTCTTTAAGGTTTCTTGCTTTTGCAGAGTAGGGGCTGATTTACACAACCTAGGGCAATTTTACCTTGTCCAGCGAAAACTTGAGCAGGCTCAGAAGTGCTATGAGGTATAAGTTCTTTCAAAGCACTTTTTTCTTTATGAATTTTTTTATTTTAATAATATTTTTTCCATGAACCATGATACTTGATATGATAGTTGTTAGTAATAAAGCATAAATTTCAAGGCAAGATTCTCAGAACTCTAATGTTGTATTTCGATAAATTTATATCTAAGCTTTAAGGCAATCAACTTTCATCTTTTATGGGCTATTTCTCATCTCCTTCCCCCAAAAGAAAACCCTCTACTTCTATGTCTTCCCCTCCATTTCATATTTCCAGGTTCTTCCAAAAGAAATTATAATAATATGTCACATCTTCTTTAAGCAGCATAAGCTAATTGTTTATTTATCTATCAATTCCTATGTGATAATCTGTTCTATTGTCTTTCTGTTTCTTTTGGCAGCGTGCTCTAAAGGTATGAAACAATGCTTGAATTCTCTGTCTTTCATCTCCGATATGGTGGTTCTTTTCCTTTTATTGATATATGATGTTTATGTTTTGCGTAGATAGAAGGACATGTTCTGGGCTATGGTGTGCTTATACAATATATTATCTTAAGAAGGGTAATACCGTGTTTTTCTAATATGGATAATTTGTCATTGTTAATCCATCTTTCTGAAAACGGTTTATACGGAGGAAGTATATTTCATGGTACTTGAGAAAAATATATGTTGAAGTCAAAAGTTATCAAGATTTAAATGCTCCGCTTATAGTCTTCCAAGATATTTTATATTCCAAGGCAAGGTGACAACAATTGCACGCTTGTGCACGATTTGGTATGTAGATTCAAGGTTATGCATGGCTACGACCCTTTCTTATGGTTTCTTATCATAATTTTCTGTACACTTGTAGTTTATATAGGCAGTTAGATCATATCACTATACGAAATATTGTATTGTGTTCTATTGTGTATGGTGGATCACACACTAGAAACCAAGACATTGCATGCCTGTGCACGTTTTGGTATATTCCTCGATACGTGAAACAAATTTGATTTAATAAGGGAAAACTTAAAATAACAACCTTTATACTAAAAAAATTATATATGCTATTACTTAGTAGTTTATGGTTTTCAGATGCAAAATCCATTTGAGAAATACTTTTCCTACCCACTATTAATCCATATTCTCAATATAGTCATCATAACCTACACTTTATATGATACAGTCTAACATGGCCCATGAGTACGTCAGGGTTAAGGACTGAATGTATGTGAATTGGCAACAACGTATGCAACCTAAGTTTGTCACTGGAGTTTCTGCTTTCATTGAATTTGCACGCGCACATAATAAGAAGGAGAAGACAGTAATGTGGCAGAAGAAGAAGGAGAAGATAGTAATGTGGCAGAAGAAGAAGAAAATGACATTCCTTGTTCTCTGTTTCAGCATCAATCTTTTGATATGAACTAATGATGGCTTTCACATTGGCTTTTCCTTTTAGAGACTTCTTAGTGTCCAATGGAAAGTATACATCAGATTTGTGCAGGTCAGGTTCTTCTATGATTTTCAAAAGTTTCATCTGATTCTGTAAATTACACCCTTATTGGGTGATACTTTTACCACTTCTCACTGCAGGTGCGTTCTCTAATATCCATTTTGAATGTAATATTATAGATATCCATGCCCGTTTATGTCAAAATTACTTATATTGTCAATGTTTGATTGTCTAGTTGTTGGTGATGCGTCCATATCAGAGACAGAGGCCACTCCCGCTCTTCCAGGTATGTTTATATATCATATAGTGCATGTATATTGATTTAGAATGTCATATCATAAATATACACACATTTCTTTTCCTCTTACTTAGATAGTAATTTTTATTATTGTCTAGCTGTAGGTGGTGACAGTAGTTGACAATAAAATTTGTCATCCTAGAAACTATGATTTTTATATGTGCTCGCATGCGGGAATGATTGTAAGTCGTGGACCTGGACAATAAATTCTTATTTGGTATTTGTTTGAAATCAAATTGAATACTATATAATTGATAAGTTTGTTATATTTGTATTTAGTTTGGAATTAACACAATATTTATTCACGCAGCATGCACTTATGAGAAATAGGGCACCACGCGTCCAACTCATTATCATGTGCTACTTGATGAGATTAGATTTGCGCCTGATGATCTACAAGAGCTTGTTCACTCCCTGTCTTATGTGTAAGCAACGCTATATGCGAGTTTATCTTGTTAATATGTATGTACTGAAATTAATTAATATTATTCAAATTTTGATACATGCAGATACCAGTCCTCATGCCGAGAGGTTCGGCCGGTATATGGGGGATGAGAGCCGGCTCAGAATACAGAGAACAGGAAGTCGGCGAAGAGGGGTCGCCCCACTTACACAGGTGGCTCGAGGAACATTACTCGAGCCATGGAGTTATCGGTAAATTACAATAGACCGACCTTTGTGATATTCTGCAATATTAAGAGTTATTTTCTAATATTTCTAATATTAAGAGTTACTTTCTAATATTGCAGACATCTCGGACCGTGGCGTCAGGTGGTACACCGAGCGTGCTGTCCGTATATCTTGCCGTCCACGGCACCTCGACAGATCCCGACACGGGCGAGCTTCGATATCCCAACGCCGCTACCCAGGAGTACTGCGTAAGTGTTAATATTTTTTCTACCCAAATTTGAAATTTTAGTTTTGGAAGGTTCAAGTTTAAATTTTATACTTATACTTTACTGCTTAATGTGGGTGTAGGAGCGGGTGGTTGAGCAGGCCCTGACCTCGGGGATTGATTTTACCGGACAGAGCGATCCGAGGCTGCTGACCCCAGTTCTGGACGCCGCACACGGAGGGCACCACGGAGGTTGGAAGAGAGGCCGGGGACTGGGCCATAGCAGGGCCTATATGAGGTTGGACTCCACCCCGGCGGTTACTTCCTCCGTCTCCAGTGACCGACGTGTCCATCAGGAACTGGAGAGCTTGAGGGCCACCGTTCAGGAGTTGAAGGAGATGCTGGTATGTATACTACTTTATAGTAAAATATCATGTCATATTATATAGATATCAACATATCCATAATTAGTACGTAGCTTGAGCTTATTTGGTTTTAGACTTAAGTTTGATTAATCATACATACAGATGTAATTAAAATAAACAACAAACTAGATATCCAAACGGGGTTTCGAAATAACTTAATAATGATACGAATTCGAATAATACACAGTTCTTACACGCTTATTACACACGTTAGGTCCAGACGCGACAGGGTACATCGGCCGAGCCTCCACATGCATCTCCTTCGGCTGCGGCTCCGCAAGCCACTACATCGGCTGCGGTTCCGCAGACAGCTCCTATAGCTCCACCGCCCGCTCAGACTCCCGCAGCCGCGGCTCCGCAAGCGACTATCTCGACGGCGGCTGCGCAGACCACATCGCCAGCTCCACAGGCCGCTCAGACTCCCGCTCGCACCGAATTGCAGAGTTTATTGACCGAGGAGCACGCGCGCGTTATTCTATCGTTATTCAGAGGTGGAGCTGGACCGAACTAGGGTAGCTTTTTGGTTCTTATTTTATGAAACATGTATTTATTGCGCACAGGATGGACCGAACTACATTTTGAAACGATATTGATATTGGTTTATATTTATTTCATATTCAGTTTTTGGGTTTCTTTTGTATATTATATATATGCGTGAGATGTGATTATGAATACTGCGATATATGTTGTGTGATGATTAATTTTATATTTGATTGATGTATATATTATTGTGCACAGGGCGGGAAAAAATCAAGCAGCCTATTTTTTAAAAAAAAAAAATACAGGTAATATGTACCTACGGATTAATCCGTAGGTACACATGTTGCCCCTACGGTTATATCCGTAGGGGCACAATATCAGCAGTAACTGATATTTCCCCCCTGATTTCAGTACCAGGGGGTTGGGAGTGCCCCTACGGATATGTCCGTAGGGGCCATTGCCTCGTCCCTACGGAGTTATCCGTAGGGGCCAAATATCAGGATTCCTGATATTTTGCCCCTACGGATAGGTACCTACGTAGATATCCATAGGGGGTAGTACTTGGCCCTACGGTCATATCCGTAGGTACATTTAATATATTAAAAAAACCGTAAATAATATAAATTTTTTTACCCTACGGCCTAATCCGTAGGGGCAACAGGACCTACACATAAATCCGTAGGGGCAAAAATTTGCCCGTAGGGGCAAGTTCAGGGCTTCAACTTGCACCTGCGGCCTTTGCATCTACGGGGTATTTTTTCGCCCCTACGCACATATCCGTAGGGGCAGTGGTTTGCCCCTACGGATAAATCCGTAGGGGCAACCCTTATTTGTAGTAGTGCATGAGCGGCATCTGCGCTGGGCCCCACCACCCGCATCTCCTCCTTGTTGAAGCTTCGGAAGCCTAGCCATAACCCTAGATTCTCCCCCAAATTCCGACCGAAGCCAATCACCACCGCCGCGAAGATCGCCGCCGAAGAGAAGACCGCCGCCGCCTTCGACTTCAAGCGGTTCATGATCGAGAAGGCCGTCACCGTCAACGCGGCGCTGGACGCCACTGTACCTTGTCTGGAACGTCCTTTGCCTCGCTGTCGGCGGCGGCCTCGCATCCGTGACCATGCCCGCCATTTGCACCGTGAAGATGATCGACACCATGTCACTCATCCACGACGACCTCCCCTGCATGGACGACGATGGCCTCCATCGTTGCCACCATATCTGCCATGTGGCCTACGGCGAGCCCATCGTCCTATGTTAGCCATTGGGGACGATCCGGCTCAATATCCGCCCATATGAGTGGGTACCCAATATATTCATATATATGAGGTTAGGATTTCATATATGAGACATATGAGATATATGACACAATATATAGGGTTTTTCTAGAGAGAAAAGCAAGAGAGAGAGCCGTCGTCTCCTTCTTCACCCTCTTCTACTTTGGGTTGGCTTGCGGGGTGATCAAATGAGAGATTCTCACTTCACCCTTTTTCTCACTCTCTTTCTTCACCTCAAGAAAACCTAGCAACCTCAAAAGAGATGAAGAAGAAGATGAAGTCTAGAATGGAATGAGAGTGAAGTGGCAACCATGGATGAGATAATATCATATATTATCATTGTAGAGACTTAACCATGACTAAAGATAATGGTTGGGTTAATAAATATCTAAAGTAAGAAAAAATTAGTGGACTAAGTCAATGGTTTCCACAAGTTTCTCCAAGCTTCACAAACCATGTCATTTCCACCTAATTTTGTTTATACTTTAAATAATTAATTACCCTAATTACCTATGGTATGGTATGAGCCTCATACACCCATGTGCAATGTATCATCAAGCATGACACAATGGAAATAATACATTAATATATATCACATATATATTAAATGTACAATGAGAAAAAGAAATTCTTAAGTGAGCTAATATTAGTTAATGTATAATAATATATCAAATATATAATCATACATTAAATTATTAAATCAACACTTGATTTAATAACTCGGCTGTATCGCATACTAATATCATATATATCAACTTATCGAATGTCACGACCCGAAATTGGCACGTGACGGCCCTAATACTACGCAACGTCTACAGGCGCAACGCAGTAAAAGAAATCCAAAACCCAGAAATCTAAACCATTAAAATACCAGAAAAGATAAGAAACATTGTTTAAAAGTCTTTGAAATCACAACCCAAATTCTTTAAAAGTCCAACTTTATTTCCTTTAAAATTTTGGCAGCATCTCCTTTGTAAAAGCCAGCCCCAAAAATGGGTACAACATAAATATAAAGTAAAGCATCCCCAACGGGAGAAAATCGACGCCCAAAGGCGGAAAACAACCACCACAACAAATATACGACGCCGTAGCGAAGAAATAAAGACAATAGAGAGAAAGCTGTATAAAAGACAACAAATCCACAATTTATACAATATCGTCCTCACCAAGTCTCTAAGTCAACGACATAATAGTAGATGGAGAGTACAAGATACAACGAATATACAATACAAGTACAGATAACCACCAAAACCCACCTGAACAAAACAGCACACTGTGAGCCAATGCGGTATCTGTAGCAAAAGATGATAGATGAATAGCCAGCCTCGACTACTCTGGGGAACACTCTATAACACCTGTGGCACAACGGGGTGAGTTGCCAACTAGTGAATAGTAAATAACATATGCAGATAATCGCAAGTATGCACGTAAAGCGTGAATCTAAGATATTCAATTAACAGTAATAACATGTCATATGAATGCAGAATAATGGAAAGTACACTAGCAGGTACAACCAATATATATAAAGCAATAATGATATGACAACAGTATGCAATAATCATGCGATAGGGATATAGGAATGTAAATGTGCAACAATCATGAAAGGTACACTAACAGGTACTACTAGTACATGAAGCAGTGCACAAACATATAAGGTGAGGTATGGAGTGAAGTATGTCATTTCCACGGAATCCTGACATCATGGTAGGATCACAATCCAGCAAGACAATTTAAATACCAATTTCTCAAATCAGCCCCCAAATTGGCTTTCATATCATCTAAGTATCACATCTCCTCAATTGCACAATATCAAGTATATCTCATATATCCCGAATGTACAACCTCAAGTATATCTCACATATATCGAATGTACAATCATCAAGTATATCTCGTATATATCGAATGTACAAAATCAAGTGGATCTCACATATCTCGTATGTACAATATGAAGTATATCTCACATATCCCGAATGTACAACAGCAAGTAGATCTCATATATCTCGAATGTACAATATCAAGTAGATCTCATATATCTCGTATGTACAATATCAAGTAGATCTCACATATCTCGTATGTACAATATCAAGTATATCTCACATATCTCGAATGTACAATAGCAAGTAGATCTCATATATCTCGAATGCACAATATCAAGTAGATCTCACATATCTCGTATGTACAATATCAAGTAGATCTCACATATCTCGTATGTACAATATCAAGTATATCTCACATATCTCGAATATACAACAGTAAGTAGATCTCACATATCTATCCAGTATCCAATCTCAAATGAATCTCTTATATCCCGAATCAAATCTCCAGCAAAATTCTAACATCCTAAATATAATGATATAAATAAATATGATGAGGTCAATACACATATATTAGCGTCCCATTCCACTAATATTGGTATAAGGGTATATATAACAGCGGCTCAATCCCCTGTTATATATACAAAGGAGTAATTAGAAATATCATGAAACCAATGTGCCAAGCATCGACACAGAAATGCTGATCCATCAGGTGCTGTCTCCATGACTGGCCCCCTGATAGGTACGTATCATACGCTATCCCGAAAGCTCGAGTGCCTAGCTCTGACCCTCGCCTCTCGACGTATCCATATGTACATGACTCGCGTCGGTATCCACATGATAGCCGCTGAGTCATTGGTCCTGTCACCGGATAGTATGGTTCCCCTAAGCCTCATCGCCTGACACCACGACATCGTTCTTGCTTCGGGGTACCTCCGGGCCCTACCATGTACCCGGACACGGACCCCTCCTTTCCTCGCGTGGGGTATACACATCGTAAACGACAAATCTCATGGTGGCTGCTGAAATATCATATCAAGGGAAACCGGGTTTTTCAAATAATGCATAATTTCATGAACTACCACGGTTCCCAAATCCAGAAAACATCATGAAAAATCCATATCTCAATGCGAAAATCCATGAATAAAGTATACGCATCATAAATCTGAAATGCGAGCATATAGAGGAAAAGCAGCAATTAACTGTAACAAGTTAATATAATATCATGCGGTTCCTAATCTCTCCAATTCTAAAATAACATCAAGTAAAGGTAAACATGTAGCTATAACCAGATATATGTGCAACATAAAGGTATAGCAAGATATATGTATCTACCTATAAGTAAGGATGTAGTATACCCCCTGGGTATAAGTGAAATAGGTGTGCAAGGTATACCTGTAGCTATGTCATAAAGTGTGCATGTACCTATCACTAATGGTACAATACTCTATAGGTATACAGGTAACTAGCATGTAAGTATGTCAGAACATATGTGTAAGCATGTAGGTATACAGGTATGCTATAAGTCAATGCGTAAAGAAATATGAATCAAAGTCTCAATGTCCCTAACCAAGCAATATTATATCTATAAGTGGGTTATGCGTGACATGGTAATTATTGACGGTGTGTGTAGCATACAATCAGTGCTCGTGCAACATGAATCGTCAATAATATGTGCAGTGTCCTACTACTACTAGTCTAGGCACAACTACATCTAAGTAATAGGATAAAGGCACAATTCTAACAATAACGTAGAATATGAGACAAGTAATAAAATCTCTAGCCCTGACGCATAACGCCATGCGGGCGATTCCCCTGTAGATGTTAAATCTACTCACCAACGCTCCAAGCTAGGTGAAGCCTACCACCTGTTTTCCCCTTGTCGTAGCGTCCGAAGTCCCCGCTTGCGAACCTAAAATTTCACAAACACATCACATAAGCATATATTCTACATCGACGAAAAGATATCGAAACGCAAGAATAACGCCCTGAAAATTACACTGCGCGCTTAGCGCATCTAACGCGCACGACATCGGCCAAAAATCCTAACTAGGGTCGCCAAACTACGAAACACCTAGTCTAGATTCCGATCGTCCCGATCGCGCATTCAAAACACAATAATAAACGTGGGCTCGAAAATAAATAACGTCGCAACGTCAAAAGAAACCCACGCTTAAAAGTTACCGAAATCTAGTAAGCAGTACTTATCTTTATAGCACAAAACTATAATTTACAAACATCTTTAAATAGCAAGGTTAAACCATTTAAACCATTTCTATATTTTTAAACTTGCTTAATTAAGGTTTAGCGAAAACCTAGTAAGCAAAAACCCTTAATTAGACAAAATAGTAATTAACAAAAATTAGCATTTTCTACTAGGTTAAGCTTTTCCAATTCACAAATTAACACTTCAATTAAATATTAAACACTTAAATTAAGGTTCAACCTTAACTTGAATTTCTAAAACCATTTCTAGAATTTTGAAACATGAAATTTAAACCTTAAACTAACATCTAATTAAGCTAGCATAAAGATTTAAATTTAACAATTAGAGATTAGGGTTAGGGTTTTATACCTTCAAGAACACCACTAGAATCAAGGATAAAACCAAACTTTAGCCTCCAAAATCCTCATTAGAATGAAGATCCAAGCAACTTTTGTGAAGAAGAAAGAAGGTTTTGGATTTTATTTGAATTTCTATGAATTTATTTGGATTTTTCATGATTTTTGAAGCTTTAAAAGTGAAGAAATGAGTTTAGAAAAAGAGAGGGCAGCAAGAAGATGATGTGGCCGGCCAAAGCAAGGAGGGGGGTGTTTTTGGTGAAGGGTAGAATTTTCTAGAAGAAAAATAGAATAATTGGATAATAAAACAAAGCTTATGTTCACACTACTTTTCTTTTTCTTTATCTTTAAAAAAATAAATACTTTGACCAAAAAAATCTAGATATTTAAAAAGAAGGTTCTAAAATAATTGTAGTGCTAATTTTCAAGAATTTTCATTTAGAAGAAATTTCCCGATTTACGTGCACCAAATACCGCTTAAAATAATATTTTATTTGGGAAAAATTCTATCTGAACCAAAACCTCCCAAATACCCCTAAAGTTCGCGCACAAGCTTTATTTTAGATAAAAAAAAGTGCCGGTAAGTTTATACGGACGTTTGATCGAAATCGGGTTAAAACGGGAAAAACCGACAATTTTGCCCTAAAACGGGAAAATTCGCAAAATGATTCTGAAACGTTACATCGAATCAACACTTGATTCAATAACCCAGCTATATCACATATAACCGACCGATATCACATATCGCGAGATTAGAATACGGTATCACATACACGTATTAATCTCGGTCCCGCACATATCACATATGTGTCCTACTTCGTTTCGCTTGAGCCAGGAAACCTCTGTGTAGGACTCTAAAGACTCATCAATACGCCGGCAGTAGGTAATGATCATATCAGTTACCCACAAGCCGTCAGCGGTACTAGTTGGACGTAACGGCTACCCAGGTATTGAGTGATCAGAAGATCAACAAGCAAGCCTGCTCATACTCCCGTGAATCCAATAAGTAACACTACCGAACAGTCCGGTCTCTTCGTCTGATATATCGCATATCTAGTCTGGGGGTGGTAAACGTCAGACCCCAATAACTTGATAAGTCATGCCGATGTGAGGCTCATAATGGGTCGAGAAACTACTGATAACACTTACCAGTAAATCTCTGTATCAGCCCTGGCTAGAGACTTCCTGTTATAGCCAATCGAGCACAGCGCAACATCAACCCCCAATACCGGGAGAGACGAAACCCCTCCTATCGCTCATTTCCTCCATTTGACTCGGGACTGTACCCAAAAACCACCGTTTTGCACGCTCTCTTGAACGTGGTAAGGTGGAAATCAAAGCACAGTGGGAATCACACAAGACTCTATGACGATCTCGGGTCTACAGACTAACATGTACCATTGTCACCAGAGAACTGCTATCTGACGTTAGGTATAATACCATCTAGGAGTTCTCAGCGAGTCCTGTTCATTGTACCCAGTCTCCACTGAGCATCCGTATACCATCTTTGATGTCAAACACCAATGGATATGGGATCATCCATCGTCCATCAAATGGGTGAAGAAGCGTATACGCTAGTCTACTCTGGAATATCGATGTCTCGTCTCGATACACCCTCGACTAGGAACAATTAAAGGATATACTTGTGGACTACCCTGGCCCCACTAGTATGATCTACATCATAGTCCTGGTAGTCAAGTATACATCCTAAGGGCTTTATCAACATGTAACAGAGAGACAGCACAAGTATACATGTTAAGATAAAGAGTAACCGGATAGTATACTATCATGTCAAGCAAGAAAGTCCTCCCTATATATGTCCAAGTATCCACTATAATATACAATCATGCACAATAATGGCCTCTAGGGTATACATACAACTAACAGTAGTGTGCCGAAAGGAATTCTCGACTTAGGTCGCGACTATATGTTACGTATAGCGCGTTTAAGTGAGGGAGTTGTGTTTGTTTGGTCTTGATTCATTTTAAGGTGTTTGGCGAAGAGAAGCACAAGGGAACTTTCTGTCCATCGTACTAACCTTCCTTAGCCCTAACAAGTGTGGAAATTATTCACACATTTAAATGAAAAATAAAACAAGAAGGAAGAAAAGAAAGAAAGGAAAATACAGTTTTACAAATGGTAGCAAGCTAACTAATTGGGCCGTCACCTAAGCAAGGGAATCCATCGAGTATCATGACTTGAAAATACGGTTTAGAAGAGAAGGAAAACAAAACAAGAAAAGAAAAGAAAACCAACAACTACTTAACAACAAATAATAAAAGATACACTAGGAATTAAAATTACAATACAATTAAATAAAAATACAAGATAAGAAAAAACCTCATCTTTATTAATCTTCCACTCAAAAAGCTCTCACTACAATTTTCATGGAGAATAGATGAAGAAGAAGAAGAAGAAGAAGAACTACAAACTGTTCCCGCCAAAAATTTCTGCGCAGAAGAGTCCAAGGTATCAAATGGCAACGATATGCTTAAGGAAATGCGAACCAGTATCTTCCGGCCTATATTTTGATAAACTCCCGAAGGAGGAACTGTTAAATTATAATGGTATTGGAAGCATCTCGAAAAACCCTTCGATCTGATATATTATGGACCTCATAATTCATCCGGGATCAAAAGTTATGAGGCATCACGTGTCCACACGTGATGGACCTTTAAGAACCCGCTGGAGGAGTTAAAAGATATAATAAAAACTCAGAAAAGACCTCAATGGGGCATCATGTGCTCACACGTGACCATGGGTCACGTGCAGACACGTGATGGGCTTTTAAGACCTCTAAAATAATGAGTAGAATTAAATTCTAAAATCTGTTCCCTGATTAAAAATCAGAAGTTATCTCAACGAGGTATCACGTGCTTACACGTGACCAATGGTCACGTGTTGACACGTGATGGTTAAAACAACAACATAAACAAGCGGCTGTTAAAGGAACCAATTTGGGGGTCACGTGCTCACACGTGACCAAGGGTCACGTGCCAGCACGTGACAGGCTTTAAAAGCCTTACAGTTTAATAGAATTAAAATTCTAAATTTCTCTAAAATCTTTCGAAATAGAATTAAAATTCTAAATTTCTCTAAATCTTTCCAAATGGAAAAGGATTATGGGGACCGTTGGATTAAAAGTCCAATGGTGATTAAAAATCACCAATTTATGGAAAGATTTGATACAAGGAAAGATTTCCCTAAAATCTCACCGAAAATAACAAACAGAATATCTTTGGATTTAAAATCCAATGGTGAATAAAATTCACTGAATGATCTAAATGATCATATTAATTATGAAATCAAATCAAATCTTTCAATGAGAGATTTGCTAAACAAATTTATTCTCTTCCTTCTCCTATAAATAGGAGCCAAGAAAAGAAGAGAAGGGACCTTTTTTGGAGAGAAAAACAGAGAGAGGAGAATTTAATTCTCAAGAGGGAAGAAAAGAAAGGAGAATTTAATTCTCAACAAAGAAAACCCTAGGTGAGAAAAGAAAGGAAATCAAAACTTCAAACAGAGAATTTAATTCTCAAAATCCAAGAGTTTAACTCTTATACAAAAAAGAACTTAGTTCTTCTTCTGGTTGAAGATCTGCACAGAGCACATCTCCCCATAAGTTGAGAATTTAATTCTCATCGGGTCGAGATCCTGCCATGCAGATCCTAAACTTAGAAGGGGAATTGAGTTTTGAGAATTTAATTCTCCTAAAACAAAACTAGGGTTTAACCCCAATCAAGAATTTAATTCTTTTACATATCTGGAAATTTAATTCCTTTAAAAAGAAATCAGGGTTTTACCCTAAATAAGAATTTAATTCTTTCATAATAGGAATTTAATTCCTCCAAATCATAATTAGGGTTTAACCCTACAGAGAATTTAATTCTAAAAATAAAGAGACTTGAAAGATCTCCATGCACATAAAGAATATTGGTCACGTGATGACACGTGACCCCAATCAGCGGTGATCAGAAAAGAAGGAATAAAACCAGGGTCACGTGTCCCCACGTGACTCCTAAAAAGATCCCCAAAAATAAAAAGGAAACAGCTTTGAGGCAATGCCTTACGTGCTCCCACGTGACTCCCAAAACGCAGAAAGAAAAAGCAAAGGGAATGAAAGCTTTGGGCGCTCTCACGTGTTATCACGTGACCCCTCAGCAAATGCTTTAACAATTGACGCACAGATCCCCATCACGTGCCAACACGTGATACTCTAAAATAAAAATAAAAGTGTTTAACACTTATTCGCAGATTTGAGGATAAAACAAAAGGAGATCTGGCTTCACATTTAGGGCGCCCTCACGTGTCCCCACGTGACCCCTAACAAATCCCTTTAATATCCAATGGATGGATGCCTATCACGTGGTCACACGTGATGGCCAGGAAATGAAAAGTGTTTAACACTTAATTGCATAACGAAGAAAAGGGATCTGGTCTCCCCTTTGGGCGCTCTCAGGTGTCCACACGTGACCCCTCTGTCTTTAGTGTTTAACACTAATTTGGGGATTATATTTCCAGTGTTTAACACTGATTGTTTCTAGTGTTTAACACTAAAATAAAGATTATATTTCCAGTGTTTAGCACTGATTGTCTTTTAGTGTTTAACACTAATTTGAGAGTTCTATCTCCAGTGTTTAACACTGTTGTTCTTTAAGTGTTTAACACTACTTTTAGCCAAAATGGCTAATTTTCCAGAGGCAAAAGTCTCTCCTCCAAATGAATCTCAAAATTGAGGAAATCAAAGACAAAATGTTGTCAGAGCCTCCAAACCTCTGTTGAGCACTGCTGAATGATGAGGGGCTAAACCCAGACAAATGTCTAATGGCCCAAAGGGCCAATATTTCAAACATAATTGGACTTAGCCCAAACTGGCCATAAGTCCTCAATTCAGATTTAACTGAGCCCATGTGCTCACAATCTAATTAATTGATCTTAGTCCCAAATTGGACTACAGATCTCCCAATTTACATCCGGTTCAAGGGCACATCTCTGAACTCCTCTGATATCTGTCGTTGTAATTCTTCAACGTCGTCAGAGAGGTGACGGGTCCCGACAACCACACATTGATATGGACTGTGGGGTCCTTAAACTCATGGACTAATGCGTCCTTAAACTAATGTTCGTCCCCAAATGGGAATGTTGGACCACTATGTCCCTAAACTGGAATATGGACCCCCATGTCCCTAAACTGGCAGTGGACCACCATGTCCTTAAACTGGCAATGGACCACCATGTCTCTAAACTGGCAATGGACCACTATGTCCCTAAACTGGAACAATAGAGCCCCTAAATGCTCTTTTGTCGGATCTAAACGATCCCGTTTAAGTTGATCTTAGCCTCAAATATGGCTAACGTATCCTTAAACCTTTCAAAAAGACTTTAGTCCCAAACTGGACTATAGATCCCCCTAATTAACTCTGGTTCAAGGGTACATCTCTGAACTCCTCTGACATCTGTCGTTGTAATCCTTCAACGTCGTTAGAGAGGTGACGGGTCCCGACGGCCATACATTAAATGGACCACTATGTCCCTAAACTGGAACAATAGAGCCCAAATGCTCGTTTATCGGATCTAAACGATCCTGTTAAGTTGATCTTAGTCTCAAATTAGACTAACGTATCCTTACCAAACGTTTAAGTCGATCTTAGCCTCAAATATGGCTAACTTATCCTTAAACCAAAACCCCCAAACCAAATCTAAGAAAATACGGATTTGGACTAATCCACGTCCTACGAGCGACAACATAAATTAGTCTCTGTATACAATCCACGGGCAACCACAAACAAAACAAACACCCACGACACGAAGTGAAATTCTGAAGAAGGAGAAAGTTGTTACCGCGATGCGGTAGCGTAATTAACTGCAGGGGCTTGCGCCTGCAGGGAAGAGCGTCCCCACAATCAAAAACCTCTCTAACGAGGGGGAATCTGACGAAGTCTGCTACATTGGCCGCATCCGTCTAAACCTCCGATACACGGTGCCATAAATCAACTTGGCATCTTCGGAGAGGTGGACGGATAAAACCAATTAGCATCTGCCCCGAATCTCAGGCAATACGTCCCATGTCTTGGCCGCCATTCGGAGGGGAACACAAACTACACTAAATCCTAATAAAGAAAAGCATCCTTGGTTGGGCTCAAAACTGGAGTATTTATAGGCAGAGAACAGAAACTCTAGGGCCATATTCTGAGCCGATACATAATTACCAAACTACCTATGAAATACGAGCAACAGATGATATGACTTGGCCGCGGAACCGCCGCCCTAAAGCCATTTTGGCCGCGGTTTCGCGATCGTTTTGATGGGTCAATTTTTCGTTTTTCTGGGTCTTCATCGTGTTGATTTGCTCTTCTTCATGGAGAACTTATGTGATAAGAAGAGCTTGACCAAGTGTACCATAGGAACACCGTTTCCTATTAAGAGTATGTCATCCACGTACAATACGAGGAAGACAATCTTACTCTCTACTACCTTCTTATATATACATGGTTCAACTACGTTTTTGATGAAGTCAAACCCTTTGACAGCTTTATCAAAACAGATGTTTCATCTCCGCGATGCCTGCTTTAATCCGTAAATTGATTTAAGAAGCTTGCACATGCTTCCGCTGCTCCCACTGTCTACGAAGCCCTCTGGCTGTGTCATGAACACGGTCTCTTCTAAATCACCATTTAGAAAAGCAGTCTTGACGTCCAACTGCCAGATTTCGTAGTCATGGTATGCAGCAATGGCAAGTAGGATACAGATGGACTTAAGCATAGCCACTGGAGAAAAGGTTTCGTCATAGTCCACACCTGGTCGTTGACAAAACCTTTTGCAACAAGTCTAGCTTTGAAAGTCTCAACTTTTCCATCCACACCAATTATATTTCTCAAAGATCTACTTGTTCCCGATGGGTTTTACCCCTTCAGGAGCAACATCCAAAGTCCATACTTTGTTGGTGTATATAGATTCCATCTCAGATCACATAGCATCCAACCATTTCATAGAGTCACCACTCATGATGGCATGCTAGAAACTAGTTGGGTCATTATCTTCCATAATGCAATCCTCGCTCCCGCCGTCTATGAGAAAGCTGTAGTATCTCTCATGTGGATGATGAGCCCTACTAGATCTGCGGAGTGGCTGGGGTTCGTTGGGTATTATTGGATTCTCCGGTTCCACCAAATCATCAGTTCTAGTTTGTTCAGTTGGAACTCTTCCAGTTCTACCTCATTGCCATAAATTTCTTTCATAAGAAATTCCTTTTCTAAAAAAGTGGCATTCCGAGAAACAAACACCTTTTGTTTCTCGGTGTGGTAGAAGATATTCCCTCACGAATGTTTGGGCAGGTTCATAATTGCAATATGGTTCCAAAATATGTTCAGATTTTCAACAGTCCAAAAATGGCTACACTTTTAATCTTTTGACTTTTTTCTCCCTCAAGCTCCGCGCACCTCTTGATCTTTGTGCTGCCCCTCTCGTGCTCTGTGGTTGTCCGAGATACGAATGACCACTATTATTTGTCTTGTCTCTTGAACTGGTAAACGGCACTGGTCGAGTGTAGATGACCAGAACCCGGATTTTAGCTGTTTTTGACAGATGTTCTGGATTTTGGTATAATTGTGGAGATTTTGTGTGATTTGCGTTATTTTGGACTAGGAACCTGTAACCTGTAATTAGGTAAACCTCTGATATACGGCGTTATAAATCAACTTAGTGTCTTCGGAGAGGTGGATGGATCATAACTATGCATCTGCTCCCAAATTCAGGTAAGATGTTCTATCCTAGTTCGTCTCCGATTTTTGGCGGTAAACACTTTTGATTCGTTAACTCTTCGTCTTGATAATACATTGTCACTGTGTCCTTTTTATTTCTTCATCTCTACTTCTTTTTAATTCGTATCGCCATTTTCTTTTTGCTCTTTCATATCGCTATACTTACCTTGATATAGCTATACCTATTATGTCTCTGAAAACATATCAATCAATTACAACCATCGTTAGTGTGTAAAATAGTTAAATAGTGTTTTATCCAATATCAAAACCAAGGTGAGTAGATGTTACCCAATAAGGTCAACAAGGCATTCGCGAAATGAATGTTTAATAGAAACAAGAAAATAACGAATCTTGCAAAGCGCAAACAAACGATCAAAAAGGATGATTACTATGGCTGATTAGCGAAAATCTCCGAGTCTTCCGTGGAAAGCTCCTGTCCTCCTTGAAAATCCTGATCAACTTCCACCCCTGACGAACATTCATTCAAATTGAAATGTCCGGCAAAAAGCTGAAACTCATGTAAGTCTCTCAAATAAAATGGATTTAAAAGAGGAATAAAAACTTAATAAGAGCATGAATAGTAACGAAATGCATATATAAACGAAACATCTAACAATTATAAGCAGCAACAATTAAACAATTTGAAATAAAGCACATGAGCATGAATAAACACAGGAGCAATGTAGGGGACTCTTGAAACCCTTGCCGCCACCTTCGCCAAACTATTCCAACCCCGCGTTAAACAGTCATGCACTTAACCGACATATTGGACTTGTAAGAGTGTACATTGAGGGTGAACCATTAAAACGAGCCATTCATTTCATGAGCCATGCGTTATCAATAACTAACAAGACCCCTTGCAAGTTTTCGGTTCAGTTCTTGACCATACAATGTAATTAACATGTTATCATTCATAATCAATAACCTAAATTTCAACCTTCGAACTATAGTCACTATCCCCAAATGATACCATGAACTTTCAAAATGATGGATTGATACTATGAACTTTCAAAAGTATCAAAAACCCCTAAGGAAAATTACAAATTTACCAAAATACTCCTCCTTTTTATTTCAAATATAGACCTTTTTATTATATAAGAGAGGTATTTTTGGTAATTTTGTAATTTTCCTCATGGGGGTTTTGATACTTTTGAAAGTTCATGGTATAAATTCATCATTTTGAAAGTTCATGATATTATTTAGGAAAAGTGTCTATAGTTCATGGTAGCAAGTTGAAATTTAGCCTAATCAACAATAGTAATTTCATGAACTTTAAACGCAAATACGTGTCACGCCCCGCTTCCCAAAATATTGAAGCGGTGACGTGGCTTGGTCCACAAACTAACTATATCGAGAGTGGTCAAACTCGATACAGTTTCATTAAGCGTAAAATAACATGCATCCAATGTACCAAAACAATAAAATAAGATGCAACGGCTTTTATTCTCATTAACTAAGACTTATTACATCACAGGGGCACCAAATAAAACATAGTGTTTATAACTTCCAAAGAAAGAAAGCAAGCCCAAACAGGTGAGCAACTAAAGAACAAAAAGGAAACTAATCCTAATAGTAGGTGGACAATTCTGCGTAGTCTTCTTTGGTGGGTTCCACTTCTATGCCTCCATCATGGGTCTCGTCTTCATCTAACGGATTTCTGGAAGAAGATAGGAGGAAAGGATGTTCGTCGCGAGTTATACTCGGGTAGGAAAACTCATAATGGTTAAGTATGAGTAAGGTAGTATGGGTGTGTGCGATGCATGATGTCATATGTGTGTAGTAACAAGGGAATATCATGTATCCACTAAGTGTTATGCACGTATCAGTTCGATAGAAAAGGGTACCAGGCTCTCGCGATTATCCCGTTGGGGCCACGGAACAACATCAATCTGGAGTGAATTGTACTTGTTTCACTCCCCGGCCATGGTTAATCTAAAGGGGAATCCGAGACCCTTAATACGACCTTTCCTAATAAAACTACCCCACCTTGGTCTTACACTATAGGAGTACAAGTCGGTGTTAGCATGCGGCACAACTAGGCAGTGTCACAAAGAGAGGTTCCCTTCCGGTCATCCGTAAAGACGGAATCTCCTGGTCATCCGTAAAGACGGAATTTACATGGACCCTCCATACCTAGGTGCTCGCGTTTAAGCCTAACTGTACAAGGTGGCATGTCATATGATATATCATGAGTTAGGTTAAGTATAAGGTATACTCGTGTGACTAGGTTTCCATAATAGTTCATGGTATATTAGTGAAAATATAACTTAGGAAAGTTTATGGTATTTTGGAGAAATAATAGTTTTAGAAAGGTTTTTAGTATTTGGGATAAAGGGTTTTTTAGTTCAAGGTATTATTTTAGAAAAATACGACTTTAGAAAATCGAAGTATTATTTTAGAAAATACGACTTTAGGAACTTTAGGGTATTCCGGTGGAACAAAATAGTTTAGGATATTTTGGTAAGGCGAAGTTAGAACTTCAATACTATATTTAATAAAATATGAACTATTTAATTATAGGGTATTTAGCGACGAAAGTTCACTTTCAAATTGGGCAGCAGTTCGGCCTATAGAAAAGTATTTTCTCAGTTTCAATGCCGACAGCATAATGGCTTATAAAATAGCGGTTTTTTTTTATTTCAATGCGGATAACATAACGACGTAACAGGGTTCACGAGTCTAAAATGGAAAGAGGGTTGGGATAAGTCTTTATCCCAACCTAACATGCGTAAATGAGTGTAACTAAATTACATATTGATCGTATAAGCCTCATTCGGGTTTTACCATATAATATTAGTTACAATATATAATAAAAGCTAAGGGTTGATTTAAATTTGTGCATGGAAGGTCGATAAAAGAAAAGTACGAAATAGAGAAGGCGTCGGGGCCAAGAGAGATCGATATGAGATTCCTACCTTGAAACGATTAACAAACGGATGTCGGAAACGTCGCTTGATTCGGAAACGCGAATAGCTTCACGCTCGGTTTTTTTTTTGTGGAGAAACGGGAAGCACCACTGCGTCGGTGTCGAAAAATCAATGAACTAGGTATATTTACTTGATTTTTTTCAAGTTGAAAACAGGAAGAAAAAGCTAATGGAGTGAGGGGATTTATATAGGGTTCGAAAACCCTAACCCGAGCCGACCTTGCCCTGCCCATCAAGCTGACCGGGTCCATTAAATCGTGCCCGGTTGTCTCAGGGAACGCGTCGACCATTGGATTGTCCAAGCGGACAATCCAGATACGCCCACGTGCTCACTTATGCGAGCATGTGCTTGCGCAAGCAAGCACGTGGGGCCCACGAGTCAGCAGCAGCGACTGCTGCTGCTCGTAGCGGATCAGGTCAGGTTGAGTTAGGCCAGATCTGCCCCGATTCGACCCTACTTTGTTTTATATTATATTTTTTTTCTAAAACTATTTTTAATTTAGAAAAATATTTTAAAATAGTTAAAAATATTGGGAATTCTTCATCTTGGGAAAAATTTGTGTTAAAATAGTTTACTTTTCATGGACATTATAAATATTCATAAAACATTTTCTGTTCTAAAAAAATCAAAATAAATATTTAAAAATTACCAAAAATTATATTAACTTGTTTTAAAAGTAAAATGCTCCTTTTAAGATATTTCCAACCCAAAAGAGGTATTAGTAAAATTATTTGACAGCAAGAAAAATTATCGAAATTTATTACGTATTTAAAAACATGGATGTTACAATCTACCCTCTTTAAAATAATTTCTTCCTCGAAATTAAAGGGGTAGCAAGAAGGAAAAGTTTACATAGAGGGGGTTACAAAAAGATGGAGATATCATTCCCTCATCTCATCCTATTTCTTCCAGGTTGACTCGTCTGGGGAGTCTTTCCTCCACATAACCCTAATGAGTTGAATAGTCTTGTTTTTCAGGGTCTTCTCTTTCCAGACTAGATCTCAACCGGCTGCTGCACATAGGTTAGGTCGTCCCCCACGGTGATTTCTAAATGATCCACCATGTGACTAAGGTCGCCGACATTGTTCCTTAACTGCGAGATATGGAAAACGTTGTGTATGTCTTCTAATGATGGTAGTAAGGCTAAGCGATAAGCAACTTCACCGACTCATTCAAGATTGTCGAATGGGCCGATGAATCGCGAGCTGAGATTTCCGCACTTTCTGAAACGTATAACTCCTCGATTCGGGGAAATTTTAAAGAACACATGATCGTCCGGTTGGAATTCCAGGTGTCTCCTCTTTGTATCTGCCCAGTGTTTTTGCCGATCTTGGGCTATCCGCAGTTGTTCCCTGATTGTTCTCTCCACCTCCACTATTTTGGCAATCATCACGGAACCCAAAAGTTCTCGATCTCCAACGTCATCCCAACTCAATGGGGATCTGCTCTTTCTCCCATATAAGGTCCAAAATGGTGCCATGCCGATACTTGCCTGGTAGCTGTTATTGTATGTGAACTCTACCAAGTGTAAGTGATCTTCCCAAGACCCCAAGAAATCCAACATACAAGCTCGAAGCATATCCTTAAAAATCTGAATGGCACTCTTGGATTGGCCATCGGTCTGAGGGTGATAGGTCGTGCTGAAACTCAGGCTTGTGCCAAGACTCTCCTTCAGACTCTGCCAGAACTGGGATCAGAATTGAGTATCCCGATCAGAAACAATGCATATTGGTAACCCGTGCGATCGGACAATCTCTTCCATGTGCATCTTGGCTAGGCTATCAGTGGACTGGTGTTCATATCAGAATTTTGCATTATTATATTCCCCATTCTTAATCATATTACAAATAAATAGGTGCTTTTGATCCATGTCTGCTAAATAGTTGCAGGTTACAGGTTCTCAGAACAATACAGTGAAATTCATGAAAAGACGTTACAAAAGTGAGACTACGACCAACAAAAGATGAATCCGTATAATGCCGCCTAACAGTTCAAGGAACAAATGAAGATCAGTAAACAGTTCCATGCACAAGACAGTTCAACGGCAGCACAAGATACAAGACTTCAAAGCGAAGCTTACGGTAAAAGTCCACACATTCTGCACAGTTGGAAGTCTGGAAGAAAGTAGAAAATATTCTGAAGAACTAAGTGAAGAAAATAGAAGAAAACAGCAACATGAAGCAGCCCTGAGAAAATGAGCCCAAGAGCCCATCAAACGGCTACGGAACCACGGCTAAACAAGGCTTCTGGCCGCAGATCCGCGGCCGTGCTGTGCACGTGTCGGTGCGTGTCGGTGGGAGTCAGTGCGTTAACCAGGCTTCTCAGGGTAGTTTTGTAATTTTATATATGGATCAGATGTAAACCCTAGGGTTTCTCCTATCTATAAATAGGAAACCCTAAAGCCTAATTAGGTGTGCCTCCTTTGGGTGCCTCTTTTGAGATGCCTCATTTTATTTTTCTAGATTAAATTTTCATTCATTTGTAATCGTCAAGAGGTCATCAATAAAGAAAAGTAAGTTTTTTATCTTGAATTTCTTATTTGAAATTTTATTTCTCTGCAATTTTTTTTATCTGTCGTAGTTATTTTCCGCAAGTTAATTAGGCTATTAAAAAAAATCACAAAAATGAATTCCATTGTTAATTCCCTAATGAGTGAGTAGTTCCTCACTTATTAGGGTTAGGATTGGGAAGGTTTGAGAGAAGGAAATCTCTCTTCCTCCTTTTCTTGCCCCCATAATTTTTAATTAGGACTTTATTTAAATTAACCACACACCGCTCACTACGGCACTCTATCCCACGAGATAACGGTGATACCTTAGTTAAGACCGGTTGTGGTTGATTTACATAGAGGTTAGGGCTAAGAGTTAAGAAAGGACGGACAAGGACCAAAGGGAAGAAACTATGTTTCTTCCCAGACATGCTAATCCCCTTTGTTGACTATTACCCTAACACCTAAAATTCTAACTAGGGCATTAAAAGCAGCGAGAAGAATTCATATTTTGAACTGACCTAACCCTAACCCTAGCAAGCTTTTTTATCATCTGAGATCTAAAACAAAACCCGATTTGATCGGATTAACTCGTTAGAACACAAAGAATAGGAATCCATCTCCCTGTGGACCGACCTGTACTCAACCGGCTAGCTACCAAGCGATACCGTCTTGATTGCGGTATATTCTTAATTCTTTGATTTCAAAACGCACGCACGCGAAAACATACATCAATCAAATGGCGCCGTTGTCGGGGAGACGGTAGTCTCTTTCTTTGTGTAATTTCGGGTTAAAAAAAATAAAATAAAAATTTTAAAATTATAAAAATTTTAAAAATTTTAAAACAAAAAAATATATAAATAAATAAAATATAAAAACTAAAAAGAAATTCATCTTGTTCTTTTTTAGAGGTATTGTGTGAATTGCGCAGGAAAAGAAGATGGACTGAATCAGATCTGGAAAAAACCAGTGAACAAATTAACAAACAGAAGATCTGAACAAACAGAGGAGAATCACAACAGGCAACAGAAAAATTTTGGAGATCCAAACCAACTTAACCACCGTGGAACCGCGGCGGATTCAAGCGTTTGACCGCGGAACCGCAGCCAACTGCTGACGTCAGCACCCAATAATTTTCTGTAAGTATTTTTGTCCCCTCTTCTATCCTCTGAACTCCACTGAAAAATTTTCCTGCAGGGTTCCTTGCGCAAAATTCTTCTCCCTCTCCAATAAATTGTTTTTGTGCAAGATTCTTTGCGATGCCAAATATAAAAAATTTTGCAAGTGTTTTAGATTTTGTGTGTTAATTGCTTTGCATGTTTAAAACGGACTTTTAAGGGGCTATAACACCAATCAAGATTGGGTAAGGATTTCATTACCCTTCCTAAGACCCCAAAAATCACAAAAAGCATATGCATCAACCATTGAGCTAATTAAAAAATATTTAGACTCGGCCAATAAGGACTTTCGCACTCATTAGGACAAAGGAAGGTTGTGGGCAATCGGTCGTTTATCTAAACCTGACTTTGTGGTGCCTAGGCTAGACAAGTGGGAAAGGTAATTTTACAAGGCCCGTCTCACAGTGACTCGTGAGCGGATCCCTCCTTTCTTTACTTGTGCTTACCTGACCACAATTGGCGGTGAAGAGGCGATTCGAGGGATATCTCACAATTTGCCCTTTGGACCAGTTAGGAGCGGTCTAGTTGACTTAGGAGACTAAGCTCTAGGTTTGATTGTGCATGTTTATACTGTGGTTATTTGAAATTGTGCCTTAGTTCCGTACAAATTTTTGCAAAAACTCTTTAAACACTTTCAAAAATTTCAAAACTCCAAAAACAAACAATTTTTTTTATAAAAAATATTAAAATAAAAAAAAATTAAAAATAAAAAAAAATCATCACATTCTTTTTCTTCTCCTTTCTCACATCATGGGTAACCCAACTCGCAAAACTCTTGCCGAACTTTGGTATCCTCAACCAGACATTGATTCCTACGCTCATCGTTTTGGTCGAATTACGGACGACCCCTCCATGCCCAAAATTTCTTTGAAAGATCGAATGCGTCTAGTAAAAACAGTTAGACTCCGCAATCCGCCTTATATCAACCATTTCAACCTTCACCACCTTCTTACGTTGATACTCCTTTTTCAAGTCCTGTTGTAACTCCGAAACCCATGTCTATTGCTGAACATATTGAACAATCTCGTAGCCGATCTTTCACTCCTTTCAACACTTCCAGTTCTTGGGATCAACAATTCCATTCACCTTCCTATCCAAATGTTGATCCTACTCCTGTCCAACCATTCAATTCGTACCAGTCCTACCAGACTTTCGCACCTTCGCTAGACATTGCTTCTACACAGCCATTTGGGAGTTTCACGTATCTAAACAACTTTGAATATTTTACTGAAATCCCGTCACAACCCATGTCTAGTCTGGAACAGTCGTTGGAAGCGTATATGGTAGCGACAAACCAACAGATGAGGGATTTGAATGCGTCCATGGCCGCCCTTATACAACCTAGTGACCTGGTAGCTCGTTTCCAACTAGCTCCAAATTTTCCAATGTATGATGAGGCGGTTGGACAGATCGAGAATTTGAGTGGAGAGAGTGAGCTATACACCATTCCAAATCAAACCTACCCATCCCCATGTGAATCCCACAATTCCGGTTTTCAATGTCTATCAAGTGTCCCAAATGATTCACCAGTTGAAGATAAAACGTGTAATGCGTTGTGCGACTTTGTAGTGTTTAATTTACCTGATTGTGAAGAGCCATTTTCGAGTGAAACCATCACTAATCCTTTTGACCTCTACACCTCCACTCTAGAACTTGAATTGATCGATCTCCATGCTTTTGATGAGGTGTCTGAGAAAATTAATTTTCACTTGATCGAGGATATTGACGCTGGGAATATTTTGGATGATGAACCCGCAGATTTGACTGAATTTCTCTCTCCAATTCATCATCTCGAATCATTAAATGTTTTTCCCGAACTTCATATGCGTCTTGAATTTGATGAGAATTGTATGGATAAGCTAAATTTTGAGGAGAGTATTGAGGATAGTATTGAGGATGAACCAGTTTTGTTTAATGATTCGGATTTTCCAATTCATCCTCCTGAACCTTTAACTGTTACACCTAAATCAATCTCCTTCAACCTTTCTGTCGTTCCGACCGTGCAAGAAACCGTATTCCTTTCATTTTCAATGTCTGGTTTGCCAAGTTCAATGTACCCATGTTTTCTCACGAATCTTGAGGGATTTGACCTCATTTCTCAGTGGGTTGATAGATTAGCACAATCGTTTTTTACACATCGGTCATTATAAATTGTGCTAATTTATACACTTCATTTCCATCCTCAAGTTCGTATTCCACTGCTTTCTCCCACTTTCTCTGGTTCATCTTCTAATCTTCCTTTAATGATAGCGAGTGTTGATGAATCACAATCCGATAATTCAAGTTTGATCATTCCAGAAAGCCAACTTGATTTGGATACTTTTGAAAATGAGGTAGATGGGTTTTTCAAGTCTCCTACCTCCATAATTTTTGACAAATCAAGTATGATAAATTCTGGCACAAAACTTACTGACAGCAAAATGTTCAATTATATCGATGAGAGTTTTGAAGAACTTTTTGCTGACGAACTTGCATTCCTAAATGACACGGATTTTGTGATTAATCAACCACCACCATTTCTTTCTCCTTTCTTCCATTCTTCTCCTCCACCGAGACCGTATACTGCTTCTATCTCCACACGGTCTCGTGTGTTTCTCATTTCTTTTCTCTACACTCCATTCTTTCACCAACCACACCATTATAATGATAAATTTTTTGAATGGTTGGTGCTAACTTTTGGCTTCTGTAAGGCCTTGTATAGCTTGATACTGTTTTCTCCTCCCTAATTCTGAACTTTAATGCTTCAACAGTGGAAACACTGTTTCACTTAAGTTTGGAGGGAACCTTTTTGTGTATATATATTTTGTTTTCTTTTTCTGTTTATAAAATTAAAAAAAAAAAACAGGAGAGCGCCGACAATTTTGACCCTCCAGGTGTAGCCTGACAGTGAGGACACTCTCAAGTTTAAGTTTGGGGGTGTGCTCGGTAAGCCTTCTTCCTTCGCATTTATGTGTATATTTTTGCATTTGCATACTTATTTTAAAATCCATAAAAATTAAAAAAATTTAAAAATTATAAAAATTGAAAAGTTCAATTTTGGCCATATTTGACTTAAGTTCAACATGACGGTTGAATAGTAGGGAAAAACTAGATCCTAAAATTAGTAAATTAAAAACCCTAAAAATAACTTTTCTTAAAGTTTAACGGTAGAAAATATATGTCCTTGTAGTTTATTTAGAAATAGGCAAATTTTGAGTTCGGTTCTTGGGCTAAGTCAAAATAAGGGAAGAGTATTGAATTTTTATGTGAAGTGTAAGTTTGAAAAATAATCCCGAACCTTAAGTCTAAATTCTGAAAATATATACCCTACAACTTGCACAAACACGCACCTTGAAACTTGGAATAGTATAGAATACCTTGAAATGCTCTTGTCTAAAATCCATAGTATGAAGGAAAATAAAATAAAAGTACAAGTGTGAATAAAGAGACAAAAAAAATGAACACTGGTTTTGTAACTACTTAAGGCAGCATAAATAAAAAAATATAGCGAGGGTGCTTTATCACCTAGTGCCTTAGACCAACTGGTTTGGGAGTCAGTGCTAAGCCTTAGGTATTACAAGACGAGGAATTACGCCTTATGCGGAAACACATTTTGTAATCGATCGTTAGTATCTCAAGAAGTATTAACGGTCGCATGAAGGATGTGTGAGCAATTTCATCTAAAATTTACCAACTAAAAGTATTTTGGATGATGGACATGTAAGTCCACGTTGCCCACCCCGGTGCTTGCGGGGAGGCGGAAAACGGAATAAAAATCGGATTTTTATGAGCTTAGGCAACATGGACTACACAATGAAGGATCTTTGCTAAACAAAAACAAGCTAAAGCTAACTAGAAACTAGCTAAGTGCTAGAAAGGTTATACCTTGGGCTTTATGTCCTTCTCTCCTTGCTCCTTGGAGTGGTGGAAGGAGGTCACCTTAGTCGTCTTCTCACGTCGAAGAAAGATCCACCCGAAAGCCTCGACCTTTGGCTTCAACTTCAAGCTAGAAGTAACTAGGGTGCAAGAAGTGCTAATACTTGAACCCTAGATGAGAGTAGAGATTATCAAGAGAGGGTTTTTCTCAAGCTCAAGTGTTTCTCAACACATGAGAGGGGAGGGCTTGAGGGAGAGGAAGAACAAGAGAGAGAATGTGAATAATAGAATGAGAGAATAATATAAAGCATTCTCACATATATGTGAATTATTGTAATTAGATAATTAGTGAGATAATTGTCATGGCTAAATCAAGACATGACCATTATCATTTCATTTTTAATGCAAATTGCAAGGATCAAAGAGCATCTTCCAAATGAAATGATGATGGTCAAAGTGTCAACAAGGTCAACAAGTCAAGATGGGTCAAATGGTCAACAACCATAACCATGCACAATTATTAAACTAATATCAATTAACAATAATACACACATAAGCATTAGGGTTAATAAAATGACAATAGTCATTAACCCTAATCAAAGTCCTCTCCCTCTGTCTCAAGCAACTGTGCATACGCACCCGCATTCGTGATCCGAGGAACACGAATACAATGAGAAAAAGCCAATCCCAAATCATATACTAGGATCCGGCTTAAACCAAAGCACGCTAGTATAAGCTGTCCGGACAGCAAACGTGCACAAGTGCGCGGATGTGAACGAACCTTGTCGCAAAACCATGCGACCTCTACTCATTTTGCCTAAAGGCGAATAGCTCTCTGTGTGGGACTCTAAAGACTTGACACTACGCTGGCAGTGGGTTTAACCACAGACCGCAAGCGGCACTAGCTGTACGTAACGGTCCCCAGGTAGATGTCGATAAGAAGACTGACGAGGTGAACCCCATCTGAACTCTTACTGAGCCTGTATGTGACAGTCTCCGTACAGTCCGGT
Source organism: Agapanthus africanus (assembly GCA_030015575.1). Taxonomy (NCBI): domain Eukaryota; kingdom Viridiplantae; phylum Streptophyta; class Magnoliopsida; order Asparagales; family Amaryllidaceae; genus Agapanthus; species Agapanthus africanus. Next base: position 579,509,341 of record CM057340.1, on the reverse strand, counting down.
ATGTTCGTCTGATACATTGCATGGCGGGCCTAGGGGGGCGGTGAACGTCAGTCCCCTAATAGCGGTAAAAGTCGTGTCGGAGTGTAGCCCAGAACACCCTGAGATAACACTGGAAACCTACCAGTATATCTCGCTTGCCCTGGCCAGGGACTACTCGTGTAATGGCTCTCCTAGACACAGCGCGATGTCAACCCCCAATACCGGGAGAGACGAATCCTGTCTAACCGTCACTGCCTCCAAGTGCTTCAGGACTGCACCCAAAAACTACCTGTTTGCACGACTCCTTTGAGCCGTGGTAGGGTAGCAATCAAAGTGCAGTGGGAACAAACTCGAGGCGAAGTGACAGTGTCAAGTCAGCGGACTAAGCTATACTCATGTCACCTGGGAACTGATAACTGACGATAGGTATAATACCAACCAACAGTTCCCTACGAGTCCTGTCCAGTGTACTCGTAACCTAACGAGCACCCGCATACTATCTCAAGTACGACGTACTGACGGCTGTGGGACAGACCGTCTCCCACACTGGGATGAGAAGCGCATACGCTAGTCTACTCCGGAGTATCGATGCCCTGTCTCGATAGTCCAACGACTAGGGACCTGTATAAGGATGTGCTTATAGATCACCCAGCTCCCACGAGTGTGAGCGCCATCACAACGCTGGTAATCAAGCAAAGATCCTAAGGGCTCTACTAATATGTATATCAGCAATATGCTAAAAGAAACACATGCACATATTAAAGTAGAGACAAACCAAGTAGCATACTACCATTTCGAGCAAGATTGTATATACAACTGTGAATATCCCAAGCTTCCATTAAGTAATATACAAACTAGTATGATACAGTAATGGCCTCTAGGGCATATACACTAACAATCTCCCACTTGCACTAAGGCCATGTACTGGCGTATCGAAGACCTATCATCTCGATCAGCCGCTCGAACTGAGTCTGGGGCAAGGCCTTGGTGAATGGATCTGCTGTGTTATCTTCTGAAGCAACCCTCCGAACCTCGATCTCCTGGCGATCCACGATCTCCCTGATCAGGTGATACCGCCTCAAGATGTGTCTGGATTTCTGATGGGACCTGGGTTCCTTCGCTAAAGCTATAGCCCCGTTGTTGTTGCAATACAGAGGTATTGGGTCAACAATGGACGGAACCACCTGAAGTTCTCTCAAGAACTTCCTTATCCAGACAGCTTCTTTTGCAGCATCAGATGCAGCGTTGTATTCCGCTTCCATAGTCGAGTCAGCAACGGTTTCCTGTTTGGAGCTCTTCCAACACACCGCCCCTCCATTGAGGGTGAAGACGAAACCCGACATGGACTTGGAATCATCCTTATCACTCTGGAAGCTGGAGTCAGCAAAGGCCTCAATCTGGAGGTCTTTTCCGCCATACACCAAGAACATCTCCTTAGTCCTTCTCAGGTACTTGAGAATGTTCTTTACTGCTATCCAATGTTTCTCCCCAGGGTTTGACTGATACCTGCTTACCACACTCAGTGCATAAGCCACATCCGGTCTGGTACACAATATCGCATACATTATAGAGCCTACCGCAGAAGCGTAGGGTAAAATAGACATGCGATCCCTCTCCAAATCAGTCTTGGGAGACATCTCTTTGGAGAGGGTGATCCCGTGACAAGCCGGTAGATTACCGCGCTTGGAATCTTCCATACTGAATCTCTTCAGTATGGTGTCGATGTACCTGGACTGTGAAAGTCCTAATATCCTCTTGGATCTGTCACGGTAGATCTGGATACCCAGAATGTATGAGGCATCACCCAGGTCTTTCATGGAGAACCTGTGTGACAAGAACCCCTTGACAGATTGTAGCATAGGAATGTCATTTCCTATTAAGAGAATGTCATCCACGTATAAAACGAGGAATACTACAGTTCTCGCTACAAATCTACAATAGATGCATGGTTCATCTGGATTTTTGATAAAGCCAAATTCCTTGACCGTCTCATCAAAACAGATGTTCCAACTCCGCGATGCCTGCTTTAGTCCATAAATGGACTTAAGCAACTTGCACACCTTTCCGCTGCTCCCACTCTGAATGAAACCCTCTGGCTGATCCATATAGACACACTCCTCTAAATGTCCATTTAGAAAAGCTGTCTTTACGTCCATCTGCCAAATCTCATAATCATGGAAGGCAGCAATGGCAAGAAGGATCCGAATAGATTTCAGCATAGCTACTGGAGAAAAGGTTTCGTCATAGTCCAAACCAGGTCGCTGACGAAAACCCTTTGCTACCAGTCTAGCTTTATAGGTCTCAACCTGTCCATCTACACCAATCTTCCTTTTGAAGATCCACTTGCATCCTACGGGTTTTACCCCATCTGGAGCAATGTCCAACGTCCATACTTTGTTGGTGTACATGGACTCCATTTCGGTCCGCATTGCATCCAGCCATTTTACCGAGTCGACGCTCTGAATGGCTTGCTGGAAGCTAGTAGGCTCATCAAAGTCTATGATGCAATCCTCTCTATCTTCGTCAATGAGAAAACCGTAGTATCTCTTGGGCGGATGAGATTGCCTACTACTCCTGCGGAGTGGCGTGGGAATGTCCTGATCTTTCGAACCCTCTGGTTCTACTAAGCTTTCAGTAATAGCTCGTGGTTCTAGAATTTCTTCCAGTTCTATTGCGCTCCCACTTAATTCTTTTTCTATGAACTGGTGTTCTAGAAAGTGGGCATGGCGAGAAACAAACACCTTTTGTTCCTCTTCGCAATAGAAGAAATATCCCTTGGAGTTCTTTGGATATCCCACAAACTTGCACTGTACTGAGCGTGCCTCGAGCTTGTCCGCATGCTGCTTTTTTACAAAAGCTGGACATCCCCATGTCTTAATGTGATTAAGATAGGGTCTCTTCCCACACAACATCTGATATGGTGTAGTAGGCACAGTCTTAGTTGGAACTCGGTTCAAAAGGTATGCAGCTGATTTTAGCGCATATCCCCAGAACGATCGCGGTAACTCAGCGTTACTCATCATGGACCGTACCATATCCAATAGGGTTCGGTTCCGTCTCTCCGATACACCGTTATGTTGCGGAGTGTATGGAGGAGTAAGCTGAGAGAGAATTCCATTCTCTTTTAAGTAACCCAGGAACTCGGCACTCAAGTATTCACCACCTCGATCAGATCTCAGTGCCTTGATACTTTTGCCTGTTTGTTTTTCTACTTCATTCTTATATTCCTAGAATTTTTCAAAGGCCTCGGATTTATGTTTCATTAAGAAGACATAACCGTACCTTGAAAAGTCATCCGTAAAAGTAATGAAGTAAGAATAACCGCTTCGCGCATGTGTAGACATTGGACCGCATACGTCGCTGTGTACGAGTCCCAAGAGCTCGCTCGCTCTTACTCCGTGTCCAGTGAACGGAGTCTTTATCATCTTTCCTTTGAGACAGGATTGACATGTTGCATACGATTGATATTCCAACGAATCCAAATATCCTTCTGCATGTAACTTAGTCAACCTTCTCTCATTGATGTGACCCAGTCTACAATGCCATAAGAAAGTTTTATCGATTTCTGGAGACTTTCTTTTGTGTGTATTCTGGACATTGAAAATCTGTGGCTGGTTTAATACGTATATACCGTTGTTCAATGTACCTGACCCAATCAAAACTTGATTAAGGTGAATGTTCACTACATTACTTACAAATGCAAATTCATAACCTTCTTTAGATAATAAAGATACAGAAATGATATTACAGGTTGCATTTGGTACATAATAACAACTACGTAAAACCAAAAAGTGTCCATCAGACAATCCCAGGTGATAGTCCCCCACGGCCTCAGCATCCATGCTAGCACCGTTTGCAACTCTGAGGGTTATGTCACCTGCCTTCAAAACTCTACGCTTTCTCAACGCCTGCAAAGAATTACAGATATGAGATCCTGATCCGGTATCCAATACCCAGGATGTAGAGTTTATTGATAGACAGTTTTCAATAACATACACACCTGAAGCTGAAGCCACAACTCGCTTCAAATCCTGTGTTCTGGCCTTCCAAGCCTTGCAATTCTGTTTCCAGTGACCACTTTTGTGACAATAGAAGCATTCTTCCTTCCCCACCAGCTTTCCCGCTACCTTTGTTGCTTTTCCTTTTCCCTTCGTATCCACTTTACCGACACCGCCTCTTGGTTTGGCGGGGGCTTTCTTCTTCTTGCCCTTGGCTTTCGCCCTGGACCTAGAAGAGGAAGATCCTCCTACAAACAAAGTGGATGTCTCCCTACCCTTCTGTAGGGTGCCCTCAGCACTCCTCAACATGTTCAGAAGCTCGGAAAGTTCAACCTCCTTTCCTTGCATGTTGAAGTTAAGAATAAACTGGGCGTAAGTGGAAGGAAGGGACTGGAGAATCAAATCAGTATAGAGTTCATTCTCCAACGTGGTCCCAAGGTCCGCGAGCTCCTCAATGTAGCCAATCATCTTAAGCACGTGTTCCGCTACCGATGATCCGACGGCCAACCTTGCCGAAAATAACTTCTTCGACACTTCGTATCTTACGATACGAGACTGCTCTCCATACAGTTCTTTTGTATGAAGAAATATGGACTCTAGGTCCATATTCTCGTGCCTCCTCTGATGTTCGTTGTCCATCGAGGCTAGTACGAGGCATCTGGCCTTCGCGCAATCTATTTCCCAGGTCTTGTAGATTTCCCTATCTACGACACTGGTTTTGGGACCTGGGACAGGGGGAGCTTTGGTGGTAAGGACATACCCCAACTTGTCATAAGTGATTGCCATCTTGACATTCCTGAGCCAATCTTTGTAGTTTGGCCCTGTCAATATATTTTTATCTAGTAATAACTTAAGTCCGGTCATGTTGAATGGTCGCTGCAATTAGGAGAGAGAAAAGAAACACTTTAGCATGATGCTCTTGCAAGTTTAGAGTGGTTTTTAGTTTGTCTAAACTGGATGGCTCCCACTGTCTCTCGAATCCCTTCTCAAACCGTAAAGAAAGGATTAGTCAGGATCAATCTCACCGTACAATACTTGCTTAACCGTTCAGCCAAGCCAGTGTCGGTACTTCGAGGGAGGTTTTCCAATGCTTTCGCGAAGTTCTTTAATTAAGTAACCTCTTTTCCCTGTGGGCATAGCCCCGCTAATACCTTTCTAGACACCTACTAAGTTTGTAGCATTGATCGTTAAGTGAGAGTTTTCCCGAGGAGTAGCATATACTCACAGTAGGATCGGGATCCAAATATCATCGTGTGATAAAACCGAAGGAATCCTACCAGAATTATCACACTCTAAATGGTATGCAGCGCTAGCAAGTTTCAGTACTTATGAAACTCCCGATGTGGATTTTTGCCTCATGCTCTTATGACCTTGACTTTGGACAAAATATCATAAGTCACATGTCAAGTTCTACCCGTCATTCTCCTGGTTAATTTGGACCCACCCGTACCTACCCTTGACTTTGGCCAAAATGGCAGCACGACTATCCCAAACCAACGCATCTATCTATGCTGCACATGAATACCCAATAGCTACCAATCACTATGCCTTGACTTTGGCCAAAATACATAGCTTGAATACTTTTTGACCATTCATGTGGAATGACGGAGGGCTACGAATGGTTTTGGCGAAACCGTGAACGTAGTGAACTTGATATAATCGATGGAATGAGATAGCTTTTAAAAGGGGTGGTTCAAGCTCCGCGTTTAAAAGTTTAGTTTTGAAAAGAACCGAGTGGTTTTCAAAGTGTTCCAATCGACTTTTACTTGGTTTATTTTCTTGCATTAGTTCTTTTAATGCGTCCCATCAATTAATCCTACCATTGCAGAAAACAACCAAAATATGACGTACGCTTATGCCATTCGCATTCGCCACGGGGCCCCGTCATCACCAGTTAGGTTACTTAACTAACGACAGAGCGGGGGCTGGGCTAGCGCGGCTGTAAAACATAAGCAACGCCTAAATAGTTATCATATATAAATATATAGCAATGATAGACATTACAGATCACAGATGAATACATTGGATATACTAGGAATCCGCAATCCGTTCGAGCCTGCAACGAAAAGCGGATTACACGGTCGCGGTGAATAGCCAATACCCCACCCAAGACCCCTACGGGTGCGGCAAACTACCCGCCAAGTACCCGAAGCGTAGCAACCTCCCTCACCACCGTGAGTAGGCCACTCGGCACTTCGAGATACCCGGTAGTTTGTGCACCCCCTCCATGGGTCTATCCTAGGAGCAAAAACAGTAAAAAGAATTATACAATGACGGCAACAACCCCGACCCGGTTGTGCGGCCAAAAAAAAAATAATAATAATATTACATCAATTTACATATTACAATGAATGAAAGAAAAAGCAACACTCATCTCACATCCACCCCGGCTATTCATCCGCGACAATCCAACCCATTCATATACACATACCATCATCAATCACAGATATAACCTTTTAGTCAAAGTGTATTGAAGTTCGGAAAAAAATACGGATTTATATGCCCCCAAAAACAAATTTCTATTCTGGAAAATCTGGGCACATATAAACCATCTTAAAAATCCTAAAACCAAGCCAGAAATACATTGCACCAAACTCGACCCAGAGAAGAGCCAAGATGGACGCGGTTGCGCGGCAATAGCTTGCTATTGCCGAGGAACCGCGGCTCTTTGGTCGAATCTTTGGATCGTTTTTGGTGGCTTTCTTCACAAAACCCTGAGATGATTTTTGGAGTACAATAAATTTTATTTTGAACAGAAAAAATTTTAACAGAAAGTTTGGGTTATGAAAACTCGGTTTTGCGATTTTTTCGATTCGAACTTCGATACACTCTACTACCTAGCTAGTTTATGTTTAGTTAGGCTCTGATACCACTGTAAGTCCACGTTGCCCACCCCGGTGCTTGCGGGGAGGCGGAAAACGGAATAAAAATCGGATTTTTATGAGCTTAGGCAACATGGACTACACTATGAAGGATCTTTGCTAAACAAAAACAAGTTAAAGCTAACTAGAAACTAGCTAAGTGCTAGAAAGGTTATACCTTGGGCTTTATGTCCTTCTCTCCTTGCTCCTTGGAGTGGTGGAAGGAGGTCACCTTAGTCGTCTTCTCACGTCGAAGAAAGATCCACCCGAAAGCCTCGACCTTTGGCTTCAACTCCAAGCTAGAAGTAACTAGGGTGCAAGAAGTGCTGATACTTGAACCCTAGATGAGAGTAGAGATTATCAAGAGAGGGTTTTTCTCAAGCTCAAGTGTTTCTCAACACATGAGAGGGGAGAGCTTGAGGGAGAGGAAAAACAAGAGAGAGAATGTGAATAATAGAATGAGAGAATAATATGAAGCATTCTCACATATATGTGAATTATTGTAATTAGATAATTAGTGAGATAATTGTCATGGCTAAATCAAGACATGACCATTATCATTTCATTTTTAATGCAAATTGCAAGGATCAAAAAGCATCTTCCAAATGAAATGATGATGGTCAAAGTGTCAACAAGGTCAACAAGTCAAGATAGGTCAAATGGTCAACAACCATAACCATGCACAATTATTAAACTAATATCAATTAACAATAATACACACATAAGCATTAGGGTTAATAAAATGACAATAGTCATTAACCCTAATCAAAGTCCTCTCCCTCTGTCTCAAGCAACTGTGCATACGCACCCGCATTCGTGATCCGAGGAACACGAATACAATGAGAAAAAGCCAATCCCAAATCATATACTAGGATCCGGCTTAAACCAAAGCACGCTAGTATAAGCTGTCCGGACAGCAAACGTGCACAAGTGCGCGGATGTGAACGAACCTTGTCGCAAAACCATGCGACCTCTACTCATTTTGCCTAAAGGCGAATAGCTCTCTGTGTGGGACTCTAAAGACTCGACACTACGCTGGCAGTGGGTTTAACTACAGACCGCAAGCGGCACTAGCTGTACGTAACGGTCCCCAGGTAGATGTCGATAAGAATACTGACGAGGTGAACCCCATCTGAACTCCTACTGAGCCTGTATGTGACAGTCTCTATACAGTCCGGTCTGTTCGTCTGATACATCGCATGGCGGGCCTAGGGGGCGGTGAACGTCAGTCCCCTAATAGAGGTACAAGTCGTGTCGAAGTGTAGCCCATAACACCCTGAGATAACACTGGAAACCTACCAGTATATCTCGCTTGCCCTGGCCAGGGACTACTCGTGTAATGGCTCTCCTGGACACAGCGCGATGTCAACCCCCAATACCGGGAGAGACGAATCCTGTCTAACCATCACTGCCTCCAAGTGCTTCGGGACTGCACCCAAAAACTACCTGTTTGCACGACTCCTTTGAGCCGTGGTAGGGTAGCAATCAAAGTGCAGTGGGAACACACTCGAGGCGAAGTGACAGTGTCAAGTCAGTGGACTAAGCTGTACTCATGTCACCTGGGAATTGATAACTGACGATAGGTATAATACCAACCAACAGTTCCTTACGAGTCCTGTCCAGTGTACTCGTAACCTAACGAGCACCCGCATACTATCTCAAGTACGACGTACTGACGGCTGTGGGACAGACCGTCTCCCACACTGGGATGAGAAGCGCATACGCTAGTCTACTCCGGAGTATCGATGCCCTGTCTCGATAGTCCGATGACTAGGGACCTGTATAAGGATGTGCTTATAGATCACCCAGCTCCCACGAGTGTGAGCGCCATCACAACGCTGGTAATCAAGCAAAGATCCTAAGGGCTCTACTAATATGTATATCAGCAATATGCTAAAAGAAACACATGCACATATTAAAGCAGAGACAAACCAAGTAGCATACTACCATTTCGAGCAAGATTGTATATACAACTGTGAATATCCCAAGCTTCCATTAAGTAATATACAAACTAGTATGATACAGTAATGGCCTCTAGGGCATATACACTAACATGACAAGAGTACGATAGCTTGAATTGAATTTCCAAGTGTAGTGGTGAAAATTACACACACGTAGGGGTATATGATCGGGGTTTGGATGAGAGATAGGAATGAAAGATAGGGCTTATATCTTCAATAAAGATAATAAAAATTTCTAAGTTGAGATGGAACCTTAGAAGGAAAATTCAAAAGATACTGAAAGCTAAGTAAAATTACAGAGCATATATAATCTTAAGTTAAATGATAAGTGAGTGTGAAAAATACGGGTTGATAATTTCTAAATTGAAGATAACAACATTTCTTGCTAGAACACCGAATTGAAAAATTAAAGTCAACAGGCCAAATTGATCGGATTTTATGAGTAGTATCTGCTGAAAACCTTCAGGAGACAACACTCCTCCTACTAAGGACACCTAGAGGTTTAACGGCTTGTTGCACGAGCTCAGTGCAATCGCGATTCCCTGCGAAAGTGAGGTTAGGTTTTTTCGAGAATAAAATTTACTTTGCTCGGGACGAGCAAAAGATAAGTTTGGGAGTATTTGTTCATATCAAAATTTTGCATTATTATATTCCCCATTTTTAATCATATTACAAATAAATAGGTGCTTTTGATTCATGCCTGCTAAATAGTTGCAGGTTACAGGTTCTCAGAACAATACAGTGAAATTCATGAAAAGACGTTACAAAAGTGAGACTATGACCAACAAAAGATGAATCCATATGATACCGCCTAACAGTTCAAGGAACAAATGAAGATCAGTAAACAGTTTCATGCACAAGACAGTTCAAGGGCAACACAAGATACAAGACTTCAAAGCGAAGCTTACGGTAAAAGTCCACACATTCTGCACTGTTGGAAGTCTGGAAGAAAGTAGAAAAGATTCTGAAGAACCAAGTGAAAAAAATAGAAGAAAACAGCGACATGAAGCAGCCCTGAGAAAATGAGCCCAAGAACCCATCAAACGGCCGCGGAACCGCGGCCAAACAAGGCTTCTGACCGCGGATCCGCGACCGTGCTATGCATGTGTTGGTGCGTGCCGGTGGGAGTCGATGCGTTGACCAGGCTTCTCAGGGTAGTTTTGTAATTTTATATATGGATCAGATGTAAACCCTAGGGTTTCTCCTATCTATAAATAGGAAAGCCTAAAGCCTAATTAGGTGTGCCTCCTTTGGGTGCCTCTTTTGAGATGCCTCTTTTTATTTTTCTAGATTAAATTTTCATTTATTTGTAATCGTCAGGAGGTCATCAATAAAGAAAAGTAAGTTTTTTTTACCTTGAATTTCTTATCTGCAATTTTATTTTCTGCAATTTTTTTTATCTGCCGTAGTTATTTTCCGCAAGTTAATTAGGCTATTAAAAGAAAATCACAAAAATGAATTCCATTGTTAATTCCCTAATGAGTGAGTAGTTCCTCACTTGTTAGGGTTAGGATTGGGAAGGTTCGAGAGAAGGAAATCTCTCTCCCTCCTTTTCTTGCCCCCATAATTTTTAATTAGAACTTTATTTAAATTAACCACACACCGTTCACTACGCCCTATCCCATGAGATATCGGTGACACCCTGGTTAAGACCGGTTGTGGTTGATTTACATAGAGATTAGGGCTAAGAGTTAAGAAAGGACGGACAAGGACCAAAAGGAAGAAACTATGTTTCTTCCTAGACGTGCTAATCCCCTTTGTTGACTATTACCCTAACACCTAAAATTCTAACTAGGGCATTAAAAGCAGCGAGAAGAATCCATAATTTGAACTGACCTAACCCAAACCCTAGCAAGCCTTTTTATCATCTTAGATCTAAAATAAAACCCGATTTGATCGGATTAACTCGTTAGAACACAATGAATAGGAATCCATCTCACTGTGGACCGACCCGTACTCAACCGGCTAGCTACCAAGCGACACCGTCTTGATTGCGGTATATTCTTAACTTTTGATCTATCTTTTAAAACGCATACGCTAAATCTCAACCAATCAACTGGCCGATGCGGAAAATGAAATGTACGGACTTGGTAAGCCGGTCCATGATTACCCATACTGCATCGTTGCCCTTCGTGGTGCGAGAGAGTGCAGTCATGAAATCAACCATGATATTCTGACACTTCTATTCGGGTATCGGTAAGGCCTGTAGTAAGCTTGCAGATCTGTAGTGCTCGGATTTTACCTATTGGGAAATCAAGAACTTTGATACACTCTTTACCACTTTTCGCTTCATCTCATGCCACTAATAGTTCTGTAGGAGGTCCTTATGCATCTTTGTTCCCCCGGATGAACGAAGTATAGAGAATTGTGAGCCTCTTTTAGTAACTCCTCTCTGACTTTGCCCGTAGGCACACAGATCCTACTTCCATAACTTAGCGATCCGTCTTCATGTATTACAAAGTCCGTCCGTAAGTCTGCTTCTACTTGTTCTTGGATCTTTCACAACATGGCATCACTAACTTGGGTTTCTTTGATCCGATCAACTAATACGGACCGAACCTGTAGGTACATTAACGACGCGAGTACCCCTGGTATGATCATCTCTATTTCTGACTCATTGAGATCTTATCGATTTCTCCAATGAGTAGTGAGACTCAAAACTATTAGCTAGCGACTCAGAGTGTCTGGGACTACATTTACCTTCCCTGGATGATACTGTAGATTTATATCAAAATCCTCCATTAGTTACAACCATCTCTTTTGTCTCATACTGAGCTCCTTCTTAGTGAAGATATACTTCAAACTCTTATGATCGGTGTAAATCTCCGCTCTCTCCCTAATAGGCAGTGTCTCCAAATTTTAAGAACAAAGATTACCGCGGCGAGCTCAAAGTCGTGTGTAGGGTAGTTGCATTCATGAATTTTCAACTGTCGTGATGCATACGCCATTACCTTACCGTGCTGATGTAACACACAACTAAGTTCGTTCCCTAAGGCATCGCAATGAATGTCGAAACCTCCAGAACTATCGAGAATCGTAAGAATCGGTGCTGAGGTCAAACGAGTCTTCAATTCTGAAAATGCCTTCTCACATGCCTCGGACCATACATACGGTACATCTTTCCGGGTCAAGCAAGTCAACGGCTCTGCAATCGTGGAAAAGTTTTCAATAAACTGGAGGTCATAACCGGCAGGACCTAAAAAGCTCATGATCTTAGTAACTATTTCCGTATTTGGCCATTTTTGTATCATGTCAATCTTGGCAGGGTCCACGTAAATCCCTTAACCAGTCATGATGTGTCCAAGGAAAGCTACTTGCTCCAGCCAAAACTCGTATTACTGAACTTTGCATACAATCGATGCAGTTGCAAGGTCTCAAGTACAATGCGCAGATGCCCTGTGGGTTCCTCCTAACTCTTCGAGTATACTAGGATATCGTTGATGAAGATAACAAAGAATTTTTCCAGATACACATAGAACACTTGATTCATCAAGTTCATGAACACAACCAGGATGTTGGTCACTCCAAAAGGAATCACCAGGAATTCATAGTGCCTTTACTTGGTCCTGAAAGCCTTCCTGGGAATATTAGACATCTTGACCTTGAGCTAGTGATAACCTGTCTTGAGATCTAGCTTCGAAAACACCCGAGAACCTTCCAACTGGTCGAACAAGTTGTCGATTCTAGGTAACGGATACTTGTTCTTGATGGTGACCTTGTTCAGCTCCCGGTAGTCAATACACATCCGACTGGTCATATCCTTCTTTTGTACCAAAAGAACTGGAGCACCCTATAGTTAGACGCTCGGTCTGATAAAACCTCTCCGAAGGTGGTCATCAACTTGTGTTCTGAGTTCCGCCAATTCTGTTGGCCCTATTTGCTATGGTGCTTTCGAAATTGGTTGGGTGGCAGGCATCAAGTCTATCGTGAATTCGATCACTCGGTCTGGTGGTAGACCAGACACATCCGCAAACACATCCTTAAACTCCAGAACTACCATGGACATCTAATTCTCCATCTGCAGGGTGTTTAGTACTTCCTCCCTCGGCCTAGCTGTATAGGTTGCTGGATCTAAAGACTGACTCTCGCTCAAGAAGATGAACATCGGATGATCAGGGATCTCGAAAAATACAATTCTTTGACGGCAGTCGATGGTAGCATAGAAGGTCCCCAATCAGTCATACCCAAAACTACGTCGAAGTTCGGCATATCTATCACCATGAAGTTGGCATAGAACCTTCAGCCACAAATCACCATAGGACATAGGTCATATCCCATAGTGGACTTTATTACGTCGCTTCCCGTATTGATATTCCATCCAGTAGCGAGGGGTGCCACCGAAATAGAGTGAATGGACACAAACTTTTGTGACATGAAGCAGTGGGTTGCTCCTGATTCAAAAAGTGTGAGTGTAAGTGTAGAAGCTACTAAAAGGATACCTATATTTGTTAAAGGAAAAGGTTTATGGGTGATTAACTAAGAAGTAAGTTACTAGAAAGTAAGATTGATTCAAAAAAGAGGAGTACCTGTGATAACTTGTCATGCGGCCTTAGCCTCTTCGGCTGTCATAGTAAAGGCCTGGCATTTAAGGGTGTTGCGCTAGACCTGCTGTAAAACGCGCTGCTGCGAAGGCAAGGGTGGTCCCCACTGATGCGTTCCTTGACCGGTTGGCCTAGCTACGGGGACAGGTCAGGCCCCATGTTGCGGCACCCCATTGTTGACCGGCGTATTGGCAGGACAAAGTTGTCTCCTCTTCTGAGGACGGTTCCCAAGCATATGATCAGGAAACCCACAAGCTAGGCAGAGCTTGTTTAGTACACGAAAATCTCGCATGTAATGCCCGGCCTTGCTGCAGTGGTTGCAAATTATGGTAGATGATTGTAAAAAAGATGGCCTTGCTGGTCTCCTAAACTATTGATTCCCAGTGGGCCTGGAAGATACCCCTGGATACCTGACTTATTGGTCGCTTGGCTCCGACTGATTGGTTATTTTGTCTGATGTGCTTCTCTAATTCCTCAAAGCTACGGGTGGCATCGAGGACCGCATCGTAGGTGGGGAGGACAGAAGTAGACATGGCAGACCGAGTCTTCAAATCCAGCTCCTGCCAAAATCTTTTTGCATAAAGCTCAGGAATCGCTACCAGGTGAAACACAAAACGACTCAATATGGTGAACTCTACAGCGTATTCATCGATAGACTTCTCCCATATCGACCCTTGTTGGAGTTGGACAAACTTCCTCTCCATCTCTAGGTAGGCCACGGCCGGGAAATACTGGGCATCAAAACTCCCCTTGAATGTCACCCAGGTGACCAGCTTCTTCAGCCGACTTTCCTCCGCATCCCACCAGATGCGTGCATTATCCGTGAGTTGTAACTTTGCAATGTCAACCCACGCTTCCTTTGGGACCTGTGCGGTGCCGAGATCGTTGACTATGCCTCGAAGCCATTTTTAGGACTCCAAAGGTGCCCCTTTTTCCGGTGAAGGTCTTATGGTACAGAGACCTAAATTGTTTGACCCCCACTGTTCTTTGGTTGTTTAGGGTCAAAGCTTTCTCAAGGATCGTAGCCTTCTGTTGCAGGCTCTCGATCAATTCTTTTTGAAGTGTGGCATTCTATTGTTATTGTTGCTCCAATAGCCCTGCATCATCCCCATTAAGGCTGTAACTTATTGATCTCTTGCCTTCCCTCTGCGGTTGCGGTTTCAGTTTCCGTTGCGTCCTGACATTTGATATCAAGAAAGAGTATGAGGGTTAGGTTACCAATGAGTTCAAAGATAAGACAAGATAGTAACTTATAAGAAGGAATAATAATTGCAAGTGAAAGAACTACAAGTGTAAAATAAACATACAAGCTAAAGATAAGAGCCATAAGAAAATTTTTTCTTGAAACTGAATCTTTTTTATTATTTCCATAATTTCAAACAAGAGTACAGCTGAAAAGGAAAGATAAGTCCATACTGCTATACATTATCTTATTCGGCCAAAAGAAAAAGAAGTCTTATTAGCATTGCTCTCTGCCGATCAAGCATACAAATGAGCCCGCGCAGCGCTAACGCGGTGTGTGTTAACCCATCTCATGAAGCTATAATACACGGGTGAGCCTAGAATGTCACGATGATAGAGGCGTGGATGGCTGCGTCGCACACATCAATAGCCTTTTCTCGAATGTAGAGTATATCCCCAATAAACCACATATGTTGGCCGAACTCCCTCGGCTCCTCAGGTTCAATAGATAGGCTGCGGACGTGAGAGTTCATCCTGTGTTGGTAGACTCTCACGGTCAGGTGGGTATGGCCATCCTCAATTCGCACTGCTAGGGTTGCTGTCTGGGGTTCTATGGCCTCGAGCTCCTCCTCACTTGGAGCTTCCTCCTCGGACTCCTCTTCAGCTGAAGCCTCATCTTCGGGCTCCTCCTCAGCGGGAGCCTCTTCCTGGGGCTCCTCCTTCAGATCCTCCTCAGGATTATCTTCTTTGTCAGCCTCTTCTTCTTGTTCCTTCCATTCTTCTTCCCCGGCGTCTTCCTCAGGATCCTGTTCAGGACCATCCTCTTGTATAGGATCTTCCTCCATGGGTTTTTCGTCAGAATCATCTTCCTCCATAGGGTCCTCATCCCCCTCTGACTCGGAGTTACTGATCATAATGACCTCCGGTGCGACAACCTCGACCCCCTCATCCTCGGAGTTGCTGTTAGCTATGATGACCTGTGGGGGTCCTCCCTGGACTTCGTCATCCGAACCCTCGAGTAGGTGTTGAATGCGATAACGGATTGGGTGTCCTCGTTAGAAAGAGGTGCTTCTCTGAAGTTAACTTCATGGTCAAATAATCAGAATATGAAGGAAAATATAACGAGCGATATGGCAAGAAATAAAAAGAATAGAACAAACAGGATTCAAAGACATAATAAGGCTAGTTAATGTTTTGTTTTAGTACAATGAGGACTTGCATGGGCCACCACTAAAATATGTCGTGCCCCGCTTTCCAAAGTATTGAAGCGGTGACGTGGCTTGGTCCGCAACCTAACTATATCGTGGGTGGTCTAATTTGAAACAGTTAGGTTAAGCATAAAATAATATGCAGGAAATGTACCAAAACAATAAAATAAGATGCAACAGCATTTATTCTCATTAACTAATCATTTATTAAATAGCAGGGGCACCAAATAAAATATAGTGATTATTACATCCAAGGGAAGAAAGCAAGCCCTATCAGGTGAGAAACTGAAGAACAAAAAAGGAAACATCCCAATAGTGTGTGGACAATTCTGCGTAGTCTTCTACGGTGGGTTCCACTTTATGACTCCATCGTGGGTCCTGTCTTCTTCTAATAGATGTTCCAAGAGAAGATAGCGGGGAAGGAAGTCCGTCAGTGAGTTATACTTGGGTAGGAAAACTCATAATGGTTAAGTATGAGTAAGGTAGTATGGGTATGTGCGATACATGATATCATATGTGTGTAGTGACAAGAGAATATCGGATATCTACCAAGTGTTTTGCATGTATCAGTTCGATAGAAAAGGGTACCGGGCTCTCGCAATTATCCCGTTGGGGCCATGGAGCAACATCAATCTGGAGTGAATTGTACTTGTTTCGCTCCCCGGCCATGGTTAATTTAAAGGGGAATCTGAGACCCTTAATACAACATTTCCTAATCAAACCACCCCACCCCGGTCTTATACAGTGATATAGGAGTACATGTCGGTATTAGCATGCGTCACTACTAGGTGGTGTCACAAAGAGGGGTTCCTTTCAGGTCATCCGTAAAGACGGAATCTACTGGTCATTCGTAAAGACGAAATCTTCTGTTCATCCATAAAGACGGAATCTACATGGACCCCTCATGTCTAGGTGCTCGCGTCTAACCCTAACTGTACAAAGTGACATGTCATATAGTATATCACGAGTTAGGTTAAGTATAGGGTATACTCGTGTGACTAGGTTTCCATAATAGTTCATGGTATATTAGCGAAAATATAACTTAGGAAAATTTATGGTATTTTGGTGAAATTATAGTTTTAGAAAGGTTTATGGTATTAGGGATAAAGGGTTTCGATTCGAGGCATTATTTTAGAAAAATAAGACTTTAGGAAGTCGAAGTATTATTTTAGAAAATACGACTTTAGGAACTTTAGGGTATTCCAGTGCAACAAAACAGTTTAGGATATTTTGGTAAGGCGGTGTTCACACCATAATATTGCATTATTGTCTTCCCCATTCTTATTCTTTTTATAAATAAACAGGTGCTTTTGACGCTTGTCTGCTACATGTTACAGGTTACAGGTTCTTGGACAGAAAACAGTGCAAACGATGTAAAGATGATGAAAATGTGGACTTTAACCAACAAACAGAGAATCTTGATCAAGCCTACATAAGGAACAATTCACAAAGCAAAGATTCAAGACATCGACTCAAAGCGAACGGTTAAAAAGCCATTGCAACTTGTTCACTGAAGATCTGGAACCAACCTAGAAGCCCAAATGGAAAAAGAACCAAAGAACCAGAAGACAAAAAGGACCAAGAACAAAACCCTAAAATTTCAGCATGTGAGCCAACTAAAGGGCCGCGGAACCGCGGCCCAAGCCCACCATTGCCACGGTTCCGCGGCCAGAAGAAGAAAAAAGGAGAATTATTTTTTACCAAAATTCAGTGGCTTCGTTGACCGGTCTTTCTAGAGGGCTATTTTAGTAATTGTAGACATGCGAATCAGATGTAACCTAGGGTTTCCTATTCTCTATAAATAGGAACTCAAATCATTGTATTCTTTATGCCTCTTTTCAATCAATAAAAGTTCAGACTTGTTGGGAGATTTAGAGCATCAACTTTTCTTGTAAGTTTTTAATTTATTTAATTCCTGCCTTAGTTTAATATCATTACTTGCCCTAGTTATCCATTTATTTGCTGTAGTTCACTAGTTCAGCTAATTTTAATCTGTCGTAAGAGTAACACTTTAAAACATAAACAACAAAAATGTCACTTTTTAATAATTCCCTAATGAGCGAGTAAAATCCTCGCTCGTTAGGGTTAGGAATAAGAGAGGGAGTGAGAGATGGATATCTCTCACCTCCTTCAATGCCAACATATTTTCAAAACGAAACCTTCATGCACGCATGTATGATCCACCCCCTACGGCACCCTACCTACGAGGTAACGGTGATATATGTATATATTTTTTGTTTTCTTTTTCTATAAAAAAATAAAAAAAATTCAAAACATTAAAAAAATTATAAATAAATAAACAGGGGAGTGCCGACATTTTGACCCTCTTGGTTTAGTATGACAGTGAGGACACTGTCAAGTTCAAGTTTGGGGGTATACTCGGTACGTCTTCTTCCTTCGCATTCATTTGTATATTTTTTGCATTTGCATACTTATTTGAAAATCCATAAAAATTTGAAAAATTTCAAAATTATAAAAATAATTGTATTCAATTTTGGCTAATTGACTTGAGTTTGACAAATAGGTTAACTAGCTAGGAACAACTAGATCTTTGACTTAGTAAATTAAAACCCTAAAAATAACCTTCCTTAAAATTTAACGGTAGAAAGTATATGCCTTGTAGTTTATTTAGAAATAGGCAAATTTTGGGTTCACTTTTTGGGCTAAGTCGAAACAAGGGAAGAGTATTGATGTTCTTATTAGAGTATAAGTTTGAAAAATAGTTTCTAGCTTAAGTCTAGATTCTGAAAACGTATACCCTACAATTTGCACAATCACGCACCTTGAAACTTGGAATAGTAGAAGGGACCTTGAAATGCTCTTGTCTAAAGTCCTTAGTATGATGAAAATGAAAAAAATATATAAGTGTGAATAAAGAATAAAAAAATGAACACTGATTTTTGTGATTACTTAAGGCTGTAAAAATAGAAAAATATTTAGCGAGGGTGCTTCATCACCTAATGCCTTAGACCAACTGGTTTGGGAGTCACTGCTAAAAGCCTTGGGTGTTGCAAGACTAGGAATTACGCTTTAAAGTGCAAACATATCTTGTAATCTTTTACCGAAACCCCCTTACCACCAAAGTCTAGTTTGGAAGAGGCGTTGGAGGCGTATATCGCAGCAACAAACAAAATGGTTAGGAATGTGGAAGCGTCCGTGGCCGCCCTTATGCAACCCAGTGAACCGGTAGCAAGTTTCCCGCTAGCCCCAAATTTTTCAATGTATGAGGAGGCGGTTGGACAGAATGAGAATGAGAGAGGATTTTTAAATCAAACCTACTCGTACCCAATTGAAGCCCACAACTCCAGTTTTCCATCGAATGTCCTAAATGAGTTACCGATTGAAAATAAAAACGAGTTGTGTGATTTTGTAGTGTTTGATTTACCAAATTGTGAAGAACGCCTTTCGAGTGAAACCGCACCTAATCCGTTTGACCTTTACACCTCCACTCTAGAACCTAAATTGATAAATATCCATGCTTTTGATGAGGTGTCTAAAGAAATTGATTTTCACTTGATTGAGAATATAGACTCCGGGAATATTTCGGATGATGAACCTGTCGATTTAATAGAGATTTTATGTTCAAATCATCATCCCGAGTTATTAAATGTTTCTCCCGAATCTCATATGCGTCTTGTATTTGATGATAATGGCATGGATGCGTTGAATTTTGAGGAAAATTATAAGGATAATATTGAGGAGAGTTTTGAGGATAATATTGAGGTTGAACCATTTTTGTTTAATGTGTCGGATTTTCCAATTCAGCCTCCTGAACCTTTAACTGTTATATCACCCTCCCTCCTTCCTATTGTTCCGACCGTTACGCTTACATCTCAAATACCAAGTTCGGCGTACCCATGTTTTCTTGCGAATCTTGAGGGATTTGACCCCATTGCACGACGAGTTAATAGGTTAGCGCAATCGCTTTTAACACATCGGTCATTACAAATTGCGCTAATTTATTCACTCAATTTACACCCTCAAGATCGCACTCCACTTCTTTCTTCTTTCCGCCATTCTTCTCCCCCACCGAGACCATATTCTACCATTCTTTTTTCCACACGGTCTCGCGTGTTTCTCATTTTCTTGCACCAACTATACCATTACCACGATAAGATTTTTGAATGGTTGGTGCTAATCTTTGGCTTGTGTAAGGCCAAGCTTCAGTTTGGGGGGAACCTTTGTATATATGTATATATTTTTTGTTTTCTTTTTCTATAAAAAATTAAAAAAAATTCAAAACATTAAAAAAAAATTATAAATAAATAAACAGGGGAGTGCCGACATTTTGACCCTCTTGGTTTAGTATGACAGTAAGGACACTGTCAAGTTCAAGTTTGGGGGTATGCTCGGTACGTCTTCTTTCTTCGCATTCATTTGTATATTTTTTGCATTTGCATACTTATTTGAAAACCCATAAAAATTTGAAAAATTTCAAAATTATAAAAATAATTGTATTCAATTTTGGCTAATTGACTTGAGTTGACAAATAGGTTAACTAACTAGGAACAACTAGATCTTTGACTTAGTAAATTAAAACCCTAAAAATAACCTTCCTTAAAATTTAACGGTAGAAAGTATATGCCTTGTAGTTTATTTAGAAATAGGCAAATTTTGGGTTCACTTTTTGGGCTAAGTCGAAACAAGGGAAGAGTATTGATGTTCTTATTAGAGTATAAGTTTGAAAAATAGTTTCTAGCTTAAGTCTAGATTCTGAAAACGTATACCCTACAATTTGCACAATCACGCACCTTGAAACTTGGAATAGTAGAAGAGACTTTGAAATGCTCTTGTCTAAAGTCCTTAGTATGATGAAAATGAAAAAAAATATATAAGTGTGAATAAAGAATAAAAAAATGAACACTGGTTTTTGTGATTACTTAAGGCTGTAAAAATAGAAAAATATTTAGCGAGGGTGCTTCATCACCTAGTGCCTTAGACCAACTGGTTTGGGAGTCACTGCTAAAAGCCTTGGGTGTTGCAAGACTAGGAATTACGCTTTAAAGTGCAAACATATCTTGTAATCGGTTGTTGGTACCTCAATAAGTATTAACGGTCGCATGAAGGATGTGTAAGCAAAATTCAATTAAAAATTCACCAACTAATTCGTACTTTGGACAACGGACAAGAGTACGATTGCTTGAGTTGAATTTCTAAGCGTAGGGGTGATCTATACACACACGTGGGGATATGTGATTAGAGTTTAGATGAGAAAAAGGGATGAAGAATAGAACTTGTATCTTTAGTAGAGTTGATAGAAATTCCTAAGTGGAGATGGAACCCTAGAAGGAAAACTTAAGAGATGCCGAAAGCTAAGTAGATCTACATAACATATATAATCTTAAGTTAAATAATGAGGAAGCGTGAAGAATGTGGGTGGATAATTTACGAGTCGACGATAATAGAATTCCTTGTTAGAAAACCTTATTGTAGAACAAAAGTTAATGGGCCGAGTTGATAGGATTTTGTGGGTGGTATCCGCTGAAAACCCTCAGGAGACAACACTCCTCTTACTAGGGACACCTAGAGGTTTAACGGCTTGTTGCACGTGCTCAGTGCAATCGCGTTTCCCTGCGAAAGTGTGGTTAGGATTTTAGTGAATAAAAATAAGTTTGCTCGAGGACGAGCAAAAGATAAGTTTGGGGGTATTTGTTCACACCATAATATTGCATTATTGTATTCCCCATTCTTATTCTTTTTATAAATAAACAGGTGCTTTTGACGCTTGTCTGCTACATGTTACAGGTTACAGGTTCTTGGACAGAAAACAGTGCAAACGATGTAAAGACGATGAAAATGTGGACTTTAACCAACAAACAGAGAATCTTGATCAAGCCTACATAAGGAACAATTCACAAAGCAAAGATTCAAGACATCGACTCAAAGCGAACGGTTAAAAAGCCATTGCAAATTGTTCACTGAAGATCTGGAACCAACCTAGAAGCCCAAATGGAAAAAGAACCAAAGAACCAGAAGACAAAAAGGACCAAGAACAAAACCCTAAAATTTCAGCATGTGAGCCAACTAAAGGGCCGCGGAACCGCGGCCCAAGCCCACCATTGCCGCAGTTCCGCGGCCAGAAGAAGAAAAAAGGAGAATTATTTTTTACCAAAATTCAGTGGCTTCGTTGACCGGTCTTTCTAGAGGGCTATTTTAGTAATTGTAGACATGCGAATCAGATGTAACCTAGGGTTTCCTATTCTCTATAAATAGGAACTCAAATCATTGTATTCTTTATGCCTCCTTTTAATAAAAATTCAGAAATCCTTTTTGGAGAGCATCGGTGTTTCTTCTCCATTCTGAAATTCAGATCTGACAACCCTGCATGGACGATTGGAGGGATGCATCTGTAAGTAATTTAATTTCTTGCCTTAGTGTAGATTTCAATTCTTTGCCCTAGGTAGATTTAATTTCATGCCCTAGGAACTTGTTTAGGGTTTAGCTTTGAGGAAGGATTTTGAGAGGTGTGATCTCTCATCCCTTTCTTACCCACCAAATATTTACAATAGGACTTCATGCATATATGCACATACCGCTCCCTACGGCACTCTATCCCTCGAGGTAGCGGTGATACCATAGTATAAAGGCCCGAGTGTGATGTTTTCCATGGAGGTTAGGGTAAGGATCTCTAAAGGAAGGACAAGAACCTAGAGGAAGGAACACCTTCCCGAACGGATCTAATCCACTTTATTGATAATTACCATAACTCCTCATAGATCTTCATTCGGGTATTGAAAGCGGTGAGATTTAATTACATTTCTAAACCATCCCTAAACCTAGCCCTAACAAGAGTAGATCTAGATAATTGCCCTAGGTTAATTCAGTTTTTAGATTTAATAATTAATCCGAACACCCTTCGGAATTAACTCGTAAGCGCGAATTGGAAATTCACAAAATCCCTGTGGACCGACCCGTACTCACCGGCTAGCTTCATGCGACGCCATTCTTGATTGCGGTTAACTTAATATTTTTGAATAAATCAGGCGGAGTTAGAACTTCGATACTATATTTAATAAAATACGAACTATTTAATTATAGGGTATTTAGCGACGAAAGTTCACTTCCAAATTGGGCAGCAGCTCGGCCTATAGAAAAGTATTTTCTTAGTTTCAATGCGGGAAGCATAATAGCTAATAAAATAGTGTTTTTTTAGTTTCAACGCAGACAACATAACGGAATAACAGGGTTCACGAGTCTAATATGGAAAGAGGGTTGGGATAGGTCCTTATCCTAACCTAACATGCGTAAATGAGTGTAACTAAATTACATATCGATCGTTTAAGCCTCATTCGGGTTTTATCATAGAATATTAGATACAATATGTAATAAAATATAAGGGTTGATTTAAAGTTATGCATGGAAGGTCGATAAAAGAAAGATTACGAACAGAGAAGGTGTCGGGAGCAAGAGGGATCGATCTGAGAATCCTATCATGAAACGGTTAATGAACGAATGTCGGAAACGTCACTTGATACGGAAATATGAATAGCCCCGCGCTTGGATTTGTGCCAGAGAAAAGGGAACACTACTGCGTCGGCGTCGAAAAATCGATGAACCAGGAATATTTACTTGATTTTTTTCGCGTTGAAAACAGGGAGAAAAAGCTAAAAGAGTAAGTGGTTTATATAGGGCTCGAAAACCCTAATCTGAGCCGACCTGGCCCCGCCCATCAAGCCGATCGGGTCCCCTAAATCACTCCCGGCTATCCCAGGGCATGCATCGGCCATTGGATCTTCCAAACGGACAATCCAGATACGCCCACGTGGGCGTAAGCCGCCCACGTGCTCGCTTACACGAGCATGTGCTTGCGCAAGCAAGCACGCAGGGCCCACGAGTTAGCAGCGGCGACTGTTGCGACTCATGGCGGATCGGGTTAGGCTAGATCCGACTCAATTCGACCCTACTTTGTTTTGTATTATATATATTTTTTTCTAAAACTGTTTTAAAACGGTTTTTAATTAGGAAAAAAATATTTTAAAATAGTTAAAAATATTGGAAAAATGAGGAGAAATCTTAAACAGGTCAATTTTAATGTCTTCTTCATCTTGGGAATTTTTTTTGTTAAAATAGTTTGCTTTTCACCGATATTATAAATATTCATAAAACCTTTTCTTTTCTAAAAAAATCAAAATAAATATTTAAAAATTACCAAAAATTATATTAACAAGTTTTAAAAGTAAAATGCTCCTTTTAAGGTATTTCCAACCCAAAAGAGGCATTATTAAAAATATTTGCAGCAAGAAAAATTATTGAAAAACATTTATTACGTATTAAAAAATATAAACGTTACAATACGACATATCAACTATCAGATTCATGTTAGATATAGGTGCCCTGAAGGCAATTATTGTAATTATACTTGGACCTATATTTGTAAGTCGATGTCGTATACACCGCGGGTTCGCAGAGAGGCGGAATACACGATTTTTCAATACTTTGCAATATCGACCAAACAATCAAGATCTTTTAGAAACCATAACTAGCTATACTACAAAGAGGTTCTGGCTACTTGGTAAGAGTTTTATACCTCTAGAGTTCAAATCCTTCGGGTCTTCTTCTCCTCTTCTTAAGCTCCTAGATGGCTTGAATCAAACTCGGTCGTCGGCCTCCTCGTGTCGAAGATGATCCACTCGAGAATCTATAGTTCAAGCTCCAACCTCAAGAATGAGGTAACTAAAGTATCTAATTTGCTAATCTAGATAGCTTAGGAGATGTAGAGAGATGATTAGAGTATTTTATCTCAAGAACCTTAGGATTCACAACACATGTGAGGGTTAGGGTTTGAGGAAGAAGGAGATGAGCAAAAATGGAGAGAGAATAAGAAAACTCAAATGAACTAAGGTGTAGAGGCAAGTGAGGAATGGCTAAGTCATTCATAATAATCAATCATGCAATATTTTCAATAGAAATAATCAACCATGCTTGAATAATAAAGTCAAATGAATAAACAAATGAATTAGACATGCTTCAACCATGCCACAAATATCTCCATTTTCCACCTCATTAATCTATTTCCAAAAATAGATAAATGCAATAATGAGGTGTCCCCTTCTAGAAGCATCTCTTGTGAAATTACAAGAATGCCCTTACCGTATATACATACCCGTAATCGTACTGTAAAAATACGAATACAATGAGATAATAATAATCCAATAATATAATACTAGAATCCGGCTTAAACCAAAACCCACCAGTATTATCCGTCCGAACAACATCTGTGTAGCTAGTACACGTATATGATCGGAACCCCGTAAAACCATACGGCCTCTACATCGTTTCGCCTGAACCATGGAAACCCTCTGTGTGGGACTCTAAAGACTCGACAGTATGCTGGCAGTGAGTTTAACCACAAGTCCGTCAGTGGCACTAGCTGTATATAACGGCTACTAGGTATCTGTTAAAAAGAAGGCCGACGAGCGAACTCATCCGAACCCCTACTGAGCTTGTTCGTGACAATCTCCGTGCAGTCCGGTCTGTTCGTCTGAGAGTATCGCATGCCGGGTCTAGAGGGTGGAAAATGTCAGGCCCCTAATAACCTGACAAGTCATGCCGGTGTGGCTCAAGCCCATCCAAGAATCTACTGGTCTAACTACGAGTAATTCTCAATCCGCTCTGGCCAGGGACTTATGGTGTTGCCAACCGATCACAATGCGACATCGACTCCCTATACCGAGAGAGACGAATCCCCAATAGTCGCTCACTGCCTCCATATGGCTCGGGACTGTACCCAACTAAAACATGTGTGCACGACTCGGTAGAGCCGTGGTAGGGTAGTAATCAAAGTACGGTGGGAACTCACACGAGAAAAATGACGATCTCAGGTCGACAGACTATCTGCACTCATGTCACCAGAGAACTGCAATCTGACGCTAGGTATAATACCATTTAACCAGTTCTCGGTGATTCTGTCCAGTGTACTCACCCCCAGTGAGCACCTGTATACAATCTTAGGTGCACCTCACCAATGACTGCGGGACCAATCCATCATCCCTCGTCAGGGTCTAGATATGTATACACTAGTCTACTCCAGAGTATCGATGCCCAGTCTCGATACTCCCATGACTAAGGACATTTTAAGGATGTACTTATCGACTACTCGGCTCCCACAAGTATGATTGCCATCATAACGCTGGTAATCAAGCAAGGATTCTACGGACTTTATCAACATGTATATAAGATATGAAATACTAAGTAAAACACATCGCATGTTAAGATAAAGACAAACCAAATAGCATACTATCATATCGAGCAAGATTGTCATGTACATACATATCCCTAGCATCCTATACAATGAAGGCTTCTAGGGCATACATATCCAACAATATGGATAGATTATTCTTGCTCGACATAATAGTATGCCATCTGGTTTACTTTATTATACATGTGTATACGTTTTTCTTGCTATTACGTATCGCTAATACATGTTAATAAAGCCTTTAAGATCTTTGCTTTACTACCAAGATTATAATGTGATCATACTAGTAGGGCCTGGGTAGTGCAAAAGCACATCCTTAAATGTTCCTAGTCGTGGAAGTCTCGAGACAGGGCATCGGTACTCCAGAGTAGACTATATTGTACGTTTCTTAACCCCGACCCGGGCGATAGCTGGTACCACAGCTATTGGTGTTTAACACCGAAAGTTGTATACATGCACTTATTAGAGAATGAGTACATCGAATGGACTCGTCGAGAACTCCTACACGGTATTATACCTATTGTCAGATAGCAGTTCTCTGGTGACGATAGTACATGGTGGTCTTTTGATATGAGATCGTCATAGTGTCTTGTGTGTGTTCCCACAATACTTTGATTGCTACCCAACCACGGTTTTAAAGAACCATGGATACAGGTTTTAGTTGGGTATAGTTCCGAAGCACATGCACTACTGGATACTGTATATATTAGAGACCGTACTATACGGTCTCTAATATATAGTTTTCGGTCGCTAAAGAGCATTAGCAACCTTTAAAATTTAAACGGTCTCTAATACACAGTCGGCCGCTGATTGTTGTATTAGAGACCATTTATGAACGGCTGCTAATGAAAACGGTCGTTAATGTAATATTAGCGACCGTCCCTAACAGTCGCCAATAAGATGCCACATGGACAACCCAACTATCTTAATTTTTTTCTGATATTAAACAATGGTCGCAAATGTTGGTATTAGCGACCGTTCATGTAGCTTGAACGGTCGCTAATACCCATTTATTTTGAAATTTTTTTACAGAAAATCAAAAATCCTATACAATAATACAATTAATCACAACAAATTATGCAAAAAAGCGTTTCGATCATAAACAAATATATAAATACGATATATCACAAACCAATAGCATTTCGATCACAAACCAATACATATCCAACAATTTCAACAACTCAAGCAACATGTATAGAACTAAAATCGTAATAAATAATACAATATGTCGAACAATACGAAACTTTCTCCAAATCCATACAAAAACAATATTGTTTTGAATACAAATAATACATTCCGTACTCTATATGTCCAACAATACGAAAATCCTCTAAATCGCACGCGGGCACAATCCTAACTCACTCAACCATGCGTTCCTTGCAAATCCAAATAAATAAATATGAACTGAAATCAAAATCATCGAAATTAAATAAAGCTGCTAGCTACACTAATTAACACATGTATATGCGTACCTCAGTAACGTCCCACCGCTGCCATCGCCACCAGAATTTCATCCTCATCCGACTCCATCTCGAGCATGTACTACAGTGTTATTAATAGAAAAGTATTAATACACAATATATATCCCGATAATTATATGAAAATTTTATATAAAGCAAAGACTATCAAACTTACATATAGCACTTTCTTCCCTTGATAGGTTAAGCTCTGGATGAACACAATTGTATACAACATCTTTAGAGTCACCAACAGTCCTATAAATCAAATTAGATCGTACGAATAAGGTTATAATATCAACGATATTAACAAAAGATGGTCTACATCAAGCAAATATTACCCTTCAAACACAAGTTCCTTGATCGATTGTCCTATACTGCAGGTAGACTCCATGTTTCTTCCGATACTGAATAGAGAGTAAGACACACGACACAAAACAAACTACCTAGTAAATTTCTTGTCACCGATAAACAAAAACAAGAAACCATCCCAGTCTCTCTCCATCCATCCACTCATTTTTCACATCAAAAAGATGGATAGAGGTGGGTCATAAGGCACATCACTAGCCGACTCTCGATGACATACTTTCATCTCAATTCCAATTTGGAAAAATATTTCATCGAACGTCGACGAGAGTTGTGCATTTTGTCCCACTCTCTATCCATCTTTTCGATGTGAAAAATGAAATGATAAAGGAAGAGAGATTGAAATGGCTACTTGGTTTATTTGTGTCAAGATATCTACTAACTAGATGTCAATAATAAACTGAAGTACTGCAAATGAGTAAGAAATCGATAAATTAGCTCAATTTTACTAATTACACTAAAATACCCTAAACTGTTGCTATTTGTTCACTTGTTTATGTATGTGTATGTATGCTTATGTGTATGTTAGTGAATGTGTGCGCGCACGCGCGCACGCATATGTGTGTGTACACACACACATACAAGTATTTGTGTATGTGTGATGTATGTGTATGTGTGTGCCCGCGCGCGCACGCGCGCAGTATCACACACACACACACAGACACTAACACACACACAGACACTAACACATACACACACATACACATACACACAGTTGTCAGATGAGAAACTATAGGTCGATCATAAACAAGTTTAAAATCTTTTAATCTTAAACTTACTAATTAAATGAAAAATAAAACCTTACTTAAGTTTCTAATCAAAATATTAAGGTTTCCCTTAACTTTCTATTTAATCATTTTTTAATTAGGATCTCGGTTCATTAATATCTGGTCTTAATTTAGATTTCTTAATTACTGTAATTAATGTTATATTTTAATTAGTATTAAGTTTTCTTAATGAGTTTGATTTTGTTTTTCATTTATGCATCTAGTATAGTTCAACTTGTATTAAAGGATTTAATTTTCATTTTGATTTGGTTTATAGATTATGCTACAATTTTAAAAAGCTAAGCAATAAATCATATACGACAACAAGATTTTGAATCATTCAATTTACAAAACATAAACTAAAAGTTGGGATGAATTTGTAAAACATATATACATACTCACACTCACACATACGCACGCGCGCACTCACACACTCACACATACACTCGCTCACACACTCACACATGCTCCCTTTCATACGTACGCGCACGTACACACTCACACATACGCACAAACACACACATGCACGTGCGCGCACACACACTCGCACATTCACACACAAACACCTATAATCCATCTTACCCTAAATTTATCTAACAATTTCTTATAATTCATCTTACCCTAAATTCATCTAATAATTAAATTCATCGAATCTTTTTCAAAATTCATCTAACAATTAACCTCCAAATTACCCTCAATTACCCTATAATTCATCTTCAATTCTAACCCTAAATTACCATATTTTTATTTCAATTTGTCAACTTTTTTCAATTCTAAAAACCCATCAACCACAACTTTCTTCAATTCTATTTGAATTTCTCAAATTTCTCAAATTTTTTCAATTCTAAAACCCATCAACACCTAAAATCATAACATATTTCATAACATAACATCATAATTCCACGATTTAATTGAAAGTAAATATTAATTGGAGGGAGAAAAACCCTAACCTTGGAATGTTGTCAAGTGAGGAGGCGTGGCGGGCTCGAGCAGCCGCAGCAGCAGCAGCAACAACAAATTAAAAATAAAATTTAGGAAAAATTATGAAAATTTGAGGAAGAATTTGGATGAATTTAGAAGGAGGAAGGGGGAAATTGGGCTCTGAAATTTTTTTCGCGGGTTGATTTGGGGAAGAGGGAGAGAAAGGGGGAGCCTCACGGCTAAAATATCAGAGGGTATTAGCGACCATTATGAACGGTCGCTAATACTAAACATGCGGTCACTAATATATAAACGACCGAACATTAGAGGTCGTTTAATATATATGGTTGCTAATACTTCTTTAACAACCGTATATAAATAAACGGTCTCTAATACCCCGTCCATAATACTCTCTTTTTCTACTAGTGATGAAGACAGTGAGCGGTCAAGAAGGGATTCGTCTTTCCCGGTATAGAGAGTTGATGTCGTGCTGTGCATGATATGACTATAACCAGAAATTCCTGACTAGGGTGGTTGAGATAAATAGATAAGTGTTATCAGTTGTGATTCGGATGGTTATGAGTTCGATAACTGCATGACTTATTGGGCTATTGGGTGCCTAAAAATTTCCACCCCTAAGCCCGGTATGCGATACTCTTTGACGAAGAGACCGGACTGAGCGGTAATTTTCATTGATAAACTCTGTTTGGTGTGGATGAGTTTTCTCGTCAACCTACATTTTGATCAATACCTTGGTAGCTGTTATATGCAGCTAGTACTGCTGACGTGCTTGTGGATTAACCCGCTAGGAGATTGATCTGAAAGTGTTTCAGATTCAATTGGATATGATCCTAATTAATTCACTGCCAGTGTATTGTCGGGTCTTTATAGTCCCACTAAGAAAGTGCCTGCTCAGGCGAAATGATGATGTGGTGTGCGTATGTGGATAAGTGCGAGAGTTTAATTAAACACGTGTATATGATATGCATAAATTAATCAGACGTTTGATAATATTAGCCGGATGTTTCACAGCCCGAAAATTAAGTGTTGACTTAATATCCATATATTGATATGAAAGGGGTTGCTAGTATTATATACTCTCTCTATCTCTCTTTATTATTATGTATATGGATACGTAATATATATACGTATGTGGATACATATACTTTCCTCTCTCTCTTCACACACACACACACACACACTCTCTCTCTCTCTCTCATTTATATGTATAGGATACATATGAAATATTGGATGGATACATACATACTCACTCCCATTCAAATTATGTATATGATACAAAGAAAGTATTTGTATATGATATAAATACTTATTGTCTTATATGACATATGAGGCATGTGGGATGTGATGGCCACTTGAGAAATTATCTAGATATTTTCTCAAGCCCTCACATAACAAAAGAAAGGAAGAGGAGAGAGAAATGGCATGGCATTCTTCCATCTTCATTCTCTCCTCATATTTTTTCAAGTGAGAAGAAAAAGAGAAAGGGAAAGAAATAGAGAGGAAAAGAGAGTTTTCCATTATCATCTCCTACCTCCACTTACTAGCAATTTGTGAGAGCTAGTTGCTTTATATTAGAATAGTTCTGGAGTGAAGTGGGAGCTTGGGTGTGTTACTTTCAACATGGATAATATTTGGCGAAACAGTCGTAGATCAAGCTCGATCCTCACACCATGGAACTTAGCTTGGGTCTTCCACTAGAGAGTAGACACAATACAAAGATTATAGCCCCCTAAGCCATAGTATAGTTTGTGTTTGCTCTCTTGTTTTTCACAATTACTAATTTATGGAGGATCTTGGATATAGTCTTTGGTGCTATGTTTAGAAAATTTTCGTTCTATATTTTCACCGCGGTCCACAAGTGTCGCGACCCTAGCACCTTACACTAACAATTCAAGCGTCCAAATTTAAGCAAGAAAGTTAGGGTTTTCTATTACGGAGATTCTATAAAAAGAATTTCCCAATTCGGGTATTAGGAACTCGAGTTATAAAGATTTTAATTTAGGTTATGCGTATGTTTCAGCCACAGTTTCAGAAAACGGTACTGATATTACAGTACAGTTTCGGGATGTTTACATGTAGAATTACAGGTCTAGATATACTAGGAAAACGTGCGTCACTCAGAGTTATTACAGAAAACCTATGTGTTTGCTCAGTTTGAAGTCCCGATGTGGGAGTTACGACATTTTAGAAGACAAGTTCTACTGCTGTTTTATAAAAAACAGCAGTCATGACTAAGACAGAAACCATTAAGTCGTGGTCCAAACGAAGTTATCGAGTTCTAAATAAATTTATGGAGGTAAAGGCATGAATCTACTGTAATTTCCAAAAGAATGAATTACAAAATCTATTCTGGTTAGTTTTATAAAATTATTAGAGTGAAAGGGTATCACAGAAATTCAGCTGCAGTCCAGAATTGTGCAACCAAACTAAACTGCATAAAACTACGACCTAGGTTCAGAATTAGTCAAAAATTAAAATATGAAAGTTGTAGGAATCTCTTTCTCTATTTTTTTGAAAAAGGAAACATGTCAATTGTTTTCAGGAATAGTAAGTTGCCAGCGTTTAAAGTCTGCATGTCCAAAAAAAATGATCTTAACACATCTATTAGTCAAGTCATGAACCCTAATTCTTTTATAATAGTGAACGGTGAGTAAATCACATATAGCATATCAAAAATCTCACAAAGCATTCATATGGTGTTAATCAAGAGTTATAAAGACAAACAAGTATAGAAAACCCTAAATCGAGTTATCAATACATTAAAAGTAATATTTTTCCTTATTTCTTTTTATTCTTGTCTTGAGAGACTAGCAACAGAGATCATAGATGCCTAAGAGGAAAGATCAAGGGGACGATCTAGAGTTTGAGATGACTATATAGACAATCTATGATTGTTTAATCGTGTACGGAAGAAACCTCGATTTAATCAAGATGTGATGGCGATGGTAGGGCTTCTCCTTCAACGATCTTCTTCCTTCTCGCTAGGGTATTTAGATCTTGAGAAAGAACAGAAACAAAGAAGGAAAACAGAAGGAGATGATGGAATTTCCGAGTATGGGAAAACAACTATCAAAAAAAAGAATTTATGGGTTTTCAAAGGGTTATATAGGCATCAGGGTTGCTCGGCTAGATTTAGAAAATATAGGGTAAAGATTGTAAGGCCGGCTATGCTCGTGCGTAGGCGCAACGGAAGCGAAAAGGATGGAGAACAAAAATTTCCTGAGAACACGATCGACCATACGACCAAGTAATCGTCCAAAAACTAAAACCTGACAAAAAAGAGCATAGAAAGGGTATAAGAAGGTGCTACAACCTTTGTTGGTTGTCCGGCTAATCTCAGAAGACCTCTTCTAGACTTCGTGAGCTCCCGGACATATAGGAACACCAACCACTTCGCCGTAGATGATCCGCGTTGAAAGCGGGCTGCCCGAACTCCAACTCCGTCACTAAGCGAAGAAACATCCTCCAGAGACATGCTATGCGTAGAGGAAGGCGATGTGGTATCTGGGTACTCTCTCCTTTTTCAACTCCCTCACCATGACAACTTTTGCCATTGGAGTAGAGAGCTAGAGCTCTCAAGTTCAAGGAAGAAGATGAAGAATATTTGATATCTACATAAAAGAATTCTCTCTCACTATTTTCCAACCATGCCATAATATATATGATACATAACTCTCTCCCTCTCTCTCTCTCTCTCTCATGTGTGTGTCACACACTCGAAAGAGAGAGTAGGCCCCACCCATTATGTTTAATATAATAAATAATATATATATATATATATATATATATATATATATATATATATATATATATGTATGTATATATATATGTATGTATATTTATATGTATGTATATTTATTTATACATAATATAAAAGAGTGGGATTTAATACACACACACACACACATATATAAAAGTATTAGTATATGTATCCCATACATATACACATCATGTATTATATACACGAAATGTCATCAATATCTTCTCAGTATCATATACACTATACTAGAAACCGCATCATAAATAGGGTTATCAAGTCAACACTTGACTTGATATTCCGGCTTTTAAACTGGATAGTATAAAAGTCGTCCGATTAAATGCGTATATCCAATATACATGTTTAATTGAACTCATGCATGTATCCCTATATGCACGTCACATCGCGTTTTGCCCGGGCAGGCACTTTCGTTGTGGGACTCTAAAGACCTGTCAATACGCTGGCAGTAGGTTATACAAGTTTGCATCTGATTGAATCTAAAATACTTTCAGATTCAACCTCCTCACTGGTTAACCCACAAGCTCGTCAGTGGCAGTAGCTGTACATAACGGCTATCCGGGTATGAACAAGATAAAAGCAGGTCGACGAGCGAACTCATCCGGACCCAACAAAGTCTATAAATGACAGTCACCGTACAGTCTGGTCTCTTCGTCAAAGAGTATCGCAAAGCAGGTCTGGGGGTGGAATCTGTCAGACCCCCAATAACCCGATAAGTCGTGCTAACAGAGAACTCATAACCAAAGAGATACAACTGGTAACACTTACCAGTTTATCTCTACTGCCATGGCCACAGACTTCTATTTATAGTCGTGTCCTGCACAGCGCGATATCGACTCCCAATACCGGGAGTGACGAATTCTCTCGACCGCTCACTGCCTCCATGTGCTTCGGAACTGTACCCAACTAAAAGCTGTTTGCACCACTCAGTAAAGTTGTGGTAGGGTAGTAATCTAAGTACAACGAGAACGCATACAAGACACTATAGCGATCTCAGGTCACCAGAGAATTGCTATCTGACAATTGGTATAATACCATCTAGAAGTTCCCGGCGAGTCCGTCCAATGAGCACATATATACAATCATCGATGTCAAACACCAATGGCTATGGAATCAGCCATCGCCCCGTACAGAATCATGAAACGTATAGATTAGCCTAAACCGGAGTACCGATGCCCAGTCTCGATACTCCTACGACTAGGAATATTTAAGGATGTGCTTATAAACTACCAGGTCTCACTGGTATGATCCCTATCATTAATCCTGGTAGTCAAGCAAACATCCTATGGGCTTTATTTCATGTATTAATGATACATGATGACTAGTAAAACATAAACACATGACAGATAAAGACAAACCAGATAGCATACTATCATCTCGATTAAGACTGTTCTTTGTATAGGTCCTCATAAATTCAGTAATTGCATTCCTACAATTACGATAATTTCCTTGAAAGCACCTATATTCAACAAAGATATATACTAATAACCACCGTACAAGATCACATGAAGAAACCCGTGCCAAAATGGCCCCACCTAACCATCTGAGACATCTAGATAACCGCCTGAGGCGGCCCAGTAGTTGGCCCCTGGCTCGGGTCTTGGTCAGAGGGCCCCACTTCGTTTGAGCAAACCAAAAGTACACTCTATTCATCATAAATAAATTCAGGATCGGTGTGGCACGCACGTGAAGAGAAGTATTTAAAATAAAAACAAAAGAAACATGATTATAGTATGGTTTGAACTCTCGACCTGTGGGTTGGGAAAACAAGATGATAACCAATAGATATTAAGGATAATTATGCACATAAAACACAAGAAAATTCATATATACCTACTTGATTCGAAAAAAAGGTTTTATTAAAGAAAGAAGGTTATTGGAAAGAGTACTTGGATTTTGCGATTGTTACAATGATGATGGTGCCGATTGTTGAAAAAAATCGTGGAGGGTGTATTTTCTTGACGCCATAGGAGAAAATTCTCTCTCATAACACATTTTCTCTCTCTCTCTCTCTCTCTCTCTCTCTATGTATATATATATATATATATATATATATATATATATATATATGGATGATCTATTGCAAACCGGTCTGTATTTTTTAAAAATGGAAACTCTCGATCCACAACATATTTGAATGATCCGAACCGTTCAAGTTTCTATTGCAAACCGGTCTGCATTTTTTAAAAATGGAAACTCTCGATCCACAACATATTTGAATGATCCGAACCGTTCAAGTTAATCACCCTACACTCAAATATATATGTATGAAAAATCAAAGAATTTAAAGACCTTTAACTCATGCATCGAATGAGTGTAAAATGAATGGCTTTTAACATAGCAACAACTCCGTCTAATATATTGGTTAGAAGTCTTTAAATCCTTTGATTTTTCATACACATGGACTTGAAGGTAGGGTGATCAATTTGAACGGTTCGGATTGTTTAAATATGTCATGGATCGAGAGTTCCCGTTTTTAAAAATTGCAGACTGGTTTGCAATAGAGCGCTCTCATATATAAAAATTGCAGACCGGTTTGCAATAGAGCGCTCTCATATATATATATATATATAAAGTACCCCTCTAAAAGAAATTAAGCAATCCATGTTTGGTAGTTTTGGTAGTCCCATTTTATATTGTCAAGCTCTTCTATTAAAAGTCATACATTAATT
Organism: Agapanthus africanus; assembly: GCA_030015575.1. Lineage (NCBI taxonomy): Eukaryota > Viridiplantae > Streptophyta > Magnoliopsida > Asparagales > Amaryllidaceae > Agapanthus > Agapanthus africanus. The sequence goes on along the minus strand of CM057340.1, from coordinate 579,473,437 downwards.
GTTTATCTTTTGTCTTTATAATTTGGTATGAATATAACTAATATGGGTGTGATGTTTTTAGTTTATTTTGTGTGAATATAACTAATATAGGGGTGGTATTATTGGTTTATTTATGCAATAATTTAGAATGGTATTAATATGATTAATAGTTAATGGTCTTAAATAGTTAGATCATGCATGTAATTCATTTAAAAGTAAACTCATGTTTCTTCGGATTCCTAAATAGCATTGCATGCATGATTTGAATAATAAAATTCATGTCATGATGATTGCAATTTAATTTGGGCATTTAATATTGCATGCCATTTATTATTCTGATACACTTCCTTTTAGGCTTAGAATATGAAAAGCCTAATGAAAAAGGGATAAATAAATTAGAATAATTGCAATTGGCTCTTCATCCCCTTGCATTTACTATACATAAATGGCAATAGCAATCGGACATGATCTTCTCTATAAATTTTTGATTGCAATCAACACAAAAACCAAACAGATCTATAAAAATGATATATTGGAATCTAAGATATGTGAAATTCTATCGCTCCATTTCGACTCATGCCCCTCTTTCCAAAATGATTATAATGCTCATTCTTTAGTAAATGTAAACTTTTTTTTTGTAAAGATAATGGTTCTTTCGTAAAAGTAAGAATTGTACTCTCATAATTCTTCTTTTTTTTTTTTATGTATTCAACCATTCATATATTTACGAGCACAATTTGATGAACTAATCTTTTCATTTTTGATTGATAGAGTTCTCATGACTACAAAAACAAGAAAAATATTCAAACCACAAGGAAGGCAATGAGTACAATGTCAGATGTTGTACTTATTGCTTAATTTTTCAAACCTTGTATTCATATGCAAAAGGCTCAATAAGAAGATCGAAGGGTACAAAACATATTGGACAGTTTCTATTTATTTTTTATTTTAATTTTGTAGTGTGAATTTTTTCTATTTTTTTGGCTGGAGGATGGCATGATATATGGCTAATTGGTCAAGTAGAAAGAGTTCATTGTCAATTGCTCATTTATTAGTTTTATTCTATTTATCATTAGTTTTCATGTTGCTAACTGGTCAAGTAAAAACAGTTCGTTATCAGTCGCCCATGCATTAGTTTTCTCCAATTTAATTGGCATTGGTTTCCACAGGTATTGGTATAAAATTCAATTTTTGCTTTGCTTTGATTCCTATCTTTTCTTGTCATACTTGAACATATATATAGTTTTGATTGAGAAATTGCAGTTTGTATCAATTTTAAGTTTGCGCATAAGAACTAAGTATTTTTGCCAAAGTATAAGAACTAAGTAGATGTATACTATTTGCAAGGTAAAAACGTACTTAATTCTTAGATAGCTTTATGTATGCTAAATATTCTTTTTTTTTTGTTTATGATTTTTGTTTAGAACAAAAATGAAACTCATTAATGCTTTGTTTAAATTATTTTATCTTTTTAATTAGCTCTTCAATATATATTACCCATCTTTAAAAATGGTGTATTATTAATTTATCCTGTTGACATGCATATTTTGTGTATTAAATTAGAATATCAAGAAAAAAAGTTGGCTTATTTGAAGATGATAAAATTTGTTCTCTCTGTCTACTATATCAATACATGTTTTAAAGTATTATACCTGGCCTTTCCGCATGTTGGACACTCTTTCAAATCTGAATTCTCTTTTTAGTACAACACGCAATTTTTAGGACATACTTGAATCTTCTCACACTTCAGACCCAAATCAAACATCATCTTCTGGGCTCCGTACCAGCTGTCGGGCATATTATTTTCCGGGGGTATAGAATCTTTCAAGAACGAAAGAAGTATTGTGAATGACTTGTTGCTCCATCCATTTATGCACTTAATCTGGAAAATTTGGACGAACTATGAGAAGGTAGAATACTTTGCATTCTCATAAATTAGTTTTCTAGCATCATTCATGAAATTTTCATACTTATCCGCACGCGGCCCTTGACCGGAAGGAATGTCATTTTCGGTACGAATAGATTCACCTATGGCAGCCTCTACCATATCCTCCATTTCTTCTCCTGAAAAGAAATTACCGTCTTCTTCTTCTGCCGCATTACCGTCTTCTCCTTCTTCTTCTGCCGCATTATCGTCTTCTCCTTTTTCTTCTGCCGCATTATTGTCTTCTTCTCCTTCCCCAAGATATAGCCAAGTTATATAAAATCTAGTAAAACCATGTTTAACGATATGAAGCTCTGCAAATTCTACCTTCTGCCACTACTTATTCCCACATCTATCGCACGGGCAGATAATCTTCTCTAACACGATCTTATTATGTGCGCGTGCAAGTTCAATAAAAGCAGCAACTCCTGCGACAAATTTAGGTTGCATACGTTGTTGTCAATCCACATACATCCAGTCCTTAACTCTGATGTACTCATGGGCCATGTTAGATTGTATAACATATAAATTGTAGGTTATGATGACTATATTGAGAAATCTAAGAACGGGATGATTACTGACAAAGGAGAAAATCCGTGTATGTGCTTTGTGTGTGCATTTGTCGTTGAAAAGAATAAATTATCGATAAACAAAGTTAGATTTCAGGATACCCATGTATGAGTTGTATTCTATATATGTGTGTTTCAATTTATGATTTCGCTTAAGTGGTTGTTAGTGTGTATGTGCCGTGTGTGCGTTTGTTGTGTATTCATGTTATATGTGTGTGTTTCGGCTGTCGGGGGTAAGGCTTCTATCCCATTAAGAATGTATAGAGCAGACACCCATTCGCTTATGCTTTCAACTGTTTCGAGTAAATTTCGGCAGCACCTCCCCGCTGTTCTTCGAGTACACTGTAATAAAATAGATAATCATTTCAAAGCTGTGAAACAACGTTGAAATGAACATCTAATCTATCTTTGTACATAGAGAACCAACGGAAAAGTACCGACGAAATAACTCGAAACGGATGAAAACACAAGTGAATGCAGGTGTTTATTTTATACATTCCTAACTTGTCCACACTGGACAAATCTATCGATTATCATACGATTAAATCTTCTCATCATATAAACTATACGACGGTTGTTAGTACCGAACTATACCATCCGATATTTAACAACCTTCGTATAGTTCTATGCCACGACGAACATCGAACGTATGTTAACCGATAGACGGGGACTAAGTCGCGTTTTGATTTTCATATATGAGTATCGATTAGAATATGAAAGTTTCATATTATCATCGACTATCATATATTGGTTTTAACTTGAACATTTAACTTGAATAGGTTTTACGTTTACGTTTCGTTATTAAGGGTTCGAAGTTTTTAGTTTAGGGTTAATTTTTCTTGCGTTTAAGGTAAAGTTGTACGTTTACGTTATCATCGAGTATCCTACTGAATGAACTGGTGCACCCTAAACCCTAACCCTAAGTAACCCAAATTAACCTAATTAACCCCAATTAACCATAATCGTTACCCTAACACAAATTATCCCTAATTAACCCAAACTTAACCCAATTTACCCAAATTAACCTAATTAACCCTAATCAACACCCTAACCCTTTCAAATTATCACTAATTAACCCAATTAACACTATCTATTTTACATAATTAACCCAAATTAACCCTAACCCTGAACCAATCCCTAACCCTAACCATACACTGAACCCTAACCCTAACCCTAACTCTAACCCTAACCATACACTGAACCCTAACCCTAAACCTAGCCCAAGTCCTACCCTAACCCCAACTAATTAACCCTAACCCTAACCCTAACCGAACCGAACCTTAACCCTAAACTGAACCTAACCCTAACCTAACCCTGAACCCTAACCCTAGCCCAAGTAGCAACCCAATAATCAACAAAAACATAAATAAATGCATAATTAGAAGTAAAAATAAGAAATTTACTAACCTGGCCGGCGATGGAGGCGCGCGCGGGAGATGGTCGACGACACAATCGGCGATGAGAGAGTTCTTAACGTCGACGAGGAAGTCGACGGTGATGTCGGGGATGACGAGGCGCGTGCGGGAGTGCGGTGGCGACGAGGCACAGGCGATGGTGACAAGACGCACACGGGAGGTGAGAGCGAGGAAGTTGTGATGAGAAAGAGGGAAATTTTGGGCTTTTTTTATTATAAAATAACCCATATAATACCCTTACGGATTAATCCGTAGGTCCTTCGTTTGCGGCTCCGTAGTGCCAAATAACAAATTACGTTTTAATATTTTTAAATTAAAACGTAGGGCACCGTAGAGACAACCATGGGGACCTACGGATTAATCCGAGGGGGCAACATTTTATTGCCCCTACGGATATCTTCAACCGTAGGGGCAACCTCTTATTGTAGTAGTGGATGTGCATAAAATTTTAATCACTTTGACACTATTTATGTCTTCGATCAAATGTCCCTAATATATGACATTTTTATTGTGTTTAACAACCATTCATTTTTTAAATGCTTGATCCATAACTTGCAATGCATCATATCGATCAAAATTTCACACATAAATCACTCCATATGTGGAATAAAATGGTTGGAGTAGATCATTGATTTAACAGTCGAATTGGGCTATATAATAGGTTAGCTGACGGTTTAATAACAGATAGCTAGCTAGCTGATATTAACTATTACAAATTTTTCTTAAGTTCTATAAATATTTGTTAAGTGCTCTGTATAAACTATTAAGTGTTATAAATATTTGTTAAATTCTACGTATAACTTTTAAGTGCTAAAATATTTATAAACTATAATAGATATTTGTAAGTGATATAAATATTTGATAAGTGTTGCATATGGTTGTTTAGTGCTACAAATATTTGTTAAGTGTTATATATAACTGTTAAATGCTATAAGTGTTTGTTAAGTGGTACATATAGTTTTAAGTACTACAAATATTTATTAAGTGTTGCATATGGTTTTAAATACATATTTGTTAAGTGCTACATATAGGTTTTACTGACATTTGACCAATATATATCAAACTAGTGAACTTTGGGAAAAATATGAAAGATATAAAAACTTGATCCACATGCATGCATTAAAGTATCAAAACTCCAAAAAAAAAAATCATACACCAAACCTACATATTTTAATCATGTATTGAAGCATACCATGTTAGACAATTATGTCATTGATTCTTACATTTATTGCACGATCACAGGTCGAACTTGATCCACATGCATGCATTAATCCAGTAACATTATTGGCTTGGAGTCTTTTGTTTCGGTGGAACACACTAGCAATCAAAATTGACCATAATGTTCAATTTCATTGGTCTACATTTTTTTATACGTAGATGCATTTCAATTTCTTTGCCCGGGACGGAGCCTCCGGCCACTGCACCAATGTCGCCGGAGACAGATTCAGGGTAGGTCGAGACTATACGATTAACCCACCTGGATTTAGAATTTTATGTTTTAAGTATGAAAGTACTTGAATTGGAATTTTCTCATATAATACTAGAGATTTGTCATCTCTAGTATAAATCATGAAAAAATTAAAATTGCTTTTGCTGTTGTTTACCGTATGAGAATATTTTGTAGGCAATTCAATATTCCACCAATTAATTCCAACTTAATTTTGACCCTTTGTTTAGAACAAGATAGCAATAACCTCACTGCTGACGTATACTGGGTCTAAGTCTTGTGTTTCAATGTGTGACTTTAACCTTTATCTATTTAATCTCTGTTCGATTATTTTGAATTTGAAAGAGGAGAAATTTGGAGTAGAGGTGAAGAAGAGGTTGATGGCAGAAGCAGCCATGCCTCACGTGCTCATCTTCCCCTTCCCAGCTCAGGGTCACGTGCACCCGATGCTAAAGCTAGCCGAAGTAATGTCAAACGCAGGACTCTACGTTACTTTCCTCACCACGGAACACATTTACAGTCGCCTGCTCAGGTCTTCGTCGGAATTCCTGAGACGCCTCTCTGGACGGAGCACGCTTCGGCTGCGCACGATTCCGGACGGGCTTCCTGAAGATAATCCTAGATCATTCATCGAATTCTTAGACGTGGAAGAATCGTTGAGGACTCGATCCAGAGATAGCTTCAGAAAACTGTTGATGCCTTGTGATGAGGATAGTCATGGATGGGCACGCGTGTCATGCGTTATAGCCGATGGCGTTCTTCCTCTGCCGTTAGAAGTGGGTGAAGAGATGAACATCCCGGTTATGCTTTTCCGAACGAGCAGTGCTTGCAGTGTGTGGGCATATTACGCAATTCCGAAGCTTATTGAAAGCGGACAACTTCCATTCTCAGGTAACGAAAAATTAAGCTTTTATATTAGAGAGTGGTTATTATTTTGATATTGCACCGCGAAAAGATTAGCTATTTTGGCTAACAACATCCAAAGATTACCAGTTATAACTAAAGAGAATTTTGGTTCTTAAAGCCATGGTGAGAGTTAACCGCTGTTATATGGTCAATTTATTGACTAAACTACTTGGATCCTTCTCGTCTTTCTCTACCATCACCTTCGGTGCAAAATCTTTTTTAAAAAACCTGAATTAAAATCGAGCGTGTGTTTTCTTAGTATCTACACAACCAACCCTTTGAAACTTCTTGCCTTTCATGATCCATAAAGGGGAATTAAAATCGTCACCTTCGACGGTTAATGCTAACAGTTTTAGAAGTTTATTTTAACTACAAGGATCTATTTAGTTAACTTAGATTAGGGTTGTTATTATAAATAGCCTAAATTTCAATTTGATATCATGCACTATAGGCACTTTTTCTAAATGATACCATAAACTTTCAAAATGATGGATTGATACCATGAACTTTCAAAAGTAACAAAAAGCACGCGTGTGTGTTAATGGAAAATTATAAAATTACTAAAATACCCCTTCTTTTTTTCCAAATATAGACTTTTTTGTTATATGAGGGGGTATTTTGGTAATTTTGTCACGGGTGTTTTTTGTTTCTTTTGAAAGTTTATATTATCAATCCATCATTTTGAAAGTTCATGAAATCATTTGGGAAAATTGCTTATGGTTCAGGGTAACAAGTTGAAATTTAGCCTTATAAATATCAAATTTTTTTGGAGATGTTTAATAATCCTAATCTTTGCTGGTCCCGGCAAAAAAATAATAATAAAATTAAACTTTGTTTTATTTGCCTACGTCTTGGGATGACCTAAACGAGTCAACGATTTGCAGTAGGGCATGGTTGCTTGTCTCCTGCATATTAGTTTAGTAAAGTATATACTAGCAGTATGCACCGTCCGTTGCGGCGGTTTTTGAACCCCGTGGTATTTATCCGTAAAACTGTGGAAGTTCACGCGCATTTATTTTTATTTTGAAAAGCAAAGCCCATGGTCTTTAGGGATTTCAAGGCATTTATTTGTGAAATCAAAGCCTGTGGAATTTATCCGAAAAGCGATAGAAAATTTATGATGTTTATTTTTAAAAAACAAAGTCTATTGTATTTTATTTACCTGAAAAACGTTGATATGCATGGTATTTGGGGGAAAATATAGCCGAGTTTTGAATTAATGGCAAAAACCTAATTATTTAAAGTTTTCCCGACATAAAAGTTCAAAACATCAAAAGTTTATAGTATTTATTTGTAAATAATAAAGTCCATGATATTTATCTGAAGGCAATTGAAAATCCGTAGTACTTATTTTTAAAGAATAAAGTCCATAGCATCTATTTGGAAAAAGATGAGTTACATGATGTTTATTTATAAATAACAAAGTCCATGATATTTATCTGAAAAATAATGAAAGGCGATGGTATTATTTGTAAAGTTCTTCTATCAGAAAAGTGAAATACGGTGAAAGGCCATATTAACAAAAATCATGGTATCTCTAAAAAACGGTGAAAGGTATAATATTTATTTGTAAATAAAAAAGTCCATGGTACTTATCTTCAAGACATTGAAAAGCTATGGTATTTATCTGTAACGAAATCCATATTCTTTATTTGAAAAATATTGAATATAAATAGTATTTAATCTTAACAAACAAATTCCATGGTATTTATCCAAAAAATGTTAAAGTTCTTGGTATTTTTAGTGAAAATGTATTTGGGTTTTGGATTGATGGCGGAATCATAAATAAAAAGAAGTTTTGCCAAAGTGAAGGAGTTACTATTTTAACCCTTTTAAAACACAAAATTAACAACTTTGCTAATTGCTATCATTAATAAAAAAGGGTGAAAGGGGTGAAAGATTGAGGGCTAAAGGGAAAATTTAAAGATAGCAGATTTTTGCCATAACCTTTCCAATTATAACCTCGCCACATTGCAAAAATTACAATATTGTTAATGTCGTATTAATTCAAGCAAAACAAATTAACTGTTAGAAAGGGGCAAGAGTGAAATATAAGAATTTACACTCTCCGTACCATATTATTATAAAAGATAGATGGAGAATGGGCACATCTGTATTTTTGTTGGCTTTTTTAATATTAGTTTCTTAAAATAATGGTATTTTGAAAAACACCCCCTAAAATTTTTTATTTTCAAATACACCTCCTAAAACCATTTAATTAAGTTGCTTAAGATTAGGGTTTTTCTATATAAGCCCCCTAAAGATGAGATTTTGAAAAATTAAGACTAATTGGTTTTATAGAAAAATAAATGAAAAGAGATGAGGGTTTTAATGTTACGTAAGACTTTTTATCTCACAATTCAATCATATTAGCTCTAATCCACTTATTAATTCTAATTAACTTATGTAAATGAGTGTTTTTAATTAACGGAAATGTTTTAGAGGGTGTATTTAAAAATATAAAGTTATAAGGGGTGTTTTCAAAATACCAATATTTTAGAAGGCCTATACAAAAATGCCCTTAAGGGGTCAATAATTGGATTTGAGATGCTATGATGAATTGTTAGATAAAAAATCTTCCAAACTCTCATCTTCAAGTTATCATTTTAGCTTCTTAACGTATATTTCTATAGGTGTTAGGGATGAAAATTAAGCTTAAGAGTCAATTTAGTTTAATTAAGAGTTTTATGGATGCATTAAGAAATATGAAATTTTAGGGGATATGAACAAAATAGCAATGTTTTAGGGGGCCTATTTTAAAAATACCCTTGGTTTTTTTAACCAACAAGATATAAGTGTTTTTTATATTAGAAATCTTTTATATGAAAGGTGAAAACCATATGGTTTTGGAGTTATTTACTGGTAGGTGATGTCGCATATAGAAAATAACGCATTAACAAATACTGCATTTTCTACTGATCTTCAAGTGTTGGGTATGATACACAAACCTGATCTTAATCTGCTTCTTAAAATTGGAGTTTGATGTAGTTATCAAATCACCATATCTGGAGCATAGTCACAAATTCGCCGTTCGGGAATAATTCGGCGAGGTCGAAAATTCGGATTCGGAGAACTATTCGGAAAAAATCGGCAGGTATTCGGGAAAGATTCGGTAAGTGTTCGGGAAATGTTCGGGAAGGATTTCGAGCAATAAATTAATATATGAGACGCTAGGTTTTGATTTTGTGAATTATTTACAGTTTTTTGAATTATTCGCTGTTTTATCACATAATTCGGGAATAATTCGCGAATTATTCGCGAATAATTCGCGAATTATTCGGCCAGTTCGGCAATGGCGAATAATTCGACGAATAATGCGTTTGATCAAAAATTCGCGAATTATTCGCGAATTCGGCGAATAATTCACGAATTCTGTGACTATGATCTGGAGTTGGTGTGAAATGATTTGATAAATGGATCGAGCTTGTGAATCCACCTTGGATCGATCCGTTTAGGCCCAACTTCTTAGAGTAACCTATATAATTTAGAAATAATTATTTGCACCAAGTTAATTTGTTTTAAGTTTTGCTAGTGTCTTGACTTGTAGTCTAGAGGTAAAATCTTCTTGTGGTTGAGCGGAAGGTCTAGAATTCAAACCCCGTTTGTATTTAGGTTGCAAACTATTAATTTAAAAAAGGGTTTGTTAAGTTTTTCCTTCCTGATGCTTCTTATCTGTTTATATTCGTCTAAATTTATGCAAATATGCCTAAACATGGAGCTATGAATGAATGTTCATGTATAAATGGCAAGGATGGTTAAATTTTTTAGAAAAATCTTTCCATATTTATTTATTGTTTTGTAAATATTAACATTTTTCTTTTGCTTATATGAGTTAGAAAAGCATGCATCGATTTAATAAAATCTAATCAATTCTGATCTGATTCATTAATGTGTCTGAATGTGGATAGGAATCTGGATCGGCTCATAGATCAAAAAGAGCAAATAGACAAATAGATGTGTCTTAGATCATTTCAAGATAACATACAGTAACTAGATATTGCCCAGCCACATTGCAAGCCTACCATCTTTATATACTACTATTTTGCACGTACGATACATGCGTGTATATTTTGAACAGTATGTATACTAAAGGCGTGTGTAAAATCTTCATTTTGGACATTACATGAAATTTTTAAAGATATTTATAGTTTTTCTAAATTTAAACTAAACAAATGTGGTCAGTGGTTATATTAGAATTGCGAATTTTATTGGTTACGCAAAATAATAAAGATATAAAGGTTTATGTATAAATTTGCAAGACATATATCTCTTTTTAATGAGAGAGAGAAAAGGGGTTGTTGACTTTTCATTCTTTTATCTTTGCCTTTTGTGTTGGATGAGCTGTACATCTCCACTTCTCAACTTTGGCCACTGAAATTTTATCATTTTTCCTATGTTTCTATTTTGTTGATTAATGACATCATCTAGGGACTTCTAGTGATAATAGTAAAGATAATATAAAGTTGAATGAAATTGTGGAACTTTGATATTTCCTACTTTACCCCTTGAGTTTGGCTATTCATTTTTGTTCAAATTTGGATTATTTTGGTATTTTGGAGATTATGGTTTGATAACGTGAGCAAACATGTGAATTTTGCTATGGGCAAAACTTTTGGATGCACATTTTGGCTTTCACTTCCAAGTTTTATGAGATTTGATGGTGTGAGAAAAAAAGTAAATTTATCTATTCGCAAAAATTGATATTATAAATGGGGCTATGTAAATTTAGCTATGAGCATATCTTTATAAATAGAGAATGATGAAGGAAATGCCTCCTAAGGCCTCTTTCCTTAGGAGGCCTTAGGAGGTTTTTTCGTCCAGTGGTGTTAAAAACCACACACCCACCGTTTTATTCGAGGATCGACACCCATTATCTCCATCTTTATCATCTAAGTTGTGGATACACCGAATATCATGTGATGTTACCACTTTTTACCGTTGAATTAGTGGGTGCAAAATTAACGGTTTACCGACACTAGAATTTTTTACATTGCTAATTCAACGGTGAAATAGTGTTAAAATCACATGAAATTCGATGTATTCATATCTTAGATGATAAAGATGAAGATGATGGATGCCGATCGTCAAATAAAACGATGGGGATATAATTTTTTGACTCCACCTGACGAAAATGCCTCCTAAGGCCTCTTTGCTCCGTTATTCTCAAATAAATATCATAATTGTGGTTTTATAATTTTTTGAAATAAATACCACATCTTTTATCATTTTATGAATTGAAAGCTACCAAAATATAAATAAAAATAAAAAAGCTACGATTTTGTCTATTGTTGCATTCAAGAAAGTTTTTGGTATTTAATTTCTATGATATTTATCTTTAAAAAAATGCTAAGAATTGGATTTTTTTTTAAAACATAATCACCATTTTCATAAGTTAAAAAGAAAAAAACAATTTAACATTTTTTTTTGGTAATTTCTTATTATAAAATCCATGTAGATGAATGTAATTATGAATTTTTTTGGTTATTTTTTCTGGATATAATTATGAATTTGTTTGGTAGTTTCTTATTGTGATAAATACCATATATTTCATCCACTACAAATAAATGCCACGAACATTCACCATTTTCCAGAGGAGTAGCATGGAATTCGTTACAAAATAAAATCCATGACTTTCAAAGTTGTCAGATAAATAGCGTGGAGTTTGCTATTATAAATAAAAGAAGTTTCATCATTTTTTAAATTTCCATGAACTTTATTTTATTGCAAACAAATGTCATCTAAACCTACGGATCGTTCCATAAATCCTAGTAAATCAATAAATTGATACCTACTTATAACAATTCATCCTCAATAAAAAGCAGAGAAGTCTTATATCACTTCGATTACATGTGAAATAATGGAAAAAAAATGGTAAATTTCTTTCTGAGTAAATCGAAGACTGATGCCTCCGTGTCTCATTAAACGAGAACTTTAACGAAACTTGTACATAATTAGTAAACACGATAACCGTTTTTCTTCATAATTTTTCTTAAGCAATGACTTTTGAATCCCTCTGTGGTTTAAGTAAATATGTTTAATTGCAGACAATGCCGACATGGATGAGTTGATGCTAGACGTAGAAGGAATGGAAAGCTTTCTACGCCGAAGAGATCTCCCAGGTTTTGTAAGAAATGTCAAAAGTACAAGCGATCGTATGCTTCAGTTTTTAATCTCTGTGAGCAGCAATTTAACTCGAGCTACGGCTTTGATACTCAACACGACCGAACACCTAGAGGCCAGCACTCTATCACGCATTCGATCCATCTGTCCGATCACCTACACCATCGGGCCACTCCAACTTCTCCACGCATCCGATACGCAACCTTCTATAGCCAGCCTGTGGCAAGAGGATCATTCTTGCATGACATGGCTGGACAATCAACCACGCAAATCAGTGGTCTATGTCAACTTTGGCAGCATCACGGTCATGTCGCAAGATGCGCTTCTTGAATTCTGGCACGGGCTTGCCAATAGCGGGCATCCATTCTTATGGGTGATCCGGCCTGATATGATACAAGGCATGGCGGTTGCAGAAGAGGTGATTAAAAAGACGACCGAGATAGGCTGTTTAGTGGCATGGGCCCCTCAGCAGGAGGTGTTGGCCCATCCGGCAGTCGGATGCTTCTTAACTCATAGCGGATGGAATTCGACTCTCGAGAGCATAATTGCAGAAGTGCCAATGATTTGTTGGCCTTTCTTCGCAGACCAACAAGTAAACAGTAGATTCGTAAGCGAGGTGTGGAAAATTGGAACCGATATGAAGGATACATGTGACAGGAGCATCATCGAGAAAATGGTGAGAAAGGTGATGGATGGAGAGGAAGCTGAGGTGTTTCAAAGGGCTACAAGTGAGATGGCAAAGATGGTAAAGTTGAGCATAGAGAGACAGGGATCTTCATACAAAAATTTTCATAAGTTAATTCAGCATATCAAATTATTGAGTTCAACATCCATTAATGGAACAAAAAATTGATAATCTAATTGTAAGAAAAAAGGAGAGAAAAATTAGAAGATGAGAAAAGTTGAAAAATGTGGCCATTTGAACCAAGGTAATCTATAATATATATTTGTATTTTCAAGTAATTATCAATATTGTTGGTGTGTTGAAACTGTTGCCAGGAGATGATACAAAATTGTATGAAACCCCCTTATTTTTGCCTAATTAGCAAGACACCAGCCTCAGTTTAAGAAACCTGGAGTGTTGCCCCTAATGTAAAGATTGTCAGATTTTTCACTTTTGTTAATCATTTTTTTCTTAGAAATTACTCCTTTTCCTTGCGACTTATCTAAAAGCTCATTCCCATATCAATTTTTCTAGTTAATTAGTCTTGTTTTCTTTTTTCTAGGAAAATTGTTTTCAGGCTCAGTTTTAAGAGATGGCTTATTTTTAAACCCACGTATGTTCAAAATTGTGAAAAACCCAAACTTATAAAATATAGATGTTTCAATCCCAAAATAAGTTGTGTCACTTTGTAAATGAAGTTAGTTGAAGTTCGTAAAGTTCAAGCAGGCGGATCACATAATCGTTCTTGTTCCATTAGTGAGTACCGGGACTCTGTTCGACGTTTCAAACAGAGGGGCTAGCGGCTTTTACTCTGTGATCCGATACGCTTTCCCTGAGCTGCTTGAGCTTGAACGAGAACCCCTTATGCCCTGGGCGACACACGTGCTACAATGGGCGGGACAAAGGGTCGCGATCCCGTGAGGGTGAGCTAACTCCAAAAACCCGTCGAAGAGGTCGGGCTATTAGATAGGTCCTTTTCATTACCGTTCCGAGGTCGAACGAACATTTCTTGCGATCCGTACTGGAGGTCTTTCGAAAGGAGAAGATATGTAAAAGATTTCTCCTTATCCTGGCATAAACTCGCCGACTGATCAGCCCGGATTCATGGACTTCCCTTCGATTAACAAACTCGAGAAAGGAAAAGTGAATCGGCTCCTGTTGCGGGAGGTGAAGCAGAGGGGCAAAGGCCCCCGTCGCGCGCGCGTGTGATAATAAGTACGCACGCGTACGCGCTTGGAAGCTGTTCACAGGATTCTTAGGTATCTCAAGTCATCACCTGGACGAGGGATCTTGGGCACGATAACTGGTACACCAGAGATGCGTCCTTCCCGGTCCTCTCGTACTAGGGAAATGTCCTCTCAATGCTCTAACGCCCGCACCAGATATGGACCGAACTGTCTCACGACGTTCTGAACCCAGCGCTTCCCGGAAGTCAAACAGGACTTTCCGGGGCGCAAAACGAGGGGTCCGATTTTTTCTCGCTGCCCGGAAGTCGAAAACGACTTGCTGGGGCGAGAAAAAGGGTCGCTGATTTTTATAGTTGGTTAGTCGGATGCTGTAACCAAATCTTCTCGTCTATCGGAAGACCCTTCTCTTTTTAGGATTATTTTTACAAGCCCTCATTCTTTTTAATCAAATACACATATGATTATTCTTTCCAAAAATTTATTCCTATGATTTTCTTTTACGACTAATATGGTTCTTATTCCTTGGCGTTTCTTTTCCAATTCCCCATTTTTCTTCTTAATCTTCTCTCCTAAAATGTGCATGTCCGTTTTCAAATCCTCAATCTCCAATCCAATTCTTGCGATTCCTCAATCTCCATTTCCAATTTCTGCATCTTCCCTTTCAAATTCCAAATCTCTGATCCAATTCTTCAGATTATACTATCTCTAGGCCTTTCAAAGGGTCAAGTCTAGACCCAGACCCAGACCCAGACCCAGAAATCTGGGTCTGGTATAAATTCGTCTAGACCAAGACTTAGACCCGACCCGTACCCATTTAACTACTTAATAAATGGGTCGAGTATGGACGTGTTTGGTTCATACCCGTTTAAACCCGACTCATATATCTTATATTAATAATTAATCTTAATCCTAAATTATCTATATGAAAGCAACATAGTTCTTAACTACTAATTTTCTGTCCATGTATCTCATTTGGATCGCCCTTCAAGTTAGTTTTATATGGTATGCTGTGGATTATAATTATTAAGTTATATTTGCTGCTAATTTTAGAAATAGGATCATTAATCATTCATTCCGGTTGATTTTATTATTATATTCTAAGATTTAAAAGTTATTCCTAAACTTTTGAGTTATGGTAATGCACTTATAAAAATTAAAGTTGATACATGGGTCCGGGTAAACACGTCTGACCCGATTAACAATGGGTCCGGATCTATTTCATACAGATCTGTTAGGTAAATAAGTGGGTCTAGGTCTATAAAAAATAAACAGGCATTGGTATGAGACACACTTGACCCGACCTGACCCGATCCATTTACAGGCTAATCTCCACTCCCAATCGTCCAATTTCCTTTTCTGGCATCTCCATTCACGTGATGTCTAAAACTACGACAATCAATAATAAAAAAAGAATAATAAAAAAGTCGGAAACTAGGGTAAGTAATAATAAAGAAGGCAAGTAACAATAAAGAGCATGGATTTAGAAATAAGATGGGTTTAGAAAATAAATTAGGACAAATAATGATAAAGAGAGAATAATAAATAAGTCATGGGAAACTATAAATACATAATCAAAAATCTCATTTTCTAATATTTTGGAAATCCAAAAAATTCGATATTCTATTATTTTAAAAACTATTAAAAGGGTAATATAGGTAATGTATACATAAGTAAGTATACAAATCAAGAATCGGGTTTAAAATACGAGCTAAATGGGGTTGGAGTCAACCCCAGCCTCAAAGCTGGGGTTGGGGGCCGCATCCCCACTAGATCGCTCGCGATCAAGAAAAGAAAAGTAAAGAAGAAGAAGCAGCAGCGACCTCCACTTCTCTGCCTTGCCGCCGCTGGCATCGTCATCGTCATGAGCGGCATCTGCGCTGGGCCCCACCACCCGCATCTCCTCCTCGTTGAAGCTTCGGAAGCCTAGCCATAACCCTAGATTCTTCCCCAAATTCCGACCGAAGCCAATCACCGCCGCCGCGAAGATCGCCGCCGAAGAGAAGATCGCCGTCGCCTTCGACTTCAAGCGGTTCATGATCGAGAAGGTCGTCACCGTCAACGCGGCGCTGGACGCCACTGTACCTTGTCTGGAACGTCCTTTGCCTCGCCGGCGGCGGCGGCCTCGCATCCGCGGCCATGCCCGCCATCTGCGCCGTGAAGATGATCGACACCATGTCACTCATCCACGACGACCTCCCCTGCATGGACGACGACGGCCTCCATCGTGGCTACCCTATCTGCCATGTGGCCTACGGCGAGCCCATCGCCCTATGTTAGCCATTGGGGCCGATCCGGCTCAATATCCGCCCATATGAGTGGGTACCCCATATATTTATATATATGAGGTTAGGATTTCATATATGAGACATATGAGATATATGACACAATATATAGGGTTTTTCTAGAGAGAAAAGCAAGAGAGAGAGCCGTCGTCTCCTTCTTCACCCTCTTCTACTTTGGGTTGGCTTGCGGGGTGATCAAATGAGAGATTCTCACTTCACCCTTTTTCTCTCTCTCTTTCTTCACCTCAAGAAAACTTAGCAAGCTCAAAGGAGATGAAGAAGAAGATGAAGTCTAGAATGGAATGAGAGTGAAGTGGCAACCATGGGTGAGATAATATCATATATTATCATTGTAGAGACTTAAACATGGCTAAAGATAATGGTTGGGTTAATAAATATCTAAAGTAAGACAAAATTAGTGGACTAAGTCAATGGTTTCCATAAGTTTCTCCAAGCTTCACAAACCATGCCGTTTCCACCTAATTTTGTTTATACTTTAAATAATTAATTACCCTAATTATCTATGGTATGGCATGAGTCTCATACACCCATGTGCAATGTATCATCAAGCATGACACAATGGAAATAATACATTAATATATATCACATATATATTAAATGTACAATGAGAAAAAGAAATTCTTAAGTGAGCTAATATTAGTTAATGTATAATAATATATCAAATATATAATCATACATTAAATTATTAAATCAACACTTGATTTAATAACTCGGCTGTATCGCATACAACAGACTAATATCATATATATCAACTTATCGAGTCAACACTTAATTCAATAACCTGGCTATATCACATATAACCGACCGATATCACATATCGCGAGATTCGAATACGGTATCACATATCGCGAGATTAGAATACGGTATCACATACACGTATTAATCTCGGTCCCGCACATATCACATATGTGCCCTACTTCGTTTCGCTTGAGCCAGGAAATCTCTGTGTAAGACTCTAAAGACTCATCAATACGCCGGCAGTAAGTAATGATCATATCAGTTACCCACAAGCCGTCAGCGGTACTAGCTGGACGTAACGGCTACCCAGGTATTGAGCGATCAGAAGATCAACAAGCAAGCCTGCTCATACTCCCGTGAATCCAATAAGTAACACTACCGAACAGTCCGGTCTCTTGGTCTGATATATCGCATATCTAGTCTGGGGGTGGTAAACGTCAGACCCCAATAACTTGATAAGTCATGCCGATATGAGGCTCATAATGGGTCGAGAAACTACTGATAACACTTACCAGTAAATCTCTGTATCAGCCCTGGCCAGAGACTTCCTGTTATAGCCAATCGAGCACA
Source organism: Agapanthus africanus (assembly GCA_030015575.1). Taxonomy (NCBI): domain Eukaryota; kingdom Viridiplantae; phylum Streptophyta; class Magnoliopsida; order Asparagales; family Amaryllidaceae; genus Agapanthus; species Agapanthus africanus. The sequence continues at coordinate 579,455,615 of CM057340.1, read as the reverse complement.
GCGCAACATCAACCCCCAATACCGGGAGAGACGAAACCCCTCCTATCGCTCATTGCCTCCATTTGACTCGGGACTGTACCCAAAAACCACCGTTTTGCACGCTTTCTTGAACGTGGTAAGGTGGAAATCAAAACACAGTGGGAATCACACAAGACTCTATGACGATCTCGGGTCTACAGACTAACATGTACCATTGTCACCAGAGAACTGCTATCTGACGTTAGGTATAATACTATCTAGGAGTTCTCAACGAGTCCTGTTCAATGTACCCAGTCTCCACTGAGCACCCGTATACCATCTTTGATGTCAAACACCAATGGATATGGGATCATCCATCGCCTATCAAATGGGTTAAGAAGCGTATACGCTAGTCTACTCTGAAATATCGATGCCCCGTCTCGATACACTCTCGACTAGGAACAATTAAAGGATGTACTTGTGGACTACCCTGGCCCCACCAGTATGATCTACATCATAGTCCTGATAGTCAAGTATACATCCTAAGGTCTTTATCAACATGTAACAGAGAGACAGCACAAGTATACATGTTAAGATAAAGAGTAACCGGATAGCATACTATCATGTCAAGCAAGAAAGTCTTCTCTATATATGTCCAAGTATCCACTATAATATACAATCATGTACAATAATGGCATCTAGGGTATACATACAACTAACAGTAGTGTGCCGAAAGGAATTCTCGACTTAGGTCGTGGCTATATGTCACGTATAGCGCGTTTAAGTGAGGGAGTTGTATTTGTTTAGTCTAGATTCATTTTAAGGTGTTTGGCGAAGAGAAGCACAAGGGAATTTTCTGTCCCTCGTACTAACCTTCCTTAGCCCTAACAAGTGTGGAAATTATTCACACATTTAAATGAAAAATAAAACAAGAAGGAAGAAAAAAAAGAAAGGAAAATACAGTTTTACAAATGGTAGCAAGCTAACTAATTGGGCCATCACCTAATCAAGGGAATCCATCGAGTATCATGGCTTGAAAATACGGTTTAGAAGAGAAGGAAAACAAAACAAGAAAAGAAAAGAAAACCAACAACTACTTAACAACAAATAATAAAAGATACACTAGGAATTAAAATTACAATACAATTAACTAAAAATACAAGATAAGAAAAAAACTCATCTTTATTAATCTTCCACTCAAAAAGCTCTCACTACAATTTTCATGGAGAATAGATGAAGAAGAAGAAGAACTACAAACTACACTAAATCCTAATAAAGAAAAGCATCCTTGGTTGGGCTCAAAACTGGAGTATTTATAGGCAGAGAACAGAAACTCTAGGGCCATATTCTGAGCCGATACATAATTACCAAACTACCTATGAAATACGAGCAACAGATGATATGACTTGGCCGCGGAACCGCCGCCCTAAAGCCATTTTGGCCGCGGTTTCGCGATCGTTTTGATGGGTCAATTTTTCGTTTTTCTGGGTCTTCCTCGTGTTGATTTGCTCTTCTTCATGGAGAACTTATGTGATAAGAAGAGCTTGACCAAGTGTACCATAGGAACACCGTTTCCTATCAAGAGTATGTCATCCACGTACAATACGAGGAAGAAAACCTTACTCTCTACTACCTTCTTATATATACATGGTTCAACTACGTTTTTGATGAAGTCAAACCCTTTGACAGCTTTATCAAAACAGATGTTTCATCTCCGCGATGCCTGCTTTAATCCGTAAATTGATTTAAGAAGCTTGCACATGCTTCTGCTGCTCCCACTGTCTACGAAGCCCTCTGGCTGTGTCATGAACACGGTCTCTTCTAAATCACCATCTAGATAAGCAGTCTTGACGTCCAACTGCCAGATTTCGAAGTCATGGTATGCAGCAATGGCAAGTAGGATACAGATGGACTTAAGCATAGCCACTGGAGAAAAGGTTTCGTCATAGTCCACACCTGGTCGTTGACAAAACCTTTTGCAACAAGTCTAGCTTTGAAAGTCCCAACTTTTCCATCTACACCAATTATATTTCTCAAAGATCCACTTGTTCCCGATGAGTTTTACCCCTTCAGGAGCAATATCCAAAGTCCATACTTTGTTGGTGTATATAGATCCATCTCAGATCACATAGCATCCAACCATTTCACAGAGTCACCACTCATGATGGCATGCTAGAAACTAATTGGGTCATCATCTTCCATGATGCAATCCTCGCTCCCGCCGTCTATGAGAAAACTGTAGTATCTCTCATGTGGATGAGAAACCCTACTAGATCTGTGGAGTGGCTGGGGTTCGTTGGGTACTGTTGGATTCTCCGGTTCCACCAAATCATCAGTTCTAGTTTGTTCAGTTGGAACTCTTCCAGGTTCTACCTCATTGCCATAAATTTCTTTCATAAGAAATTCCTTTTCAAAAAAAGTGGCATTCCGAGAAACAAACACCTTTTGTTTCTCGGTGTGGTAGAAGATATTCCCTCGCGAATGTTTGGGCAGGTTCATAATTGCAATATGGTTCCAAAATATGTTCAGATTTTCAACAGTCCAAAAATGGCTACACTTTTAATCTTTTGACTTTTTTCTCCCTCAAGCTCCGCGCACCTCTTGATCTTTGTGCTGCCCCTCTCGTGCTCTGTGCTTGTCCGAGATACGAATGACCACTATTATTTGTCTTGTCTCTTGAACTGGTAAACGGCACTGGACGGGTGTAGATGACCAGAACCCGGATTTTAGCTGTTTTTGACAGATGTTCTGAATTTTGGCATAACTGTGGAGATTTTGTGTGATTTGCGTTATTTTGGACTAAAAACCTGTAACCTGTAATTAGGCAAACCTCTGATATACGGCGTTATAAATCAACTTAGTGTCTTCGGAGAGGTGGATGGATCATAACTATGCATCTACTCCCAAATTCAGGTAAGATGTTCTATCCTAGTTCGTCTCCGGTTTTCGGCGGTAAACACTTTTGATTCTTTAACTCTTCGTCTTGATAATACATTGTCGTCGTGTTCTTTTTATTTCTTCATCTCTACTTCTTTTTAATTCGTATCGCCATTTTCTTTTTGCTCTTTCATATCGCTATACTTACCTTGATATAGCTATACCTATTATGTCTCTGAAAACATATCAATCAATTACAACCATCGTCAGTATGTAAAATAGTTCAATAGTGTTTTATCCAATATCAAAACCAAGGTGAGTAGATGTTACCCAATAAGGTCAACAAGGCATTCGCGAAATGAATGTTTAATAGAAACAAGAAAATAACGAGTCTTGCAAAGCGCAAACAAACGATCAAAAAGGATGATTACTCTAGCTGATTAGCGAAAAACTCTGAGTCTTCCGTGGAAAGCTCCTGTCCTCCTTGAAAATCCTGATCAACTTCCACCCCTGATGAACATTCATTCAAATTGAAATGTCCGGCAAAAAGCTGAAACTCATATAAGTCTCTCAAATAAAATGGATTTAAACGAGGAATAAAAACTTAATAAGAGCATGAATAGTAACGAAATGCATATATAAACGAAACATCTAACAATTATAAGCAGCAACAATTAAACAATTTGAAATAAAGCACACGAGCAAGAATAAACACAGGAGCAATGTAGGGGACTCTTGAAACCCTTGTCGCCACCTTCGCCAAACTATTCCAACCCCGCGTTAAACAGTCATGCACTTAACCGACATATTGGACTTGTAAGAGTGTACATTGAGGGTGAACCATTAAAATGAGCCATTCATTTCATGAGCCATGCGTTATCAATAATTAACAAGACCCCTTGCAAGTTTTCGGTTAAGTACTTGACCATACAATATAATTAACATGTTATCATTCATAATCAATAAGATAGGAGGAAAGGAAACTAATCCTAATAGTAGGTGGACAATTCTGCGTAGTCTTCTTTGGTGGGTTCCACTTTTATGCCTCCATCATGGGTCTCGTCTTCATCTAACGAATTTCTGGAAGAAGATAGGAGGAAAGGAAGTTCGTCGCGAGTTATACTCGGGTAGGAAAACTCATAATGGTTAAGTATGAGTAAGGTAGTATGGGTGTGTGCGATGCATGATGTCATATGTGTGTAGTAACAAGGGAATATCATGTATCCACTAAGTGTTATGCACGTATCAGTTCGATAGAAAAGGGTACCAGGCTCTCGCGATTATCCCATTGGGGCCACGGAACAACATCAATCTGGAGTGAATTGTACTTGTTTCACTCCCCGGCCATGGTTAATCTAAAGGGGAATCCGAGACCCTTAATACGACCTTTCCTAATAAAACTACCCCACCTTGGTCTTACACTATAGGAGTACAAGTCGGTGTTAGCATGCGGCACAACTAGGTAGTGTCACAAAGAGAGGTTCCCTTCCGGTCATCCGTAAAGACGGAATCTCCTGGTCATCCGTAAAGACGGAATTTACATGGACCCTCCATACCTAGGTGCTCGCGTCTAACCCTAACTGTACAAGGTGACATGTCATATGATATATCATGAGTTAGGTTAAGTATAGGGTATACTCGTGTGACTAGGTTTCCATAATAGTTCATGGTATATTAGTGAAAATATAACTTAGGAAAGTTTATGGTATTTTGGAGAAATAATAGTTTTAGAAAGGTTTTTAGTATTAGGGATAAAGGGTTTTTTAGTTCGAGGTATTATTTTAGAAAAATACGACTTTAGAAAATCGAAGTATTATTTTAGAAAATACAACTTTAGGAACTTTAGGGTATTCCGGTGGAACAAAATAGTTTAGGATATTTTGGAAAGGCGAGGTTAGAACTTCAATACTATATTTAATAAAATATGAACTATTTAATTATAGGGTATTTAGCGACGAAAGTTCACTTTCAAATTGGGCAGCAGTTCGGCCTATAGAAAAGTATTTTCTCAGTTTCAATGTCGACAGCATAATGGTTTATAAAATATCATTTTTTTGATTTCAATGCAGATAACATAACGACGTAACAGGGTTCACGAGTCTAAAATGGAAAGAGGGTTGGGATAGGTCTTTATCCCAACCTAACATGCGTAAATGAGTGTAACTAAATTACATATTGATCGTATAAGCCTCATTCGGGTTTTACCATATAATATTAGTTACAATATATAATAAAAGCTAAGGGTTGATTTAAATTTGTGCATGGAAGGTCGATAAAAGAAAGAGTACGAAATGGAGAAGGCGTTGGGGCCAAGAGAGATCGATATGAGATTCCTACCTTGAAACGGTTAACAAACGGATGTCGGAAACGTCGCTTGATTCGAAAACGCGAATAGCTTCACGCTCAGATTTTTTTTGTGGAGAAACGGGAAGCACTACTGTGTCGGTGTCGAAAAATCAATGAACTAGGTATATTTACTTGATTTTTTTCAAGTTGAAAACAGGGAGAAAAAGCTAGTGGAGTGAGGGGATTTATATAGGGTTCGAAAACCCTAACCCGAGCCGACCTTGCCCTGCCCATCAAGCTGATCGGGTCCATTAAATCGTGCCCGGTTGTCTCAGGGAACGCGTCGACCATTGGATTGTCCAAGCGGACGATCCAGATACGCCCACGTGCTCGCTTATGCGAGCATGTGCTTGCGCAAGCAAGCACGTGGGGCCCACGAGTCAGCAGCAGCGACTGCTGCTGCTCGTAGCGGATCGGGTCAGGTCGAGTTAGGCCAGATCTGCCCCGATTCGACCCTACTTTGTTTTATATTATATTTTTTTTCTAAAACTATTTTTAATTTAGAAAAATATTTTTAAATAGTTAAAAATATTGGGAATTCTTCATCTTGGGAAAAATTTGTGTTAAAATAGTTTACTTTTCATGGACATTATAAATATTCATAAAACATTTTCTGTTCTAAAAAAATCAAAATAAATGTTTAAAAATTACCAAAAATTATATTAACTTGTTTTAAAAGTAAAATGCTTCTAAGGTATTTCCAACCCAAAAGAGGTATTAGTAAAAATATTTGACAGCAAGGAAAATTATTGAAAAGCTTTTATTACGTATTTAAAAACATGGAAGTTACAATCTACCCTCTTTAAAATAATTTCTTCTTCGAAATTAAAGGGGTAGCAAGAAGGAAAAGTTTACATAGAGGGGATTACAAAAAGATGGAGATATCATTCTCTCATCTCATCCTATTTCTTCCAGGTTGACTCGTCTGGGGAGTCTTTCCTCCACATAACCCTAATGAGTTGAATGGTTTGTTTTTCAGGGTCTTCTCTTTCCAGACTAGATCTCAACCGGCTGCTGCACATAGGTTAGGTCGTCCCTCACGGTGATTTCTGAATGATCCACCATGTGACTAAGGTCGCCGACATTGTTCCTTAACTGCGAGATATGGAAAACGTTGTGTACGTCTTCTAATGATGGTAGTAAGGCAAAGCGATAAGCAACTTCACCGACTCATTCAAGATTGTCGAATGGGCCGATGAATCACGAGCTGAGCTTTCCGCACTTTCTGAAACGTATAACTCCTCGATTCTGGGAAATTTTCAAGAACACATGATTGCCCGGTTGGAATTCCAGGTGTCTCCTCTTTGTATCTGCCCAGTGTTTTTGCCGATCTTAGGCTATCCGCAGTTGTTCCCTGATTGTTCTCACCACCTCCACTATTTTGACAATCGTCACAGAACCCAAAAGTTCTCGATCTCCAACGTCATCCCAACTCAATGGGCATCTGCACTTTCTCCCATATAAGGTCCAAAATGGTGCCATGCCGATACTTGCCTGGTAGCTGTTATTGTATGTGAACTCTACCAAGTGTAAGTGATCTTCCCAAGACCCCAAGAAATCCAACATACAAGCTCGAAGCATATCCTTAAGAATCTGAATGGCACTCTTGGATTGTCCATCGGTCTGAGGGTGATAGGTCGTGCTGAAACTCAGGCTTGTGCCAAGACTCTCCTTCAGACTCTGCCAGAACTGGGATCAGAATTAAGTGTCCCGATCAGAAACAATGCATATTGGTAACCCGTGCGATCGGACAATCTCTTCCATGTACATCTTGGCTAGGCTATCAGTGGACTGGTGTTCATATCAGAATTTTGGATTATTATATTCCCCATTCTTAATCATATTACAAATAAATAGGTGCTTTTGATCCATGTCTGCTAAATAGTTGCAGGTTACAGGTTCTCAGAACAATACAGTGAAATTCATGAAAAGACGTTACAAAAGTGAGACTACGACCAACAAAAGATGAATCCGTATGATGCCGCCTAACAGTTCAAGGAACAAATGAAGATCAGTAAACAGTTCCATGCACAAGACAGTTCAAGGGCAGCACAAGATACAAGACTTCAAAGCGAAGCTTACGGTAAAAGTCTACACATTCTGCACTGTTGGAAGTCTGGAAGAAAGTAGAAAAGATTCTGAAGAACCAAGTGAGGAAAATAGAAGAAAACAACAACATGAAGCAGCTCTGAGAAAATGAGCCCAAGAACCCATCAAACGGCCGCGGAACCGCGGCCAAACAAGGCTTCTGGCCGCGGATCCGCGGCCGTGCTGTGCACGTGTCGGTGCGTGTCGGTAGGAGTCGGTGCGTTGACCAGGCTTCTCAGGATAGTTTTGTAATTTTATATATGGATCAGATGTAAACCCTAGGGTTTCTCCTATCTATAAATAGGAAACCCTAAATCCTAATTAGGTGTGTCTCCTTTGGGTGCCTCTTTTGAGATGCCTCTTTTTATTTTTCTAGATTAAATTTTCATTCATTTGTAATCGTCAAGAGGTCATCAATAAAGAAAAGTAAGTTTTTTTTATCTTGAATTTCTTATCTGCAATTTTATTTCTCTGCAATTTTTTTTATCTGTCGTAGTTATTTTCCGCAAGTTAATTAGGCTATTAAAAAAATCACAAAAATGAATTCCATTGTTAATTCCCTAATGAGTGAGTAGTTCCTCACTTATTAGGGTTAGGATTGGGAAGGTTTAAGAGAAGGAAATCTCTCTCCCTCCTTTTCTTGCCCCCATAATTTTTAATTAGGACTTTATTTAAATTAACCACACACCACTCACTACGGCACCCTATCCCACGAGATAGCGGTGATACCCTAGTTAAGACCGGTTGTGGTTGATTTACATAGAGGTTAGGGCTAAGAGTTAAGAAAGGACGGACAAGAACCAAAGGGAAGAAACTATGTTTCTTCCTAGACGTGCTAATTCCCTTTGTTGACTATTACCCTAACACCTAAAATTCTAACTAGGGCATTAAAAGCAACGAGAAGAATTCATATTTTGAACTGACCTAACCCTAACCCTAGCATGCCTTTTTATCATCTTAGATCTAAAACAAAACCCGATTTGATCGGATTAACTCGTTAGAACACAAAGAATAGGAATCCATCTACCTGTGGACCGACCCATACACAACCGGCTAGCTACCAAGCGACACCGTATTGATTGCGGTATATTCTTAATTCTTTAATTTCAAAACGCACGCATGCAAAAACATACATCAATCAAATGGCGCCGTTGCCGGGGAGACGGCAGTCTCTTTCTTTGTGTAATTTCGGGTTAAAAAAATAAAATAAAAAATTTTAAAATTAAAAAAATTTTAAAAATTTTAAAACAAAAAAATATATAAATAAATAAAATATAAAAACTAAAAAGAAATTCATCTTGTTCTTTTTTAGAGGTACTGTGTGAATTGCGCAGGAAAAGAAGATGGACTGAATCAGATATGGAAAAAACCAGTGAACAAATCAACAAACAGAAGATCTGAACAAACAGAGGAGAATCACAACAGGCAACAGAAAAATTTTGGAGATCCAAACCAACTTAACCACCGCGGAACCGCGGCGGATTCAAGCGTTTGACCGCGGAACCGCGGTCAACTGCTGACGTCAACACCCCATAATTTGCTGTAAGTATTTTTGTCCCCTCTTCTGTCCTCTGAACTCCACTGAAAAATTTTCCTACCGGGTTCTTTGCGCAAAATTCTTCTCCCTCTCCAATAAATTGTTTTTGTGCAGGATTCTTTGCGATGCCAAATATAAAATTTTTGCAAGTGTTTTAGATTTTGTGTGTTAATTGCTTTGCATATTTAAAACGGACTTTTAAGGGGCTATAACACCAATCAAGATTGGGTGGGGATTTCATTACCCTTCCTAAGACCCCAAAAATCACAAAAAGCATATGCATCAACCATTGAGCTAATTAAAAAATATTTAGACTCATCCAATAAGGACTTTCGTGCTCATTAGGATAAAGGAAGGTTGTGGGCAATCGGTCATTTATCTAAACCTGACTTTGTGGTGTCTAGGCTAGACAAGTGGGAAAGGTAATTTTAAAAGGCCCGTCTCACAGTGACTCGTGAGCGGATCCCTCCTTTCTTTACTTGTGCTTACCTGACCACAATTGGCGGTGAAGAGGCGATTCGAGAGATATCTCACAATTTGCCCTTTGGACCAGTCAGGAGCAGTCTAGTTAACTTAGGAGACCCTAACTCTAGGTTTGATTGTGCATGTTTAAACTGTCGTTGTTTGAAATTGTGTCGTAGTTCCGTACAAATTTTTGCAAAAACTTTTTAAACATTTTCAAAAATTTCAAAACTCCAAAAGCAAACATTTTTTTAAAAAAAATATTAAAATAAAAAAATTAAAAATAAAAAAAACCATCACATTCTTTTTCTTCTCCTTTCTCACATCATGGGTACCCCAACTCGCAAAACTCTTGCCAAACTTTGGTACCCTCAACCAGACATTAATTCCTACGCTCATCGTTTTGGTCGAATTACGGACGACCTCTCCATGCCCAAAATTTCTTTGAAAGATCGAATGCGTCTAGGAAAAACAGTTGGACTCCGCAATCCACCTTATATCAACCATTTCAACCTTCACTACCTTCTTACGTTGATACTCTTTTTTCAAGTCCTGTTGTAACTCCGAAACCCATGTCTATTGCTGAACATATTGAACAATCTCGTAGCCGATCTTTCACTCCTTTCAACACATCCAGTTCTTGGGATCAACAATTCCATTCACCTACCTATCCAAATGTTGATCCTACTCCTGTCCAACCATTCAATTCCTACCAGTCCTACCAGACTTTCGCACCTTCCCTAGACATTGCTTCTATACAGCCATTTGGGAGTTTCACGTATCCAAATAACTTTGAATCTTTTACTGAAACCTCGTCACAACCCATGTCTAGTCTGGAACAGTCGTTGGAAGCTTATATGGTAGCCACAAACCAACAGATGAGGGATTTGAATGCGTCCATGGCCGCCCTTATACAACCTAGTGACCCGGTAGCTAGTTTCCAACTAGCTCCAAATTTTCCAGTGTATGATGAGGCGGTTGGACAGATCGAGAATTTGAGTGGAGAGAGTGAGCTATACACCGTTTCAAATCAAACCTACCCATCCCCATGTGAATCCCACAATTCCGGTTTTCAATGTCTATCAAGTGTCCTAAATGATTCACCAGTTGAAGATAAAACGTGTAATGCGTTGTGCGACTTTGTAGTGTTTGATTTACCTGATTGTGAAGAGCCTTTTTTCGAGTGAAACCATCACTAATTCTTTTGACCTCTACACCTCCACTCTAGAACTTGAATTGATTGATCTCCATGCTTTTGATGAGGTGTCTGAGAAAATTAATTTTCACTTGATCAAGGATATTGACGCTGGGAATATTTTGGATGATGAACCCGAAGATTTGACTGAATTTCTCTCTCCAGTTCATCATCTCGAATCATTAAATGTTTTTCCCGAACTTCATATGCGTCTTGAATTTGATGAGAATTGCATGGATAAGCTAAATTTTGAGGAGAGTATTGAGGATAGTATTGAGGATGAACCAGTTTTGTTTAATGAGTCGGATTTTCCAATTCATCCTCCTGAACCTTTAACTGTTACACCTAAATCAATCCCCTTCATCCTTTCTGTCGTTCCAACAGTGCAAGAAATCGTATTCCTTTCATTTTCAATGTCTGGTTTGCCAAGTTCAATGTACCCATGTTTTCTCACGAATTTTGAGGGATTTGACCTCATTTCTCAGTGGGTTGATAGATTAGCACAATCGCTTTTTACACATCGGTCATTACAAATTGTGCTAATTTATACACTCCATTTCTACCCTCAAGTTCGTATTCCACTGCTTTCTCCCACTTTCTTTGGTTCATCTTCTAATCTTCCTTTAATGATAGCGAGTGTTGATGAATCACAATCCGATAATTCAAGTTTGATCATTCCAGAAAGACAACTTGATTTGGATACTTTTAAAAATGAGGTAGATGAGTTTTTCGAGTCTCCTACCTCCATAATTTTTGACAAATCAAGTATGATAAATTCTGGCACAAAACTTACTGACAGTAAAATGTTCAATTACATCAATGAGAGTTTTGAAGAACTTTTTGCTGACGAACTTGCATTCATAAATGACACGGATTTTGTGATTAATCAACCTCCACCTGAAGAAGTCGAACCACCACCATTTCTTTCTCCTTTCTGCCATTCTTCTCCTCCACCGAGACCGTATACTGCTTCTATCTCCACACGGTTTCGTGTGTTTCTCATTTCTTTTCTATACACTCCATTCTTTCACCAACCACACCATTATAATGATAAAATTTTTGAATGGTTGGTGCTAACCTTTGGCCTGTGTAAGGCCTTGTATAGCTTGATACTGTTTTCTCCTCCCTAATTCTGAACTTTAATGCTTCAACAGTGGAAACACTATTTCACTTAAGTTTGGGGGGAACATTTTTGTGTATATATATTTTGTTTTCTTTTTCTGTTTATAAAAGTAAAAAAAAACATAAGAGCGCCGACAATTTTGACCCTCCACGTGTAGCCTGACAGTGAGGACACTGTCAAGTTTAAGTTTGGGGGTGTGCTCGGTAAGCTTTCTTCCTTCGCATTCATGTGTATATTTTTTCATTTGCATACTTATTTTAAAATCCATAAAAATTAAAAAAAATTAAAAATTATAAAAATTGAAAAGTTCAATTTTGGCCATATTTGACTTAAGTTCAACATGACGGTTGAATAGTAGGGAAAAACTAGATCCTAAAATTAGTGAATTAAAAACCCTAAAAATAACCTTTCTTAAAATTTAACGGTAGAAAATATCTGTCCTTATAGTTTATTTAGAAATAGGCAAATTTTGAGTTCAGTTCTTGGGCTAAGTCAAAATAAGGGAAGAGTATTGAATTTTTATGTGAAGTGTATTTTGAAAAATAATTCCGAACCTTAAGTCTAAATTCTGAAAATATATACCCTACAACTTGCACAAACACGCACCTTGAAACTTAGAATAATAGAGAATACCTTGAAATGCTCTTGTCTAAAATCCATAGTATGAAGGAAAATAAAATAAAAGTACAAGTGTGAATAAAGAGACAAAAAAAATGAACACTGGTTTTGTAACTACTTAAGGCAGCATAAATAAAAAAATATAGCGAGGGTGCTTTATCACCTAGTGCCTTAGACGAACTGGTTTGGGAGTCACTGCTAAGCCTTAGGTATTACAAGACGAGGAATTACGCCTTATGCGCAACATATTTTGTAATCGGTCGTTAGTACCTCAAGAAGTATTAACGGTCGCATGAAGGATGTGTGAGCAATTTCATCTAAAATTCACCAACTAAAAGTATTTTGGATGATGGACAAAAGTACAATAGCTTGAATTGAATTTCCAAGTGTAGTGGTGAAAATTACACACACGTAGGGGTATATGATTAGGGTTTGGATGAGAGATAGGAATGAAAGATAGGGCTTATATCTTCAATAAAGATAATAAAAATTCCTAAGTTGAGATGGAACCTTAGAAGGAAAATTCAAAAGATACTGAAAGCTAAGTAAAATTACAGAGCATATACAATCTTAAGTTAAATGATAAGTAAGTGTGAAAAATACGGGTTGATAATTTCTAAATTGAAGATAATAGCATTTCTTGCTAGAACACCGAATTGAAAAATGAAAGTCAACAGGCCAAATTGATCGGATTTTGTGAGTAGTATCCGCTGAAAACCTTCAGGAGACAACACTTCTCCTACTAGGGACACCTAGAGCTTTAACGGCTTGTTGCACGAGCTCAGTGCAATCGCGATTCCCTGCAAAAGTGAGATTAGGTTTTTTCGAGAATAAATCTGGCTTTGCTCGGGACGAGCAAAAGATAAGTTTGGGAGTATTTGTTCATATCAGAATTTTGCATTATTATATTCCCCATTCTTAATCATATTACAAATAAATAGGTGCTTTTGATCCATGTCTGCTAAATAGTTGCAGGTTACAGGTTCTCAGAACAATACAGTGAAATTCATGAAAAGACGTTACAAAAGTGAGACTATGACCAACAAAAGATGAATCCGTATTATGCTGCCTAACAGTTCAAGGAACAAATGAAGATCAGTAAACAGTTCCATGCACAAGACAGTTCAAGGGCAACACAAGATACAAGACTTCAAAGCGAAGCTTACGGTAAAAGTCCACACATTCTGCACTGTTGGAAGTCTGGAAGAAAGTAGAAAAGATTCTGAAGAACCAAGTGAAGAAAATAGAAGAAAACAACAACATGAAGCAGCCCTGAGAAAATGAGCCCAAGAGCCCATCAAAAGGCCGCGAAACCGCGGCCGTTTGAGGCTTCTGGCTGCGGATCTGCGGCCGTGCTATGCACGTGTCGGTGCGTGCCGGTGGGAGTCGGTGCGTTGACCAGGCTTCTCAGGATAGTTTTGTAATTTTATATATGGATCAGATGTAAACCCCTAGGGTTTCTCCTATCTATAAATAGGAAAGCCTAAAACCTAATTAGGTGTGCCTCCTTTGGGTGCCTCTTTTGAGATGCCTCTTTTTATTTTTATAGATTAAATTTTCATTCATTTGTAATCGTCAGGAGGTCATCAATAAAGAAAAGTAAGTTTTTTTATCTTGAATATCTTATCTGCAATTTTATTTCTCTGCAATTTTTTTATCTGCCGTAGTTATTTTCCGCAAGTTAATTAGGATATTAAAAGAAAATCACAAAAATGAATTCCATTATTAATTCCCTAATGAGTGAGTAGTTCCTCACTTGTTAGGGTTAGGATTGGGAAGGTTCAAGAGAAGGAAATCTCTCCCCCTCCTTTTCTTGCCCCCATAATTTTTAATTAGGATTTTATTTAAATTAACCACACACCGTTCACTACGGCACCCTATCCCACGAGATAGCGGTGATACCCTAGTTAAGACCGGTTGTGGTTGATTTACATAGAGGTTAGGGCTAAGAGTTAAGAAAGGACGGACAAGGACCAAAGGGAAGAAACTATGTTTCTTCCTAGACGTGCTAATCCCTTTTGTTGACTATTACCCTAACACCTAAAATTCTAACTAGGGCATTAAAAGCAGCGAGAAGAATCCATATTTTGAACTGACCTAACCCTAACCCTAGCAAGCCTTTTTATCATCTTAGATCTAAAACAAAACCCGATTTGATCGGATTAACTCGTTAGAACACAAAGAATAGGAATCCATCTCCCTGTGGACCGACCCGTACTCAACCGGCTAGCTACCAAGCGACACCGTCTTGATTGCGGTATATTCTTAACTTTTGATCTATCTTTTAAAACGCATACGCTAAATCTCAACCAATCAACTGGCCGATGCGGAAAATGAAATGTACGGACTTGGTAAGCCGGTCCATGATTACCCATACTGCATCGTTGCCCTTCGTGGTGCGAGAGAGTGCAGTCATGAAATCAACCATGATATTCTGACACTTCTATTCGGGTATCGGTAAGGCCTGTAGTAAGCCTGCTGATCTGTAGTGCTCGGATTTTACCTATTGGGAAATCAATAACTTTGATACACTCTTTACCACTTTTCGCTTCATCTCATGCCACTAATAGTTCTGTAGGAGGTCCTTATGCATCTTTGTTTCCCCGGATGAACGAAGTATAGAGAATTGTGAGCCTCTTTTAGTAACTCCTCTCTGACTTTGCCCGTAGGCACACAGATCCTACTTCCATAACTTAGCGATCCGTCTTCATGTATTACAAAGTCCGTCCGTAAGTCTGCTTCTACTTGTTCTTGGATCTTTCACAACATGGCATCACTAACTTAGGTTTCTTTGATCCGATCAACTAATACGGACCGAACCTGTAGGTATATTAACGACACGAGTACCCCTGGTATGATCATCTCTATTTCTGACTCATTGAGATCTTGTCGATTTCTCCAATGAGTAGTGAGACTCAAAGCCATTAGCTAGCGACTCAGAGTGTCTAGGACTACATTTACCTTCCCTGGATGATACTGTAGATTTATATCAAAATCCGCCATTAGTTACAACCATCTCTTTTGTTTCATACTGAGCTCCTTCTTAGTGAAGATATACTTCAAACTCTTATGATCGGTGTAAATCTCCGCTCTCCCCGTAATAGGTAGTGTCTCCAAATTTTAAGAACAAAGATTATCGCGGCGAGCTCAAAGTCGTGTGTAGGGTAGTTGCATTCATGAATTTTCAACTGTCGCGATGCATACGCCATTACCTTACCGTGCTGATGCAACACACAACTAAGTTCGTTCCCTAAGGCATCGCAATGAATGTCGAAACCTCCAGAACTATCGAGAATCGTAAGAATCGGTGCTGAGGTCAAACGAGTCTTCAATTCTGAAAATGCCTTCTCACATGCCTCGGACCATACATACGGTACATCTTTCCGGGTCAAGCAAGTCAACGGCTCTGCAATCGTGGAAAAGTTTTCAATAAACTGGAGGTAATAACCGGTAAGACCTAAAAAGCTCATGATCTTAGTAACTATTTCCGTATTTGGCCATTTTTGTATCATGTCAATCTTGGCAGGGTCCACGGAAATCCTTTAACCAGTCATGATGTGTCCAAGGAAAGCTACTTGCTCCAGCCAAAACTCGTATTACCGAACTTTGCATACAATCGATGCAGTTGCAAGGTCTCAAGTACAATGCGCAGATGCCCTGTGGGTTCCTCCTAACTCTTCGAGTATACTAGGACATCGTTGATGAAGATAACAAAGAATTTTTCCAGATACACATAGAACACTTGATTCATCAAGTTCATGAACACAACCAGGATGTTGGTCACTCCAAAAGGAATCACCAGGAATTCATAGTGCCTTTACTTGGTCCTGAAAGCCTTCTTGGGAATATTAGACATCTTGACCTTGAGCTAGTGATA
This sequence comes from Agapanthus africanus, assembly GCA_030015575.1. Taxonomy (NCBI): domain Eukaryota; kingdom Viridiplantae; phylum Streptophyta; class Magnoliopsida; order Asparagales; family Amaryllidaceae; genus Agapanthus; species Agapanthus africanus. The sequence continues at coordinate 579,439,534 of CM057340.1, read as the reverse complement.
ACCTGTCTTGAGATCTAGCTTCGAAAACACCCGAGAACCTTCCAACTGGTCGAACAAGTTGTCGATTCTAGGTAACGGATACTTGTTCTTGATGGTGACCTTGTTCAGCTCCCGGTAGTCAATACACATCCGACTGGTCCTATCCTTCTTTGGTACCAAAAGAACTGGAGCACCCTATAGTTAGACGCTCGGTCTGATAAAACCTCTCCGAAGGTGGTCATCAACCTGTGTTCTGAGTTCCGCCAATTTTGTTGGCCCTATTTGCTATGGTGCTTTCGAAATTGGTTGGGTGGCAGGCATCAAGTCTATCGTGAATTCGATCACTCGGTCTGGTGGTAGATCAGACACATCCGCAAACACGTCCTTAAACTCCAGAACCACCATGGACCTCTAATTCTCTATCTGCAGGGTGTTTAGTACTTCCTCCCTCGGCCTAGCTGTATAGGTTGCTGGATCTAAAGACTGACTCTCGCTCTCGAAGATGAACATCGGATGATCAGGGATCTCGAAAAATACCATTCTTTGACGGCAGTCAATGGTAGCATAGAAGGTCCCCAACCAGTCATACCCAAAACTACGTCGAAGTTCGGCATATCTATCACCATGAAGTTGGCATAGAACCTTCGGCCACAAATCACCATAGGACATAGGTCATATCCCATAGTGGACTTTATTACGTCGCTTCCCGTATTGATATTCCATCCAGTAGCGAGGGGTGCCACTGAAATAGAGTGAGTGGACACAAACTTTTGTGACATGAAGCAGTGGGATGCTCCTGATTCAAAAAGTGTGAGTGTAAGTATAGAAGCTACTAAAAGGATACCTATATTTGTTAAAGGAAAAGGTTTATGGGTGATTAACTAAGAAGTAAGTTACTAGAAAGTAAGATTGATTCAAAAAAGAGGAGTACCTGTGATAACTTGTCATGCGGCCTTAGCCTCTTCGGCTGTCATAGTAAAGGCCTGGCATTTAAGGGTGTTGCGCTAATCCTGCTGTAAAACGCGCTGCTGCGAAGGCAAGGGTGGTCCCCACTGATGCGTTCCTTGACCGGTTGGCCTAGCTACGGGGACAGGTCAGGCCCCATGTTGTGGCACCCCATTGTTGACCGGCGTATTGGCAGGACAAAGTTGTCTCCTCTTATGAGGACGGTTCCCAAGCATATGATCAGGAAACCCACAAGGTAGGCAAAGCTTGTTTAGTACACGAAAATCTCGCATGTAATGTCCGGCCTTGCCGCAGTGGTTGCAAATTATGGTAGATGATTGTGAAAAAGATGGCCTTGCTGGCCTCCTAAACTATTGATTCCCAGTGGGCCTGGAAGATACCCCCGGATACCTGACTTGTTGGTCGCTTGGCTCCGGCTGATTGGTTATTTTTTCTGATGCGCTTCTCTAATTCCTCAAAGCTATGGGTGGCATCGAGGACCGCATCGTAGGTGGGGAGGACAGAAGTAGACATGGTAGAACGAGTCTTCAAATCCAGCTCCTGCCAAAATCTTTTTGCATAAAGCTCAGGAATCGCTACCAGGTGAAACACAAAACGACTCAATATGGTGAACTCTACAGTGTATTCATCGATAAACTTCTCCCATATCGACCCTTGTTGGAGTTGGACAAACTTCCTCTCCATCTCTAGGTGGGCCACGGCCGGGAAATACTGGGCATCAAAACTCCCCTTGAACGTCTCCCAGGTGACCGGCTTCTTCAGCCGACTTTCCTCCGCATCCCACCAGATGCGTGCATTATCCATGAGTTGTAACTTTGCAATGTCAACCCACGCTTCCTTTGGGACCTGTGCGGTGCCGAGATCGTTGACTATGACCCGAAGCCATTTTTAGGACTCCAAAGGTGACCCTTTTTCCGGTGAAGGTCTTGTGGTACAAAGACCTAAATTGTTTGACCCCCACTGTTCTTTGGTTGTTCAGGGCCAAAGCTTTCTCAAGGATCGTAGCCTTCTGTTGCCGGCTCTCGATCAGTTCTTTTTGAAGTGTGGCATTCTATTGTTATTGTTGCTACAATAGCCCTGCATCATCCCCATTAAGGCTGTAACCTATTGATCTCTTGCCTTCCCTCTGCGGTTGCGGTTTCAGTTTCCGTTGCGTCCTGACATTTGATATCAAGAAAGAGTACGAGGGTTAGGTTACCAATGAGTTCAAAGATAAAACAAGATAGTAACTTATAAGAAGGAAAAATAATTGCAAGTGAAAGAACTACAAGTGTAAAATAAACATACAAGCTAAAGACAAGAGCCACAAGAAAATTTTGCTTGAAACTGAATCTTTTTTATTATTTCCATAATTTCAAACAAGAGTACAGCTGAAAAGGAAAGATAAGTCCATACTGCTATACATTATCTTATTCGGCCAAAAGAAAAAGAAGTCTTATTAGCATTGCTCTCTGCCGATCAAGCATACAAATGAGCCCACGCAGCGCTAACGCGGTGTGTGTTAACCCTTCTCATGAAGTTATAATACACGGGTGAGCCTAGAATGTCACGATGATAGAGGCGTGGATGGCTGCGTCGCACACATCAATAGCCTCTTCTCGAATGTAGAGTATATCCCCAATAAACCACATATGTGGGCCGTACTCCCTCGGCTCCTCAGGTTTAATAGATAGGCCGCGGACGTGAGAGTTCATCCTGTGTTGGTAGACTCTCACGGTCAGGTGGGTATGGCCATTCTCAATTCGCACTGCTAGGGTTGCTGTCTGGGGTTCTATGGCCTCGAGTTCCTCCTCACATGGAGCTTCCTCCTCGGACTCCTCTTCAGCGGAAGCCTCATCTTCGGGCTCCTCCTCAGTGGGAGCCTCTTCCTGGGGCTCCTCCTTCAGATCCTCCTCAGGATCATCTTCTTTGTCAGCCTCTTCTTCTTGTTCCCTCCATTCTTCTTCCCCGGCGTCTTCCTCAGGATCCTGTTCAGGACCATCCTCTTGTATAGGATCTTCCTCCTTGGGTTTTTCGTCAGAATCATCTTCCTCCATAGGGTCCTCATCCCGCTCTGACTCGGAGTTACTGATCATAATGAACTCCGGTGCGACGACCTCGACCCCCTCATCCTCGAAGTTGCTGTTAGCTATGATGACCTATGGGGGTCCTCCCTGGACTTCGTCATCCGAACCCTCGAGTAGGTGTCGAATGCGATAACGGATTGGGTGTCCTCGTTAGAAAGAGGTGCTTCTCTGAAGTTAACTTCATGGTCAAATAATCAGAATATGAAGGAAAATATAACGAGCAATATGGAAAGAAATAAAAAGAATAGAACAAACAGGATTCAAAGACATAATAAGGCTAGTTAATGTTTTGTTTTAGTACAATGAGGACTTGCATGGGCTGCCACTAAAATATGTCGTGCCCCGCTTTCCAAAGTATTGAAGCGGTGACGTGGCTTGGTCCGCAACCTAACTATATCGAGGGTGGTCTAATTTGAAACAGTTACGTTAAGCATAAAATAATATGCAGGAAATGTACCAAAACAATAAAATAAGATGCAACAACATTTATTCTCATTAACTAATCATTTATTAAATAGCAGGGGCACCAAATAAAATATAGTGATTATTACATCCAAGGGAAGAAAGCAAGCCCTAACAGGTAGGAAACTGAAGAACAAAAAAGGAAACAAATCCCAATAGTGTGTGGACAATTCTGCGTAGTCTTCTATGGTGGGTTCCACTTTATGACTCCATCGTGGGTCCTGTCTTCTTCTAATAGATGTTCCAAGAGAAGATAGCAGGGAAGGAAGTTCGTCAGTGAGTTATACTCGGGGAGGAAAACTCATAATGGTTAAGTATGAGTAAGGTAGTATGGGTATGTGCGATACATGATATCATATGTGTGTAATGACAAGGGAATATCGGATATCTACCAAGTGTTATGCATGTATCAGTTCGATGGAAAAGGTACCGGTCTCTCGCGATTATCCCGTTGGGTCCATGGAGCAACATCAATCTGGAGTGAATTGTACTTGTTTCACTCCCCGACTATGGTTAATTTAAAGGGGAATCTGAGACCCTTAATACAACCTTTCCTAATCAAACCACCCCACCCCGGTCTTATACAGTGATATAAGAGTACATGTCGGTATTAGCATGTGTCACTACTAGGTGGTGTCACAAAGAGGTGTTCCTTTCAAGTCATCCGTAAAGACGGAATCTACTGGTCATTCGTAAAGACGAAATCTTCTGGTCATCCGTAAAGACGGAATCTACATGGACCCCTCATGTCTAGGTGCTCGCGTCTAACCCTAACTGTACAAGGTGACATGTCATATAGTATATCACGAGTTAGGTTAAGTATAGGGTATACTCGTGTGACTAGGTTTCCATAATAGTTCATGGTATATTAGTGAAAATATAACTTAGGAAAATTTATGGTATTTTGGTGAAATTATAGTTTTAGAAAGGTTTATGGTATTAGGGATAAAGGGTTTCGATTCGAGGCATTATTTTAGAAAAATAAGACTTTAGGAAGTCGAAGTATTATTTTAGAAAATACGACTTTAGGAACTTTAGGGTATTCCAGTGCAACAAAATAGTTTAGGATATTTTGGTAAGGCAAAGTTAGAACTTCGATACTATATTTAATAAAATACGAACTATTTAATTATAGGGTATTCAGCGACGAAAGTTCACTTCCAAATTGGGCAGCAGATCGGCCTATAGAAAAGTATTTTCTTAGTTTCAATGCGGGAAGCATAATGGCTAATAAAATAGTGTTTTTTTAGTTTCAACGCAGACAACATAAGGAATAACAGGGTTCACGAGTCTAAAATGGAAAGAGGGTTGGGATAGGTCCTTATCCCAACCTAACATGCGTAAATGAGTGTAACTAAATTACATATCGATCGTTTAAGCCTCATTCGGGTTTTATCATAGAATATTAGATACAATATGTAATAAAATATAAGGGTTGATTTAAAGTTATGCATGGAAGGTCGATAAAAGAAAGATTACGAACAGAGAAGGTGTCGGGAGCAAGAGGGATCGATCTGATAATCCTATCATGAAACGGTTAATGAACGAATGTCGGAAACGTCACTTGATATGGAAATGTGAATAGCCCCGCGCTTGGATTTGTGCCAGAGAAAAGGGAACACCACTGCGTCGGCGTCGAAAAATCGATGAACCAGGTATATTTACTTGATTTTTTCGCGTTGAAAACAGGGAGAAAAAGCTAAAAGAGTAAGTGGTTTATATAGGGCTCGAAAACCTTAATCTGAGCCGACCTGGCCCCGCCTATCAAGCCGATCGGGTCCCCTAAATCACTCTTGGCTATCCCAGGGCATGCATCGGCCATTGGATCGTCCAAACGGACAATCCAGATACGCCCACGTGGGCGTAAGCCGCCCACGTGCTCGCTTACACGAGCATGTGCTTGCGCAAGCAAGCACGCAGGGCCCACGAGTTAGCAGTAGCGACTGTTGCTACTCATGGCGGATCGGGTTAGGCTAGATCCGACTCAATTCGACCCTACTTTGTTTTGTATTATATTTTTTTTTCTAAAACTGTTTTTAAACGGTTTTTAATTAGGAAAAAAATATTTTTAAATAGTTAAAAATATTGGGAAAATGTGGAGAAATCTTAAACAGGTCTATTTTAATGTCTTCTTCATCTTGGGAATTTTTTTTGTTAAAATAGTTTGCATTTCACCAATATTTTAAATATTCATAAAACCTTTTCTTTTCTAAAAAAATCAAAATAAATATTTAAAAATTACCAAAAATTATATTAACAAGTTTTAAAAGTAAAATGCTCCTTTTAAGGTATTTCCAACCCAAAAGAGGCATTATTAAAAATATTTGCAGCAAGAAAAATTATTGAAAAGCATTTATTACGTATTAAAAAATATAAACGTTACAATACGACATATCAACTATCAGATTCATGTTAGATATAGGTGCCCTGAAGGCAATTATTGTAATTATACATGGACCTATATGTGTAAGTCGATGTCGTATACACCGCGGGTTCGCGGAAAGGCGGAATACACGATTTTTCAAGACTTTGCAATATCGACCAAACAATCAAGATCTTTTAGAAACCATAACTAGCTATACTACAAAGAGGTTCTGGCTACTTGGTAAGAGTTTTATACCTCTAGAGTTCAAATCCTTCGGGTTTTCTTCTCCTATTCTTAAGCTCCTAGATGGCTTGAATCAAACTCGGTCGTCGGCCTCCTCGTGTCGAAGATGATCCACTCGAGAATCTATAGTTCAAGCTCCAACCTCAAGAATGAGGTAACTAAAGTATCTAGTTTACTAATCTAGATAGCTTAGGAGATTGTCACGCCCCGCTTCCCAGTGTACGGTGAAGGGGACGCGACGAGGTCCGCTACATATATACTCAGAAGTACATACGCTAAGCGTATCTAAGAAATATAGAAAAAAATACACAAGAGACAAGAAATAAAAAGAACAACAACTTTTATTTATTAACATTCTTTGTACAATGCATGAAAGGAAATACAACTGAAATAAAAAGATGCCTAAACAGTGGCATAACAGGAAATGAAAAGTACAGAAAGAAAAAGTGTACAATGAAACTACAATGCAGGGTCTTCAGTAAACTGCTCCAAATCTTCTTGCGATGGCTCAACCTCTGCTGGATCTAAATCACTGACGACATTCAAAGAAGGGAGAAACAGAATGTCGTCAGCGAACAGGTCGCTCGGTAAGTCCCAAAGGTAAGAGGGAAGTAGAAAAAGACAGAATAAAAAGATACATTTTAAAGTGTAAACTATTGTTGTAATGTTATGTCAACGCTGTTATTTGTAGCTTGGTACAGAAGGATACCAGTGTATACGAGGGGAGTCTCTATATGCCAGAGACTAAGGGCACGTATAGTACAAGGTACCGTTTATGCCACGGTACAACAGCAATTGGATTCAGGTTAGGTGTGTTAAATCTGACCACCTCGTGCCACCTTTAACACCTTCCGTACCAATCTACCCCTTAAACCCCACGATGTCTTATTTGTATTGTTATCTTGTAATTTGTGTTGGTTGTATGATTGATTGACTGACTGACCGAAACCATGATATCAGGAAACAGTTATAACCGTAGAGTCATGTAAATGGAATATTGAGAATCATGTAAAAGGAATATATATCCATGGTTCGGTTCAGTCAAGTTGTGTAAACTGATAATTGTATTCATGGATTCATGTGTTCATATTGAATTGGGATATTGTATACTGTAGGTTGACTTAAATTATATTCAAGTCAGATTAATCAGACTCAAACCCGAGTCAAACAATCAGGGATGTGAATCGAAGTCTTATAACTGCTAGGGTCTTTAAGGTAATTTATAAAACTTGAGGGTGTTTTATGTAAAAAATACTTTTATATACTTTTCAAAATACACCTCAAGTATTTATTATTCGTCTTGAGAGTTGTAATGAGGGTGGATTTTATATTGTGACATTTCTAGTGAGAATATCCTAGTTGTAATATTGTTTATTTGAAGTTCATGCTATTTTAGTGTAAAATATATTCTTTGTGATTTTTAGGAAAAGGTGGAAAAATTTATATTATAATAAAATAGATATTTAAATGATAAATATACATATATTTATACAAAAATAATTTTTAATAAATATTTTATATTCCAAAAATCTCATTTTCTTAAGATATCGTGTTTTAAACCTTTCGAGACCGAATGCCCCTTGCGGAGGTATGAATCTCGCACTACTAGCCCGAGGGTGCACGATAAACCGCACGATCCCGAACGGGTTCCCCAAAGATGGGTTGTAGCGGCGCATTGCAAAGATTGTAAAATACTAATCCTTTAGAAAACGGTTTTTATAAAGTAAAATGTATTTATTTGAAAAGTGTAATTTTCCGTATTTTAGGTTCTAGGGTTTCCTAAGCCAACTAGCCTATTTCTAAATGATCTCAACGACAAGTCGTTAGAAGGCTCAAATCGCCTCTTCACCGCCAATTGTGGCCAAGTAAATACAAGTGAGGAAGGAGGGATCCGCTCACGAATCGTGAGGCGGGCCTTTTAAAGTTACCTAAGCTCACTTGCCTAGCCTAGACACCACAAAGTCAGGTTTAGATAAACGGTCGATGTCCACAACTTATCGTATTTTCCTAGTAAGAAATATTTACTTATAGTGTGACAATTCTAAAACCTTTAAGAATGGTTTTATGAAGATTATGGTATTTTAATGAAAGTTTCGTTTTATCGTATTTTAAGTTTTGATGATATCATTTTAGGGTTGTAATTGCGTGTGTGTGGAGGTAGGTCGTTACCTCGTGCTCTACTTTAAATGTATATTAAGGTTAAGGGGTTAAATGTGAAATTGAAACTTCATGGTATTAAAGTGAAAAATACGGTAAATTGAAAAGGTTATCATTTCATGTGTGAAAACTTATTCAAATTGATTTTTATAAGTTTAATGGTCAAGATGAAGATATTTAAGAATGATTGAATTGATTAGAAGAAGAAAATAAACATTATGGTATTAATGTGAAAAAGAATACGATATTGCAAAAGTTATCATTTCATATGAGAAACTTTATCCAAATTAGTTGTTAGGTGATTAACAGTCATCATGGATAAGTTTAGCTATTATGGAATTGGTGACAAGTGAAATTTTATAGAAAAACCAAATCGGAAATCGGTTTGTTCCGATTTCCGTCGGGTTTCATAAGTTCGTATTTTTGAGAAGTAGAAAGAAGGGAAGAATGGGACTTATGGGTTTCGATCTATACTAAAGAGTATAGGGAAACTAGATGAGTGGCCGAGGTGTTGTTTCGTCGCCGGTTGTTTCAAAAAACGTCGCCGGAATTCCGTCAGCGCTTCGCCGTGAACTCGGTTTCAAAGCACACCCTTCTTGTGAAAATTTCAAGAGAGTAAATCTAGTATTTTGGAATGAGAGGGTAGGGGATAGGGGTGTCTATTTATAGGGTAGGCTAGGATAGGGTAGGTGAAAGGTTTTTATTTTAAAAAAAAATTGTAAAAATTAAAGAAAAATCATTAAAATTTGTAGTAATTAGGGTGTATTTAAAATTAGGGAACCGATCCATTAAAATGGAGTAATCAGGGGGTTATAGAATGCCAAAAGACGCAACTTTCGTTTTGGGGACTCGGCCGTTCGGCCGAGTCCGGCCGGCGGCGCCTGCCCGAGTCGGCCGGTCCGCCAGCCGATTCGGCCGATTCGTTGCGTGCGGGGTCCTCTGACGTAGCTCCTGGTATAATTAGTTTTTAGGGTTCAATTCAACTTTTGGGAGTTATGGCCTGTGGACTGTTGGGCTTCCTAGAATTTTAAAAGAAAAATAATCTAAAAATAATGTGGGGCATGGGATTCGAACTCTGGTGGCTTGGTTCAGCAGTGCAAGGTATTACCAATGAGCTACAAGCTCCTTCTTGTAATTATTGTGGGAAAATAGATACTTAAAGTGATAACAGCAACATTAAATACTCCAAGTATACTTCAAATTTAAATTAAATTTATATATACAAAAATTGGAGTTGTTACAGAGATGTAGAGAGATGATTAGAGTATTTTATCTCAAGAACCCTAGGATTCACAACACATGTGAGGGTTAGGGTTTGAGAAAGAAGGAGATGAGAAAAAATGGAGAGAGAATGAGAAAACTCAAACGAACTAAGGTGTAGAGGCAAGTGAGGAATGGCTAAGTCATTCATAATAATCAATCATGCAATATTTTCAATAGAAATAATCAACCATGGTTAAATAATAAAGTCAAATGAATAAACAAATGAATTAGACATGCTTCAACCATGCCACAAATATCTCCATTTTCCACCTCATTAATCTATTTCCAAAAATAGATAAATGCAATAATGAGGTGTCCCCTTCTAGAAGCATCTCTTGTGAAATTACAAGAATGCCCTTACCGTATATACATACCCATAATCGTACTGTAAAAATACGAATGCAATGAGATAATAATAATCCAATAATATAATACTAGAATCCGGCTTAAACCAAAACCCACCAGTATTATCCGTCCGAACAACATCTGTGTAGCCAGTACACGTATATGATCGGAACCCTATACGTAAAACCATACGGCCTCTACATCGTTTCGTCTGAACCAGGGAAACCCTCTGTGTGGGACTCTAAAGATTCGACAGTATGCTGGCAGTGAGTTTAACCACAAGTCCGTCAGTGGCACTAGCTGTATGTAACGGCTACCCAGGTATCTGTTAAAAAAAGGCCGACGAGCGAACTCATCCGAACCCCTACTAAGCTTGTTCGTGACAATCTCCGTGCAGTCCGGTCTGTTCGTCTGAGAGTATCGCATGCCGGGTCTAGAGGGTGGAAAACGTCAGGTCCCTAATAACCTGACAAGTCATGCCGGTGTAGCTCAAGACCATCCAAGAATCTACTGGTCTAACTACGAGTAATTCTCAATCCGCTCTGGCCAGGGACTTATGGTGTTGCCAACCGATCACAATACGACATCGACTCCCTATACCGAGAGAGACCAATCCCCAATAGTCGCTCACTGCCTCCATATGGCTCAGGACTGTACCCAACTAAAACATGTTTGCACGACTCGGTAGAGCCGTGGTAGGGTAGTAATCAAAGTACAGTGGAAACTCACACGAGACAAATGACGATCTCAGATCGACAGACTATCTGCACTCATGTCACCAGAGAACTGCAATCTGACGCTAGGTATAATACCATCTAACCAGTTCTCGGCGATTCTGTCCAATGTACTCACCCCCAGTGAGCACATGTATACAATCTTAGGTGCACCTCACCAATGGCTGCGGGACCAATCCATCACCCCTCATCAGGGTCTACATATGTATACACTAGTCTACTCCAGAGTATCGATGCCCAGTCTCGATACTCCCATGACTAAGGACATTTTAAGGATGTACTTATCGACTACCCGGCTCCCACAAGTATGATTGCCATCACAATGCTAGTAATCAAGCAAGGATCCTACGGACTTTATCAACATGTATATAAGATATGAAATACTAAGTAAAACACATCGCATGTTAAGATAAAGACAAACCAAATGGCATACTATCATATCGAGCAAGATTGTCCTGTACATATATATCCCTAGCATCTTATACAATGAAGGCTTCTAGGGCTTACATATCCAACAATATGGATAGAATATTCTTGCTCGACATAATAGTATGCCATCTGGTTTACTTTATTATTCATGTGCATACGTTTTTCTTGCTATTACATATCGCTAATACATGTTAATAAAGCCTTTAAGATCTTTGCTTTACTACCAAGATTATAATGTGATCATACTAGTAGGGCCTGGGTAGTGTATAAGCACATTCTTAAATGTTCCTAGTCGTGGAAGTCTCGAGACAGGGCATCGGTACTCCAGAGTAGACTATATTGTACGTTTCTTAACCCCGACCGGGGAGATAGCTGGTACCACGGCTATTGGTGTTTAACACCGAAAGTTGTATACATGCACTTATTAGAGAATGAGTACATCGAATGGACTCGTCGAGAACTCCTACACGGTATTATACCTATTGTCAGATAGCAGTTCTCTGGTGACGATAGTACATGGTGGTCTTTTGATATGAGATCGTCATAGTGTCTTGTGTGTGTTCCCACAATACTTTGATTGCTACCCAACCACGGTTTTAAAGAACCATGGATACAGGTTTTAGTTGAGTATAGTCTCGAAGCGCATGCACTACTGGATACTGTATATATTAGAGACCGTACTATACAGTCTCTAATATATAGTTTCCGGTCGCTAAAGAGCATTAGCAACCGTTTAAAATTTAAACGGTCTCTAATACACCGTTGGTCGCTGATTGTTATGAACGACTGCTAATGAAAATGGTCGTTAATGTAATATTAGCGACCGTCCCTAACGGTCGCCAATAAGATGCCACATGGACAACCCAACTATCTTAATTTTTTTCTGATATTAAACAACGGTCGCAAATGTTGGTATTACCGACCGTTCATGTAGCTTGAACGGTCGCTAATACCCATTTATTTTGAATTTTTTTACAGAAAATCAAAAATCCTATACAATAATACAATTAATCACAACAAATTATGCAAAAAAGCATTTCGATCACAAACAAATATAAAAATACGATATATCATAAACCAATAGCATTTCGATCACAAACCAATACATATCCAACAATTTCAACAACTCAAACAACATATATAGAACTAAAATCGTAATAAATAATACAATATGTCGAACAATACGAAACTCTCTCCAAATCCATACAAAAACAATATTGTTTTGAATACACATAATACATTCCGTACTCTATATGTCCAACAATACGAAAAATCCTCTAAATCGCACGTGGGCACAATCCTAGCTCACTCAACCATGCGTACCTTGCAAATCCAAATAAATAAATATGAACTGAAATCAAAATCATTGAAATTTAATAAAGCTGCTAGCTACACTAATTAACACATGTATATGCGTACCTCAGTAACATCCCACCGCTGCCATCGCCACCAGAATTTCATCCTCATCCGACTCCATCTCGAGCATGTACTACAGTGTTATCAATAGAAAAGTATTAATACACAATATATATCTCGATAATTATATGAAAATTTTATATAAAGCAAAGACTATCAAACTTACATATAGCACTTTCTTCCCTTGATAGGTTAAGCTCTGGATGAACACAATTGTATACAACATCTTTAGAGTCACCAACAGTCCTATAAATTAAATTAGATCGTACAAATAAGGTTATAATATCAACGATATTAACAAAAGATGGTCTACATCAAGCAAATATTACCTTTCAAACACAAGTTCCTTGATCGATTGTCTTATACTGCAGGTAGACTCCATGTTTCTTCCGATGCTGAATAGAGAGTAAGACACAAGATACAAAACAAACTACCTAGTAAATTTCTTGTCACAGATAAACAAAAACAAGCAACCATCCCAGTCTCTCTCCATCCATCCACTCATTTTTCATATCAAAAAGATGGATAGAGGTGAGTCATAAGGCACATCACTAGCCGACGCTCGATGACATACTTTCATCTCAATTCCAATTTGGAAAAATATTTCATCGAACGTCGACGAGAGTTGTGCATTTTATCCCACTCTCTATCCATCTTTTCGATGTGAAAAATGAAATGATAAAGGAAGAGAGATTGAAATGGCTACTTGGTTTATTTGTGTCAAGATATCTACTAACTAGATGTCAATAATAATCTGAAGTACTGCAAATGAGTAAGAAATCGATAAATTAGCTCAATTTTACTAATTACACTAAAATACCCTAAACTGTTGCTATTTATTCACTTGTTTATGTGTGTGTATGTATGCTTATGTGTATGTTAGTGTATAAGTGCGCGCAAGCGCGCATGCATATGTGTGTGTACACACACACATACAAGTATTTGTGTATGTGTGATGTACGTGTATGTTGTTGGGGTAAAAATTTACACCCCCGTTGACCGAGTCAAAGTCAAGGTCAACCCCAAGCCAGGTGGGCCCAAGCCCAGGTCAAGCGGGCCCATGCCCAAGTCGAGCCCGCTGCCAGCCTCCCCCATGCCAACAACAAAAATCTTGTAATAAATAATTTTTATGTAATTGTTTATGCATGAATGTAAAAAAAAAAAAAAATGGGCATAAAGCCAATATTTTGTAAGCCCATGGCTTATGTGCAAAAATGAAATGTCACATGAGCCATGGGATGGCTAAAATGCCATTTTTGTAAAGCCCAAGGGGCTATATGTAAATATGTGAGCCTATAAAAGGCAACATAATGATGAATAGAAAAAAAAAAGACACTTTTCATTCTCTCCAAAAAAAAATTAGATCTGAGATCTTTCTGCTTCTTCAAGGTTCCAAAACCTTCTTCTTTCTCTTGAATTAAATCAAGAGTTTTACTCTTCCTTTTTCAAAACTAAATAGTTTTCCACCACAAAACCCACAAAGGGGAACTTGGATCTGCCATCAGATCTTAAAAAGGAGAGATTTTGAGATTTTACATCTCTTGATCTTCAAGATCCAGCAAGCAACAGGAGGAAGAAGAAGAACCCTTCCATTAACCCAACAAAAAAAAAAAACAACAAAAACACTCAGGAGTCTAACTCCTCTTTGATTTCTCTTCAGAGAAATCTTTTTAGGCTAAAAGCCTGTTGTGTGCGCAAGTCGCCCGCGTGCCGACACGTGGCGCGCGCGCTTGCGCAACTGCGCAAGTGCGCAAGTTGCCCGCGTGCCGACACGTGGCGCGCGCGCTTGCGTAACTGCGCAAGTGCGCAAGTCGTCCGCGTGCCGACACGTGGCGCGCGCGCTTGCGCACCTGCACAGTTGCGCAAGGCGCCCGCGTGCCGACACGTGGCGCGCGCGCTTGCGCAACTGCGCAAGTGCGCAAGTCGCCCGCGTGCCGACACGTGGCGCGCGCGCGCTTGCGCACCTGCGCATCCCTTGGATGTCTTTTCCCCCTCTTTTGTGTACATATATACACATATACATATGTATACAAATTTATACATACACGTACTCCACGACACTGTCCCTGTTAGAAAAAAATTTCTAACGGGGCGCTGCCCCGCACCCCGCAAGGGGGCTGCTAGCCCCCTTGACCCCCAGCCCGCTATCCGGGTAGCGGGACCCCCGTAAAAACTCTGTGTGGCTCCCGATATATCCAAAACCCCCCTTTTAAAACAGAACACACGTACACTGCACATTGAGTTCGCATGCCCTGTTTAACCCGTCAAATCGGAGGTTCCCTCGCCCCAAAAGCGAGGGGTAATTAACGGCAGCTTAGTCCGCGGCTGCCGGAGATTCGGATCCCCACAATCATTAAACCCCGGCCTACCCTAGGCAGGGGGAATCTGTAGTACGCCTGACAAGCGCGCGCGTATTCCCATCTCAATGGGGTGACGAAAAACACCCTACAGATTCTGGCACGCCCGGTGGGACCAATCTCTCCTCCCATATTTCGGGTTAAGCATTCATGCGAACTCAATCAATGTACATACCTGTATTTATACTAAAATAATGCCCTTTCATGCAGGTTTTCAAGCAATCACCTTTCAATGATGTCTTCGATAATGAACTCAGCTCCCGTCTCCTACACGATGAAGATAGACTCCAGGACGGTCCTTCCGGCCAGTCTCGGGCGACAATGGGAGGAGCCGCTACTGCCATTCGGCTCTATTATGTTCATGCCAGTTGGCGCCATCCCAGCTCCTCAGGCCCCGGTGGCAGACAAACCGGTCTCGAAAGGAAGGAGACCAAATGTAGTGGTCGCAAGGGCACCTCAGCCCAAGCGCAAGTCCGTTCCCGAACGACTCTCCATGGCCCCAGCTGGGGGGGCCATCGACACCAACAAAGCTACAACGCATCTCGGGCAAGCTCCAGCGGTACCCCCGACAACTGCTCGATCGGGTGTCTTCTCTAAGCTCCCCGCTAATCAACTCACAATGGCTTCCCAAAGAGCAGAAGCCTGCCAAGCGCTTAAGGCAAAGAAGCTGAGACAGAAGCGGCTCAGATATAGAGCCAACAAAAAGGCTAGGGCTCTAGCCATGTTAAAATTTATGAATTTCCAAAGCCCGGACCGCTCCGCGAAACCAGCTGCCAGCGATGAAAGAATGGCTGAATGTGTTATCCACACTGTCTACATGGCCGGACATGGGGAAACGAACCTTCTTCTTCTTCACAGCCATGGTGATGATACGGTTGACGCTACCCAGCATCGGCTCGATCTAAATGATGAAGAGCCCGCTCAGGCCGATAAGCCAGAGGATCCCGTGGTTCCTATGGAATGGAGCTCAGGCAATAAAGATTACCCGGTTGTCATAGCCGGAACTACAGAACAGGCATTATTCCATTGGCTTCAAAGGCAATTTCAGGACAGGGATGAGAAGATGGCCGAGGTCTATTCCAAAGTCGACGAGCTGGCAAACGTCGTGGCAGATCTCACGACCCAAGTCGCCCGATTGCAATCACAGCAGAATCAAATTTTGGCTCATGAGCCAGGGATTGGTACCCGGGGGCAGCCAGCTGATATCCCTTTAAGTCTAAAAGCGGAGCGCCTTCGCGAAAAACGGCCGCAACTAGCCTCCAGTCCCTCTGATACATACGCCGGGGGGGAATCGCCTCTGAAAGAGAAGCTGGAAAAGGTCTATTCCTTCAAGAGGGAAAAGGTCCACAAGATATTCAGGGACGCCCTAAGAAACGGTCTACAACTGCCAGAATCAAAGAGACCGCAAGAAGAGAATATGATCGACGACCCAAAATATTGCCCCTATCATAGGGTGATAGGTCATTCCATTGAGGACTGCTTCGTCTTCAAAGATTGGGTCGAAAAGCAATACAAGACGGGAGAGATAGAACTGTCTAAAGGCGTGTTAGCAAACAGTCAAGCTACGACCGCCGATTTCATGCAAATGGAGACCGAAACCTTTCGGGAACCTAACCCTCCCAGACATGTGCAGGGCGAACCAAAGATTGATCGGCCTCAGGGACCGGCGTCAGCGAGGGCACCTACTCTGATGGAGAGAAGGAAGAAGGTGTACTCCTTTAGGAGGGATGAGGTCCGCGATATATTCAAGGAAGCCCTGAACAATGGCCTGCAACTGCCTATTCCGAAGAGGCCACATGAAATGAATATGACTGGCAATCCCATATACTGCCCATACCATAGAGTGCTGAGTCATACCATTGAAGACTGCTGTGTTTTCAAAGATTGGGCAGAGGACCAATATAAGCTTGGAAAAACCTCTCAATCCTCGGACGTATCGACAAGCCACGGAGCTAGGCCATCAGCACAGCTCCGCCAAGATCAATGTTCAAGGAGCTGGGATAAGCAAAGAGGACCACCACGTCGTTAAACTGGGAAACAGTCGACCACCACGTCATTAAACTGGGAAACAATCGACCTCTAAGTCGTTAAACTGGGAATGTAAAAAAAAAATGTAAATAAAAAAATGTGTAAATAAAAGAAAAATAAAGAAAAGCCGAAATGATGGGGCAACTCGCAATAAAAATCAGCGAGTAAAAATAAAAATGAAAATAAAGCCGAAATGATGGGGCAACCGCGAATAAATAGCCGAAATGATAGGGCAATCGCGACCTTCGCGATAAGAAAAGCTGAAATGATAGAGCAATCGCGGTAAAAAAAAAAAAAAAAAAAAAAAACTACGGCGAATGATGAGTCGCTCCTGGTACCATATTCCAGTGCAGCGATGCAGACGCCAACAAAAATTCAAATTTCCAAAATTCTCCCGGCCCTACGGCCAGTCCCCAAATTGACTACCGTATACAATCCACGGGCTCAAATAATTCTCAGCATACCCATGCCCCACCGTAACCACCAGTTACGCGGCTGGTCTCCGCCTTTGGAATTATGCTTCATTGGAAAGACCCATTCATGTGTCCTCACGATGCATGAGGAGAACAAACCTTCGTGAGATCCTTACGACTCACCAAGGAAAAACACACTTAGGAGTCTTCACGACTCTTAAGGAGAAAATACACCTGCGGGATCCTTACGACTCGTAGGGAGAAAATACCTTTATGGGACCCTCACGGCCCATAAAATTGAAAAGTCTTAGGCGATAGGGATCTAAACCTGTCTCCTAAGCCATCTCTCCCCAATCCCCAAGTGGCGAATGATGAGTTGCTCCTGGTACCATATTCCAGTGCAGCGATGCAGACGCCAACCAAATTCCAAATCCCAATCCCCAAGTGGCGAATGATGAGTCGCTCCTGGTACTACACTCCAGTGCAGCGATGCAGACGCCAACCAAATTCCAACTCCCATACCCCAACGGCGAATGATGAGTCGCACCTGGTACCATATTCCAGTGCAGCGATGCAGACGCCAACAAAGTCCCGAAATGTTTTTGGCCCTACGGTCTGGATCATACATCCTGCAAAACCGTATACAATCCACGGGCGTAAAACGATACCAATCTCTCCCAAGTCCTACCGGCGAGACCATATTCAAAGTCCCACCGGCAGGGAAGATTCCAAAAAAAAATGAAAAAGAAAAAAAAATGAATTAAAAAAAAGAAGAGAAAAAAAAGGGGAAAACAAAAAAAAAAAGGGAACGGTATGTCCATAAGCAAAATGGGCGTGGATGAAAACCCGAAAGGGCTCCGTGAGTAAAAACAGCAGGACTGCCGGCGAGTTTGTGAAAACCCGAAAGGGCGCAAACTCGTAAAAAAAAAAAAAAAAAAGAAGAAGAAATGAAATGCACTCACAAAGTCCTCTCGACTTTGTGAGGAGAAAATTCCCACGTGAGATCTTTACAACTCACAAAGGAGCAATACACTTAGGAGTCCCCACGACTCCTAAGAAGAAAATACACCTACGAGATCCTTTCGACTCGTAGGGAGAAAATGCTTTTATGGGACCCTCACGGCCCATAAAATTGAAAAGCCTTAGGTGGCAGGGATCTAAACCTGTCTCGTAAGCCACCAATTCCCAAATCCTCTCGGGGCACATGATGAGTTGCTCCTGGCATTATTCCAGTGCAGCAATGCAGATGCCAAACAAAAAAATCCAAATCCAAATCCTCCCGGGGCAAATGATGAGTTGCTCCTGGCATTATTCCAGTGCAGCAATGCAGATGCCGACAAAAATACCAATCCCAAAATTCTCTCATGACAAATGATGATTCGCTCCTGGTACCATATTCCAGTGTAGCGATGCTGATGTCAACACCAAATCAAATCAAACCAACAACCTCTGCGGCGGAATCACGCTTCGTCCCAGAATTTGCCCCGTGTCGAAATCATGCTTCGCCTCGGGATAACGACCTCCTCGTCGGAATTATGCTCCGCCTCGAAATCAAAATCAACAAGTCAACTTCCACTCCGACACCGCAGAAAGCGGAGCAAGTCAAAATCCAATCTCGACACCGCAAGAAGCGGAGAAAGTCAAGTCTACCCCTGACACTGCAAGAAGCAGAGCAAGTCAAATCAAGCATCGACCGTCCATGTCGCAAAAAGGGCAGCGCAGGCTCCCGAAAATTGGGAACCCAAATCGCTTCATAACAGAGCGTCGACCGTCTATGTCGCAAAAAGGGCAGTGCAGGCTCCCGCAAAATGGGAACCCAAATCGCTTCGTAACAGAGCGTCGACCGTCTATGTCGCAAAAAGGGCAGTGCAGGCTCCCGCAAACTGGGAACCCAAATCGCTTCATAACAGAGCGTCGACCGTCTATGTCGCAAAAAGGGCAGTGCAGGCTCCCGCAAAATGGGAACCCAAATCGCTTCGTAACAGAGCGTCGACCGTCTATGTCGCAAAAAGGGCAGTGCAGGCTCCCGCAAATTGGGAACCCAAATCGCTCCGGATCAGAGCGTCGACCGTCTATGTCGCAAAAAGGGCAGTGCAGGCTCCCGCAAACTGGGAACCCAAATCGCTTCATAACAGAGCGTCGACCGTCTATGTCGCAAAAAGGGCAGTGCAGGCTCCCGCAAAATGGGAACCCAAATCGCTTCGTAACAGAGCGTCGACCGTCTATGTCGCAAAAAGGGCAGTGCAGGCTCCCGCAAATTGGGAACCCAAATCGCTCCGGATCAGAGCGTCGACCGTCTATGTCGCAAAAAGGGCAGTGCAGGCTCCCGCAAACTGGGAACCCAAATCGCTTCATAACAGAGCGTCGACCGTCTATGTCGCAAAAAGGGCAGTGCAGGCTCCCGCAAATTGGGAACCCAAATCGCTTCGTAACAGAGCGTCGACCGTCTATGTCGCAAAAAGGGCAGTGCAGGCTCCCGCAAATTGGGAACCCAAATCGCTCCGGATCAGAGCGTCGACCGTCTATGTCGCAAAAAGGGCAGTGCAGGCTCCCGCAAATTGGGAACCCAAATCGCTCCGGATCAGAGCATCGACTGTCTATGTCGCAAAAAGGGCAGTGCAGGCTCCCGTAAACTGGGAACTCAAATCGCTCCGGATCAGAGCGTCGACCGTCTATGTCGCAAAAAGGGCAGTGCAGGCTCCCGCAAATTGGGAACCCAAATCGCTCCGGATCAGAGCGTCGACCGTCTATGTCGCAAAAAGGGCAGTGCAGGCTCCCGCAAATTGGGAACCCAAATCGCTTCGTAACAGAGCGTCGACCGTCCATGTCGCAAAAAGGGCAGTGCAGGCTTCCTACAAAGCAGGAACCAGATCGCTCCGGGTCAGGGAAACGTCTACCACGGACACTCCGTCTCGGAGACGCGTCAAGCGTCGACCGTCTATGTCGTAAAACGGGCAGTGCGGGCTCCCCACAAATCGGGAACTAAATCACTCCGGGTCAGGGAAACGTCTACCACGGACACTCCGTCTCGGAGACGCGTTAAGCGTCGACCGTCCATGTCGTAAAACGGGCAATGCAAGCTCCCCACAAATCGGGAACCAAATCACTCCGGGTCAGGGAAACGTCTACCACGGACACTCCGTCTCGGAGACGCGTCAAGCGTCGACCGTCCATGTCGTAAAAAGGGCAGTGCATCCAAAAAAGTGGGAACCAAAGCAAGTCGCCTCCACGTGAAAGAAGATCCATCAATTTCATGCACACGACCCACATGTGCGGTGTGCATTTATTGATGGGGGGCATTTTGTTGGGGTAAAAATTTACACCCCCGTTGACCGAGTCAAAGTCAAGGTCAACCCCAAGCCAGGTGGGCCCAAGCCCAGGTCAAGCGGGCCCATGCCCAAGTCGAGCCCGCTGCCAGCCTCCCCCATGCCAACAACAAAAATCTTGTAATAAATAATTTTTATGTAATTGTTTATGCATGAATGTAAAAAAAAAAAAAAAAATGGGCATAAAGCCAATATTTTGTAAGCCCATGGCTTATGTGCAAAAATGAAATGTCACATGAGCCATGGGATGGCTAAAATGCCATTTTTGTAAAGCCCAAGGGGCTATATGTAAATATGTGAGCCTATAAAAGGCAACATAATGATGAATAGAAAAAAAAAAAAAGACACTTTTCATTCTCTCCAAAAAAAAATTAGATCTGAGATCTTTCTGCTTCTTCAAGGTTCCAAAACCTTCTTCTTTCTCTTGAATTAAATCAAGAGTTTTACTCTTCCTTTTTCAAAAC
The DNA here is from genome assembly GCA_030015575.1 of Agapanthus africanus. NCBI lineage: Eukaryota > Viridiplantae > Streptophyta > Magnoliopsida > Asparagales > Amaryllidaceae > Agapanthus > Agapanthus africanus. The sequence continues at coordinate 579,418,521 of CM057340.1, read as the reverse complement.
TAAATAGTTTTCCACCACAAAACCCACAAAGGGGAACTTGGATCTGCCATCAGATCTTAAAAAGGAGAGATTTTGAGATTTTACATCTCTTGATCTTCAAGATCCAGCAAGCAACAGGAGGAAGAAGAAGAACCCTTCCATTAACCCAACAAAAAAAAAACAACAAAAACACTCAGGAGTCTAACTCCTCTTTGATTTCTCTTCAGAGAAATCTTTTTAGGCTAAAAGCCTGTTGTGTGCGCAAGTCGCCCGCGTGCCGACACGTGGCGCGTGCGCTTGCGCAACTGCGCAAGTGCGCAAGTTGCCCGCGTGCCGACACGTGGCGCGCGCGCTTGCGTAACTGCGCAAGTGCGCAAGTCGTCCGCGTGCCGACACGTGGCGCGCGCGCTTGCGCACCTGCACAGTTGCGCAAGTCGCCCGCGTGCCGACACGTGGCGCGCGCGCTTGCGCAACTGCGCAAGTGCGCAAGTCGCCCGCGTGCCGACACGTGGCGCGCGCGCGCTTGCGCACCTGCGCATCCCTTGGATGTCTTTTCCCCCTCTTTTGTGTACATATATACACATATACATATGTATACAAATTTATACATACACGTACTCCACGACACTGTCCCTGTTAGAAAAAAATTTCTAACGGGGCGCTGCCCCGCACCCCGCAAGGGGGCTGCTAGCCCCCTTGACCCCCAGCCCGCTATCCGGGTAGCGGGACCCCCGTAAAAACTCTGTGTGGCTCCCGATATATCCAAAACCCCCCTTTTAAAACAGAACACACGTACACTGCACATTGAGTTCGCATGCCCTGTTTAACCCGTCAAATCGGAGGTTCCCTCGCCCCAAAAGCGAGGGGTAATTAACGGCAGCTTAGTCCGCGGCTGCCGGAGATTCGGATCCCCACAATCATTAAACCCCGGCCTACCCTAGGCAGGGGGAATCTGTAGTACGCCTGACAAGCGCGCGCGTATTCCCATCTCAATGGGGTGACGAAAAACACCCTACATATGTGTGTGCGCGCGCGCGCACAGCGCGCAGTATCACACACACACACACACACACACACACACACTAACACATACACACGCATACACATACACACAGTTGTCAGACGAGAAACTATAGGTCGATCCTAAACAAGTTTAAAATCTTTTGATCTTAAACTTACTAATTAAATAAAAAATAAAACCCTACTTAAGTTTCTAATCAAAATATTAAGGTTTCCCTTAACTTTCTATTTAATCATTTATTAATTAGGATCTCGGTTCATTAATATCTGGTCTTAATTTAGATTTCTTAATTACTGTAATTAATGTTATATTTTAATTAGTATTAAGTTTTCTTAATGAGTTTGATTTTGTTTTTCATTTATGCATCTAGTATAGTTCAACTTGTATTAAAGGATTTAATTTTCATTTTGATTTGGTTTATAGATTATGCTACAATTTAAAAAAGCTAAGCAATAAATCATATACGACAACAAGATTTTGAATCATTCAATTTACAAAACATAAACTAAAAGTTGGGATGAATTTGTAAAACATATATACATACTCACACTCACACATACGCGCGCGCGCACTGATTGATCTCAAAAACTATCTCTAAACCGCAATCAAGAACGGCGTCGCATGAAGCTAGCCGGTGAGTACGGGTCGGTCCACAGGGATTTTGTGAATCTCCTAGTCGCGCTTACGAGTTAATTCCGAAGGGTGTTCGGATTAATTATTAAATCTAAAAACCTAATTAACCTAGGGCAATTATCTAGATCTACTCTTGCTAGGGTTAGGTTTAGGAATGGTTTGGAAATGTAATTAAATCTCACCACTTTCAATACCCGAATGAAGATCTATGAGGAGTTATGGTAATTATCAATAAAGTGGATTAGATCCGTTCGGGAAGGTGTTCTTTCCTCTAGGTTCTTATCCTTCCTTTAGAGATCCTTACCCTAACCTCCATGGAAAACACGCGCAACCGGTCCTTTACACTACGGTGTCATCGTTACCTCGAAGGGTAGGATGCCGTAGAGCGTGGTATGTGCGTGTATGCATGGAGTCCTATTGTAAATATTTGGTGGGTAAGAAAGGGATGAGAGATCCCATCTCTCAAAATCCTTCCTCAAAACTAAACCCTAAACAAGTTCCTAGGGCATGAAATTAAATCTACCTACGGCAAGGAATTGAAATCTACACTAGGACAAGAAATTAAATTACTTACAGATGGATCCCTCCAATCATCCATGCAGGTTTGTCAGATCTGAATTTCTGAATGGAAAAGTAGCACCGATGCTCTCCAAAAGAGTTCTGGAATTTTTTATTAAAGGGAGGCATGAAGAGTTACAATGATTAGAGTTCTTATTTATAAAGAATAGGAAACTCTAGGGTTACATTTGTTTCGCATGTCTGAAATTACAAAAATACCCTTATGAAGACCAGTCAACGCCGCCCCTTTATTTTTCTAAAAAAATTACTTTTTAAATCCTTTAAACTGCCGCGGAACCGCGGCCCGAGGCGTGGTTTGGCCGCGGTTCCGCGGCCAAACAGTGGAATTGGCTCTCTGGATTTTTAGGGCTGGCTCTGGTACTTTTTATCTTCTTATTTCTTTATGTCTTTTCTCAATTTAGCTTCTGGTTCTTCTCCAGATCTTCCAGTGAATACTTGTAGTGAACTTTAACCTTTCGCTTTGAGTCGATATCTTGAATCTTGCTTTATGAATTGTTCCTTATGTCGGCTTGATCAAGAGTCTTCTGTTTGTTGATCAAAATTCACTTTTGCATTGTCTTTTCATTATTTTCACTGTTTTCTGTCCAAGAACATGTAACCTGTAACATGTAGCAGACATGCGTCAAAAGCACCCGTTTATTTGTAAAATATATAAGAATGGGGAATATAATAATGCAATATTATGGTGTGAACAAATACCCCCAAACTTATCTTTTGCTCGTCCTCGAGCAAACTTATTTTTATTCACTAAAATCCTAACCTAGCCACACTTTCGCAGGGAAACGCGATTGCACTGAGCACGTGCAACAAGCCGTTAAACCTCTAGGTGTCCCTAGTAGGAGGAGTGTTGTCTCCTGAGGGTTTTCAGCGGATACTACCCACAAAATCCTATCAATTCGGCCCATTGACTTTTGTTCTCCAATTAGGTTTTCTAAGAAGGAATTCTATTATCTTTTGACCCGCAAATTATCCACCCATATTCTTCACACTTTCTCATCATCTAACTTAAGATTATATATGTTATGTAGACCTACTTAGCTTTCGGCATCTCTTAAGTCTTCCTTTTAGGGTTTGATCTCCACTTAGGAATTTCTATCAACCCTTACTAAAGATACAAGCTCTATTCTTCACTCCTTTCTCTTATCTAAATCCCAATCACATACCCCTACGTGTGTGTATAAATCACCCCTACACTTGGAAATTCAAATCAAGCAATCGTACTCTCGTCCATTGTCCAAAGCACTTATTAATTAGTGAATTTTAAATGAAATTTGCTTACACATCCTTCATGCGACCGTTAATATTTCTTGAGGTACCAACAACCGATTACAAGATGCGTTAGCACTTTAAAGCGTACTTCCTAGTTTTGCAACACCCAAGGCTTTAGCAGTGACTCCCAAACCAGTTGGTCTAAGGCACTAGGTGATGAAGCACCCTCGCTAAATATTTTTCTATTTTTTTACAGCCTTAAGTAATCACAAAAACCAGTGTCCATTTTTTTTTATTCTTTATTCACACTTTTTTTCTTTTAATTTTCTTCGTACTAAGGACTTTAGACAAGAGCATTTCAAGGTCTCTTCTACTATTCCAAATTTCAAGGTGCGTGATTGTGCAAATTGTAAGGTATACGTTTTCAGAATCTAGACTTAAGCTAGGAACTATTTTTCAAACTTATACTCTAATAAGAACATCAATACTCTTCCTTCGTTTCGACTTAATCCAAGAAGTCAACCCACAATTTGCCTATTTCTAAATAAACTACAAGGCATATACTTTCTACCATTAAACTTTAAGGAATGTTATTTTTAGGGTTTTTAATTTACTAAGTCAAAGATTTAGTTGTTCCTAGCCAGTTAACCTATTTGTCAAACTCAAGTCAATTAGTCAAAATTGAATACATTAATTTTTATATTTTGAAATTTTTCAAATTTTTATGGGTTTTCAGATAAGCATGAAAATGCAAAAGTATGTACAAATGAATGCGAAGGAAAAAGACTTACCGAGCATACCCTCAAACTTAAACTTGACAGTGTCCTCACTGTCATGCTAAACCAAGAGGGTCAAAATGTCGGCACTTCCCTGTTTATTTATTTACATTTTTTTTATTGTTTTGAAATTTATTTATTTTTTATTTTTTATAGAAAAAGAAAACAAAAAATAAAATACATATATACAACAAGGTTCCCCCCAAACTTAAGTTTGGCCTGACACAAACCAAATGTTAGCACCAACCATTCAAAAATCTTATCGTGGTAATGGTATAGTTGGTGCAAGAATGGGGTGGAGATGAAAGAAATGAGAAACACGCGAGACCGTGTGGAAAGAAGAATGGTAGAATATGGTCTCGGTGGGGGGAAAGAAGGGCGGAAAGGAGAAAGAAGGATCGCGCGAACTTGAGAGTGTAAATCGAGTGAATAAATTAGCGCAATATGTGATGATCGATATGTTATAAGCGATTGCGCTAACCTATCAACCCGTCGGGAAATGGGGTCAAATCCCTCAAGATTCGCAAGAAAATATGGGTACGCCGAACTTGGTATAGGAGATGAAAGCGTAACGTTCATTTGTACGGTCGGGACAATAGGAGAGACGAAAGGGAGTGAATTAGGGATAGTATCATTCTCACCGTAGTAAACTGTTTCAAACTTGAAAGATTCCATTAATGGTTCGAAACTACCATAATCAACCGAGTCTGATGGCACATCTGAAAATGTAAAGGACTCAAACTCGGGCGGTGAGTCATCAGCATCGTCCGAAAAAGCGAAACACTCGTAGGTGTTATCGTCTGTGAGAATTGTGTCAGATTCAAAGGAAAAGGTATCAAGCTCACAATCTTCAAGCGGGGTTGGAACGATGGGAAGGAGGGAGGGTGATATAACAGTCAAAGGTTCAGGAGGATGAATTGGAAAATCAGACACATCAAACAAAAATGATTCAACCTCAATATTATCCTTAAGACTCTCCTCAATACTATCCTCAATATTTAACTCATCCATGCCATTATCATCAAAATCAAGACGCATGTGAGATTCGGGAGAAACATTTAATAACTCAGGATGATGATTTGAACATAACATTTCAATTAAATCGACAGGTTCATCATCCGAAATATTCCCGGCGTCTATATCCTCAATTAAGTGAAAATCAATTTCTTTAGACACCTCCTCAAAAGCATGGATGTTTATCAATTTAGGTTCTAGAGTGGAGGTGTAAAGGTCAAACGGATTATGTGCGGTTTCACTCGAAAGGGGTTCCTCATAATCTGGCAAATCAAACACTACAAATTCGCTCAACTCATCATTTTGGACACATGTTTGAAAATTGGAGTTGTTGGATTCAATTGGGTATGGGTAGGTTTGATTTGGAAATCCTCTCTCATTCTCACTCTGTCCAACCGCCTCCTTATACATTGAAAAATTTTGAGCTAGCGGAAAACTAGCTACCGGTTTACTAGGTTGCATAAGGGCGGCCACGGACGCTTCCACATTCCTAGTCATTTTATTTGTTGCAGCAATATAAGCCTCCAACGACTCTTCCAAACTAGACTTAGGTGGTGAGGGGGTTTCGGTAAAGGATTCAAAATGGTGTGGATATGTGAAACTCCCTAATGACTGTGTAGAAACAGTGTCTAGTGAAGGTGGGAAAGTCGGGTAGGACTGGTAGGAAGTGGGTGATTGGACAGGGGTAGGGTCAACATGTGGATAAAAAGATGAATAGTCGTGCGGATCCCTAGAACTAGATGAGTGGAGAGGGGTGAAAGATCGACTGCGAGATTGAGCAATATGCTCAGCAATGGACATCGGCTTAGGAGTTATAGCTGAACTTGAAAAAGTGGTGTCAACATACGAAGGTGGTGAAGGTTGACTTAGTTGACACAAAGTGGGTTGAAAAGTCAAACTGTTTCTCATAGACGCCTCTATGTGATCTTTCAAAGATTTTTTAGGCATGGAGGGATCGTTTTTAAATTGACCGAACAAATTGACATATGACGCAAAATTAGGTTCGGGATACCAAAATTCGGCTAATGATTTATTATGTGGGGTACCCATGTTGTAAGAAAAGGGGAAAGAAGGAAAGTTTATTGTGGTGCAAGGATTTATTTGCGGCTAAAAATTTTGCAAGTTTCTATAAAATATTTGTCCTTTTTATTTTCATTCTTTTTCTCTTTATTTGGAAAAATTTTGTTGCAAAAAGATTTTAGAGAAAAGATATGCAACAGCAAAATATTTTATAGAAAAGATATGCAACAGCAAAATATTACTTGCAATCTAATTTCATTTCAAGCAAGACACAAAAATCCTGCACAAGATCGTTATTTGGAAGGGAAAAAAATTTTGAACGTAAAGAAATCCTGCAGGCAAATTTACAGAAGATATATCAAGATTTGCAGAGGAGGAGAGAGAAAACTCACAGAAATTTACAGTGGCAGAACTTTTTTTTTATCGCGCTTCTGCCTTTTTTCCAAGCCCTGAATTGACCAGGCCGCGGCGGTTCCGCGGCCGCAAGGGGGCTGGCGCGGCGGTTCCGCCGTGCGTTGGTCGGTTCGGAAAGGTTTTTTTTTTGCTGGAACAGATCACCACGGTTAACTTGTAGACTCGATCCTCCAAATTTCTTCTGTTCCTCGGTTGTTGTGATCTTCTGTTGTTCCGATCTGTTTTTTCCTGTTTTGATCTCTGTAGATTTCTAGATCCGAATTTGATCCTGCAAAGATTCACAAAAAACAAAGTATCCCTTCCAAAAATAACAAAATATATATATATATTTATATATTTTTATTTTTCTGATTTTTCTGATTTATTTTTTAAATTTTGATTAACCCGAAATCGCAAAAAGGAAATAGCACGCCATCCCCGGCAACGGCGCCATTTGATTGATCTCAAAAACTATCTCTAAACCGCAATCAAGAACGGCGTCGCATGATACTAGCCGGTGAGTACGGATCGGTCCACAGGGATTTTGTGAATCTCCTAGTCGCGCTTACGAGTTAATTCCGAAGGGTGTTCGGATTAATTATTAAATCTAAAAACCTAATTAACCTAGGGCAATTATCTAGATCTACTCTTGCTAGGGTTAGGTTTAGGGATGGTTTGGAAATGTAATTAAATCTCACCGCTTTCAATACCCGAATGAAGATCTATGAGGAGTTATGGTAATTATCAATAAAGTGGATTAGATCCGTTCGGGAAGGTGTTCCTTCCTCTAGGTTCTTGTCCTTCCTTTAGAGATCCTTACCCTAACCTCCATGGAAAACACGCGCAACCGGTCCTTTACACTACGGTGTCATCGTTACCTCGAGGGGTAGGATGCCGTAGGGCGCGGTATGTGCGTGTATGCATGGAGTCCTATTGTAAATATTTGGTGGGTAAGAAAGGGATGAGAGATCTCATCTCTCAAAATCCTTCCTCAAAGCTAAACCCTAAACAAGTTCCTAGGGCATGAAATTAAATCTACCTAGGGTAAGGAATTGAAATCTACACTAGGGCAAGAAATTAAATTACTTACAGATGGATCCCTCCAATCATCCATGCAGGTTTGTCAGATCTGAATTTTTGAATGGAAAAGAAGCGCCGATGCTCTCCAAAAGAGTTCTGGAATTTTTATTAAAGGGAGGCATGAAGAGTTACAATGATTAGAGTTCCTATTTATAAAGAATAGGAAACCCTAGGGTTACATTTGTTTCGCATGTCTGAAATTACAAAAATACCCTTATGAAGACCAGTCAACGCCGCCCCTTTATTTTTCTAAAAAAATTACTTTTTAAATCCTTTAAACTGCCGCGGAACCGCGGCCCGAGGCGTGGTTTGGCCGCGGTTCCGCGGCCAAACAGTGGAATTGGCTCTCTGGATTTTTAGGGCTGGCTCTGGTACTTTTTATCTTCTTATTTCTTTATGTCTTTTCTCAATTTAGCTTCTGGTTCTTCTCCAGATCTTCCAGTGAATACTTGTAGTGAACTTTAACCCTTCGCTTTGAGTTAATATCTTGAATCTTGCTTTATGAATTGTTCCTTATGTCGGCTTGATCAAAAGTCTTCTGTTTGTTGATCAAAATCCACTTTTGCATTGTCTTTTCATTATTTTCACTGTTTTCTGTCCAAGAACCTGTAACCTGTAACATGTAGCAGACATGCGTCAAAAGCACCCGTTTATTTGTAAAATATATAAGAATGGGGTATATAATAATGCAATATTATGGTGTGAACACGCACTCACACACTCACACATACACTCGCTCACACACACACTCATGCTCCCTTTCATACGTACGCGCACGTACACACTCACACATACGCACAAACACACACATGCACGCGCGTGCACACACACTCGCACATTCACACACAAACACCTATAATCCATCTTACCCTAAATTCATCTAACAATTTCTTATAATGCATCTTACCCTAAATTCAACTAATAATTAAATTCATCGAATCTTTTTCAAAATTCATCTAACAATTAACCTCCAAATTACCCTCAATTACCCTATAATTCATCTTCAATTCTAACCCTAAATTACTAGATTTCTATTTCAATTTGTCAACTTTTTTCAATTCTAAAAACCCATCAACCACAACTTTCTTCAATTCTATTTGAATTTCTTAAATTTCTCAAATTTTTTCAATTCTAAAACCCATCAACACCCAAAATCATAACATATTTCATAACATAACATCATAATTCCACGATTTAATTGAAAGTAAATATTAATTGGAGGGAGAAAAACCCTAACCTTGGAATGTTGTCAAGTGAGGAGGCGTGGCAGGCTCGAGCAGCCGCAGCAGCAGCAGCAACAACAAATTAAAAATAAAATTTAGGGAAAATTATGAAAATTTGAGGAAGTATTTGGATGAATTTAGAAGGAGGAAGGGGGAAATTGGGCTCTGAAATTTTTTTCGCGGGTTGATTTGGGGAAGAGGGGGAGAGGGGGGGGGGGAGCCTCGCGGCTAAAATATCAGAGGGTATTAGTGACCATTATGAATGGTCGCTAATACTAAACATGCGGTCACTAATATATAAACGCCCGAACATTAGAGGCCGTTTAATATATATGGTTGCTAATACTTCTTTAACGACCGTATATAAATAAACGATCTCTAATACCCCGTCCATAATACTCGCTTTTTCTACTGGTGATGAAGACAGTGAGCGGTCAAGAAGGGATTCGTCTTTCCTGGTATAGAGAGTTGATGTCGTGCTGTGCATGATATGACTATAACCAGAAATTCCTGACCAGGGTGGTTGAGATAAACAGATAAGTGTTATCAGTTGTGATTCGGATAACTGCATGACTTATTGGGCTATTGGGTGCCTGAAAATTTCCACCCCTAGGCCCGGTATGCGATACTCTTTGACGAAGAGACCGGACTGTGCGGTAATTTTCATTGATAAACTCTGTTTGGTGCGGATGAGTTTTCTCGTCAACCTACGTTTTGATCAATACCTTGGTAGCCGTTATATGCATCTAGTACTGTGACGTGCTTGTGGATTAACCCGTTAGGAGATTGATCTGAAAGTGTTTCAGATTCAATCGGATATGATCCTAATTAATTCACTGCCAGCGTATTGTCGGGTCTTTAGCGTCCCACTAAGAAAGTGCCTGCTCAGGCGAAATGATGATGTGGTGTGCGTATATGGATAAGTGTGAGAGTTTAATTAAACACATGTATATGATACGCATAAATTAATCAGACGTTTGATAATATTAGCCGGATGTTTCACAGCCCGCAAATTAAGTCAAGTGTTGACTTAATATCCATATATTGATATGAAAGGGGTTGCTAGTATTATATACTCTCTTTATCTCTTTTTATTATTATGTATATGGATACATAATATGTATATGTATGTGGATACATATACTCTCTCTCTCTCTCTCTCTCTTGACACACACACACACACACACACACACTCTCTCTCTCTCTCTCTCTCTCTCTCTCTCTCTCACATTTATATGTATAGGATACATATGAAATATTGGATGGATATATATATACTCACTCCCATTCTAATTATGTATATGATACAAAGAAAGTATTTGTATATGATATAAATACTTATTGTCTTATGTGACATATGAGGCATGTGGGATGTGAGGGCCACTTGAGAAATTATCTAGATATTTTCTCAAGCCCTCACATAACAAAAGAGAGGAAGAGGAGAGAGAAATGGCACGGCATTCTTCCATCTTCATTCTCTCCTCATATTTTTTCAAGTGAGAAGAAAAAGAGAAAGGGAAAGAAATAGAGAGGAAAAGAGAGTTTTCCATTATCATCTCCTACCTCCACTTACTAGCAATTTGTGAGAGCTAGTTGCTTTATATTAGAATAGTTCTGGAGTGAAGTAGGAGCTTGGGTGTGTTACTTTCAACATGGATAATATTCGGCGAAACAGTCGTAAATCAAGCTCGATCCTCACACCATGGAACTTAGCTTGGGTCTTCCACTAGAGAGTGGACATATATAATACAAAGATTATAGCCCCCTAAGCCATAGTATAGTTTGTGTTTGCTCTCTTGTTTTTCACAATTACTAATTTATGGAGGATCTTGGATATAGTCTTTGGTGCTATGTTTAGAAAATTTTCGTTCTATATTTCCACCGCGGTCCGCAAGTGTCGCGACTCTAGCACCTTACACTAACAATTCAAGCGTCCAAATTTAAGCAAGAAAGTTAGGGTTTTCTATTACGGAGATTCTACAAAAAGAATTTCCCAATTCGGGTATTAGGAACTCGAGTTATAAAGATTTTAATTATGCGTATGTTTCAGCCACAGTTTCAGAAAACGGTACTGATATTAAAGTACAGTTTCGGGATGTTTACATGTAGAATTACAGGTCTAGATATACTAGGAAAACGTGCATCACTCAGAGTTATTAAAGAAAACCTATGTGTTTGCTCAGTTTGAAGTCCCGATGTGGGAGTTACGACATTTTAGAAGACAAGTTCTACTGCTGTTTTATAAAAAATAGCAGTCATGACTAAGACAGAAACCATTAAGTCGTGGTCCATACGAAGTTATCGAGTTCTAAATAAATTTATGGAGGTAAAGGCATGAATCTACTGTAATTTCCAAAAGAATGAATTACAAAATCTATTCTGGTTAGTTTTATAAAATTATTAGAGTGAAAGGGTATCACTGAAATTCAGCTGCAGTCCAGAATTGTGCAACCAAACTAAACTGCATAAAACTACGACCTAGGTTCAGAATTAGTCAAAAATTAAAATATGAAAGTTGTAGGAATCTATTTTCTCTATTTTTTTGAAAAAGGAAACATGTCAATTGTTTTCAGGAATAGTAAGTTGCCAGCGTTTAAAGTCTGCATGTCTAAAAAAAATGATCTTAACACATCTATTAGTCAAGTCATGAACCATAATTCTTTTATAATAGTGAACAGTGAGTAAATCACATATAGCATATCAAAAATCTCACAAAGCATTCATACGGTGTTAATCAAGAGTTATAAAGACAAACAAGAATAGAAAACCCTAAATCGAGTTTTCAATACATTAAAAGTAATATTTTTTCCTTAATTCTTTTTATTCCTGTCTTGAGAGACTAGCAATAGAGATCATAGATGCCTAAGAGGAAAGATCAAGGGGACGATCTAGAGTTTGAGATGACTTACAATATAGACAATCTATGATTGTTTAATCGTGTACGGAAGAAACCTCGATTTGATCAAGATGTGATGGCGATGGTAGGGCTTCTCCTTCAACGATCTTCTTCCTTCTTGCTAGGGTATTTAGATCTTAAGAAAGAACATAAACAAAGAAGGAAAACAGAAGGAGAAGATGGAATTTCTGAGTATGGGAAAACAACTATCAAAAAAAAAAAACAATTTATGGGTTTTCAAAGGGTTATATAGGTATCAGGGTTGCTCGGCTAGATTTAGAAAATATAGGGTAAAGATTGTAAGGTCGGCCATGCTCGTGCGTAGGCGCAACGGAAGTGAAAGGGATGGAGAACAAAAATTTCCTGAGAACACGACTGACCATACGACCAAGTAATCGTCCAAAAACTAAAACCTAACAAAAAAGAGCATAGAAAGGGTATAAGAAGGTGCTACAACCTTTGTTGGTTGTCCGGCTAATCTCAGAAGACCTCTTCTAGACTTCGTGAGCTCCCGGACATGTAGGAACACCAACCACTTCGCCGTAGATGATCCGCATTGAAAGCGGGTTGCCCGAACTCCAACTCCGTCACTAAGCGAAGAAACATCCTCCAGAGACATGCTATGCGTAGAGGAAGGCGATGTGGTATCTGGGTACTCTCTCCTTTTTCAACTCCCTCACCATGACAACTTTTGCCATTGGAGTAGAGAGCTAGAGCTCTCAAGTTCAAGGAAGAAGATGAAGAATATTCTCTCTTACTATTTTCCAACCATGCCATAATATATATGACAAATAACTCTCTCCCTCTCTTTCCCTCCCTCTCTCTCTCATGTGTGTGTCACACACTCAAAAGAGAGAGTAGGCCCCACCCATTATGTTTAATATAATATATATATATATATATATATATATATATATATATATATATATATATATATATATATATATATATATATATATATTTATACATAATATAAAAGAGTGGGATTTAATACACACACACACACACATATATAAGTATTAGTATATGTATCACATACATATACACATCATGTATTATATACACGAAATGTCATCAATATCTTCTCAGTATCATATACACTATACTAGAAACCGCATCATAAATACTGTTATCAAGTCAACACTTGACTTGATATTCCGGTTTTTAAACTGGATAGTATAAAAGTCGTCCGATTAAATGCGTATATCCAATATACATGTTTAATTGAACTCATGCACGTATCCATATACGCACGTCACATCGTGTTTTGCCCGGGCAGGCACTTTCGTTGTGGGACTCTAAAGACCTGTCAATACGCTGGCAGTAGGTTATACAAGTTCGCATCCGATTGAATCTAAAATACTTTCAGATTCAACCTCCTCACGGATTAACCTACAAGCTCGTCAGTGGCAGTAGCTGTACATAACGGCTATCCGGGTATGAACAAGATAAAAGCAGGTCGACGAGCGAACTCATCCGGACCCGACAAAGTCTATAAATGACAGTCACCGTATAGTCTGGTCTCTTCGTCAAAGAGTATCATAAAGCAGGTCTGGGGGTGGAATCTGTCAGACCCCCAATAACCCGATAAGTCGTGCTAACAGAGAACTCATAACCAATGAGATACAACTGGTAACACTTACCAGTTTATCTCTACTGCCATAGCCACAGACTTCTATTTATAGTCGTGTCCTGCACAGCGCGATATCGACTCCCAATACCGGTAGTGACGAATTCTCTCGACCGCTCACTGCCTCCATGTGCTTCGGAACTATACCCAACTAAAAGCTGTTTGCATGACTCAGTAAAGTTTTGGTAGGGTAGTAATCTAAGTACAGCGAGAACGCATACAAGACACTATAGCGATCTCAGGTCAACGGACTACCCTGTACTCATGTCACCAGAGAATTGCTATCTGACAATTGGTATAATACCATCTAGAAGTTCTCGGCGAGTCCGTCCAGTGTAACTTATCCAATGAGCACATATATACAATCATCGATGTCAAACACCAATGGCTATGGAATCAGCCATCGTCCCGTACAGGATCATGAAACGTATAGATTAGCCTAAACCGGAGTACCGATACCCAGTCTCGATACTCCTACGACTAGGAACATTTAAGGATGTACTTATAAACTACCAGGTCTCACTGGTATGATCCCTATCATTAATCCTGGTAGTCAAGCAAACATCCTATGGGCTTTATTTCATGTATTAATGATACATGATGACTAGTAAAATATATACACATGATAGATAAAGACAAACCAGATAGCATACTATCATCTCGATTAAGACTGTTCTTTGTATAGGTCCTCATAAATTCAGTAATTGCATTCCTACAATTACGATAATTGTTTTGAAAGCACCTATATCCAACAAAGATATATACTAATAACCACCGTACAAGATCACATGAAGAAACCCGTGCCAAAATGGCCCCACCTAACCGTCTGAGACATCTAGATAACCGCCTGAGGCGGCCCAGTAGTTAGCCCCTGGCTCGGGTCTTGGTAAGAGGGCCCCACTTCGTTTGAGCAAACCAAAAGTACACTCTATTCATCATAAATAAATTCAGGGTCGGTGTGGCACACACGTGAAGAGAAGCATTTAAAATAAAAACAAAATAAATATAATAAAAAGAAACATGATTATAGTATGGTTTGAACTCGCGACTTATGGGTTGGGAAAACAAGATGATAACCAATAGATATTAAGGATAATTATGCACATAAAACACAAGAAAATTCATATATACCTACTTGATTCGAAGAAAAGATTTTATTAAAGAAAGAAAGTTATTGGAAAGAGTACTTGGATTTTGCGATTGTTACAATGATGATGGTGCCGATTGTTGAAAAAAATCGTGGAGGGTGTATTTTCTTGACGCCATAGGAGAAAATTCTCTCTTACGACACATTTTCTCTCTCTCTCTCTCTCTCTCTTTATATATATATATATATATATATATATATATATATATATATATATATATATGATCTATTGCAAACCGGTCTGCATTTTTTAAAAATGGAAACTCTCGATCCACAACATATTTGAATGATCCGAACCGTTCAAGTTAATCACCCTACACTCAAATATATATGTATGAAAAATCAAAGAATTTAAAGACCTTTAACCCATGCATCGAATGAGTGTAAAATGAATGGCTTTTAACATAGCAACAACTCCGTCTAATATATTGGTTAGAAGTCTTTAAATCCTTTGATTTTTCATACACATGGACTTGAAGGTAGGGTGATCAATTTGAACGGTTCGGATTGTTTAAATATCTCGTGGATCGAGAGTTCCATTTTTAAAAATTGCAGACTGGTTTGAAATAGAGCGCTCTCATATATATATATATATATATATATATATATATATATATATATATAAAGTACCCCTCTAAAAGAAATTAAGCAATCCATGTTTGGTAGTTTTGGTAGTCCCCTTTTATATTGTCAAGCTCTTTTATTAAAAGTCATACATTAATTGTTTATCTTTTGTCTTTATAATTTGGTATGAATTAATATAACTAATATGGGTGTGATGTTATTAGTTTATTTTGTGTGAATATAACTAATATAGGAGTGGTACTATTGGTTCATTTTGTGTGAATATAACTAATATAGGGGTGGTATTATTGGTTTATTTATGCAATAATTGAGAATGGTATTAATATGATTAATAGTTAATGGTCTTAAATAGTTAGATCATGCATGTAATTCATTTAAAAGTAAACTCATGTTTCTTCGGATTCCTAAATAGCATTGCATGCATGATTTGAATAATAAAATTCATGTCATGGTGATTGCAATTTAATTTGGGCATTTAATATTGCATGCCATTTATTATTCTGATACACTTCCTTTTAGGCTTAGAATAGGAAAAGCCTAATGAAAAAGGGATAAATAAATTAGAATAATTGCAATTGGCTCTTCATTCCCTTGCATTTACTATACATAAATGGCAATAGCAATCGGACATGATCTTCTCTATAAATTTTTTATTGCAATCAACACAAAAACCAAACAGATCTATAAAAATGATATATTGGAATCTAAGATATGTGAAATTCTATCGCTCCATTTCGACTCATGCCCCTCTTTCCAAAATGATTATAATGCTCATTCTTTAGTAAATGTAAACTTTTTTTTTGTAAAGATAATGGTTCTTTCGTAAAAGTAAGAATTGTACTCTCATAATTCTTCTTTTTTTTTTATGTATTCAACCATTCATATATTTACGAGCACAATTTGATGAACTAATCTTTTCATTTTTGATTGATAGAGTTCTCATGACTACAAAAACAAGAAAAATATTCAAACCACAAGGAAGGCAATGAGTACAATGTCAGATGTTGTACTTATTGCTTAATTTTTCAAACCTTGTATTCATATGCAAAAGACTCAATAAGAAGATCGAAGGGTACAAAACATATTGGACAGTTTCTATTTATTTTTTATTTTAATTTTGTAGTGTGAATTTTTTCTATTTTTTTGGCTGGAGGATGGCATGATATATGGCTAATTGGTCAAAGTAGAAAGAGTTCAATGTCAATTGCTCATTTATTAGTTTTATTCTATTTATCATTAGTTTTCATGTTGCTAACTGGTCAAGTAAAAACAGTTCGTTATCAGTCGCCCATGCATTAGTTTTCTCCAATTTAATTGGCATTGGTTTCCACAGGTATTGGTATAAAATTCAATTTTTGGCTTTGCTTTGATTCCTATCTTTTCTTGTCATACTTGAACATATATATAGTTTTGATTGAGAAATTGCAGTTTGTATCAATTTTAAGTTTGCGCATAAGAACTAAGTATTTTTGCCAAAGTATAAGAACTAAGTAGATGTATACTATTTGCAAGGTAAAAACGTACTTAATTCTTAGAAAGCTTTATGTATGCTAAATATTCTTTTTTCTTTATGATTTTTGTTTAGAACAAAAATGAAACTCATTAATGCTTTGTTTAAATTATTTTATCTTTTTAATTAGCTCTTCAATATATATTACCCATCTTTAAAAATGGTGTATTATTAATTTATCCTGTTGACATGCATATTTTGTGTATTAAATTAGAATATCAAGAAAAAAAAAGTTGGCTTATTTGAAGATGATAAAATTTCTTCTCTCTGTCTACTATATCAATACATGTTTTAAAGTATTATACCTGGCATTTCCGCATGTTGGACACTCTTTCAAATCTGAATTCTCTTTCTAGTACAACACGCAATTTTTAGGACATGCTTGAATCTTCTCACATTTCAGACCCAAATCAAACATCATCTTCTGGGCTCCGTACCAGCTGTCGGGCATATTATTTTCCGGGGGTATAGAATCTTTCAAGAATGAAAGAAGTATTGTGAATGACTTGTTGCTCCATCCATTTAGACACTTAATCTGGAAATTTTGGACGAACTATGAGAAGGTAGAATACTTTGCATTCTCATAAATTAGTTTTCTAGCATCATTCATGAAATTTTCATACTTATCCGCACGCGGCCCTTGACCGGAAGGAATGTCATTTTCGGTACAAATAGATTCACCTATGGCAGCCTCTACCATATCCTCCATTTCTTCTCCTGAAAAGAAATTACCGTCTTCTTCTTCTACCGCATTACCGTCTTCTCCTTCTTCTTCTGCCGCATTATCGTCTTCTGCTTTTTCTTCTGCCGCATTATTGTCTTCTTCTCCTTCCCCATGATATAGCCAAGTTGTATAAAATCTAGTAAAACCATGTTTAACGATATGAAGCTCTGCAAATTCTACCTTCTGCCACTACTTATTCCCACATCTATCGCACGGGCAGATAATCTTCTCTAACACGATCTTATTATGTGCGCGTGCAAATTCAATAAAAGCAGCAACTCCTGCGACAAATTTAGGTTGCATACGTTGTTGTCAATCCACATACATCCAGTCCTTAACTCTGATGTACTCATGGGCCATGTTAGATTGTATAACATATAAATTGTAGGTTATGATGACTATATTGAGAAATCTAAGAACGGGATGATTACCGACAAAGGAGAAAATCCGTGTATGTGCTTTATGTGTGCATTTGTCGTTGAAAAGAATAAATTATCGATAAACAAAGTTAGATTTGATGATACTCATGTATGAGTTGTATTCTATATATGTGTGTTTCAATTTATGATTTCGCTTAAGTGTAGGGTTGTTAGTGTGTATATGCCGTGTGTGCGTTTGTTGTGTATTCATGTTGTATGTGTGTGTTTCGGCTGTCGGGGGTAAGGCTTCTATCCCATTAAGAATGTATAGAGCAGACACCCATTCGCTTATGCTTTCAACCGTTTCGAGTAAATTTCGGCAGCACCTCCCCGCTGTTCTTCGAGTACACTGTAATAGAATAGATAATCATTTCAAAGCAGTGAAACAACGTTGAAATGAATATCTAATTTATCTTTGTACATAGAGAACCAACGGAAAAGTACCGACGAAATAACTCGAAACGGATGAAAACACAAGTGAATGCAGGTGTTTGTTTTATACATTCCTAACTTGTCCACACTGGACAAATCTATCGGTTATCATACGATTAAATCTTCTCGTCATATAGACTATACGACGGTTGTTAGTACCGAACTATACCATCCGATATTTAACAACGTTCGTATAGTTCTATGCCACGACGAACATCGAACGTATGTTAACCGATAGACGGGGACTAAGTCGCGTTTTGATTTTCATATATGAGTATCGATGAGAATATGAAAGTTTCATATTATCATCGACTATCATATATTGGTTTTAACTTGAACATTTAACTTGAATAGGTTTTACGTTTACGTTTCGTTATTAAGGGTTCGAAGTTTTTAGTTTAGGGTTAATTTTTCTTGCGTTTAAGGTAAAGTTGTACGTTTACGTTATCATCGAGTATCCTACTGAATGAACTGGTGCACCCTAAACCCTAACCCTAAGTAACCCAAATTAACCTAATTAACCCCAATTAACCATAATCGTTACCCTAACACAAATTATCCCTAATTAACCCAAACTTAACCCAATTTACCCAAATTAACCTAATTAACCCTAATCAACACCCTAACCCTTTCAAATTATCACTAATTAACCCAATTAACACTATCTATTTTACATAATTAACCCAAATTAACCCTAACCCTGAACCAATCCCTAACTCTAACCATACACTGAACCCTAACCCTAACCCTAACTCTAACCCTAACCATACACTGAACCCTAACCCTAACCCTAGCCCAAGTCCTACCCTAACCCTAACCCTAACCCCAACTAATTAACCCTAACCCTAAACTGAACCTAACCCTAACCTAACCCTAAACCCTAACCCTTGCCCAAGTAGCAACCCAATAATCAACAAAAACATAAAGAAATGCATAATTAGAAGTAAAAATAAGAAATTTACTAACCTGGCCGGCGATGGAGGCGCGCGCGGGAGATGGTCGACGACGCAATCGGTGATGAGAGAGTACCTAACGTCGACGAGGAAGTCGACGGTGATGTCGAGGATGACGAGGCGCGCGCGGGAGTGCGGTGGCGACGAGGCGCGGGCGGTGGTGACAAGACGCGCGCGGGAGGTGAGAGCGAGGAAGTTGTGATGAGAAAGAGGAAATTTTTAGGCTTTTTTTTTATAAAATAACCCATATAATGTCCTTACGGATTAATCCGTAGGTCCTTCGTTTGCGGCTCTGTAGTGCCAAATAACAAATTACGTTTTAATATTTTTAAATTAAAACGTAGGACATCGTAAAGACAATCATGGGGACCTACGGATTAATCCGTAGGGGCAACATTTTATTGCCCCTACGGATATCTTGAACCGTAGGGGCAACCCCTTATTGTAGCAGTGGATGTGCATAAAATTTTAATCACTTTGACACTATTTATGTCTTCGATTAAATGTCCCTAATATATGACATTTTTATTGTGTTTAACAACCATTCATTTTTTAAATACTTGATCCATAAGTTGCAATGCATTATATCGATCAAAATTTCACACATAAATCACTCCATATGTGGAATAAAATGGTTGGAGTAGATCATTGATTTAACGGTCGAATTGGGCTATATAATAGGTTAGCTGACGGTTTAATAACAGCTAGCTAGCTAGCTAGCTGATATTAACCATTACAAATTTTTCTTAAGTTCTATAAATATTTGTTAAGTGCTCCGTATAAACTATTAAGTGTTATAAATATTTGTTAAATTCTACGTATAACTTTTAAGTGATAAAATATTTATAAACTATAATAGATATTTGTAAGTGATATAAATATTTGATAAGTGTTGCATATGGTTGTTTACTGCTACAAATATTTGTTAAGTGTTATATATAACTGTTAAATGCTATAAGTGTTTGTTAAGTGGTACATATAGTTTTAAGTACTACAAATATTTATTAAGTGTTGCATATGGTTTTAAATACATATTTGTTAAGTGCTACATATAGTTTTTACTAACATTTGACCAATATATATCAAACTAGTGAACTTTGGGGAAAATATGAAAGATATAAAAACTTGATCTACATGCATGCATTAAAGTATCAAAACTCCAAAAAAAAAAAAAAATCATACACCAAACCTACATATTTTAATCATGTATTGAAGCATACCATGTTAGACAATTATGTCATTGATTCTTACATTTATTGCACGATCACAGGTCGAACTTGATCCACATGCATGCATTAATCCAGTAACATTATTGGCTTGGAGTCTTTTGTTTCGGTGGAACACACTAGCAATCAAAATTGACCATAATGTCCAATTTCATTGGTCTACAATTTTGTATAGGCAGATGCATTTCAATTTATTTGCCCGGGACCGGGCCTCCGCCCGCTGCACCAATGTCGCCAGAGACAGATTTAGGATAGGTCGAGACTGGACGATTAACCCATCTGGATTTAGAATTTTATGTTTTAAGTATGAAAGTACTTAAATAGGAATTTTGTCTTATGCCGTTAGTACCTAGATTTCTCATATGGTACTAGAGATTTCTCATCTCTAGTATAAATCATGAAAAAATTAAAATTGCTTTTGTTGTTGTTTACCGTATGAGAATATTTTGTAGGCAATTCAATATTCCACCAATTAATTCCAACTTAATTTTGACCCTTTGTTTTGAACAAGATAGCAATAACCTCACTGCTGACGTATACTGGGTCTAAGACTTGTGTTTCAATGTGTGACTCTAACCTTTGTCTATTTAATCTCTGTTCGATTGTTTTGAATTTGAAAGAGGAGAAATTTCGAGTAGAGGTGAAGAAGAGGTTGATGGCAGAAGCAGCCATGCCTCACGTGCTCATCTTCCCCATCCCATTTCAGGGTCACGTGCACCCGATGCTAAAGCTAGCCGAAGTAATGTCAAACGCAGGACTCTACGTTACTTTCCTCACCACGGAACACCTTTACAGTCGCCTGCTCAACTCCTCGTCGGAATTGCTGAAACGCCTCTCCGAAAGGCGCACGCTTCGGCTGCGCACGATTTCGGACGGGCTCCCTGAAGACAATCCCAGATCATTCGTAGAGTTCTTAGAGGTTCAAGAATCGTTGAGGACCCGATCCGGAGACAGCTTCAGAAAACTGTTGATGCCTTGTGATGAGGATAGTCATGGATGGGCACGCGTGTCGTGTGTTATAGCCGATGGAATGCTTCCTCTGCCGTTAGAAATGGGTGAAGAGATGAACATCCCGGTTATGCTTTTCCGAACGAGCAGTGCTTGCAGTGTGTGGGCATATTACGCAATTCCGAAGCTTATTGAAAGCGGACAACTTCCGTTCTCAGGTAACGAAAATTAAGCTTTTATATTAGAGAGTTGTTATTTTTTTGATATTGCACCGCGAAAAGATTAGCTGTTTTGGCTAACAACTTCCGAAGATTACTAGTTATAACTAAAGAGAATTTTGGTTCTTAAAGCCATGTTGAGAGTTAAATGCAGTTATATGGTCAATTTATTGACTAAAGTATGTTGTATCCTTCTCGTCTTTCTCCGCAATTAAAATCTAGCGTGTGTTTTCTAAGTATCTACACAACCAACCCTTTGAAACTTCTTGCCCTTCATGATCCACAAAGAGGAATTAAAATCGTCTTCTTACACCTTCAACGGTTAATGCTAACAGTTTTAGAAGTTTATTTTAACTCCACGGATCTATTTAGTTAACTTAGATCAGGGTTGTTATTATAAATAGGCTAAATTTCAACTTGATACTATGGACGTTTTTTCTAAATGATAGTATGAACTTTCAAAATGATAGATTGATACCATGAACTTTTAAAAGTAACAAAAAACACGAGTGTGTGTTAATGGAAAATTATAAAATTACCAAAATACCCCTTCTTCTTTTTTCCAAATATAGACTTTTTTATTATATGAGGGATATTTTGGTAATTTTGTCACGGGTGTTTTTTGTTACTTTTGAAAGTTTATGATATCAATCCATCGTTTTGAAAGTTCATAATATCATTTGGGGAAAGCGCTTATAGTTGATGGTAACAAGGTGAAATTTACCCCTGTAAATATCAAATTTTTTGGAGATGTTTAATAATCCTAATCTTTGGTTGTCTTAGCAAAAAATAATAATAAAATTAAACTTTGTTTTATTTGCCTACATCTTGGGCTGACCTAAACGAGTCAACGATTTGCAGTATGGCATGGTTGCTTGTCTCCTGCATATTAGATTAGTAAAGTATATACTAGCAGTATGCACCGTCGGTTGCGGCGGTTTTTGAACCCCGTGGTATTTATCCGTAAAACTGTGGAAGCTCGGGGCATTTATTTTGAAAAACAAAGCCCATGGTCTTCAGGGATTTCAAGGCATTTATTTATTAAATCAAAGCCTGTGGTATTTATCCGAAAAGTGATAGAAAATTTGTGATGTTTATTTTTGAAAAACAAAATCTATTGTATTTTATTTACCTGAAAAACATTGATATGTATGGTATTTAAGGGAAAATATAGCAAAGTTTTGAGTTAATGGAAAAAACCTAATTATTTAATGTTTTCCCGACATAAAAGTTCAAAACATCAAAAGTTTTTGGTATTTATTTGTAAATAACAAAGCCCTTGATATTTATCTGAAGACAATTGAAAATCTGTAGTATTTATTTTTAAAGAATAGAGTCTATAGTATCTATTTGGAAAAAGGTGAGTTGGACATGATGTTTATTTATAAACAACAAAGTCCATGATATTTATCTGAAAAATATCTGAAATATAATGAAAGGCGGTGGTATTATTTGTAAAGTTTTTCCATCAGAAAAGTGAAATACGGCGAAAGGCCATGTTAACAAAAATCATGGTATCTGATAGAGGTTCTTTTCGGGTCTCCCTCAGATGTCGTCTTCCGTCGATCTTCCGATGGATTTGGAAGGTGATCTCCTGTTGTGTGCGGGTATCAATTGTTTTTGAGGAGATTGGTGATTTGAGAAGTTTAGCACCGAATACCTGCAAAGAAGTCCTGGAGTGGTTTGGTACCATCGAGGACCCTCCGACGATCAAGTTAGCACGAGATCCGAGTAGAGTAACGGCTAAGTGGAATAGAAAATGGCTTCCTTGATCCCTCTGTGATGGGGGTATATATAGCGGCGGCAGCACGCAGCAGCAGGCGCGAGAATCTCGCCGGCAGTTACGCTCCCGACGTCACGCCCGCGTAAAGAGCGGATCACCCATTAATGGGGATCGTGATGGCGTGGAACGTGGGACGTTGCTGGCGAAGAATTTGCACGTGGCGAGATTTGCGGAGCGACGGTTACGCCTGTGAGCGGTGGAGTTGGTCAGTCGGAGGGACCGAGGAAGACGACCTCGGCTGGGGAGCTCGAAGACGAGCAAGAGGGCCGAGGAGTCTTGGTCCTGTGGCAGCTCGGGGTGAGCCGAGGGGCCGAGGAGGCCAATTTGCAGGGGGCCCCGAGGGGGGCCAGCTTGTTGTTGCAGGTCGGGTACAAGGGTGGCCTGGTCGGCCTCTGTGGGCCCTTTCTTCTGGGTCTTGGGACATGTCATCTGTCATGTGTCTTGATCACTAGACGCCAATATTGAGCATCATCATTAACCCCCCACTCTTGTCCCGACCAGCTAGCGGGTCGGGTCAGGAGTGGACTGCCGGGCCGCCCGGGGTAACCTCCCTCCTAAGGTTTCGTCGGGACGCGTCCCCGGGCTGTCAGCTGTCTTTTCTGCCAGCGAATTAGGGCGAGATCTCAGCATTTAAGGAAGGTGCGCCGGTTCGTGCATCCTGCCACTAAAGCGACGGTCTATGTGTCAAGCGTCGGTTGGACGACACGACGTGTGCAGACCTGTGGCGTCTGATGGGGCGCGGTCCAGTACGGGAACGACAAGTGGAGCAATCGGTCGTCGAGTTGACTTCGATCACCTGATGTCTCTTGTTGGGGCTTCGGTTCTGCTGCATGTGATGGGCTCAGTGGCCTCGTTATGAAGGCTACAAATCTGCAGCGTCTGTTGGGCAGGAGGATGCCTGCTGGGGATGACCGAGCAGGGAAGCTGCTCGGTTGATCTTAGCGAGGGCCTTGATCCCTGGCGTTGCGAGTAGGGAAGCTACCGGTCAGGGATAGCCGAGCAGAGAAGCCGCTCGGCTGCCTCTGGGAGGACTTTGATCCTTAGCGTTGGAGGGGTTGTAAGATGCCTGCCAAGGATAACCGGGCAGTGAAGCTGCATGGTTGCCTCTTGACGAGGGCTTTGATCTCTGGCGTCGTGGGTAGGCAACCGCCAGCCTGGGATGACCGAGCGGGATAGCCGCTCAGATGCCTCTTGCGAGGGCTTTGATCCCTGGCGTTGCGGGTAGGGAAGCTACCAACCAGGGATAGCCGAGCAGGGAAGCCGCTCGGCTGCCTCTAAGGAGGACTTCGATCCTTAGCGTTGGAGGGGTCGTAGGAGGCCTGCTAAGGATAACCGGGCAGTGAAGCTGCGCGGTTGCCTCTTGGCGAGGGCTTTGATCCCTGGCGTTGCGAGTAGGGAAGCTACCGGCCAGGGATAGCCGAGCAGGGAAGCCGCTCGGCTGCCTCTAAGGAGGACTTTGATCCTTGTCTTTGTTGGGTAGGAAGCTACCCGCTGGGATGCGCCGAGCAGAAAGGGGCTCGGCAGCCTCGCGAAGAGGGCTTCAGATCCTCAGCGTCTGATGGGCAGGAGGACGCCCACCGGTGATGCGCGGAGCAGAAGGAACTCGGCGGCCTCGCGGTGAGGGCTTGAGATCTTCAACATCTAATGGGCAGGAGGATGCCCAATGGGATGCGCCGAGCAAGAAGGATCTCGACGGCCTCGCGATGAGGGCTTCAGACCCTCAGCGTCTGATGAGCAGGAGGATGCTCGCTGGTGATGCGCCGAGCAGGAAGGATATCGGCGGCCTCGTGGTGAAGGCTTGAGATCTTCAGCGTCTGATGGGCAGGAGGACGCCCGCCTGGGATGCGCCGAGCAGAAGGGACTCGGCGGCCTCGCGGTGAGGGCTTCAGACCCTCAGCGTCTGATGGGAAGGAGGATGCCCGCTGGGGATGCGCCGAGCAGGAAGGATCTCAGCGGCCTCGCGGTGAATTATTGAGATCTTCAGCGTTTGATGGGCAGGAGGATGCCTGCTGGGGATGCGCCGAGCAGGAAGGAACTCGGCGGCCTCGCGGTGAGGGCTTGAGATCCTCAGCATTTGATGGGAAGGAAGATGCCCGCTGGGGATGCGCCGAGCGAGAAGAATCTCGGCGGCCTCAGGTGAGGGCTTCGATCCTCAGCCTGAGAGGGGCCGTGTGTGGCCTGCTGAGAATGGACGAACAGAGTAGCTGCTCAGTGCCTCTTGGCGAGGGCTTGGATCCCTGGCGTCGTGGGTAGGGACCTACCAGCCGGGGATGACCAAGCAGGGTAGCTGCTCGGTGCCTCTTGGTGAGGGCTTTGATCTTTAGCGTTGGAGGGGCTGTAAGAAGCCCACTAGGGATGACCGAGCAGTGAAGCTGTGTACGGTTGCCTCTTGGCGAGGGCTTTGATCTCTGGCATCGTGGGTAGGCAACTACCAGCCTGGAAAGACTGAGCGGGGTAGCCGCTCGGATGCCTCTTGCGAGGGCTTCGATCCCTGGCGTCATGGGTAGGGAGCTACCAGCCGGAGTTGACCGAGCAGGGCAGCTGCTCGGTTGCCTCTTGCGAGAGCTTTGATCCTTCAGGACGGGGACCGAGCGGGGTTACTGCCCAGTGCCTCTTGGCGAGGACTTTGATCCCTGTCGGTTGTGGTAGGAAGCTACCAGCCGGGGATAGTCGAGCAAGGACTCGACCGCCTTTGGGAGGACTTTGGCCCTTGGCGTGGGAGGGGCTGTAAGAAGCCTACCAAGGACCTTTAGCTGGGCAGGGTTACTGCCCGATGCCTCTTGGCGAGGGCTTTTGTCCTGAAGGATAGCCGAGCGAAGGATCCTCGGGCTCGACTGCCTCTGGGAGGGCTTTCTGATCCCTCGCGTTGCGGTAGGGAAGCTACCTGCCAGGGATAGCCGAGCGAGGGTCGGGCTCAACTGCCTCTGGGAGGACTTTCTGATCCCTGGCGTTGCAGTAGGGAAGCTACCCGCCAGGGATAGTCGAGCGAGAGTCGGGCTCGACTGCCTCTGGGAGGACTTTCTGATTCCTGGCGTTGCGGTAGGGAAGTTACCCGCCAGGGATAACCGAGCAGGGTAGCTGCTGGGTTGCCTCTTGGCGAGGGATTTCATCCCTGGCGTTGCGAGTAGGGAAGCTACCGGCCAGGGATAGCTGAGCAGAGAAGCTGCTCGGCTGCCTCTACGGAGGACTTTGATCCCTGACGTTGCGGATAGAGAAGCTACCGGCCACGGATAACCGAGCAGGGTAGCTGCTCGGCTGATTCTTCATGAGGTTTCGTCCGACCATCCATTTGCAGGTATGGGGAACAGGAACGGTCGCGGTGAACGTGCGCATAGCACGCGCATCGATTGTGCGGGGTGGCGAAGCGCCAGAGTCGTGTCGTTTCGATTCCGCCAGAGGAGGCTCAATGATCGCCTAGCGGACGAGTATCGGCCTGTGAGATCTGTGGCCATAGGACATAGCCTGCCGGTGGTCAGCCGTGCCGACGAGGGCAGAGTCTTCTGGAGGCGGGGGAGCGGCGATCTGGGGCCCTGGCCTGGCCGTTTGGACTTTAGTCGGTCTATCGGTCGGCAAGGGCGTTGATGACGGTCGCCGAAGGAGGTTCATCCGCGCCTCCGATGAGGAGGAGGTGGCCGCTGGTACCTAGATCTTCAGGGTGATCGCACGCCATGTGGACGGAGATCGAAAGGCCAACTTTTGTTTTTGTGGAGTTTTGTGTTCCCACAGACGGCGCCAACTGATGGAGGTTCTTTTTGGGTCTCCCTCATATGTTGTCTTCCGTCGATCTCCTGATGGATTTGGAAGGTGATCTCCTGTTGCGTGCGGGTCTCAATGGGTTTTGAGGAGATTGGTGATTTGAGAAGTTTAGCGCCGAGTACCTGCAAAGAAGTCCTGGGGTGGTTTGGTACCACCGAGGACCCTCCGACGATCAAGTTAGCACGAGATCCGAGTAGAGTAACGGCTAAGTGGAATAGAAAATGGTTTCCATGACCCCTCTGTGATGGGAGTTTATATAGCGGCGGCAGCAGGCGTGAGAATCTTGCCGACAGTTACGCTCCCGACGTCACGCCCGCGTAAAGAGCGGATCGCCCATTAATGGGGATCGTGATGGCGTGGAACGTGGGACGTTGCTGATGGAGAATCTGCGCGTGGCGAGATTTGCGGAGCGGCGGTTACGCCTGTGAGCGGTGGAGTTGGTCGGTCGAAGGGACCGAGGAAGACGGTCTCGGCTGGGGAGCTCGGAGACGAGCAAGAGGGCCCAGGAGTCTTGATCCTGTGGCAGCTCGGGCTGAGCTGAGGGGCCGAGGAGGCCAATTTGCAGGGGGCCCTGAGGAAGGCCAGCTTGTGCTTGCAGGTCGGGTACAAGGGTAGCCTGGTCGGCCTCCGTCGGCCCTTTCTTCTGGGTCTTGGGACATGTCATCTGCCACGTGTCCTGACCACTAGACGCCAATATTGAGCATCATCAATATCTCTAAAACGATGAAAGGTATAATATTTATTTGTAAATAACAAAGTCCATGGTATTTAACTTAAAGAAAGATTTCGTTGAAATAGTTCGTTTGAATTTTTTTTGCAAAGCTATGGTATTTATTTGTAACGAAATCCATATTATTTATTTGAAAAACATTGAATATAAGTAGTATTTACTCTTGACAAACAAATTCCATGGTATTTATCCGAAAAGCGTTAAAAGTGCATCGTATTTTTAGTGAAAATCTATTTGGGTTTGGGTTGATGGCAGAACCTTAAATAAAAAGAAGTGTTGCCAAAGTGAAGGAGTTATCATTTTAACCCTTTTAAAACACAAAAATAACAACTGTACTAATTGCTGTCATTAATAAAAAAGGGTGAAAGATTGAGGGCAAAAGGGAAAATTTAAAGATGACAGACTTTTGCCATAAACTTTCCAATTATAACCCTGCCACATTGCAAAAATTACAATATTGTTAATGTCGTATTAATTCTAGCAAAACAAATTAACTGATAGAAAGGGTCAAGAGTGGAAATATAAGAATTTACGCTCTCCGAGTCACTTTAGATTATTATAAAAGATAGGTGGAGAATGGGCACATATGTTTTTTGTGCTTTTTTAATATTAGTCCTCTAAAACATTGGTATTTTCAAAAACACCCCCTAAAACTTTATATTTTTAAATACACTTATGAAAACCATTTAATTAAGTTAATTAAGATTAGGGTTTTTCTTATATAAGCCTCTTAAAATTTTGCTATTTTGAAAAACATCCCTTAAACTTCATATTTTTAAATACACTCTCTAAGACTCTTAATTCAACTAAATTAGCCCCTATGCTTAATTATCATTCCTAATATATTTATAAATTTTCGTTAAGAAGCTAAAATGATAACTTGAAGATGAGGTTTTGAAAAATTAATACTAATTGGTTTTACACAAAAAATAAATTAATGAAAAGAGACGAGGGTTTTAAAGTTACGTAAGACTTTTTATCTCATAATTCGTCATATTATCTCTAATTCACTTATTAATCCTAATTAACATATGTAAATGAGTGTTTTTAGTTAACGGAAAGGTTTTAGGGGGTGTTTTCAAAATACCAATATTTTAGAAGGCCTATATCAAAAATGCCCTTAGGATCAATAATTGGATTAGAGCTATTATGATGAATTGTTAGATAAAAAATCTTCCAAACTCTCATTTTCAAGTTATCATTTTAGCTTTTTAACCTATATTTCTATAGGTGTTAGGGATGATAATTAAGCTTAAGGGTCAATTTAGTTTAATTAAAAGTTTTATGGGATTCATTTCGAAATATGAAATTTTAGAGAGTATGATTCAAAATAGCAATGTTTTTGAAGGCCTATTTGAAAAAAACCCTTGTTTTTTAAAACAACAAGATATAAGTGTTTTTTATATTAGAAATCTTTTATATGAAAGGTGAAAACCATATGGTTTTGGAGTTATTTACTAGTAGGTGATGTTGCATATAGAAAATAATGCATCAACAAATAATGCATTTTCTACTAATCTTCAAGTGTTGGGTAAGATACACAAACCTGATCCTAATCTGCTTCTTAAAATTGGAGTTTGATGTAGTTATCAAATCACCATATCTAGAGTTGGTGTGAAATGATTTGATAAATAGATCGAGCTTGTGAATCCGCCCTTGGATCGATCCATTAAGGCCCACCTTCTTAGAGTAACCTATATAATTTAGAAATAATTATTTGCACCAAGTTAATTTGTTTTACGGTTTGCGAGTGTCTTGACTTGTAATCTAGAGGTAAAATCTTCTTGTGGTCGAGCGGATTGTGGTTGAGTGGAAGGTCTAGAATTCAAAACCCGTTGGTATTTAGGTTGCAGACTATTAACTTTAAAAAAAAGTTTGTTAAGTTTTTCCTTACTGATGCTTCTTATCTATATATATTCGTGTAAATTTATGCAAATATGCATAAATAGGGAGCTATGAATGAATGTTCATGTATGAATGGTAAAGATGGTTAAATTTTTTAGAAAAATCTTTCCATATTTATTTATTGTTTTGTAAATATTAACATTTTTCTTTTGCTTATATGAGTTAGAAAAGCATGCATCGATTTAATAAAATCTAATCAATTCTGATCTGATTAATTAATGTGTCTGAATGTGGATAGGAATCTGGATCGGCTCATAGATCATATAGATCATTTCTAGATAACATACAGTAACTAGATATTGCCCAGCCTACCATCTTTATATACTAGTATTTTCCACGTATGAATGCGATTGTGTATATTTTGAACAGTATATATACTAAAGGCCTGTGTAAAATTCTCATCAAAGACATTACATGAAATTTTTAAAGATATTTATAGTTTTTCTAAATTTAGACTAAATGAACGTGGTTAGTGGTTATATAAGAATTGAGAATTTTATTGGTTATGCAAAATAATAAAGATATAAAGGTTTATGTATAAATTTGTAAGGCATATATCTCTTTTTAATGAGAGAGAGAAAGAGGGTTGTTGATTTTTCATTATTTTATTTTTGCCTTTTGTGGTGGACGAGATGTACATATCCACTTCTCAAATTTGGCTACTGAAATTTTATCATTTTTCCTATGTTTCTATTTTGCTGATTAATGACATCATCTAGGGACTTCTAATGATAATAGTAAAGATAATATAAAGTTGAATGAAATTGTGGAACCTTGCTATTTCCTACTTTACCCCTTGAGTTTGGTTATTCATTTTTGTTCAAATTTGGATTATTTTGATATTTTGGAGAATATGGTTTGATAACGTGGGCAAACATGTAAATCTTGCTATGGGCAAAACTTTTGGATGCACATTTTGCCTTCCAATTCCACGTTTTATGAGATTTGATGGTGTGAGAAAAAAGTAAATTTATCTATTCGCAAAAATTGATATTATAAATGGAGCTATGTAAATTTAGCCATGGGCATATCTTTATAAATAGAGAATAATGAAGGAAATGCCTCCTAAGGCCTCTTTCCTTAGGAGGCTTTTTCGTCAGGTGGTGTCAAAAATTACAACCCCACCGTTTTATTCGAGGATCGGTATCCATCATTTCCATTTTTATCATCTAAAATGTGGATACACCGAATTTCATGTGATGTTACCATTTTTCACCGTTGAATTAGTGGGTGCAAAATTAACGGTTTACAGATAATAGAATTTTTTACATTGCTAATTCAACGGTGAAATAGGGGTAAAATCACATGAAATTCGGTGTATTCATATCTTACATAATAAAGATAAAGATGATGGGTGCCGATCGTCGAATAAAACGGTGGGGATGTAGTTTTTTGACGCCGCCTGACGAAAATGCCTCCTAAGGCCTCTTTCCTCCATTATTCTCAAATAAATATCATAATTGTGGTTTTATTATATCACGCACCGCTTCCCAAAATACGGAATACGAGGGGTTGACAAGGCCAGCCATACTTCTACGGTCAAGCAAAAATCCTGCCGTAGTCACACTTCGGTTTCTAGCACTACGTGGTAATCAGTACCCAATGTACAGGTAATGAGAAATGCAGTCACTAAATCAAAACTGATACAAAACTAACCAGATAGAGATCAAGGAAAGATAGCGCTGAGTCGCTGATCAAGATATCCGCAATGTCCTCTGGGTACGTCAGGTCCTGGTCCGAGCTAAATCCACTTCTCATTCTGAGCATGCATACTCAGGTCGTCAGTGCGACACAATAGCAATATATATAAATACAAATGTGAACACGTGCAATAATGATGAATATGAAACAGTACGCATGAAGTGATAATATGAGCATGAAGTAACCAGTACAGGTAACCAGTAAAGCGGGTATATCAAATCAGTAACCAATGCATGTCACTAAACCTATCAGTCTCTAAGTCTCACTGTCCAGGTCGCTAAACCTATCGCTGGTCCAAGTGTGAGAGTCAACCACTCGTGAGTATCCCCCACCCAAGGGTAGGACCCAAGGACAAGGGAACACGGGCCCGAGTCGCTTGCTAATAATCAGTAATATCACCCATATATCTCCAGAATTGCTGTATGTGCCGGCAATGGGACTCCCGAGATTCCGTTGAACTCACACTCAAACTACCCCACACCCCGTGGTCTACATCAAACGCCAACCATCAACTCAAATACTAGTCGGTCCATGACAAGTCTACGCGAGAACTGAAGATATGATCTCCATCAAGTATGTCTCGACTGGTACCCAAGGTAAATGGACAGTGTTTGGTGTCTTACCTATGACACCCATATAAGTGCTTCCATAATCTTCCCATACCAATTATAGTTACACTTATACATGTCCCATAGACGTCGACAATGCAATAAATCAATCGGGTCCGCGGATTGTGTACAAGTACATGTCACTTTCACTTATTCATTCACACTTTAACACTAACGTACTTGCCACAATCCGAACACTAATATTTAATACTGGGTAATGTACAGGACCACTAGGTTACCAATGCAATGACATCTATATGATATGACGAGAATACGATAATTACGATATAGATAGAATATCATTAGTCAGTGTCCGAACACTTGCATAATTTACTGTAAATCATACATGCATAATTGAGCAAAACAATATAAAAGGGGTAAGCAGTATGTTTAATTATCTATCCGTCAAAATTGGTTTCACGTCGATCGGGTTACAGCTTTGTTAGACACGACCATTTCAATTTAAGTGTCCACTGCTGGAAATCCGGTTTCAGAACTGGAATGTCCGTTTCGTAACACATTTTAATCCCAGTTGGGATTGTAATTAGGTGATGCTATAGTTGAATAAAAATTAGGTTTATCAGTTAGCTTTCCAAAGAAATTGGCGGATCAGTGATATCCTATATCAACAGGGAGTTATGGACAAGTTATGTTCGATGTGTAAAATCTGTCACCGCAGAATTCAACAGAACATAACGACATTGTAAAATGTATTAAAAATATAATACAGCTGAGGAATCCAGTGAGACCAGTGGGATAAGGAATCTAACTCAATTTTCTTCATAACGATATAGGGTTCCGCACATTTCCGCATTTGATCAAGGAAAAACAGTGAATCAAAAACAAGGGTTATCTGGAATTACTTCTCTGGACTGTAGTCCAGAACCGTAATTCACCGCAATTTTATCTATCGTAACTAGTTCAAATTTAGGTACCAAAAATAGGGTTCTGTAGCTTATTCTATTGGCTTCGATACAAACCAGGGAACGCCAAAAACCGATTCGTAAAAGATTTAATGTGAATTTAACGGTCTAGCATGTTCAGGAAATTCAGGTTGCGTAATGATTATCGGGATTAACATTTTTATAGGTGAAACGACCGTGGTTTTCAACCAAATTTCTACAACACATCGGTAAATAGTAGACGGGTCTAATGATCATAAGTTCCGCCATTTAAAGACAGGTTTTTACATATTGTTTCATATCAAACACTTGTATTCATTGGCTCGCACGAGATGTATATGTACGACATTAGCATCTAAACTAATTTAAATACGAACTAATAGCATGAAGCAAGTAATATATTTGCCTGACGAAGTATCGACGATGGTACGACAACGACGATTCAGGCCCGGCACAACAGCAACACGAGTTTCGATCTTGGCTCGAGCTTGAGTTCTTGGCAGCGACGGCTACGGCACAAGCAGCAGCAACAACTAGGGGTGCTCGGCTATGGAGAGGAGTAGGGGGTTGCAGTGAGGTGGCCTCGGGGTTTTGGCGAGGGGAGCTAGGCGATCGCCGGCGGTGAGAGGGGGTGCAGTGGGGAAGCTCGGTGAAGAGGGAGCAGTGAGGAGATGGGTTTTGGTTGGTGGTTGGAGTTGAGGATGAGGGTGGCGATGAAGGGGGTCCTCAGTGGTACTGGGGCGACGGTGAGTGGTGGTGCTCCGACGACGAGAACTGCTGGCGGGGGTCGCAGCTCGGGAAAGGTGGCGAGGCGAGCTCGGACCTTGGGTGTGGGTGTTAGGAGAGCCGGAAGTTAGTGGTGAGAGGAGGTGGTGGTAGAGCAGCTGAAGTGCCGGCGAAGTGTGGTGATGGGGACGGTGACGAGAACGGTGAGGCGTCGATGGTGATGCAAGGTGGCTCGTCGGCGATGGGGCAGGAGCTCAGGAAGGCGATGGTGATGGGTTTTCTCGGTGCAAGGTTCGTCGTCAGGGATGGGAGGAGGAAGGTGGTGGCGAGGTGAGGAGGTTGAAGACGAGGTCGGGGCTGGTGGCCGGGGAAAGTTTTAGGCGAGGAGGCAGTGGAGGTGATGTGAGGGAGGTTCGGGCTCATATGCGAGTCAGAGAGAGAGACGAGGCTGAGGGAGGGAAGTGAGCGTGCGCGTGCGGTCGTGGGTAAGGGAGCATGGACGTGGTCGCGACAAGGAGCGGGCTCGTGGGGACGCACGGCGGGGACGTGGGGAAGAACGAAAAGAAGCGGGAAACGAAAGAGGGAGTGAGGAAGAAGGGAAGCGGGTCGAGTTAGGGAAGATGAGCCGGGATTCGGGAGAAAATAAAAGAAATTGGGAAGGGAGGGGAGTGATGGTGGGCTGGGCTCAAAGAGCAGAAGAAAAAGAAAAGGAGAGTTAGGGTTTGAGCTTGGGCTGGGTTTAGGAAAAAGAATATATAAAAGGGAAATAGAAATAGGGTTAGGGTTTTAAAATAAATAAAATACTTATAAATATAAATAAGAAAATTTTTTAGGCAACACTTTATATAAGTACGGATATTGGCGTATAAAAGAACCGGGTATTACATATTATTTTTTGAAATAAATACCACATCTTTTATCATTTTATGAATTGAAAGCTAGAAAAATATAAATAAAAATAAAAAAGCTACGATTTTGTCTATTGTTGCATTCAAGAAAGTTTTTGGTATTTAATTTTTATGATATTTATCTTTAAAAAAATGCTAAGAATTGGATTTTTTAAAAACATAATCACCATTTTCATAAGTTAAAAAGAAAAAAATCAATTTAACATTTTTTTTGGTAATTTCTTATTATAAAATCCATGTAGATGAATGTAATTATGAATTTTTTGGGTTATTTTTTCCGGATATAATTATGAATTTTTTTGGTAGTTTCTTATTGTGATAAATACATATATTTCATCCACTACGAATAAGTGCCACGAACATTCACCATTTTCCAGACGAGTCGCATGGAATTCGTTACAAAATAAAATCCATGACTTTCAAAGTTTTCAGATAAATATCATGGAGTTTGCTATTATAAATAAAAGAAGTTTCTTCATTTTTTAAATTTCCATGAACTTTATTTTATTGCAAACAAATGTCATCTAAACCTATGGATGATTCCCCTAGTAAATCAATAAATTGATATCAACTTGTAACAATTCATCCTAAAAAGTAGAGAAGTCTTATATCAGTTCGATTACATGTGAAATAATGGGAAAAAAATGGTAAATTTCTTTTTGAGTAAATCGAAGTCTGATGACTTCGTGTCTCATTAAACGAGAACTTTAACGAAACTTGTACATAATTAGTAAACACGATAACCGTTTTTCTTCATAATTTTTCTTAAGCAATGACTTTTGGTTTAAGTAAATATGTTTAATTGCAGACAATGCTGACATGGATGAGTTGATTCTAGACGTCGAAGGAATGGAAAGCTTTCTACGCCGAAGAGATCTCCCAGGTTTTGTAAGAAATGTCAAAAGTACAAGCGATCCTATGCTTCAGTTTTTAATCTCCGTGAGCAGCAATTTAACTCGAGCTACGGCTTTGATACTCAACACGACCGAACACCTAGAGGGTAGCACTCTATCACACATTCGATCTATCTGTCCGATTACCTACACCATCGGGCCACTCCAACTTCTCCACGCATCCGATACACAACCTTCTATAGCCAGCCTGTGGCAAGAGGATCATTCTTGCATGACATGGCTGGACAATCAACCACGCAAATCAGTGGTCTATGTCAGCTTTGGCAGCATCACGGTCATGTCGCAAGATGCGCTTCTTGAATTCTGGCACGGGCTTGTCAATAGCGGGCATCCATTCTTATGGGTGATCCGTCCTGATATGACACAAGGCATGACGGTTGCAGAAGAGGTGATTAAAAAGACGACCGAAATTGGCTGTTTAGTGGCATGGGCCCCTCAGCAGGAGGTGTTGGCCCATCCGGCAGTGGGATGCTTCTTAACTCATAGCGGATGGAATTCGACTCTCGAGAGCATAATTGCAGAAGTGCCAATGATTTGTTGGCCTTTCTTCGCAGACCAACAAGTAAACAGTAGATTCGTAAGCGAGGTGTGGAAAATTGGAACCGATATGAAGGATACATGTGACAGGAGCATCATCGAGAAAATGGTGAGAAAGGTGATGGATGGAGAGGAAGCTGAGGTGTTTCAAAGGGCTACAAGTGAGATGGCAAAGATGGTAAAGCTGAGCATAGAGAGACAGGGATCTTCATACAAAAATTTTCATAAGTTAATTCAGCATATCAAATTATTGAGTTCAACATCCATTAATGGAACAAAAAATTGATAATCTAATTGTAAGAAAAAAGGAGAGAAAAATTAGAAGATGAGAAAAGTTGAAAAATGTGGCCATTTGAACCAAGGTAATCTATAATATATATTTGTATTTTCAAGTAATTATCAATATGGGTGGTGTGTTGAAACTGTTGCCATGAGAGGATAAAAAATTGTATGAAACCCCCTTATTTTTGCCTAATTAGCAAGATACCAGCCTCAGTTTAAGAAACCAGGAGTGTTGCCCCTAATGTAAAGATTGTCAGATTTTTCACTTTTGTTAATCATTTTTTCTTAGAAATTACTCCTTTTCCTTGCGGCTTATCTAAAAGCTCATCTCCATATCCATTTTTCTAGTTAATTGGTCTTGTTTTTTTATGGGAAAATTGTCTTCAGTTTTAAGAGATGGCTTATTTTTAAACCCAGACATGTTCAAAATTGTGAAAAAACCCAAACTTACAAAATATGGATGTTTCAATCCCAAAATAAGTTGCGTCACTTGTGTGTATTATACTAAGGATATTTTTGCAAGCCCTCATTCTTTTTAATCAAAATACACATATGATTATTCTTTCCAAAAAATTATTCCTATGATTTTCTTCTACGACTAATATAGTTCTTATTCCTTGGCGTTTCTTTTCCAATTTCCCATTTTTCTTCTTAATCTTCTCTCCTAAAATGTGCATGTCCGTTTTCAAATCCTCAATCTCCAATCCAATTCCTGCGATTCCTCAATCTCCATTTCCAATTTCTGCATCTTCCTTTTCAAATTCCAAATCTCTGATTCAATTCTTCCGATTATACTATCTCCGCGAGGCCTTTCAAAGGGTCAAGTCTTAGACCCAGACCCAGAAATCCGGGTTTGATATAAATTCGTCTAGACCAAGACTTAGACCCGATCCGAACCCATTTAACTACTTAATAAATGGGTCGAGTATGGACATGTTTGGTTCATACCCGTTTAAACCCGACTCATATATCTTATATTAATAATTAATCTTAATCCTAAATTATCTATATGAAAGCAACATAGTTCTTATCTACTAATTTTCTGTCCATGTATCTCATTTGGATCGCCCTTCAAGTTAGTTTTATATGGTATGCTGTGGATTATAATTATTAAGTTATATTTGCTGCTAATTTTAGAAATAGGATCATTAATCATTCATTCCGGTTGATTTTTTATTATATTCTAAGATTTAAAAGTTATTCCTAAACTTTTGAGTTATGGTAATGCACTTATAAAAATTAAAAATTAAAGTTGATACATGGGTACGGATAAACGCGTCTGACCCAATTAACAATGGGTCTGGATCTATTCCATACAGATCCGACAGATAAATAAGTGGGTCTAGGTCCATAAAAAATAAACAGGTATTGGTATGGGACACACTAGACCCGACCCGACCCGATCCATTTACAGGCTAATCTCCGCTCCCAATCGTCCAATTTCCTTTTCCAGCATCTCCATTCGCATAATGTCTAAAACTATGACAATCAATAATAAAAAAGGAATAATAAAGAAGTCAGAAACTAGGGTAAGTAATAATAAAGAGGGCAAGTAACAATAAAGAGCATGGATTTAGAAATAAGATGGGTTTAGAAAATAAATTAGGACAAACAATGATAAAGAGAGAATAATAAATAAGGCATGGGAAAGTATAAATACATAATCAAAAATCTCATTTTCTAATATTTTGAAAATCCAAAAAATTCAATATTCTAATATTTTAAAAACTATTAAAAAGGGTAATATAGGTAACGTATACATAAATATGTATACAAATCAAGAATCGGGTTTAAAATAAGAGCTAAATGATGTTGGAGTCAACCCCAGCTCCATAGCTGGGGTTGGGAGCCGCATCCCCACTAGATCGCTCGTGATCAAGAAAAGAAAAGTAAAGAAGAAGCAGCAGCAGCGACCTCCACCTCTCTGCCTTGCCGCCGCTGGCATCGTCGTCGTCATGAGTGGCATTTGCGCTGGACCCCACCACCTGCATCTCCTCCTAGTTGAAGCTTCGGAAGCCTAGCCATAACCCTAGATTCTCTCCCAAATTCTGACCGAAGCCAATCACCGCTGAAGAGAAGACCGCCGCCGCCTTCGACTTCAAGCGGTTCATGATCGAGAAGGTCGTCACCGTCAATGCGGTGCTGGACGCCACTGTACCCTTGTTTGGCACGTCCTTTGCCTCGCCAGCCGCGATGTCGGCGGGGGCCTCGCATCCGCGGTCATGCCCGTCATCTGCGCCGTGGAGATGATCGACACTATGTCACTCATCAACGATGACCTCCCTTGCATAGATGACGACGACCTCCATCGCGGCCACCCCATCTGCCATGTGGCCTACGGCGAGACCATCGCCTTTTGTTAGCTGTTGGGGTCGATCCGGTTCAATATCCGCCCATATGAGTGGGTACCCTATATATTCATATATATGAGGTTAGGATTTCATATATGAGACATATGAGATATATGACATAATATATAGGGTTTTTCTAGAGAGAAAAACAAGAGAGAGCCGTCGTCTCCTTCTTCACCCTCTTCTACTTTGGATTGGCTTGCGGGGTGGTCAAATGAGGGATTCTCACTTCTTTCAAAGTGTGTTTTCCTTCCGGCCGTTGCTTGGAGACGATAAAAATCATATCTTCTACGTGACGTGGGCAAAAAACAATCCAATTAATCAGATCAGATATATCGTAAACCTTTAGGGTAGATACATAGACTTTCCGCTGCGCTTGATTGCATATTTTGTATTTACGTCATCTAAAGTGAACATTTGTATCATAGACATGCATCATCTGTGATATTTAAAATATTTGCAACTCAAAAATTGCGTTTCTTTGATCTAAACCTAGATCAAAAGGTTTAGATCAAATTTTTTATTTTTATTTTTTAATCACAGATATATGATATTAAGGTTATCGTTTTGATGGATTTTTATATATCTATCGATTTTGCATCATATTATTACCATAAATCAGATCTATTTTTATGATGTTATGATATAGTTTTTTAGTTCGTTGATATGAAATAACCCGTGGAATAAAAGTGAGATAAGTTTTTATAAAGATTGGATCTTTTTTTTCTCTCTTTTGGTGAGTATTAATGGCGGTAAGCTTGAATTTTTTTCTAAACCCTAACCCTATATTTTTTATGAACCAAAACTTGTGGGATATATTTTTTGGGGTGTTTGGTTGGACCAAATATTTTTTTTAATTTTTGGTTGGACTAATAAGATTTTTCGGATTTTGGTTTGGAACCAAATATTTTTTTTTTTGGTATTTTGGTTTGGAACCAAATATTTTTTTTTGGAATTTGGTTGGGAACCATTTTTTTTATTGGGATAGTGTGCCAAATATTTCTTTTACCAAAAAAAAAAAAAATAATTTCTGAAAATTTTATTTTTTCAAATTTTTTATGAAAAAGAAAAATTCAATTTTTCAGAAAAACCATTTAAAAAAAATTAGGGAGGACCAGCCACCAGGCTCGAGATGGGCTCGGGCCTGGCCTAGGCCCCTGGGCCGAGTCGGGCTCGGCGGCTCGATCCGGGGCTCAGCGGCCCGGGCCGAGCCGAGAGCCGGGTCTATATTTTTTTATTTAAATTTTTTTTCCCAGAATAATCCTTGAAAATTAAGAAAAACCCAGAAAATTCGAGAAAAATTCAAAAAAACTATTTCTTTTTTTGAATTTTCTTATTTTTGGAGAGTTTCGCACTCAAGTTTTGGGTTAGTTAAGACTTTTGCTGTTAGATATAAGAGTTATATTTTTTTCGAAAATTTTGTTTGCTCACCAAAAGTTTCAGTTTCTTACTCTCACATAAAATTTTGGAGATTTGTTGGATAGTTGTTCTAATGGGAGCGTCTGGGACGCGTATTAATTTTACGAATAAAACGAAAACTCTAATAAAACGAACAAGATTAGATATGGCAGTTTAAATGAAAATGAAATTTGTTAGATTGATTGTTGCATTTTATATTATGCATGGCATAATATATATACAAAGATACATACTGTATTAATCTGACAAATTTTAAGTGGAATATTTAGAGAGGAGATGGGAGTTTAGATTCAACTACCCAATCTACTCCATTTCAAGGAAATTTATGATCCATTTTCAACCATTTTAACAAAATTTTAAATTTTATAATTTTGAAGGATGTGGTTTGGGTCATAGGCCTTCTTCTCTATCTTTGGGTGTAGCTTTATTATTGTTGTTAAAATGGGTTGAAAACGAAGCGTTCTTTGAGAAAGAATGGTACTCCATTATATGTCATAGTCTTAACGCATCCATAATAAAGTCAAGATGTCGTCAGTCTTACCAGGGGTGAGATGATATATGATAGATGACGATACATAATAAAATAGAAATATTAGTTTAATATTACTTAAACAAGTTGAAAGATTTGGACGCTAGTGACGAGATGGAAGCGATATAGTAGGGCTATACGATGCAGCATCATTTAGGTGGAAGATATATAGCAAGGCTACATAACGCAACATCATCCAGGTGACAACAATGTAGCGGGGCTACATGACGCAACACCATCAAGATGCAGCAATCTTCGGAGGATTGGCGCATCTAGGATCGCTCTATGCGTTGGACGTGATGAAGAGCAATGCCATCAGTGGTCATATATTTTATTGCCAAGCACTCGCAATTTATATTGAGCGGTAGTTATAGGGTATTTACGCGCCAAGAGATAACATGTTTTATGATTACGAGGTAATCTATGCGACGTGGCATGTCACATTATTTCTTGGTTTGTCCTTATTTTCATATAAGGAGTTAAATCGCGTAATGTGGATGCACTTAAAAGTAATATCTTCATTGATCCGGGATCTAAAAAGTGCTGCTCCGGTTAGACTGTAGAGCGACAACAGTAGACGGTTACATGTTTTCTACTCTATATATGAAGCAGTTATTATGCGGAAAGCGAATATATTAACGCTTGCTAGTATGTTTGAGTAACTGAGATTTAAGATTTAATCGCTAGGGGTGATAAACCAAGAGCGCTGCTGATATATTGACGAGGACAACAGTGCGTTAGGGCGGGTGTCCTAACAAAAGAAGAGTTCAATCGAGTTACGAAAACATGAATAATGCGCCAACGATTTAAGTGATCTGACATGGAGAAATATATTGGCAATAATAAATATAATAAGTCCAACGTTTGATTGTGAGAATTTGAACTGCTCCACTCGTCAGGGTACTGAGTAGAAAACAGATGAATTTATTCTGTATAGGGGATGCAGATAGCTATCCATAAATAATCTTTCTGTCAGGGTACTGAGTGGAAATAGGCCTTCTGCTTGGAGCAGAAATTTTTGTGGAAGCAAATAATATGTCGAGGACATATGAGTCTGCATCGGAGATACAGATAGCTATTCACAAATTATATTCCCATCAGTTACAATTTCAGTTTCGGTTTAGGATGGATAGCTTAATAGGACAATCTGTCTTATGAGTTCTTTATGGTTTTGAGGATTGACCATTCTATAAATGTTATGAGTGGCATGGTAGATTAGGTTAATAGATAGATGGGATGACTTAACCACCTGGGATGGATGAGTTGGCATTTGAGCCAAAATCAAACTATCTACTTGTGAGAGTTTCCTTGGAAGCAAAACTAGCAGAGTAAAACCATTTGGATATCTATTACAGATAATTCATTCCGATAGATACGGACCAATAAATGTGAAGACACGTAGTGGAGTTTCCTAATTTAACACTTTCATTAATAATTACCCGATATGGCTATTGATCTCATACGGAACTAAAACGTTGATTTGTATCAAACGTGGTATTAGTGAATTGAAGAGTCAGTTCACGCAAATAAGGTTATGCGTGTTTCACGGAGCAGTTCTGGGAACTGTAAGCAAACCATGAGTATTTATTTTAGCAGTTCAGGGAATTGAATGAAGGAAATAGATTCGTCAGATAGCTGGTGATACCGTAAACTCTGCAATAAAATGGTGTTATAGAGAGAAGAATTAGGAAACCCTAGATATGATAAAGAACATGATGATAAAGGCCAATCTTACATAATATATGGGAAATGCGCTGTTGGCAGCAGCTTATATTCTTGGTCATGTATTTTCAAAGTCAGTGCAGTCAACACTCTATGTATAGTGGACGAACGAAAGACCTAAGAGGTCACTTGTGTCCATGAGTTTGTGATAGGACTGTGACTGACATTTGGTCGTGCGACGTTAATTTTTTCGGGAAGGAAACAACGAATGATTTCCACGGGAAGGAAACATCGAGCGATTTTCTCTTTATTGAGCTTGCAAGTTTAGATTGAGATTATTGGATTCATTTGATTAAGCATAACAATAAGGATTCATTTGGTTACTCACTATTGCAAATCGGTTCTTGGTATAATTTTAAATCTTTCCTTAAATTTGATATGGTTTCTATTGTCTCTCATTCCTTTTTTATTTTCTTTATTTTTGTGAATATATGTGAACAGTTAATCATTTGTTAAGGGTAGGAGAGGGGTAGTTTAACTCAGAGAAATGTTTTTCCTAGATCCTTTAAAATCGATAACTTCTAGTTTGAACTCCGAGCAAACCATTCGCACTCCACTTCGTTAGGCACCTTATCCTACCACGATGGCGGTGATTCCTAATTGTGACTGGTTGCGATTGGTTTGCCGGAGGCAAAAGTTAAGAGATAAGAACGGAAGGACAAAGGCCGAAAAATACGGATT
Source organism: Agapanthus africanus (assembly GCA_030015575.1). Taxonomy (NCBI): domain Eukaryota; kingdom Viridiplantae; phylum Streptophyta; class Magnoliopsida; order Asparagales; family Amaryllidaceae; genus Agapanthus; species Agapanthus africanus. The sequence goes on along the minus strand of CM057340.1, from coordinate 579,375,452 downwards.
TAGCACGCAATCGCAAATACCACACTTAAGCGCCCTAATCCACATTGCTGCTGATTACCTTGGCGTCAAACATCAAGTTAAGGTTCATAAGGAAATTACAAACACTATCCGAGCTTAAACTATCCTAAACCTACCCCGAACAAGTCTCGTCTTTTGAACATATAGTTTGCGATATTTAGTATAACAACGAAACTCCACTTTACGAAATTAACTCATTAAAACAAGTTTTAAAACCTACCATCTCCCTGCGGACAACCCATACTCATCTTGTCTCGCTACACGCGACACCGTTTTGATTGCGGTAATTTCAGAACTAAAAACGACACGTAAATATTTAACAATCACCTCCAACGGCAACATGGATATCCCAGCCCAGAAAGATTACTTGAGACGTTGTATTCCCGCTTCGGAAGGGATTGGAAATACAGCAAGTGCGTGGCTGCTCGAACCACATTCTGAAAGAACATAAACTGAGAAGAAGTTAACTAACGTAATACGACGAACTGAACCCAGCACCACAAACTTAACGGAATCCTATGATAAAAAGGGTCGTAAGTTTAACGTTAGGTCGAGTTTACCTACACCTAAGGGGAAGGTAAACTGAATATTCCGGAATGAGTAAATAAACTAAACCAAACCATTCCAGCACAAACAGCGACAGGTCCTCTCGACTCGTAAGAAGAAAATACTCTTGTAGGATCCTTACAACTCATAAGAAGAAGGATATTGAGGAGTTTTCACGACTTCTAAGAAGAAGATATACCTATATGATCTTCTCAATTCGTAGGAAGAAAATATTTTTATGAGACCCTCACGGCTCATTAAATTGGAAAGCCTTAGGTGACAGGTGTTAGGAATATGTATGCCCTAGAGGCCATTATTTTATGATATAGTGGATGCTTGGACATATATATAGAGGAATTTCTTGCTCGACATGATAGTATGCTATCTGGTTGCTCTTTCTTTTAACATATACACTTATTTTAGTAAACTGTCTCTCTGATACATGTTGATAAAGCCCTTAGGATGTAGGCTTGACTACCAGAACTATGATGCAAATCATACTAGTGGGGCTTGTGTAGTCCGCAAGCACATCCTTTAACAGTTCCTAGTCGAGAGAGTATCGAGACAGGGCATCGATATTCCAGAGTAGACTAGTGTGTATGTTTCTTAACCCTGTAGGGGGCGATGGTTGATCCCATAACCATTGGTGTTTGACATCAAAGATTGTACACAAGTGCTCATTAGAGAATGGGTGCACCAAACAGGACTCGCCGAGAAATCCTAGCTGGTACCATACCTATCGTCAGATAGTAGTTCTCTAGTGACACTGTACAGGTTAATATGTAGACCCGAGATCGTCATAGAGTCTTATATGGCTCCCATTGTGCTTTGATTTACTCCCTACCACGGCTCAAAGGAGTCGTGCAAACAAATGGAGTTTGGGTACAGTCCCGAGTCACATGGAGGCAATGAGCGATAGAAGGGGTTTCGTCTCTTCCGGTATTGGGAGTTGATGTTGCGCTATGCTTGATTGGCTATAACAGCAAGTCCCTGAGCAGGGCTGATGAGATTTACTGGTAAGAGTTATCAGTAGTTTCTCGAACCGTTATAAGTCATATATTGGCATGACTTATCAAGTTACTGGGGTCTGACGATTCCACCCCTAGACTCGATATGCGACATATCAGACGAAAAGACCGGACTGTACGGTAAGTGTTACTTATAGGCTTCATAGGAGTTTGGACAAGCTTGCTGTTGATCTTCTATTCGCTTAATGCCTGGGTAGCCGTTACGTCCAGCTAGTACCGCTGACGGCTTGTGGGTAACTGATGTGATCATTACCCACTACTGGCGTATTGACGAGTCTTTAGAATTCCACACAGAGGTTTCCTAGTTCAAGCAAAACGAAGTAGGGCATATATGTTGATATGTGCCGAAGGCCTGATTAAATACGAGTATGTGATACCGTATTCTAATCTAGCGGTTATTTGATATCAGTTAGGTTATATATAATATAATCGGATTATTGAATCAAGTGTTGATTTGATAATATGATATACAGATAAATGATATTAGTCGGTTATATGTGATATAACCGGATTATTAAATCAAGTGTTGATTTAATAATTTGATATATATTTATATTGGATATTGTAGGGTGTTTTTCGTCACCCCATTGAGATGGGAATACGCACGTGCTTGTCAGACGCATTACAGATTCCCCCTGCCTAGGGTAGGCTGGGGTTTATTGATTGTGGGGATCCGAATCTCCGGCAGCCGCAGACTAAGCTGCCGTTAATTACCCTTCGCCTTTGGAGCGAGAGAACCTCCGATTGAAGGGTTAAACCGGTCATGCGAACTCAATGTGCAGTGCTGTGTTTTGAAAGGGTTTTGGATATATCGGGAGGCCCGCAGAGTTTTTACGGGGGTCCCGCTACCTGGATAGCGGGCTGGGGGTCAAGGGGGCTAGCAGCCCCCTTGTGGGGTGCGGGGCAGCGCCCCGGCCTAAATTTTTTTGAGGGGGATGGTGTTGTAGAGTATGTGTGTGTGTGTGTGTGTGTGAGTGTGTGTGTGTATAAAGGGGAAAGGGCATCCAAAGGATGCGTGGAGGGGGGGCAGTGCCTCGCGTGCAGGGCACGCAGGCGCTGGGCGCTAGCGCACTAGGCGCTAGGCACGAGCGCTCTAGGCGCTGGGCACGCCACGTGCTCGGCACGTGGGCGCAAGCACCCTGAGCGCTGGGCGCGCCACGTGTCGGCACGTGGGGCAAACGCACTGGGCGCTGGGCGTACCACGTGCTCGGCACGTGGGCGCAAGCGCCCTGGGCGCTGGGTGCACCATGTGTCGGCACGTGGGCGCAAGCGCCCTGGGCGATGGGCGCACCACGTGTCGGCATGTGGGTGCAAGCACGCTGGGCGCTGGGCGCACCCCGTGCTCGGCACGTGGGCGCAAGCGTCGTGGGCGCTGGGCGCACCACGTGCTCGGCACGTGGGCACAAGCGCTCTGGGCGCTGGACACTGGGCGTCAAACAGAGAGGGGACTTTGGTCCCTGCACTGGGAGCTGTGCTCCCGATTTGTGGAGTTAAACTCCTAAAAAGTTTAGGAATGATCAAAGGAGAAAGATCTCAGATCTAGATTTGCTCTTTTTGAGAGAGAAAAAGTTGTTGAGATATTTCATTATCTTGGCCTTTATAGGCTATACACTTTACATATAGCCTCTTGGGCTTTTCAAAATGGCATTTTGCCTATCTCATGGCTCATGTGGCATTTCTTTTTGCACATAAGCCATGGGCTTTACAAAAATTTGGTTTTATGCCCATTTTGCATACATTCATGGATAAAAAATTACATAAAAAATTATTTATTACATGATCAATATTTTGGCATGGGAGGCTGGCCGCGGGCTCGACTTAGGCACGGGCCCGCTTGACCTGGACTTGGGCCCACCTAGTTTGGGGTTGACCTTGACTTTGACTCGGTCAACCGGGGGTGCAAATTTTAACCCAACAAAGTGCCCCCCATCAGTAAATGCACACCACATATGTGAGTCGTGTGCATGAAATTGATGGATCTTCTTTCACGTGGAGGCGACTTGCCTTGGTTCCCACTTTTTGGGATGCACTGTCCTTTTTACGACGTGGACGGTCGACGCTTGATGCGTCTCCGAGACAGAGTGTCCGTGGTAGACGTTTCCCTGGCCCGGTGTGATCTGGTTCCTGCTTTGTAGGAAGCCTGTACTGCCCTTTTTGCGACATGGACGGTCGACGCTTGACGCGTCTCCGAGACGGAGTGTCCATGGTAGACTTTTCCCTGGCTCGGAGTGATCTGGTTCCTGCTTTGTAGGAAGCCTGTACTGCCCTTTTTGCGACATGGACGGTCGACGCTTGATGCGTCTCCGAGACGGAGTGTCCGTGGTAGAATGTTCCCTGGCTCGGAGTGATCTGGTTCCTGCTTTGTAGGAAGCCTGCACTGCCCTTTTTGCGACATGGACGGTCGACGCTCTGATCCGGAGCGATTTGGTTCCTGATTTGTGGGAAGCCTGCACTGCCCGTTTTGTGACATGGACGGTCGACGCTCTGATCCGGAGCGATTTGGTTCCCTGCTTTGTAGGAAGCCTGCAGTGCCCGTTTTGCGACATAGACGGTCGACGCTCTGATCCGGAGCGATTTGGTTCCCGATTTGTGGGAAGCCTGCACTGCCCGTTTTGCGACATGGACGGTCGACGCTCTGATCCGGAGTGATTTGGTTCCGATTTGTGGGAAGCCTGCACTGCCCGTTTTGCGACATCGACGGTCGACGCTCTGATCCGGAGCGATTTGGTTCCGATTTATGGGAAGCCTGCACTGCCCGTTTTGCGACATGGACGGTCGACGCTCTGATCCGGAGCGATTTGGTTCCTGATTTGTGGGAAGCCTTCACTGCCCGTTTTGCGACATGGACGGTCGACGCTCTGATCCGGAGCGATCTGGTTCCCGATTTGTGGGAAGCCTGTACTGCCCTTTTTGTGACATGGACGGTCGACGCTCTGATTCGGAGCAATTTGGTTCCCTGCTTTGTAGGAAGCCTGCATTGCCCATTTTGCGACATAGACGGTCGACGCACTGATCTAGAGCAATCTGGTTCCCGATTCGTGGGAAGCCTACACTGCCCGTTTTGCGACATGGACGGTCGACGCTCTGATCCGGAGCAATTTAGTTCCCGATTTGTGGGAAGCCTGCACTGCCCGTTTTGCGACATGGACGGTCAACGCTTAACGTGTCTCCGAGACGGAGTGTCCGTGGTAGACTTTTCCCTGGCTCGGAGTGATCTGGTTCCTGCTTTGTAGGAAGCCTGCACTGCCCGTTTTGCGACATGGACGGTCGACGCTCTGATCCGGAGCGATTTGGTTCCCGATTTGTGGGAAGCCTGCACTGCCCGTTTTACGACATGGACGGTCGATGCTCTGATCTGGAGCGATTTGGTTCCCGATTTGTGGGAAGCCTGCACTGCCTGTTTTGCGACATGGACGGTTGACGCTCTGATCCGGAGCGATTTGGTTCCCGATTTGTGGGAAGCCTGCACTGCCCATTTTGCGACATGGACGGTCGACGCTTTGATCCAGAGCGATTTGGTCCCGATTTGTGGGAAGCCTGCACTGCCCGTTTTGCGACATGGATGGTCGACGCTCTGATCCGGAGCGATCTGGTTCCCGATTTGTGGGAAGCCCGCACTGCCCTTTTTGAGACATGGACGGTCGACGCTCTGATCCGGAGCGATTTGGTTCCCTGCTTTGTAGGAAGCCTGCACTGCCCGTTTTGCGACATGGACGGTCGACGCTCTGATCCGGAGTGATCTGGTTCCTGATTTGTGGGAAGCCTGCACTGCCCTTTTTGCGACATGGACGGTCGACGCTCTGATCCGGAGCGATTTGGTTCCCTGCTTTGTAGGAAGCCTGCATTGCCCGTTTTGCGACATGGACGGTCGACGCTCTGATCCCGAGCGATTTGGTTTTCGATTTTTGGGAAGCCTGCACTGCCCGTTTTGCGACATGGACGGTCGATGCTTGACGCGTCTCCGAGACGGAGTGTCCGTGGTAGACTTTTCCTTGGCTCAGAGTGATCTGGTTTCGGAGCGATTTGGTTCCCGCTTTGTAGGAAGCCTGCACTGCCCTTTTTGCGACATGGACGGTCGACGCTCTGATCCGGAGCGATTTAGTTCCCGATTTGTGGGAAGCCTGCACTGCCCGTTTTGCGACATAGACGGTCGACGCTCTGATCCGGAGCGATTTGGTTCCCGATTTGTGGGAAGCCTGCACTGCCCGTTTTGCGACATGGACGGTCGACACTGTTAGTTGTATGTATGCCCTAGAGGCCAGTATTGTACAGATGATGTATATTATATTGGATGCTTGGACATATATAGAGATGACTTTCTTGCTCGATATGATAGTATGCTATCTGGTTACTCTTTATCTTAACATGTACACTAGTCTCTTTGAACTGTCATGTAGTTACATGTTGGTAAAGCCATTAGGATGTGTACTTGACTACCTGGACTATGATGCAGATCATACTAGTGGGGACATGGTAGTCCATAAGTACATCCTTCAAGGTCCCTAGTCGTGGGTGTATCGAGACGGGGCATCGATATACCAGAGTAGACTAGCGTATACGCTTCTCGACCCATGAGATGGGCGATGGATGATCCCATATCCATTGGTGTTTGACATCAGAGATGGTATACGGGTGCTCAGTGGAGACTGGGTACACTGGACGGACTCGCCGAGAACTCCCAGATGGTATTATACCTCACGTCAGATAGCAGTTCTCAGGTGACACTTGTGCAGGTTAGTCTGTAGACCCGAGATCGTCATAGAGTCTTGTGTGATTCCCACTGTGCTTTGATCTCCACCTTACCACGTCCATGAGGGCGTGCAAAACGGTGGTCTTTGGGTACAGTCCCGAGTCACATGGAGGCAGTGAGCGATAGGAGGGGTTTCGTCTCTCCCGGTATTGGGGGTTGATGTTGCGCTGTGCTCGATTGGCCGTAACAGGGAAGTCCCTGGTCAGGGCTGATCAGAGATTTGCTGGTAAGTGTTACCAGTAGTTTCTCGACCCGTTATGAGCCTCACATCGACACGACTTATCAGTTATTGGGGTCTGACGTTTACCACTCCTAGACTTGATATGCGACATATCAGACGAACAGACCGGACTGTACGGTAAGTGTTACTGGTTGGATTCACAGGAGTATGAGCGGGCTAGCTCGTCGATCTTCTGATCGTTCAATACCCGGGTGGCCGTTACGTTTAGCAGACCGCTTGCGGCATGTGGGTGCTTGATATGATCATCATCTGCTACCGGCGTATTGACAAGTCTTCAGAGTCCTACACAGGGGTTTCCTGGCTCAAGCGAAACGAAATAGGAGCGCATATGAGATATGTGCGGGACCGAGAATAATGCGAGTATGTGATACCGTATTTCATTCTCGCGATGAATGTTTCGATTGGTTATATGCGATATAACCTAGTTATCGAATCGTTGATTCGATAAATCGATACATTGTATACTAGTCGGTTATGTGCGACATGACCGGATCGTTGAATCAAGTGTTGATTTAATGATTCAATGTATAATTATATATTTGATATATTACTTTGCATTAACAAGTATTGGTTCATTTTTAAATGGATTTTCTCACTTGATGTGCAAGTTGTATATGTGATATACTTTTGTGCACATGTTTGTATCATGTTTGATGATACTTGCTCATTTGGTTAAGTGTAAAGAATTAAACCTTGGTTAAGAAAGTGGTTAGGGTTTTTATTTATTTATACTTTTATCTTTTTAATTTGGATTAAAAAGAAATGGCAAAAGAAAACAAAAGGGTTGCTTTCATTCTTGAAGCTTGTTGAAGCTTCGACCAAAGTGACCATTTTGTCTTCATGCTTAACCCTAACCATTCATCTAACCTTAGTCAATTCTCTACACCTAACCATGGTTTACATTATGATAAGCATTCATTTTCTTTTTCAATTTAAAGAGACTTATCATAATATTCTTCATCATCTCCTTCTTCTTCTTCAAGAAAAACCTTGTCTTCATCAATGGCAATTTGAGCAAACAAGTGAGAAATCCAATTCTAAAGTGAACCCACCTCCTATTTCTTCACCCTCTACCTCTTGCCAAGTAGTATAGGGTGTTTTCTTCACAAGTTTCACAATTTGGTGAAGTTGGAGCTTGAACTTGTGTTGCCTCGACGTAGATCATCTTCGGCACGAAGCCGACGACCTTGCCCGCCCATTTCTCCGATGAAGCCGAAGCTTGAGTCCGGGATTTGAGACGGACAGCGAGAGGACGTCTACGTGGAGCTAAGGAAGTGGAGAACCGGATCTACAAAGGTTGTAGCATCTTTCTTTTAGTTAAGTAGTTAACTAGTTTCACTTTGTCGCCTAAAATTCTAGTTAACGATCTAGTCTAGGGTTTCTCGGCACCGTAAAATTTGAAATTGGCATGGCTGATGCCTTGTGAGACCTCTTGAGAGTGCCTAGGAACCCTACAGTGGTATCAGAGCCTATCTAGAGCCTTAGGCGAAGTGTAGACGACGTTTGAAATCCGAACGAACCGAAACCCTAATTCCCAAAACGCTCTCTAGACTTTTTCTAAAAACTGGGTTTTTTCCATATTAAAAATGCTTAAAAAATTCAGCAGGGAATTATAAGAATTACGGTGCAAAATTTAACTCATGAACAGTACTGTAGGGTGTTTTTCGCCACCCCAGTGAGATGGGAATACGCGAGCGCTTGTCAGGCGTACTACAGATTCCCCCTGCCTAGGGTAGGCCGGGGTTTAGTGATTGTGGGGATCCGAATCTCCGGCAGCCGCGGACTAAGCTGCCGTTAATTACCCCCCCGCCTTTGGGGCGAGGGAACCTCCGATTAACGGGTTAAATTGGTTATGAGAACTCAATGTGCAGTGTGCGTGTGTTTTGTTTTGAAAGGGGGTTTTGGATATATCGGGAGCCACGCAGAGTTTTTACGGGGGTCCCGCTACCCGGATAGCGGGCTGGGGGTCAAGGGGGCTAGCAGCCCCCTTGCGGGGTTCGGGGCAGCGCCCCGGCCCGAAATTTTTTTGGAGGGGGAGAATGTGGCGGAGTATGTATATGTGTGAATTTGTATACATATGTATATGTATATGTATATACATAAAAAGAGGGGGGAAAGGCATCCAAGGGATGCGTGGGGCAGCACCTTGGGCGCTGTGCGCTTAGGTGCTGTGCGCAGGTGCGCAAGCGCGCGCGCCACGTGTCGGCACGCGGGCGCCTTGCGCACTTGCGCACTTGCGCAGGTGCGCGCGCGCGCCACGTGTCGGCACGCGGGCGCCTTGCGCACTTGCTCAAGCGCGCAGGTGCGCAAGCGCGCGCGCCACGTGTCGGCACGCGGGCGCCTTGCGCACTTGCGCAGGTGCGCAAGCGCGCGCGCCACGTGTCGGCACGCGGGCGTCTTGCGCACCTGCGCACTTGCGCAGGTGCGCGCAGCGCGCGCGCCACGTGTCGGCACGCGGGCGCCTTGCGCACTTGCGCACGTGGCGCGCGCGCAGGTGCGCAAGCGCGCTCGCCACGTGTCGGCACGCGGGCGCGTTGCGCACTTGCGCTGCGCGCCGGAGAGGCACAAGAGGCTTTTAGCCTGAAAAAAGGGATTTCTCAAAGGAGAAATCAGAGAGGAGTCGGGCTCCTGAATGTGTTTTGGGTTTAATGGAAGTGGTTCTTCTTCTTCCTCCTGTCGCTTGCTGGATCTTGAAGATCAAGAGATGTGAAATCTCAAAATCTCTCCTTTTTAAGATCTGATGACAGATCCAAGTTCCCCTTTGTGGGTTTTGTCGTGGAAAACTATTTAGTTTTGAAAAAGGAAGAGTAAAACTCTTGATTTAATTCAAAAGAAAGAAGAAGGTTTTGGAACCTTGAAGAAGGAGGAAAGAGCTCAGCTCTGAAACTTTTTTGGAGACAGAAAAAGTTATCAGATATTTTCATTATCTTTGCCTTTATAGGCCATACATTTTACACATAGCCCCTTGGGCTTCACAAAATGGCATTTTGCCTATTTCATGGCTCATGTGCCATTTCTTTTTGCACATAAGCCATGGGCTTTACAAAAATTTGGCTTTATGCCCATTTTCTTACATTTATCCATAAAATAAAATAAAAGAAAATGCAACAAGATTATTTATTACAAAAATTTCATCTTGGCGTGGAGGAGGCCGGCCGCTTCATGTTCGGGCTCGACTCGGGCATGGGCCCACTGGGTCTGGGCTTGGGCCCACTTGGCTTGGGGTTGACTTAGATTTTGACTTGGTCAACCGGGGTGTAAATTTTTACCCCAACAAGTACAAACGGCGGCGGAACCGCGGCAGAAGCCTGGCTTCTGCGGCGGTTCCGCGGCCAGATGATGACGTCATCATCCCCTTTTTGCACAGTAATTCCTATTTAAGGATGCTGAGTTTTCTGGGAATTTTTAATTTGACTCAAGAGTTGAGTATTCTGGGGTTGCTTTGGGAATCGTAGATTTGATCGGATTATCAAATTTTGTCTGTGTGGTTTTCCGGTAAATTTTAGAATATGTTAAAAAGTTCGACCGGATATAAATACCCAACTTTTCCCCTGCCGGAAAATATCCAAGTGTTGGATTTTTCTGTGGTTTAAGGACGTTCTGAGTAGTGCAAGTAACGCGATGGTCCCTCTAGAAGAAAACAAACCTTAACTCGATTATGTGACCGTCTTGAACTGCCCTTTGAACCATCGGGTTTAGGGCAGTACGGCGTGCCACATGTGAGGCGTTGGCTTGACCCTTCTACGGCTGGACCGTTGGTACTGAGGCATGAAGTGAATGTCTTTGAACCTATTTCATGTGTTGAACGGTTTTGGGAAAACTTGGGTGTTCGAATGTTCGATCGAAAAGTTTAATATTTTCTATTTATCCGGAATGGGATACAATAATTGGAATTCACAAACAGTTATGAGATAACTGGATGAATGTTATAAATCTAGCGGTTTAGTCTCACTTGATATTGAAAAGAGTTTTCGATAATGGGACTAAAATGCGGGGTTTATAATTGTTAGGCATGTGATGTCTAAGTATTTCATTTGATTAGGCATGCGATGTCTAAAGAGGTTGCGAATTCCAACTGTTGTAGTTTTACACTTTCTTTTCTGTGACCGTAAGTGTAATATGTGATATCGCCGGTTTCGTTGCTATATGTCAACGACAATTGGGATGCCCATATTTACTTACGTTGATGACATGTGATGTTATGTTTTGCTGGATATGTTATATTGGATTGTCGTGTCTGAATAGCCGGGGGTTTTTATGTGAGATGAGTGTTTTTCATTTTCATTCATGTAAAAACTTGTATGTAATATTCTTTTATTTGGGGCACTTCCAGGTTGCGGAAGCTGTCACCTTTTGTATATTATTTACTTTTCTGCACTAGGATAGACCCAAGGAGGGGAGCACAAGTAACCGGGTTCTAGGGTCCAGTAGGAGACCATCTCGAGGAGTCGAGTCCGGGTCTCCTAACCCTAGAATTGGTAGGGTTGCTTGCCGCTCTCGTAGGGGTCTAGGGGTGTGGGATTGGCTATTCATCACGACCGTGGAATCCGTGTTTTATACTGGCTCGTATTGAAAACACGGACGTCCTAGTATATCCAATGTTTCATATGTTTCTTCTGCTGCGATATCTGTGATGTGATCATGTGATGTTCTGTGATAGATACTTTATATAGTATATATGATATATTATATAGGCGTTACTTATGTTTTACACCCGCGCTAGCCCTGCCCCGCTCTGCCGTTAGTTACCTAACCTAACGGTGCACGAGGGGACATCGAGGCGAATGCGGATGGCATAAGTGTACGTCGTATTTATCTGTGATGTTTAGGTATTTAAATGATGGGACTTCATTAATGTGATTAATGAAAGAAAAGAAACCTAAGATGTTGTAGAATCAAATTTTTAAACAAAACAGGTAGCTACAGTTCTTGCTTTGCATAGCGGTATATATGATATACCCTGCACCTTATTCGATGAGGAAAGGACCGAGATCCCTTCACCGGGAGTGACTCCTTTAGCAATAACTGGCAAATGCTACACACTCGGTTTGACTTTTGATTGCTTCTATAGTTTCTGCTTTGCACAGTGATATATATGATATATCCCGCACCTCATTCGACGAGGAAAGGACCAACGATCCCTTCACCGGGAGTGACTCCTTTAGCAAAACTAGAAAAGCCTCAAAAGCACTCCATTTTAAAATCATTTGATTCTACAACGATATCAAGTTCATTACGCAATAGGTTTTCAGAAAAACCTGACGTAGCCCTCCGTCATTTCAGATAAATCCTACTTAGTATTCGTGCTACGTTTGTTGACCTCCGTCAAGGCGTAGTGTGCGGTAGCTAACTAGTATTTATCTGCTTATGCATGTGATGCAGATTGGATTAGGGTAGTTGTACGACCTTGTTGACCTCCGTCAAGGGTCGTGCGGGTGGGTTTGATTCAATCAAGAAATGACGGGTTGAACTTGACTTGCACCATGTGGTTTGTTGACCTTCGTCAAGGTCATAGGATGCTTGGGGCAAAATATTATTGGGAATTTCAAGTGTTGAAATTTGCAATGAGATTGCATACCTTCTATGAGATAGTTGGATCCCGATACCCACTGCGAGTAAGAGTTACTCCTAGGAGAGTTTTACACATTACAATTAGCCGATCAAGTAGGTGTCTAGAAAGGTGTCAACGGGGTTACGCCTCTGGGAAAACGAGGTTTACATTAATTAGGTTCGTGCGAAAGCACGGGGGACCTCCCTCAAAGTACCGACACTGGCCTGGCTGAAAGATTGGCGAACCTGTAGTGTGTAATTAATCCCGGCTAGTCTTTCCTTTTAGGGTTTGAAGGAAGATTTGATAAAAACCAGTGGGAGCCATCCTGATTAGATAAGATAATAACCAATCTGATCTTACAAGAGCATACGCTAAAGTGTTTTCTTCTATCTCTCTCCAGGTAGCGACCATGTCATGCCCTAATAAAGATAATAATATGGATGTATTGACCGAACCCGCATGTTATACTGTGCTGGGGAACGTTGGTTCCGTTCTTTCCTATAAGAGTTATAGGACTGAACAGGATATAGGGGAATACCAGGATTCCCATGCCGCCCGAATGAAGAAAATACATGATGATGCATTGTCTTCGGGTGTGTTCGTTATAGAGAACTGTTTCTCCATTTGCTCTACGTCCTGGGTATTAGATACCTGGTCAGGATCCTATATATGTAATCAATTACATGGGCTTAGGAAAGGTAGAGAACTTGGAGAAGGTGATAAAGACATTAGAGTTGGAAATGGTGCAATAGTTGCAGCTAAGACTGTCGGAGAATATCACCTTGTATTACCAACTGGTAATACATTGGTTCTGAACGAATGCTATTACATGCCGAACCTGATATGCAACATTATATCGGTTTCTTTATTGAGTAAAGAGGGATATAATTTTGTATTACAGGATAATGTTATGAACATTTTCCGTAACCAAAAGTTGGTTGGATCGGGCACGTTGTACAATGGTATTTATGTTCTAAATCAATCAACAGTTCTGAGCATAACAAACACACACAAGAGGAAGAGTTCTGAACTGAACGAATCCTTCTTATGGCATTGTAGACTGGGTCACATCAATGCGACACGACTAGCTAAGTTGCATAAGGATGGATATTTAAATCATTTTGAATTTTCATCTTATGACACTTGCCAGTCATGTCTCAAAGGCAAGATGACCAAAACTCCGTTTACGGGACACGGAGAAAGAGTTACCGAACTCTTGGAACTGATACATAGTGATGTATGCGGTCCCATGTCTACACATGCCAGGGATGGTTCTTCCTACTTCATTACATTCACTGACGATCTCTCTAGATTCGGATATGTGTTCCTGATGAAACACAAATCAGAAGCTTTTGAGAAATTTAGAGAATATAAACAAGAGGTCGAGAACCAAACCGGAAAAAGTATTAAAATCCTACGATCTAATCGAGGGGTGAATACTTGAGCATTGAATTCCTGGACTTCCTAAAAGAGAATGGGATTCTCTCTCAGCTAACTCCTCCATATACACCACAGCACAACGGTGTATCAGAACGGAGGAACCGCACCCTATTGGATATGGTGCGCTCTATGATGAGTGTAGCTGAGTTACCTGTTTCCTTCTAGGGATATGCACTGGAAACAGCAGCATACCTACTGAATAGGGTTCCCACCAAATCTGTGCCTACCACACCATATGAGATATGGGAAGGGAAGAGACCATATCTTAATTTTATTAAGATATGGGGTTGCCCGGCCTATGTTAAAAGACAAAAACCGGACAAACTCGAGGCAAGGTCTGTTTTGTGCAAATTTGTTGGATATCCCAAACATTCGCGAGGGTATATCTTCTACCACAGTGAGGAACAAAGAGTATTTGTTGCTCAACATGCCACCTTTTTAGAAAAGGAATTTCTTACAAAAGAGATTAGTGGCTCTGAGGTAGAACTGGAAGAGGTTCCAGCTGAACAAAACACAACAGAAGTTTTAGTGGAACCAGAGGATTCAGTAGCTCTCAATGAACCTCAGCCTCTCCGCCGATTTAGTAGGGTTCCTCGCCAACCTGAGAGATACTACGGTTTTCTCATGGACGGTGGGAGCGAGGATTGCATCATGGAGGATGATGACCCAACTAGCTTTGAGCAGGCCATCACGAGTAGGGACTCAGTGAAATGGCTGGATGCTATGCGGTCCGAGATGGAATCCATGTACACCAACAAAGTATGGACTTTGGATGTTACTCCTGAAGGGGTAAAACCCATTGGGAGCAAATGGATCTTCAAGAAGAAACTTGGTGTAGATGGGAAAGTGGAGACTTTCAAAGCTAGACTTGTTGCAAAAGGTTTTCGTCAAAGACCAGGTGTGGACTATGACGAAACGTTTTCTCCAGTGGCTATGCTTAAATCCATCCGGATCATGCTTGCCATCGCTGCATATCATGATTAAGAAATCTGGCAAATGGATGTTAAGACCGCCTTTCTAAATGGTGATTTAGAAGAGTGCGTGTACATGACTTAGCCAGAGGGCTTCGTAGACAGTGGGAGCAGCGGGAAGGTGTGCAAGCTGCTTAAATCCATTTATGGATTAAAGCAAGCATCGCGGAGTTGGAACATCTGCTTTGACGTCGTTATCAAAGAGTTTGATTTCGTCAAAAATCCAGATGAACCTTGTATCTACAAGAAGGTGGCAGAGAGTAAGGTAGTCTTCCTCGTATTGTATGTGGACGATATACTCTTGATAGGAAATGATATTCCTATGCTGCAGTCGGTCAAGCTCTTCTTATCACAAAGATTCTCAATGAAAGATCTTGGTGATGCCTCCTGCATATTGGGAATAAGGATCTATAGAGATAGATCCAAACGGATTTTGGGATTGTCCCAATCCAGGTACATTGACACCATACTAAAGAGGTTTAGTATGGAAGAATCCAAACGTGGGAACTTGCCCACAATCTCTGGAGTCACTCTCTCCAAAGAGATGTCTCCCAAGACTGATTTGGAGAGAGCTCGCATGCAAGGGATACCCTATGCTTCGGCTGTAGGCTCTATCATGTACGCGATGCTATGTACCAGACCCGATGTAGCATACTCACTAAGTGTAGTGAGCAGGTATCAAACTGATCATGGAGAGAGTCACTGGACAGCTGTGAAGAGCATTCTCAAGTACTTACGAAGGACTAAAGAGATGCTCTTGGTGTATGGTAACGGAGAACTCCAAGTGGAGTCCTTTACCGATTCGAGCTTCCAGAGTGATAAGGACGACTCTAAGTCGCAGTCGGGATTTGTCTTTACCCTTTACGGAGGGGCGGTTAGCTGGAAGAGTTCCAAGCAGGAAACCGTGGCAGACTCGACGATGGAGGCTGAATACATCGCTGCCAACGATGCTGCTAAAGAGGCTGTCTGGATCAAGAAGTTCATTATTGAACTTGGAGTGGTTCCATCCATTGAGCATCTAATACCTTTGTATTGCGATAACAATGGAGCGGTGGTTTTGGCCAAGGAACCAAGGTCCCATCAGCGATCCAGGCATATTCTGAGGCGGTATCACCTGATCCGGGAGATAGTTGATCGCCGGGAGATCGAGGTCAGGAGGGTTGACACGAAGAACAATACGGCGGATCCACTCACGAAAGCCATTCCCCAGATACAGTTTGAGAGACTCTTCGGGATGCTCGGTATGCGATACTACAGCAGCTGGCCCTAGTGCAAGTGGGAGATTGTTAGTTGTATATATGCCCTAGAGGCCAGTATTGTACAGATGATGTATATTATATTGGATGCTTGGACATATATAGAAATGACTTTCTTGCTCGATATGATAGTATGCTATCTGGTTACTCTTTATCTTAACATGTACACTAGTCTCTTTGAACTGTCTTGTAGTTACATGTTGGTAAAGCCCTTAGGATGTGTACTTGACTACCTGGACTATGATGCAGATCATACTAGTGGGGACATGGTAGTCCATAAGTACATCCTTCAAGATCCCTAGTCGTGGGTGTATCGAGACGGGGCATCGATATACCAGAGTAGACTAGCGTATACGCTTCTCGACCCATGAGATGGGCGATGGATGATCCCATATCCATTGGTGTTTGACATCAGAGATGGTATACGGGTGCTCAGTGGAGACTGGGTACACTGGACGGACTCACCGAGAACTCCCAGATGGTATTATACCTCACGTCAGATGGCAGTTCTCAGGTGACACTTGCGCAGGTTAGTCTGTAGACCCGAGATC
Source organism: Agapanthus africanus (assembly GCA_030015575.1). NCBI lineage: Eukaryota > Viridiplantae > Streptophyta > Magnoliopsida > Asparagales > Amaryllidaceae > Agapanthus > Agapanthus africanus. The sequence continues at coordinate 579,359,100 of CM057340.1, read as the reverse complement.
GTCATAGAGTCTTGTGTGATTCCCACTGTGCTTTGATCTCCACCTTACCACGTCCATGAGGGCGTGCAAAACGGTGGTCTTTGGGTACAGTCCCGAGTCACATGGAGGCAGTGAGCGATAGGAGGGGTTTCGTCTCTCCCGGTATTGGGGGTTGATGTTGCGCTGTGCTCGATTGGCCGTAACAGGGAAGTCCCTGGCCAGGGCTGATCAGAGATTTGCTGGTAAGTGTTACCAGTAGTTTCTCGACCCGTTATGAGCCTCACATCGGCACGACTTATCGGTTATTGGGGTCTGACGTTTACCACCCCTAGACTTGATATGCGACATATCAGACGAACAGACCGGACTGTACGGTAAGTGTTACTGGTTGGATTCACAAGAGTATGAGCGGGCTAGCTCGTCGATCTTCTGATCGTTCAATACCCGGGTGGCCGTTATGTTTAGCAGACCGCTTGCGGCTTATGGGTGCTTGACATGATCATCATCTGCTACCGGCGTATTGACGAGTCTTTAGAGTCCTACACAGGGGTTTCCTGGCTCAAGCGAAACGAAATAGGAGCGCATATGAGATATGTGCGGGACCGAGAATAATGCGAGTATGTGATACCGTATTTCATTCTCGCGATGAATGTTTCGATTGGTTATATGCGATATAACCTAGTTATCGAATCGTTGATTCGATAAATCGATACATTGTATACTAGTCGGTTATGTGCGACATGACCGGATCGTTGAATCAAGTGTTGATTGAATGATTTAATGTATAATTATATATTTGATATATTACTTTGCATTAACTAGTATTGGTTCATTTTTAAATGGATTTTCTCACTTGATGTGCAAGTTGTATATGTGATATACTTTTGTGCACATGTTTGTATCATGTTTGATGATACTTGCTCATTTGGTTAAGTGTAAAGAATTAAACCTTGGTTAAGAAAGTGGTTAGGGTTTTTATTTATTTATACTTTTATCTTTTTAATTTGGATTAAAAAGAAATGGCAAAAGAAACAAAAGGGTTGCTTTCATTCTTGAAGCTTGTTGAAGCTTCATGAAGCTTTGACCAAAGTGACCATTTTGTCTTCATGCTTAACCCTAACCATTCATCTAACCTTAGTCAATTCTCTACACCTAACCATGGTTTACATTATGATAAGTATTCATTTTCTTTTTCAATTTAAAGAGACTTATCATAATATTCTTCATCATCTCCTTCTTCTTCTTCAAGAAAAACCTTGCCTTCATCAATGGCAATTTGAGCAAACAAGTGAGAAATCCAATTCTAAAGTGAACCCACCTCCTATTTCTTCACCCTCTGCCTCTTTCCAAGTAGTATAGGGTGTTTTCTTCACAAGTTTCACAACTTAGTGAAGTTGGAGCTTGAACTTGTGTTGCCTCGACGTAGATCATCTTCGGCACGAAGCCGACGACCTTGCCCGCCCATTTCTCCGATGAAGCCGAAGCTTGAGTCCGGGATTCGAGACGGACAGCGAGAGGACGTCTACGTGGAGCTAAGGAAGTGGAGAACCGGATCTACAAAGGTTGTAGCATCTTTCTTTTAGTTAAGTAGTTAACTAGTTTCACTTTGTCGCCTAAAATTCTAGTTAACGATCTAGTCTAGGCTTTCTCGGCACCGTAAAATTTGAAATTGGCATGGTTGATGCCTTGTGAGACCTCTTGAGAGTGCCTAGGAACCCTACAGACGCTCTGATATTTAGGAAGCGATGGCTTAGGAGACAGGTTTGGATCCCTATCACCTAAGGCTTTTCAATTTTATGGGCCGTGAGGGTCCCATAAAAGCATTTTCTCCCTACGGGTCGTAAGGATCCCATATGTGTATTTTCTCCTTAGGAGTCGTGAGGACTCCCAAGTGTGTTTCTCCTTTATGAGTCGTATGGATCCCACGAAGGTTTGTTCTCCTCATGCATCATGAGAACACATGAGTGGGTCTTTCCAATGGACCATAATTCCAAGGGCGGGGACCGACCGCTGGACTGGTGATTGCAGTGGGGCATGAGTGTGATGAGAATTATTTGAGCCTGTGGATTGTATACGGTAGTCAATTTGGGGACTAACAGTAAGGCCGGGAGAATTTTGGGAATTTGAATTTCGGTTGGCGTCTGCATCGCTGCACTGGAATATGGTACCAGGAGCGACTCATCATTCACCGTTTTTTTTACCGCTATTGCTCTATCATTTCAGCTTTTCTTATCATGAATATCGCGATTGCCCCATCATTTCGGCTTTTATTCGCAGTTGCCCCATCATTTCAGCTTTTCTTTATTTTTCTTTTATTTACACATTTTTTTTGTTTATTTACATATTTTTTTTACATTCCCAGTTTAACAACTTAGAGGTCGATCATCCCCAGTTTAATGACGTGGTGGTCGATCATTCCCAGTTTAACGATGTGGTGGTCAGTTGGCGTTCCCAGTTTAACGACGTGGTGGTCCTCTTTGCTTATCCCAGCTCCTTGAACTTTGATCTTGGCGGAGCTGTGTTGATGACCTAGCTCTGTGGCTTGCCGATACATCCGAGGATTGTGAGACTTTTCCAAGCTTGTATTGGTTCTCTTCCCAATCTTTGAAAACACAGCAGTCTTCAATGATATGACTCACCACTCTATGGTATGGGCAGTATACGGGATTGCCGGTCATATTCATTTCATGTGGCCTTTTCGGAATAGGCAATTGCAGACCGTTGTTCAAGGCTTCCTCGAATATATTGCGGACCTCATCCTTCCTGAACGAGTACACCTTCTTCTTTCTCTCCATTAGAGTAGGTGCCCTTACTGATGCTGGTTCTTGAGGCCGATCAGTCTTTGGTTCGCCCTTTTCAGATAGTGGCACATGTCTGGGAGGATTGGGTTCCCGAAAGGCTTCGGTCTCTATTTGTATGGAATCGGCGGTCATAGCTTGACTGTTCGCCAACACGCCTTTAGACAGTTCTATCTCTCCCGTCTTGTATTGCCTTTCGACCCAATCTTTGAAGACGAAGCAGTCCTCAATGGCATGACCTATCACCCTGTGATAGGGGCAATATTCTGGGTCGTCGGTCATATTCGCTTCTTGCGGTCTCTTTGATTCTGGCAGTTGCAGACCGTTTCTTAGGGCGTCCCTGAATATCTTGTGGACTTTTTCCCTTTTGAAGGAATAGACTTTTTCCAATTTTTCTTTCAGAGGCGATTCCCCCCCGGCGTATGTATCGGAGGGTGTGGAGGCTGATTGCGGCCGTTTTTCGCAAAGGCGCTCCGCTCTTAGGTTGAAAGGGATATCAGTTGGCTGCCACCGGGTATCAATTTCTGGCTCATGAACCAAAATTTGATTCTGCTGTAATTGCAATCGGGCGACTTGGGTCGCGAGATCTGCCGCGACGTTTGCCAATTCGTCGACCTTGGACTGTACCTTGGCTAACTTCTCGTCCCTATCCTGAAGCTGCCTCTGAAGCCATCGGAATAACGCTTGTTCTGTAGTTCCGGCTATGACAACTGGGTCATCTTTATTGCCTGAGCTCAATTCCGCAGGAACCACGAGCTCCTCTGGCTTATTGGCCTAAGCGGGCTCTTCATCACTTAGATCGAGCCGATGCTGGGTAGCGTCAATCATATCATCACCATGGTTGTGAAGAAGAGGAGGATCCGTTTCTTCATATTCGACCATATAGACAGTGCGAACCACATACCCAGCCATCTCTTTATCTTCGGTGGCTGATTTCGCGGAGTGGTCCAGACTTTGGAAATTCATAAATTTTAACATTGCCAGAGCCCTAGCCCTTTTGTTGGCTCTATATCTGAGCCGCTTCTGCCTCAGCTTCTCTGCCTTGAGCGCTTGGCAGGCTTCTGCTCTTCGGGAAGCTGCCATAGGCTGAGTGGTGGGGAGGCTTGAGAAAACACCCACTCGAGCAGTTGTCAGAGGCGCCGCTGGAGCTTGCCCAAGATGCCTTGTTACTTTGTTAGTGTTGATGGCCTTGCCCCCAGCTGGGGCCAAGGAAAGTCGTTCAAACACCGACTTGCGTTTGTGTTGGGGGCGCCCTCGCGACCATGACATTCGGCCTTTTCCCCTTTGAGACCGGTTTGTCTGTTACCGGAGCTTGAGGAGCTGGGACGGCGTTAGCTGACACGAACATAATAGAGCCAAACGGTAGCGGCTCCTCCTCCCATTGTCGCTCGAGACTGGCAGGAAGGACCGTCCTGGAGCCCATCTTCATCGTGTAGGAGACGGGAGTTGTGTCGAGAGCTGAGCTTGTCCTTGGAGACATTTTCGCTGCGATCGGAGAGTGCAATTTGAAATTTGTTAACCTGTACAAAGAAGCATGATTTCAGTACAAGCAGTCGATATGTATATTGATTGAGTTCGCATGAACGTTTAACCCGAAATATGGGAGGAGAGAAAGGTCCCACCGGGCGTGCCAGAATCTGTAGGGTGTTTTTCATCACCCCATTGAGATGGGAATACGCACGCGCTTGTCAGGCGCATTACAGATTCTTCCTGCCTAGGGTAGGCTGGGGTTTATTGATTGTGGGGATCCGAATCTCCGGCAGCCGCGGACTAAGCTGCCGTTAATTACCCCTCGCCTTTGGAGCGAGAGAACCTCCGATTGACGGGTTAAACTGGTCATGCAAACTCAATATGCAATGCTGTGTTTTGAAGGGGTTTTGGATATATCGGGAGCCCCGCAGAGTTTTTACGGGGGTCCCGCTACCCGGATAGCGGGCTGGAGGTCAAGGGGGCTAGCAGCCCCCTTGCGGGGTGCGGGGCAGCGCCACGGCCCAAATTTTTTTTTGAGGGGGATGATGTTGTAGAGTGTGTATGTGTGTGTGTGTGTATAAAGGGGAAAGGGCATCCAAAGGATGCGTGGGGGGCCAGTGCCTCGCGTACAGGGCACGCAGGCGCTGGGTGCTAGCGCAATAGGCGCTGGGCGCGCCACGTGCCCGGCACGTGGGCGCAAGCGCTTTGAGCGCTAGGCGCGCCACGTGCCGGCACGTGGGCGCAAGCGCGCTGGGCGCGCCACGTGCCGGCACGTGGGCGCAAGCGCGCTGGGCGCGCCACGTGCCCGGCACGTGGGCGCAAGCGCGCTGGGCGCGCCACGTGCCCGGCACGTGGGCGCAAGCGCGCTGGGCGCGCCACGTGCTCGGCACGTGGGCATAAGCACGCTGGGCGCTGGGCACACCACGTGCTCGGCACGTGGGCGCAAGCGCCCTGGGCGCTGGGCGCACCACGTGTCGGCACGTGGGCGCACCACGTGCTCGGCACGTGGGCGCAAGCGCTCTGGGCGCTGGACGCTGGGCGTCAAACAGAGAGGGGACTTTGGTCCCTGCACTGGGAGCTGTGCTCCCGATTTGTGGAGTTAAACTCCTAAAAAGTTTAGAAATGATCAAAGGGGGTTGCTTTGTTTCTCCCTTTGGTTCTTGATCTTCCCAAGATGGGATTTTTGGAGATGAGTCTCCTTCTTCCTCCTCTTTTGGCTAGATCTTGAAGAAAAGGGGGGTGAGATTTAAAGATCTCCCCTTTTTAAGATCAGAGGGAAGATCCGAGTTCCCCTTTGTGGGTTTTGTGGTGAAAAACTATTTAGTTTTTTTAAAAGGAAGAGTAAAGCTTTTGGTTTAATTCAAGAAAGAAGAAGGTTTTTAGAACCTTGAGGAAGGAGAAAGATCTCAGATCTAGATTTGCTCTTTTTGAGAGAGAAAAAGTTGTTGAGATATTTCATTATCTTGGCCTTTATAGGCTATACAATTTAAATATAGCCCCTTGGGCTTTTCAAAATGGCATTTTGCCTATCTCATGGCTCATGTGCCATTTCTTTTTGCACATAAGCCATGGGCTTTACAAAAATTTGGCTTTATGCCCATTTTGCATACATTCATGGATAAAAAATTACATAAAAAATTATTTATTACATGATCTGTATTTTGGCATGGAGGAGGCTGGCCGCGGGCTCAACTTGGACACGGGCCCGCTTGACCTGGGCATGTGCCCACCTGGCTTGGGGTTGACCTTGACTTTGACTCGGTCAACTGGGGGTGCAAATTTTGACCCCAACAGATATAATTATATGTTAACTAATATTATTGCTCACTAATTATTTTCTTCATAATATATATATATATATATATATATATATATATATAATGAAGCATGGCATGGATTTTCTATTTTGTGAAAATAGAAAATGAGGTGGAAAAATGGGGAAATTTTTTGGGAATGGGTGAAGCATGGCACATATCATTAGTTTATTACTCTTGACTCACTATTCAAGTATGGTTGCTATTTATTATTGCAATTTATTTCATGCTTGAATAAGTGAGGTCAAGTGTGTAGCCATTCTACACTTATTTTTCATACTTCACTCACTTGAGCTCATATGATGAGTTCTCCTCTCTAGCTCTCTCCATCTTCTTCATCCTTCACCTCCAAACTCAATCCCTCACACGAGTTGTGAAACCTAGGGCTTGTGAGAACTCTAGTGAGAAAAGAAAACCCCTACTTCACCATCCTATACTTGATTAGCACTTAAGTATAGTGTGTTTCCTTCACTAAAGAGTTTAGTGAAGAGGTAGTTTGGATTAGCGGAGCTTCGGGTAGATCATCTTCGGCAAGAAGATCTCAAAGGAAGCTCGATCCAACTTCAAGTGGAGCCTAGTGGAGTCGTGTGGACTACTACACGGAGCTTTTGAAGAGAAGGACACGGTCTACAAAGGTTGTTGCTTCCTTCTCTTAGCATAGTTTATGTTATATCAAAGTCTAAACCCTAATCAATCTAGTTAGATTCTAGGTTAGTGTTGATTAGCACATCGATTTTTTTTTTAATTGGCATGCTTGATGCTGGTAAAACCCAGTGGTGGTGCTAATAAGCACTTTCATGGTATCAGAGCCAAGCTAGAAGATTACACGATATTAGTTAAACTACGAAACCGAAACAGTTAACCGAAACCCTAAGGTTCTGTCAATTTTCAAAAGCCCTCTGAAAATTATTTAAACAAGTGCACAAGCTTACATTTGATGTAACTAGAAGACCAGAGAAACTTGAGACCCTACTTCAATAAACTCACCGGTCAAAAGCCTGAAATGGCTGGCCTGGCCGGTCCCCTTTGCTCCAAAAAGTCTCGTGTTTATTTGGTGCTCTGGTCTGTATATTCTAGGGTTTCAGGTTATGTTTGATTGGCCCAGTTTGCATGAGATGTTAACATTTCAATTTAGGGCAATTCAGAGTGTTTCACAATCATAATTTTAACATCATTTCGGGTTAAAGTTTGATATGTGATGCAATGGTTGGAATCCACATTTAATTAGTTTTGTGAAAACTAGTTAGTGTTTGTAAATCTAGCATGTTAGTCTCTAATGATCGATTGCCATGAAGTTTCGATTCGGGTCTAAATTCCGTCGCAATCGTGTATCGTACGCGAATACTCGCCGGATAACTTTACTAGGTAGCCACACTCCATAGCCCCGACCAAGTGACTGTAGGAGAACCTCGTTGCCAAAAGCATCCACTCGGGTGCTCGCGGCCACGGTGTTCCGCCTAAGTGCACTTCGTCGACGGCATCGGGGGTGCGACTATCTACTAAAGTTCCCGACGAGCATTCGATTGGGTAGTTGGGAATCTTGTTGAATTACCCGACTAAATTATTGAAAAGTGTTTTCGATTTAAGACTAAAATACAGGGTTTATAGGGTTAGGCATGAAATCTGGAATATGAGATATTCTGGGTTTATGATGTCTAAGAAAATACGGATTCTAATTATTGTAGTTTTTCATTTCTTTTCTGCGACCGTAAGTATAATATGTGGGGTTTCTCCGATCTCATTGCTATATGTCAACGACATTCGGGATACGCATATTTACTTATATTGATGACATGAGATGTTAAGTGTTGCTGTGACATGTAATATTGGATCGTGATTGAATAGCCGGGGGTTTTATGTGAGATAAGAGTTTTTCAATTTTCATTCATGTAAAATTTTGTATGTAATATTCTTTTATTGGGACACTTCCGAGTTGAGGATTATGTCACCATTGATGTATATTATTTACTTTTCCGCATTAGGATAAACCTAAGACGGGGAGCACAAGTAACTGGGTTCTAGAGTCCAGTGAGAGACCATCTCGAGGAGTCGAGACCAGGTCTCCTAACTCTATAATTGGAGGGTTGCTTGCCGCTCTCATAGGGGTCTAGGGATGTGGGTTTGGCTATTCATCATGACCGTGGAATCCGTGTTTTTCATTATTGGCATAATTTAAAACACGGAGCTCCCAGTATATCCAATATTCATATGTTGACTTTTGCTGCTTGGTTCTGTGATGTGATCATATAACTGGGTAAGATGAATGCTACATATATATGATATATATAATAAACATTGCTTATGTTTTGCACCCGCGCTAGTCCAGCCCCTGCTCTGTCGTTAGTTAAGTAACATAACGGTGCATGACGGGGCTCTGTGGCGAATGCGGATGGCATAAGCGTACATTCTATTTTCGGTTCTTTTCTGTGATGTTTAGAGAAACATAAATAATGGGACTTCATTAATGAGATTAATGGAAAGAAAAGAAACCTAAAGATGTTGTAGAATCAAAATTTTAAAAGGTGGCTCTAGTTCTTACTTTGCATAGTGTTATTCCTCGATGAATATCCAGCACCTCATTCGATGAGGAAAGAGCCGAGATCCCTTCACCGGGAGTGATCTCTTTAGCAAAACTAGCAAATGCTACAACCCACTCGGTTTTATTTTTATAGCTTCTCTAGTTTTTACTTTGCATAGTGGTAATCCTTAATGAATATCCAGTACCTCATTCAATGAGAAAAGAGCCGAGATCCCTTCACCAGGAGTGACATCTTTAGTAAAACTAGCAAAAGCTACAAAAAAAATACTGTAATATTTTGGAAAATTATAAATTTTAATTTAATAATTTTAAATATGAATATAATAAGTTTACAAAAATGATATCGCTTATGAAATTGGGTATCGGAATTATATCTGTAAAAATGTAATTATTTTGGTAAATATGAAGAAAAGTGTGTGGTATCATAAAAACGATATATTAATTTTTTTAATATGACATGATATTTTATATCAAGATAATGATAATTAAGTGTTAGAATAAGTATTTCATTTCTTTGTACATATTTATTTAAAATTGTAACATGAAAGGTTTTTAATTGTTGTAATCCTTTTTTTATATGGTTAAGTTTATGATAACCTAGTTTAAACCCTCACACCAACACACCCTCACCCATGCTCACATCCCTCCATCTCCTTCTTCTCACATTACACCACCACCTTACCACTCTCCACTTCCTCTTTCTCCCATGACACTTCCTCCTTTCTCTACATAATGATCCTCACATCCTTTCCTATCTTTCTTTTTCTCATATTACAATAAACTCTAAGTCCTAAACTGAAACAAACTCTTTTCCTTCAAACTCCAAACACTAAATTCAAAGTGTCCATCATACCAAGAGAAAGGAGAGAATCCCTTCATCAAACTTGTACATGAGTCAAGCTTGAGCCACCACTACCCCTAGGAGCTTCCACCATACAATTTTTGAGCTGGTGTTCCCTTGTACACAATCTCCATTGCTATAATTCTTTCTTTCTTTGCATATTCAATTCTGTTTGAAAGCTGTTTTTAGTGTGCAGTATTACAAAAACTGTTATTTTGTGATATTTAACATACTGAATTTGAATCTGGAACCAATAAGTGTAGCAACAAGGAAAACAAACAAGACCATAGTATTTTAAGACCACTAGGAGACTTCACCTAAAGCCCGAGCCCCAACTTCCACACTTGACTCGGCGACAATTGTGTTTTGACCGGCGCCGCCGGATTTATTAGGAGCTATCATGTTGATTTTTCTTCTGTAACTCTATTAGAGTATGTTATAAGTTATGGTATTGTTTGATTTGTCCCAATATTCATACAGTGAAATATGGAAATGTTTTAGTATGAGTTTTATCAAGTTTCAGACATTTCAATATGAGTTTTTCGTATTTCTGTACTGCGACTGAAACGTTGACGTCCGTACGTTAATTTCAGGGGCATTTGTTCGTTTCTGGAGTAAGTAAGTTATAGGTTCTAACCTATAGATACTTAGCTTATTGTTTTGATTTCGATATGATATTTACGCCAATATTTCATAACTACGATTATAGGTACGATCGCGAAGGTTTCCGAGACGGAGTTGGCGGACATAGCAATTGTGGATTCGATGAGCTTGACAAGTTGGTGAGTAGATTTACATCTACGGAGGAAGTCGAGTGGATGGCGTATAGCACCCCCGCAACCTTATAACTAGGATAGTTATGCTATCTAGCTAGTTTTTAGTGTTAATTCAAGTTAATGGTATTAGTGTTATGTTGCATCTAGTATGTTATTCATGTGCATATAGTTTTATTCATGGTTTGGTGAATTTGTAAGAGAGATCATGCCGTACTTTAGATAATTTGGATATTGTGATAATGTGGATATTGTACGAGTAATCATACCGTACTTGTGATGACAAGATTAGCGTACCGAATACGGCCAAGTTCCTTTAGACTCGTGGAATCATGTTTTATTTCGTGTTAGAACGTAATACTTGAGTAAGCTATACTCTTTTAAAAACTAACGATTCATTTGCCTTTTAAAGAATAAATAACAAAGATGCGATGCCAATTTCTAAAATGAATATCTATTTTTAATCTAAGGCAGCTTTCTTATTTCAAAACCAACGTTTCGTTCCATTTTCAAAGATAATGGTATAACTCATAGCAAGTAGTTACATTTAATAATTACGCTTAAATTTACTTTACATGTTCGCGATATATTTATTGATATTATACGTTTCCGTAATACGAACACTCTGATAGAATACTGCACAACTGCTAGTGAGTATTATGTTGCACGAGCACATACACATATGTTATACTACACCTTATTGGTACTACCATGTCACTGTAGGACTGCTACACTACGTGATGCGTATATAAATATCGATACAAGTATGATTTATAAACTTATAGAACACGAGCACAAATACTAATGATTGCCATGCTGCACGAGCACAGACGCGTATGCTACACTACACATCATTAGTATTGCCATGATACAGTATGACTGTTACGTTTATTGCTTGTATGACTTTATTTACGTACTTTACCTTATTATCTGTTAAGCATTGCGAATACCAGTACCATGGGTATTCATATTTGATTCTTATGAGTTTTCAGGATGTTTTAATTTTGATGATATATATCAGTAGTATGGGACGCTGTTATATATGTATATATATAATATATCATCAGAATGATCTATGCAAGTATTCTTACTTTTTACTTGATATTTCTGGATATGATGAGTTGACGTCCACCACGAGCTTGATGTTTTCTGATTATTTTATTCCGAACTGAGTGGGGGAGACATACGGTTACGGACTTGCTACTTATCCGGACTGAGTGGGGGAGTATACAGTCGGATACATGGTGGACCCGGTCGAGACCGAGGGCCAGGAAAGCCGCATTAGAGACAGGGAGCCTAGCGAGGACACTCGATACCGGAGATAGAGATGAGTACGGCAGATATCCAGGGGATACTGACCAGGGCTAGATTTGAGCACGGCGAATATCCAAGGGATACTGACCTTGTCCAGGGATATCGGATGGCGATCATCTATTAAGATGGTGTCGACGATATCTGCATTTGCATGTCGGTGATGGACATGAGAGATTTGAGGATTTGCGTGTCGGTGATGGACACAAGAGATTTCTGATTTCGGGTGTCGATAATGGACATCCAGATGTTGATATGTTGCTATCTTATGAGGTATACAGTTATGTTATGAGTTATTGTAGTCGACCGGGACTGATCGGGGGGACAGTACCTGCAGATCTTTTTATGGGTTATTGCATATAAAAGGATTTCAAAATCGAGTTATAGGCTCATTATTTTGACGTGTCTGATATGACACTGGGATCTTTTGAATTGTAAAGCTCTTAACACTCTTCACTAAAACAGTAAGACGTATATCTTAAATAAGATACCTATTATATTTCATACTATCACGTCTGCTTTTATACCGTGACATATGTATTCCGCGGCTATTTTAAAGGAGAGGTTTTACATATATATTTTCGGCTACTTATGGGCATATACCTAGATACAGGTCATTGGCATATGATATATTCTATTTTGGGTTCATGTGATGGGTAGACTTGCATTTATGATACATATGCATATCATATATTATATTAGTACATGATATGATGGTACTATACTTATAACCTAGGTATCGTTGTGCATTTCGATTTCTACCTTGTGATGTACTTTTATTCACTGAGTTGGCAACTCACCCCCGTTGTGCCACAGTTTCTTACAGGTTTTACTGCTCGGATTATCAGCAGATTGCGGCACACCCTTTTTCTCGGTGATTGCTTTGGCAGGTGGGCTACTGTTGTTCGTACCCACACTTGTATAATTATATATTCTTGTATCTAGTAAAACTCCATCGACTTAGAACTTGTATATTATAGACTTAGAAGCGAGACTTAGAGTTTGTGTGTTGTGGACGTCACACTCGTTGGAGTCGACTCTTTTATACTAATTGGTTTGTTTCGCTTTTCTTTCTTCGCTATTGTGCGTCGTATATTGTTTGCTTGGTTGCTCTGCCGTTTGGGCGTGGAAGCTAGCTCCCGTTGGGGATGCTATTTATTTTCTTATTATGTATCGAATTTTATGCAAAATTTACAAAGGAGGTGCTATCAAATTTCAAAATGTCATAGATGATTTTTCAAACATACTTAGTTAAACTTAAATGTTTATTTTTAAACTGATCTCATCTGATGACTAATTTAAACCTTACCTCCAATATTTTCAAAAAGGTTTAGATTCCGGGTTTCGGCTTACTTAAACCACGTCGACGTCTTTAGATGTTACCTGATTTAAGTGCCGGTCACGTGCCACATTCGGGTCGTGACAAAGTTGGTATCAGAGCATTTGGTTTAACCTTTGTTCGAGTCTAGATTTGACTGTATGGAGTCTAGGCATACACTTTTGTTACCTAGGATTTACCTTATAGGACTTAGACTTGACTTTGGGGGTCTTATACCCAAATTTTCGTTATATAGGATGACCCTTGTTGATGGAGTAGGTACTAAGTAGAGTGACATACCGTACATATATTCCGCGGTATATTTACGATATGAGACTCCGCCTAAGTTACCTTAGGATATATATCTTGAGATCTTTTCTTCTATTCGTTCAATTGATCTATCCTCATCGATACATGTTGATTGTTCCGGTCGCTATGTCTACGCGAGCCGAGCGGGCTGCGATTAGAGATACGGTCAGGGAAGACTTGTCTGGGACGAGGGTTGACCAGGGTGACATTCCGATGACTTAGGGATAAGTTGTTTATCCTTAGATGATCGGAAGCGAGTTTCTTCGGGATCCACACAAGAGGGTCGGGTCATTGCTGGAGACCAGCCGGACTTGGAGGCGTGACGTTTGCCTTACTCCAAAGATCATGGTGTTGCGTACTGTTCAGACAAGTAGTACCAATCATTGCTGAGATTGTCGAGGTGTTGCTTCCAGAATTCATGAAGTTAAAGTCGTCGATATTTACGAATATAGATGGACCAGAGGGTTCGTAGTCATTCAGATGAGTGATGACTAGGATATTTAATTCGTTGTGGCGCTCCGATGCGAGATTGGTGAAGTTGATTAGTTTCTTTTCGATGGGTTCTGCTGAGACCTGATGGAAGTCACACGAGAGAGATCGTGTAGTGAGTTTTCCTCCAACGAATTGGGACGAGTTCACGTAGTTGAGCTTAGCCAGATTTTTCCACAGAGTGTCAGAGATGCCAGATTCGTATTTTCGAGTTGTCGTGTTGGACTCCGAGCTTGGTCATAACCGAGTATGACTTGCAATTTGCGTTACTATCGTGATATGCTCCTTAATTAATAGATATGGGAGAGTAATGGAACAGGAGATTGGTGCGAAGTCTAAGTGGGCAGTTGTTCTTCACCGTCGATATTGAAGATTCGATGCGAATGTAGAAGCGCGTACGACCACACTTTCAGAGGAAAATCTTGAGAAGATGGCAGTTGTTATGAAGAGAAAGTGGATTCAGTAATGAATGCTAGTTCCGGAAAGGCTGGATAAATGATATCAGCAGGAAACTTGATGGATTCTTTCCAGAAGTTTTTAATAAGTAAGATTAGACCCAAGATCAGTTGTTTGGCACACACGCAGAGGTTAAAGATTGCCGTCGTCCACATGTTGCGTTGAGAGAGACTGAATTAATTGTCAAGAAGATGTGGTGAGAGGTATCAGCAGTAGGACTGATTGTGTCGTTACTCCTCACCGGACGATTGTATAAAAGGGCCATGGAGTTAGAGATCCGTAAGAAGAACCAGAATTCATATATAGAGAACGCTAGACCATGGCAGAAGGCAAGTAGTAATCCTTGCTATACCAATTCCGGGTGTATAGACACCTTTCGACATTGAGGAAGATATACTTCGATGTCATTTATTTTCGATTTACGTTTTTATGATCCGAGTATTTCGTTTTCAAACGTTGAAAATGGGACAACTCAACGTCCGTATTTTGACATATGTATTTTGAGAATTTGAGGGCCACACAATGTTTTGTGCATGCCAGGTGCACTTGATGAGGTTTCTGTGCATGGTGATTGCACTTTGATTTATGTTTTGTGCACACCAAGTGCACTTGTTTGAGATTTTCGTGCGAGGTGAATGCACTTGATTGGAGTGTTGTGTACACCAGATGACTAAACTGAAATTTTCCGTGCACATCAGTTGCACATGATTAAGAGATTATATATATATACTCTAGGTATACTCGGTATGATTTTGTGCACGCCAGTTGCACATTTTGATGTTTTGTGCATCCCGATGCACTTGAGATTTGTTTTGTGCATCCCGATGCACTTGAGACTTGTTTTCTGCACTCCGATACACTGGATATTGATCTTGTGCACTCTAGATGCGCTCGGTAATTGCTCCCTGCACATTTGATGCAGTGGATATTGTTTTTGTGCACACTTGTTGCATTTGACGCTGTTTTTGTTTTCATGCACACCATGACGTGTGGTTTGAGATTTGCATGTAAATCCGTTAGGGTTGATTTTGTTTTCGTGCTTTGCACTTGAGAGAATATCTTATAGATTTGATTTATATATTTTCGCTTGGTCGTGTGCTACCGATATTGCACTATGACTATGGCATTGATTGTGTACTTGGTATACACAACGGTTTTCGTATTTGGAATTTTGAATCATAACTGGCGCAAATCTCATACTAACCGCTAGAGTTACAGTTATGGGAGTTTTATATTTTTTTGAGTTTTCACGCACACTGTTGAGTTATGTTATGTCTTAGCTCGTGTGGGACTTCGGAGTTCCGCTATATTGAGCGGACTATATGTTTTAAAATTTTGGACCCCGGCAAATTGTTTTGAATTGAGTTGATGGATTGAGAAAAATGTTTTAAGATGGGGTTTAATTTAAATTCAGGGACCGAATTTCATTAAGGGGGGAATATTGTAACATTTTGGAAAATTATAAATTTTAATTTATAATTTTAAATATGAATATAATAAGTTTACAAAAATAATATCGCTTATGAAATTGGGTATCGGAATTATATCCGTAAAAATGTAATTATTTTGGTAAATATGAAGAAAAGTGTGTGCTATCATAAAAATGATATATTAATTATTTTAACATGACATGATATTTTATATCAAGATAATGATAATTAAGAATTAGAATAAGTATTTCATTTCTTTGTACATATTTATTTAAAATTGTAACATGAAAGGTTTTTAATTGTTGTAATACTTATTTTATATGGTTGAGTTTATGATAACCTAGTTTAAACCCTCACACCAACACACCCTCACTTATGCTCACATCCCTCCACCTCCTTCTTCTCACTTTACACCACACCTTACCACTCTCCACCTTCTCTTTCTCCCATGACACCTCCTCCTTTCCCTATATAATGATCCTCACATCCTTTCCTTTCTTTCTTTTTCTCATATTACAATAAACTCTAAGTTCTAAACTGAAACAAACTCTTTTCCTTCAAAATCCAAACACTAAATTCTAAGTGTTCATCATACCAAGAGAAAGGAGAGAATCCCTCCATCAGACTTGTACATGAGTCAAGCTTAAGCCACCACTACCCCTAAGAACTTCCACCATACAATCCTTGAGCTGGTGTTCTCTTGTACACAATCTCCATTGGTATAATTCCTTCTTTCTTTGCATATTCAATTCTGTTTGAAAGCTGTTTTTAGTGTGCAGTATTACAAAAACTGTTGTTTTGTGATATTTAACATACTGAATTTGAATCTGGAACCAATATGTGTAGCAACAAGGAAAACAAACAAGACCATAGTATCATAAGACCACTAGGAGACTTCACCTAAAGCCCGAGCCCTAACTTTCATACTTGACCCGGTGACAATTGTGTTTTGACCGGCACCGCCGGATTTATTAGGAGCTATCATGTTGATTTTTCTTCTGTAGCTCTATTAGGGTATGTTATAAGTTATAGTATTATTTGATTTGTCCCAATATTCATACAGTGAAATCTGGGAATGTTTTAGTAAGGGTTTTATCAAGTTTCCGACATTTCGATATGAGTTCTTCGTATTTCTATACTGCGACTGAAACGTCAATGTTTGTACATTAATTTTAGGGGCATTTGTTCGTTTCTGGAGTAAATAAGCTATAGGTTCTAACCTGTAGATACTTAGCTCATTGTTTTGATTTCGATATGATATTTACACCAATATTTCATAACTACGATTATAGGTACGATTGCGAAGGTTTTTGAGATGGAGTTGGCGGACATAGCAATCGTGGATTCGATGAGCTCAACAAGTTGGTGAGTAGATTTACATCACGGGGGAAGTCGGGTGGATGGCGTATAGCACCCCCGCAGCCTTATAATTTGGATAGTTATGCTATCTAACTAGTTTTTAATGTTAATTCAAGTTAATGGTATTAGTGTTATGTTGCATCTAGTATGTTATTCATGTGCATATAGTTTTATTCATGATTTGGTGGATTTTTACGAGGGATCATGCAGTACTTGAGATAATTTGGATATTGTGATAATGTGGATATTGTACGAGGAATCATACCGTACTTGTGATGACGAGATTAGCGTGCCGAATACGGCAAAGTTCCTTTAGACTCGTGGAGTCATGTTTTATTTCGTGTTAGAACGTAATATTTGAGTGAGCTATACTCTTTTAAAAACTAACGATTCGTTTCCCTTTTAAAGAATAAATGACAAGGATGCAATGCCAATTTCTAAAACGAATATCTATTTTTAACCTAAGGCAACTTCCTTATTTCAAAACCAAATTTTCGTTCCATTTTCAAAGATAATGGTATAGCTCATAGCAAGTAGTTACATTTAATAATTACGCTTAGATTTACTTTACATGTTCGCGATATATTTATCGATATTATACGTTTCCGTAATACGAACACCCTGATAGAACACTGCACAACTACCAATAAGTATTATGTTGCATGAGCACATACGCATATGTTACACTACATCTCATTGGTACTGCCATATCACTGTAGGACGGCTTCACTACGTGATGCGTATGTAAATATCGATACAAGTATGATTTATACACTTATAGAACACCAGCACAAATACTAATGATTGCTATGCTGCACGAGCACAGACGCGTATGCTACACTACACATCATTAGTATTTCCATGATACAGTAGGACTGTTACGTTTATTGCTTGTATGACTTTATTTACGTACTTCACCTTATTATCTGTTAAGCATTGCGAATTCCGGTACCATGTGTATTCATATTTGATTCTTATGAGTTTTCAGGATGCTTTACTTTTGATGATATATATCAGTGGTATGGGACGCTGTTATATATGTATATATATATATAATATATCATCAGAATGATCTATGCAAGTATTCTTCCTCTTTACTTGATATTTCTGGATATGATGAGTTGACGTCCACCATGAGCTTGATGTTTTCTGATTGTTTTATTCCGAACCGAGTGGAGGAGATATACGGTTACGGACTCGCTACTTATCCGGACTGAGTGGGGAAGTATACAGTCGGATACATGGTGGACCCGGTCGAGACCGAGGAGCAGGAAAGCTGCATTAGAGGCGGGGAGCCTAGCGAGGACACTCGATACCGGAGATATAGATGAGCACGGCAGATATCCAGGGGATACTGACCGGGGCTAGATTTGAGCACGGCGGATATCCAGGGGATACTGACCGGGGCCAGGGATATCGGGTGGCGATCATCTGTTGAGATGGTGTCGACGATATCTGCATTTGCGTGTCGGTGATGGACACGAGAGATTTGAGGATTTGCGTGTCGGTGATGGACACGAGTGAGTTCTGATTTCAGGTGTCGATGCTGGACATCCAGATGTTAATATGTTGCTATCTTATGAGTTATACAATTATGTTATGAGTTATTGTAGCCGACTAGGACTGATCCGGGGGACAGTACCTGCACATCTTTTTATGGGTTATTGCATATAAAAGGATTTCAAAATCGAGCTATAGCCTCATTATTTTGACGTGTCTGATATGACACTGGGATCTTTTAAATTGTAAAGCTCTTAACACTCTTCACTAAAACAGTAAGACGTATATTTTAAATAAGATACCTATTATATTTCATACTATCACGTCTGTTTTTATGCCGTGACATATGTATTCCGCGGCTATTTTAAAGGAGAGGTTTTACATATATATTTTCGGCTACTTATGGGCATATACCTAGATACAGGTTATTTGAATATGATATATTCTATTTTGGGTTCATGTGATGGGTAGACTTGCATTTATGATACATATGCCTATCATATATTATATTAGTACAGGATATGATGGTACTATACTTATGACCTAGGTATCGTTGTGCATTTCGATTTCTACCTTGTGATGTACTTTTATTCACTGAGTTGGCAACTCACCCCCGTTGTGTTACAAATTCTTACAGGTTTTATTGCTCGGATTATCAGCAGATTGTGGCACACCCTTCTTCTTGGTGATTTCTTTACAGGTGGGCTACTGTTGTTCGTACCCACACTTGTATAATTATATATTCTTGTATCTAGTAAAACTCCATCGACTTAGAACTTGTATATTATGGACTTAGAAGCGAGATTTAGAGTTTGTGTGTTGTGGATGTCGCACTCGTTGGAGTCGACTCTTTTATACTTATTGGTTTGTTTCGCTTTTTTTCTTCGCTATTGTGCGTCGTATATTGTTTGCTTGGTTGCTCCGCCGTTTGGGCGTGGAAGCTAGCTCCCGTTGGGGATGCTAGTTATTTTATTATTATGTATCGAATTTTATGCAAAATTTACAAAGGAGGTGCTATCAAATTTCAAAATGTCATAGATGCTTTTTCAAACATACTTAATTAAACTTAAATGTTTATTTTAAACTGATCTCATCTGATGACTAATTTAAACCTCACCTCCAATATTTTCAAAAAGGTTTAGATTCCGGGTTTTGGCTTACTTAGACCACGTCGACATCTTTAGATGTTACCTGATTTAAGTGCCGGTCACGTGCCACATTCGGGTCATGACAAACACTCATTTTCAATTCACTAGATTCTACAATGATATCAAGTTCATTAAGTTAAAGGTTTACATCAAAACTAGTCGTAGCTCTCCGTCATTTCAGATAAGTGCTATTTAGAATTTGTGCTGCATTTATTGACCTCCATCAAGGCGTGGTGTACGGTAGCCGATTAGTGCTTATCTGCTGCATATGATGCGATTAGATTAGGGTAGTCGTACGGTCATGCTGACCTCCGTCAAGGGTCGTGCGAGTGGGTTTAATTCAATCACGAAATGAATGGGTTGAACTTGACTAGCGGCCTATGGTTTGTTGACCTCCGTCAAGATCATAGGTCGTTAGGGGTAAAAGCAGATATTGAGAATTTCTAGTGTTGAAATTTACAATGAGATTGCATACCTTCTATGAGATAGTTGGATCCCGATACCCACTGTGAGTAAGAGTTACTTCTGAGAGAGTTTTTCACTTTACAATTAGCTGATCCAATAGGTGTCTAAGAAAGGTGTTAACGGGATTATGTCTCTGCGGAAACGAGGTTATTTAATTAGTTCCATACGAAAGCATGGGGAGACTCTCTCGGAGTACCAATACCTGCCTACCTGACCGATTGGCGAAGTTGTAGTATGTAATTAATCTCGGTTAATCTTACCTTTTACAGTTTGAAGGAAGATTTGATAAAAACAGTGGGAGCCATCCTGACTAGATAAGATAATAACCAATCTAATCTTGCAAAGAGCGCACGCTAATGCGTTTCCTTCTCTTTCTCTCTCCAGGTAGCGACCAATGACACGCCTTAATCAAGATAATAATATGGATGTATTGACCGAACCCGCTTATTATACTGAATTGGGGAACGTTGGTTCCACTTGTTCTTATAATTGTCATAAGTCTGAGCAAGAAATAGGGGAATATCAGTATTCCTACGTCACCCGAATGAAGAAGGAGCATGTTGATGCATCTTCTTCGGGTGTGTTCGTTACCGAGAACTGTTTCTCAGTTTGCTCTACGTCCTGGGTATTGGATACCAGATAAGGATCCTACGTTTATAATTTGTTACATGGGCTAAGAAGAGCTAGAGAACTGGGAAAAGGTGATATGTCTCTAAAATTATGGAATGGTGCAATTGTTGCAGCCAAAGCAGTTGGCAAATATCATCTAGTATTACCAAATGGAAATACATTGATTCTGAATGACTGTTATTACATACCAAATATGATGTGCAATATTATATCAGTTTCTTTGTTGCATAAAGAAGGATATAATTTTGTATTGGAGGATAATGTTATGAACATTTTCCTAAATCAAGTGTTGATTGGGTTTGGTACGTTAAGTAATGGTATATTCGTTCTAAATCAAACTACAGTTCTAAACGTATAGAACACACACAAGAGAAAAAGTTCTGAAATGAACGAAGCCTTCTTGTGGCACTGTAGACTAGGTCATATCAATGCGACAAGACTAGCTAAGTTGCATAAAGATGGATATTTGAATCAGTTCGAATTTACATCTTATGAAACTTATGACTCATGTCTTAAAGGTAAAATGACCAAAACTCCATTTACTGGACACGGAGAAAGAGCTACCGAACTCTTGGGACTGATACACAGTAATGTATGCGGTCCTATGTCTATACATGCCAGGAATGGTTCTTCGTACTTCATTACATTCACCGATGATCTCTCAAGATTCAGACATGTGTTCTTGTTGAAACACAAATCTGAAGCTTTTGAGAAATTCAAAGAATATAAGAGCGAAGTAGAGAACCATATGGGTAAAAGTATTAAAATCCTTCGATCTGATCGGAAAGGAGAATACTTAAGTACGGAATTCCGAGACAATTTAAAAGAGAATAGGATTCTCTCTCAGCTTACTCCTCCGTATACACCACAGCACAACGGTGTATCGAAACGGAGAAATCACACCCTATTAGATATGGTGCGCTTTATGATGAGTGTTGCTGAGTTACCGATTTCCTTTTGGGGTTATGCACTTGAGACAGCTGCATACCTATTGAATAGGGTTCCAACTAAATTAGTACCTACCACTCCATATGAGATATGGGAGGGGAAAAGACCATGTCTTAATTACATTAAAATATGGGGTTGTCCGGCTTATGTCAAAAAGCAAAATCCGGACAAGCTCGAGGCAAGGTCGGTTCTATGCAAGTTTGTAAGATATCCCAAACATTCGCGAGGGCATATCTTCTACTATACTAAGGAACAAAAAGTGTTTGTTGCTCAACATGCCACCTTTTTAGAAAAGGAATTTCTTGCAAAAGAAATTAGTGGTAATAAGGTATAGCTGGAAGAAGTTCCATCTACACAAACTGTTACTGACGATTTGGTAGAACCGGAAGATTCAATAGTCCCCAACAAATCCCAGTCACTCCGCGGATCTAGTAGGGTTCCTCATTCACCTGAGAGATACTACGGTTTTCTCATTGACGGTGGGAGCGAAGATTGCATCTTGGAAGATGATGAACCAACTAGTTTCGAGCAGGCCATCACAAGTGGAAACTCTATGAAATGGCTGGATGCTATGAGATCTGAAATGGAATCCATGTACACCAACAAAGTATGGACTTTGGAAGTTACTCCTGAAGGGGTAAAACCCATTGGGAGCAAGTGGATCTTTAAAAAGAAAATTGGTGTAGATGGAAAAATTGAGACTTTCAAAGCTAGACTTGTAGCAAAAGGTTTTCATCAACGACCTGGTGTCGATTATGATGAAACCTTTTCTCCAGTGGCTATGCTTAAGTCCATCAGGATCTTACTTGCCATTACTGCATACCATGACTACAAAATCTGGAAGATGGACGTCAAGACCGCTTTTCTAAATCGTGATTTAGAAGAGAGCGTATACATGACACGGCCAGATGACTTCGTAAACAGTGGGAGCAGCGGAAGTGTATGCAAGCTGCTTAAATCAATCTACGGATTAAATCAGGCATCGCGGAGCTGGAACATCTGTTTTGATGAAGCTATCAAAGAGTTTGACTTCATTAAAAACGTAGATGAACCTTGTATATATAAGAAGGTTGTAGAGAGAAAGCTTGTCTTTCTCGTATTGTATATGGATGACATACTCTTGATAGGAAAAGATGTTCCTATGCTACACTCGGTCAAGCTCTTCTTATCACAAAATTTCTCCATGAAAGATCTTGGTGATGCCTCCTACATTCTAGGGATAAAGATCTATAGAGATAGATCTAAACGGATGTTGGGATTGTCCCAACCCAGGTACATAGACACCATACTAAAGAGGTTTAGTATGGAAGATTCTAAGCATGGTAATTTACCCGCTTGCTCAGGAATCACTCTCTCCAAAAAGATATCTCCCAAGACTAATTTGGAGAGGGCTCGTATGCAAGAGATACCCTATGCTTCGGCTGTCGGGTCTATTATGTATGCGATGTTATGTACCAGACCGGATGTAGCTTACTCACTAGGTGTAGTAAGCAAGTATTAATCAGATCCTGGAGAAAAGCACTGGACAACTGTGAAGAACATTCTTAAGTACTTGAGAAGGACTAAAGATATGTTCTTGGTGTATGGTAACGGTGAACTTCAGGTGGAGTCCCTTACCGATTCGAGCTTCCAGAGTGATAAGGATGATAGTAAGTCGGTCTCGGGTTTTGTATTCACCCTCAAAAGAGGGGAGGTATGTTGAAAGAGTTCCAAGCAAGATACTGTAGTAGACCCGACGATGGAGACTGAATATATCGCTGCCAATGATGCTGCCAAAGAAGCGGTCTGGATGAAGAAGTTCATTTCTGAATTTAGTGTGGTTCCATCCATTGAGCATCCAATAACTGTGTATTGTGATAACTATGGAGCCATGGTTTCGGCCAAGAAACCCCGGTCCCATCAGTGATCTAGACATATTCTTAGGCGGTATCACCTGATTCGTGAGATAGTAGATCGATGAGAGATCGAGGTCAGGAGAGTTGACACAAAGGACAACACAGCGGATCCACTCACGAAGGTCCTCCCCCAGATACAGCTTGAGAGACTTTTTAGAATGTTGGGTATGAGATACTACAACAACTGGTCTTAGTGCAAGTAGGAGATTGTTAGGAATATGTATGCCCTAGAGGCCATTATTGTATGATATAGAGGATGCTTGGATATATATATAGTGGACTTTCTTGCTCGACATGATAGTATGCTATCTGCTTGCTCTTTATCTTAACATGTACACATGTATTATTATACTGTCTCTCTAATACATGTTGATAAAGCCCTTAGGATGTTTGCTTGACTATCAGGACTATGATGCAGATCATACTACTGGGACTTGTGTAGTCCACAAGCACATCCTTTAACAGTTCCTAGTTGAAGGAGTATCGAGACAGGGCATCGATATTCCAGAGTAGACTAGTGTGTACGTTTCTTGACCCTGTAGGGTGTCACGACCCAAATTTAGACACGTAACCGGCACTTAAACCACGTGACGTCAACAGGCGTAACACAATTTAAGTAAGCCGAAAACCCAGAAATTTAAACCATCAAAAGAAGTAAGTGATAAAAACATTATTAAAAACATTTGGAAATCTCAAGTAAAAACCTTTAAACTTAAGTTTATTTTCTTAAAAATTTCGGCAGCACCTCCTTTGTAAAAACTAGCCCCGAAACGAGTACAAACATAAGATATAAGTAAAGCATCCCCAAACGGGAGCAAATCACGCCCAAAGGCGGAAACAACCACCACAAGCATATATACGACGCCGTAGCGAAGAAATAGACAATAAAATGAAAACAACATAAAAAGAGATAAAGCAACATAATAAAGGCCGGCTCACACGAGCACGACACCCAGAGTCACAAAATATACAATATTGTCCTCACAACTCATCTCTAAGTCAATATATGAAAGTGGTAGATGGAGAGTACTAGATACAATAAGATATACAAGGAACAGAAACGGATAACCGCAAACCCACCTACAGCAAAAAGGCTCACAGCCAACCGTAGCGGTATCCGCTGAAAAGATACAATAAGAATCCCTGTCGCGACTACTCTGGGGGCCAAGCCTGCAAAACACTGTGGCACAACGGGGGTGAGTTACCAACTCGTGAATAGTAAGTAACATCATACAGATAATCGCAGGTATGCACGAACAGCGATAATCTACAACATGTAATCTGATAGCATAAGTAGGGCAATGTAGATATGCAACAATCATGATCAAAGTACTCCATCAGGTACTACAAATACATGAAGCAATGCATATCAAATAAATACTGAGTATGGGATAAAACATAACATCATCAATGAATCATCATCATGGAAAATCCCGGTGTTCATCAACGACACCCTAAATCACAATATCTCAGGCACCGTCACTCTGATCGGCCCTCATATCCGTAAATCTTATGGAACTTGAGTGCCCAACATCGACACTCGAAACATCATGAAAACCCGTGTCTATCAACGACGTGTAAATACTCATCTCTCAGGCGCCGCATACCCAGATCGGCCCTCAATATATCTCATGCCATAACTCTCAAACGGTATCCTCCGGATATCCGTCGGGTTCTATACTATCACCGGTAGGTAGTACACCCTCCGCCGGGCTCACCGCCTTTTTATACGAGTCTTCTTGCCCCGGGGTACCTCACCGGGTCCAATATAAACCCGCGGATGATGCCTACCGCTCCTCGAATCGGGTATCTAACACAAGTCTCAGAACTGAGAAAACTCATGGTGGACGCATCGAAATATCATATCAAGAGAAACCGGGTTTTCAAAACAATGCATAATTTCTTGAAATATCCCCACGGTTCTCAAATCCATAAATCACATGAAATCCGTATCTCAATGCGTAAATCCATGAAATATGATATATGCAACATAAAACAGTAATATGAGCATATCAAGGGAAAACCGCTCTTTTAAATGAATCCAATTTTTAAATATATCATGCGGTTCCCAATTTCTCCAAAATCAAATGCAACATCATATAAAGGTGTACATGTAGCTATGTATGCATGATGCATTTCATATACGCAATAGAACAAGAATCAACGTCTCAATGTCGATAACAAATACAATACCACATATGTGTATAGGTTGTGCGTGTCATGGCAATTACCGATGGTGTGGGTGTAGCATACAATTTAGTGCTCATGCAACATGAACCGTCAGTAATGGTGCAGTGTCCAATAGGTACTAAGTCAAGGCACAATAAGTAATAGTATGCAATGATGCTCATGCACAATCAACTTATATGTGTATAACATGCGACTATAATATCATATCTAGCCCCGACGCTTAACGCCATACGGGCAATTTCCCTGTAGATCTTAAATCTACTCACTGGGACGCCTCGGCTAATCTAATCCGACTTCGGCTCTGCCATTTTCGCGCCACATCCGATGCCTCTGCACCCGATCCTAGAAACGTACACAAGAAAATAAGAAACTAGATATATAAATAGTCACAGACACAAACAATACAAGTCAACCACGCACACTAACTAAATGCGCACGCACTTGGTGCACACAACGCGCTCGCGACAACGCCACAAACCACAATTAGGGTTGCTATACGTGACAACCACCAAGCCTAAAATCCAATCACGCATTCATTACACACTAAATCTTATATGAAATAGGTTATAAATCACCAAAACCTCAAACTCAATTTAACAGCTATTATTCCGAAAACCTAGTAAGCAACAATTACCAATTTAGTTCAAATCTAAATATTTTAACAATTCCGGTGGCCACAATGCTTACTAGATATCTTAATTAGGCTACCCAATTATTAATTAGATTTTAATCTCACTTAATTATATTAATCATAAAGATCTAGTTTGCAAGATTATATGATTTGGACAAATTTTAAGTAACAATTTAAAACTTAACAACTAGATTAAATTTTATATGCCTTAAGATGTTAAATTACACATTGTAATCAAAATCAATTAATAAAAACCCTAACTTAATTTAAAACCCTCTCTTTAAATATCAAACTTGAAATTAGAACCAATTTAATGTCTAAACAAGTTAGCTTAAAGCATTTAACCAACAAATTAAACATTGGGTCAAGATTTATACCTCACACTTTTGTAGATCTAACTTGCAAAATCTTAGCCTCCAACAATGGTTTCTTGTTCCAAGATCCACGCTTGATTGAACAAAGAATAATGGGTAGGGTTTAATTAGGAGTTAGTGGGAAATTTGTGTGGATTTTTGAGTGAACTTTGAGGATTTTAGCACAAGAAATGAGGAAGAACAGGGGCTGCTGCTGCAGCAAGGGAAGGCTCGGCCAAGTGGTGAGGGGAGAGAGAGTGAGGTGAGTGTGTTGTGTTGAATTCCCCCAAGTCAATCAAAACCCATACCTCTTTCTTTCTTGTTTTCTTTTTAAATTTTCTTTTGTTGATGAAATGAAGAAGTGAAATAGAATGGAGAGGGGGGGTTGTTGGTGTGGGGCTCGGCCATGAGGGGAGAGGGTGTGTGTGTGAGTGTGTGTGTGTGTGTGTGTGTGTGTGTGAGGGAACACAAGAAGATAAACACCATACTTCATTGTTTAATATTTTCTTTTAATTTTCCTTTTCTATTTAACCTTATTCTTAAAATTTCTAGAACCCTCTTAAAAAATTCCATTTCATTTCAAACACAACATGGTACATTTTGTTTTAATGTGTCATGGTTCACTAAAGCATAATTAACCCATTCCAATTTGTAATTATCACTAATTAAATGTATTAGTGAAAGCTTATAATAATATTTAAAATAATTAATTACCGAAAATATTTTAGTAAACTAGCAATTTTATAAGTGACTGAATAAATACCAATACTAGCCATTACATATCTAAAATAGGTATAATTAAGTTTATGTTGAAAAATAATTATATCTTGGTTTTTTACGGAAAATATCAGTTATTTTACCGATTATCGGAAATTTCACCTAAACGATTTTCAAAACGTTACATAGGGGGCGATGGTTGATCCCATAACCATTGGTGTTTGACATCAAAGAATGTACACATGTGCTCATTAGTGAATGGGTATACCGAACATGACTCGCTGAGAACTCCTAGTTGGTACCAAACCTATCGTCAGATAGCAGTTCTCTGGTGAGAATGGTACATGTTAGTCTGTAGACCCGAGATCGTCATAGAGTCTTGTGTGGCTCCCACTGTGCTTTGATTTCCTCCTTACCACGGCTCAAAGGAGTCGTGCAAATAGGTGGATTTTGGGTACAGTCCCGAGTCACATGGAAGCAATGAGCGATATGAGGGATTTCGTCTCTCCCGGTATTGAGAGTTGATGTTGCGCTATACTTGATTGGCTATAACAGTAAGTCCCTGGTCAGGGTTGATAAGATTTACTGGTAAGAGTTATCAGTAGTTTCTCGAACAGTTACGAGCCATATATCAGCATGACTTATCAAGTTACCGGGGTCCAACAATTCCACCCCTAAACTTGATATGCGACATATCAGATGAAGAGACCGGACTGTACGGTAAGTGTTACTTATAGGCTTCATGGGAGTTTGGACAAGCTTGCTTGTTGATCTTCTATTCGCACAATACCTGGGTAGCCATTACGTCCAGCTAGTACTGTTGACGGCTTGTGGGTAACTGATATGATCATTACCTACTACTGGCGTATTGACAAGTATTTAGAGTCCCACACAGAGGTTTTCTAGTTCAAACAAAATGAAGTAGGGCACATATGTTAATATGTGCAGGGGTTTGATTAAATACGAGTATGTGATACCGTATTCTAATCTGGCGGTTATTTGATATCAGTTAGGTTATATGTGATATAACCGGATTATTGAATCAAGTGTTGATTTGATAATGTGATATACAGATAAATAATATTAGTCGGTTATATGTGATATAACCGGATTATTAAATCAAGTGTTGATTTAATAATTTGATATATATTTATATTGGATATAATTATATGTTAACTAATATTATTGCTCACTAATTATTTTCTTCATAATATATATATATATATATATATATATATATATAATTATGTGATATATATATATATATAATGAAGCATGGCATAGATTTTTTATTTTGGGAAAATAGAAAATGAGGTAGAAAAATGGGGAGATTTTTTGGGCATGGATGAAGCATGGCACATATCATTAGTTTATTATTCTTGACTCACTATTCAAGTATGGTTGTAATTTATTATTGCAATTTATTCCATACTTGAATAAGTGAGCTCAAGCGTGTAGCCATTCTACACTTATTTTTCATACTTCATTCACTTGAGCTCATATGATGAGTTCTCCTCTTTAGCTCTCTCCATCTTCTTCATCCTTCACCTCCTAGCTCAATCCCTCACATGAGTTATGAAACCTAGGGCTTGTGAGAACCCTAGTGAGCAAACAAAACCCCTACTTCACCATTCTATATTTGATTAGCAGTTAAGTGCAGTGTGTTTTCTTCACTAAAGAGTTTAGTGAAGAGGTAGATTGGATTAGCGGAGCTTCAGGTGGATCATCTTCAGTACGAAGATTGCAAATGAAGCTCGATCCAACTTCAAGTGGAGCCTAGTGGAGTCGTATAGACTACTACACGGAGATTTTGAAGAGAAGGACACGGTCTACAAAGGTTGTTGCCTCCTTCTCTTAGCATAGTTTATATTATATCAAAGTTTAAACCCTAATCAATCTAGTTAGATTCTAGGTTAGTGTTGATTAGCACCTCAATTTTTTTTAAATTGGCATGCTTGATGCTAGTAAAACCCAGTGGTGGTGCTAATAAACACTTTCAACAGGGAGTTAAGCCTGTCTCTTAAACCATCACTGCCCTGCGGCGGTCTCAAAATTGACTACTGTATACTATCCATGGGACATTTACGATAAAAACATGCTCTATTGGCTAACCAAGATACCAATGAGGAGAAGAAGCCACTTACGTATTCTCTCGACTCGTAAGAAGAAAACGCTTATGTGAGATCCTTACAATTCACAAGGGAAAAATACATTTTGGGGTCCTCACAATTCTTAAGGAGAAAATACACCTACGAGATCCTCTCGACTCTTAGGAAAAAAGATCTTTATGAGATCCTCACGACTCATAAAAATTGAAAAGTATCAAGTGACAGGGATCTAAACCTATCTCCTAAGCTATCTAATGTCTAACGGTGATAAGCTTAACACCGTTGCACCAACATGCAATGCATGTGGGTGCAGTAGTGGGGCATTTGTTCCCGCCAAAAATGGCAGCGCCTACGTTCAAAATACGTGAGCGCCAACGCCATGCATATGACAGCGCCCACGAGCGAGACATATGAGCGCTAAGACCAAGCATATGGCGGTGCTCACGGTCGTGGCACATGAGCGCTAATGCCACCCTTGGTAGCGCCCACATGCAACATACGTGAGCGTCACTGCCAAGATTTGAAGCAATTGCTTCTGATAGAATTAAATTTTATATGGGATAATATTTTCCTAATCTTTCTAAAACAAGAAAAATGCGCTTTGTTAAACAGAGGACCTTTGGATCAAAAATCAAACGGTGACTAAAAATTGTTAGTTATATGTATGCCCTAGAGGCTATTACTGTATATGCGATGTATATTGTAGTGGATGCTTAGACATATATAGGGAGGACTTTCTTGCTTGACATGATAGTATGCTATCTGGTTGCTCTTTATCTTAACATGTACACTTATTGTCTCTCTATTACATGTTGATAAAGCCCTTAGGACGAGTTCTTGACTACCAGGATTATGATGCGGATCATACTAGTGGGGCAGAGGTAGTCGGCAAGTACATCCTTAGATTGTTCCTAGTCGTGGGAGTATCGAGACATGGCATCGATACTCCAGAGTAGACTAGCGTATACACTTCTCGACCCATATGATAGGCGATGGATGATCCCATATCTATTGGTGTTTGACATAAGAGAAGGTTTACGGGTGCTCAGTGGAGACTGGGTACACTGAACGGACTCACCGAGAACTCCTAGATGGTATTATACCTATCATCAGATAGCAG
Source organism: Agapanthus africanus (assembly GCA_030015575.1). Taxonomy (NCBI): domain Eukaryota; kingdom Viridiplantae; phylum Streptophyta; class Magnoliopsida; order Asparagales; family Amaryllidaceae; genus Agapanthus; species Agapanthus africanus. The sequence continues at coordinate 579,328,509 of CM057340.1, read as the reverse complement.
TTCTCTGGTGACACTGGTACATGCTAGACTGTCGACCCGAGATCTTCATAGAGTCTTGTGTGATTCCTACTGTGCTTTGATTTCCACCATACCACGGTCAAGAGATCGTGCAAAAAGGTGGTTTTTGGGTATAGTCCCGAGTCACATGGAGACAATGGACGATAGGAGGGGATTCGTCTCTCCCGGTATTGGGAGTTGATGTTGCGCTACGCTCGATTGGCCATAACAGGAAATCCCTGGCCAGGATTGCTGAGATCTACTGGTAAGTGTTATCAGTAGTTTCTCGAACCGTTATGGACCTTACATTGGCATGACTTATCAGGCTATTGGGGTCTGACGTTATACCACCCCCAGGCTGTGATATGCGACATATCTGACGAAGAGACCGGACTGTACGGTAGTGTTACTGATTGGATTCGCAGGAGTATGAGCATGCTTGCTTGTTGATCTTCTGATCGCTCAATACCCGGATGGCCGTTACGCTTAGCAGACCGCTTGTGGCTTGTAGGTGTTTGATATGATCATTACCTACTGCCGGCGTATTGACGGGTCTTTAGAGTCCTACACAGAGGTTTCCTGGTTCATGCGAAATGAAGTAGGAGCACATATGTGATATGTGCGGGACCGAGATTAATGCGCATATGTAATACCGCATTCTATTCTCGCGATATGTGATATCGGTCGGTTATATGTGATATAGCCGGTTTATCGGATCAAGTGTTGATTCGATAGGTTGTTACATTTAATATTAGTCGGTTGTATGTGATATAGCCGGATTATTAAATCAAGTGTTGATTTGATAATTTAATATATATTTATATATTTGATATATTAACTTACATTAACTAATATTTGCTCACTAAACATTTCTTTTTCTCACTTGTGTGTATATAGTATATATGTGATATATATTAATGTACATTTTATTGTGTCATGCTTGATGCCACATGCTACATGGGTGTATGAGACTCACACCATGCTAGATATAATGAGGGGTTTATATTTATCCAAGTAATTCAAAATTGGATGGATTTTTATCATGGCTACAAGCTTGTAGAAACTTGTGGAACTATTGACCAAGTCCATCAATTTTGTTTCACTTGTAGATATTTATTAACCTAACCATTAACCCTAGCCATAGTTAAGTCTCTACATGAGTTAGCGTATGAAACTAACTCACCCATGGTTGCTATTCTCACCTCATGAGTTTTCATTTCTCTTCATCACTTCATCTTCTTCTTCATTTGAGAAAAAGCTTGCTAGCTTTTTTCTAAGTGAGAAAATATCGTGAGAAAATTTAATCTAAAGTGAGCCCATTTCCTACTTCATCATCCTCTACTATATTAGTCATTTAGTTTAGGATGTTTGCTTCACTAATCTACCATTAGTGAAGAGGTAGCATGAGCTTGAGTCTCCTCGACGTAGATCATCTTCGGTCTCGAAGACTTCGAGCAAGCTTATTCATTTCTTCATGTGAACCCTTACTAAAGTTTGGGTGTTCACTACTTGGAGCGAAGGGACTACTACACGGAGCTCTAGAAGTGAATGACCGGTCTACAAAGGTTGTATTCCTTATTCACTTTATATGCAAAGTTGTTTGCATGTTGTATTGTTTAAATCTCTAGTTAAGATTCTAGAGTTAGGGTTCTTTAGAAGAACGGCAAAAATTTGAAAACGGTATGGGCGATGCCTCCCGAAATCTTGCTGCCGCGCTATGTAACCCTACAGTGGTATCAGAGCCATGTTAGGTATTTAAACGATGTTTTTAGATTATAAAACCGAAATAACTCCGAATCACCCGATACACATTCCTAGTTTCTGTCGAATTTTAAATGGCCTCTAAAAATATTTTTAGCAACTGCAGAATGTTGTATGTGATATAACATGAACTCTATCAAAATTTGAAGCAATTTAGACTAATTTTGGCCGGCCACATAGGCTCTAAAACCGAGCTCACCGGGTCTTTTAGGGAGTTTGGGCTTCAAATTTTCATGGTGTTCTAGTCTTTGGGTTTTGGTGTTTCAGGTGTTGCTAGTTTTTGCTAAATTTGCATGTGATGTTAACTTTCTGCAAAGGCAATTCGGATTGTTTCGTAGTCGTAATTCTAACATCTATTTGGGTTATTTAGACGACGTTAAAAAGTTCGAACGGATATCAATAACCCAATTTTTCTCCTGCTGGAAATTTTCCAAGAGTTGGATTTTTTTCAAATTTAAAATCTTCAGAAAATCATGCAAGCGATTCTGTGGACCCTCTAGAAGAACGATAACCAAACTCGACTTTTTGGATCGCGGAACCGTGGTCATACCCTAAGGTTTGTGGCAGTTCCATGGCGACATGAGTGAGGCATGGGTCGACCCTTCTACGGATGGTTCATAGGAGCTGTGGCGTGTTCTGGGTATTTTTTGAACTCTGCTCAAGTGTTGAGCTTGTTGGGAAATTTTGGGTGCTTGTTTATTTGATCGAAAAGTTTAACTTCGTCTAACTATCTGTGATTGTGATATAATATTTGGAATCCATATAATTAATTATGAGATAACTAGTTTGAATTTTATAAATCTAGCAATTTAGTCTCATTTGATCGGTTGCCACAGAATTTTGATGTGGATCAAAAGTCCGTCGTAATTACGTAGTGTACGCGGATACTCGCCGGGTAACTTTCTAGATAGCTACGCCCCATAGCCCCGACCAAGTAACTGTAGGAGAACCCCGTCGCCAAAAGCATCCGTTCGGATGCTCGCGGCCGCAGTGTTCCGCCTTAGTGTACTTCGTCGACGGCATCGGGAGTGCGACCGTCTACTAAAGTTTCCGATGAGCATTCGATCAGGTTATCGGGAATCTTGTTGAATTACCCGACAGGTTATTGGAAAGTGTTTTCAATACCGAGACTAAAATGCGGGGTTTATAATTGTTAGGCATGTGATGTCTAAGGAATTCATTTGGTAAGGCATGAAATCCAAAATATGTGATACATTAGGTTTATGATGTCTAAGATGGTTGCGGATTCCAATTGTTGTAGTTTTTCGCTTTCTTTTCTGCGACCGTAAGTGTAATATGTGGTATATCGCCAGTTTCGTTGCTATATGTCAACGACAATTGGGATACACATATTTACTTACGTTGATGACATGTGATGTTATGTGTTGATGTGATATGTTATATTGGATCGTCGTGTTTTGAATAGCCGGGTTTTTTATGTGAGATGAGAGCTTTTCATTTTCATTCATGTAAAAACTTTTATGTAATATTCTTTTATTAGGGGCACTTCCAGGTTGAGGATGATGTCACCATTGATTTATATTATTTACTTTTCCGCATTAGGATAAACCCAAGGAGGGGATCACAGGTAACCGGGTTCTAGGGTCCAGTGGGAGACCATCTCGAGGAGTCGATACCGGGTCTCCTAACTCTAGAATTTGTAGGGTTGATTGCCGCTCTCGTAGGGGTCTAGGGATGTGGGTTTGGCTATTCATCACGATCGTGGAATCCATGTTTTATACTGGCTTAATTTAAAACACGGAATTCCTAGTATATCCAATATTTCATATGTGTTCTTCTGCTGCTGATATTCTGTGATGTGATCACTTGATATATTGAGACGGATGCTTATATTATATATATGATATATAATAACTATTGATGCTTTCGTTTCTTCTGTGATACTTATGAAGCATAATTGACAGGACTTCATTAATGAGATTAATGAAATAAAAGAAACCTAAAAATGTTGTAGAAACTTGTCTCAAAAAATGGCAGCTCTAGTTCATGCTTTGCATAGCGGTATTCCTTGTAGAATATCCAGCACCTTATTCGATAAGGAAATAGCCGAGATCCCTTCACCGGGGGTGACCTCTTTAGCGAAACTAGCAGATGTTACAACCCACTCGTTTTGTTTTTTGATTGCTTCTATAGTTTTTGCTTTGAATAGTGGTATTTGTGAAATATCCTGCACCTTATTCGATAAGGAAAGAGCCGAAATCACTTCACCGAGAGTGATCTCTTTAGCGGAACTTGTAAAAGCCTCAAAAACACTCCTTTTCAAAATCACTCGATTCTACAACGAGATCAAGTTCATTACGCAAAAGGTTTTCATAAAAACCTGTCGTAGCCCTCAGTCATTTCAGATAAGTAGTATTTAGTATTCGTGCTACGTTTGTTGGCTTTCGTCAAGGCGTAGTGTGCGGTAGCTGATTAGTACTTATCTGCTTAAGCATATGATGCGATTGGATTAGGGTAGTCGTACGGTTTTGTTGGCTTTCGTCAAGGGTCGTGCGAATGGGTTTAATTCAATCATGAAATGTACGGGTTCAACTTGACTAGCGGACCATGGTTTGTTAGCTTTAGTCAAGATCATAGCACGCTAAAGGCAAAACTTTTATCGGGAATTTCAAGTGTTGAAATTTGCAATGAGATTACATATCTTCTATGAGATAGTTGGATCCCGATACCCACTACGAGTAAGAGTTACTCCTGGAAGAGTTTTACACATTACAATTAGCCGATCAAGTAGGTGTTTAGAAAGGTGTTAACGGGGTTACGCCCCTGGGAAAATGAGATTTATTTTAATTAGGTCCGTGTGAAAGCACGGGGAACCTCCCTCAAAGCACCGACACTGGCCTGGCCAAAAGATTAGCGAACTTGTAGGGTGTAATTAATCCCGGCTAGTCTTACCTTTTAGGGTTTTGAAGGAAAATTTGATAAAAATAGTGGGAGCCATCATGATTAGATAAAATAATAACCAATCTAATCTTGCAAGAGTGCATGCAGAGTGTTTTCTTCTTCTCTCTCTCTCCAGGTAGCGACCATGTCACGCCTTAATCAAGATAATAATATGGATGCATTGACCAAACCTGCTTATTATACTGAGCTAGGGAACGTTGGTTCCGTTCTTTCTTATAATTGTTATAAGTCTGAACAGGAAATAGGGGAATATCCGGATTCCCATGCCACCCGATTGAAGAAAGTGCATGTTATGCATCTTCTTCGGGTGTGTTCATTACCGAGAACTATTTTTTAGCATCCTCTACGTCCTGGGTATGTGATACCGGATCAGGATCTCGCATATGTAATATGTTACATGGGCTACAGATAGGTAGAGAACTGGGAATGAGTGAGATGTCTCTAAGCGTAGAGAATGGTGCAAGTATTGCAGCCAAATCAGTTGGAAAATATCACCTTGTATTAATACATTAATTCTGAACGAATGCTATTACATACTGAACCTGATATACAATATTATATCGGTTTCTTTAATGAGTTAAAGAAGGATATAATTCTGTATTGGAGGATAATGTTGTGTACATTTTCCTGAATCAAGAGTTGATCGGATCAGGCACGTTATATAATAGCATATACGTTCTAAATCAAACCATAGTTCAAAATATCTTGAACACACACAAGAGGAGTAGTTCAGAAATGAACGAATCCTTCTTATGGTATTGTAGACTAGGTCATATCAATGCGACACGACCAGCTAAGTTACATAAGGATGAATATGAGAATCGATTCAAATTTTCATCTTATGATACTTGCCAGTCTTGTCTCAAAGGTAAAATGACCAATACTCCGTTTACTCGAAATAGAGAAAGAGTTACTGAACTCTTGGGACGGATACATGATGATGTATATAGTCCTATGTCTACAAATACCAAGGTTGGTTCTTCGTACTTCATTATATTCATTGATCTTCTCTCAAGATTCAGATATATGTTCCTGTTGAAACACAAGTCTGAAACTTTTGAGAAATTCAAGGAATATAAGCTTGAAGTTGAGAACCAGACGGGTAGAAATATTAAGTCCTTCGATGTGATCGAGGAGGCGAATACTTGCGCATGGAGTTCCTGGAGTTTCTAAAAGGAGAATGTGATTCTCTCTCAGCTTACTCTTTCGAGTAAACCACAACACAACGGTGTATTGGGGCGGAGGTATCGCATCCTATGAGATATGGTGCGCTCTATGATGAGTACTGCTGAGTTACCAGATTCCTTTTGGTGTTATGCACTTGAGAAGATGCATACCTATTGAATGGGGTTCATCGAAATCAGTGCCTACCACTCCATATGAGATATGAAATGGGAAGAGACCATGTCTTAAACGAGTTAAGATATGGGGTTGTCCGGCCTATGCTGAAAAGCAAAATCCGGACAAACTCGAGGCAAGATCAGTTCTGTATAAGTTTGTTTGATATCCCAAACATTTGCGAGGGAATATCTTCTACCACACTGAGGAGCAAAAGGTGTTTTGTTTCCCAGCATGCCACCTTTTTAGAAAAGGAATTTCTTGTGAAGAAATTAGTGGTCATGAGGTAGAACTGGAAGGAGTTCCAGCTAAACAAACTAACAGCTGATAATTTGATGAAACCAAAGGACTCAATAGTCTCCAACGAACCATAGCCTCTCCATGAATCTGGTAGGGTTCCTCATCCACTTGAGAGATACTACGGTCTTCTCGGTGACAGTGGGAGCGAGAATTGCATCATGGTAGATGATAACCCAACCAGGTTCAGGAAGGCCAACACGAGTGGCGACTCTGTGAAAAGCCTGGATGCTATGCGATCAAAGATGGAATCCATATACACCAACAAAGTATGACTTTGCATGTTGCACATGAAAGAGTAAAACCTATTGAGAGCAAATGGATCTTGAAAAGATTCTTGGTGTAGATGGAAAAGTTGAGACTTTCAAAGCTATGCTTAAGTCCATCAGGATCAATGAGCGCATCGCGGAGATAGAACATCTGTTTTGATGTGGCAATCAAAAAGTTTGACTTCATGAAAAAAGTAGATGAACCTTGTATATACAAGAAGATTATAGAGAGTAAGATTGTCCTCTGCATATTGTACGTAAATGACATACTCTTGATAGGAAATGGTTTCCTATGCTACACTCGGTCAAGCTCCTCTTATCACGACAATTCTCCATGGAAGATCTGGATGATACCTACTATATCTTGTGGATAATGATCTATAATGATAGATCTAAGTGGATGTTGGGAGTGTCCCAAATCCATGTACATTAACACCATATTAAAGGGGTTTAGTATGGAAGATTCTAAGCGTGGTGGTTCGCCCACTTACTCATGGATCACTCTCTCCAAAAAAATGTCTTTCGAGACTGATTTGGAGAGAGCTCGCGTGCAAGGGATACCCTATACTTCGGCAGTAGGCTCTATCATGTATGCAATATTATGTACCAGACAAGATGTAGATGACTCATTAGGTGTAGTGATCAGGAATCAATCGGATCTTGGGAGAATCACTGGACAGCTGTGGAGGACATTCTTAAGTACTTGAGAAGCACTAAAAGAAAGTTCTTGGTTCTAGCTTCCAGAGTGATAAGTTCGACTGAAAGTCAGTCACAGGCATTGTCTTTACCCTCAGTGGAGGGACGGTATGTTGGAAGAGTTCCAAGGTAGATACCGTGACATATTAAACGATAAAGGCTGAATACATTGCTACCAACGATGCTACCAAAGAGATTGTCTGGACATTACTTGTTCATAAGATGAACAAGGTTCCTACCATTGAGTGTCCAATAATTTTTATTGTGACAACAATGGAGTTGTGGTTTTGGCCTAGGAACGAAGGTCCCATCAGCGTTCCAGACATATTCTGAGGCAAGTATCACCTGATCAGGAAGATGGTTGATCTCCAAGGGATCGAGGTCAGGAGAGTAGACACGAAGGTGAACACAGCGGATCCACTCACAAAGGCCTTACTCTAGAGAGACTTCTATAGGACATTGAGTATGAGATACTGTAACAAATAGCCTTAGTGCAAGTGAGAGATTGTTAGTTATATGTATGCCCTAGAGGCCATTACTATACAAGCGATGTATATTGTAGTAGATGCTTGGACATATATAGGGAGGACTTTCTTGCTCGACATGATAGTATGCTATCTGGTTGCTCTTTATCTTAACATGTACACTTATTGTCTCTCTATTCCATATTGATAAAGCCTTTAGGATGATTACTTGATTATCGGGATTATGATGCGGATCATACTAGTGAGGCAGAGGTAGTCTGCAAGTACATCCTTATATTGTTCCTAATCGTAGGAGTATCGAGACAGGGCATCGATACTCCAGAGTAGACTAGCGTATACGCTTCTCGACCCATATGATGGGCGATGGATGATCCCATATCCATTGGTGTTTGACATCAGAGAAGGTATACGGGTGCTCCGTGGAGACTGGGTACACTGAACGAACTCGCCGAGAACTCCTAGATTGTATTATACCTATCATCAGATCGCAGTTCTCTGGTGACACTGGTACAGGTTAGTCTGTCGACCCGAGATCGTCATAGAGTCTTGTGTGATTCCCACTGTGCTTTGATTTCGACCATACCACAGTCAAGAGATCATGCAAAAAGGTGGTTTTTGGGTACAGTCCCGAGTCATATGGAGGCAATGAGCGATAGGATTCGTCTCTCCCGGTATTGGGAGTTGATGTTGCGCTATGCTCGATTGGACATAACAGGAAATCCCTGTCCAGGGTAGCTGAGATCTACTGGTAAGTGTTATTAGTAGTTTCTCGAACCATTATGGACCTTGCATCGGCATGACTTATCAGGCTATTAGGGTCTGACGTTATACCACCCCCAGGTTGTGATATACGACATATCTGACGAAGAGACCGGACTGTACAGTAGTGTTACTGATTGGATTCACAGGAGTATGAGCAGGCTTGCTTGTTGATCTTCTGATCGCTCAATACCCGGATGGCCGTTACGTTTAGCAGACCGCTTGCGGCTTGTGGGTGTTTGATATGATCGTCACCTACCTGCCGGCATATTGACGAGTCTTTAGAGTCCTACACAGAGGTTTCCTAGTTCATGCGAAACGAAGTAAGAGCACATATGTGATATGTGCGGGACCGAGATTAATGCGCGTATGTGATACCGCATTCTATTCTCGCGATATGTGATATCGGTCGGTTATATGTGATATAGCCGGGTTATCGGATCAAGTGTTGATTCGATGGTTGTTACATTTAATATTAGTCAGTTGTATGTGATATAGCCGGATTATTAAATCAAGTGTTGATTTGATAATTTAATGTATAGTTATATATTTGATATATTAAGTTACATTAACTAATATTTGCTCACTATACATTTCTTTTTCTCACTTCTGTACATATAGTATATATGTGATATATATTAATGTAAATTTTATTGTGTCATGCTTGATGCTACATGCTACATGGGTGTATGAGACTCACACCATGCTAGATATAATGAGGGGTTTATATTTATCTAAGTAATTCAAAATTGGATGGATTTTTGTCATGGCTACAAGCTTGTAGAAGCTTGTGGAACCATTGAGCAAGTCCACCAATTTTGTTTTACTTGTAGATATTTATTAACCTAACCATTAACCCTAGCCATAGTTAAGTCTCTACATGAGTTAGTGTATGACACTAACTCACCCATGGTTGCTATTCTCATCTCATAAGTTTTCATTTCTCTTCATCACTTCATCTTCTTCTTCATTTGAGAAAAATCTTGCTAGCTTTTTTCTAAGCGAGAAAATATTGTGAGAAAATTAAATCTAAAGTGAGCCCATTTCCTACTTCATCATCCTCTACTTTATTAGTCATTTAGTTTAGGTTGTTTGCTTCACTAATTTACCATTAGTGAAGAGGTAGTATGAGCTTGAGTCTCCTTGACGTAGATCATCTTCGGCCTCGAAGACTTCGAGAAAGCTTGTTCATTTCTTCATGTGAACCCTTACTAAAGTTCGGGTGTTCACTATTTGGAGTGAAGGGACTACTACACGGAGCTTTAGAAGTGAAGGACCGGTCTACAAAGGTTGTATTCCTCATTCACTTTGTATGCAAAGTTTTTTGCATGTTGTATTGTTTAAATCTCTAGTTAAGATTCTATGGTTGGGGTTCTTTAGAAGAACGACAAAAATTTGAAAACGGCATGGATGATACCTCCCGAAACCTTGCTGCCGCGCTAAGTAACCCTACAAAAATCACCGCTCGATCATGAGATAGAATTAAATTCTATAGAAAATATTCTCTCAATCTTGTTAAAAAAAGAAGAAAGATATATTTTGTTAAACAGAGAGCCCTTAGATCTATGATCCATCGGTGATTTAAACACCATTGATTGATTATGAAATCAATCAAGATATCTCAATGAGAGATGCTCTCAATTCTCTGTTAAACAGAGAATCCTTGGATTAAAGATCTAACGATGATTAAAAATCACCACTTGATTACGAAATCAATCGAAATCTCTAAATGAGATATGTTCTCAACTGATTGATAGCTCTTTTGCTTATATAAATAGGAGCATAAGAGATTAAATCTCATACACACAGACCCCCTATAAGCTTCTGTCTTGAAACCGAGAATTAAATTCTCTACAGAAAGAAGATCATCTTCCTCCTCATCAAAATCGATGTAAAATAAAAAGGGGGTTTAATCTCCTTTAAAGAAGCTTAAGCTTCATATAAGAACTTAAGTTCTTATCTCGGATCTTATGATCTTTAAGTCAAATCTCCTCTTACGGAGGGATTTTTAATTTTAAGATATAGGGTTTGAGGGAAGATTTAAGAAAACCTCCACCCAAAACGATGGCAAGTATCTAGATCTTAAAGATCAATGAGAAAAGATGAAGTTTAACTTCAAAGGACTCTCTGATGATGAACCATGCATAAAATAGAATTCAAGATCATTAAAGTCTTGATCTTGAAGCTGTTAATGGTCAAAATATATACCATTAACAGAAGCTTAAGTTTCAGAAAACTTAAGTGTTCTAAAAGACAGAAATCAATATCTAAGGAGGGTGTGCTCACGTGATATGCACGTGAGCGCCATAAAGTGAATCCAAGAAAGATGCGCTCACGTAATATGCACGTGAGCGCCATGAAGCAAAGGAGGGTGTGCTCACATGGTATACACGTGAGCGCCAGAACCAGAGGAAGGTGTGTCTCATGTGATATGCACATAAGCACCAACAAGCCCAACATGACATGCGCTAATATGTAGTGCACCTGACCAATACTTAGCCCCAAATTGTCTAAGTCTTTGAAGCTTGAGTTTCATAGGTAAAGTGAGCCCATATGCTGAAAACTTATAAGTTGATTTTAGTCTAATACAAGACAGACAATCCTTGGATAAAATATAAGTTCGCCAAGAAGCCTTTTCGGTAAATTGGAGCTTAACTTCCAACATGTTATCTTCCCTCATAAACAGGATTTGTTTAAAGGGTACATCCTTCCATATCTCTGATGTACGGCAATGTAATTCCTTAGCGTCTTCAGAGAGGTGCTGGGTCCCAACAACTAACGAGCCTTCATCCAATCTTCTTAAAGCTTTGGTTTCTTCGAGTTTTGACTCTATTGAAAAGTAAGGTTTTTCTTGAAAGATATGAACTTCCATCAAAGTAAAGAACAACAGAGACTTGGTTCTATGAAAGCATACATATATGTATATGTATATATTTTTGAAGAAAATATAAATGCTTGCAAATTGGATCGCATCCCAATATTGGCCGCATCCTATTTAGATGTTCGCATCATGCGCTTGGCCACGTGATATGCACGTGCGCGCAAGCTGAAAGAAACCTTTATAAGGACATGTGCACAACGTGCCATACACGTACGCGTCGTTAGGGTATAAGTGCCAATTCCTGTCCCATGGCAGAGCATGCAAAGCATGCTCACCCCAAGCTATGCACATGCGGTAATGCCTTGAGCATTTACAAGCGCATCTGATGACAAGCCAAATCTTGGAACATAGCCAAAATATGCTAAGTATAGAAACCTATACTTCATATGTGATCAGATGATCAATTTAGCGCATAGGCCCAAACCTTTTAAGTTGATCTCAGTCTCAAACAGGACTAACGACTTTTAGATGAAATTCAAATACCCCGTGAACTGGCGGGCCTTATCGATATGAGAAATGCGTCCTATGTCACACCCCGTTTCCTAAAATACGGTAAGGAGACATGACGGGCCACACGACGTATTTACTTAGAAGTAAACACGCTAAGCGTACATAAGCAATATAGTAAAGTACACAAGTAAGATATGAGATGTAAAAGAACAACAACTTTTATTTATTAAACATCCTTTACAATACAACTGGAAATGTAAATACAAGACTGAAAAGTTATGCCTAAACAATGACATGAACTGAAAGTAAAGTATATACAAGTGACTAGAGCTCTGGATCTTCTAAGAGCTGCTCCAAGTCGTCTGTGCTGAGCTCGATCTCCAGAGAATCAGATCCCCCTAACAACATTCTAAAGAAAGAAGCGAAAAGGAATGTCATCAGCGAAAAATCGCTCGGTAAGTCCCAAAGAGATGTACAATGAGAATAAACAGGTAAGAGATTATAACTGGTATAAAGTTGATAGTTTTGTTAACGCGGTTGTTTGTAGCTTGATATAGAATTATGCCAGTGTATACGAGAGGAGTCCAGCTTACCCCGTGGGCTATGGTATACGGATCAGAAGGCCCCGTCAAAACCCATGGGACAACGGCAACGGATGTTCATGTTAGGTGTATTAAAGTGACCATCTCGTACCACTTTTAACACATTCCGTACCAGTCTACCCCTTTAAAACCCCGTAATGTATTTCGTATTGATGTGTATTGTTTTGTTTAATAGATGTAAGACTTTCTGAAATCATGATATCATTAGTTCATGTAAATGGAAAGGATATAAACGGATAGTCATGTAAACAATGTCAAATGTATATTCATGGTTTGGTCAAATCAATTCATGTTGATATAGATTGTATTATGGTATAAATGGATTCATGTTGAATTGGAGTTATACTTGAATTGTATTCAAGGATGGATTGATTTCAGATTAGACTGAGACTCTGACTGAGTCAGACACTTAAATAGAATTGAAGTCCTGAATTAGTTTTGGAGTTATCGGTAACTGCTGTACATGGACGATAGGATTTGTGACTTTTTCCAGACCAATTACCGTATTGATAACCCCGTTTTTAGTTGTCTACCTTAAATAAGCAAGCACCCAAATTCTCCGGCTCCCTGAGGCTCAAGAGAACTGGTCCCGCTTAAACCTATATTTACTAGGGTCCTTATTGTAAATTGATATAACTTAAGGGAGTTTTATGAAAAATAGTTTTGATATATTTTCAAAATACACCTCAAGTATTTAATTATCGTATTTAAGATTTTCATGGATGTAAATTTAAAAGATGAAATATTCTAGTGGATATAAACCTAAATTGAATAGTATATGATATTTTCATGTAATTTGACTTGTATTGTTTCTTGATGGTACTTTCATGAACTTTTGTAATTCTTTTCTTTTGATTAGAAAACATGGAATATATTATATATTTAAAATATATATTTTGATTATATATATATAATTATTAAAAATAGAATTTATTTATTAATAGAAATCACGTTTTCTTAGAAATCGTAATAAAAATTCCATCGAGATCGTATGCTCCGTGAGGAGGTCTGCATCTCGCCCTACTAGTCTGATGGATATGTGATAACCCACACCAAACAAATTGGATTCCCCAAAATGGGTTGTAAGGACATAATTGTATGGAATTTGATTAAAACAATTTGAAAAATACGGTTCTGATAGTTTATGGTATTTAAATGTAAAATTTGTCTTAGTCATAAAAATATCATTCTCAAGCCATTGTGCTATATCAAGATGAGTGTTGTGATGAGGTAGGTCATTACCTCGTGAAATTTTCTAAAGATAATATGAGCAAAATGAAGAAATAATATCGTAGCTAAACTTGGTGGTATTTAACCGTAAAATGAACTAAAAGTTGTATAACATTATAATTTTGAATTGAAACTTGTTCTACATATTGTCTTATGGTTGATAAATAAGATATGAAGAGATGGTTAATTTGAGGTTAAGAAAAATTGAGTTTCTAAAGAAATTAGAATCGGAAGTCGGATTAACTCCGCTTCCGACGAGTTTTGAAAAGAGAAGTATTTTTAATAGAAAGAGAGGAGGGGAGAGGGGACTTACGGATTGAGAAGAGAGAGGGGAGGTAGAGGATGGGTTTGCAAGTGTCGTAGAGTTGCAGGATTGCCGGATTTGTCCCAAATCGTCGCTGGAACTTAACCTTGAGCTAACTCCACTTGCACAACTTCTTGGCTTGGAAAATTTAGAGAGTTTTGGCAAAACATTTCTGAATGAGGAGGGCTATGGTGTAGGGTGGTATTTATAGGAGAAATTAAGGTTTAGGGTAGTGAAGAATGGAATTAAAATGCATTAATATTTTGGATTAATGCCTCATTTTAATTATCTAGAAATATGCAGAGAAAACAAACAGATTAGGGTTAGTGGGGAGAGGCCAAATGGTGTCGGGGTAAAAAATTTGAAGCATTTGGGGGGGGGGGGGGACCGGCGGCGCCGGCCCCAAAGAGGATCTCGCCGGTCCAAGTTAGGGTGTGGGGGATTGGATTCAAGACATGTGCTAGGTTCAGTGCATAAAATATTTTCCACATGTTTGATTTCTGAGGCTTTTCATTTTTACGTGTTTTACACGTGTAAATTTTTAGGCTTCCAAAAAGTTTGAAAGAAAAATCAGCAAAAATAATATGTGGCTGAGAGAATTCAAACACAGGGGCTACGTCACAGCAGTGCAAGGCTTTACCAATGAGCTACAAGATATTTCTTGCTGTTCAAAAGCAAATAAAATACTTATAGCATACACAGGATTGCAAACACTCTATTTGTACATTAACTTTTAAACAAATTTTCTGTATATTAAAACAAGTTCAACTCCCATTGACAAACAAAAACATCAACGTGGACCTAAACCCCCAAATCTAATATATACAGATTTGGTCTAATCCACGCTCTACAGGCAACGAAATAAATTAGTCTGCATATACAATCTAAAAGCAACCCAAAATAAACAAATTATAATACACCACATGAAGTAAAATGGAGTAGAAAAAGTTGTTATGGTTTAGCGATAACATAATTAACTGCAGGGATTTGCGCCTGCAGGAAAAAAACGTCCCCATAATCAATAAATCCTTTATCCGTGCTGAAAGTTAGCTACAACGGTCGTATACATTCAAACCTCCGATATACGGTTTCATAAATCAACTTGGTATTTTCGAAGAGGTAGATGGATATGTTCCATATAGTAGCTGCCCCTAAATTCATGCTAGAAGTTCTCCCAACGTCTCAGACCGGTTTTCGGCGGTAAACAAAACTGAATCATGATTCATCAGCCACACCGCTCGGCCTGCTCTCAATACCCAACTGTAGAAATGGACGTCTAAATCGCTCAGTCGTTTATTACCCGACCGAACGGAAGGTCGATCGCCTTACCTAGACCGAGACCAATCCCGGAATCATAACACAAGGGCAGTAATGGACATCTAAATCGTCTGTATTGTGACCACCAAGCTTAATACGGTTAGAGGTCGAGATCAGTTTTATTATCATGTTACGAGAGCAAGGATGGACGTCTGAACCTCTTGTAGGCATGATAATAGCCTCGATCCGGCCATCGGCAACCTCGGTCATACCCCAATCGGCGCTATATGAGTGATGGCGCACCGAAAGGAAAGCCGAGGGGCGTTCTTTCATCTGCATGCTTTGCTTTCGGTGGACCTAAAGGAACGTGGAGACATGCCTGATCGAGGAGGGCTGGTCATTTCAAGTCTTGACAGGGTCTCGATGGAGATGGTGTTAGTCGTCGGAATCAAGATTACATGAACTACAGTAAGGTGGCTGAGAAGCGCTAAAGATAGGAAAATTGATAATTGGTTGATTGATTGAGAGAGATCTATTCCTCGTCTTCAACTCTGGCTATTATAAGACTACTGTTTGTTGGAAAATAGTTCAAAATCCTATATTTTCCTTGATTCGAGTATCAATTACACTCTTGCCTGGTGCTTAAGTTCCGTAACCACCGATTTCTGATTGATTGTAAATCTATAATAGGATCTTATTCTGATCATCCGTATCTCCCTTGATCATATTGATCAGGTTTCTTAAGTAACCGATTCGGTCCTAAATGATTTAGGCCAAACAATCCTTTTTCTATATTTTCTTATTCAGTCCGTTCAACCGAACGCCACTTTTTCGTGTAAACAGAACTTATGCCATTGGTATAAACATTTCTCATATAATAGTGAATGACGCTGCTCTATCAATGCAAACTTTTAAGAAAAAGACAAGTCTACCTCTGGTACAAATCATATAAAACGTAATTATCTTTGTTTTTCTTTAATGTCTGAGAATATTTTGTAGGCAATTCAATCCACCAATTGATCCCAACTTCATTTTGTCCATCTGTTTAGGATAAGATGACAAAAACATCACTGCTGGGGTATACCGAGTCTTGGAGTTATGTTTCAGTGCCCAATTATTAGAATTTTGAAAGAGGAGAAATTTGGAGAAGAGCTGAAGAAGAGGTTAATGGCAGAAGCAGCCATGCCTCACGTGCTCATCTTCCCCTTCCCAGCTCAGGGTCACGTGCACCCGATGCTAAAGCTAGCCGAAGTAATGTCAAACGCAGGACTCTACGTTACTTTCCTCACCACGGAACACATTTACAATCGCCTGCTCAGGTCTTCGTCGGAATTCCTGAGACGCCTCTCTGGACGGAGCACGCTTCGGCTGCGCACGATTCCGGACGGGCTTCCTGAAGATAATCCTAGATCATTCATCGAATTCTTAGACATGGAAGAATCGTTGAGGACTCGATCCAGAGATAGCTTCAGAAAACTGCTAGCGCCTGGTGAAGAAGATAGTCATGGATGGACACGTGTGTCATGTGTTATTGGTGATGGAATGCTTCGTCTTCCGTTAGAAGTGGGTGAAGAGATGAACATCCCGGTTATGCTTTTCCGAACGAGCAATGCTTGCAGTGTGTGGGCATATTACTCAATTCCGAAGCTCATTGAAAGTGGACAACTTACGTTCTCAGGTAACGAAAAGCTGTTATATTTATTAGAGTGCTAGCTATCTTTATTTGTTTGATATAGCACCGTGAAAGATTAGCTATTTTGAGTAACAATGGCCAAAAATTACTAATTTAAAAATAGCCTCCAAAGGTTCCCCCTTAACTAATTAAAATGAATTTTCTGTTTATTTAACCCATGGTGAGAGTTAAGTGCAGTTATATGGTCAATTTATTGACTAAACTACTTGTATCATTTTCATCTTTCTCTACCATCATCTTCCATGCAAAACCTTAAAAAGTCCGATTTAGAAATCAGATGTGTTTTCTCTGTAAACATTTTCTACTAATCTTCAAGGGTTGGGTATGATACACTTACCTCACCTTAATCCGTTTCCAAAATTTGAGTTTGATTTAGTTGTCATATGGCCATATCTAGATCTGGTGTGAAATGATTTGATAAATGGACCGAGTTTGAAAATTCCCCCAACGATCCATTTAGGCCCAACTTCTTAGAGTAACATATGCACTACTACAATATCCACTTACCCATACGGATTTGGGTCCAACCATAGCCCCTATGAATTAATTCGTAGGGACATAAAATAGCTCCGTAAGCCGCAAGTCAAGGTATTTGCCTTGAACATGCCCCTACGGAGTAAATACTGCCCATACGGCATAATCCGTAGGGGCATTGGCCTTACGGATTATTCCGTAGGGACATAATCTTTTTTTAATTTATCTATTTAAAAATAAAATAATTGCCACTACAGAGTCATCCGTAGGGCCTTCTAAATATCCCTACGGATTATGCCGCATGGCAAAGTTTTGCCCATATTACCGAGTCCATAAGGACAAAATATCATATATTATGATATTTTGTCCCTACGGATAAATGTGTGGGGGCAAAACGTGTCCTTACGGATTAATCCGTGGGGAAACTGTTTCCCCTACGGATTACTCCGTAGGGGCAACTATTTCCCCTACGGATTAATCCGTAGGAACATTATATCAGGGATTTTTTAAAAACGGGGCTATCCATTTTTTTCC
Source organism: Agapanthus africanus (assembly GCA_030015575.1). Taxonomy (NCBI): domain Eukaryota; kingdom Viridiplantae; phylum Streptophyta; class Magnoliopsida; order Asparagales; family Amaryllidaceae; genus Agapanthus; species Agapanthus africanus. The sequence goes on along the minus strand of CM057340.1, from coordinate 579,310,560 downwards.
CGTCCTGTGCACAATAATATATATATATCATATAGGTGAATATAGAAATATTCATAAACAATATCTCATGCATAATATATAAAAGAAATAAACAAATAGAATACAAAATCAATCTAATATCATCGTAAATGTCCAAACTGTCACGCCCCGCTTCCCGGTGTACGGGGAAGCGGACGCGGCGAGACCCGCTACGTATTTACTCCGAAATAAACACGTTAAGTGTATCTAAGCAATATAAAGTAAATGTACACAAGAAAAATGATAATATATGTAATTGAATAGCAACTTTTATTTATTAAATATTCTTTTACAGGTACAACTGGAAATGTAAATACATGGATGAAAATCAATGCCTAAATAATGGAATAACTGAAATGAAAATTTAGAGAGTTTTGGCAAAAGATTTCTGAATGAGGAAGGATATGATGTAGGGTGGTATTTATAGGAGAAATTAGGGTTTAGAGTATTGAAGAATGGAATTAAAATGCATTAATATTTTGGATTAATGGCTCATTTTAATTCTCTGGAAATATACAGAGAAAACAAACAGATTAGGGTTAGTGGGAAGAGGCCAAAGGGTGTCAGGGTAAAAAATTTGAAGCATTTGGGACGGGGGGACCGGCGGCGCCGGCCCCAAAGAGGATCTCGCCGGTCCAAGTTTGGGTGTGGGGGATTGGATTCAAGACATGTGCTAAGTTCAGTGCATACAATATTTTCCACATGTTTGATTTCTGAGGCTTTTTATTTTTACGTGTTTTGCACGTGTAAACATTTGGCCTTCCAAAAAGTTTGAAAGAAAAATCAGCAAAATAATATGTGGCTGAGAGGATTCAAATACAGGGGCTACGTCACAGCAGTGCAAGGCTTTACCAATGAGCTACAAGATATTTCTTGCTGTTTAAAAGCAAATAAAATACTTATAGCATACACAGGATTGCAAACACTCCATTTGTTTATTAACTTTTAAACAAATTTTCTGTACATTAAAACAAGTTCAACTCCCGTTGACAAACAAAAATATCAACGTAGACCTAAACCCTAAATCTAATATATACAGATTTGGTCTAATCCGCACTCTACAGGCAACGGAATAAATTAGTCTCTGTATACAATCCAAAAGCAACCCAAAATAAACAAATTATAATACGACACATGAAGTAAAAGGGAATGGAGAAACTTGTTATTGCTAGGCAATAACATAATTAACTGCCGGGGTTTGTGCCTGCAGGAAAAAACCATTTTTATAATTAATAAATCCTTCATCGATGAAGGAGAATCTGAAAGTTGGCTACAACGGTCGCATCCATCTAAATCTCCGATATACGGTTTCATAAATCAACTTGGTATTTTCGGACAGATGGATGGATATGCTCCATATAGTAGCGGCCCATAAATTCATGCTAGATGTTCTCCCAACGTTTCAGACCGGCCTTCGGCGGTAAACAAAACCGAATCATGATTCATCAGCCACACCGCTCGGCCTGCTCTCAATACCTAAGTGCAGGAATGGACGTCTAAATCGCTTAGTCGTTTATTACCCGACCAAACGGAAGGTCGATCGCCTTACCTAGACCGAGACCAATCCCAGAATCACAACACAAGAGCAGTAATGGACATCTAAATCATCTGTATTGTGACCACTAATCTTAATACGGTTAGAGGCCGAGATGAGTTCTATTATCATGTTACGAGAGTAGAGATGGACGTTTGAACCTCTCGTAGGAATGATAACAGCCCCGATCCGGCCATCGGCAATCTCGGCCATACCCCAATCGACGCTATATGAGTGATGGCTTGCTGAAAGGAAGGCCGATGGACGTTCTTTCATCTGCATGCTATGCTTTCGGTGGACCTAAAGGAATGTGGAGGTATGCCTGATCGAGGAGGGCTGGTCATTTCAAGTCTTGACAGGGTCTCGATAGAGATGGTGTTAGTCGTCGGAATCTAGATTACATGAACTACAGAATGGTGGCTGAGAAGCCCTAAAGATAGGAAAATTGATAATTGGTTGATTGATTGATAGAGATCTATTTCTCTTTTTCAATTCTGGCTTTTATAAGACTACCGTTTGTTGGAAAATAGTTCAAAACCCTATATTTTCCTTGATTCGAGTATCAATTACACTCCTGCTTGATGCTTAAGTTCCGTAACCACCAACTTGATTGTAAATCCATCATAAGATCTTATTCTGATCATCCATATCTCCCTTGATCATATTAATCAGGTTTCTCAAGTAACCGATTCGGTCCTAAATGATTTGGGCCAAACTATTCTTTGTCTATCTTACCTTATTCGGTTCGGTTGAACCGAATGCCACTTTTTCGTGTAAACAGAACATATGCCATGGGTATAAACATTTCTCATATAATAGTGAATGACGCTGCTCTATCAATGCAAACTTTTAAGAAAAAGACAAGTCTACCTCTGGTACAAATCATAAAATATAATTATCTTTGTTTTTCTTTAATGTCTGAGAATATTTTGTAGGCAATTCAATCCACCAATTGATCCCAACTTCATTTTGTCCATCTGTTTAGGATAAGATGACAAAAACGTCACTGCTGGGGTATACCGAGTCTTGGAGTTATGTTTCAGTGCCCAATTATTAGAATTTTGAAAGAGGAGAAATTTGGCCGGAGAAGAGCTGAAGAAGAGGTTAATGGCAGAAGCAGCCATGCCTCACGTGCTCATCTTCCCCTTCCCAGCTCAGGGTCACGTGCACCCGATGCTAAAGCTAGCCGAAGTAATGTCAAACGCAGGACTCTACGTTACTTTCCTCACCACGGAACACATTTACAGTCGCCTGCTCAGGTCTTCGTCGGAATTCCTGAGACGCCTCTCTGGACGGAGCACGCTTCGGCTGCGCACGATTCCGGACGGGCTTCCTGAAGAGAATCCTAGATCATTCATCGAATTCTTAGACGTGGAAGAATCGTTGAGGACTCGATCCAGAGATAGCTTCAGAAAACTGCTAGCGCCTGGTGAAGAAGATGGTCATGGATGGACACGTGTGTCATGTGTTATTGGTGATGGAATGCTTCGTCTTCCGTTAGAAGTGGGTGAAGAGATGAACGTCCCGGTTATGCTTTTCCGAACTAGCAGTGCTTGCAGTGTGTGGGCATATTACTCAATTCCGAAGCTCATTGAAAGTGGACAACTTCCGTTCTCAGGTAACGAAAAGCTGTTATATTTATTAGAGTGCTAGCTATCTTTATTTGTTTGATATAGCACCGTGAAAGATTAGCTATTTTGAGTAACAATGGCCAAAAATTACTAATTTAAAAATAGCCTCCAAAGGTTCCCCCTTAACTAATTAAAATGAATTTTCTGTTTATTTAACCCATGGTGAGAGTTAAGTGCAGTATGGTCAATTTATTGACTAAACTACTTGTATCATTTTCATCTTTCTCTACCATCATCTTCCATGCAAAACCTTGAAAAATCCGATTTAGAAATCAGATGTGTTTTCTCTGTAAACATTTTCTACTAATCTTCAAGGGTTGGGTATGATACACTTGCCTCATCTTAATCCGTTTCCAAATTTAAGTTTGATTTAGTTGTCACATGGCCATATCTAGATCTGGTGTGAAATGATTTGATAAATGGACCGAGTTTGAAAATTCCCCCAACCATCCATTTAGGCCCAACTTCTTAGAGTAACATATGCACTACTACAATATCCACTTATCCCTACGGTCAAATCATAGCCCCTACGAATTAATTCGTAGGGACATAAAATAGCTCCGTAAGCCGCAAATCAGAGTATTTGCCTTGAACATGCCCCTACGGAGTAAAAACTGCACATACGGCATAATTCGTAGGGGCATTGGCCCTACGGATTATTCCGTAGGGACATAATCTTTTTTTAATTTATCTATTTAAAAATAAAATAATTGCCACTACAGAGTTATCCGTAGGGCCTTCTAAATACCCCTACAGATTATGCCGTAGGGGTAAGTTTTGCCCATATTACCGAGTCCGTAGAGACAAAATATCATATATTATGATATTTTGTCCCTACGGATAAATGTGTAGGGGCAAAACGTGTCCTTACGGATTAATCCGTAGGGCAACTGTTTCCCATTACTCCGTAGGGGCAACTGTTTCCCCTACGGATTAATCCGTAGGGACATTATATCAGGGATTTTTTAAAAACGGGGCTATCCATTTTTTTTCCCTTCCTGTGTACAATAATATATATATATCATATAGCCGAATATAGAAATATTCATAAACAATATCTCATGCATAATATATGAAAGAAATAAACAAATAGAATACAAAATCAATCTAATATCATCGTAAATGTCCAAACTGTCACGTCCCGCTTTCCGGTGTACGGGGAAGGGGACGCGGCGAGACCCGCTACGTATTTACTCCGAAGTAAACACGTTAAGCGTATCTAGGCAATATAAAGTAAATGTACATAAGAAAAATGATAATATATGTAATGAATAGCAACTTTTATTTATTAAATATTCTTTTACAGGTACAACTGAAAATGTAAATACATGGATGAAAATCAATGCCTAAATAATGGCATAACTGAAATGAAAATATGTACAAGTAAAGTCAATACTCAGGATTTTATGTGAACTGCTTCAAGTGCTCCTGACTGGTCTCGAATTCTAGTGCGTCCGATCTACCTGACAACATTCCAAAAATAGAAGAGAAATAGGAATGTCGTCAGCGAACAATCACTCGGTAAGTCCCAAAAATGGGTAGAGATAGATTAGACAGAAAGAGAGTATAACTAGTAATGTTTGATTATAATATTAACACAGTTGTTTGTACCTTAGTACAGAATATGCCAGTGTGTACGAGAGGAGTCTAACTTACACCGTGGACTTTGGTAATCCGTAGTACAAAACTCCGTCGAAAATACCACAGAACAACGGTATGGATGTAATTACGTCTTAAGTGACCACCTCGTTCCACCTTTAATATGTTCCGTACCAGTCTACCCTTTTATAAACCCCGTAATGTTTATTGTATTGATTGTATTGATTGTACTGGTTGTATTGTATTGTCTTGTAGTAAATGGAAGACATTGCCGAAACCATGATATCAGTAAACGGAATGGATGTAAATGAATAGTCATGTAATCATGGTATATCTATGGTTCGGTTCAATCATGTCATGTTGTTATAAATTGTATTCTGGTATTCATGGATTCATATTGTAAATGGAGTTATACTTGAATTGAATTCAAGTCAGATTATAATCAGATTTGATCGTGACTCGAATTGAGTCAGACTTTTAAAAAAGAATTGAAGTTCTGATTGTTTTGATATTATCGGTAACTGCTGCACATGGACGGCAGGATTTGTGTCTTTTTCCAAGAAAATTACCGTATTGATAACACCGTTGTTAGATTGACTACCTTAGATAGGCAAGAACCCACTTTCTATGGCTCCCCGAGGCTCAAGAGAATTGGTCCCGCTTAAACCTATTTTTACTAGGGTCCTTATTGTAAATTGATGTAACTTGAGGGGGTTTTATGTAAAATAGTTTTGATATATTTTCAAAATATATCTCAAATATTTAATTATCGTCTTTAAGGTTTTCATAGATATATATTTTATAAAAGTGAAATTTCTAGTGAGTAGAACCTAGTTTTCATTATACATGGTATTTTATTGAAATATTGGAATTGTATTATATTGAAATGGTACTTTCCTGTAATGGTGATTCCTTTGATTTAGAAGACATGAAATATTTGTATAATATATTTAAAATAGATCTTTTGATAATATTCATATATATATATATATATATATATATATATTTATATATTTAATAAAAATAAATTTTATTTATTTTGTATGAAACTCATTTTCTTAAAAATAGCATTAAAAAATCCATCGAGATCGAATGCTCTTTGCGGAGGTCTGCATCTCACTCTACTAAACCCAAGGATGTGCGATAACCCACACCATCCTGATCGGGGTTCCCCAAAATGGGTTGTAGAGGCGTATTTACAGGGAATTAGTTAACACTCTTTTTAAAGAAAACGGTTTTGTAAGTTTAGGGTGTTTATTCGTAAAAGCGTATTTCCCATAATCTAAGATTCCAAAGTTCATCGTGCTATGTCCAATATGTGTGTTGTGATAAGGTTCGTGAGTTTTCTAAAGATAATACAAGTAAATATGTTGAATTATGTCAAAATGTAAAGTATATGGTATTTTACCGTATAAATGCGATAAAAATTGCATAAAATATCCTTTTGAGATGAAACTTGTTCTAATATGTTTATTTATATTTATTAAACACTATGAGAGAATATGGTGATTTATTATTTAAGAAAAATGGAGTTTTTAAGGAAAAACGAATCGGACGGATTAACTCCGCTTCCGACGAGTTTTGAAAAATAAAAGTTTTAGAATATTAGAAGAGGAGGGGAGAGGGGACTTACTAGCTATTAAGGTAGAGTGAAGGTAGGATAAGACTATGGAACCGTCGGGGCGTCGTTTCTTTGTCGAAAACTGCTCGAAACGTCGTCGGAATCTTGCCCTTTGCTAACTCCACTTGCACAACTTGGGACTTGGAATTTATTTAGAGTTTTTGTGATGAAATTCTGAATAAAGAGTGGTGAAATATAGTGTAGTATTTAGGGTTTAGGGTAATGAAGAATAGAATCAAAATGTGCATTAAAAATGGATTACAGAGGGGATTTATCATTCTCTGGATAAATGCAGAGAAATCAAACAATATAGGGGTAGTGAGGTAGAAACAAGGGTGCTACGGTTAAATTTTGGGAGTATTTGGTACGGTTTGGACCGATGGTGCCGGCCCAAATCACGATCTCATCGGTCATCTTGGAAGGGATGTGGCTTGGATTGGGGCCACGTGTCCTAGGCTGTATAAATAGCATCCACATATTTGTTTTTATTGTGACTTTTCATTTTACGTGCGGTGCACGTGCAAACCTTTGAGCTTCTAAAAATTTAAAAGAAAAATTAATAAAAATAATATGTGGCTGATGGGATTTGAACTCCGGTGCTATATCTCAGCAGTGTAAGGTCTTACCAATGAGCTACAAGTGTTTTTTTTGCTGTTCAAAAACAAATTAAATTTATAACTTGTGCTCAGGCTTAGGTATTCTTTCTGTATTTTTTAAAAAATTTGTATAGAAAGTTTAGTGTTGTTACACAAACAACCACCGATATCGTCCAAAACATATAATATGTATCAAATAAATACATCCATTCTAAAAAATATAAATAAACATATCCTAACTCAGTCCAGCTCCTCCACCACTAATAATCGCCGTAATCTGGCGCATCTGATCCTTCGTGCAGCCCTGGGTCGTCAAAAACTCGACTAATGAAGGAGCGGTCTGTGCAGGAGTCTGAGTGGATTGTGCAGGAGTCTAGGCGGACTGTGGAGCTATTGGAGTGGACTGCGCAGCCGCAACTGAGATAGTGGTTTACAGAGCCGCAGCCGAAGGAGAGGCATGTAGAGCCGAGTTCGAAGTACCCTGCCAAATCTGTAAATTTTTGTGTTTGTGTAATAAACGAGTAAGAACGGTGTATTAGATTTTAGTCGAATTCGTATAATTATCGGATTATTATGAAACCATGAATTAATATATACTTTATTGAGATTCCACACGTTCTCTTGAAATTTATATGTTATGTATGAGAATTTATACATGTTGAAATTGCACACGGTGGCTATGCTTTATTCCCCTAATCTAAGAATACTTAGGAACTTAGGCCTAGTTTGTTTATCTAATTTGGAAAACCGTAGTTTATTTTAAGTGGAGGTGGAAATGATACTTACTCTAACTTGTAAGCCCTTATCTCTTCTTAATTGTTTAGTTTTGATTGGATACTTGGTTTTGGAGTTATCTAATTTACAAAGTAATGTTTTCTTCTCAAGTTTTGAGTTTGGATAATCATAACTTTTTAAACTCTAAAGAAAGATGTGGTATTGTTATGATTATAGAGTTCAGTTTAATTAGATAGTTTTATGTAAGTTTGATTAATAAAACTTAAGTCTAAAACCAAATAAGCTCAGGCTACTAATATTGCATATGCTACTATGTATAATATGATATAATATTTTACTAATAAATAATATACTTACCAACATCTCTTTCAACTCCTCGATGATGATCTTCAATGTGGCAATATCATACTCCAGACGTCGCTCATAGGGAATAGGGGAAGTAACGACCGGAGTGAAGGCCAACTTCATATGGGCCCTGCTAGGACCAAATTACCGGCCTCTCTCCCAACTTTCATGTTGCCCTCCGTGTGCGGCGTCTAGGACCGGGGTTAGTATAATCGGATTGGTCTGTCCACTGAAATCGATCCCCGATATCTCCGCCTGCTCCACCACCCACTCCTACATCCACGTTCAGTATTAAAAAATAAGTATAAATATCGTTTAAATATGAACTTATCAAAATAAAAGTTTCATTCGAATTAGAATAAATATTAACACTTACGCAATACTCCTGGGCCGCAGTGTCGGGGAATCGAAACTCGCCCGTGGCGGGATCTGTCGAGGTGCCATGAACGGCAAGATACGCAGTCAACATGCTCGGTGTACCACCCTGTGCCAGGGTCTGAGCTCTCTGCAATTTGCCAAAAATTTACATATATTATGAAAAAACTCTTAATATTGATTATATCAAAATAGATCTATTGTAATTTACCGATACCTTCATGGCACGAGTAATGTTCCTCAAGCCGCCTGTATAAGTGGGGCGACCCCTCTTCGCTAACTTCCTATTCTTCTTGTTTTGATCGGCATGTTTCTGCACAATACAATCAGATTTAGTTTTCTAATTAAGCAACACAAAAAAATAAATTATATAAACAATAAATTACATTTAAATTACAAATCTGTCTGCACTCAGACTCATAATACCGGCATAAAAGAGGCCATGTATCTATGTCGACTCTGGTAAAAACTGGAGAATGTAGGAGAGCCACTCTCTCCGTCTCAAGGGTCGGCAGCCATAGCATGTAGCAATCGATATTCAGCTCATTTCTATTATATCGGATCTTAGATTGCATGTTCTTCGTGAGGCCCGGGTAAAGAGCATGAAGATCGAGCACTCTGTCAGGGTGATCAGGGTCGGGTACAGACTGAAAATCGTAATCCAGCTGCAAATACAAGAAAATAATATATTTAAATTATAAGTGTTAAATAATTAAAAAATTATTTGATAAGTCAAATGAAAATATATATTAATACCCGAGACTGATTCCCAGAAGAGAGCAAAAGCGCGCCGATGTTGATCGCCCCACTCAACATGAAGAGAATACTTCTTTTGGTTGCGGCTTTCATCCCCCATATACCGGCCGAACATCTTTGGTATAATCGCCGGTATTGCGATAATCGGGGGTAAAGAAGAGGGGGAATGGTGCCTCCCCCTAACAAGCGTAGAAGTGTGCTCAAAAGTGCACTTTGATCGCCTCAAGGGTACCGCCCTATCGGGCCTCAGCCTGTGCGACTGATTCGGCCCTCGAATCTCCCTTTCGGGATAGGGATGTCCTGCATCTACAAGAAATATCAAGACAAGCAATATAAAGACAAAACGGTATTTAGAAATCAAGAATTAACGAAAATTGAAGTGCGATATATATCTCCGGTAACCGCAGCACGAACCTGGGCCCGGGCAGCAGCACGAGAAGGACGATAATTCCTCTGGTGAGGAACAGCCGGTGACCTGAACGTGGATGCATCCTCTCTAACTAGAAAATAAACATTTACGATAAAATCACATAAAGTTTATGGTTATTTTTAGAGTATACGTAAACATTGACGATAAAAGATTTTATATTTAAGAATACTAACCTGCAGATTACGCGGAGGGTACGGAAGTGTCGGGAGTGACCTCTACGCTATATGTGAATGCACCACTTATAGCTAGACAACTAAAAATAGATTATATAAGTAATTGCCAAAAGAATATGTGTATAACTATAATATAACAATGTAAATCGATATGCATGCAATATTGGATATATAAACATACCTGCAGGTGCGGTGGTGGCCTCTGCCCAGGATATGGAGGCACCACCTACAGCTAGACAATCAAAAATTGATTATATAAGTAATTGCAAAAAGAATGTATGTATATCTATAATATAACATTCTAAATCAATATGCATGCAATATAAGATATATAAATATACCTGCAGGTGCGGTAGTGGCCTCTGCCTCTGATGTGGACGCACCACCTACAGCTAGACAATTAAAAATTGACTATATAAGTAATTTTAAAATAAATATGCGTGTATATCTATATATTACATTCGAAATGAATATGCGTGCAATATACCTGAAAGTGTGACAAAATCCACACAGAAAGAGTCATCCGAAGGGGATACGGATCGGGGTGCAAGACCAGCCCTCTGGAGTTCCATACACATCTCCCTAGGCGGCAGAACCGCTCTACCTCTACCTCTGTCTCTGCCGTTGCTGCGGCTAGTACTCCTGCCCTCCCTTGCTGCTTTGGGCGTCGTCATTAGATCTAGATAAAAGTACAATCATTACATATGCATGCAATATATGTATAGACGTAAAAATATGAAGTAATAATATAATATTACTGATCACCTTTTTCGTTTCGTAGACATATTAGACATATCTACTTGGATTTCATCATCGATATCATTCCTAACCCATATAACTTCACGATTAGCTGAAGACAACCCGTCTTTGGAGAAAGACGGTCAGAGCACTCTAATTCTTCTCACTTCTTCATCCTCATCGCTGTCCTTCATACGATCCTCGAATTCTGGGATATCGTAAACATCCCTGGATTTTCAACGGCATACGACACTCCATCCAAGATGTTTCAAGCATTGTGAGTAGTATACTTGAAACGTTTATTGCGGAAAGATAAATGGATTGTCCTGACCATAAAATCGAAGTGTGTTTATACTTGTCAATCCATATTCATCTTTCTAAGTCCCGAGATTGTTTCTCCACTTATCCGTATTGGTTCGTGTATTGTACCAAATATACTGAAATATATAAAACGGTTCTGATCGTCCGGAATATTGGATGCCAAGTATGCAATTTAAGTATCCATAATAAGTCACACCATCCGATCCTACGGTCGCAATCCCACTATTCTGAGTGGTTCGAGATATTTCTATTTTCTTAACTTCAAATTTGTATCCATGGACACCGAATTCTTTATAGTATGCAATCTCCATATTAGGAAACTGAGCTAAATATCTTGAATCTCTCTCTAATGATACAAACAAGTTCAGATCGTGGATCTAACAAAACAAATTTTATAGCTAATACATGACGATATAAGTTTAGATTAAGACAACCCGTCCCAATAACATGTTATTCAAACAACTTACATGATTTGCAATCCAATCGCAAAAATTATCCTGATAATATTTTTCCAATCGTTCCTCATTTCAATCAGGATGCCCCTCGCGTACCTCATCAATATGAATTCTATTCTGAACAATAAATTATGATATCAATATTATAACATTTCATACACACACAAATATAACAATTAATCCAAAAAAAACTTACTTTCTAATTTTTTCAAGACATACACTATTGAGAAGGATAAACCGATATATCTTGTTGATAAACATGGGGTCTACTCTCTTATAATCAGATTTACCATATGGCCCGTCCTGAATTCTCCGAGACCAGTTAAGTTTCGTCTTAATGTTCTCGCCCAGATAGCGGGAAAAAAATGTAGTTACTTCATCTAGAAAATAACCCTACATGATAGAACCTTCTGGTCGATTTCTATTGCGTATATATTTTTTTAGAGTGTAGAGGTACTTAAAAAAATATTAAATAAATAAATACGGGCATATAAGACAACAATAATTTTATAAAATGCGTGAAACAAAAAATTCAACGTACCTCTCGACAGGATACATCCATCGATATTGTACCGGTCCGGCAAACTTAGACTCGGTTGCAAGATGAACTGTCAGGTGTATTATGATATCGAAGAATGACGGCGGGAAAATATGCTTAAGCTTGCAAAGTATCAAGAAAATAGAATTTTCTAGATTCTCTAGCATCACAACATCCAAGGTTTTAGCATACAATTTTCTAAAAATGCAACAAAGCTCATTGATTACTAGACCAACTGATTCGGGAAGGGGAGTCCTGAGGGCTAATGGGAGAAGGTGCTCTATAATAATATGGTGATCATGACTTTTCGGCCCATCGATCTTGCTTTTCACAATCTTTATTTTCTTGCTAAATGATCCTGAGAAATTTATGAGAACTTTCAAATCATGCAACACCTACAGGAACCTTTTCTTCTCCGGTTGTGACATATGATACGCGGTATTGGAAAGTACAAATTTTTCTGATTTACCCGCTATCGGTTTAGAATGCAATTCACTTCTAATTCCCAGTCATGAAGATCCATCCGTGCATGGAGGCTGTCTTTCGATTTTCTGTTTTTATAAAGAAGCAAGTTGAATATGTACTCGGATATTCCCTTCTCTATGTGCATGACGTCCATATAATGACGCACTAAATTTGTTGACCAGTACGGAAGCTCGTAGAAAATCCTTAACTTGTTCTAGTATGGTGGTTTGTCATGTTTTGCCGGATCTATCCCGAAGGTCACGTTATTGTAACCATCTCATTGAGCAATCACGCCATTTTCGGACAATATGGCTGGGGGCCCAAGAAGCTCCTGATGACTATTAAAGTGAGCATTGTCTAACCTGTAGGGATGGTCCAGTGGCAGAAAACACCGATGACTGCAATAACAAACCTTCCTGCTAAAATTTAACCATTTCGATATTGTATTTTAATGGCAGTAAGGGCATGCTTTGTGACCATGTACGGAATAGCATTCCATACGCATGAAAGCCATTAATTATCCACATCAAAACCGTACGCATCGTAAAGATTGTATCTGCGTTTGCATCGTAAGTCACTACACCATCAATGAATAAAGATTTTAACTCATCGATCAGAGGTCGGAGATAGATGTCGATATTATATCCCAGTGAGTTTGGTCCGTCAATAAGAAGAGTCATCATAAAGTAGGATTGATCCATAACCAACTAAGGCGACAAATTAGAAACCATCATTACAATGGGCCATTGCTGTGGCTTCCAGCCATATAATTGAATGCGCAGAATCCATCACTAGCCAGTCCGAGTCTGATATTGCAAAGATCACTACTACATGTTTGGTGCCTCCTATCAAAATTCTTCCATGCCGGTGAATCTTTTGGATGACTCATTTTTCCATTTTCGGTTGGAGCAGTACGGTGATGTCAAATCATTGCATTGGCTGTTTCTTGCACCTGAATAGCCTCTGCAGCCTCTGTGTTATGGGAAAATATCGTGCTATCTTGATAGGTATATCGGAATTCTTATCAGATTCTTTCGGCTTATACCTAACCTCTCCGCATATCGGACACTCTTTCAAATCTGAATTCTCTTTCCGGTACAACACACAATTTTTGGGACATGCATGAATCTTCTCACAGTTCAGACCCAAATCAGACATCATCTTCTTCGCTTCGTACCAGCTCTCGGGCACGTTATTTCCCAGAGGTATAGAATTTTCAGGAACTTCAGAAGTATCATGAGTGACTTGTTGCTCCATCCATTTAGGCACTTAATCTGGAAAAGTTGGACGAATCATGATAGGGTGAAATACTTTGCATTCTCATAAATTGGTCTTCAAGCATCATTCATGAACTTTTCATACTTATTTGCACGCAGTTCTTGACCGGAAGGAATGTATTCTTTGGTAGGATTACTATCACCGAGGGCAGTCTCTACCATATCCTCCATTTCTTCTCCTGGAAAGAAATTATCTTCTTCTTCTGCCGCATTATCAGCTTCTCCTTTTTCTTCTGCCGTATTATTGCCTTCTTCCTGTCCTTCCCCGTGATATAGCCAAGTTGTATAAAATCTAGTAAAACCATGTTTAACGATGTGAAGCTCTACGATTTCTACCTTCTGCCAGAATTTATTCCCACATCTATTGCACGGACAGAGAATCTTCTCTAACACGATCTTATTATGTGCACATGCAAATTCAATGAAAGCAGCAACTCCTGTGACAAACTTAAATTACATATGTTGTTGCCAATCCACATACATCCAGCCCTTAATTCTGATATACTCATAGGCCATGTTAGACTGTATAATATATAAATTGTAAGTTATGGTGACTAGATTGAAAAATCTAAGAATGAGATGGTTATTGATAAAGAAGAAAATCCATAGGGGCAAGTTTGTCGTTGAAAAGAATAAATTATCGATTAACAAACTTAGGTTTGAAGATACCCAAGTATGAGTTGTATTCTGTGTATGTGTCCTTCAATTTATGATTTCGCTTAGGTGTAGGGTTGTTAGTGTGCATGTGCTTTGTATGCGCGTTTTTTGTATATTCATGTTGTATGTGTGTGTTTCGGCTGTCAGGGGTAAGGCTTCTATTGCATTAAGAATATATTGAGCAGACACCCATTCGTTTGTGTTTTCATCCGTTTCGAGTAAATTTCGGCTACACCTCCCCGCTGTTCTCCGAGTACACTGTAATAGAATAGATAATCATTTTAATGCTGTGAAATAACGTTGAAATAAACATCTAATTTATTTTTGTACACGGAGAATTAGCAGAAAAGTACCGACGAAATAACTCAAAATGAATGAAAACACAAGTGAATGCAGGTGTTTGCTTTATACATTTATAACTTGTCCAAACTGGACAAATCTATCGGTTATCATACGATTGAATTTTCTCGTCACATAAACTACACGACGATTTTTAGCACCGAACGATACCGTCCGATATTTAACAACTTTCGTATAGTTCTATATCACGACGAATATCGAACGTATGTTAATCGATAGACGGGGACTAAGTCGCGTTTTGATTTTCACATATGACGATCGATGAGCATATGAAAATTTCATATTATCATCGATTATCATATATACACTTAGCATAAAATTTAATTTGAATTGGTTTTACGTTTACGTTTCAATTTTAAGGGTTTTAAGTTTTTAATTTAGGTAAAGTTTTTTAAAGTTAAGCGTTTTCTTAATAAGTTTAAGATTTTGGATTTGGTTCTGTTGTGAAGTTTAAGGTTTTGGATTTAGTTTTGGTGTTAAGTTTAAAATTAGGGTTTAACCTTGTTTAATATAAGAGATCAACATCATCATTATCACAAACACACGCCTATCATCATCAACATTATCTCTCTCACACACACTCACGTGCACTTACACTAACACTAAAATACCCTAATCATAACCCTCACTCTTAACTCTAACCTAATTACCTTAACCCTAACCTTAAACCTAATTAACCCTAACTAGCTTAACCCTAACCTTAGACCCAATTAATCCTAACCCTAGATCTAATTACAGCGCAGCTGCCACCACCCATAGCCGCCGCCGCCCACCACCACCACTGCCACCCATATCCCCAAACCATAGCCGTTGCCACCACCACTAACCACCATAGCCACCACCACAGCTACCACCACAATTCAAAATCCCCAAATTGAAGCCCTACCCATCAAATTCAATTTACGGAAATAAAAATTTAAATTTATCAATAAATTAACTAACCTGTTGACGATTTCAACGGTGACGAGAAAACCGGGGAGGAGCTCGACGTTGATGAAGTGGACAGCGCTGGAGGCGGCGCTGGAGGTCGTAGGAGGACGAAGAAGACGACGATGGAGGAGGCGACGAGATCGGAGGAGGCGACGAGGATGTCGGAGGCCACGAGGAGGTCGGAGGCGACGATCGACGAAGGAGGTGGTGACGAGGGAGGAGCCACGCATGGGGAAATTTTGGGGGGGGGAATTGGGAATTAGGTTATGGTGACGGGAATGATAACAATTTGTTTTTTGTTTTTTTTAATCTTTAAATTTGCCCTACGGATATATCCGTAGGTCCTTATCTTGCGACACCGTAGGGATAACTGCATAAGTTAAATTTTAATAAATTTTTATTTATAAATGCCCCTACGGAATTATCTGTAAGGGTATTAGTTGCCCCTACGGCTTAATCCATAGGGGCATTCGTTAATTGCCCCTACGGATTTTATTATCCGTAGGCGCAAGCCATCTTTATACTAGTAATACTTATATGTTGCACGTGCAATGCACGTATATGGTAAAATTAGGACTTTATATGGACCTTCTCATTATCTCAACAAAAAGTCTTTAAGAAATGTATTATTTTAACTAAATATATTTAACAATCTTTATTAATCTTTTCAATTTTTTCCCATTTTTTGTTTTGTTCTTATTTTGCGTAATCTAGGAAGTTTCTGATTCTATTTTAATTTTTTGTATGTACTTTTTCTCAATTTTTTTTTTCAAATTTTATTAAAAATTCCACCTGGCATCCATATGTTGCCTATTAGTCCAATTTGAAATTCTAATTGCAACTATCCTAAAAATTACAGTTAGAATAGTAGAGATAATTTAGAAATATATGGTTAGGTATTAAAAATTGTTTGGACCAGGTTTGTTGAGTTTTTGTGACTGTCCTTATAGTCAAATGGTAAAATCGTCTTGCAATTGAGGGAAGATCTGAGGTTCTAAACCCCGCTTGCATTAGGTTATAGCCTATTAATTAAAAAAAGTTTGTTAAGTTTTTCTTTTCGGATGTCTCTTATCATATCAAATTGAAAATTTTTGTAACTTTTTTGACAATCCGAACCATTCATCTTGATCTAAACTGTGAAGTACTTTCATGTGGTTTCAAAATCGTTTGCAAGTTGATCTAATGGTTTCAAAATCAACAGTTATAGAATATCGATAAACCATGAATTTTAATATACTTAAATCAACATGCGAACAATTTCGAAATCGCATGATTTTCGACATATCCGTATATTCCACCATTTAGATCAAGATGAACGGTTCGGATCGTCAAAAAAGTTCCAAAAAATTCGATTTTAAGATGGTATGTGAATTTCTTAGTTTAGGTCCAGGCCAGAGGATCCTAACTCTGTGTGTGTGTGTGTGTGTGTGTGTGTAGGTGTAAATTTATGCAAATAGTAGTTATATACATGGGCTGACCCACTTGAGAGCAGAATAGTGCCATGGCCCCATCCTGTTTTGAAAAATAGACACCATGTATATGTTTATATATTGACCAGGTGCATGAACCGAGGAAAATTGTATCCTTCGTAAAATCTGGGTTGTTTATGTGCACCAAAAGCACTCAGCACGTGCATCTCGATCCACGAGGTGAAGTAGCGCAATGGGAGATTTACGGGCTGCACATCCGGCTGAGTGGTGTCGGCTGCTAGACTCAGGCCATGATATAAATGAGCCAGTCCCGCAACTCCAATAGCCATGCGTGTCCCTGCGACGATGCGATGAGCTGGATAAAAGACAGATGGTCTCATATAGTGGGCGTGCATCGGAAGCGCAAACCAACTCAGCCACAAGGCGATAAACCCTATGAAGAATGTCTCCTCGTCAATGTCCGGAGCTGCAATCTCTGCGAAGGGGGCGACTGGGGTATCCGGAATAAAGTATTTCTTCAAATCTGCCTCCGCAGTCGGAAGTTTGTCCAAACCAAATCTGAATGGGTCATTAAGTTTGGCAAACTTCACAGCTTGCTTTGATAGAGCCTCCGGACGAAGGCAACAGGCGATGAAATCCGTAAAGCTAACTCCATACCCACCAAACTCCAGGAATAGGCTCTCGTATATGTTCAACACCTTGATCAAGCTTGGAAACTGGTATTGAACCGCATTCTCCGGGGTAAGACCCATTACCACTGATTTGGTAGCAAAGATGTACTCGTCAGGGGGAAGTATCTCCTCATAATGTTCCCCTCTGATGGATAATCCAGAGATCTCCGTGAATTCCTCCAACGAGATTGAGACCTCCCGATCCGATAAGGGAAATGTATGGGTCGGGATGTTCCATTGTTCCAGAAAACGTTTGACCCACCACACATGGGGAGTGTGGTAGTGAAAGAGGGACACATAGATCGCGGGATATAATCTGGTCTTCAGTAGCATCGACTTCTTGGCAGATAGGATATATCGGGCCCACTGCCGATAGCCAGCCAAATGACGGGGAGTCATTCCTATCATGTAAACTTCCCCCTAAGGACGCGATTCTCCTTGACATATGCGACACCCTAGAATGTCTAGGGCCATTGGCGGTTGCACTGGTATTGATGTCATGGAAGGTTGGAGACAACATTCCGAAGTCCAGTTGACCTCTTCTACTGCATAAGCGATCTGCGGAGGGTCGGCGTAATGGATTGACAGGATCGGTTTTGACGGCGCTGTGCAAGTAAAACTGCGCCGACTCTCGATAATTTGCCTGTACCATGACCCCCACATATGAAGAGACTTTTTTTCTGGATCATAATCCCGAATGAACGCAAAGACTTCCTGATCTGGAGGCGCATCGGCGAAAGCACTCTTTGAGCGAACGTAGGGGAAGGAAGAATCGGAAGCCATAACACCTGAAAAGTAAAACCCGTAGAGGGTTAGTTATCGACGTAATGAAATCAACTACAATTAAAGGGCTTAGCTTTTTCAGTACGTCCAAATTTGTACTACATTAAAGTCACCACAGTCCAAGGAAAAAAGAACAATGGGCCCCACAAAATTAAGGTAACGCCCCATCAATGATGAGAAAGACACTCATTGTAAGAATCTAAAAGGATTCTTATTTAATGAAAAATCCCATTGAACTATGAAGTTCAACTCCTTTGAAAAACGAGTTCTGCAGCAGATTTAAATCTGCAAGAAGAACCTTAAAAAGAAAATAAGAAAGGGAATAAAATTCCCAAAAGAATTTCTTTAAAAAAAAAGAAATTTTCTCAGAGCTAAACTCTGTAGAACAGCTCGGAATTAAATTCCTTTGATAATGGGATAAAATCTCAGAAATCCGCTCAGGAAATGGAATTAAATTCCAAACAACCTTCAAACATCAAAGTCAGTAATAGGGTAAAACCCTAAGATCTCTGAGACCCATGGTCTACCTAAACAAAGTTTTTAGATCTCTAAGAGGTCGTTCCAAGAGAAGAGTAAAGCTCTAATGGGTTAAAAACCCAAAAAAAAAAAGAAGAAATTCTCTTAAGAGTTTCTTTAAGAGTTAATCATGGTCATGATTCTTACCAAAATTTTGACAGAGTTTAACTCTGAGAGAAGTTTTTTTGGATAGAGATCTAAGCACTGAAAAGAGAATTAAATTCTCAAGAAAGAAGAAGATGATAGAGCGGAAGTCATCTCAAGGGCCAAAGGCCCTATTTATAAGACATGAAAAGACGGTTCAATTCCCCAGGAAATCGAACGGTGGAAAAGGTGACACCGTTGTACCCGCGCGTTAGTCACGTGCGAGCAACGGTGGGGGGCATTTGTTTCCTCAATATTTAACCTAATAAAAGAGCAAAGCTCTGTTTGAATTAATGAGGCAGCGCCTCACGTGCTCTCCACGAGGGCGCCAGCGTCAGAGTCAATCTTATAGGATTAAATCGTATGGTGGCGCCTCATGCGCTCCTCACGCAGGCGCCAATATACAAAGCACAGAAAAATCTATCACATAAGAGTAAAACTCTTAGATGGCGCCGCACGTGTTCCTCATGTGGGTGCCCCTTTTTAACAACGCCTAGCGCCTCACGAGAAAAACACGCAGACACCAATGTGCAAAGTACATAACTACCTATCATAAGAATTAAATTCTTAAGTGACGCCCACATGCATAACACGTGAGCGCTAGTGCCTAAGTTCATATCAGTAGAATTCAAATCTACATTTTCCTAACAAAAGTTGGGATATTCTCTGTTAAACAGAGCTATTGGATAAAAGATCTAACGGAGATGATAAATCATCAAAATATAGAATCAAATTCTATTAGGAGAAAATGTTTCTCATATCTTTCTAAATAAGAAAGATACTCTCGGTTGGATTAATGATCCAATAATAGAATAAAATTCTATTTTATTGCTCTCTGTAAAACAGAGAACTCTTGGATTAAAAATCCAATGGTGATTAAAAAATCACCATTTTACATAATAAATTCTGTATATGGGAAAATATTTCCCCAATCTTGTTAAAGACAAGAGAACATATTCTGTAAAAAAAACAGAAGTCCTTAGATCAAAAATCCAACGGTAGGTAAAATTTCCCAAATCAATTTTGAGACCAATTAAATCAATTGGAATCTCTCAATGAGAGATTTTCTCAAAACCAATTAACAATCTACCTCTACTATATAAAGGACCCGAGACTTCAAGTCTCAGATAGAAAAAACCCTCAACAAACTCCAGCAAAAATACAGTGAGCTCTTAGGAGAACAGAAAATTCAATTCTCAACGAAGAAGATTTTTCTCCTCAAAAAAAACTCTAGGTAAAGAAACACAGAGATCAAAATATCTCTTTTCACCTATATAAGGGTTTAACCCTTTTAAAAGAACTTAATTCTTTCTCTGGATCTGAGATCCACAAGACAAGTCTCTCACAAGTTGAGAATTTAATTCTCTTCGGGAATACCTTGTTCTTGAATTAAAGATTCAGAAAAGAACTAGGTCCAAAAGAAAAAGCAAAACGAAAAAGAACCTATAAAAGAACTTAGTTCTTAAAAGAAAAAAAAAACGATCCCGGATCTTCAACAAACGAAAATCCTAGTGATCATTAATGTCCAAAATACCATTAACGGAGATTTAATCTCTAAAATGGGAAAAAAGACTAGTGCTTCACGTGTTTCCCACGTGGGCGCCTCTTTTAACAGCGCCTAGCACCTCACGTTAGAGACATGCGAGTGCCCAAAACAGAAGGCCAGCGTCGCATGTGCTCAGCACGTGTGCGTTGGATAAAAGTGCATATCACTCCAGATACAGTCAAAACGGTTAAGTGCTTAGCACTGATTGGACAGCGCCCAGCGCCTCACGTGTCCCTCACACGGGCATCACCAGAAAAGGAAAGGGCTGAACAAAGAGTGTCTAAATAAAAGCCTAGCACTTTTGAATAAAAGAAAAGATTAAGCAAAGCGAGCCCCAAATTAGCCAGGTCTCTGAAGTCATCGTGCAGTAGAGCCTAAACACTCTTTTACTGGGTCTTAAATAAAAAAGACCATAAAATATTGTTAAGTGGATCTTAGTCTCAAACTGGACTAATGTATCCTTAGCAAAAAACAAATCGAGCCCCAAATGCTCATATTTATTTAAGTTGATCTTAATCTCAAACTAGATTAACGGTCCTTAAATAAAACCAAGCCCAAATCTAAAAATATACGGATTTGGATTAATCCGCGCACTACGGGCGACGACATAAACTGGTCTCCGTATACAATCCACGGGCAACCAAAACAAACAAAAACACACACGACACGAAGTGAACATGTAGAGCAAGAGAAAATGGTTATCGCAATACGGTAACGTAATTAACTGCAGGGGCTTACGCCTGCAGGGAAGAGCATCCCCACAATAAAAAACCCCTCATAAAAGGAGGGGGAATATGATAAAGTCTGTTACAACGGCCGCATCCGTCCAAACCTCCGGTATATGGTACCATAAATCAACTTCGTATTTTCGGAGAGATGGACGGATAAATCCAAATAGTATCTGCCTCCAGATTCAGGTAAGACGGCCCATCCCGATTCGTCTCCGTTTCCGGCGGTGAACAAACCCATCATCACAAATTTCACAACCTAACATTTACATGTAATTGAAAAATCCTTACATCCACGTTTAATTTCAAAAATTCCTAACTTAACATCCACATTACAATCTAACATCAAAATTACATCACAATTCATAATCTAAACTTAAAATTCATAACCTAAAATCCATATTTAATTTTAAAAAGTATAATTGGAGAAGAAAAACTCTAACGTTTGATTGGATTTTGAACACCAGCAATAACAACAGCAGCAGCAATACCTAAAAAAAATTTAGATAAGAAGAGAGAATTTTTTTGGAAAAATTATGGAAAAATGAAGAGGGAAATCATCTCTTGGGGTCAAATTTGCGGGCTGTGAAAATTTTAGGGAAGAATGGGAGAGAAAAAGTTATCTTGCGGACTAAAAGATCAGGAAACAATATGAATCCACCAAAAATAAATCATACACGATAACAAGATTTTGAATCATTAAATTTACAAAATACAAACTAAAATTTAGGATAAATTTATGAAATATTTCATTCGCGGGCGCATACACACACATATATACACACTTACATACTCACACATACGCGTACGCATACTCACACTCATACACCACACATACACTCACACATTCACACATGCACTCGCTCACATACATACATGCACCTACAGACTCACACATACATATAAATACCAACACGTGCGAGCGCATATATATGCGTGTGTGCACACACTCGCATACTCGCACGCAAGCACTCTTCAAATTTCTATGTCAAATTCTCAACTTTCATATCCATAATCCTAAAAGCCATCAACCACAATTTAAATTCTCCATTTTAAATCTTAAACCCCAACATCAAACACATTTTTCAATACATCATCTTAAAACACAAAACCAAACACATTCTTTAATTTCTTATCTTTAATTTTTCATATATCCTAAAACCCAACGTCCTATCCTAAAACCTAACACCTTATCAAAGATTTTCATAATCTAACTTCACAATTACTTGATTTAATTCAAAAATATAATAAGCGGATGGAGATGATCCTAACGTTAGACCGGATTTAGGAATGAGGGTAGCGATTTCGAGTAGCAACAACGCGTAGGGAAAAAAATTGGTGAAGAATCAGGAAATTTTTGGGAGGAATTTGGGTGAATTGGAGGAGAAACGAGGGGGGGGGGGGGAGGGGATGAGAACCCGCACGGGTGTAAATTGGGAAGGGAGGGGGAGGGGAGGGAGAGAGCCTTCGTGGCTGAAATATTGAGGGGGTATTAGCGACCATTTTTTACGGTCACTAATACTTAACCATTTATTAGGGACCGTATATTTTATACGGTCTCTGATATCCTATTATGGACCATATATAAATGAATGGTTTCTAATACCCTGTCCTTAATACGCACAGTTTCTAGTAGTGTATTCTCACACCATTCAAAACTCAATCGCAACACAATTTTCTTGCCATGTCCTCTTATTTTAACTTCATCAAAAATATAGATAAATAATATAGCAGTTTTTCCCTGTTCTATTTTTACAAATTTATCATGTAATATATATATATATATATATATATATATATATATATATATATATGAGAATAATGGAGAAAAGAGACCGAGGGGATTTCCTCCTATTGCGTCGAAGAATAATGGAGAAAAGAGACCGAGGGGATTTCCTCGCGTCGAAGAATACAACCTCCACCATTTTTTCCGACGATCGGCATCCATCATCATCATCATCGTTATCATCTAAGATGTGTATACACCAAATTTCATGTGATTCCACCACTTTTTTACCGTTGAATTAGTAATATAAAAAGTTCTATTGTCGGTAAACCATTAATTTGCACCAACTAAATCAACGGTAACAAAATGGTATAATCACATGAAATTTGGTGTATCCACATCTTAGATGATGAAGATGGGGGTGATGTATGCCGATTGTTGAAAAAAATCATAAAGGGTGTATTTTTCTGACGCCATAGGAGGAAATTCCCTCCTATGGCGTCTTTTCTCCGTTAACACCTCTCTCTCTCTCTCTCTCTCCCTCTCTCTCTCTCTATATATATATATATATATATGTTTTGAAGGCTGATTATGTGTCACATAGAAACACCATATGCGTGCTATTATTCAAAAAATTTGGCACAATAGCAATTTTGGTCTTATCCTTAATAAAATCCTGGATCTGCTTATATTCGTAGCTTTGAATGAATGTTCATCTACCGGAGAAAAGATGGTTAAATTTTTTAGAAAAATGTTCATATATTTATTTATTGTTTAATAAATATTAACATGTTTCTTTTGCGCGCTTATATGAGTTAGAAAAGTATGCATCTATTTAATAAGATCTAATCAATTCTAATCTGATTAATTAATGGGTCTGAGAATTTGGATTGGCTGATGGCCCATATACACCCGTTAGACAAATAGATGTGTCTTAGATCATTTCAAGATAATATATAGTAACTAGATATTGTCCCGCCACGTTGCAAGCCTACCATTTGTTGTTATATATTGTTATATATATAATATAAAGCCAGATTTAAAGCTTTTGAGCTTGAAATCAAGCTTTGGCATTTCCTAATTTGACCCTCAATGCTTTAATGTCATTTTTTTCTCACCTTCAAATCAATTCATCTTCACAATTTTCTTTAGCCCCTCCTTAGGTTTCAGTTTTGTGTCTGGTCCCTCAACTTTCATTATTAGTTTTCCGTAATTCTCTACAACCCCTTTTGGGCATTAAATTTGTATTTGGTCTCTTAACTTTTATTTTGTGTTTGCTATAATTTTTCTTTGTTTTTTTTAACGATAAGATGTAAATTGGATTTGATAAAATCTCATAAGTTTTATTATGAATTTGCCTTATTCTATATTTCCTGTAATGAAATCTTATAAGTCATAACACTGTAGAGAAACTTATGCGTCTTATATTTTTTTTTATAAATTTTTTTTGTGTGGTTATAATTGTTCAACAAGCTGCTATGTATGTATAGGTTTTCTCATGTTTGATGAAATCTCATAAGTCATAATATTGTAGTTTTTTTTTCTTATAACGATATCTACAAATAGATTTACAAAATTAATGCCTGAATTTTCTTTTAATATGTAAGAAGAATTGAAACTTCCACCTAGGACGCATTGACTTATATAGGAATTTTCAAATGTGATTTAGCGTACATTAAATAAATGCAAAAAATGATTAAAGTTATGAGGTAGAAGAGACTCTAATGAAATTGTTTTCAAAGAAAATAAAGAAATTTTTAGAAATTGTTTTGAGAGAATATTTTGGTCAAGCTCTGATAAAGGTGTAAACTCTATGAGACTTTTATGAAATTATTTTCAAAGAAAATAAAGAAAATTTCCGTAATTGTTTTAAGAGAATTTAGATCAACTTTCAAAAATTAGCGAGACGATTGATTTTAGTTGAAATGCTGATCATTGTTGCAATAATATATTTCTTGAATTCTTGGACAACTTTGTGTGCCTATACATGATACCGGGACACTTGCTAGTAAATCAATAAATTCATATCTACTTATAATGGTTCATCCTGGATAAAATGGAGAGAAGTCTTATATCGCTTCGATTGCATGTGAAATAATTGGGAAAGAGCAGTAAATTTCTTTTTGAGTAAATCGAAGTCTTATATCCTCGTGTTTCAATAAACGACAGCGTTAATGAAACCAGTACATACTTAGTAAACACGAAAACCGTTTTTGTTTATAAGCAAACATGTTTAATTGCAGACAATGCCGACATGGATGAGTTGATGCTAGACGTCGAAGGAATGGAAAGCTTTCTACGCCGTAGAGATCTTCCAGGTTTAGTAAGAAATGTCAAAAGTACAAGCGATCGTACGCTTCAGTTTTTAATCTCCGTGAGCAACAATTTAACTCGAGCTACAGCTTTGATCCTCAACACGACCGAACACCTAGAGGCCAGCACCCTATCACACATTCGATCCATCTGTCCAATCACGTACACCATCGGGCCTCTCCAACTTCTTCACAAATCCGACGCACAACCTTCCATAGCCAGCCTGTGGCAAGTGGACCGTTCTTGCATGACATGGCTCGACAATCAGCCACACAAATCAGTGGCCTATGTCAGCTTTGGTAGCGTCACGGTCATGTCACAAGATGCGGTTCTTGAATTCTGGCATGGGCTTGTCAATAGCGGTCATCCATTCTTATGGGTGGTCCGTCCTGGTATGATACAAGGCATGGCGATTGCAGAAGAGGTGACTAAAAAGACGACCGAGATAGGCTGTTTAGTGGCATGGGCCCCTCAGCAGGAGGTTTTGGCTCATCCGGCGGTCGGATGCTTCTTGACTCATAGCGGATGGAATTCGACTCTCGAGAGTTTAATTGCGGAAGTGCCAATGATTTGTTGGCCTTTCTTCGCCGATCAACAAGTAAACAGCAGATTTGTAAGTGAGGTGTGGAAGATTGGAACCGATATGAAGGATACATGTGACAGGAGCATCATCGAGAAAATGGTGAGAAGGGTGATGGATGGAGAAGAAGCCGAGATGTTGCGAAGGACTACAGGTGAGATGGCAATGATGGTCAAGTTGAGCGTACAAAAAGACGGATCCTCCGATAAAAGTTTTCATCAGTTAATCCAGCACATTAAGTTACTGAGTGCATTGTCAGCTAATGGAACATAAAATTGATTGTATCGATAGGAGAAAAGAGAGAAGAATTAAAAAGGGATTTGGTGAGTAACAAATCCATTTGGACTGAGGTAATCTATATTTATGTTCTCGTATAATTATTTCTGGCGGTGGGTTTTCTTTCTTTTTAATTTTTGGCGCTGTCCCGTAAATCCTAATCTAAGCACACAACACATACGCATTCAGAGGACGTCCTGCAAGCGCTAATTTGTGGCCACGCCCCCTCTAGGGTTCCTAGGGATTTTTTTGTGGTGTTTTGAAACTGTTAGTTTGTGTTGTGTGTGTTGTGTAGCTCTTCTCTAGCATAGCACTTTTTTGGTTATCCCCTCTCAACAGGTCTATTAACAATGATGCCCCTCTCATTTGGCACAAAAGAAAAAAGAAAAAGATGCCCCGCTCTCCACTGATCTATTAACAATGGTGTATACATTATGAATAATACTTTTTCTACCGATGCGGTGGAATCTATGTAGACTATATGGAATCTCATTAGATACAAGATGTGTCATATTATCCAGTACCTATATGTTTATATCTTATACCCATATTGTATCCACTGGGAATTCATATAGGCTTCATGGATTCCACCGCACCCGTAGGAAAAGCATTACTCTTATATTATATGAGAATATATTTTTCGAAAATTTTAATTATGATAATGCAAAACTAATACTTAAATTTTATTTAATTATGATAATGCAAAATACGTAAATTTTATATGGTTTAAGTTCTTATACCTTTTCATACAACTCCAATTTTTTTTTAAATAAGTTTTTGCTTTTAAAAGAGGCAAAAGACCCCAAAAAAAAAACTCCTATTCAATTAATAACTTGATACCATTTTTTTTTCATTTTTTTTGTTTTTGTTCAGTTAAAATAAAAGCTTGCTTGATAAAGCCCGGTGACAGCCTTGGAGTCCTTTGGTGGAACCTGCTGGCAACCAAAATTGATCATGATAATGTTCAATTTCATTGGCTTCAACATATGTATATATGCTAGTCAAGTGCACGTGCGCATGTGCCACGCACGTGTATATACAACTCATAAATTTACATCTTAACTGTTAATCTCGATATTTCATAATATAAATTGCCATAGAAAGTTAACTAAACAATATTATATAAAAAATATATAAAATCGAAACAAAATGGTTCTTATTAAAGTTTTTTTTAAGGGTTAATTGCAGGAAAAAGCCTTGTGGTGTAATCTGAGTGATACTTGAACCCCTCAAACATTTCATTAGCAGATGCACACTCTCACTTAACCCAGACTCCTAAAGCCGTCAAATATTTTCACTACATGTTGTTCACACATGATTCTCAACTTAATCAATTTCATATGTTACCCTTTATTGCTTTATTATAACTTCAAGCTTATTTTAACTTGTATCTCATCTTATTCTCTCACCCATAACTGAGTATAACCAAAAGCCCCCTTTTTCCAATGACACATCTCTTTCTATATAGATGTCTTTCATAACTCAGTCCTCAAGGTTCTCATCTAGTGGTATCAAAGATGAATGAAAATATTTTAGTGTACCAATTAATTCAATAAATAGGAAAAAAGATATTAGGCAATTAATTCCAAAAATTAAATCAGTTTGAAAGAAATAAAGTTTGGAAACTAGTTCCAAAACCCGAAAATCAACCAATTATTGGTACAAATGGGTAATTAGAAACAAGTTAGATGAAGCAGTAAATATTGTAAGAAATAAAACACGTCTTTTTGCTCAAAGTTATAATCAAGTCGAAAGAATTGATTATGACGAAACTTACGCAGCTGTTGCACGACACGAGAATATTAAGATATCATTAGCCTTTGCTTGTTTTAAAAACTTTAAAATATTTCAAATGGATGTGTAAAATGCTTTCCTGAATGGTAAAACAAAAGAAGCTTACGTAGCACAACCACCGCCTTTGAAGATTATAAACATCTTGAATATGTATACAAATTAGAAAAGATTTTGTACGGTCTCAAATAAACTCCAAGAGTTTGGTATGAGAGACTAAGTGCATTCCTACTCAAGATAGGGTATACAAAAGAGATTGTTAATAGAACTCTGTTCATAAAAACATATGAAAGGGGTATCGTTGTTGCTAAAATCTATATAGATGCCATAATATTTGGATTTACTAACAAGCAGTTATATCTAGAATTCTCAAAATCTATCCAGGATGAATTTGAGATGAGTATGATAGGAGAATAAAATTTCTTCTTCGGACTCCAAATCAAATAAGGTCAAGATGGACTTTTCATTACTCAAGTCATGTACACTAAAGAACTTGTAAAGAAGTTCGGTTTAGAGGACGCCAAGACTTATGAGACACCAATGGCAACCACAACAAAATTAACCAATGATGAATCCGGGAAAGCGGTAGATATATGAATCTATCGAGATATGATAAGAAGTTTACTATATTTAACTGTCAGTAGACCTGATATTATGTATAGTGTTTGTTCATGTGCACGATTCCAAGCAGATCCTAGAGAATCATATCAGATAGCTGTCAAGAGAATATTTAGATATCTCAAAGACACCGTTAATCTAGGATTATTGTCACGTTCCGCTTCCCAGTAGACGGAAATGATAACGTGGCAAGAACACGACATATTTATCCAGAGAAACTCATTGCCTAAATAAATATACTAAGCGTATTGAATCAATAATACACAATGAAAGAATAAATGGAGACTGTAAAAATTTTCAACAAATATCTTTATTTACATTCAAATTTGAAATATTTACAAATGCAAAAGTTCAACTTAACAGAAATGTCTAAACAGGTGGCATACATAAACTGAAAAGAAAGTATAACTAGTCTAAGCCTGAACCACGAACTCGTCGTACTCCTCTTCGGTTGCGTCCACCTCCTCCGTCTCCACGGTATCTGACGAACATTCTAAAAAAATAAAACTGGATGGAATGCCCGTCAGCGAACTAGCGCTCGATAAGTCTTAAAGGTAAAGGTAGAGTAAAAGTGAAAAGTGACGAGTATAAAATAATCATGAAGTAATGTATATGTCGAGTAAAAGTATATGTAAATGAACATGGGTATATATACTATAAGTCTCTATATGGTCACTATGTTAATATTAAATTCCAAGTGTGAATGTCAACGCAACCATAAAAGTATTCACGAGCTCAAGAGTGGGGCCCCAGAAGTAAGGAAATACGGGCCCATTTCATGTGTTAGCATCGAGACTCCAAACTGTGGAGGAGTCGACCCGACTAAAATTCGAGTAAATAGAATTCAAGTAGGTTAATACGGTATTCGTAATGTTCCGTTGGATTCACACCAGAAACTATCCTATACACCCCGAGTATAATATATTATAACTGTTAGATATCCTTAGTTGATTTTCTTGGTTGATTATAATATGTCCTGATCAAACCATAAATTGCAAAAGTGAATAATGTAGTCAGGTTGAATGCGAGTCATGTCAATTTCAATCCTGGATCGAGTCAAGATAGTTCGAGTAAAATGAGTTCAAGTTAACGTTCAACTTTAGGTTCGAGTTTGGATTAGAGTTAAAGTAGAAGTTCAAGTTTGGGTTCGAGTTTGGGTTCAAGTTATAGAAATTTCATAATACTAGATTTAACTTTGAAGATTTTAAGTTCAGAAATAATCGGACAACCGCTGTATATGGACGACAGAATTTGTGTATTTTTCCAAGATGATTGCCATTGATAACTCCGTTAATTTGTAGTGTTATCTAATTTGGATAGGTAAGCACCCACTTTCTCCGGCTCCCTGAGACTCAAGAAAAATGATACCGCTTAAACTTATATTAATCTAGAATTCTTAAAGATTTATTTTAGTTTGTTTATTATATATTTACATTGTTGTATTTCTCGAGGGGTTTTATAAAAAATGTTATAATATTGTTTTAAAAAATAAATCTCGAGGGTGATTTATAATATTATAAGTTTTACAGAAATATAGTTTAGTTTAGATGGTATTTTAGTGATAAAAACCTAGCTTTTAAAATTTTATGGTATTTTTCTGAAAACTACTACTTTTGGAAATTTGATAGTATTATTTTATTAAAATTTTAATCTTTCATTTAAAAATATATTTTTCACAATTTGTTTTTATTGAAAATGCGGATCCATAATTTATATAAATTTTCCAAAGTTAAATTTGTTCTAAAAAGTTATATTTCTTTAAACCGTATTTTATTTATTTTCGAGACCGAATTCTTCGTGAGAAGTTCTGTATTTCATTCTACTATCTCAAGAACGTGCGATAATCTGCACCATCCGTAAATGAGTTTCTCTACAATGGTTGTAGAGGCGCAATTGTAAAGAATTTAAAAAAGCGATAAAAACATTTTATAACGATAATGGTATTTTAGTGAAAATTGTATACTTCAATTTAAACCTATATCTAAAATATCTTGCTATGAACCCACAATGTATGTGATAGAGTAGGTCATTACCCCGTAAGTTTTCTAAAGACATGTATTTCTAGGTATCGATATAAAGGTTACGTTTAAAGTTCATGGTACTTATGTGAAAAAGTTCAATTTATGTTTATTTCTTATGAAATTTTAATTACATCAAAAGGTTAAAATGTGAATAATATTTTGAAGTGATATTATGGTATTTGTGTGACATATTGATCTATCAAAGATGATAAAAAAATATTTAAAAGAAATGATTTTTAAGGTTAACACCACTTTGTCGATATGATTTTTAGAAGGCAGTTTGAGTTGAAATAAAAGAGAGAAATAGGGACTTATGGTTTTAAAGCGTTGAGAAAACAGTAAGGAAGAGAAGGGAAGTCTTCATGGCGTCACGGTGGCGTCGGGAATAGCTCCGGTCTTCAATGGAATGAAGTTGGAACGTTAACTCCACTTGACCAGCCTTAACCCTTCTTGAACTTAGAGAATTTTGAGAATTTTTCAGAATAGCGAAGAGCTGGGGAATGGTGTGATATTTATAGGGATGAAATAAAGATGTGTGAATTAAAGAATTGAATTAAAAAGTATTTAAAATAGTGTTAATGGGGAATTGAAGAGTCTCTGATTAAAATCAGAGAAATCAAATAAGAAAATGGAGTAGAGGGGAGCTGAAGGGGTGCACGGACGAAGAATAGAGGGGTTTGGGGGCATCTCAACCGCCGGTAGCGGCCTGGGGATGAATTTCGGTGGTTGGATTGTCGCCATGTGTCTCGAGGTTTGTGCTATGTGTGTTATTCTGTGTTAACTTCTCATTTATCCCGTTTGATTTTTCTGAAACTTTTCGATTCTCCGTGTATTGCACGTGCAATTCTTAGGCTTCTGAAAAGTTAAAAATAAAAATATTAAAAAATAATTAAGACTGATGGGATTCAAACACGCAGGTTAAACAACAGCGGTAGAGAGTCTTAACCAGTAAACTACAAGTTGCTTCTTTCTTTTATTGAACAATATTAACTTATAACTTCTAGTCAGACTGAAATGCTCTTCCTATACATTTGAACAAGTTACATTTGTACAAGGATTTCAGAGTCGTTACAATTATGGTATCCAAATAACAACGTGTTTCGTTTAACAAGTTATTCAGATGTTCATTATGTTGGAAATCAAACTGATCGTAAAACTACCAGCGGTACTTCTCATTTCCTTGGGAACTGCCTTGTATCTTGCCAATCCAAGAAACAAGTATCAGTGGCACTATCTACTGCTGAAGCAGAATACATTATCACCGGTGCATATTGTGCACAAAGTCTTTGGATTAAATATATCTTACAAGATTATAAAGAATCGGTCTCTAAGATACCAATCCTATGTGAGAAAATCGGCACGGTCCAAATGACCAAAAATACTGATCAACATAGTAGAACAAAACATATAGATGTTCGATATCATTTCTTAAGAGATCATTATCACAAAGGTGGTATTGTTCTTGAATATATACCGACTGAATCATAGTTGACCGATATATTTACAAAACCTTTGGATAAAACTATGTTTGCAATAATTAGAGGTGAACATTGTTCCCCTCCGAAAGACGGCGCAAAGGACCGCGATGTCCTGACGCTGAGGTTCGGGGCAGATGCTATATGGTTTTATCCGTCCACCTCTCCGAAGATGCCAAGTTGATTTATGGCACCGTGTATCGGAGGTTTAGACGGATGCGGCCGATGTAGCAGACTTCGTCAGATTCCCCCTTACTTGAGGGGTTTTTGATTGTGTTGACGCTTTTCCCTGCAGGCGTAAGCCCCTGCAGTTAATTACGCTACCGCATCGCGGTAACAACTTTCTCCTTCTCCAGAATTTCACTTCGTGTCGTGTGTGTTTGTTTTGTTTGTGGTTGCCCGTGGATTGTATACGGAGACTAAGTGATGCCGTCGCCCGTAGGACGTGGATTAGTCCAAATCCGTATTTACTTAGATTTGGGTTTGGTGTTTTAGTTTAAGGATACGTTAGCCGTGTTGAGGCTAAAATCAACTTAAACGTTCGTTAAGGATACGTTAGTCCTGTTTGAGACTAAGATCAACTTAACGTGGTGATCCATTTAATATATGGCCGTCAGGACTCATCACCTCTCTGACGTCGTTGAAGGATTACAACGATAGGTGTCAGAGGAGTTCAGAGATGTACCCTTGAACCAAAGTTGATTTGGAGTTTTATAGTCCAT
Source organism: Agapanthus africanus (assembly GCA_030015575.1). Taxonomy (NCBI): domain Eukaryota; kingdom Viridiplantae; phylum Streptophyta; class Magnoliopsida; order Asparagales; family Amaryllidaceae; genus Agapanthus; species Agapanthus africanus. Next base: position 579,277,666 of record CM057340.1, on the reverse strand, counting down.
TTGAATGTTTAAGGATACGTTAGCCGTGTTTGGGGGCTAAGATCAACTTAAACGGGATCGTTTAGATCCGGCAAAAGAGCATTTGGAGGCTCTATTGTTCTAGTTTAGGGACGTAGTGGTCCATAGGTAGTTGAGGGACGTTGCGGTCCATGCTCCAGTTTAGGGACGTGGTGGTCCATATTCCAGTTTAGGGACGTAGTGGTCCAATATTAGTTTAAGGACGTTCCGGTCCAATATTAGTTTAAGGACGTTTCGGTCCAATATTAGTTTAGGAACGTTTCGGTCCACGAGTTTAAGGACCCAGCAGTCCATATTGATGTGTGGTCGTTGGGACCCGTCACCTTTCTGACCTCGTTGAAGGATTACAACGATGGGTGTCAGAGGAGTTCGGAGATGTACCCTCGAACCGGGTATAAATTAATTTAAGAGAACAGTTGTGCTCAGTCAATTTAATTTGAGGGCTTACGGCCAAAATTGGGCTAAGTCCAGTTGAAAATGTTCAATACCCTTATTTATTTTGGTCTATTAGACCTGTGCTAGGGTTTTGCCCACACTTAAATAATGCATTGCATTACTTCTATCTTTTTTTTCGTTTGGGCTCTGCCCATAAAAGATGCAGAGCATCAATTTCGCTTGGGCTCTGCCCCCTTTTTATTGCTTTGCAATTTATTTAGGCCTACTAGGTCCCTCTGATTTGGGCCTGGCCCTTTAGTAAAAGAAATGCATTGCATTTATCAGGCGCTTTGCGCCAATCACTGAGCGCAAGCGCTTGTGGTGAGGACACGTGTCATGCTCTGGTGAGCGCAAGCGCAACAGCGCAGTACGCTGCGCTAGTGAGCTGCGCTGTTACGCTGCTGACACGTGGCGCGCTCTGGTGAGTTGCGCCAATTACAGAGAGCAAATCTCTATTTCAAAAGCACGTAGCGTAAGTTGTTCTGTAGCTGACACGTGGCGCTCTCCTAAGAGCGCAACAGCGCAGTTTGCAAGTGCAAAGCACTATTTGGTTTCTTGATCTAATTTAGATCAAAGAAAACAAGTGTTTCTTATTTTTCTTGATCTTAGAGAACCAATGGTTCATAAGTGCAAAGCACTATTTTTATTTTGTTTTTTATTAAAGATCATTGATCTTGTTCTTAGATCAATGATCTATCAGAAGAAATTCTTCTATCTAAAAGGTCTTTTACCTTTCTTCTTGAAATTTCTTCAGAGTTCTCTTCTTTTTTTAAAAAAAAATGTTCCCTCCCCTTTGAATTGAGGCTTGGGGTCCTTTTTATAGTGCCCATAAATTAGTTAAAGAGATCTTTCTCTGAGTGATTTGGGGAATTTTCCCCACCGTTGGATATTTAATACAAGGGCTTCTGTTTTACAGAAGAGAATTTTCTTGTTTTAACAAGAACAGAAAGATTTCATTAAAATCTTTATTCTGTTTTGGCGCAAATGCTCCAGCGCGTGACACGTGTCGCGCAGCGCAACTGCGCTAGCGCATCTGCTCTGACACGTGTCGCGCAGCGCAACTGCGCTAGCGCATCTGCGCTGACACGTGTCGCGCAGCGCAGCACCTGCGCAACTGAAGCGTTGCTTCCTTTAATTTTGGTTAAAATAGAGCTTTGCTCTGATTGGGCGCACTGCCTTGGGCGCTGCGCTGCCGTATCAGCTTTTGACACGTGGCGCATCGCGCGCAGCGCAAACGATCTGAAGCGTTGCTTCATTTATTAAAATTTAGATTTTCAAGATAGAGCTTTGCTCTGATTGGGGGAATCGGAAGCGTTGCTTCCCCTGAGATATCTTTTCATCTCCTCTTTCCAAGTCAAACTTGTATTTCCTCGAAATTTCGATTTCCCGGGTCTTGGAAATAATTCCACTGCGCACAGAATTTTCTGTGTTTGGGTCTATATATAACTCAAGGCCGAGCCTTTTCTTTTCTCACCTTCATAGAACTTCTTCGATCATGGCTTGCAACCGTCCTCACGCCCGCCGACAACCGTGGGAAGTGCCGATCCGGGACATCGTTCCCCGTTTTGCTGCGCGCTTGGTGGACTCCTCTTTTTCGGACGAGCAGCAGGATGCTGCAGTGTACGAGCTTTCGACTCGTGTGGGGTCTCCTCTTCCCCCGGGTTCCATTTGGCTTCGGATGATCCTTGCCTCAGTGCTCGCCGACATTCCCCCTCCTCTGGCGGAGATGTCCTCGGCAATGCTTGATGTGGCCGAGGATAAGATCGAGAGCTTTTTCGAAGCGCTCTTGATCACTAAAGCCCTGAGGGACTGCTCTTTCCACTTGCTGAGCCAGATACGGGCTCGCCGGGTTGTCATTGCCACCTTTTCCAAAGAATGTGGCGACGATCGTTGGATGTCTTCTTCTCGGGAGGATCGCCGCTTTGACGTGGTGGAGAAGGCAGAAAGGGAGCTGGGGAATCTCTTTTTTATTTTTGGGAACCCTTGTCTTTTCGATCCCATATTTGGTGATCTCTTTTAGATGTAATAATAAATAAATGTTTTAATTAAGTATTTTATTATCTGTTAAGTGTTCTTTTTATTTTAGCTCTCTGTTGTACTTGTGCATCGTATGATTTTAATTTGTTATTATCAAGTGCATGTAATTTTGCATGGATAAATTCTCTTTGGCACTTAGCCCCTTCTTCTGCGCTAGCGCATCTGCGCTGACACGTGTCGCGCAGCGCACAGCGCAGCCCAACTGCGCTAGCGTAACTGCGTTGCTACGTGTCGCACAGCGCAGAGCGCAGCGCGGCGCTTCCTTTAACAGAGCTTTGCTCTAATTGGGCGCGCCTTCTTGGACGCTGCGCTAATGTATCTGCGCCGGACACGTGGCGCGTCGCGCGCAGCGCAAAGGATCTGAAGCGTTGCTTCATTTATTAAAGTTTAAATTTTCAAAGCAAAGCTTTGTTTCTGATTGGGGGAAGATGAAGCGTTGCTTCATCTTCCGCCTCGGAATTTGAACAGAGCTTTGCTCTGATTGTGGTAAACAAATGCCCCCCCCCACCGCTGCGCTTACGTGGCCTCAAACGTGAGCGCAACGGTGGCAGAATCCCAACCGTCGCGGCAGCTTTTGGAAGTTGAAGAGCCACTAGATGCCTATAAATAGGACCTTTGGTCCCCCACAGATGCTTATCATCTTTCAGATTTTTACTTTCAGAACTCAGAGCCTTGCTCTCTTGTTTAAACATTTTTTTTTAAAAAGTTCAAACTTTAGAGAATTTTAGGTAAAAATATTAATTTTGATTAAATTAAATCAACTTTAAGAGCCTTGCTCTCAATAGATCTCTGATGTAAAGAAGACCCTTTTAGGGTTTCACTTAGCAGAGCTTTGCTCTAAAGGGGTCTAAAGAGAATTAAAAGGAACCCTATTAGGGTTCCATTAATAGAGCTCTGCTCTTCAAAAGGTTCCCCTTGGATTCTCTTAATTAATGGAGCTTTGCTCCTTCCAAATCATATAGAAGAACTCTTAAGAGTTCTTCATGTCATTTAATATTATTGTTATTATTATATCATTTTTTCCTCAGAGCAAAGCTCTCAATGTTCTTAGGGGATTTTCCTTAAATTCTCCTCATAACTGGTTTTTGACAGGTGTCACTCCTGTCTATAGAGCATTGCTCTCGAGGAGCTTTAACTCCCTATACCTTTTCCTCATTGCTAATCTTCCAATGTTGCTTCCTTCAGGCATTATGGCGGTGCATCTATACAGTCTGCACGAGTTCATTACCTATGAGGATATTCGTGCACAGGGCCGTCAACAAAACCAAGAGTTTACAGACGCCCAATGTGCAGAGGTCATGGGTCATCTGAACGCAAGCGGTGGTTGGCTGCTACCTCGTCGTTCGGCTCTTTTGAGAGTCGTGCTGGGAGCAATATGGAGAGCACTTCCGGGTCTTCACGAGGCCCTACCGCTCAATGCGCTGGATGATGCCGAAGACAAGGTGCATTCAGTGTTCCTGACGGGGCTGATTTCGAAGAAACGGCGGGACAGCCTCATTGACATCCTACATCAAATCTTCCAGCAGACGACGATAGTTGCTGCTTATCGAAGGCCGGAAGGGCTTGCCGAGGATCTCGACACAGAGGAGCGCGAGAGGCTGCGCATAAGAATAATTAGAAAGGCCAGAAGAACTCTGGATGGCCTTACTTTTGAATTCCTCAATCCGTGCCCCGGATCTGAGGTTATACCGTTGTAATAATTTGAATAATGTCTCTTATTCATTGCTCTTATGATTGTAAGAATTTTTAGCAATATGAATGGAAACCCCTTTTTTATTTTAGCTTGTCTTATTTCTCGTCCTGAATGTTCTGCCCATGCATAATTGAGTGCGTCTCAAACGCTTGATCAAACGTAAATCGGATACTCTTTCTGTCATTTTCCTCTTTCTTTTATTGTTAGTAGGCTGTTTTAATAATCGTGGTTGACGGATAATAGAACATGCATCTTGACTTTCTTAAGAATCAGCAATGGCTTAGGCCGTAGGTTCAGATCTGCTGCCTAAGACTTTTCAACTCTATGAGCCGTGAGGGTCTCGTAGAGATTTTTCTCCCTACGGATCGGGAGGATCTCGTAGGTGGGTTTTTCTCCTTAGGAATCGTGAGGATTCCTAAGTATGATTTTCTCTTATAAATCGTAAGGATCCTATAAGAGAATTTTTTGCTCTTACAAGTCGAGAGGACTCGTAAGCGGTTGTTTCCTTTCTCGTCGAAATTCGACTTTGAAGAGTGAGACCTGTGAATAGTATACAAGAGACCGTCTTAGATCGACTTGTAGGGTCCCATTGTTCAGGAAGCAAGTTTTTTAATCCCTGCTGCCTGAGGCTTCATCTTGCAATTTGAGACGAATCGGGAATTTTCTCGCGGAGACGCTGGTTTCTCTGCGAGCCGACGCGAATCAGGAGGCTCTCGTCAAGGAGTGTTTGTATCCGTGAGTCGAGAAATTTGCTAGGGATTATTTGTTTCCCAAGCGCCAAGGATTATTTGTTTCCTTGGGGTTTGAAACGAGTCGAGAATTTCCCACAGAGGCACTGGTGGCTCTGCGAGTCGACGCGGATCAGGAGGCTCTCGTCAAGAAGTGTTTGTATCCGTGAGTTGAGGAATTTGCTAGGGATTATTTGTTTCCCAAGCGCCAAGGATTATTTGTTTCCTTGGGGTTTGAAACGAGTCGAGGATTTCCCACGGAGGCACTGGTGGCTCTGCGAGTCGACGCGGATCAGGAGGTTCTCGTCAAGGAGTGTTTGTATCCGTGAGTCGATGAATTTGCTAGGGATTATTTGTTTCCCAAGCGCCAAGGATTATTTGTTTCCTTGGGGTTTGAAACGAGTCGAGGATTTCCCACGGAGGCACTGGTGGCTCTGCGAGTCGACGCGGATCAGGAGGCTCTCGTCAAGGAGTGTTTGTATCCGTGAGTCGAGGAGTTTGCTAGGGATTATTTATTTCCCAAGCACCAAGGATTATTTGTTTCCTTGGGGTTTGAAACGGGTCGAGAATTTCCCACGGAGGCACTGGTGGCTCTGCGAGTCGACGCGGATCAGGAGGCTCTCGTCAAGGAGTATTTGTATCCGTGAGTCGAGGAGTTTGCTAGGGATTATTTGTTTCCCAAGCGCCAAAGATTATTTGTTTCCTTGGGGTTTGAAACGAGTCAAGGATTTCCCACGGAGGCACTGGTGGCTCTGCGAGTCGACGCGGATCAGGAGGCTCTCGTCAAGGAGTGTTTGTATCCGTGAGTCGAGGAGTTTGCTGAAGACACTGGTTTCTTCAGAGTTGGACTGAACCGTTGAGATTTGGCTTCGTCTTCTGGCGGAGCATGTTGGGAAAGTATGGTTCCCTCTTTGTTTACGCCCTTGGATTGTATACAGGGATCGATGTGATCTTAACTGTAGGACCAAAGTTTTATCATCATTTTCTTTTTGTTTTATCTCCGCGGTGCTCTATCATTTCAGCTTTTATATCGCGAAGGTCGCGATTGCCCAATCATTTCGGCTATTTTTCGCGGTGCCCAATCATTTTGGCTATTTATTTTATTTTTACTCGCTGCTTTTTATTGCGAGTTGCCCAATCATTTCGGCTATTTTGAATGCATACATTTTTACTTGCTACTTTTTATTGCAAATTGCCCAATCATTTCGGTTATTTCGTATGCATGTGCGGCCTATTGGCTTTCCGCCGTAAACCTGGAATTTAGACACCGATTTCGGCATCAGCACCGCTACAACTGGGATATTGCCAGGAGCGAATCATCATCTGCCTCTGTCGATGTTGAACAAAGGTGGCTTAGCGACCAGGGTTAGGGTCCTGTCGTCTAAGGCTTTTAACTTCATGAGCCGTAAGGGTCTCACAAAGGTATTTCTCCCTACAAGTCGTGAGGATCTTGTAGGTGTATTTTCTCCTTAGGAATCGTGAGGATTCCTAAGTGTATGTTCCTCTGTAAGTTGTAAGGATCCTACAAGAGGGTTTTCTCCTTGTAAGTCGAGAGGACTTATAAGGGTTGTTCATCATGCGAACATATCCCCAGTCTCGGATGAGACTTGATTAGGGAAATGTTTATTCGCGCCCGTGGATTGTATACAAGGGTCAGTATTGAACCACTTGTAGGGCAATATTAGAAGTTGTGGGGGTTGCTTAAGCACAGGTTTAGGTCTCTGTAACTTAAGACTTTCAAATCTTATGAGCCGTGAGGGTCCCATAAGAGAGTTCTCCTCACGAGTCGTGAGGATCTCGCGAGTGTATTTTCTCCCTAGGAATCGTGAGGATCCCTAAGTGTGTTGCTCCCTTGTGAGTCGTAAGGATCTCACGCGGGTGGTTTCTCCTTACAAGGTCGAGATGACCCTATAAGTGTCTTTTAACGAGGTTGCACCCTTTCGGGTTTTCACAAACACTCGTCGGTAGCCCTGCTGTTTTTACTCACGGAGCCCTCTCGGGTTTTCATCCGTGCCTTTTTTGCTTATGGACATACCGTTTTTTTAATTTTATTTTCATATGTTTTTTTTTATCTCGTCAGCCTAAAAGATGCTGCGGTAGTAGTTTAAAGACGTTTCGGTCTGCTATTAGTTTAAGGACATTTCGGTCCGACTTTGAGAAGGCTGGTTACTGCTGATAGAGTTTGAGCTTAGGAAGATAGCGAGCGGACATAGTCGTCGTCATCCACCATTGACCTAGGCTGTGGCTCATTAAGCATAATATTTCTTTAGGAAGCGACCGTTTATTGGCCTGAAAGGCCTTTCACCGTGCATGTCTATGAGTAGATAGGCCCCACCCTGGTAGACCTTATCTATGATGTATGGGCCTTCATAGTTTGGTTCGAATTTTCCTCGCTTGGCGCGATTGGGAATCATAGGCCTTTTGACCATTAGCACAAGTTCTCCCTGGCGGAATGTCCTTGGTCGGGCCAATCTTTCATATGAGCGCGTCATCTTTGCTTTATAAGCTTCCAGATTTTGCTGTGCTATGAGCCGGGTTTCATCAAGGGCGTCAAGCTCCTCAAGACGAAGGTGAGTATTTTCTTCCTCAGTCAGCTCGTAGTGGACTGCCACTCGTAGGGAGGGTAATTCTATCTCGAGAGGGAGTACTGCTTCTGTACCGAATACCAACGCATATGGCGTTGCGTTCGTGGCTGTTTTAAACGCAGTTCGGTACGCCCAGAGAGCTTCTTGCAGTCTTTCGTGCCAGTCTTTCTTATTTCGGGACACCGTTTTCTTTATAATTTTCGTCAAGGTCTTGTTGAAGGCCTTGGTGAGACCGTTAGCTCGCGGATTATAGACCGAGGAATATCTCCAGTCTATATTGTGCTGCTGCGCAAAGCGACTGATCTTGTGGCTTCTGTAAGCTGGCCCGTTATCGGAGATGATCCGTCGCGGAGTTTCAAACCGATATATGACATGCGTCTTGAAGAAATGGAGGATATTCTCCGTATTAACCTCTCTTAACGGTACTGCTTCTGCCCATTTAGAGAAGTAGTCAGTCGTCGCCAGGATGAAACGATGTCCCCTAGATGATGCTGGTTCTATAGGGCCGACTATGTCAGTCCCCCACATTTCGAATGGCCAGCTAGCCACCGTTGGATGTAGTGGATTTGGATGTTGATGGATGAAGTCCCCATGAATTTGGCATGAATGGCATTGTTTCGCATATTCGAGGCAGTCCTGGATCATTGTGGGCCAATAGTAGCCCATCCGTTTGATCTTCAACTTCATCTTTGGGCCCGCTTGGTGAGAACCGCAGAGTCCGTCGTGAACCTCCTGGACGACTCTTTTCGCTTCGTCAAGTCCTAAATATCTCAGCCACAGAGAATCAAACGACCTCTTGTACAGAGTATCATTGACAAAGGCGAAAGACAGAGCTCGTTTCATAAGTTGATATCTTGTGGACGCTTCTTCGGGCATTCGGTGGGACCTAAAGTAGTCTATGAAGACTTCTCTCCAATCCTCAGCCTTTTCCCGGTCTTTTATTTGCAGGGTCGTTTGCTCAGTCGCTCCCTTCCCTTCGGATGATTCCGGAGATATTTCTGCTGGGGCAAGCACTTGATGGCTTTGTACCACGATTCTAACTTCATCGAGATTCTCGTCAGCCAGTTCTTTAGCAAGTTTGGCCAATGCGTCTGCTTTGCTATTTTCTGCGCGCGGTATGTTCTCCAAAGTATAAGAGGGAATTTGGGTCAACAATTGTTGCACTTTTTCGCCGTATTTCACCAACTCCCGTTTGCACGTTTGGTAGTCACCGTTTACTTGACTAACGACCAGCTGGGAGTCTCCGTATATGAGGAGGTTTTCAATTCCCATGTCAATGGCGATCTCGAGGCCTGCTATCAGAGCTTCGTATTCGGCTTCATTGTTTGTCCTTGGCTCTGTTAGGGAGAAAGCAAAGCGCATTATCCCTCCTTGCGGAGTTATAAAGATGAGCCCTATGCCCGATTTGATTATAGGGGTGCTTTGTTTGCGCTTCTTCATGGAAGATGTGCCATCAAAATAAAGCTCCCATCGAGTCTCATCACTGTCGACCGCATCAAACGCATGTTCGTCTGGAAGATCGCAGTTTAAAGGGGAGTCGGCCGGTATCGGGTGCTCAGCGAGGAAATCGGCGATGGCCTGGCTTTTCACTGCCTTGAGAGGTTGATACGTTATCGAAAACTCCATCAAGAGCAGGGCCCATTTAGCGAGTCGACCTGTCAATATGGCCTTTGACATTAGATATTTGAGAGGGTCTACCTTCGAAATGAGACGGACTTCATGTGCTAATGCGTAATGTCTGAGCTTTGTTATCGCGAAGATCAACGCCAGGCAGTGTTTTTCAATGGGGGAGTAGTTGCTTTCTGCCCCTAGCAGAACTCGACTTAAGTAGTAGAGTGCTCTTTCTTTCCCTTGATCGTTCTCTTGTGCCCATAATGCGCCTAAGGAACCTTCGAGGGCGGTTGTATAAAGAATGAGGGGTTTTCCCTTGACCGGAGCAGCCAACACTGGCGGGTTCTGCAGGTATTGCTTGATCTCGTCTAGTGCGCTTTGGCATATTTGGTCCCAGATGAACGGGGTTCCCTTCTTCATCAGGTGGCTGTAAGGACGGCACTTTCCTGAAAGGTTGGCTATAAATCGACGTATATACGCGAGCTTCCCTTGGAGAGACCGCAGCTGTTTGAGATTCCTTAGCGGAGGCATTTCCATGATCGCCTTGATCTTAGACGGATCTATTTCAATACCTCGGTGTCGAACGATGAATCCCAGGAATTTGCCTGAGGAAACTCCGAATGCACACTTGAGCGGGTTCATTTTCAAGTTGTATTGTCGAAGGCGTTGAAATACAGTCTTCAAATGCTCGAGATGTTCCTCGTATGATTTGCTTTTAACCACGAGATCGTCGATATAGCATTCGACGATTTCGTGTATAAGGTCATCGAAGATCTTCGTCATGGCCCTTTGGTAAGTGGCACCGGCGTTCTTTAATCCGAAGGGCATCACTTTATAACAGAATATTCCCAAAGGAGTCCTGAAGGCTGTGTGCTTCTGGTCTTCGGGATGCATTTTTATCTGATTATAACCTGACGAGCCGTCCATGAAGGAGAAAACCTCATGAGTGGACGTATTGTCTATCATCAGTTCGGTGTCTGGCACTGGAAAATCGTCCTTCGGGCAAGCTTTATTAAGATCCCGGAAGTCTACGCATATGCGCACTGTCCCATTTTTCTTCATCACTGGGACGATGTTGGCGATCCATTCAGGGTATTGAACTTCCTGGATGAAGCCAGAGTCGATCAGCTTTTTTGACCTCGGCGTTGATGCTCATCTCAAGCTCGAGTCGCATTCTCCTCGGCACCTGTTTGACTGGCTTGATGTCCGTGGATATCGCCAATCTGTGTACAGCAATTTCTGGATCTAGTCCCGGCATTTCGGAATAGTTCCACGCGAAGCAATCTTTGTGCTGCATAAGCAGGTCTTTTAACGCAGCCACCCTTTCTTCAGATAGCAGCTCACTGACGAACGTCGGCCGTGTGTCACTTGCCGTGGGCACCCAAGTAGCTATCGCCTTTTGTGGATTGATAGGACGGTCCTCTTCCCGCTAAAATTTCATCTTTTTCTGTCGGCGGGGATAATCTTGATCAATTACCGAGTCTTGGACTTGACGCCAGACCTTGTAGATTTTAGAGGACAGCCGTTGAGGGGGCTTTTCCGGCTTCACCTTTGTAGCGCTCTCCATAGGTGGAGGAGATCTTTTCAGCACAGCGGTCGGAGAGTTATTGTGGACCTTCCTAAGTGGTTCGAAGCTGTTTCCAGTTAGAACAACAGCATCAATTTCCGCCGTTGGAGTCGGCGGAGTCAGTCTAGAAGGAGAGTTGCCTCCGGTCTTCCTTACTCGGCGCCAGTGGTATATCCCTAGTAGGAGGGGTGTTGTCTCCTGAGGGTTTTCAGCGGATTACACCCACAAAATCGTATAATAAAAGAGAGATGGTGAAAGTTATATAAAGATAAGAACTATAAAAAAAAAGAACTTGAAAATAAGAGTTTTCAATTCTACCAGCTTTTCAGTTGCTATGAGCCCTATCTTAATAGTCATGAAAAGATGTTAGAAATCACGTCATTCCTCAATAAAACATCGCCTTTAGTTTTCATTCCTACCTTTCTTCCAAACATTGATCATATACCCCTACATGTATGAACTGGACATCCCTACACTCAGAGAATTCAATTCAAGCAATCATACTCTTGTCCATCTACCTCAGTACTTTTTAATAGATATTTAGATGGAATTTGCTCACACATTCTTCATGCGACCGTTAATACTTCTTGAGGTACTAACTGATCGATTACTCATGTGCTTGCTAATTAGGTGTTTTTCCTCGTCTTGCAACACCTAAGGTTTAGCAGTGGCTCCCAAACCAGTTGGTCTAAGGCACTAGGTGATAAAGTACCCTCGCTATATTTTTTTATTGCTGCCTCGGTGATAACAAAACCAGTGTTCATTTTTCTTTTCCCCATTTTATCTTTTATTCTCCACGTTTATTTTCTTCATACTTTGGCTTCTAGACAAGAGCATTTCAAGGTATCTTCTACTATCCCGAGTTTCAAGATATGTGTAAGTGCGTATAGTAGGGTATCAACGTTCAAATGTTTGGCTTACAGAATAGGAACTATTTTCAGGCTTATTTTTATCCTCAGATTAGTAATTTCCTTCATCTTACTAACCCTTGGGACAACAGCTCATAACTACTTATTACTAGTTTCATTTAAGAAAACATCTAACTTTCTTGTTTTTCTTAAACTATTCCTATCTTTTAAATATAATTTTTCACTTTCTACTCTTTTATTATCACAATTTTTTTGTGTGCTTATATATAGTATAATGCAAAGTAGGGCGTAAATAAGCACATGAGCGCTGAACACGACTTCTTGGGAGCTTCTTGTGATGGTACAGGAGCGCTGAAGCTCGTTGGCGGGAGCATGGTCCCGAAGAATAGCCCAGTGGTGGCTTGAGTTACCTGCTCCACTGGCATAGTGAAAAGGGAGGCCACTTGGGGCCCGTAGGTTACTCCTCCAGATGGGACAGAGCGAGAGTTGTTGTTGCAGTTAGTGCAGTTTGAAGCTATTGATTTCTTGAAGAGCTTGAATATTCTGCCCCCTGCGTTGACCTTAGTCTTTGGCATGTGCCAGTTGTTTGAGGACTGAATCCGTCGGCAAGGCCGCTGCTTGGGGAGCCTGCCTGTGGACGACAGACATCCTCTGGGCTTCCTCCATCGGCGTTGAGGCACCGAGGGTGGGAGGAGGGAGCATCGACCCAAAAAGAAGCCCGTTGATTTCTTGAAGTGCCGGATTGCAGAGATTTGAGGCTACAAGTGACCCATACTTGACTCCGCCAGGTATGACAGAGCCTGAGTTGCTAGGGTGGGAGCAAATGCCATTCTTTATAGAGACGAAATGCCGGCTTCAATATCCACTCCGCTAAGGGCAACAGAAAACATACATACCGCGATTATTTGATCGCGGGAAAAACACGACACACGAAGTATGGAGTGGAAAGAGAAAAAGGCCCCACCGGGCGTGCCAGAATCTGTTCCCCTCCGAAAGACGGCGCACAGGACCGCGATGTCCTGACGCTGAGGTTCGGGGCAGGTGCTATATGGTTTTATCCGACCACCTCTCCGAAGATGCCAAGTTGATTTATGGCACCGTGTATCGGAGGTTTAGACGGAAGCGGCCGATGTAGCAGACTTCGTCTGATTCCCCCTCGCTTGAGGGGTTTTTGATTGTGGGGACGCTCTTCCCTGCAGGCGCAAGCCCCTGCAGTTAATTACGCTACCGCATCGCGGTAACAACTTTCTCCTTCTCCAGAATTTCACTTCGTGTCGTGTGTGTTTGTTTTGTTTGTGGTTGCCCGTGGATTGTATACGGAGACTAAGTGATGCCGTCGCCCGTAGGACGTGGATTAGTCCAAATCCGTATTTACTTAGATTTGGGTTTGGTGTTTTAGTTTAAGGATACGTTAGCCGTGTTGAGGCTAAAATCAACTTAAACGTTCGTTAAGGATACGTTAGTCCTGTTTGAGACTAAGATCAACTTAACGTGGTGATCCATTTAATATATGGCCGTCAGGACTCTCACCTCTCTGACGTCGTTGAAGGATTACAACGATAGGTGTCAGAGGAGTTTAGAGATGTACCCTTGAACCAAAGTTGATTTGGAGTTTTATAGTCCATTTGAATGTTTAAGGATACGTTAGCCGTGTTTGGGGGCTAAGATCAACTTAAACGGGATCGTTTAGATCCGGCAAAAGAGCATTTGGAGGCTCTATTGTTCTAGTTTAGGGACGTAGTGGTCCATAGGTAGTTTAGGGACGTTGCGGTCTATGCTCCAGTTTAGGGACGTGGTGGTCCATATTCTAGTTTAGGGACGTAGTGGTCCGACATTAGTTTAAGGACGTTCTGGTCCAATATTAGTTTAAGGACGTTTCGGTCCAATATTAGTTTAGGTACGTTTCGGTCCAATATTAGTTTAGGGACGTTTCGGTCCACGAGTTTAAGGACCCCGCAGTCCATATTGATGTGTGGTCGTCGGGACCCGTCCCCTCTCTGACGTCGTTGATGGATTACAACGATGGGTGTCAGAGGAGTTCGGAGATGTACCCTCGAACCGGGTATAAATTAATTTAAGAGAACAGTTGTGCTCAGTCAATTTAATTTGAGGGCTTACGGCCAAAATTGGGCTAAGTCCAGTTGAAAATGTTCAATACCCTTATTTATTTTGGTCTATTAGACCTGTGCTAGGGCTTTGCCCACACTTAAATAATGCATTGCATTACTTCTATCTTTTTTTCATTTGGGCTCTGCCCATAAAAGATGCAGAGCATCAATTTCGCTTGGGCTTTACCCCCTTTTTATTGCTTTGCAATTTATTTAGGCCTACTAGGCCCCTCTGATTTGGGCCTGACCCTTTAGTAAAGGAAATGCATTGCATTTATCAGGCGCTTTGCGCCAATCACTGAGCGCAAGCGCTTGTGGTGAGGACACGTGTCATGCTCTGGTGAGCGCAAGCTCAACAGCGCAGTGCGCTGTGCTAGTGCGCTGCGCTGTTACGCTGCTGACACGTGGCGCGCTCTGGTGAGTTGCGCCAATTACAGAGAGCAAAGCTCTATTTCAAAAGCACGTAGCGCAAGTTTTTCTGTAGCTGACATGTGGCGCTCTCCTAAGAGCGCAACAGCGCAGTTTGCAAGTGCAAAGCACTATTTGGTTTCTTGATCTAATTTAGATCAAAGAAAATAAATGTTTCTTATTTTTCTTGATCTTAGAGAACCAATGGTTCATAAGTGCAAAGCACTATTTTTATTTTGTTTTTTATTAAAGATCATTGATCTTGTTCTTAGATCAATGATCTATCAGAAGAAATTCTTCTATCTAAAAGGTCTTTTACCTTTCTTCTTGAAATTTCTTCAGAGTTCTCTTCTTTTTTTTTAAAAAAATGTTCCCTCCCCTTTGAATTGAGGCTTGGGGTCCTTTTATAGTGCCCATAAATTAGTTAAAGAGATCTTTCTCTGAGTGATTTGGGGAATTTTCCCCACCGTTGGATCTTTAATACAAGGGCTTCTGTTTTACAGAAGAGAATCTTCTTGTTTTAACAAGAACAGAAAGATTTCATTAAAATATTTATTCTGTTTTGGCGCAAATGCTCCAGCGCGTGACACGTGTCGCGCAGCGCACAGCGCAGGGCAACTGCGCTGACACGTGTCGCGCAGTGCACAGCGCAGCGTAACTGCGCTAGCGCATCTGCGCTGACACGTGTCGCGCAGCGCAACTGCGCTAGTGCATCTGCGCTGACACGTGTCGCGCAGCGCAGTGTCTGCGCAACTGAAGCGTTGCTTTCTTTAATTTTGCTTAAAATAGAGCTTTGCTCTGATTGGGCGCACTGCCTTGGGCGCTGCACTGCCGTATCAGCTTTTGACACGTGGCGCATCGCGCGCAGCGCAAAGGATCTGAAGCGTTGCTTCATTTATTAAAATTTAGATTTTCAAGATAGAGCTTTGCTCTGATTGGGGGAATCGGAAGCGTTGCTTCCCCTGAGATATCTTTTCATCTTCTCTTTCCAAGTCAAACTTGTATTTCCTCGAAATTTCGATTTCCCGGGTCTTGGAAATAATTCCACTGCGCACAGAATTTTCTGTGTTTGGGTCTATATATAACTCAAGGCCGAGCCTTTTCTTTTCTTACCTTCAGAGAACTTCTTCGATCATGGCTTGCAACCGTCCTCACGCCCGCCGACAACCGTGGGAAGTGCCGATCTGGGACATCGTTCCCCGTTTTGCTGCGCGCTTGGTGGACTCCTCTTTTTCGGACGAGCAGTGCGATGCTGCAATGTACGAGCTTTCGACTCGTGTGGGGTCTCCTCTTCCCCCGGGTTCCATTTGGCTTCGGATGATCCTTGCCTCAGTGCTCGCCGACATTCTCCCTCTTCCGGCGGAGATGTCCTCGGCAATGCTTGATGTGGCCAAGGATAAGATCGAGAGCTTTTTCGAAGCGCTCTTGATCACTAAAGCCCCGAGGGACTGCTCTTTCCACTTGCTGAGCCAGATACGGGCTCGCCGGGTTGTCATTGCCACCTTTTCCAAAGAATGTGGCGACGATCGTTGGATGTCTTTTTCTCGGGAGGATCGCCGCTTTGACATGGTGGAGAAGGCAGAAAAGGAGCTGGGGAATCTCTTTTTTATTTTTGCGAACCCTTGTCTTTCCGATCCCACATTTGGTGATCTCTTTTAGATGTAATAATAAATAAATGTTTTAATTAAGTATTTTATTATCTGTTAAGTGTTCTTTTTATTTTAGCTCTCTGTTGTACTTGTGCATTGTATGATTTTAATTTGTTATTATCAAGTGCATGTAATTTTGCATGGATAAATTCCTTTTGGCACTTAGCCCCTTCTTATGCGCTAGCGCATCTGCGTTGACACGTGTCGCGCAACGCACAGTGCAGCGCAACTGCGTTGCTACGTGTCGCACAGCGCAGAGCGCAGCGCGGCGCTTCCTTTAACAGAGCTTTGCTCTAATTGGGCGCGCCTTCTTGGACGCTGCGCTAATGTATCTGCGCCGGACACGTGGCGCGTCGCGCGCAGCGCAAAGGATCTGAAGCGTTGCTTCATTTATTAAAGTTTAAATTTTCAAAGCAAAGCTTTGTTTCTGATTGGGGGAAGATGAAGCGTTGCTTCATCTCCCGCCTCGGAATTTGAACAGAGCTTTGCTCTGATTGTGGTAAACAAACATAATATGTTAGAACAAGTACCCTAAAATAAATTTTAAAAAATTAACTTTTATTTTAACCATTTGTTTTAAAATTTTAAAGTTTAGGACGTCCCTAAGGACATCCTATGGCATGCCAATTCATAAATCGGACAGTTTGTTGGTTAAATTCCACCTTGATTTCGAATTTTTAAAATTCCAATCAATTTCTGGATGATTTAGCAACCATTTTTCTGTTTTTAAAACTATTAATTCTCTCTATAAATTGATGGGTATTGTTTTCTCTCAAAACAAACTCATCCTTTTATTCTAAAAGGTTGAATTTTTTTTACATACAAACCATGTCAAAAAGGGCCATGGTTACTAGGAGTATCCCAGTTCTTGAGAAAGGGGAACCCTCATAAAAGAAAGTGAAAGAGGAATAAACCTCCCCCGTTTGTCTTTCGCCCAATCCCATAACGGTTCTTCCATTTTCTTTGCCGAAGTTCCCTTCGACTCCTTCCTTTCAAGAAGACCTATCTGAGGAGGAACCTTTTGAAGAGTTTGCATTCCCACCTTCTCAAGTTAATGAACAATCTCCTCCGAAGAGTCCGCCTCCACAAGGACCTCCACAAAATGGTCCAAATGCGGATCGGTACTACCAAGCCTCAAATGGCTTTGAGACTAGGGAGAGTGACCCATTTTACGTTCATCCGAGTGTCGATGAGCGTATTATGTTCATAGCAAGAGTCGAAACGCATGAGACACTAATTCAAGCGTTCGACCGGGTTAAGGGAGAATTCATCAAAGAAAAGGAGACTAAAACGAACGAGTTCTGAAAGCATCTTCCTTGCTTCTGAATTCTGTCAGTTTATCAAAGATGTCTGTATTATTTTTGTTGATGTTTATGTATATGTTTTGTTCTTTCTATTTTTGTTGATGTTTATGTATATGTTTTTGTTGATGTTTATGTATATGTTTCAGGTTACGTATTTTTATTATTTTCGAATCGGCTCTTTCCTTCTTTAATCGATCGGTGGCCCGCACTGCTGCTGAGTAGTCAGACTTATCCACCTCAGGGATTCGTGGAATTTTGTTTGTTTAATGTTCATGTATTATATTTTCTTTAAAATAAAAGCTGTTTGTTTTTTATTTCTACATTACTATTGTTAATCTATACTTAAAATAAGTTAATATATATAAGTCATCACATTTAGAGATTATTAATACCCCCAAACACCAATTTTTAATCTATATATGGACCACACTGTTTTTCAATAAAAACAGTGCAGGGATGCCTAAATGGACATCCCATAAGACGTCCATTGGGCTTAGGACATCCCTAGGGACGTCCCAATCGCGACCTTTCCAGAACCAACGTCCATTCTTGTTAGAATGTGACCGTTGGATTTCACACCCTTTTATCTAGGACGTCCATTGGAGTTCTATATATTGTCTTATCTCTCAAAACTCTTACTCTATCACTTCTATTTCTCTCTCTTCCTCCATCTCCTTCCCAAATCACTCAAACCCTATTTTTTTTAATGTGGTTCAAACTAAAAATGTTGAAAGTGGAGAATCCTCCGCTCCCCAGCGTCGTCGATGTTCTTCTCCTCACCCTCAAACCATTGAAGAACCCAAGAATCCTACTTATCAAGAAGAATCCGATGAGAGTAATGAAGAAGAAGAAGAAGAAGAAGAAGAAGAAGATGAAGAATTGGTAGATAAAGACTTTATTTATTACTTCAACAATGTCAACGCCAATACACTTTACGATCGTCTTGTCCAACGAAATATTAATACCGGTTCCTTTGTTTGATTAGGTGAGATTGGCAACTTTCAACTTTCCCACTTGCTTGAATTCCAAGGTTGGATTCCATTCATGGTTTTAGAGTGCAATACTCACCAAATATTCGTATATCTCTTTTATGCCAATCTCTTTAGCAATCAAGATGATGTCACTACTCTTAAAACTAGGTTACAAAAACAAGTCATACTCATATCTCCCGCATCACTTGCTAGAATTCTTAATATTCCGAATAATGGTATGGACATTTTTAGACAATCCTTGTCCAATTTTTAACACTTCCCACCAAACATCACCAAAGAAGACGCTTTTCGTCTTCTTCACGGTGATGAAAATCCTCATCTTCATGATAATCTCCAAACACAACTCCTTCCACCTCGCATTCATATATTAGCCTCTCTTCAAGGCAAAACAATTTATCCTAAGTCCGGTGGAAGAGATCGTATAACTCCTAAGCATAAACTTTTTATTTATTGTGTTCTTACCCAAATACCCGTAAATCTCTCTTTATTCCTCATCTATATGCTGTGGAATTTGCCAAAATCTAAATCAAATCTCTATTATGGCACGGTGATTACAAAAATTATCAAAGATGCCGATATTGATCCATCCCTTGACTCCGCAATCCAACTACACGACAAACATTTCGGCCTCACTAACATTCGCCAGTTGCATTTAGCCGAACACAATGTTCACTCTCCTCCTCCTCTACAAGAACAACCACAACATCACTCTCCACAAGCACAACCACAACATCCTACTCATGACATTTCCGAGATCCCTCAGTACATGTATGATTTTCATGAATTTGAAAATCGTATGTTTCAGCACATGACCGATTTCCACCTTGAGACCCGCCAGCATATAGATACTTGCATTCATGACGTTCGTACTCATTGTGATACGAGCATTCAAAATGTCTCTTATTAAATCTAAGAAACTCGTGTGTTTATCCATCACCACTTCGACTATAGGTATGCCCAGTCTATGTATCCTCCGGCATCACTCTTTCATTACCAGCTACCGATAGATTATGATCAGCCACCACTGCCTCAGGATGATATTTAGTTAGTTTATGTTTATCACTAGTTGGCTATATATTAGGAATGGTTGTATTAAAACTCATGTGTGATGTACTTCCTATTTATGTCTGATGCAACTTAATGTTTAGTTTAAATTTCGTTTAGTACTATTCAATTTATTTCCTTATAATTTATATATTTCTATCTCCAAATTTCAAACTTTTTGCTATTTACGAAAAGGGGGAGAAATAATGCATATATTCAGGGGAGCATATGAAATATTGCATATATTCAGGAGGGAATATGAATAGATTTATTATTATTTATGTTTTGTAAAATATCAAAAAGGAGGAGATTGTTGACCTATATCTTAAATATCTTTAGTTTTGATTATTTTACAAAAAAAACATTTTATATCGATCTAGTATTACTAACCATGTTAGATAAAGTCGATATGCTACACAACCGGAGTTAATCAAGTATAAAGACAATCAAACGCGACAAACAAACATATTAAAGCAACATCAACGGAAATCGGAGGACTCGGAATTTCAAATTCAATTCAAAGGAGATATTAGAAAAATCAACCAACGGAGATATTCAAGATTTTTCTATTTTCTTTGAATCTACAGTCATGTTGATCTTAAATGGTTAGATTCTATTTTCTAATTTTCTATTCATTCTATAAACCCATTTTTCACAAAACCTAAAACTCATTTTTTAAATTTACAAAAACCTTAAGTCATTGTGTCTGATATCAGACATGGGACGTCCCATAGGATGTCCCGTAGGACGTCCCTAGTAGTTGAAAATTATTCAAATTTTTATATTTTGGCATATAAACCGTTTTTCAACGGCTAGTAACTGCCAAAAACGGTCCTAAAATTAGGGGCTGTTATTTTAACTTCCCAACTGCCCATTTATGGTTTTATATAAATAGGACCAACCTATAATGAGTTTTCAATCAATTTCATTTATTTTGCACTCAATTTTTCACTTTCATTACTCTCGAGTGTTTTTATGAAAAACTCTCTCTCTTCTCTCTCAATATTCTAAAGTCTTTACTCATCTTTTTCAAAGAGACAAGATTTTTCTAGAGCCCTTTAGAATTTTCTATTATTTTAAAAAAGAAAGATCTCGAATAAATTCGAAGAAGTGATTGTTTTGAAAACTTGCTTTTATCTTTAAAATTTCTTTGATTTGATTCAAAATTTTCATTCATCTCCAAAATACAACCTTTTAATCTACGATACTAGAAAGTTTAATTTATCTTTTGAGATCACTAGGATTGTTATAGTTGGTTGAAATATTATAAAATCTTTCATTGTACGACTTAGTGAAAAAAAATGTCTAAGATCTTCACATTACAAAGGTTTCGGACTTGTGCCTTTGCTAAAAAGTTTAGGTGTTCACCGCCTGCAAGTGTAAATATTTAGATCTGAGGCTGGGTAAAAGATCTGGGTTTCTCCACCCGCAAGAAGTCACTGGATAATGTGTTGAATCCTGAGCAGGAGTTCTCAGGTGGGGATTAGCCATGGAGTTGGTGAATCTCAATAACAATTCTCCGTGTCTATTTAATTTTCTGTGATTCTGTGCTTTCTCTGTGATTCTGTGTTGTCTCTGTGATTCTTTATTGTGATAATATTTGTATTTTAGACTCGATTTTATATTCCACTGTATAATTTTTAAATTGTTACAAATCACGTTGAGTTTGGCATAAAGCCATATTCACCCCCTTCTAAGGCTGTTTTCAAATGCATCATTTTGTTTGTTAAAATTAAATCCTAATTAATGCATTTGCAGCTTATTATATAGAATGTCGAAGGATCGAGGGATTCTTAGAATAGATGTATAGTAATCAAGTGAGATATAAATGAGAAGATAAAAGGTTCTGATTATCATTATGGTTCATGTCATAGAATGCGACAAAGTTTTACGTTGGCTGTCACAAGCCTACCACAACCCTCACCATTTCTCATCCGGACTTAGGACCGGCAACGCTGAGTTTCTGATTATCATTACTGCATTCTAAATAGCACTGGATAAGATGTTCATGGCACACATCACTACCCTATTAATTCACAAAAGCTTGGTGACATTTATTTTGATAGCAATTTATGAGAGATGGAAGAAGAAAAGATGAGAAACTCAGAAATTATTGAAGGATGAATCATTCTATATTGTAATAACCGTAATGAAGAAGCTTTTATTAAATTCTCATTTTCTTGGAACGAAGGAAATGAACAATAAATTATACATTTCATTTCTTATATTTTCATTCTTTTTTTTAATTACACTCTAGCCAACACATATGTTATAAAGATAAATTAAAGTACACAGTGATAAAATAGGAGTGGATTTAGAAGAAGGAACTACAAAGACTAATGAACAATAAATTATACAATTCATTTGTTATATTTCCACTCTTTTTTTTAATTACACTCTAGCCAACACATATGTTATAAAGATAAATTAAAGTACACACTAATAAAATAGGAGTGGATTTAGAAAAAAGGACTACCAACACTAGCCACAGCCATGCGCAAAGCAGATATGCATATAACAAGTGCGTGTATGTTTGATATATGCACGTGCAACGCACGTGCCATTACGCACGTAACCAAAAAAACATCCCAATAATAACAAACTAAATAAATTTGGGTTCTTCCTGAAACAGGAATAATATGCAACCTATCCTTAATTAATAGAAAAATATTTTGTTACTCAAAGATCTTAACAAACAGATCTGTGGATCAAAAATCCAACGGTGTGCATATCACCTTTAATTGATATAAATCAATTAAATCTTTTTAAATCAATTTAAATCATATTGAGATCAAAACAAATCAAACAAATTTAGTGCGTCATTGTCTGGACGTCATGCATATAGAGAAAGGAGTATCCGAGCACGCACTCAACTTGTTTCTTTATAAAGACGGAAAATCGAAAGATAACCTCCATGCTCGGATGGATCTCCAGGACTGGAAAATTAGAAGTGAATTGAAAATTGTGAAAGGAAAGATCAATGGCTGAAAAGTCATGATCACCATGTTATTATGGAGCACCTTCTTCCATTAGCTCTCAGGACTTCTCTTCTCGAATCGGTTGGTCAAGTAATCAATGACCTTTGTTACCTTTTTAGAGAATTGTGTGCTAAAACCCTTGATGTTGTGACACTGGAGAATCTAGAAAATTCTATTTTGTTGATACTTTGCAAGCTTGAGCGTATTTTTCTACTGTCATTCTTCGATATCATAATACACCTGACGGTTCATCTTGAAACTGAGGCTAAGTTAGCCGAATCGGTACAATATCGATGGATGTATCCTGTCGAAATATACGTGGAATTTTTTGTTTCATGCAATTTGTAAAATTACTGTTATCCTATATGCCCGTATTTATTTATTTAACATATTTTTCTTTAGGTACCTCTACACTCTAAAAAAGTATATACGTAATAGAAATTGACCAGAGGGTTTTATCATGCAAGATTATTTTATAAATGAAGCAACCATATTTTGTTACTGCTATCTGGACGAGAACATTGAGACGAGGCTTAACCGGCCTCGGAGAATTTAGGACGGGCCATATGGTAAAGCTGATTATAAGATAGTAGACACTATATTTATTAACAAGATATATCGGTTTATCCTCCTCAATAACGTATGTCTTGAAGAAATTAAAGAGTAATTTTTTTGGATTAATTGTTATATTTGTGTTTGTGTGTGTATGAAATGATATAATAATAATGTCAAAATTTATTGATGAGAACAGAAATCATTTTAACGAGGTACGTGAGGGGTATCCTGATTGGAATGATGAATGATTGGAAAAATATCATCAAGATAATTTTTGCGATTAGGTTGCAGATCATGTAAGTTGTTCGAATAATATGTTATTGCTACCAGTCTTAATTTAAACATATATCGTTATGTATTTGTCATAAAATTTATTTTGTCAGATCCACGATCTGAACTTGTCTACATCATTAGAGGGTGATTCAAGATGTTTAACTCAGTTTCTTAGTATGGAGGTTGCATATTATAAAAGACTCAGTGTTCTTGGATACAAATTTGAAGTTAAGGATATAGAAATATCTCGAACCACTCAGAATAGTGAGATTGCGATGGTAGAATCGAATGGTGTGATTTATTATGGATACTTAAATTGCATACTTGGTATCCAATATCCCGGATGATCAAAACCGTTTTATATATTTCAATGTACTTGGTACGATACACGAATCGATACGAATAAGTGAAGAAACAATCTCGGAACTTGGAAAAATGAATATGGATTAACTAGTGTGAACACATTTCAATTTTACGGTCAGGACGATCCATTTATCTTTCCGGATCAAGCGTTCCAAATATACTACTCACAGTGCTTGAAGCATCCGGGAAGGAGTGTCATATGCCGTTGGAAAACCAGGGATGTTTACGATGTCCCATAATTCGAGGATCGTATGGAGGACAGCGATGAGGACGAAGAAGAGAGAAGACTTAGAGTGCTCCGACTGTCTGTTTCAAAAGACGGGTTGTCTTCGGCTGATCGTGAAGTTACATGGGTTAGAAATGATATCGATGATGAAATCCAAGTAGATATGTCTAATGTGTCCACGAAACGAAAAAGGTTATCAGTAATGTTATATTATTATTTCACATTTTTACGATCTATACATATATATCATGCATATGTAATGATTGTACTCTTATCTAGATTTGATGACGACGACCGGAGCAGAGAGGGGCAGCAGGAGCACCAGCCGCGGCAGTGGCAGAGACAGAGGCAGAGCGGTTCTGCAGCCCAGAAAGCTACGTAGGGAGCTTCAGAGGGCCGGTCTTGCACCCCGATCGGAGACCCTTTCGGATGATTCCTTCCGTGTGGACTTTACCACACCTCTAGGTATATTGCACGCATATTTATTTTGAATGTAATATTATCGATATACACGCATATTTATTTCAAAATTGCTTATATAGTCAATGTTTGATTGTCTAGTTGTTGGTGGTGCGTCCACGTCAGAGGCAGAGGCTACTCCCGCACCTCCAGGTATGTTTATATATCCCATAGTTCATGCATATTGATTTAGAATGTTATATCATAAATATACACACGTTCTTTTTGCTCTTACTTAGATAATCATTTTTTTATTGTCTAGCTGTAAGTGGTGCCTTCGCATCTCGGGCAGATGCTATAACACCCGAGTTCATTTATACCAATTCCAGTTTCCGTATTTACCTATCCATGGTCTTTTCTTGATTTAGCGTGTTTGGGTGCGAATGATATTTTACATATCACTTTGCATTCGACCCGACCCGCTTGCTTGAACCTGGTTGATTCTTATTTATAGATTACCTTGATTAGTTGCATGGACACGTGCATCTCATGTTTAGTACATACCGGCATTTCATCTGGCATCGCACTTTTTACATATAACATTTTAGGTCACATAAAATATTTTTGAAATTGCATTTCATATCCTGCATGATACCCCTAACCCCGTGGTAGCATCCGCACATCTTGTTCTCGTCCCGTTCAGTGAAACGAACGTGTTTGGATGACTACGCGCACGTACGTGCATCCGTTCTTGGGGGTGTGCATTTTCTTTAACTGGGCATTCATTTTGAAATTTGGAAATCGCATATATTTTTAATATTTTAAATCTGAATTTTGGACCCGACCCGGGCGTGTTTTGGAGTAGGTTTGTATTTGCCAAAATCTTAAAACGGGCTAATATTTTAATATTATAATATTTACTTAATTCTAAAGTTTCTTTCAACTAAAAATATATTTTAAACCTAAAATCAAAATCTAATTTCAGCTGAGTCTCTCTCTCTCGCTAAAAATATATTTTATATTTTTTTAAAACAGATTACATCTCTCTCTCTCTCTCTCTTCCTATCTCTCCGTCTCTCTCTTCCGTTTCCCTCTCTCCTTTATATATATTTTTATTTTTATTTTTACCCATTCTTTTATTCCCACGTTCTTCCTTCTTCTCCTCAAAATTTCCATGTTCCCGCCTTTGCTTTCAGAACCCTAACCCTCGTCGCCTCACCCCTTACGGCCACCCTCTCTTCACCTCTCTCCTCTCTTCTTCCCGAGCTCACCAACCTCACCCTACAAATCCTGCACACCTCCATGCAGACCCCGCTGCAAACCCAGAACCGACCCTGCACACCATCACCTCCCATCGCCGGCGGCAGCCTCGTCGACCTCACCTCGCCTTCGTCACCATCTCCTTCTCCTCTCCCTTTCCTCCTTCAACCTATACCCACCTTTACTGCAGCCACCAGGGAACCTCACCCGACTTCTTGAGACCCCCGCTGCCTTGCCGGAAACCATCGCCTACATCCTCACCGTCGACGGCCCATCGTCGACGTCACACCTTCACCTTCCCCTCTGACTCCAGAGCCAACCCAGAGTACCAGCCATCTTCTTCTCCTACTTCTTTTTCTTCTTCTAAGTTCTTCTCCTCTTCTTGATTCTTGATTTCCGGCGATCGCCACCGGAGCCGTGCCGCCGCTGCCGATCCGAGCAACCCTGTGGACGTTCATATCCAGCGTGGTCGTGTTCTTGCAGTACCTGGTTCGGTTCTGTGCTCGCGTGGACACATCGCGACGTTTTCCCGACATTCGACGTTGCCGTGCGTATCCGCTTCTTGATCCATCAAGGCAAGTTAATCTTGCTACATGCTATATTATTTCCTTCTATGTATGTTTAAATTATAATACCCCATAATGATTGTTTATGCAACCCGCATTATCATTTTTCATGTTTATCATTCTTCGGATGTCCGATTACATCCGTATAATGTATTTCACGTCTAGTGCATGCAAGTGAAACTTGCTACATGCTATTCATAATATTCCTATATTTATTTATTGAATTTCATATTAAATCTATAGATAGAATCTGAAGTCATGAGTTCCAAGTTAACAGTGCGATATTCCGTTTACATATTGTAGATTCAGAACTTGAAACCTAACTGTTGCATTTAGTTTACTAAACCTACTAACTACATTTATATTTTAAATCACATAGTAACTATTTACATAGCCTATGGTACCCTTTCTATAGTTTTAATCTATTGGACACCCGTGTGCATCTTTAACCTGTTTTAGTTATAATTACATCTATTGAACATATTATACAAATCATTGTATCTCTTAGTACGTATTAACTTGATTTTAAGATCCATATTTATTATGCTGTATTCATGTAATGTTGAAACTATCCCTTAAACCCAAACTGATAACTGTGCATCTCCATACCTTAATCTGTACCTGATTGCATTTCACGTTACAAGTTCCACCTTGTTGATTATATTAGCACGCATGCTTTTTCTGTATACCATGTTTATGCTAGCTTGATCATGAGCACCCACACAATATCTTGTACATCCTGGCATGACTTGCTACACCTATTACTTGACACGACATGGTACCGTGCAACCCTTAACATGACATGACACCTATATACATTACTTGACTTGACCTGACGTACCATGCTTTACCTGTTACCTGATCTTGTGTCTAATGCCAACAAACCTGACCTGTTGTCCTTACGGACCGTTCCTGTTGTCTATCCAGACAAACCTGTACCTACCTGATCCTGTGTTAGTATTAACTTTAGATCACTTAATACCTGACTTGAACATATATAACTTGGGGGTATGGGGAAATCAGTATTGTAACCGAACGTAACTCAAAGGGCTATCCTATTGTTTGCCGTTTTTCCGGGCATTACGGAATACCCATTGTTTGTCGTTTTTCCGGACGTTACGGAATACCCATTGTTTACCGTTTTTCCGGGCGTTACTCCGGGCGTTACGGAATACCCATTTTTTGCCGTTTTTCCGGGCGTTACGGAATACCTATTGTTTGCCGTCTTTCCGGGCGTTACGAAATAATCACCAACGGGTTACGATGAGGATTACATTCATTGATTTCGAATAACTTTAGAGTAGATCACCCTATAGCACAGTTTAGACTACTCACTGCACTTCACCTATTTATATCTTGTTCACTGATTTATATTCATGTTACTGTTACTTGTTATTGATGACTTGTTACTGTTCATACTCATGCCTGCATGACTTGTTACCCCCTGATTATATTATTGTTGATATTATGACGCATTGACGTCTGGGTTTTGCATGGCCCAGATCCTTCTACCTGTGTTGCAGACTGATCAGGAGTATTGCCGCTGTTAGACCGAGCGGTAAGGATCCTGTTGGTATGCAGTTTTACTTTCCATATGTTTCATTTATTGTATCCTTTTCTTCCGCATATTATCTTTTCTTGACTCATTTATTCTGGCTCATGGACATGTACTAGGTAGTTTAGTTTACTTTCCTGTTCTTGATATCTCTACAGCCGTAATGTGACTGTGGAAGGATTTTTCCTATCCACAGATAGCATGGTTGGCTATGTCACGTGCCTATTTTAGCGTACTCTGGGAAGCGGGGCGTGACATGGTTCTTTTGGTATCAGAGCCATAGGATATAGGTTAATCGGGTTTGATTCTTTTGTAGTTGGGTATTGGACCCAATACACGAATCAGAATACTAGTGATTAGGAACATGTCCTGCCACCTTGTTATCGTAATTCTTGAATCATATTCTTCTTTTATCCTTCGCCTTGACGGTATGCAAGCCACTTGCATCTCGACTTGAAACCTTTCTAGTTCACCATTGTTTCTCCCTGTTTCTTGATTCCGATACTAGGATTTGGGCGACTTGAGTGGAGTTATGTAATTGTACCCATGAACTGTAGCATGGTTACAATGCGGTACTCTATTTAAGTAACTTGGAGTCCTGGTCTTGATTCACTTCCTTATTTCATGGTTGTTATATTACCTTGCTTCTCTCGATTTCATTGCTTACCAGTTCTTATTTTATCATCAGCTTGAATCATGTTTACCGTACTTAATCTTCGTCAATATCTTGACTTCGGATGAAGTCATCTTGGTATCCTACTTGTTCATATCTTTCCCGCATTGGAATTATTCAATTCCGGTGCATTCCTTGTTTGTTGTCATCTTGGGAATGGATTTTCTTGGCACCTTCCACGCTCCCATTGATTGTAGAGTAAGGAAAGCGAATTTCCAGATTCCCGGACATCTGGAGGTTGTTTTGCTGGAGGAAGTAGTTCTGTCGGGT
Source organism: Agapanthus africanus (assembly GCA_030015575.1). NCBI lineage: Eukaryota > Viridiplantae > Streptophyta > Magnoliopsida > Asparagales > Amaryllidaceae > Agapanthus > Agapanthus africanus. The sequence goes on along the minus strand of CM057340.1, from coordinate 579,249,500 downwards.
CGGTCGAGTTTAGGGCTAGGCCGACAAACAATGTTCTTTTGTCAATGGAAGTTATTAAGGAAGAAGCACCGGCTATATTTCGAGAGTTCATGGACGTGTTCGAAGACACCTCGGGTTTACAGCCGAAGCGAGACGTGGAGTTCGCAATTGATCTTGTTCCTGGTGCAGGGCCAATCTCAAAGGCGTACTATCCAATGGTACCAGTGCAGTTGGAAGAAGTCAAGAAGCAACTTGTTGAATTACTTGAGAAGGGTTGGATTCGCAGCAGTAATTCACCTTGGGGAGCTCCAGTTCTTCTAGCAAAGAAGATGATATCACAAGAAGGATGTGCATCGATGATCGAGAATTAAACCGGGTGACTAGTAAGAGCAAGTACCCGATCCTTCGCATCGGAGAATTGTTTGAGCAGCTTAGTGGCGCGAGGGTATTCTCGAAACTGAATTTGCGGTCCGGATATCATCAGGTCCGAACTAAATCAGAAGATATTTGCAAGACTGCGTTCCGAACTCGGTATGGACATTACGAGTATTTAGTGATGCCCTTCGGAGTAACGAATGCACCGGCGATATTTATGGACTTGATGAACAGAATCTTTTCACCATTCTTGGACCAGTTCATAGTGGTGTTCGTTGATGATATTCTGGTCTACTCAAAGGAGTATTGAAGAGTATGCAGAACACTTGAAGATCGCACTGCAGACATAGAGGCAAGAAAATTGTATGCAAAGATGAGCAAGTGCGAGTTTTGGCTTGAAGAAGTGAAATTTTAGGGCACATTGTGGATGGAGATGGAATCGCCGTTGATCCCGAAAGAGTACAACAGTTCAAGATTGGCCGATTCCGGAGAATGTTGCGGAGATAAGAAGCTTTCTTGGACTTGCTGGGTATTACAGAAGATTCGTGGTGAGCCTTGCTCGTCAAGCGGAGCCGTTGACTAAGGTTACGTGCAAGGAGGTACCGTTTGTATGGACGGATAGGTGTGCGTCAGCTTTTGAGACGTTGAAACAGAGGTTGATAACCGCTCTTATTTTGACCATACCAGACGGTTCCGGAGAATTGGTGATTCACAGCGACGCACCGGAGAAAGAACTGGGATGTGTTTTGGTGCAGCATGGGAAGGTTACAACTTACACATCGAGACAGTTGAAGACCCATGAGAAGAATTACCCAACTCATGACTTGGAGTTAACAGCTGGGATTTTCGCTTTGAAGATTTGGGGACACTACTTATTGGGCGAAAGGGGCGAAGTTTTCACCGATCACAAAAGCTTAAAGTACGTGTTCACACAGAAGGAGCTTAATATGAGGCAGCGTAGATGATTGGAGCTGATGGCTGACTACGATCTTGATTTTAAGTACCATCCGGGAAGTTAATGTTGTGCCGGATGTGCTTAGTCGGTTACCAGCAATTCGGATGTTGACTGCACAAAGGGAACTTATTGAAGACTTTCGGAGATTCGAGTTGGAGATCGTTCTACCGCATTCTTCAAGACAGTTGATGTCGCTGCAAGTACAGTCGTCATTGATCGAGAGTATTAAAGCAGCGCAGTCGAAAAACCCAAGATTACAAAGGTTTCGAGAACAGGTTGAAGCTGGACTTCGAACGGACTTGTTAATTCATGAAGATGGTTTGTTGCGATATGGTAGTCTTTTGTGTGTGCCAAAAGGAGATATTCACGAAGAAGTTATGAAGGAGGCGCATAGTTCCGCATGTTCCGTACATCCAGGAGGCACGAAAATGTACCGAGATATACAACAGCATGTCTGGTGGGAAGGCATGAAGCGGGAGATTGCCGCTTGTGGCAAAATGCTTGGTGTGTCAGCAAGTTAAGGCTGAACATCAAAGGGTGGCTGGTTTATTGCAACCACTTCCGATTCCTCAGTGGAAGTGGGAACATATAACCATGGATTTCGTGACGGCTTTACCGCGGAGTCCAAAGGGCAATAATGCAGTTGGGTGATTGATGATTCTTGGTCAATCAACGGAAGCTTTGGCAGAATGGTACATGCAGGAGAATGTAAGATTGCATGGAGTACCGGTGAGTATCGTGTCCGACCGTGACACCCGATTCTTATCACACTTCTGGAGGAGCTTACGGGAAAGTGTGGGGACTTGATTGAAGTTTGGTACAGCTAATCATTCTCAGACAGATGGCCAGTCGGAGAGAACGATCCAAACTCTTGAAAATATGTTGAGAGCTTACATGTTGGACTTCGAGGGATCATGGGAGGATCATCTACATTTAGTGGAGTTTCCTTACAACAATAGTTTTCAGGCGACTATTCAGATGGCTCCATTCGAGGCTTTATATGGTCGTAGGTGTCGTTCACTGTTTGTTGGGACGATATTGATGAACGAAGATTATTGGGACCATATTTGGTTGTGCAGACAGTTGAGAAGGTTAATAGATTTTGGAATCATATTAAAGCAGCACGAGGCCGACAAAGAGTTGGGCAGATACGTTGAGAAGACCTCTAGAGTTCGCCGTTGATGATTTGGTATTCTTGAAGGTATCACCGATTAGAGGGGTGATTCGTTTCGGAAGTCGAGGAAAGTTTAGTCCTCGATTTGTGGGACCTTTCGAGATTTTGGAGTATGTTGGAGAAGTGGCGTATCGTTTGGCATCACCGCAATCATTGGAGAATGTTCATGACGTGTCTCATGTATCTCAACTCCGTAAGTATGTTAGAGAGGAAACACATGTCTTGGATCTTTCGGAGCTGACTGTACGGGAAGATTTGACTTTTGAGGAGCGACCGATGACGATTGTGGATCGAAGGGAAAGGTTCTTAAAAGTATGGTTATCCCTCTTGTACTTGTTTCTTGGGGTAATCGCTCACATGGAGAGCCAACTTGGGAACGAGAAGATAAAATCCGGTAGAAGTTTCTACATGTATTCTTGAAATTTCTTGTTTGTTTATCCTTTCTTGTTCTTAGATTTTCGAGGACGAAATTCTTTTGTAGTTGGGTATAATGTAACACCCGAGTTCATTTATACCAATTCCAGTTTCCGTATTTACCTATCCATGGTCTTTTCTTGATTTAGAGTGTTGCGTGTTTGGGTGCGAATGATATTTTATATATTACTTTGCATTCGACCCGACCCGCTTGCTTGAACCTGTTTGATTCTTATTTATAGATTACCTTGACTAGTTGCATGGACACGTGCATCTCATGTTTAGTACATACTGGCATTTCATCTGGCATCGCACTTTTTACATATAACATTTTAGGTCACATAAAATATTTTTGAAATTGCATTTCATATCCTGCATGATACCTCTAACCCCGTGGTAGCATCCGCGCATCTTGTTCTCGCCCCGTTCAGTGAAACGAACGTGTTTGGATGGCTACGCGCACGTACGTGCATCCGTTCTTGGGGGTATGCATTTTCTTTAACTGGGCATTCATTTTGAAATTTGGAAATCGCATATATTTTTAATATTTTAAATCTGAATTTTGGACCCGACCCGGACGTGTTTTGGAGTAGGTTTGTATTTGCCAAAATCTCAAAACGGGCTAATATTTTAATATTATAATATTTACTTAATTCAAAAGTTTCTTTCAACTAAAAATATATTTTAAATCTAAAATCAAAATCTAATCTCAGCTGAGTCTCTCTCTCTCTCGCTAAAAATATATTTTATATTTTTTTAAAACAGATTACATCTCTCTCTCTTCCTATCTCTCCGTCTCTCTCTTCCGTTTCCCTCTCTCCTCTATATATATTTTTATTTTTACCCATTCTTTTATTCCCACGTTCTTCCTTCTTCTCCTCGAAATTTCCCTGTTCCCGCCTTCGCTCTCAGAACCCTAACCCTAACACTCGTCGCCTCACCCCTCACGGCCACCCTCTCCTCACCTCTCTCCTCTCTTCTTCCCGAGCTCACCAACCTCACCCTACCAACCCTGCACACCTCCGTGCAGACCCCGCTGCAAACCCAGAACCGACCCTGCACACCATCACCTCCCATCGCCGGCGGCAGCCTCGTCGGCCTCACCTCACCTTCGTCACCATCTCATTTCTCCTCTCCCTTTCCTCCTTCACCCTATACCCGACCTTTACTGCAGCCACCAGGGAACCTCACCCGACTTCTTGAGACCCCCGCTGCCTTGCCGGAAACCATCGCCTGCATCCTCGCCATCGACGGCCCATCATCGACGTCACACCCTCACCTTCCCCTCTGACTCCAGAGCCAACCCGGAGCACCAGCCATCTTCTTCTCCTACTTCTTCTTCTTCTTCTAAGTTCTTCTCCTCTTCTTGATTCTTGATTTCCGGCGATCGCCACCGGAGTTGTGCCGCCGCTGCCGATCTGAGCAACCTTGTGGACATTCATATCCAGCGTGGTCGTGTTCTTGCATTACCTGGTTCGGTTCTGTGCTCGCGTGGACACATCGCGACGTTTTCCCGACATTCGACGTTGCCGTGCGTATCCGCTTCTTGATCCGTCGAGACAAGTTAATCTTGCTACATTCTATACTATTTCCTTCTATGTATGTTTAAATTATAATACCTCATAATGATTATTTATGCAACCCGCATTATCATTTTTCATGTTTATCATTCTTCAGATGTCCGATTACATCTGTATCATGTATTTCACGTCTAGTGCATGCAAGTGAAACTTGCTACATGCTATTCATAATATTCCTATATTTATTTATTGAATTTCATATTAAATCTATAGATAGAATCTGAAGTCATGAGTTCCAAGTTAACAGTGCGATGTTCCGTTTACATATTGTAGATTCAGAACTTGAAACCTAACTGTTGTATTTAGTTTACTAAACCTAGTAACTACATTTATATTTTAAATCACATAGTAACTATTTACATAGCCTATGGTACCCTTTCTATAGTTTTAATCTATTGGACACCCGTCTGCATCTTTAACCTGTTTTAGTTATAATTACATCCATTGAACATATTATACAAATCATTGCATCTCTTAGTACATATTAACTTGATTTTAACATCCATATTTATTATGCTGTATACATGTAATGTTGAAACCATCCCTTAAACCCAAACTGATAACTGTTCATCTCCATACCTTAATCTGTACCTGATTGCATTTCACGTTACAAGTTCCACCTTGTTGATTATATTAGCACACATGCTTGTTCTGTATACCATGTTTATGCTAGCTTGATTATGAGCACCCATACAATATCTTGTACATCCTGGCATGACTTTCTACACCTATTACTTGACACGACATGGTACCATGCAACCCTTGACATGACATGACACCTATATACATTACTTGAATTGACCTGACGTACCATGCTTTACCTGTTACCTGATCTTGTGTCTAATACCAACAAACCTGACCTGTTGTCCTTACGGACCGTTCCTGTTGTCTATCCAGACAAACCTGTACCTACCTGATCCTGTGTTGGTATTAACTTTAGATCACTTAATACCTGACTTGAACATATATAACTTGGGGGTATGGAGAAATCAGTATTGTAACCGAACGTAACTCAAAGGGCCATCCTATTGTTTGCCGTTTTTCCGGGCATTACGGAATACCCATTGTTTACCGTTTTTCCGGGCGTTACGGAATACCTATTGTTTGCCATTCTTCCGGGCGTTACGGAATACCCATTGTTTGCCGTCTTTCCGGGTGTTACGGAATACCTATTGTTTGCCGTCTTTCCGAGCGTTACGGAATAATCACCGACGGTTTACGATGAGGATTACATTCATTGATTTCGAATAACTTTAGAGTAGATCACCCTATAGCACAGTTTAAACTACTCACTGCACTTCACCTGTTTATATCTTGTTCACTGATTTATGTTCATGTTAATGTTACTTGTTATTGATGACTTGTTACTGTTCATACTTATGCCTGCATGACTTGTTACCCCCTGATTATATTATTGTTGATATTATGACGCGCTGACGTCTGGGTTTTGCATTGCCCAGATCCTTCTATCTGTGTTACAGACTGATCAAGAGTATTGCCGCTGTTAGACCGAGCGGTAAGGATCATGTTGGTATGTAGTTTTACTTTCCATATGTTTCATTTATTGTATCCTTTGCTTCCGCATATTATCATTTCTTGACTCATTTATTCTGGCTCATGGACATGTACTAGGTAGTTTAGTTTACTTTCCTGTTCTTGATATCTCTACAGCCGTAATGTGACTGTGGAAGGATTTTTCCTATCCACAGGTAGCATGGTTGGCTATGTCACGTGCCTATTTTAGTGTACTCTGGGAAGCGGGGCGTGACAGATGCCACCACCGCACCTGCGAGTATGTTTATATATCCTATAGTGTATGTATATTGATTTAGAATGTTATATTATTGATCCACACCTTCCTTTTGCAATTACTTATACAATCTATTTTTAATTGTCTAATTATAGGTGGTGCGTCCACATCTAGCGCAGGGGCCACTCCCGCCACTTCCGTACCCTCCGCTCAGTCTGCAGGTTAGTATGAATAAATATAAAATATTTATTCATTTTACATATTCTATAAGAATAAACATGAACTTCATATAATTTTATCGTCAATATTTATTTTCTAGTTGAGGGGATGCGTCCACGTCAGGATCACTGATCAGTCGAAAATATTGCATTTTTAACACATCAATTTCTCTACCATTTGCACTCATCTAGAGGTGTTCGGTATTAATATAGCACATATTAGCAAAACGACTGTAAAATACCAAATAACTTGTGTTATATATTAAAACCGACATTTCTAAGGAAAATTGAGTGTTTATCATGGCATTGCATCATCTTTGTATAGCGCAACACTTGTCTCGAGAAATTGTGCAGGAAATTGCAGGAAAAAAGCCAAAACAGTTATAGTGCTGAGAAAAATGCGCCAAGTCCAAGACTTGTGATCTGGCTGTGATACAGAATGAAATATGAGATTCCACATATTTTACAAAGGCCACAAACTCAGCCCAACAACAGCCCAGAATTTCTGTGCAGCAAAGCTTCTATTGAGCCGCGGATCCGCGGCCAATAGGCGCTTTCCGCCGCGGATCCGCGGCGCCTTGATGACGTCAGCGCAGCAGAATTTCTCCACGGGCTTCCCATAACGGTAATAGCTTCTAGAAGACTCCAGAATGCCACGTGGCTTCATCCAGAAGGCTCGGCCTAACAACCTAGCTCTAGAATATTCTTCATTTTAGAATATTCCCTGCAACAAACTACTTCTAGAAGCCTCTCTCTAATAAACTTTTGGAGGGAAATTTGAAATTTGAATTCTAGATCTAGGGTTTTGACGGCTTATAAAAGGAAACCTAGATCTAGGGTTAAAGGGTTAATCTCTAATCTTCATCTCTAATACAAGTTGAGTGACACAACTTGTAAACCCTAATCCCCAATTCAAAATCCAAGCCCAAGATCAAGAACACCGAGTACAATTCAAGCAAGAAGCCTTCAACCTCTTAGAAGCGGAGCCGAGCTTCATCCGAGCAAGTGATCCAAGCCGATCCGCGACTCAAGAAGACGAGCGAAGCCAAATCGACGATCGAGTTCTTTTCTCTTGTAGTTCTTGAGCGAATTGTAACGGAATTGTTGATAAATAAAAGGTGAAATTCTTTTATCTTGCTTTCTTTACAATCTTGCATCATGATTCGATCTCAGTTCTTGATTGTGTTTCTTGTTGTGATGTTTGAGTAAAACTCCGCTCGTGAAGGAGTCGAGAGAATCAATAGATGATGATGTTACAAATCTTGAAATGATTCTTAAGTCCTATGAGTTTTGTAAACTCTTGTAAATTGAAGAATCGACGACCTAGTTTAGAGCAATACTTTCTTGATTGTGTTCGCTCTTAATTAGGGATCCACGATCGATTCTTGAATTTACTAGAGGCTGGAATGTGAATGAAATCAACGAAAGGACAAGGGATAGATGATGAAACCCTAGCTTCCGCAAGAAATCCCTAATTCTCGTTGATCATCATCGATCTAGTATCAAATCATCGATGGATAAGAATACGTAATCAATAGATTTCATCACGTCTATAGATTCGATCGATTCCTACGAGCCTCATTTCGATTCTTGATTATTGGATTGGAAATCATCAATTCTTCATTCTTGATTTTAAATGTTTTCTTGATTTTAGATTTAGATCTAGATTTTGCTAATTCTTGAAATTCACTTTTAAATCATGAATTGAATTGTCTTTTCTTTTCTTTTCTTTAATTTTCAATTCATCTAATTCAATTACGAACGGATCTCACTTTCCCTGTGGACGATCCGCACTCGCTAACGCGCTACAATCGACACCGTTATTGATTGCGGTCAAAATATTTTTGGTTGTGATTTCTATACATTTTCTACATACACACCGAGATATCATATCAATCAATCACCGGCTGTTCCTCACCAGAGAAACCATCGTCCTGCTCATGCTGCTGCCCGGGCCCAGGCTCGTGCTGCTGTCGCCGGATGTATATATCGCACTTCAATTTTCGTTAAACCTTAGATTTCTTAATACCACTTTATCTTAATATTGATTGTCTTGATATTTCTTGTAGATGCAGCGCATTCCTATCCCGAAAGGGGGACTTGAGGGCCGAATCAGTCCCACAGGCCGAGGCCCGATAGAGATAGGGGGAGGCAGCATTCTCCCTCTTCTTTACCCCCGATTATCGTTATATCGGCGATTATACCGAGAGATTCAGCCGGTATATGGGGGATGAGAGCCGCCTCGTGAAGAAGTATGCACTTCACGTTGAGTGGGGCGATCAGCACCGGTGCTCATTTGCCCTCTTCTGGGATCAGGCTCGGGTATTAATATATATTTTCATTTGAATTATCCAATATATTTATTATTATTTAACACTTGCAATTTAAATACATTGTTTTTTGTATTTGCAGTTGGATTACGATTTTCAGTCTGTACCTGACCCTGATCAATCTGAGAGAGTACTCGATCTTCACGCTCTGTACAATGGCCTGATGAAGAACATGCAATCAAAGATCCGATACAATAGGAACGAGCTGAAGATCGACTGCTATTCCATGTGGATGGCGACCCCCGAGGCAAAGAGAGCGGCTCTCCTACATACTCCGGCCTTTGCGAGAGTCGACGTAGATACATGGCCTCTTTTGTGGCAATATTTCGACTCTCAGCGCAAACAGATTTGTAATTTAAATGTAATTCATTGTTTAGTATATAATTTTTTTTTTGTTGCTTAATTAGAAAACTAAATCTAAATGTGTTGTGCAGAAACATGCCGATCAAAATAAAGAGAATAGGAAGCCGGCGAAGAGGGGTCGCCCCACTTATATAGGTGGCTCGAGGAGCATTACTCGTGCTATGGAGGCATTGGTAAATTACAATAGATCTATTTTGATATAATGTAATATTAAGAGTTATTTTATAATATATGTAATTTTTTTACTAATTGCAGAGAGTTCAGACCTTGGTGCAGGGTGGTACACCGAGCGTGTTGACTGCGTATCTTGCCGTCCACGGCTCCTCAACAGATCTTGCCACGGGTGAGCTTCGATTCCCCGACACCGCTACCCAGGAGAATTGCGTAAGTGTTAATATTTATTCCAACAAGTTTGAAATTTTTGTTTTGAAAAGTTTAAATTTAAATGATATACTTATATTTTAATGGTTAATGTGGGTGTAGGAGCGGGTGGTGGAGCAGGCGGAGGTATCAGGAATCGATTTTACTGGACAGACCAATCCAATGCTGCTGACCCCGGTCCTAGATGCCGCACACGGAGGGCACGACGGAGGTTGGGAAAGAGGCCGGGGACTGGGTCCTAACAGGGCCCATATGAGGTTGGACTCCACTCCGGCGGTTACTTCCCCTAACCCCCGTGAGCGACGTCTAGAATATGATGTTGCCGCCTTGAAGAACACCGTCGAGAAGTTAAAAGAGATGGTACATATACTATTTAATAGTAAAATATTATATCACATTATAGACAGTAACATATGCAATATTAGTAGCCTGAACTTATTTGGTTATAGACTTAGTTTTAATTAATCATACTTATATAAAACTATCTAATTAAAATAAACTACGGTTTTCTAAACTAGATACCCAAACGAGACTTAAGTCCCTAAGTATTCTTAGATTAGGGTTTCGCAATAACCTGATAATGATACGAACTCGACTAAAATCTAATACACCGTTCTTACTCGTTTATTACACATAAAATTTAACATGTACGACAAGTTACTTCGGCTGCGGCTCCACATGCATCTTTTTCGGCCGCGGCGCCGCAAGTCACTACCTCGGCTGCGGTTGCGCATACCACTCCTGCAGCTCCACAGTCCGCTCAGACTCTTGCACAGTCTGCTCCTTCATTAGTCGAGTTTTTGACGACTCAAGGCTGCACCGAGGAGCAGATGCGCCAGATTACGACGATTATCAGAGGTGGAGGAGCTAGACCGAGTTAGGGTAGTTTTATTTATATTTTTGAGGATGTATGTACTTATCTGATACATATTGTATAAATTTTGGACGATATTGGTGGTTGTTTGCTTATTCACGATGATTTAGTTTGATATCGTATTCTGTTTGTTTGTTTCTTTTATATATTATGCGTGAGATGTTGATTATGAATATTTCTGTATTTAGTTATATGATGTATATATTATTGTACATAGGACGGGAAAAAAACAGGAAGCCCTTTTTTTTTAAAAAACCCTAATATTTTGTCCCTATAGGACCATCTGTTGCATTTACGGATTAATCCGTTGGTCCAATATTTGCCCCTATACAGTTAGCCGTAGGGACAAAATATCAGGATACCTGATATTTTGTCCCTATGGACTCAGTAAAATTTGCCCCTACGAATTTATCCGTACGGGCATTTGTCTGGACCTACGGATGAGTTCGTAGGGACACCAATCAGGCCCTACGAATACATCCGTATGGGCAATTATTTTATTTTATAATCCAATAAATTAAAATATTTATTAGGCCCTACGGATTACTTCGTAGGGATAAGTGTCGCTACGGATTAAGGCGTATGAGCAATTATTTCTCCGTAGGCGCATGTTCAAGGCAAAGACTTGCACCTACGGCCTTTGCACCTACGGGATATTTTTAAACCTCTACAGATATATCCGTAGGGGCAGTACTTTGCTCCTATGGATAAATCCATAAGAGCAACCCCATATTATAGTAGTGGTACTAATGAGCAGACACGGATTAAATAATACTGTTTATTGACAAAATGATAGAAAATGAGTGGTATTAAAATGTAATTAATCATGCCGAACAATGCCCGGTCAAAGCAATCCCGAAAATGTGAGGATTCTGGTAATCTTCCATTCTATGTACTAAGCGCAACCTAAGGATCATGTTTACAGCAGAAGCAGTCATGCCCCACGTGCTCATTTTCCCCTTCCCAGCTCAGGGTCACATGCACCCGATGCTAAATCTAGCCAAACTAATGTCAGACGCCTGACTCTACGTTACTTTCCTCACCACGGAACACCTTTACGATCGCCTTATTAACTCGTCGTCAGAATTACTGAAATGCCTCTTCGGACGGAGCACGCTTCGGTTGCGCATGATTCCGGACAGGCTCCCTGAAGATAATCCTAGATCATTTGTCGAGTTCTTAGAGGTGCAAGAATCGTTGAGGACTCGATCCAGAGACAACTTCAGAAAGCTGTTGATGCCTTGTGATGAGGATAGTCATGGATGGACACGCGTGTCGTGTGTTATACAGCTGATGGCATTCTTCCTTTGCCGTTAGAAGTGGGCGAAACATCTCAGTTATGCTTCGGAAGCTTCTTGAAAGTGGACAACTTCCATTCTCAGGCAACAAAAAGCTTTTATATCATAGAGCTATCTTTATTTATTTGATATACCAAGATTAACCATTTTGAAAGCCTCCAAAGGTTCCCCCTTAATTTATTTAACCCATGGCTAGAATTAACCGCAGTTATTTGGTCAATTTATTGACTAAACTACTAGTATCCTTCTCATCTTTCTCTACCATCATCTTCCATGCAAAACTTTAAAAAAATAAAACCCCAATTAAAATCGAATGTGTTTTCTCAATATCTATACAACCAACCCTTTAAAACTTCTTGCCCATAATGATCCATTAAGGGGGGTTAAAATCGTCTTGTTACACTTTCAACGGTTAATGCTGACAGTGTGTTAGGAGTTTATTTTAACTGTAGGGACATATTCAGTTAATTTAGAGATTTTTAGGGCTGTTACTATAAATATCGGATTTTAGTTTATGTTTTCAGGATCCTAATCTTTTGTGATAATAATAATAATAAATAAATAAATAAAACTTTGTTTTATTTGCCTACATCTTGGGATGACCAAATTGAGTCGATGTTTGTAGTATGGCATAATTGCTTGTCTCCTGGATATTAGGTTAGTAAATAGACTTAGGTGGAAAATGGACACATTTATTTTTACCAGAAATATATAAATGTGTTTTATGTAAGAAATCTTTTATTTGAAAGGTGAAAACCATATGGTTTTGGAGGTATTTACTAGCAGGTGATGTTGCATATAGAAAATAATGCAATTTCTACTGGTATGACATACGAACCTTATCTTAATAGGCTTCTAAAATTTGAGTTTTGATACAGTTATCAAATAGCCATATCCAGATCAGGTGTGAAATGATTTGATAAGGGCATGTTTGGTTTGGTTGTACGATTAAGATGGATTTGGATTGTGGAATCTAAGAATTCCATAATTTTGTGTTTGGTTGGAGAATTTGGATTTGTAGGATTTCTTTGTTTTTTATGGAGGGCCCACCACAAAACAACGATTCTTGAATCCTAAAAAATTTTAAGGATTTGCAAGGTTTTGGTACTATTCATTGTACTTTTAGATGGAACATGTGTACTTTATTTATTTAATAATTCTCTCTCTATCTATCTCTCTCTCTAAAATCCTAAATTCCATTTTTTTTCACCAACCAACCAAAGATTATAAAGATCTACAAATCCAATATTAAAAATCCAAAACCAACCAAACAACAAATTACCAAATCCAGAAATTTTCTATACTCCCGCCGTCTTTTCTTACTTGTCATTTTGGAAAGAGAAAAGTGTTCATTTTACTTGACGTTTTTGGAATAACGAGAAAATCATTAATGATAAAAATATCAATAAATGATACAATACCAAAACTATCCATGAAAATTAATTGCTAATATTAAAAAAATGATAATCCTTTTCTTAATAGTTGAGCATAGAAATGGTATGTTTGTTTTAGTGGTGATGTGACGGTAGATTAATTGCTGATATTAATAAAGTGATGATGCTTTCCAAAATCTGAATGGGCTTATATAGACCTGTTAGACAAATAAATGTGTTTTAGATATCATTTCAAGATAACATATAGAAACTTAGATATTGCCCAGACACATTGCAAGCCTACCATAAATCAATTAATTTATATCTAGAAACAATTCATCTAATTTATATCTACATATAACAATTCATCCTCGATAAAAAGTAGAGAAGTCTTATATCACTTCCATTACATGTGAAATAATGGGGCGAAATGGTAAATTTCTTTCTGAGTAAATCGAAGTCTAATGCCCAAATGATTCATTAAACAATAACTTTAACGAGACCAGTACATAATTAGTAAGCACTAAAACCGTTTTTTCTTCATAATTTTTCTTTCGCAAGTAATTTTGAATCCCTCTGCCGTTTAAACAAACATGTTTATTTGCAGACAATGCAAAACAAGGATGAGTTGATGCTAGAAGTCTAAGGAATGGAAAGCTTTCTATGCCGTAGAGATCTCGCGGGTTTACTAAGAAATATCAAAAGTATTGTAAGGATTATGTATTTATACGCAGCGGAATTCAAGGCCTTTGTTTTAGGATAGATTGAAAAACACCATCTGACGGATACCAAATCATACGAAAATAACACACCAAAAAAAACACACAAGTTTTACTCAGGTTCGGCGCAACTAGTACCTAATTCGGTAAACCATGACGAAAACTTCTATTATGAGAAAGAATCATAAGAGATTACACCGATTTTCCACCCTCCTTTACAAAGAAATACTCTCACTTACAAAACCTCTCCCTATTTACGACCGCGCTTGGCCGCCATCTCTCCCTCTAATCAAATCCTAAGTTATTAGAGAATTATAGATACTTTAAAAAAAACCCAGAGAAATATATATATATATATATATATATATATATATATATATATATATATATATATACCAGAAGATAAATACATATTTAAACTAAAGATAAATATGAATTTAATCTAGAGATTAAATTAAAATCAAAACTAAAGAGATTAGATTTAAATCTTAACTAATCCCTAACTAATCTGAATTTAAATCAAATTCAACAATCTCCACCTTTATTCAATTCACCATAATTTATTCACTTTCTCAATACCTTGAAACTCCGTTCTCGTTGCCTTGTGTCCAAAAGCATCTCAACAATCTACTAGGCAAAACTTGAACTTGCACCGGAACCGTCTCAAAAATGCGTCTGCCGGATTCTTTAGGATACCAATTTTCATAAGAGACATTACTTTCTTCTCGGCTTGCAAGAAGAACACTCTCACTATCTTTGGAACTCCCAAACACAACATCCTCCGCATATACATGGTCCTCCTAACCGCTTTTAAGACGGTTAGCAAACTTGCCTCTACTGTTGACCGCGCAATACCAGACTGAAACTTCAAACTCTCTGGCACTGCATCTCTGCCCAAAATGTACCCCGTCGTCGACCACCATCTGCCCCTATCACCATACACTGTCACAATGCTACCATCAACACTGCCTTTGCTGAATGACGTGCCCAACCCTTCACTATTTCTCAAGTATCTTAGGATCCACTCCATAGCCTGCCAATACTCTCTGTCTGCATTTGACCTAGATGATAATATCGCCGAAAGCCTGAAATCCACCTCAAAGTGAGAAGACACAGACCGAATCTCCTCCATCCTATAGCGGGCTAGAACATGCTCGATACACTGCTGCAACCGACGTAGCTTCCTATCCATGACATTATCCATGCCACGAATCAAACGTGCAGACTCTTTGTTGAACTCCCGGTCCTCTTACCTTGAAGACTCATCCTTAGCCAATCCTATACGCCGAACTGTGCTCGACCTTTGCACTACTGCCTCTACTGGACTCTCCACCTGAATTGAAATACCGACCATCTCATCTTTCATAACTTGGACTGAGACTTCGAACTCCACCTCGCTTAACGGCATACATATTCTTCGTTCACTATCTGACCGAGTTTGTCTTCTTCAAAATATCGCAGATTCAACAAATGCCACATGGCTGATTACTCCACTCCAGGTCTCAAGAAACCACGGCCTGTTCCCTTTTGCTCTACCTCCAAATCCGACAAGAGAACATATTTCAATTCTCGGCTCCTCGATGCATCGAACTCTACGAAGCCCTGCATAATCTCTAGCCCCTCCAGTCCATAACTCCTCAAGAATTCTCGTCTACCGCCGTCAATAGTGACCGATCGATAAGGTGCTCGGCAGTAGATAGGGTTTTAGCCCGAAAATCCCTCGAAAAACCAGCCGTAAACCGTAAAGTTATGTTCTTCTCAACTGTCCAAACCATCCGCCCTGCAATGCCATTTGACTAAGGATCTCCTAATGTGGTGTATTGATGCACGATCATCTCTGGCCTGCATAATCCTGTGAACTCCTACGAAGCGAACTCTCCGCCTAATCCGAACCAAAGAACCTTTACGCGCTTCCCAGACCATTTTAGATAGAACCGGTTAGTAAGAGATTTTTTCACGTAAACGGACTTCAACTTGTTCTACAATTATGTCGTTGTCGTCTCTTGCGCCACTTCGCAAAGAATCTTATCAGCCATTGAAAGTTGGGTCTAACTGTGAGCTTTTTTCTCAATCTCTTCAATTTCAACTGTTGTGGTCGTAACCGGAATCCTGTCTTTCGCAAAGACAATCTTGTGCACACCTTATTGCTTCAGCAACGTCGTCATCTTCAATTTTCATAGACTGAAACCCTTGCGCCCATCGAACTTTCGATCTCGCAACTTGTAGATGGCATCTTCTCAATCGACTCCAAAACGCGAACTTAACGCTATGATACGACTTGTTGAGAAAATTGGCACCAAAGTACATAGCAGATGATCGATACGTGTAAATTAGAACTAATAAAAATTATCACAACGCAGCAACTATACAAAAGAAATAAATAATAAAGAAAAACACACCAAGAAAAGGACACAAGATATTTCTCGGTGCGTATTTCCACCTAATTCATCGAATCAACGACGAATTGCTTCCACCATTCAATGAAGAATTACAAGAGATAATTTCTACTCTCTTGATCTCACCCAAATACAAAGCAATCTCTATACAAATCTCTCTCTCTCTCTCCTTTGAAGCCGTAAGCAATTAAAAAACCCTCAAGATTAATCTATGCCGCAACCCCTTCAATTCTCTGATGGATTTAATTGCCAAAGCTGCAGGCCTCTTTTAATTCCGTAGCCTCTATAAATAAAGGCTTTGTGGAATTTGATTGGCCGCCACCCTTCAAATTAAAAAGCCTCTGCAGATTCTAAATTAATATTATATATATATATATATATATATATAATTCTGAGAGATAAAATTGGAATTTAAATTAATGATTAATTTAAATCCCTATTATATGTATCGTATGTATTTACTCTTGGGCTTTTAGGCACTTGATCTTAGACCCCAAATTTGCAATCAATTTCAACAATATACACCTTAATTCAAATTCACAAAATCTCTATACTTTCATGAAAAAAGTTAGAATTCTGCGATTCGTCGTCTCTAATCTTTATCAAGCAATTAGGAAAATCAAGTCCAAGCAAAACTTGAACTTGGAAACTGAGACCACCTTCGTAAATACTCTGATACCATTTATTGTAAGGATTACGTATCTATGCGCAGCGGAAATCCAAGACCTTTGTTTTAGGTGGATTGAAAAAACCCATCTAACGGATACTAAATCATACGAAAAGAAGGCACCAACAAATACACACAAGATTTATCCAGGTTCGGCACAACTAGAACCTAATCCTGAAAACCGCAACGAAAACTTTCTTTATGAGAAAGAATTATAAGAGATTACACCGACTTCTCACCCTCTTTTACAAAGAAATACCTTCTTTTAAAAAACTTCTGTCTATCCACGGTCGTGCTTAGCCGCCCTCTCCTACTCTAATCAAATCCTAAATTATTCGAGAATTATGGATACTTTAAAAAACCTTAAAAAATCCATATTTAAATTAGAGATAAATATGAATTTAATATAAAAATTAGATTTAAATCTAAACTAAATATATTAGATTTAAATCCTAACCAATTCCTAACTAATCCGAATTTAAATCAAATTCAACAATCTCCACCTTGAGTTAAATTCACCATAATCTATTAACTTTCTCAACACCTTGGAACTCTATCTTCATCGCCCTGTACCCAAAGGCACCACAACAATCTACTAGGCAAAACTTGAACTTGTACCGGAACTATCTCAAAAATGTGTTTGTCGGATCTTCTAGAGTACCAATCTTCGTAAGAGACATTATCTTCTTCTCGTCCTGCAAAAAAAACACTCTCATCGTCTTTGAAGCTCCTAAACCCAACATCCTCCGCATATATATGGTCCTCTTAATCGCCTCCAAGACAGTTAACAAATTTGCCTCTACAGTTGACTGTGCGATACCAGACTGAAGCGTTGAACTCTCTGGTACTGCATCCGTGCCTAAAATGTCCCCCATCGTCGACCACCATTTGCCCCTATCACCATACACTGCAAACGATGCAACTCCCCATCCATGTCATTATCCATGCCACGAATCAAATGTGCAGACTCTCTATCGAACTCCGGACCCTCTTGCCTTGAAGACTCATCATTAGCCAATCCTATGTGTTGAACTGTTCTCAACCTATACACTACTGGCTCTACTGGACTCTCCACCTGAATCGAAGTACCGACCACCTCATCTTTCATAACTTAGATCGAGACTTCGAATTCAATCTCGCTTTGGCGGCAAACATGTTCTTCGTTCACCATCATACCGAGTCTGTCTTCTTTGAAATATCGTAGACTCAATGAATGCCACATGGTTGATTGCTCCACTCTGGGAACCAAGACACCACGACCTATACCCTTTTGCTCCACCTCCAAAGCTGACAAGAGAACATCTCTCGATTCTCGGCTCCTCAATGCATCGAATTCCATAAAGCCCTAAATAATCTCTAGCCCCTCCAGTCCATAACTCCTCAGGAATTCTCGTCTTTACCGCCGTCGATGGCGACTGATCGATAAGGTACTTAGCAGTAGGTAGGGCTCCAGCCAAAAACTCCCTCGGAAAACAAGTCGTAAATTTATGTTCTTCCCAACTGTCTGAATCATCCGCCCTGTAATACCATCTGACCGAGGATCTCCTAATGTGGTGTACTGATGCACGATCCTCTCTGGGTTGCACAGTCCTGTGAACTCCTGCGAAGCAAACTCTCCGCCTATTCCGAACCAAAAAACCTTTACGCGCTTCCCGGACTATTTTAGATAGAATCGATTAGTAAAAGATTTCATGTAAACGAATTCCGACTTGTTCCATAACTCTGCAGCTGTAGTCTCCTGTGCCACTTTGCAAAGAACCTTATCGGCTATTTAAAGTTGGATCTAAGTGTGATCTTTGTCCTCTATCTTTTCAATCTCAGCTGCTATGGTCGTTGCCAGAATCTTTTCTTTCGTAAAGACAATTTTGTGCACACCTTATTGCTTCAACAGCGCTGTCATCTTCAATCTCCATAGAATGAAACTCTTGCGCCCATCGAACCTTTCAATCTCGTACTTATAGATGTCATCTCCTCATTCGACTCCAAAACGCGAACTTGACGCTCTGATACCACTTATTGAGAAAATCGGCACCAAAATACGCAGCGGATGAGTGATACGCGTGAATCATAACTAATGAAAAATATCACAATGCAACAACTTCACAAAAGCAATAAATAATAAAGAAAAACACACCAAGCAAAAGACACAAGATATTATCCAGATTCGGTGCGCACCTGCAACTAATCCTGCAAATCGACGATGGATTGTTTCCACTATTCAATGAAGAATTAAAAGAGATAATTTCTGCTCTCTCGATCTCACCCAAATACAAAGCAATCTCTATACAAATCTTTTTCTCTCTCCTTAGAAGCTGTAGGCAATTAAAAACCCTCGGGATTAATCTATGTCGCAGCCGCTTCAATTCTATGATGGATTTGATTTCTAAAGCCACAGACCTCCTTTAATGTCGCAGCCTCTGTAGATAATGGCGCTGTGGAATTTGATTGGCCACCACCCTTCAAATTAAAAAGCCTCTGTAGATTCTAAATATATATATATATATATATATATATATATATATATATATATAAAATTCTGAGATAAGATTAGAATTTAAATTAATGATTAATTTAAATCCCGGACACTGCACATATTCACTCTTAGGCTTTTGAGCTCTTGATCTTGAACTCCGAATTTGCAATCAATTTCAACAATCTCCACCTTAATTCAAATTCGTGCCCCATTTCCCAGTGTACAGGAAAGGAGACGTGACGAGGCACGCGGCGTATTTACTCAGAAGTAAACACGTTAAGCGTAAATAAGCAATATAAATGTTAAGCACAAGAATGACAAGAGATGTAATATAAACATCAACTTTTTATTAATATCCATTCTTTACATACAACTAAAACAAAAGTACAATGATAGAAAGCGATGTCTAAACAGTGGCATATGAACTGAAAAGAAATAAGTACAAGTAAAAGCCTAGAAGTCTAGCTCCTCTGTGAACTGCTGCGAATAGTCATGACTGGACGCACTCTCCTGAGAGTCGGGTCCTCCTGACGAACATTCCAAAGAAAGAATAGACAGGAATATCATCAGCGAACTAGCGCTCGGTAAGTCCCAAAAGATAGAATGCAATAGACAAGTAAAGAGAATATAACTGGTAAATATTTATTTTTTATGCTAACGTAGTTGTTTGTAGCTTAGTGCAGAATGTATCAGTGTATACAAGAGGACTCCAACTATCCCGTGGACTGTGGTAACATGTAAGTACAAAGCCCTGTTAAAACCCACGGGACAACGACACAGGATATTCATGTAGGTGTCTTTTAGTGTCCATCATCGTGCCACTTTTAATACATTCCGTACCAGTCTACCCTATTAAACCCCGTAATATATATTGTATAAATTGTAGTTATCAGACTTGCCGAGACCATGATATAAGTTGTTCATGTAAACGGTGTTCCCCTCCGAAAGATGCGGCGGAGACGCGGCATACGTCCACCTCTCCGAAGATGCCAAGTTGATTTATAGCACCGTGTATCGAAGGTTTAAACGGATGCGGCCGATGTAGCAGATTTCGTCAGATTCCCCCTCGTTTGAGGGGTTTTTGATTATGGGGACGCTCTTCCCTGCAGGAGCAAGCCCCTGCAGTTAATTACGCTACCGCATCACGGTAACAACTTTCTCCTTCTCCATATGGTCACTTCGTGTCGTGGGTGTTTGTTTTGTGTTTGGTTGCCCGTGGATTGTATACGGAGACTAAGTTATGTTGTCGCCCGTAGGGCGTGAACTAGTCCAAATCCGTATATTTCTTAGATTTGGGTTTGGGGGTTTGGGTTTAAGGATACGTTAGCCTAATTTGAGACTAAGATCAACTTAAACGTTTGTTAAGGATACGTTAGTCTAATTGTGGACTAAGATCAACTTAACGGGATCGTTTAGATCTGACAAGAGAGAGCAATTGAGCTCTGTTGTTTAGTTTAGTGACATTGCGGTCGGTAATTAGTTTAAGGACATTACGGTCCATTGGTAGTTTAAGGACATCTCGGTCCAATGTTAGTTTTAAGACATCGCGGTCGAGGTTAAGGACATCATAGTCCGTGGATTTAAGGACTCCACAGTCCGTTATTAGTTTTAAGACATCACGGTCGAGATTAAGGACATCATAGTCCGTGAGTTTAAGGACTCCACAGTCCGATATTAATTTTAAGACATTACGGTCGAGGTTAAGGACATCATAGTCCGTGAGTTTAAGGACTCCAACAGTCCGATGTTAGTAATGTGTGGTTGTCGGGACCCGTCACCTCTCTGACGACGTTGAAAGATTACAACGACATATATCAGAGGAGTAAAGAGATATACCCTCGAACCGGGTATAAATTAATTGAAAGAGCAGATGAGCTCAGTTCAATTTAAATTGAGGATTTATGGCCAGAATTGGGCTAAGTCCAATTAAAAATGTTTAACATTTTATTTTTTTCCTGGCCATTAGGCCTTTACTTGGGCTCTGCCCTTTTAATAATGCTAAGCATTGGGCTCTGGTATTTTTTTTGTCTTCTATTGAATGCATAGCATTCATCAGAACAAAATATGTTCTGACAGCGCGCCACGTGGCGCGTCAGGCGCTTTGCGCCTGTCAAAGAGCGTATTGCGCTTCTGTCGAGTAGTGCACATGAAGATGACACATGCCGCGCTTAGCGCTAAGCGCTAGCTCATTAGCGTATTACGCTTTTAATTTATGAGCGCGCTGCGCTAGTCTGTTAGTGCGCCAGTGAGTGACACGTGGCACACTTGGTGCTGAGCGCCAGCTCATGAGCGCAGTGCGCTGTTTTAAAAGCGCAAAGCGCAAGTTGTGTCTTTGTTTGACACGTGGCGTGTTCTGGCGCTGCGCGCTAGTCCAAGAAGCGCAAAGGAGCAATTCATAAGTGCAAGGCACTTTTCAATAGTGCAGAATGCATCTGATCAATTTTAAGATCAAAGAACAAATTTATGTTCTTCAATGGAGGTTTTGCCTCAAGATCCAAGAATAAAAGTTCTTGTTTATATAAAAGGCTCTGCCTTTATAGATCAAAAGATCTATAAATGAAGTAAAATACTTCTTTTGTTTTTTTTATGATTAGATCTTTTTGATCTTTTCTTTTTTATTAAAGACCTTGGTTTTTTTCTTAGATCTAAGATCTTTTTAGAAGATGGTTCTTCTTTTTACGAGATAGTTTCATCTTTATTATTCAAGAACATAGTTCTTTTTATCTTGAATATGAAGAAATGATCTTCTTCTTTCTAAGAGCTTTCTCTTCTTTTTGCAGAGGGTTTTTCTCTCTTTCTTGTATATCGAGGCTTGAAGTCTAGGGGCCTTTATATAGGGCCAATTGATTTGTTAAACCAGTTTTGAGAGATCTTTCTCTGATTGATCTGGGAATATTTCCCACCGTTGGATCTTTAATCCTAAGGCTTCTGTTTTACAGAAGATAATCTTCTTGTTTTAATAAGATTGAAAAATCTTTCCATAATAGAATTTTAATTCTGATTAATTAATAATTTATTATTAGTAGATCTTTTGATCTGTCGGTGGAGGAATTTTAATTCCAGTGCTGGTGCACTTTGCGCTAGCGCACCTACGTTCGACACGTGGCGCGCAGCGCAGAGCGCAGCGCAACTGCGCTAACGCACACGTGTTTGACACGTGGCGCGCAGCACAGAGCGCAGCGCAACTGCGCTAGCGCACCTTGTTTGACACGTGGGGCGCAGCGCAGAGCGCAGCATCTGAAGAGTTGCTTTAATTTTGAATTTTAAAGCAGAGTTTTGCTCTGATTGCGGGTGCGCTGTCTAGGGCGCAGCGCACCTGGTGCTAGCGCGTCTGCTTTAGACACGTGGTACGCAGCGCGCAGCGTACGGGATCTGAAGCGTTGCTTCAATTTTTGAATTTTGAAATTCAAAATAGAGCTTTGCTCTGATTGGGGGAAACAAATGCCCCCCCACCGTTGTGCTTACGTGGCGCACACGTGAATGTAGCGGTAGCAACATCTGAGCCCTTGGATCAACTCAGAAGTTGAAGAGGCGTTTCAGTGCCTATAAATAGGACCTTTGGTCCTCAGATGATTATCATCTTCTTCTTAAGAATTTTATTCAGAGCCTTGCTCTTTTGTTCAAGAACTTTCTAGAGTTAAAACTCTACTAAATTTAGGTAAAATTAAATTAAATTAATTTTAATAAATTAGGGTTTTCACCCATTAATAGAGCCTTGCTCTTCATAGATCTTTGATCTAAAGAAAACCCCTTTAGGCTTTCATAAACAGAGTCTTGCTCTCATGAACCCATAGATCTAAACATATCTTTTCTTAGGGTTTCTTAGCCCATGAGTCAGAGCTCTGCTCTTTTGATAATATGTAGATCTTTTGATCTTTTGATGAAGAACTCTTAAGAGTTTTTTCATGGATCTTTAAGATCCCAGAATTTTAATTCTCAAGAATTAATTTTCATTAATCTTTGATGGATTCTCCATCATCATTACAGAGCTAGGCTCTTTAAGGAATTTTATTCCCTCGTGACCAGAGTTTGACAAGTGTCACTCTGTTATAGAGCTTTGCTCTGAAAGGGAGATTTTCTCCTTCTCCCGAGGAATTTCTCATTCAATGAAAATATTCTTTGAGGATTTCTTCATTAATTGGCAGTCTCATCCAATGATGAGGCTGTTTTATTAATTGATGCATTGTCATCTGGATTTTGTGGGTCCACTTTTGGTCCCTTTTCCACTGCATTGCAGTGTGGTACATATTTTAAAGTGTCGCACAGAATTTTAAGATTAAATTATAGTACTGATAATTGAATTCTGTTCTTTTTCGCAGACGACATGTCTTCCGATCTTTCTTTCCTGTTTTTCCGTTCAGAGGGAGGATTCCCTGAAGCACCGGTGGACCGGGAGGTTCTTGCGCTCATTAGAGACTATGACCCGGAATACAAAAACCTTCACCTGTGGGGTAGGTGGTATGACCAAATTATCAAAGGTCGCCGAAGCTTCTCTTGTGCGACGCCGTCAGAGCCGATCTCATAGATCTCATATGCAGATGTGCCCCCGGTGAACTATGCCGTGGAGGTCGTTAATTGGACTTCGGAGGGTCTTCTTTAACCTTCGATTGCCGCCACACCCATGCAGCTGCCGGCAACTTTGGATACTTTGGGGCGGCGCATATGCCAGGGCGAGTCGTGCCCTTAGGGATAACCCTACAACATCGGGTTGACCCCTCGACATTCGGCCGGGTATTTGCAGTGGGCCAGGTACATTTTGTCAGCGAAGAAGGCGCACCTGCTGAAGATCGGTCTATACCCTTCGGTTTACGCCTAGATGTTCCAGTATTCTTCTCCTTCGACATGGTGGATTAAGGCGTTTTTGGAGCAATGGAACATTCCAACCCTCACCTTTCTTCTACTGGACAGAGAAGTCTCCATCTCCTTAGAAGAATTTGCTGAGATTTCCGATTTTCCGGTTAGGGGGGAACACTACGAGGAGCTGCTTCCTCCGGACGAATATGTTTTCGCCACTAAGCCAGTGGTGATGGGCCTAACACCAGAGAACGCCATTCAGCACCAGTTTCCGAGTTTGATAAAGGTGTTGAATATGTACGAGAGTCTCTTCTTAGAATCCGGCGGCCGGGGGGTTAGTTTCACAGACTTTATTGCCCGGTTTCTTCGCCCGGAGATTCTATCGCAACGAGGCGAAAAATTTGCCAAGCTCGACGATCCCTTCGGCTTTGGCTTGGACCGTCGACCAGCACTGGAAGATGATCATAAGGGGTTTTATCTTCCCGATGCCACGATCGTCCCTCTGTCGGAAATCGCCGCTTCGGGCATTGACGAGGAGACTTTCTTTATCGGGTTTCTTGGGCTATGGTTGTGTTGGTTCGCACTCCCCATGCACCCTCTCTATATGAGGCCGTCTGTCTTCTACCCAGCACATCGAATGGTGGTAGGAATACAAGTGGCCATCGGGATTGCCGGGCTGGCCCACCTGTACCATGGTCTTAGCGTGGCGGCATATACAACTGAACCGGAGGTGCAAGCTGCCAATTTCCCGATGCACCACTTTACTTCGTGGATGGAAATGCACGTGCTCGGGGTGTTTGGTATTCATAAACGACCCTCATTTTACGAGAAGTGCAGATTCCCGAGAATTATGCGGCTGATCGATGCTTCTATCGTGAATCCATCTCAGCGGGAGGCTAGGGGTTTGCTTCTTCATCCGCGCACGGTCGGGGCCGGTATGTCTTTCACGGACAAAGTCCTGACGATCGGCCAGGAGACCTCCAAGACGGTGCTGGCACTGCGCGACACTTTTAAGGACGGGGCCTCCGTATTGAAAGCCCGGGAGATTCTACATTTATACTCCATCAGGCCGGGCTTCCTTGTATTCAGGCAAAATGATGCGGCGCTTTTTATGAGATACAACCCCAATCATTTTGCCCAGCAGCTAAGTTATAACCAGGGGGTCCCACTGGAGGCGTTTTTGGAAGAACCTGCCACCACCAGAGAGGGAATACGGAGTGCACTGCATCACTTTAAGCGGTTAAATACGGGCTCCCACTTCTTCATTAGCGAGCCGAGTTGCATTCCAAGGGACTTTAATGTATGCGGGGCTTGGTATCAACACGCGATGGGCACCGTCATCAGGGAAGAGAGGCGGCTGCTGCTCGATCGCAAGAGTGCTCCCCCGCCAGCGATTGCAACGTCCCTTTAAAGTGATGGATCGCTGTCCCTCCTCCACTAAGAGAAGATGCCGCAGTTGAGCCTCTACGTGTGCTAAGCCCCACGCGTGGATTGCCCCATGATCTTGTAGACGTGCCATCAGCGCCCCGTGCTCCCGTGGAGACGGTAACCATAGCTTCACCCGAATCTGGCGTGGGCTCGAATATCGGGACTCGCCGTCCTAAGGTGCCTACGAAACACAAGCTGGTGCTGGCCGCGACCGGGGCTCGCTCACAGAAGAGGAAAAAGAAGTCGCTCTTCTCCGCCGATGTCGTACTTGGTCAGGAGCCTCATGCTCCTTATAGTGAGGGCTTGAACGAGTACGGGACAAATGATGGCCTATTTATGCCACCAGATGACACTGATCTGGCGGCCGCCATCACAGCTTCCGAGCGATTGGCAAGACGCGAAGAGTGGTTGGCTAACCTCGCGCGCTCAGGTAGTCATTAGTTGTATTTTTCGCCATCGTATCATATCTCTATCATTGTTTTTTTTTACTAACGCTTTTCCTTTTTTAATAGGCATTTCCACCGAAGAAGCTCTCGCTGCCTCTCTCAAGACTTTTGAGGAGGAGGAACGACTTCGAGCATCCTTAGGCCTTGGTACATTTCGGTTCGCCATGTTTCTGCTTCTGTTTCTTATGAGTAATCTAACCCTCTCTTTGTCTTATTGCAGGGACCACAATGCCTATCCCGCAAGCTGATGCGGAAATTCTCCCCCGGCCAGCTACCGAAGTCCCGGCCTCTTCGGCATTGCCGAAAGAAGCCTTACTTAAAAAACCGATGACGGAAGCCTTGACGGATCCAGAGGTAACCCTGAATGCGGACGACGACGCCTTACTGAAGGAGGCTTCTAAAAGTTCTGTTTTGACGGCCCGGGAGGAAAGGAAGCGCCTTAGGCGCGCAGTAAGGGAGCGTAGTGCTGCTTTGGCTGCGGGAGCAGGTTCAAACGCCGTTACTCCCGCTGCTACTCCTTCAGAGGAGTTCCTGATTGCCTTGTCTACTGCTCACAGACGGGCGGCACGCGCGGCTCGGGAAGCAAACGGCAAATCAACTCCAGGTAATGTGCCTTGAGGCTCCGTTGTCAAAGTTTTAAACTATCAATTCTCATATATCTTATCTTTGCAGAGCCGAGTCTTCCTGAAGAGGTGGCAGCGACCACTGAGCCTGAGGGAGCGGTGGAGGAGGTGGCTGCTATTCCTGAATCCGAGGCGGCGGCAGGTGACGTGGTCGCAATTGCCGGGCTCGAGGTATTGGCCGACGAGACAGCTACCATGGCGGAGCCTAAAGTGGCGGTGGATGAGACGGTTACAATTACTGAGCCCGAGGTGGCGGCGAGCGAAACGGGTACAGTTGCTGGATCCGAAGTGGCCACTCTTTCTCAAGAGTCAGGCACCGCTCCGATAATCACCCTTCCCGCCTACGGTCCTTTGTCGTCTCCCGGCGTCGCAAGTGTGACGACGACTCTCGTGGAGTCAAGGGACGAAACGACGGGAGGTGAGACCACCCCGATGGAGGAGGGAGACGCTGCTGTTGTATCGAGTGACGCCTCAGTCACGGCTCTGACCGGCGACTCATCAGGTAGATTTTAAGTCACCGCCCTTCTTTTTATTCTGCAATCTCTTTTCAATTTTTCCTGACAGGGCTTATCTTGTTTCTAATGCAGTTGCGGCTAGTGCTGATGTCGCGCTACTCGAGACAGCGCCGTCAGTTACCGCCCTGATGGTGACAACCTCTCTACCTTCTCTCGCACCATCGCAAATGCTGGAAGGTATGGATTTGTGACCCATCAGTCTTATCATTCAGCTGTATAATTCATGTACTGACGTTGCGTTATCGTGTTTTTGCAGGAGTCCTTTTTGACCACTTGTATCATGTGCTGCACCCACACTTCTCCTTCTTGTCAGAGATTAGTTCACCTGCCGGTGTCAGTGAGTATTTTCTCTAAATGACGTCCTTTTCTTTAGTGGGCAGTCACACTACTGCTAACTCTTCCTTATCTTGCTTGTAGCCTTACGAATTGAAGGAGGGGACGAAGCCGTTGTTGGGCCACCAGTACTCCCAGCTCTGCCCCCTGCTGCAGTTGTATAGTAGACTCTACTTTTTGCGTATTTTCTTTATTTCCTGAGCTGACAGATGATTATGATCTATTTTGTAGCAATCACCTCGACTCCAGCCCCGTTCGAGTCTCGCATTGTAATGCCGATAGGGCCTTTTTCCAGGCGTCCATCATCCAAAGGTACTGTGACCAGTCTACGCATGTTGAGCGAATATATCGAGGAGTTTGACGCGGAGACTCCCACATCTGCTGCGGATTTTGCCGCAGAGGTTAACCCTATGCTGGCGACACTCATGAACTTTCATGGTGAGGGCGTCATTGAGTCTTGGGTTAATCGCTGCAGGGAAATCGAGGCTTGCTTGCATGAGCTTGAGCTTAGGCGTCCTGTACCTGAGATTCTGGCTATGAGCACTCAACGGGCTGCGTGGATCGAGCAGAGCATTTCCTACTTCCGCCATCTTGAACAAGAAGTGGCTTTAAAGCAGAGAGAATGTAAAGAAACTTCAAGCGAGTCTGTTCGACTGCATGCTGAGGTTGATGCGAATGCTGCCCAGTTGAAAGTTATCTTCGAAGGCCTTCTACGATGTATTTCTGATGGGTTAACGTTAAGGCAGAAGCTCGACGTCGTTGAGCGAGATGCACAAGATCGTGAAGCAGCTCAGCGGGCCGTCAAGGAACAACTTTCGTCTTACTTTCAGCAGCGAGCCCAGGTCAAAGCGGAGTTGGCCGCGGCAGCCGATCAGGAAGAGGGGCTGAGGGAAGTGCGCGAGCGGCTGATTGGATTATTGAAGGCGCTTTCCTCTCAATAAAGATTTTTGTACCATTTTTAATTTTGAATAAAAGGTATTTGTTCTTTTATTCTTTCATATGATGTATTTTGTACCCAATCGAATTCATGAATAAAAGATACGCGTTCTTTGTAATGTCTTGTGTCATCTTTCTGCTTTCTTCTTTCTTGATGTGTTATTTGCCATGTGATTTTAGCAAGTGCGGTCTGTAGATAATATATAGCTGTCAATCTTGTGCTCTTTGTAAGGTAGTGATGGCTTAGAAAACAGGGTTAGGATCTGTCACCTAAGACTTTCCAACTTTATGAGTCGTGAGGGTCTCATAAAGAATTTTCTCCCTACCGGTCGAGAGGATCCTGCAAGTGTAATTTCTCTTTAATAATCGTGAGGATTTCTAAGTGTGTTTTCTCTTAGAAGTCATAAGGATCTCACAAGAGAATTTACTCCCTTACGAGTCGTGAGGACCCGCAAGTGATGGATGAAGTTGTCCTTATCCGCATTTCACGGAGCTAGGGGTTGCTCTGGATGTTTCCCGCGGGTTCACTGCCGTGTTCTGCGAGGACCATGCTCCGCTTTGGAAGTTTTCCATGATACTGTATTTTAAAGACATCGCGGTCGAGGTTAAGGACATCATAGTCTGTGGATTTAAGGACTCCACAGTCCGCTGTTTAGTTTTAAGACATCACGGTCGAGGTTAAGGACATCATTGTCCATGAGTTTAAGGACATCGCAGTCCAATGTTTAGTTTTAAGACATCAAGGTCGAGGTTAAGGACATCATAGTCTATGGGTTTAAGGACCCTACAGTCCGATGTTAGTTTTAAGACATCACGGTCGAGGTTAAGGACATCATAGTCCATGGGTTTAAGGACCCCACGGTCCAATGTTAGTTTAAAGACATCACGGTCGAGGTTAAGGATATCATAGTCCACGGGTTTCAGGACCCCATAGTCCAATGTTAGTTTAAAAACATCACGGTCGAGGTTAAGGACATCATAGTCCGTGGATTTAAGGACTCCACAGTCCAATGTTAGTTTTAAGACATCACGGTCGAGATTAAGGACATCATAGTCCATGGGTTTAAGGACCCACAGTCCGATGTTAGTTTTAAGACATTACGGTCGAGGTTAAGGATATCATAGTCCATGGGATTAAAGACCCCACAGTCCAATGTTAGTTTTAAGACATCACGGTCGAGGTTAAGGACATCATAGTCCATGGTTTTAAGGACCCCACATGGTTTTAAGGACCCCACAGTCCAATGTTAGTTTTAAGACATCACGGTCGAGGTTAAGGACATCATAGTCCGTGAGTTTAAGGACCCCACAGTCCAATTTTTGCTCTGGATGCTTCCCACGGGTTCACTGCCGTGTTCGGCGAGGACCAGGCTCCGCTCTGGATGCTTCACACGGGTTCACTGCCGTGCTCTGCGAGTACCACGATCCGCTCTGGACGTTTTCCACTGGGTCAGAAGTGACATAATCCGCATTCCACGTAGCCAGGAATTTTGCTCTGGATGCTTCCCACGGGTTCACTGCCGTGTTCAGCGAGGACCAGGCTCCACTCTGGATGCTTCACACGGGGTCATTGCCGTGCTCTGCGAGGACCAGGATCCGCTCTGGACGTTTTCCATGGGGTCAAGAGTGACATAATCCGCGTTCCACGTGACCAAGAATTTTGCTCTGGATGCTTCCCACGGGTTCACTGCCGTGTTCGGCGAGGACCAGGCTCCGCTCTGGATGCTTCACACGGGTTCACTGCCGTGCTCTGCGAGGACCAGGATCCGCTCTGGACGTTTTCCACGGGGTCAGGAGTGACATAATCCGCATTCCACATGACCAGGAATTTGCTCTGGATGCTTCCCACCGGTTCACTGCCGTGTTCGGCGAGGACCAGGCTCCGCTCTGGATGCTTCACACGGGTTCACTGCTTTGCTCTGCGAGGACCAGGATCCGCTCTGGATGCTTCACACGGGGTCATTGCCGTGCTCTGTGAGGACCAGGATCCGCTCTGGACGTTTTCCACGGGGTCAGAAGTGACATAATTCGCGTTCCACCTAGCCAGGAATTTGCTCTGGATGCTTCCCACGGGTTCACTGCCGTGTTCGGCGAGGACCAGGCTCCGCTCTGGATACTTCATACGGGTTCACTGCCGTGCTCTGCGAGGACCAGGATCCGCTGTGGACGTTTTCCACGGGGTCAGAAGTGACATAATCCCCGTTCCATGTAGCCAGGAATTTGCTCTGGATGCTTCCCACAGGTTCACTGCCGTGTTCGGCGAGGACCAAGCTCCGCTTTGGATGCTTCACACGGGTTCACTGCCATGCTCTGCGAGGACCAGGATCCACTCTGGACGTTTTCCACGGGGTCAGAAGTGACATAATCCGTGTTCCACGTAGCCAGGAATTTTCTCTGGATGCTTCCCACGGGTTCACTGCCGTGTTCGGCGAGGACCAGGCTCTGCTCTGGATGCTTCATACGGGGTCATTGCCGTGCTCTGCGAGGACCAGGATCCGCTCTGGACGTTTTCCACGGGGTCAGAAGTGACATAATCCGCGTTCCACATAGCCAGGAATTTTTGACTTTATACGCATTTCACGGGTTCGGGGTTTGACTCTCGGTCATCTGTACACCGCCGATTCACGGAACTAGGAGTTGTCGTTGTTCCGCTTTGCTTGATGTTGTGTCCGTTGTAATAAGACGAATGTTGAGATGATCTCTAGGCTGTCTATGAGCCATTGAGATTTGGCTTCTCCTTCTGACGAAGCTTGGGGAGGACGGGTGTGATTCCTTCTTTGTTTGCGCCCCTGAATTGTATACAGTGATTGACACGATATCACCGGTAGGGCATAAATTTCATTCATTTTTTTTATTTCTTTCCGCGATGCTCTATCATTTCAGCTTTTATATCGCGAAGGTCGCGATTGCCCAATCATTTCGGCTATTTTTCACGGTGCCCAATCATTTCGGCTATTTTTTTATTTTTACTCGCTGCTTTTTATTGCGAGTTGCTGATTTTAAGAGATTTTATAGATCAAAAATATAATTACCGCAATCAAGAACGGCGTCGCATGTAGCTAGCTGGTGAGTACGGGTCGGTCCACAGAGATTTTGTGTTTTCCTAATCACGCTAATGAGTTAATTCCGATGGGTGTCGGATTGATTAATTATCTCTAAAACCTAATTTGATTTATACTAAGATTATCTAGATCTAAGTCTTGCTAGGGTTAGGTTTAGGGGAAGTTGAGAGATTAAAGGTTTCCTCACCGCTTTCAATGCCCTATTATAGATCTATTAGGTGTTATGGTAATTATCAATAAAATGGATTAGAATCATTTGGGAAGATGTTTCTTTCTCTAGGTTCTTGTCCTTCCTTTATCGATCCTTACCCTAACCCCCATGGAAAACACACGCAACCGGTCCTTTATACTACGGTATCACCGTTACCTCTAGGGGTAAGGTGCCGCAGGGAGCGGTGTGTGTGTGTATGCATGGAGTTCTAATTATTATGTACGAAGGGCAAGAAAGGGGTGAGAGATCTCATCTCTCAAACCTTTCCTTAAAGCTAACCCTAACAAGCGAGGAGACTACTCGCTCATTAGGGAATTTAAAGACATTCTAAATTTAAAATTAAACTAAGGCAATAGAATAAAAGAACTTACTAATTTTTATTGATGGCTCTCTTCAAACATCAACGCAGTACAGATCTGAATTTATGAAGTGAAAAGAGGCATAGGAAGGCACAAAAAGAATACAATGATTTAGAGTTCCTATTTATAGAGGATAGGAAACCCTAGGTTACAATTGACCCGCATGTCTACATTTACACAAATACCCCTAGGTAGACCCATTCAGTGCCGCAACAAATTATAGTAAAATTTATATCCTTTAATTTCTCAAGCCCGCCGCGGAACCGCGGCCCGAGGCCTTGTTTGGCCGCGGTTCCGCGGTCAACAAGGAGAAATGGGCTTTGAAATTTCTGTTGTAGCTTCTGGTCATTTTGGGCTTCCTATTTATTCTATACTTTTCTCAAATGGGCTTTGAGGTTTCTTCCAGATCTCCAGTGAATAGTGTAGTGGATTTTAACCGTTGTTTCGAGACGAAATCTTAGACCTTGCGTTGCCTTATAGTTTGTGAACTGATCTTTATGTAGGCTTGATCAAGATCCTTCTATTTGTTGGTTGCAGTTCCACTTTTGCATCGTCTTTTCTCTTTTTCACTGTTTTAGATCCAAGAACCTGTAACCTGTAATATGTAGCAGACATGCGTCAAAAGCACCTGTTTATTTGTAAAAAGAATAAGAATGGGGAATATAATAATGCAATATTATGGTATGAACAAATACCCCCAAACTTATCTTTTGCTCGTCCTCGAGCAAACTTTTTTTTTATTCTCTACAAAAACCTAACCGCACTTTTGCAGGGAAACGCGATTGCACTGAGCTCGTGCAACAAGCCGTTAAACCTCTAGGTGTCCCTAGTAGGAGGAGTGTTGTCTCCTGAGGGTTTTCAGCGGATTACACCCACAAAATCCTATCAATTCGGCCTATTAATTTTCATTCTCCAATTAGGTTTTCTAACAAGGAATTATATTATCTTCGACTCATAAATTATCCACCCATATTCTTCACGCTTCCTTATCATTTAACTTAAGACTATATATTCTGTAGACTTACTTAGCTTTCGACATCTCTTAAGTTTTTCTTCTAGGGTTCCATCTCCACTTAGGAATTTTTATCAACTCTACTAAAGATACAAGTTCTATTCTTCACTCCTTTCTCTCATCTAAATCGCAATCACATACCCCTACGTGTGTGTATAATTCACCCCTACACTTGGAAATTCAAATCAAGCAATCATACTCTTGTCCGTTGTCCAAAACACTCTTACTTGGTGAATTTTTAATTGAATTTTGCTTACTCATCCTTCATGCGATCGTTAATACTTCTTGAGCTACCAACGACCGATTACAAAATGCGTTTGCACATTAAAGCGTAATTCCTAGTCTTGTAACACCCAAGGCTTTAGCAGTAACTCCCAAACCAGTTGGTCTAAGGCACTAGGTGATGAAGCACCCTCGCTAAATATTTTTCTATTATTGCAGCCTTAAGTAATCACAAAAACCAGTGTTCATTTTTTTCTTCTCTTTATTCACTTTTTTTCTTTTATTTTCATTGTACTAAGGACTTTAGACAAGAGCATTTCAAGGTCTCCTCTACTATTCCAAGTTTCAAGGTGCGTGATTATGCAAATTGTAGGGTATACGTTTTCAGAATCTAGACTTAAGCCAGGAATTATTTTTCAAACTTATACTCTAATAAAAATATCAATACTCTTCCCTTGTTTTAACTTAGCCCAAGAAGTGAACTCAAAATTTGCCTATTTCCAAATAAACTACAAAGGCATATACTTTCTACCGTTAAACTCAAAGAAAGGTTATTTTTACGGTTTTTAATTTACTAAGTCTAGATCTAGTTGTTCCTAGCTAGTTAACCTTTTTGTCAAACTCAAGTCAAAATAAGGCCAAAATTGAATACAATAATTTTTATAATTTTTGAAAATTTTCAATTTTTTATGGCTTTTTAAAATAAGTATGCAGATGCAAAAATATACACATTAATGCGAAGGAAGAAGACTTACCGAGCATACCCCCAAACTTAAACTTGACAGTGTTCTCACTGTCATGCTACACCAAGAGGGTCAAACTGCCGGCACTCCCCTGTTTATTTATTTATAAATTTATTTATATTTTTTTAATGTTTTGAAATTTTTTAAATATTTTTTATAGAAAAAGAAAACAAAAAAAATATATGTACATATATACAACAAGGTTCCCCCCAAACTTAAGCTTGGCCTTACACAAGCCAAAGGTTAGCACCAACCATTCAAAAATCTTATCGTGGTAATGGTCGAGTTGGTGAAAGAATGGAGTGGAAAGAAAAGAGATGAGAAGCACACGAGACCGTGTGGAGGTGGAAACGGGATACGGTCTCGGTGGGGGAGAAGAATAGCGGAAAAGAGAAAGAAGTGGGGTACGATCTTGAGGGTGTAAATCGAGTGAATAAATTAGTGTAATTTGTGATGACCGATGTGTTAAAAGCGATTGTGCTAATTTATCAACCCGTTGAGAAATGGGGTCAAATCCCTCAAGATTCACAAGAAGGTATGGGTGCGCCGAACTTGGTATTGGAGATGAAAGCGTAACGGTCTCTTGTACGGTCGGAATGGTAGGAAGGGCGAAAGGGAGTGAATTAGGGATAGTCTCATTCTCACTGTAGTAAACTGTCTCGAACTTGAAAGATTCCATCAATGGTTCAAAATGACTGTAAGCAACCGAGTCTGATGGTTCAACTAACTCATCTGAAAATTCAAAAGACTCAAACTCGGACGGTGGGTCATCAACATCGTCCGAAAAAGTGAAACACTCGTAAGTGTTATCGGCTGTGAGAACTATGTCAGATTCAAAGAAAAATTTTTCAAGCTCACAGTCTTCAAGCGTGATATTAGGCGTGATCGGAACGATGGAAAGGAGGGAGGGTGATTTAGTTAAAGGTTCAAGAGGATGAATTGGAAAATCCGACACATCAAACAAAAATGGTTCAGCCTCAATATTATCCTCAATACTATCCTCATAATTCTCCTCAATATTTAACTCATCCATGCCATTATCATCAAAATCAAGACGCATATGAAGTTCGGGAGAAACAATTAATGACTCGGGATGATGAATTGGATATAAAATTTCAATCAAATCGACAGGTTCATCATCCGAAATATTCCCGGCGTCTATATCCTCAATCAAGTGAAAATCAATTTTTTCTGACACCTCATCAAAAGCATGGATATTTATCAATTCAGGTTCTAGAGTGGAGGTGTAACGGTCAAACGGGTTAGGTGCGGTTTCACTCGAAAGGGGTTCCTCATAATCTGGCAAATCAAGCACTACAAAGTCGCACAACTCATCATTTTGGACACATGTTTGAAAATTGGAGTTGTTGGATTCAATTGGGTATGGGTAGGTTTGATTTGGAAATCCTCTCGCATTCTCACTCTATCCAACCGCCTCTTTATACATTGAAAAATTTGGAGCTAGCGGGAAACTAGCTACCGGTTCATTAAGTTGCATAAGGGCGGCCACGGACGCATCCACATTCCTAATCATTTTGTTTGTTGCTGCAATGTACGCCTCCAACGACTGTTCCAAACTAGACATGGGTTGTGAAGGGGTTTAATTAAAAAATTCGAAATTGTTTGGATATGTGAAACTCCCAAATGGATGTATAGAAGCAATGTCTAGTGAAGGTGGGAAAGTCGGGTAGGACTGGTAGGAATTGGATGGTTGGACAGGAGTAGGGTCAACATGTGGATAAAAAGGTGAATGGACTTGTTGATCCCTAGAACTAGAAGTGTGGAGAGGGGTGAAAGATCGGCTACGAGATTGAGCAATATGCTCAGCAATGGACATCGGTTTAGGAGTTACAGTTGGACTCGAAAAAGTGGTATCAACGTACGAAGGTGGTAAAGGTGGACATGGTTGACACAAAGTAGGTTGTAAAGCCGAACTGTTTCTCCTAAACGCTTCTATTTGATCTTTCAAAGAAATTTTGGGCACGGAGAGATCTTCTTTAAATCGATCGAAACAATTGACGTACGGGGCAAAGTCAGGTTCGGGATACCAAAGTTCGGCAAGAGATTTATGATGTGGGGTACCCATGATAGAAGAAAGAGAAGAGAAAGAAGGTAGGTGGTGCAAGGATTTCTTAGCAGCAAAAGTTGCAAGTCTTTTTATAAAAAGATTTTTCCCTTTTTTTTCTTTTTTTTTATTTGGAACTTTTTGCAGAAAAGATTTTCGATAAAGGGCTAAGACACACTTTCGATCAACCAAAAATGCACAATCAAGCCTAGATCTTGGGACACCTACGTCAGCTAGACAGCTCCTAACTGTTCCAAAGGGCTAGAAATAGGACCTCAAACTGCCTTGTTCCCCTCCGAACGGCGGCCGAGACGTTAGGACGTCTGGCCTGAGATTTGGGACAGATGCTATATGGTTTTATCCGTCCACCTCTCCGAAGATGCCAAGTTGATTTATGGCACCGTGTATCGGAGGTTTAGACGGATGCGGCCGATGTAGCAGACTTCGTCAGATTCCCCCTCGCTAGAGGGGTTTTTGATTGTGGGGACGCTCTTCCCTGTAGGCGTAAGCCCCTGCAGTTAATTACGCTACCGCATTGCGGTAACAACTTTCTCCTTCTCCAGAATTTCGCTTCGTGTCGTATGTGTTTGTTTTGTTTGTGATTGCCCGTGGATTGTATACGGAGACTAAGTGATGCCGTCGCCCGTAGGACGTGGATTAGTCCAAATCCGTATTTACTTAGATTTGGGTTTGGTGTTTTAGTTTAAGGATACGTTAGCCGTATTTGAGGCTAAGATCGACTTAAACGTTTGTTAAGGATACGTTAGTCTGATTTGAGACTAAGATCGACTTAACGGGATCGTTTAGATCCGACAAAAGAGCATTTGGGAGCTCTATTGTTTAGTTTAACGACGTTACGGTCAATAAAGGACGTTGCGGTCCATATTCCAGTTTAGGGACATGGTGGTCCATTGCCGGTTTAGGGACGTGGTGGTCCAAGTTCCAGTTTAGGGACGTGGTGGTCTATCACCAGTTTAGGGACGTGGTGGTCCATATTCCAGTTTAGGGACGTGGTGGTCCGACATTAGTTTAAGGACATTTCGGTCCATGGGTAGTTTAAGGACATTGCGGTCCATGGATTTGTGGCCGTCGGGACCCATCACCTCTCTGACGTCGTTGAAGGATTACAACGATAGGTGTCAGAGGAGTTCAGAGATGTACCCTTGAACCGGATGTAGATTAATTTAAGAGAGCCGACGTGCTCAGTCAATTTAATTTGAGGACTTATGGCCATGATTGGGTTTAGCCCAACTGAGAAATGTCCAACGTTTTGTTTGCATTTGGCCTGTTAGGACTTTGCCCATGTTTAGTAATGCACAACATTTTATTCTGGCCTGCTAGGCCTTTCTGATTTGGGCTATGTCCCTTTATTTTTGATGCAGAGCATCTGTCTTTGCTTGGGCTCTGCCCCCTTTTAAAAATAATGCAAAGCATTTAGTTCAGCCTGTTAGGTCTTTTTTAATTGGGCTAGGCCCTTCTGCAAATAATGCGATGCATTAATTATTTGA
The DNA here is from genome assembly GCA_030015575.1 of Agapanthus africanus. Taxonomy (NCBI): domain Eukaryota; kingdom Viridiplantae; phylum Streptophyta; class Magnoliopsida; order Asparagales; family Amaryllidaceae; genus Agapanthus; species Agapanthus africanus. The sequence continues at coordinate 579,211,924 of CM057340.1, read as the reverse complement.
CAGTGGCTTGTCAGGCGATTTGCGCCAAATAATGAGCGCAAGCGCTCGTGGAAGCGACACGTGTCGCACTCTAATGAATGCGAGCGCAATAGCGCAGTGCGCTGTGTCAGTGCGCTGCGCTGTTGCGCTGCTGACACGTGGCGCTCCCTGTTGGCTTGCGCCAACAAAGGAGCGCAACAGTGCAATTTTTCAAGTGCAAAGCACTGTTTTATATTTTGATCAATTTTAAATCAAAGAAAACAAGTTTTTCTTGTTTTCAAAGAACCAATGGTTCATAAGAAAGTGCAAAGCACTATTATTATTTATTTTTCTTTTTATTTAAGATTATTGATCTTATTCTTAGATCAATAATCTGTTCATAAGAGGATTTTCTCTTTTTCCTAAAGGTTTTTACATTTTCTTCTTTTGAAATTTCTTCAGAGTTCTCTCTGTTTGAAGTTCTTGATTTTTTTTAACCAAATGTTTATGCCTTTGAATTGAGGCCAAGGGTCCTTTTTATAGTGCACATAAATTAGTTAAATTTGTTAAAGAGATGTTTCTCTGAGTGATTTGGGGAATTTTCCCCACCGTTGGATCTTTGATTCAAGGGCTTCTGTTTTACAGAAGAAAATCTTCTTGTTTTAATAAGAACAGAAAGATTCCTTAGAATTTTAATTCTGTTTGGCGCAAATGCTCCAGAGCGTGACACGTGTCACGCAGCGCACAGCGCAGCGCAGCTGCGCTTGCGCAACTGCACTGACACGTGTCGCGCAGCGCACAGCGCAGCGCTGCTTTGCTTGCGCAACTGCGCTAACACGTGTCGCGCAGCGCAGCGCTTGCGCAAAAGCGACTGCGCTGACACGTGTCGCGCAGTGCAGCGGTTGCGCAACTGAAGTTTTGCTTCTATTTTGTTTTTTAATAGAGCTTTGCTCTGATTGGGCGCGCTGCCTTGGGCGCTGCGCTGCCGTATCAGTTTTTGACACGTGGTGCGTTGCGCGCAGCGCAAAGAATTTGAAGCGTTGCTTCGAATTTTGAATTTTGAAATTCAAACAGAGTTTTGCTCTGATTGGGGGAAACAAATTCCCCCCCACCGTTGCGCTCACGTGGCGCGCACGTGAGTGCAGCGGTGGCAAAATCTTGACCGTTGGATCCAAGGGGTCAGGTGAAAGGACGCAGACGCCTATAAATAGAACACTTGGTCCTTGATAAAATTTTTTACCATTTTCAAGAACTTGAATTTCAGAGCCTTGCTCTTATTTAAGATTTTTAGAGCCTTGCTCTCATTTCTTCCCAAGAACTCCAGAGTTCAGATTTTTAGAACAACTTAGGTAAAATTTAAATTAAATTAAATTTGATTAACAGAGCCTTGCTCTTATAGATCTTTGATCTAAAGAAAACCCCTTTGGGGTTTTATTAACAGAGCCTTGCTCTCAGAAATCTACAGATATACAGAGATCTTGTTCATGGGTTTTAACCCATGAACAAAGCTTTGCTCATGGATCAAATGTAGATCTTTTCTGATCTGAAAGTGGAGAACTCCTAAAAGTTTTTTTTATGGATCTTTAAGATCCTAAATTTTTAATCTTTAATAGTTAAAGTTTTCCTTTTTGATGGCTTTTCCATCATTATTGTAGAGCTGGGCTCTTTCCAAGGAAATTTTTATTCCCTTGAAACCAGAGTTTGACAAATGTCACTCTGTGACAGAGCTTTGCTCTAAAAGAGAAGATTTTCTCCTTGTGTCTAGGGATTTCCCATCAATGAGGATATTCTCTTGGGGGGCTTTTTATTAACTGACAGTCTCATCCAATGATAGGACTGTCTTATTAAATGATGCGCCGTCATTCAGATTTTGTCGGTCCTCATTTGATCCCTTACCCACTGTATTGCAGTGTGGCGTAAAATTCTAAAATGTCGAGCGTTGGAGTTACAACACTGACGGCTAATTAAAAATTTTTGTCTCTCCGCAGGAAACATGTTTGGTGATTTGTCTTTCCCGTTTGTTCGCTCGGAGGGAGGGTTTCCCCAGGCACCGGTGGACCGAGTGGTGCTCGCTCTCATAAAGGATCATGACCCCGAGCACAAGAGCCTTCACCTATGGGGTAGGTGGTACAATGAGATCATCCAGGGTCGCCGAAGTTTCAGTTCCGCCACGCCGTCTGAGCCGATATTTTCGATCCTATATGCGGATGAACCCCCGGTGAAGTATGCCATGGAGGTTAAGAATTGGAATTCAGATGACCTCCTATAGCCTGCAATTGGTGCTATTCCCGTGCAGCCGCCGCCGGCAATAGATATTTTAGGAAGGCGAATCTGTCAGGGTGAAGCACGCCCTTGGGGACAGGCCTATAATATTGGATTGGTCCCGCGACCCCCCACCGGATACTTGCAGTGGGCCCGGTATATCCTTTCGGCGAAAAGGACTCATTTGACGAAGATTGGTCTGTATTCGGCCATCTATATTTCGCTCTTCGAGTATCCCTCTCCTCCAACGTGGTGGATCAAGGCCTTTATTGAACAATGGAATATCCCCACCCATACCTTCCTGATGACGGACAGGGAGGTCTCTATCTCTTTAGAGGAGTTTGCTGAAGTCTCGGGTCTGCCAATGAGAGGGGAGCACTACGAGGAGCCGCTTCCTCCCGATGAATACGTCTTTGCTACCAAGCCGCTGGTGTTTGATCTGACTCCGGAGAACGCTATTCAGCACCAGTATCCGGGCTTGGTGAATGTATTGGAGATTTATGAAGGACTCTATCTGGAATCGGGCGACCGGGGCGTCAGTTTTGCAGATTTCATTGCTCGCTTCATTCGACCGGAGTTCTTATCAGAGCGGAACGAGAAGTTCTCCCAGCTCGATGACCCTTTTGGGTTCGGTTTGGATCGCCGACCCACATCGGAGGATGACCATAAAGACTTTTATCTCCCTGGTGCCGCCGTCGTCCCTTTTTCAGAAATTGCCGTCCCCGACATGGATGAAGAGACCTTTTTTATAGGGTTCTTGGGCTTGTGGTTGTGCAGTTTTGCTCTTTCTATGCACCCACGCTATATGCGGCCGACTGTTTTCTACCCAGCGCATCGGATGGTGGCTGGTTTGCAGTTGTCAGTAGGAATCGCCGGGCTGGCTCATCTTTATAATGGATTTAATGTAGCGGCGGACGCTAGTGAGCCAGGGGTGCAACCCGCCAACTTCCCGATGCACTACTTTACCTCTTGGATGGAAATGCACGTGCACGGGGTGTTCGGTGCCCATAAGATTCCTCCCTTTTTTGAGAAATGCAGGCTCCCGAGGGTCATACGGCTGGTCGGGGCTTCGATCGTAGTTGCACCTCCGCGGGAGGCAAGGGGGCTGCTCCTTCGACCACACCTGGTCGGGGCAAAGACTTCTTTCTTGGATAAGGTCATAACAATTGGCTCAGAGACCACCAAGTCAGTAGTGTCGCTACGTGATGATTTTAAAGACGGGGCTTCCATATTGAAGGTTCGGGAGATCCTCCACCTCTATTCCATTCGGCCGGGCTACCTGGTGTTTAGGAAAAATGAGACAGCACTCTTTATAAGGTATAATCCGCACCGGTTCGCTCAGCAATCGAGCTACAACCAAGGGATCCCGATGGAAGCTTTCTTGGGAAAGCCCGTGGTTAGCCGAGAGGGGATAAAGAACGCAATGCACCACTTTATGCGGCTTAACACGGGTTCTTATTTCTTTATTAGCGAGCCGAGCTGCGTCCCTAAAGTCCTCAACGCGTACGTGGCCTGGTATGCGCATGCAATGGGGCCCGTTATTCTGATGGAGAAGCGTATGCTGGTTGACCACAAGGGTGCACCTCCCGGCGGCGATCGCAAGGCTCCCCTGAGGCCGAGGACCCCGGTCATTCCTCCATTGAAAGGTGTCGGAGTTGGACCTCTGCGCGTGTTGAGCCCTCCGCGCGGATTGCCGCCTCGCGATACTGTGGATGCGCCACCAGCCCTTCGTGCCCCAGTGGAGGCGGTAACTGTGGTATCGCCGGAGTCCGGTGCAGGCGCAGATATCGGGACCCGCCGCCCCAAGGTGTCTGCCAAGCGTAAATCAGTCCCGGGTGCATCCAGAGTTGGCGGGCAAAAGAAAAAGAAGTCACTCCTTTCCCTTGACGCGATTCTTGGTTTAGAGCCTGAGGCCCCTCTTACCGAAGGAATAAGTGAATATGGCAGCAATAAGGGCTTCGTGGTAGACCCCGCAGACACCAACCTGGCGGCCGCCATTGCAGCTTCTGAGCGATCAGCGAGGCTTGAAGCGTGGTTGAGTAAACTCGCTGAGTCAGGTAATTATTAGCTGCTTTCTTCATCATTTCATCGCATTTTTTCTTTATCATTATTCTTGGCTAATACCTTTCCCCATTTTCAACAGGTGTCTCTACCGAAGAAGCTATTGCTGCCTCTTTGAAAACCTTCCAAGAGGAGGAGAAGAAACGCGCTTTAGCGGGCGCCGGTATGTCTCACCCCCCTTTTTTTTAAAAATAAATTTCATTATCTTTTTCGATAGTCAACTTAACTTTCTTCCTTTGTTTCTTTGTAGGGGTTATATCAGTCGATGAGGGGATCCTCCCTGAACCTGTTACTGGAGTTCCGGTCTCGTCGGGGCTGCTGCAAGAGCCTCGACTCGACAAGTCGACGAGGGATGCCTTGAAGAATTTGGAGGCATCCCTGTATACAGACGAGGACGCCTCAATGAGAGAGGCTCTGGTGAGGTCCGTCTTAACGGCCCGGGAGGAGAGAAAGCGGCTGAGGCGCGAGGCGAAGGTGCGCAGGGCTGCTTTGGCCATGGGAGCTGGCCCAAGTACCATTATTCTCTCTGCTTCTCCTTCTGAAGAGCTCCCGGTCGGTCTATCTATCGCACGCAGACAGGTAGCGCGTGCGGTTCGGGAAGCCAATGAGAAGTCCACTTCAGGTAATATTTCTTTCAGAATCTTGTTGTAAGAGTTGTAAATCCTTCAGTTCTTATATATCCTATTCTGCAGGGCCAAGTTTGACTGAGAGGGAGACGGAGACTGTTGAACCTGAGGGGCCAGAAGAGGCGGGACCTGCCGAACCCGAGCTGACGGTGGGCAACGTTACTGGGGCTGCGGAGCCTGAGCTGGATGTTGAGGGATTTGCAGCCGAGAAGGTCATTGATGCCTAGCCTGAAGTGGCGGCAGATGAAATGATCGTCGTAACTGAGCCCAGGGTAGTAGCGGACGAGGCGCTTGAGGCCGGTGACCTCGTGGTGACGGCGGATGAGCCGATGGAGATCGCGGAGCCCGAAGAAGTAGCGGGTGAGATGAGCACGGCTCTCGGGAAGGAGTCAGCCGCTCTCTCCCAAGAGTCTGGCAATGCTCCGATCATTGCCCTCCCCGCTTACGATCTTCCGCCGTCTCCTGGCCGCGCGAGCACGACGACGGTCCCCATCGAGTCAGGTGACGAGGTCACAGGCGGTGGCCTCATGTCGATGGAGGAGGGAGTTGCCTCCGTTTCAGCCGGGAGTTCATCAGGTAAGTCCCAAGTTGCTGTCTTTCTTTACTTTGCAATCTCTTCTGGCAAGTTCACATTTTTCGTAACGCAGGTGCAGCCAGTGCCGATGCCCCGCTGCTCGAGGGAGCACCTTCAACGACCGCCTTGGCAGTGGTCACCTCTCCACCCTCTCTCATACCATCAAAGATTTTGGAAGGTATAGGTTTGCAATTTATTGATCTTATCCTTCAGACGTATAATTTATGTACTAAAGTCGTACTGTTGAGTCTTTTCAGGAGTAATCTTTGACCATCTTTATCAAGTGTTGCTTCCACACTTCTCCTTCCCATCTGGACTCGCTTCTCCCTCTGGTGGCGCTGGTAAGTATAGTTCCCGACTGATATCTTTCTTCTTCAGTGATGGAATTATTTCTAACTTTTTCTCGTCCTGACTGCAGTGCTACAAATCGAAGGGGGAGACGAAAGATCGGTCGCGCTACGGCCCTTTCGGCCTTGCCACCGGCTGCAGCTGGTATAGTAGACCATCCCATCAATGACTTCTTCATATTTCTTGAACCGTTATCTAATCGCATTTTGTCTTTTCAGCTGTCGTTCCGATCTCGGCGCCATTCGAGTCTCGTATTATCATGCCAGCAGGCCCCTTCCTGAGATGTCCGTCTTCAAAGGGTGCCGTGAATAGTCTGCGCATGGTGAGCGACTACATTGAGGAGCTCGACGTCGAAACTCCTACGTCTGCCGCGGATTTTGCTATGACGGTTAACCCAATGCTGGTGATATTCGTGAACTTCCATAACGAAGACATCGTCACGTCTTGGGTTAACCACTGCCGGGAGATTGAAGCCCGCCTGCATCAGCTGGAGCTTATGCGTCCCGCTCCTGAGACCTTAGCCGCAAGTCGTCAAAGAGCCGCGTGGATTGAGCAAAGCGCTTCTTACGTCCACCACTTGGAACAGGAAGCGGCTTTAAGGCTGAGGGAATATCAAGAGACCTCGAGCAAGACTGCTCGCCTGCATGCTGAGATTGAAGCGAATGCTGCCCAAGTGAAGGCTATTTTTGAGGGCCTCATGGAGCGCATCTCTCATGGGCTAAACCTGAAGCGGGAGCTTGATGTCGCCGAGCGTGACGCTCCAGGCCGCGAAGCTGCTCATCGGGCCATAGGGGAGCAGCTTGCATCTTTCTTGCAGCAGCGGGCTCAAGTGGAGGCAGACTTGGCGGTGGTGGCCGATCAGGAGAGAGCGTGGAAGGAGGTGTGCGAACAATTGTTAGCCCTATGCAAGACGCTTCCTTCCCCGTAGTTCCCCTTGTATCCATTTACTTGTAAAAAATTTTCCTTTTCGAATAACATGTATCCATTCTTTATTCTTTTGTACAATCCACCTTGTACTTGATTGAATTAATAAATAAAGATACACATTTTTTCTTTGCAATGTCTTGTATGCCGTTTTGCTTTCTCCCTTTTTCTCATTATCAGTATATTGTCTTGATGAACATGATTGACAGATAATAGAGTAAGCATCTTAATTCCTCCACAAGATGGCGATGGCTTAGGCCGCAGGTTCAGATCTGCCACCTAAGACTTTTCAACTCTATGAGCCATGAGGGTCTCATAGAGACTTTTCACCCTACGGATCGAGAGGATCTCGTAGGTGTATTTTCTCCTTAGGAATCGTGAGGATACCTAAGTGTGTTCTCTTTTAAAAGTCGTAAGGATCTTATAAGAGATTTTCCCCTTTTACGAGTCGAGAGGACTTATAAGCGGTTGTTCCTCTCCTTGTCGAAGTTCGATGTTGGAGAGTGAGACCCGTGGATGGTATGCAAGAGACCGTTTTGGGCCAACTTATGGGGTCCCAGTGCTTAGGAAACAGGCTTCTTTTATGCCTACTGCCTAAGGCTTTTTCTCACGAGTCGAGCCGCCTCATGAATTTCTCGCAAAGACATCAATTTCTTCACAAGCCGAGACGAACCGAGCGTTTCTTGCAAGAACATCCTAACGTCGCATTTAACCTCTGCTCTTTATGACAGAAGCCCGTTAAGGTCGGTGGTACTTAGGGTTTTGGCCATCGTACCGTCGCATAAGCTGATATAGTCCTCGATAGGCAATCGTGCTGTTCGAGTAGCCCTGCGACTGCCGTGTCTCTGATCCCTTCGGAGGCTGGACAAGACGTCTTCAAGCAATCTTCCTAGGCAGTTTGACCGTCGGAAGAGCAAGCGTTAGGAATTTGCCATGCTGCTTTTGAATTGAGGTTAGGCTCATTTTGGCGAGCCCCGATGAGTCATAACCACTCCGCGCTGGTGTGGGATGATCTCCGATAGTCTTTCAGGTTTTATGTGAGTTGCCGTCAAGACCCTGAAATTAGGAATTTGGCTTTTGCTTCATTTTGCTGGCATCGCGTCTGCTGTATCGAGACGAATGTCGCGGTTGTTTTTAGTTTGCTGATGAACCGTTGAGGTTTGGAACTAGGGATTTTGCCATGGCTCCGCTTGTTTGATTGTCGCGTCCGAATCCCGCTGGAGGAAGAACGCTGGGGTGACAACTCGTCTGCTGTATCGAAACGAACGTCGAGGTGGAGCTGGAATTTTTCCGTGGCTCCGTTTGTTTGATTGTCGCGTCTGATCCTTGCTGGAGGAAGAACGCTGGGGTGACAACTCGTCTACTGTATCGAGACGGACGTCGAGGTGGAGCTGGAATTTTGCCGTGGCTCCGTTTGTTTGATTGAGCATGGGGAGGGAAGACATGTTTTCTTCTCTGTTTGTGCCCCTGGATTGTATACAGGGATTGTTGTGCTATCGTCTGTAGGACATGAATTTCGTTATATATATTTTTTCATTTTATTTCTTTCCGCGATGCTCTATCATTTCAGCTTTTATATCGCGAAGGTCGCGATTGCCCAATCATTTCGGCTATTTTTCGCGGTGCCCAATCATTTCGGCTATTTATTTTATTTTTACTCGCTGATTTTTATTGCGAGTTGCCCAATCATTTCGGCTATTTTACATGCATACATTTTTACTTGCTGTTTTTTATTGCAAGTTGCCCCATCATTTCGGCTATTTTATATGCATGTGCGGCCTACTGGCTCTTCGACGTAAACCTGAAATTAGACACCGATCTCCGCATCAGCATCGCTACAACTGGGATATTGCCAGGAGCGAATCATCATTTGCCTCTGTCGTTGTCGAACAAAGGAGGCTTAGCGACCAGGGTTAGGGTCCTGTCGACTAAGGCTTTGACTTCATGAGCCGTAAGGGTCTCACAAAGTTATTTCTCCCTACAAGTCGTGCGGATCTTATAGGTGTATTTTCTCCTTAGGAATCGTGAGGGTTCCTAAGTGTTTTGTTCCTCTGTAAGTCGTAAGGATCCTACAGGAGGGTTTTCTCCTTGTAAATCGAGAGGATTTGCAAGGGTTATTCACCGTGCGAACATATCCCTAGCCTCGGATGGGACTTAGTTAGGGAAATGTTTATTCGCGCCCGTGGATTGTATACAAGGGCCAATATTGGACCACTTGTAGGGCAATGTCGAAAGTTGTGGGGGTTGCTTAAGCACAGGTTTAGGTCTCTGTAACTTAAGACTTTCAAATCTTACGAGCCGTGAAGGTCCCATAAGAGAATTCTCCTTACGAGTCTTGAGGATCTCGCAAGTGTATTTTCTCCTTAGGAATCATGGGGATCCCTGAGTGTGTTGTTCCCTTGTGAGTCGTAAGGATCTCACGCGGGTGGTTTCTCCTTACAGGGTCGAGAGGACCCTATAAGTGTCTTTTAACGAGGTTGCGCCCTTTCGGGTTTTCACAAACACTCGCCGGTGGTTCTGCTGTTTTTACTCACGGAGCCCTTTCGGGTTTTCATCCGTGTCCATTTTTCTTATGGACATACCGTTTTTTTTTTTTTTATTCTTTTAATTTTCTTCTCTCTCTTTTTTTTACGAGGTCGCGCCCTTTCGGGTTTCCACGAACACTCGCCGGTAGCCCTGCTGTTTTTACTCATGGAGCCCTTTCGGGTTTTCATCCGTGCCCTTTTTACTTATGGACATATATATATATATATATATATATATATATATATATATATTTATATTTATTCATCTCGTCAGCCTAGGGATGCTGCGGTAGTAGTTTAAAGACATTTCGGTCCGCTATTAGTTTAAGGACGTTTCGGTCCGGTGTCGCCGTATTTGAGGCGAATATCTAGTTTATTGACCTTTCGGTCTATGGGTCCTTCCCCATGAATGAGCATGATGCCCCCGGCGTATCCATCTTTCTCGGAGCGTGCGGTTGTGGCGGACTCACCTTCCAGTTTTCAGACAGCGCAAACTCGCCCTGTTGGTATTGGTCTTCAACCCAGTTTTTGAAGACGTAGCAGTCCTCGATCAGGTGACCTACTGTTTGGTGGTAAGGGCAGTAATTAGGATTATTAACATTGCCTGGACGCAACTGACGTTTTGGATCCGGCAGATTGATGAGTCTGTCGCACACTGCCAGCTCGAACAGTCCCCTTGTTTTATCTTGCGGAAACGAGTAAGGACGTTTCAACTTTTCCTGGAGGGGTTGCCGCTTGTTGCTTTGGCGAGCAACCGGTCTAGGGTCACTTGATTGCTGTTGAGCACTGGCGACGAAAGCCGTTTTTCCTTTTCCTTTATCCTTTTTGTTTGCTCCGTTGTTTGCGGGGTCAAGATTTTTTTCGAGTAGCGTGCGATTACACGCTGAACCTTCTCGCAACTCCTCAATTCTTTCACTTTTGAAATAGACTCCCCGAGGGAGGGGTTGGGGTAGCTTCTTCGTCAGAGTCACTTCCAAAGGTGATAATTTGCGATTCCTTGGAGTCGGCTATATGACAGTTGTCGGCGGCTCTTTTGCGCTCATATATCGCATTTTTCCTATATCTACGAGCTTCACACTTTGTCCTGTCGAAGTGTTGCTTTTGAGCGACATACCCTTGCCACCAACAGTTAAAAGATTCGCAGTCTTCGGTAGGATGTATGATCTTCTGATGATATAAACAGAAGTTAGGGTACATCTCTACCTCAGCGAGAGTATTTTCTTCAGAGGGTGGTAGCTTCATTCCTATTGATAGAGGTTTGGCGAACCTTTTTCTCGTTCTGAAGTTGTTTTTATCCGCATTGGATGGCTTTTGACTTGACGGGAATGCCTTGGATCTTTCCAGTATGGCCATCTCACGCTCTTGATTGGTTTTTTCTTTCAGACGAATTTCATTTAGGAAGACATCGATCAACTCATCTGATGGCTGTAGAATCTCGGCTTAGGATTCGCCATTGGTTTCTCAGCGCAAGGAGCCTCCTCATCATCCGTCAGTGAATGAGAAATGACATAACAAGTTGCTACGTAGTCTTCGGATTCATCTGATGAATTTTCTCCATCGTTTTTGTCCTCGACAAAAGAACAAGTTTCCCCTGGCGTGTTCGTCTTCTTTAGAGAGTGCGGCTGTGGTGGGTTCACTTTCCAGCTTTCAGACAGCGCGAACTTGCCTTGTAGGTATTGATCCTCGATCCATCCCTTAAAGACGAAACAATCCTCAATCGGGTGACTTACCATTTGGTGGTAAGGGCAATAATTGGGATTATTAAGATCGCCTGGCTGCGATAGACGCTTTGGACTCGGCAGATTGATGAGTCTATTACGCACTGCCAGCTCAAACAGTCTTCTCGTTTTATTCTGAGGAAACGAGTAAGGACGTCATAGCCTCTCTTCGAGGGATGGGCGTGGACGCACGTTGTTTTGGCGAACGACCGGCTTTGAGTTGCTCGACTGTTGCTGAGCATTGGCGACGATGATCACTTTCCCTTTTCCTTTCTCATTTCGGGGATCGGGTCTTGGAGGAGACGGTCCATGGCCCATCTGGTCCATTTAGGCTAATTTGTCGATCAAGGCCTGGAAGGTGGTCGGCCTGAAGAACATCATGAATTGCGAGATGGTCGCCTGCGGATCGAGAGTGCCTACAAACATGCCTACCGTAGGTGCCTCTTCCATGCGTTGTTCGCATTTCGACCGTAGGTTTCGCCATCGTGTTGCGTATTGGACCCACGTTTCGCCCGGCCTTATCCTGGCATTTATCAGTGCTGTAATCGGGGTGCGTTCACTAGCACTTGCGAATCTTTGTGTGAACAGTAGCTCTATCTCCGCAAATGTTTTGACAGAGTTGTTAGGTAGTTCTGAATACCATTCAAAGGCTGTTTCTGCTAAGCTGCCGACGAATTGGCGTAGCAGGAACTTATCATCGCCTCCAGTATTGCCGCATAAGGCTCTGAATTGGGCGACATGCTGATGCGGATTCCCTGTCCCTTTATATACGTGGAATTTAGGGATCGTATATCCCGGCGGGTAACTGATTTGGTCGTACCAGCTCGGATAGGGTCGTCCGGTTCTAACAATTTGCCCAGCCGCTTCATTTGCCTGATGAACCCGGATCTGCTGAGCTATATAATCGTCTAGCGCGGCCTTGGAAATGGTTTCATCTTTGGCTGCTGAAAGAGCTGGCGGAGGATTAGATGTCTCCCCTCCATCATCTTCAACAATGATTGGAAGGTCTTCAGCTGGAGGGTCCGGCTGTGACATCTTCCCTACCATATCTTGGAAGAGGAGGGCCATTTTCTTTATGCTGGCTGCTTGTTCCGCAGCCTCTTTATCCTTTTTCTCTAATATCTGGCGAAGAAACTCAGCGTCAGTTTCTTGTTCTTGACGTTCATCCGAAGACGTTTCAGAGCTTTCTTTTGGCCCAGCGAGTGCGGCCAATGCAGTCATCATTTCCTGAACTTTTTTGTTGTTGCTCCTGGGCTTTCGTCACTGATCGGGTGAGCGGCCGGTGACCCGTCAAAGCGCGGCTTTCCTCCTTTCCGGAAGCCATATAAACTGTGTGCACTACCATGCCCCCAGACTTGGGGCGTTTGTGTCCAGCGCTTTTACGGTGTGCCTTGTTCACAGGGGCTTTTTGCAGCCTCCTTCTCTTTTGGGTGATTGGCGTTGAGGGTGTTGCTGCAGTAGACACCCGAGTAGCCGTTGCTTCTTCTGGCGTGACAGAGTAATCTTTCTTTTGCCGAACCTCCGTCCTTTTCTGTCGGTGGAGATAGTTTTCATCAATCACCGACTCCTGGACCTGTCGCCAGACTTTGTAAATTTTAGAGGACAGCCGTTGAGGGGGCTGCTCTAGCTTCTTCTCTGGAGTATTCTCTACAAGTGAAGGAGTTCGTTTCAACACCGCAGTAGGAGAATTTCTGCGCACCGTGTTCAGCAATTCAAAGCTGTTCCCGGTTGGAACAGCAGCATCGATCCCCACCGTTGGAGCTGGAGGAGTAAATCCAGAGGGGGAGTTGCTTCCGGCCTTCCTCACTCGGCGCCAGTGGCGACGTCGAGCATGTCGTGCTGATAGAGTTGTTTCAGCTATAGGGGTGACCTCCTCATGCCTCCTGCGTTGGTCAGAATATGCTGGTACCAGCCTTTTAAAGACCGACGTCCGTTGAACGGGGACGGCCCACCTGTCAGAAGCGGACTTCCGAACATGGGAAGCAACCTTGGTGATTTTGCTAGGAACGGTAGTTGGGATGGCTATCCGCTTCGGGATAGCGCCTTCTGGTATGGCAGGCTTCTTCATGGGCCCGATGGAGCTCTGGTCTAGTCTGTCAAAAACTGAGGCAGTAGAGTTGGGCGACCCATTGAGAGGGGTCACGGCAATGGTAAGTCGATCAATGACTGACTCCTTTGGGGCTTCATGCACCGTCGTTGGGGTATTAAAGCTCATTGGTGGGAGCATGGTCCCGAAGAATAATCCAGTGGTGGCTTGAGTTACTTGCTCCACTGGCATCTCGAAAAGGGAGGCCGCTTGGGGCCCATAAGTCACTCCTCCAGCAATGATGGAGCGAGAGTTACAGCTGCAGGCGGTGCAGTTCGAAACCATCGATCTTCTGTTTTCTGCACGGAGCAAGACACCAAATTTTAGTACCTTGAATCCACAGGCAACCACAGCAAACCGCGATTTGTTCGCGAACACGACACACCAAGTGTGGAGTGGAAAGAGGAAAAGGTCCCACCGGGCGTTCCAGAATCTGTTCTCCTCCGAAAGGCGGCCGAGACGACATCTGGCCTGAGATTCGGGGCAGATGCTATATGGTTTTATCCGTCCACCTCTCCGAAGATGCCAAGTTGATTTATGGCACCCTGTATCGAAGGTTTAGACGGATGCGGCCGATGTAGCAGACTTCGTCAGATTCCCCCTCGCTAGAGGGGTTTTTGATTGTGGGGACGCTCTTCCCTACAGGCGCAAGCCCCTGCAGTTAATTACGCTACCGCATTGCGGTAACAACTTTCTTCTTCTCCAGAATTTCGCTTCGTGTCGTATGTGTTTGTTTTGTTTGTGATTGCCCGTGGATTGTATACGGAGACTAAGTGATGCCGTCGCCCGTAGGACGTGGATTAGTCCAAATCCGTATTTACTTAGATTTGGGTTTGGTGTTTTAGTTTAAGGATACGTTAGCCGTATTTGAGGCTAAGATCGACTTAAACGTTTGTTAAGGATACGTTAGTCTGATTTGAGACTAAGATCGACTTAACGAGATCGTTTAGATCCGACAAAAGAGCATTTGGGAGCTCTATTGTTTAGTTTAACGACGTTACGGTCAATAAGTAGTTTAAGGACGTTGCGGTCCATATTCCAGTTTAGGGACATGGTGGTCCATTGCCGGTTTAGGGACGTGGTGGTCCAAGTTCCAGTTTAGGGACGTGGTGGTCCATCGCCAGTTTAGGGACGTAGCCCATGTTCCAGTTTAGGGACGTGGTGGTCCGACATTAGTTTAAGAACGTTTCGGTCCATGGGTAGTTTAAGGACATTGCGGTCCATTGATTTGTGGCCGTCGGGACCCATCACCTCTCTGACGTCGTTGAAGGATTACAACGATAGGTGTCAGAGGAGTTCAGAGATGTACCCTTGAACCGGATGTAGATTAATTTAAGAGAGCCGATGTGCTCAGTCAATTTAATTTGAGAACTTATGGCCATGATTGGGTTTAGTCCAATTGAGAAATGTCCAACGTTTTGTTTGCATTTGGCCTGTTAGACCTTTGTTAGGGCTTTACCCATGTTTAGTAATGCACAGCATTTTATTCTGGCCTGCTGGGCCTTTCTGATTTGGGCTATGTCCCTTTATTTTTTATGCAGAGCATCTGTCTTTGCTTGGGCTCTGCCCCCTTTTAAAAATAATGCAAAGCATTTAGTTCAGCCTGTTAGGTCTTTTTTAATTGGGCTAGGCCCTTTTGCAAATAATGCGATGCATTAATTATTTGACAGTGGCTTGTCAGGCGCTTTGCGCCAAATAATGAGCGCAAGCGCTCGTAGAAGCGACACGTGTCGCACTCTGATGAATGCGAGCGCAATAGCGCAGTACGCTGTGTCAGTGCGCTGCGCTGTTGCGCTGCTGACACGTGGCGCTCCCTGGTGTCTTGCGCCAACAAAGGAGTGCGACAGTGCAATTTTGGAAGTGCAAAGTACTGTTTTATATTTTGATCGATTTTAAATCAAAGAAAACAAGTTTTTCTTGTTTTCAAAGAACCAATGGTTCATAAGAAAGTGCAAAGCACTATTATTATTTATTTTTCTTTTTATTTAAGATTATTGATCTTATTCTTAGATCAATAATCTGTTCATAAGAGGATTTTCTCTTTTTCCTAAAGGTTTTTACCTTTTCTTGTTTTGAAATTTCTTCAAAGCTCTCTCTGTTTGAAGTTCTTGATTTTTTTTTACCAAATGTTTATGCCTTTGAATTGAGGCCTAGGGTCCTTTTTATAGTGCCCATAAATTAGTTAAATTTGTTAAAGAGATCTTTCTCTGAGTGATTTGGGGAATTTTCCCCACCGTTGGATTTTTGATCCAAGGGTTTCTGTTTTATAGAAGAAAATCTTCTTGTTTTAATAAGAACAGAAAGATTCCTTAGAATTTTAATTCTATTTGGCGCAAATACTCCAGAGCGTGACACGTGTCACGCAGCGCACAGCGCAGCGCAGCTGTGTTTGCGCATCTGTGCTAACACGTGTCGCGCAGCGCACAGCGCAGCTGCGCTGACACGTGTCGCGCAGCGCACAGCACAGTGCTGCTGCGCTTGCGCAACTGCGCTGACACGTGTCGCGCAGCGCTTGCGCAAAAGTGACTGCGCTGACACGTGTCGCGCAGCACAGCGGTTGCGCAACTGAAGCTTTGCTTCTATTTTGTTTTTTAATAGGGCTTTGCTCCCCTATGGCGCGTTGCCTTGGGCGCTGCGCCGCCGTATCAGTTTTTGACACGTGGCACGTTGCGCGCAGCGCAAAGAATTTGAAGCGTTGCTTTGAATTTTGAATTTTGAAATTCAAACAGAGCTTTGCTCTGATTGGGGGAAACACGCCTCTTCACCGCCAATTGCGGTCAGGTAAGTGCCAGGTAAGTGGGAAGGAACCAAAGTAGTGGGCCTAATTAATAACCACTAGCCTTTGACACATTTTCCTAGACACCGCAAAGTCAGGTTAGGATTAACGGCCGATGCCTATAACTAGTCCTCTGTTCTATTGAGCTCGAAGTCCTTAGGGCTGAGTCTAGTATTTTTTAATTAAGATATGTCAATGCAAATGCCTTATATGATTTCTGGGGTCCTGAGAAGGGTGATGAAATCCCCACCTAATCTGAATTGGTCAAAAGCCCCTTAAAATCAGTTTTAAAGATATGCAAAACAGTAAATCACTTGCAATCAAATATTTTTAGCGCGGCGCAAAGAATCCTGCACAAGATTTGTTATTGGAAGGCGGAAGATTTTTTAAGCGCAAAGAATCCTGCAGGAGATTTTTCAGAAGATATATTAGAGATTTGCAGAGGAGGAGATCAGAAGACTTACAGAGTTTTTTTTTCCTCACCAGATCTCCGCGGTTCTTCTTGTTGACTCGGTCCTCCAAATTTCTTCTGTTATCTGTTGTGATATTCTTCTGTTTGTTCGGATTTGAAATTTGCTGTTTTGATCTCTGGAGATTTCCAGATCCGAACTTGATTGTAGATCCTGCAAAATTCAAAGAAAGATACCCTTCACAAAATAACAAAATGATAAATTTTTATATTTTTTTGATTTTTCAGTTTTTATGATTTTTTAATTTTAGATTGACCCGAAATTGCAAAAAGAAAATAACACGCCATCCCCGGCAACGGCGCCATTTGATTTTAAGAGATTTTATAGATCAAAAATATAATTACCGCAATCAAGAACGGCGTCGCATGTAGCTAACCGGTGAGTACGGATCGGCCCACAGGGATTTTGTGTTTTCCTAATCGCGCTAACGAGTTAATTCCGATGGGTGTCGGATTGATTAATTATCTCTAAAACCTAATTTGATTTA
This sequence comes from Agapanthus africanus, assembly GCA_030015575.1. NCBI lineage: Eukaryota > Viridiplantae > Streptophyta > Magnoliopsida > Asparagales > Amaryllidaceae > Agapanthus > Agapanthus africanus. The sequence goes on along the minus strand of CM057340.1, from coordinate 579,195,109 downwards.
TACTAAGATTATCTAGATCTAAGTCTTGCGAGGGTTAGGTTTAGGAGAAGTTGAGAGATTAAAGGTTTCCTCACCGCTTTCAATGCCCTATTATAGATCTATTAGGTGTTATTGTAATTATCAATAAAGTGGATTAGAATCATTTGGGAAGATGTTTCTTCCTCTTGGTTCTTGTCCTTCCTTTATCGATCCTTACCCTAACCCCCATGAAAAACACGCGCAACCGGTCCTTTATACTACGGTATCACCGTTACCTCTAGGGGTAAGGTGCCACAGGGAGCGGTGTGTGCGTGTATGCATGGAGTTCTAATTATTATGTGCGAAGGGGCAAGAAAGGGGTGAGAGATCTCATCTCTCAAACCTTTCCCTAAAGCTAACCCTAACAAGCGAGGAGACTACTCGCTCATTAGGGAATTTAAAGACATTCTAAATTTAAAATTAAACTAAGGCAATAGAATAAAAGAACTTACTAATTTTTATTGATGGCTCTCTCCAAACATCAACGCAGTAAAGATCTGAATTTATGAAGTGAAAAGAGGTATAGGGAGGCATAAAAAGAATACAATGATTTAGAGTTCCTATTTATAGAGGATAGGAAACCCTAGGTTACAATTGATCCGCATGTCTACATTTACACAAATACCCCTAGGTAGACCCATTCAGCGCCGCAACAAATTATAGTAAAATTTCTATCCTTTAATCTCTCAAGCCCGCTGCGGAACCGCTGCCCGAGGCCTTGTTTGGTCACGGCTCCGTAGTCAACAAGGAGAAATGGGTTTTGAAATTTCTGCTGTAGCTTTTGGTCATTTTGGGCTTCCTATTTATTCTGTACTTTTCTCAAATGGGCTTTGAGGTTTCTTCCAGATCTCCAGTGAATAGTGTAGTGGATTTTAACCGTTGTTTCGGGACAAAATCTTGGACCTTGCGTTGCCTTGTAGTTTGTGAACTGATCTTTATGTAGGCTTGATCAAGATCCTTCTATTTGTTGGTTGCAGTTCCACTTTTGCATCGACTTTTCTCTTTTTCACTGTTTTAGATCCAAGAACTTGTAACCTGTAATATGTAGCAGACATGCGTCAAAAGCACCTGTTTATTTGTAAAAAGAATAAGAATGGGGAATATAATAATGCAATATTATGGTATGAATAGTTGCCTAATCATTTCGGCTATTTTGCATGCATATATTTTTACTTGCTGATTTTGTCTGCAAGTTACCCCATTATTTCGGCTATTTCGTATGCATGTGTGGCTTGCTGGCTTTTCGCTGCAAGCTCGGAATTAGACACCGATTTCAGCATTAGCACTACTACTACTGGGATATTTCCAGGAGCGAATCATCATTTGCCTCTGTCGATGTCGAACAAAGGTGGCTTAGTAAACAGGGTTAAGATCCTGTCGACTAAGGCTTTTGACTTCATGAGCCGTAAGGGTCTCATAAAGGTATTTCTCCCTACGAGTCGTGAGGATCTCGTAGGTGCATTTTCTCTTTAGGAATCGTGAGGACTCCTAAGTGTATGATCTCTTATAAGTCGTAAGGATCTTACAAGAGTGTTTTCTCCTTATAAGTCGAGAGGACTAACAAGGGCAGTTCACCGTGCAGACATATCCCTAGTCACGGATGGGACCTTGTTAGGGAAATGTTTATTCGTTCCCATGGATTGTATAAAAAGGTCGACATTGAGCCACTTGTAAGGCAGTATTGGAGGTTGTAGGGGCTGCTTAAGAACAGGTTCAGATCCCTCTAACTTAAGACTTTCAAATCTTATGAGCCGTGAGGGTCTCATAAGAGGGTTCTCCTTACGAGTCGTGAGAATCTTGCAAGTGTGATTTCTCCCTAGGGATCGTAGGGATCCCTAAGTGTGTTGATCCCTTGTGAGTCGTAAGGATCTCACGCAGGTGGTTTCTCCTTACAAAGTCGAGAGAACCTTGCAAGTGTTTTCTTTAACGAGATTGCGCCCTTTCAGATTTTCACAAAACTCGCCGGTAGCCCTGCTGTTTTTACTCACGGAGCCCTTTCGGGTTTTCATCCGTGCCCTTTTTGCTTGTGGACATACCGATTTTTTTTATTCTAACGAGGTTGCGCCCTTTCGGGTTTTCACAAAACTCGCCGGTAGCCCTGCTGTTTTTACTCACGGAGCCCTTTCGTGTTTTCATACGTGCCCTTTTTGCTTATGGACATACCGTTTTCTCTTTTCTTTCTTTTTTTTATATCAGCTTTGGGATGCTGCAATCCACCGTAGTTTATCGACATCTCGGGTCAGTTGCAAGTTTTAGGACATTGCGGTCCATCGTTAGTTTAAGGACGTTTCGGTCCGTTGTTAGTTTAATGATGTTTCGGTCCGTTGTTAAGGGAGCCGGCTATTACTTATAGAGTTTGGGCTTAAGAAGATAGCGAGCGGACATAGTCGTCGTCATCTATCGTTGACCTTGGCCGTGACTCATCAAGCATAGTACTTCTTCAGGAAGCGACCGTTTATTGGCCTAAAGGGCCTTTCACCATGCATGTCGATGAGTAGATAGGCTCCACCCTGATAGACCTTGTCTATAATATACGGGCCTTCATAATTCGGCTTGAATTTTCTTCGTTTAGCACGATTGGGGATCATAGGTCTTTTGACCACTAGCACGAGTTCGCCTTGGCGGAATGTCCTCGGCCTGGTCAATCTTTCGTATGAGCGCGTCATCTTCACTTTATAAGCCTCCAGATTTTGTTGCGCCATGAGCCGGGTTTCATCAAGGGCATCGAGCTCCTCAAGCCGAAGGTGAGCGTTCTCTTCGTCCGTCAGCTCGTAATGAACTGCCACTCGTAGAGAGGGTAGCTCTATCTCGAGGGGGAGTACCGCCTCTGTACCGAATACTAATGCGTACGGCATTGTATTTGTGGCCGTTTTGAACGTAGTCCGATATTCCCAGAGAGCTTCATGCAGTCTCTCGTGCCAGTCTTTCTTATTTCGGGACACCGTCTTTTTCACGATCTTTGTCAAGGTCTTGTTAAAAGCCTCAGCTAGACCGTTAGCTCAGGGACTATAAACTGAGGAGTATCTCCAGTCTATGTTATGTTGTTATGCGAAGCGGCTGATCTTGTGGCTTCTGTAAGCTGGCCCGTTATCGGAGATGATCCGTCTCGGAATTCCAAACCGATAAATGAGTGTGTCTTGAAGAAATGGAGAATATTCTCCGTCTTCACCTCCCTCAGCGGTACTGCTTCTGCCCATTTGGAGAAGTAATCAGTTGTCGCCAAAATGAATCGATGTCCTCTGGATAATGCTGGCTCGATGGGGCCGATTATGTCAGTTCCCCACATTTCGAACGGCCAGCTAGCCACTGTCGGATGTAATGGATTCGGATGTTGGTGGATAAAATCCCCATGGATCTGGCACGAGTGCCATTGCTTCGCATATTCGAGGCAGTCTTGGATCATCGTGGGCCAATAATAACCCATCCGTTTGATCTTCAGCTTCATCTTCGGCCCAGCTTGGTAAGAACCACAGAGTCCGTCATGAGTTTCTTGGACGATTCTCTTTGCCTCTTCAGGTCCCAGGCATCTTAGCCACAAAGAATCAAATGACCTCTTGTACAGAGTATCATTGACGAAGGCAAAAGATAGAGCTCGTTTCATGAGATGATGTTTTGAGGACGCATCTTCGGGCGTTCGACAGGATTTAAAGTAGTCTATAAAGACTTCTCTCCAATCCTCAACCGTTTCTTGGTCTTTTATTTGTAGGGCCGTTTGCTTGATCGCTCCCTTTTCCTCGGACGACTCCGGAGATATTTCTGCCGGTGCAAGAACTCGACGGCTTTGTACCATGATTCTTACGTCATCGAGGTTCTCATCGGCCAATTCTTTAGCGAGCTTGCCTAATGCATCCGTCTTGCTATTCTCCGCACACGGTATGCTTTCCAAGGTATAGGAAGGGCTTGGGTCAATAGTTGCTGTACCCTCTCGCCGTACTTCACCAGCTCTGGTTTGCACGTCTAGTAGTCGCCGTTTACTTGACTAACGACCAGCTGGGAGTCTCCGTATATGAAGAGGTTTTCAATCCCCATGTCGATAGCGATCTCAAGACCTGCTATCAAAGCTTCATATTCGGTCTCATTGTTCGTCCTCGGCTCTGTTAAAGAGAAGGCAAAGCGCATTATCCCTCCTTGTGGAGTTACGAAGATGAGGCCTACCCCTGATTTGATTATGGGGGTGTTTTGTTTGCGCCTCTTCATGGAGGATGCTCCATCGAAGTAAAGTTCCCACCGGGTGCCATTACCGTCGATCGTGTCAAACGCATGCTCGTATGGCAGCTCGCAATTCAAGGGAGAATCGGCAGGTATCGGATGCTCGGCGAGGAAGTCGGCGATGGCCTGGCCTTTCACTGCCTTAAGAGGTCGATAGGTTATTGAGAACTCTATCAAAAGCAAGGCCCATTTAGTGAGTCGCCCCGTCAATATGGCCTTTGACATCAAATACTTGAGGGGATCCACCTTCGATATGAGACGGACGTCATGCGCCAATGCATAGTGCCCGAGCTTCGTTATCGCGAAGATTAATGCTAGGCTGTGTTTTTTGATAGGAGAATAATTGCTTTCTGCCCCCAGCAGAACTCGGCTCAAATAGTAGAGCGCTCTCTCATTCCCTTGGTCGTTCTCTTGTGCCCATAATGCGCCTAAGGAACCTTCAAGGGCTGTTGTATAAAGAATGAGAGGCTTTCCCTTGACCGGAGCAGCCAGCACTGGTGGATTCTACAGGTATTGCTTGATTTCGTCCAGCGCGCTTTGGTATTTGTGATCCCAGACAAACGGGGTTCCCTTCTTCATCAGGTGGCTGTAAGGACGGCACTTGCCTGAGAGATTGGCTATAAATCGTCGAATATACGTGATCTTCCCTTGGAGAGACCGCAACTGCTTGAGAGTTCTTGGTGGGGGCATCTCCATAATTGCCTTGATCTTCGATGGATCTATCTCGATGCCTCGGTGTCGGACGATGAATCCTCGGAATTTGCTCGAGGAAACACCATACGTGCATTTAAGAGGGTTCATCTTCAAGTTGTATTTACGAAGGCGTTGAAACACGATCTTCAGATGCTCTAAATGCTCCTCGTATGATTTGCTTTTCACCACAAGGTCGTCGATATAGCATTCGACGATTTCATGTATGAGGTCATCGAAGATCTTCGTCATGGCCCTCTGATAGGTGGCACCGTCGTTCTTTAGACCGAAAGGCATCACCTTATAGCAAAATATGCCCAAAGGGGTCCGGAAAGCGGTATGCTTCTGGTCCTCGGGATGCATCTTTATCTGATTGTATCCTGACGAGCCGTCCATGAAGGAGAAGACTTCATGAGTGGACGTGTTGTCTATCATCAGCTCGGTGACCGGTACTGGGAAGTCGTCTTTCGGGCAGGCTTTATTGAGATCCCGAAAGTCCACACATATGCGCACTGTCCTATTTTTCTTCATCACTGGGACGATGTTGGCAATCCAATCTGGATATTGAACCTCTTGGATGAAGCCGGAGTTGATCAGCTTATTGACTTCGGCGTTAATGCTCACCTCAAGCTCGAGCCTCATTCTTCTTGGTGCTTGTTTGATTGGCTTGACGTCCGGGGATATCACCAATTTGTGCATAGCAATCTCTGGATCCAGTCCTGGCATCTCGGAATAGTTCCATGCGAAGCAATCCTTATGCTGCATGAGCACGTCTTTTAGTGTAGCCACCCTTTCTTCAGACAGCAACTCACTGACGAATGTCGGCCTCGGGTCACTTGCCGTCCCCAAATCAATTTTCTTGAGCTCATCTGCATTGGTAGGTATTCCATCTTCCAGCTCTTTCGACGCCGGTGGAAACTCTGAGATCAACTCGTCATCATTGTTTTTGAAGCACCAGAGGAGATTATCCATACTGTCGGGGTCTTCTTCTGATAGCGTTATCACGTGGCAGGTACGAGCTCGCTTCCAAGACCGATGTTGATCTGGTTCTACCCTCGTGGATTTGGGTTCATGCTTCTGCGGCGGGGTTACCCTCCAACTGTCGGATAGAGCGAGCTTGCCTTGTCGATATTGATTTTCGACCCAGTTCTTGAAGGTGAAGCAGTCTTCAATAGGATGTCCTATTGCCCTATGATAGGAGCAATAGTCCGGATAAGAGACTTCGCCTGCTTGCTCGGGGTGCTTGGACTCCGGGAGTGTAATCAGTTGATGTTTTATGGCAAGATCAAGTATTTTCTTCGTCTTGTCTTGGGCAAAAGAGTATGCTCGATCCATCTTCTTTATAAGAGAAGAATCCGAATTCCTTGACTCCTGATCGCGTGGCTTCTTGCTCCCACTTTGTCGCTCTCGAACACTTTTCCCGCTCTTTGATTTATTTTTGCCTCTGCGTCGGGCCTTTTGTATGACGGGTTGACATGGAGGAGCATTTTCATCTTTCGCAGCCTGTTGAAGAAGGCGTTGCATCATGGCTTTCTCATAGATGGCCATTTCGCGATTATGATCATCTCGAACCTTTTGACCCGTTTCCCTTATAAGCTTGTCCATTTGTTCTTCGAACGACGGACTGGGTATTTTCACGGCGGGAGCCCTTTCTGGTTCACGGTTAGCATCCTCCCACCGAGCATCTCCTTCTTCATCAAAGTCATGTATGACGTAACAGTCACGGAGTAGCTCCCATTTCTTGGATCGAACATACCCAAGCCCGGTCGTTTCCATTTTCCCGTTGGGCAATTTCCGCTGAGTTCCAGGGATGTTCCAGATTCTGTCATAGAACTTCGCTTTTCGAGCGGTCTGTTTGAAAGGTACGCCTTGGCGCCTTAACAGCCTTTTTAGTCCGTTCGTGTAATATCTAGGCAAACGGATGGGCTGGAGCCTGTCAAGTGTAGAATCCACGCCATGCCAGATTTCTTTCTCCACTTTGGTTTCCCCAAATCGGTAAAATAGGATCACCTTTTCACCTTCTCATCTGGGAGGGACATAGAACGTCTGCAGCTCTTCCACATTGTAGGTATCAAGCGCGTCTAGTTCTTTATGATGTTTGGGCAGAACTATGGCAACTTGCAAACTTTGCTCTTCATCAGCGAATGTTTGTATTGAAGGCCGAGTAGAGAATATAGCATGGACCTCATCTTCTGAATCGCCACCAAAGATTAACATAGGAGCGGACGGTCCTGGTTTGTTGCACTGGGGTGGACCTAAGTAAACTATCTCTTCTTCCTCCTCGGTATCACTCCCGAATACTGGAATAGTGGTGATAGCTTTGTCCTTCGTTTTGTAACATCTCTCCGTGTCCTCGAAATCTGGTAAGAAGTATTTTGCATCTTTGTACTTTCGGACTTCGTTTACGGAGAATGGGTTCAGCTCTCCTATTACGGTATACTCGAGACAATCCTTGCAGTATTTCATACACTGATGCTGTGTAGAAGGGATGATATTGTACTCGTGTAACCAAGGCCGACCAAGCAAAGCATTGTAGCATGTCTTGGTATCAATGACGTGGAACTTGATATCCGTGATAAGTAACTCGAAGCGTAACATCAATATCACAGACCCGAGAGTCCGTGATGACTGGGAGTCGAAACCGGAGATAGTGATTTTGTCACGAGCTAGGTGCTGAACGCTCATGCAGATTTCCTTCAATATTCGTACGTTGAGAAGATTGACGGAAGACCCATTATCGACCAGGATTTTTCCTATCTTGATATCATGACAGTATCCAGAGACATATAAGGGGCGGTTGTGCTCGCGCGTCCCAAGGAGGAGATCTTCATCGCCGAAGGTGATATCGGCTGTGTGCACTTCTTCTAGCTCGTCTTTCAACTTTTCTTCGGCGAGGCAAGCTTGGAATTGCTCGGGCTCCTGCAGTGCCTTAATTAATAAATCTCTTGCTTCTTTTGATAGTAAAAGAGCGTCGAGAATGCTGAGCTGCGAGGGTAACTTCCTCAAGTGCGCCAGAACGTTGTAGTCCACCTTACTTTTCTTTGGCGGGTCCTTGGCGGTCAGCTCTTTCATGACTTGGTCATTTAAGGCGATATCCTCAGAGACCTTTTCTTTTCCCTTATCTTTTCTATTCGTGGGTCAAAAATTCTTTTCGGGCAGCGTACGATTGCGCAGCTGAATATTTTCGCAGGTCTTCGGTTCTTCCTCTTTTCCCGAGGTGGATTCTTTGAAGAGAGGGCCAAGAGTCATTTCTTCATCAGAGTCGCTCCCGAAGGTGAGAACCTGCGATCCCCCGGCGTTGACCGCGCGACAGTTGCCGGTAGTTCTTTTATGCTCCTCTGTCGTAATTCTCTGCTCCCGACGAGTTTTGCGTTTCATCCGCTTAAAATGTTATCGGTGAGCAATATATCCCTGCCACCATCTTTTAAAAGCGTCGCATTCTTCGGTGGGGTGCGAAATCTTTCGATGATATAAGCAGTAGCTAGGATGTGTCTCTGCTTTATCGAGAATGTTTCCTTCGGAGGGTGGTAGCTTCATCCCCATTGATATGGCTTTAGCAAACCTTTTCCTCGTCTTAAACTTGTTTTTATTCATGACGGACGTCCCTTGATTCAGCGGAAGTGTCTCGACTCTTTCGTCCAGTCACCGGCGTTTGGCTATTTCAAATATGGCCATCTCACACTCCCGATTGGCTTTACTTTTCAGATGAATCTCATTCAGGAAGGCGTCGATCATTTCGTTTGACGGCCATAGAAGTTCCGGCTCGGGACCTGCCTCCAGTCTCTCTGTGCAGGGAGCTTCTTCATTATCTATCGATGAATGAGAGATCACATGGCATCTTACTACGTAATCCTCAGATCCATCCGACGAGCCTTCTCCATCATGTTCGTCCTCAAGGACGTGGCTGAGGAACTCTTGGAGCGTGATTGGAGTCCGTGCCTTCTGGTTATACTCTTCCAGCATGTCAATCTGCTTCTGTAAGTCCGTACGCTTGTCGCCAGGCTTCACGGGCTTCTTGGATTTCTTCTTATTTTTCGAAGATTTTGACGGCTGGGTGTGAACACTCTGGCTATCACCACCAATCTTTGGAGTTGGGCGCGGTTTCAGCATCCCTTCGATGATCTGGGGTTCCAGCGGATTCTCCCACCTGATTGGTGGGCATGTCTGGAGATCATTCAGCATCCTTTTGGTTTTGGCTGAAAGCATGACCTCCCACGGAGCCTCTTCAATAAAAGAGCACGTTACCCCTGGTGTGTCCGTCTTCTTAGGAGTGTGCGGTTGTGGTGGGTTTACTTTTCACTTCTCAGACAGCGCAAACTTGCCTTGTTGGTACTTGATTAAGAGATTTTAAGATCAAAAATAATTTTACCGCAATCAAGAACGACGTCGCTTTGCAGCTAGCCGGTGAGTACGGGTCGGTCCACAGGGATGTGTAATTTTCCTAAGTGTTCTTAGTAGCTAATTCCAATGGTTGTTTGGTCTTTTAATTGAATCTAAAAACTAAGTTGTACGATGATTAGAAACTTGCTAGGATTAGGTCTAAGGTGGAGTTTGATAAGATTGAATGTCACACCTCTTTCAATGCCCTAAATTAAATCTTTTAGAAGTTATAGCAATTATTAGTAAAGGGGATTAGGATGATTGGGAAGAAACGAAGTTTCTTCCTCTAGATCCTTATCCGCCCTTTCCTAATAATTGCTCTAACCTTCATGGAAGACATGCATGTCCGGTCCTTTATACTACGGTTTCGCCGTTATCTCGTGGGTAGGGTTCCGTAGGGAGCGGATCATGCATGCATGCATGGAGTTCTAGTTATTAAAAATAATTGGGCACGAAAAAGATGAGAGATCTTCATCTCTCAATCCCTCCCTTATTCCCAACCCTAACAAGCGAGGAAATTACTCGCTCATTAGGAGATCTATTAAAAGCATCATTTTAAGATTACTTACCTACTGCAATTTAAGAGATACTACATTAGATTAAACTAGAGCAAAGGAATGATTTATCTAAGGCAAGAATTAAATTAGAAAACTACTGCAGAAAATAAAAGACAACTTACAAGAATGATGCTCTTCAATCTTCCAAAGAATCTGAATTTTTATTTATTGAAAAGAGGCATCCCTAATACAATCTTTAGAATACATTTTTATAGGGAATAGGAAAATTAGGGTTACGATTGCTCGCACATGTGCTATTACAGATATACCCCCTAAAAATCCCAACAAAATCACCGACACACCGCCAGGAGAAATCTGCACCGACACGTACAACAGATGGCCGCAGAACCGCGGCATGGGTGGGGGTAGGGCCGCGGTTCCGTGGCCCTTTGGTGAGGTCATTTGATCAATTTTTCTGGGATAATTCTTGATGCTTTGGGCTTTTTATTTCTATAGTTCTTTTCTCCATTTGGTTTCTGGGTCTTCTCCAGATCTTTCAGTGAAACTTGTCGTGGTCTTTTAACTGTTCTCTTTGACATTTTTGGATCTTGCGTAGCCTTGTACAATTGTGAACTGTTCTTCATTTAGGCTTGACTAGGATCCTTCTACTTGTTGGTCAAAAGTCCCTCTTTTGTATCATCTTTTGTCTTTTTCACTGTTTTCGCTCCAAGAACCTGTAACCTGTAATATGTAGCAGACATGCGTCAAAAGCACCTGTTTATTGCATAAGAATGGGGAATATAAAATGCAATATTATGATGTGAACAAATACCCCCAAACTTATCTTTTGCTTGTCCTCGAGCAAACTTATTTTTTATTCTCGATAAAATCTAACCGCACTTTCGCAGGGAATCGCGATTGCACTGAGCTCGTGCAACAAGCCGTTAAACTTCTAGGTGTCCCTAGTAGGAGGAGTGTTGTCTCCTGAGGGTTTTCAGCGAATACTACCCACAAAATCCTATCAATTCGGCTTTTCGACTTTAATTCTACAATTAGGTTTTCTAACAAGGAATTCTATTATCATCGACTAGTAATTTTTCCACCCATATTTTTCACACTTCCTCATTTTTTAACTTAAGATTATATATGTTCTATAGAATCACTCAGCTTTCGGCATTTCTTAAGTTTTTCTTTTAGGGTTCCATCTCCACTTAGGAATTTTTATCAACTCTACTAAAGATACAAGTTCTATTCTTCATTCCTTTCTCTTATCTAAACTCTAATCATATATCCCCACGTGTGTGTATAAATCACCCCTACACTTGGAAATTCAAATCAAGCAATCATACCCTTGTCCATTGTCCAAAGCACTTATTAATTGGTGAATTTTTAATTGATTTTGCTTACACATCCTTAATGCGACCGTTAATACTTCTTGAGGTACCAACGACAGATTATAAGATGCGTTTTCACTTTAAAGCATACTTCCTAGTCTTGTAACACCCAAGGCTTTTAGCAGTGACTCCCAAACCAGTTGGTCTAAGGCACTAGGTGATGAAGCACCCTCGCTAAATATTTTTTTTTCTATTTTTGCAGCCTTAAGTAATCACAAAAACCAGTGTTCATTTTTCTTTCTTTCTTTATTCATGTTGGAGATAGTGCCCTCAGAGTCAATTATTGGATCACAGGCATGTGATTGCAATGATTGAGGGAGGACCTATCCCGGTAGGACAGTCTTACTCAAGATAATCGTATGCTATCTGGTTTTTCTTTATCATCGTGTACTGCTTTAGGTGACCTTACAGGTCACTATTGCACGTTGATAGAGCCCCTAGGATTTTTGCTTGACTACCAGCAGTATGAGGGCGATCATATACGTGGGAGCTGGGGTCTATAAGCACATCCTTAAAAGGTCCCTAGTCGTGAGAGTTTCGAGACAGGGTATCGATACTCCAGAGTAGACTAGTGTATACAGTCGAGACCCCGACGAGGGGCGGTGGCCGGTCTCACAAGCCACTGGTGTCAGTTGGTTCACCTAAGATGTATACAGGTGCTCATTGGGTTATGAGTACACCGGACAGGACTCGCCGGGAACATGCTAGTTGGTCTTATACCTGACGTCAGATAGCTCGGTATATCTCTCTACCCGTTCTTTAGTTAGCTAGAATTAGATTAATGGCCCGATCCGGGAATTTTTGTGCGCGGTGGTGCCGGTTCAAAGTTTAAAGTAAATTATCGTTTCCGCATTTTGGCTTCAGTTTGACGGCCGGGGCGCCGCCGTGCACTTACACTGGTATCAGAGCCACGCCATTAACCTAGTCTAGCTTTGTCTAATGTGTTTACATTTCCGATCGAACAAAATTCCAAAAGTCGTGTTTTCATGTGCATCAGTTTCTGTTGAATTTTTTTTGGCTCCAAAAATTTTTCAGGTAGTTGCAGAATGATGTGCAGGGAAGTATAAGAACTCTGGTAAAATTTGGTCGCCTAAATTCATTACCCCACCGCGGAACCGTGGCCAAACCCATGCTTGGGCCGCGGTTCTGCCGCCAATTTCATTGTTCAGCGTATCAAAATTTTACAGAGGCTCTTGGAATTGAAAATAGGGGTTTTGGAATATTCTTTTTAGGCCCAGAATTTCTTTAAGTGCTACAATACTGCTTGGGGGTCCACTTAGGAAAATTTGATCGATCGAAAATTTTAAACACATTAGTTCACAGTATTTACATTATATCTGCGACCGTGAATGTCACTTGATCGGTAAATCCTGTCTAACTGCTATAGCCCAGTTAGACGGATTTGCGAACGTGACATTCACGTTGATGTTCTGTGATTGTGCTGTGATATTGCGGATTGGTCGTGGGGGATAGCCTGAATGCAATGTTAGTACAGATTTCGTTGTATTATGTACATTTGTTATTGCGGGGCGAGCTTCCGACATGTGGACCGCCGTCACTGCCTGTTTGTATTATTCTTTTGGGGCACGACCGGGTCGAGGTCGATGTACCCGTTGTATGTATATTTTACTTTCTGTACTAGGACTACCCCGCGGAGGGGTGCACGGATAGCCGGGTTCTAGAGGGCAACGAGCCCGCATCTCATGGTATTGAGACGGAGAGGGCTTCACTCTAGAATTGGCAGGCTATTCGCCGCACTCGTAGAGGGTACAGGTTGACCCAGGAGGGGTGCCCAAGTTACCGGATTCCGTGAAGTGCTGGATGGTCCATTCACGTTGCTGAAGGGGGCTGCCTCGCTTCAGGTTTTGGCGGGTAACTAGCCGCGCCCATAGGGGTCTAGGATTTCATTGCACAGGCTATCCACACGACCAGGGGAACGTCGGGTTTCAGTAGCGGCTCTGTGAAACCCGGGGATCCCAGATATCTGTATTGTTCTGTGATGCTGATTACATTTCTGTGATGTTGCATTTTATCACGCCTTGAGCGAAAATTATATATTGATATAAATACACTAGTAGATGTTGTATATGTTTTACATCCGCGCTAGTCCAGTCCCCGCTCTGTCGTTAGTTAACTAACCTAACGGGTAATGACGAGACCCAGTGGCGAATGCGGATGGCATATACGTACGTCATTATTTTCGTTCTTTATTGGTGTGATCAATTGATGGGACTGCGTTGATTCGGATCAATGCAAGTTAAACAAACCTATTTGATGTTGTTGGAACATTTTTCAAAAACCTGTTATTGCAAGGACGTTCACTTTTGTTTTGCACAGTGGTATTCAGTTGGAATATCCTGCTCCTCAGTCGACGAGGTAAGGGCCGAGATCCCTTCACCGGGAGTGACCCCTTGGACAAAAGTTTGCGTCAGGGCAATAACTTCACTATAGCCGATTACTTTTGCTTTGCATCATGGTATTCAGTTGGAATATCCTGCACCTCATTCTACGGGGAAAGAGCCGAGATCCCTTCACCGGGAGTGACCTCTTTAGCAAAGGTTTTCGTCACTATATTTTTTAAAAGCTATCTGGTTCCTTCAACAATATCAAGTTCATTACGTTAAAGATTTTCGCCAGAAACCATTCGTAGCCCTCCGTCGTTTCATATGGATAGTCAATAAGTATTCAAGCTGTGTATGTTGGCCAAAGTCAAGGCACAGTGATTGGTAGATATTGGGTATTCATATGCAGCATAAATAGATGCGTTGGTTTGGGGCAGTCGTACTACTATTTTGGCCAAAGTCAAGGGTATGTACGGGTGGGCTCAAATTAACCCAGAGAATGACGGGTAGAACTTGACATGTAACTTATGATATGTTGGCCAAAGTCAAGGTCATAAGAGCATGGGGTAAAAATCACATCGGGAGTTTCAAAAGAAACTGAAACTTGCCAGATATGTGCATACCTTCTGGAGTATGATAGCGTGAGCGGATTCCGTCGCGTTATCATGCGGTGATAGTTGGATCCCGATTCCCACTGATGAGTTGGTTTACTCCTCGGAACATCCCGACTAATTCTTCTTTCCGGTTTGGAGGAGAATTTGACGGTACAGTGGGAGGTTTCCTGATTAGATAAATTGGTAACCATTCTGATCTAGGTTAGAGTGCACGCTGAGTGTTTCTTTTCTCTCTCTCTTTGGCAGCGACCATTGACCCGACCTTAGACTATGACTCAGAGACTAAAATTAACCGAACTTTCTTATAATACTGGCTTTTGGATTGTCAGAGTTGCAAACCTCATTGCCACTCTTACTTTTACCCTTTTCTCCAGGACACCCCGTATTACTACGAACGTCCACTTCCATTGGAAAAAACCATCATATGGTTATATACGAACTCGAAGGAATTTATTCGAGGATGGTTTCCGGTTCTGGAGAAAATGAATAGGACTATTCAGTTGTCTTTTCCTTTTACCTTTTCTCAGGTTGCGAGTACTCCTTGGTTTAGGAGATAGTACACCTATTACGCAAATTGGATAGTCTTCTTCCAAACCTTAGGCTGGTGCCGAACGGTAGGGAATGAAGAAAACCAATTAGCATAACGATGTTGTGCAGAAGGTATTAAGTAAAGACATATCAAGAGATTAGTAAGAGGGCAAAGTAAATTGCGACTGCTATTCACGACCAAACCAAGTATTTCTTTGCCAATCCTAAATCACCTTTGTATTTCTCCAGGACACTCCGTATCACTACGAAGATCCACAGTTTATTGGATACTCCATCGTATGGTTATATACGAACTCGAAAGGAACTTGTTCCGGTTCGGGGATGGATTCTAGTTCAGGAGAAATAGGAATAAGGTTTATTCAGATGTCTTTTATCTTCACCTTCTCTCGCGTTGCGAGTGCTCCTAGGATTAGGACAGTACACCCATTATGCTTATTGGATAGTCTTCTTCCAAACCATAGGCTGGTGCCGAACGGTAGGGAAGGGAGAAAACTATTTGGCCTAAAGGGTGTGCAGAAGGTAATGACTAAAGACATATAAAGGGATTTGGAGAGGTGGCAAAGAATTATACGGTTATAGTCGTGAATCTGGATAATAGAAGAGGCATTACTAGGAATACCCGGATACCCCTACGAAACATTTCAATGTTTCAGTTTCACTGTGTACTGTTAATAGAAAACTGATTTCCCAATTAAACACTTGCTCCAGGGTATGTATTTACCAGGTATGATTCTCACATCTGTATGGTTTTACAGATGATGAGTGGGAGTAAGTTATTGGGAATTAGGTGATCATCCTCATTATATCGGGATTCGTTGTAATCGGTGATATTTGAGAAAGTCACTTGGGTTGTTTGCCGGACGGCAAATATTTGGTTTTGAATATCCGCTGTTATGCACCAATTTCAAATTGATACATCTGTACGTCTATTTTTATAGAGTGAAATATACCTTTTTGAAATTATGTCCATGACATTTACCTATATCAGTGGATGGTTAGGTAAGGAGCATTAAACAACGGCGTAATTCTTTTTAACCATAAGTACAGTTTTCAACCTACAACACACAGGAAGTGAGTTTTTAGACTCAAGGGACTTATACAGAGTATTGTATATTGTCCAGTGTCCATTAGGACAGAGGGGATGGTCCTCGTACTATATTCGGTTTATTTATGACTTCTCTAGTTCTTAGACAGGTGTTTCGTAGAAACACAGGGTCTAAGTTTTGAGAAGTTATAGGTATAAGATTAAAGTAGAGAACCAAATGTTGCAAGTATCGGGATTCTTCAAGGTGATCGAAGATGTAGATACTTGTGTAAGGAATTCAGTTGATAGTAATGATTAAGAGAAATTGCTTCTCTTTCAGATTACTCATAAATGGAAGCATGCCTAAGATGAGTAACGCTGATCGGCCTCCTTCCATTTAGTTGACATGCGCTGGAGACAGCTGCATGATTTGAATCTGGTTCAATTAAATCAGTGCCTCTGTTTCTATATTGGATATAGAACAGTTCATATCTTGACATTGTTAAGGTACGGGGAGTTGTCCGGCTTATGCTTAAAACCAGACTCTGGATAACTCAAGGCACGTTTCTGTAATGGCTGTATGTGGGTTGACCCAGGTTATGACGAGGGTTGACTTTCTACCATCTGGAAGATCAATAGTGATATTGTTCTTGACTCGCCACAGTTTTAAAAGGAAATGGATTTTTTCAGAAAACAGTAGTGGGAGTATGGTAGAACTGGAAGGGATTCCAGAACCACAGACGATTACGAAAAATTTGATAAGAACCTATAAATTCAATATGGTTTGACATTCCATTGGCCACTCCGCAGATACGGTGGGTAACCTCAGGCACCCGAGAGGTCCTCCGGTAGCCTCAAGGACGGTGACAGGGAGGTTCTTGTTTATCCAGACTTGCCTTTGCTGTTGTTCCAGATTGTGAGACCCGGCATGAGGATGACTATAGCGTCGTTCTAAACTAGCTTTAGAAGTGTACGTATATATGACTTTGCCAGAGGGTTGTCGTAGTCAGTGGGAGCAGCGAAAGCATTGGTGGACAGGTGGCTTATGTCTATTTATAGACTAAAGCAGATATAGCGGAGATAGATCATCTATTTCTGATGTGACAGTCATAGGTTTGACTTCATCAGAATAGGGGATGGATCTGTTAAGAAGGTAGTAGGGTGTGATGTCCTGATATTTGGATGACATACACAAAGTAGGAAGTGATATTCCTATACTATGATCGGTTATACATTGGTTGTCACACAGTGGTTTCTCCACATGGGACTTGGATATTATATCAGACATTCTGGTTACTGGATCTATAGTTTTAGATCTAGATTTGGGAAGTGTCCCAATCAGGGTACTTAGACAACATTCTAAGAGTATTTAGAATGGACGACTCCTGGCACGGTAGTGTACCTGCAGGTGATGGAGTCACCCTCTCTAAAGGTGTCTTACAGACTAAAGTGGAGAGGGATGTGCATGATTGGAAGATCACTTGCTTAGGCAATTGAGTCAATCATGAGATGTCAAGTACCACACCAGATGTCGTTTTTGCGGTACATGCAATAAGTTGATATTGATCCTATCCTGGAGAAACAATCGGAAGCAGTTTTAGAACATAAGTGGATGTTCTAGAGATATGATAACATCAGCCTCATTCAGGAGAAAGTTATCATTCCAGGCTTCCAAGGTGACCTGGATGACAGAGAGGTTATCAGAGTTATAGTTTTCCTTCTGACGAGGGGCTGTATTTTGGAAAGGTGATCCAAGCAGATACTGAAGGAGGCATGGCGCAGGATACTGATTAAGTTCAGTTGACGATACACTCTAAGAAGTTTGGATTTGGAGTTCATTTATGAACTAGGTCCCATCAGACATCTAGACACATTCTAAGACAGGTATTGCTCATTTCGGGAGATGGGTTTCTCCGCGAACTTGAGATATAGAGAGACATAGAAAGAAACATCAAAGCGGATCCACTCACTGAGGCTATTCCTCGAACGCAATAGTTTCGCAAACGGGCTTTGTGAGACTGACTAGTAGAGGAGTTGGGTGTTCGGTATCACACGGGCTTTGAGTATGCGACATCGCAATAATTAGCCTTGAGTGCAAGTGGGAGATTGTTGGAGATAGTGTCCTCAGAGTCAATTATTGGATCACAGGCACGTGATTGCAATGATTAAGGGAGGACCTATCCCGGTAGGACAGTCTTACTCAAGATGATAGTATGCTATCTGGTTTATCTTTATCATCATGTACTGCTTTAGGTGACCTTACAGGTCACTATTGCACGTTGATAGAGCCTTAGGATTTTTGCTCGACTACCAGCAGTATGAGGGCAATCATATACGTGGGAGCTGGGGTCTATAAGCACATCCTTAAAAGGTCCCTAGTCGTGGGAGTTTCGAGACAGGGCATCGATACTCCAGAGTAGACTAGTGTATACAGTCGAGACCCCGACGAGGGGCGGTGGCCGGTCTTACAAGCCACTGGTGTCAGTTGGTTCACCTAAGATGTATACAGGTGCTCATTGGGTTTTGAGTACACCGGACAGGACTTGCCGGGAACATGCTAGTTGGTCTTATACCTGACGTCAGATAGCAGTTCCCTGGTGACATGTGTACAGGTTAGTTCATCGACCTGAGGATTGTCATTTGTCTCGTGTGAGTTCCCACTGTACTTTGATCACTACCCTACCACGCTCAAAGGAGATGTGCAAAGAGGTTTTAGTTGGGTACAGTCCCGAGTCACATGGAGGCAGTGAGCGGATCTTCAGGGGTTCGTCTCTCCCGGTATTGGGGGTGAGGTCGCGCTGTGTCTAGGAGAGCCATTACACAAAGCCCTCGGCCGAGGCAGGAGATTTACTGGTAGGTATTCCAGTAGTATCTCAGGGTGTTCTGGGCTACACTCCTACATGACTTGTACCGCTTTTGGGGGTCTGACTTTTACCAACCCCCTAGGCCCTCCATGCGATGCTCATAGACGAACGGACCGGACTGTACGGATATTGTCACTGACAGGCTCAGTAGGGTGTCAGGATGAGTTCGCTCATCGACGTCCCTTTTGGTCAATTCCTGGTAGCCCGTTATGTATAGGCTAATACCTCTGACGAGCTAGTGGTTAAATCCACAATCAAAGTATTGACGAGTCTTTAGAGTCCCCCACAAACCGTTTTCTCAAGTTTCGGGCGAAACTCTGTAGAGGCCGTATGGAGATATGGCAGGGTTCGATCAGATACGTGCGGTATTGCACGGATCACGATCGGACGGTTTATACTAGCGGGCTTTGGTTTAAGCCGGATCCTAGTATAGTACAGTGTAGATTTTGTCTCAGTGCATTTGTATTTGGTCGGAATACAAATGCGGGTATGTATATACAGTAGCGGGGTTTTCCTGTTATTTATTACGGGATCAGTTTTTGGAGTTGCCAGTTTGTTTTTCGTTTCGGCCATATTTCTTTGTATCTTTCATTGGCTGAAGATTGGTGGAGGAGGGCTTATTTGCATTTTTGCAAATAAGCATTTTGGAGGGTGGTCTTTGCATATTATTGTATCATGATAATTCTACCACCATTTGACTTTCTTTTAGTCATCATGGCTTGACTTGTGGAGATATGGTTGGTTGGTTGAGTGTTGGACTTTCCTTGTGATGATTTCTTCTCATGATCACATATCATTCCCTCTTGCATTATTGTTGCTCTCTCTCTCACTCTCCACTCACTCTCTCCTTGAGCATGGCCGGCCAAATGAGAGGGAGGGGCTGCCCATTTTTGTGTGGGGATTTTTGGTTCTCTTGTGCTTGCAAAAATCCCCAACTTCATCTCCAAAAATTCCACATCTCATTCCTCCACAAAAGGGAAACTTCTAGTGACCCCAATAGAGACATGGTAATCTACATATATTCTACAGCAATTCTTGGGCACGTCGACTCGCCAACTTCGTGCCCGAGTTGCCTCGGTCCAGAGGTGGGAGCCCGTAAAAGAAGCCGGCGATGTGGTGCCCTTCCGGCGACGTGGTGGAGACCGGAGATTCCGCGGGGAGATCGGGACGACGACGAGAAGACCGAAGGATACGGATCGCTCGGTATATCTCTCTACCCGTTCTTTAGTTAGCTAGAATTAGATTAATGGCCCGATCCGGGAATTTTTGTGCGCGGTGGTGCCGGTTCAAAGTTTAAAGTAAATTATCGTTTCCGCATTTTGGCCTTAGTTTGATGGCCGGGGCGCCGCCGTGCCCTTACAATTCACACTTGTATTTTTCATTTTCTTCGTACTAAGGACTTTTAGACAAGAGCATTTCAAGGTCTCCTCTACTATTCCAAGTTTCAAGGTGCGTGATTGTGCAATTTTGTAGGGTATACATTTTCAGAATCTATACTTAAGCTAGGAATTATTTTTCAAACTTATACTCTAATAAAAATCAATACTTTTTCCTTTATTTCGACTTAGCCCAAGAAGTGAACCCAAAATTTGCCTATTTCTAAATAAACTACGAAGACATATACTTTCTACCGTTAATCTTTAAAGAAGGTTATTTTTAGGGTTTTTAATTTACTAAGTCTAAGATCTAGTTGTTCGTAACCAGTTAACCTATTTATCAAACTCAAGTTAAATATGGCCAAAATTGAATATAGTAATTTTTATAATTTTTTGAATTTTTTTTCAATTTTTATGAGTTTTCAAATAAATATGCAAATGCAAAAATATACATATGAATGCGAAGGAAGAAGACGTACCGAGCATACCCCCAAACTTAAACTGGACAGTGTCCTCACTGTCATGCTGCACCAAGATGATTGAGAATGTCGGTACTTCCCTGTTTATTTATTTACAAATTGTTTTTATAATTTTTTTTATTGTTAAAAGAAAAACAAAAGTATATACAGAAAGGCCCCCAAACTTCATTTAAACAATGTTAGACATTACTGCCAAACTTTGCATATACCAAACGTCAACACCAACCAGTCGAGAAATTTATCTGTAAAGAGTATCGGTTGGTGGAAGAATATGTTGTACCGATCCAAAAAGAATTGGGGAAGATAGAAGTGGTGGTATGGAAAGTGTGGAAGTGAATAGATAGGAGGTGGTGATGAATCAAGATGAGAATGGGGATGATCAACAATCAGTGGAATGTTGGCATTCTCGTAGCTTATTAAAAAAATAGGGGTGGTTCAACTTCTAAAGGAGGAGGTTGACTAACCACACTATCCCCAATATGTTTCTGTGGATCCCTTATCGACTTGGTATCATCCATCATATGCATATGATATTTAATTATGTGGGAACTAATCTCCTCGATGTCCGCTATAGTCCAGCCGAAAACTTGCCGCCTATCTTGTAAGACCTTTAAAAGGGCGTTTTCTTGCTCGAGGGCTAGAGAGGCCGATATGATAACGGGAAAGGTCTCATTCTCACCTATATAAGCATATTTAAGGTGAGACGGCAAGGGCGTGAGTTCAAGTTTCGGAGGCGAAACAATCATAGGCAAAATTGGGAAATCTATCTCGAACTCAAAGGACTCCAACACAAGTTCGAAATCACGGCAAACAACTGATTCGGGTTGTTCAACTAACTCATCCAAAAATTCAAAAGACTCATATTCGGGCTGTGAGTCGTCAAACTCATCCAAAAAAGTGAAACTTTCATAATCAATATCGGTTGTGTCAATTGTGGTAGGCTCAAGGAGGGACACACTAGTGGCGTCAAAACTGTTTTCATCAAACAAAAATCTTTCAAGCTCGCAGTCCTCCTGCGTGATTTTGTGAATAGAGCAAACTTCTCATGTACTAGTTTTAGGCACAGGGGGCAGACTTCCTAACTTGTAAATATTGAACTCACTAGACGTTTTCCCGAAGGATAAAGTCATGGAGCCATTGCGACAATTTATTACGGCATTGGAAGTGGCCAAAAATGGTCGACCGAAGATCACTGGAATTTGGTTCCGTGGGTTAGCATCAGGTTGTGTGTCCATAACAATAAAATCAACGGGGAATATGAAATCCCCAATTTTGATCAACACATCCTTTAGCTCACCCCTAGGATGGGTGATTGATCGATCAGCCATTTGGAGAGTACAACGAGTGGGTTTCAACTCTCCAACCCCTAATTGTTCGTACACGGAATAAGGTAGCAAATTGACACTAGCACCAAAATCTAATAGTGCTCTATTGATGTTCTTGTCCTCAATTGTTATCGAAATAGTAAGACAACCGGGGTCCTTTTGCTTTGGGGGTAAAGAATTGACAAGAGCATCACTAACAGCACTAGCCACGAAAACTTTCTTTGGTACTTGTGACTTCCTCTTTTTGGTGCATAAGTCCTTTAAGATTTTTGCATATGAAGGAACTTGTTGGATTGCATCCAAAAGAGGGATATTTATGCTAACCTGTTTGAACAACTCGACAATCTTCTCCATTTGTGGAGTTGGTTTATTGGATCTCAACCGGTTTGGAAAAGGTACATTTTGAAAGGTTGTTGAGTCCAATTTTTGCGGATCAGATTGTTGAGTTGGAACGGAATCTCGTGTAGATGTGTTCGTGTTGTGAGAAGTGGGTCCGTTCGAGCTAGAAGAAGTAGAGCCTTGTGAAGGATAGAGAAGAGGCTCTAACGAAGAAGAAGAAGAAGGTGAAGAAGATGAAGATGAACCACCGGCAGGGGTGTCATTGTTAATACCCACATTATTTTGCAACACTTTTCCGGATCTCAACATGGTCACAGCATTTACATTATGATTCTGCTGTTCATATGCAACATGTGCGTGACCGGGATTTGGCAGTGGTTGAGATGGGAGCTTTCCTTTTTCTCGCTCGCTCAATGTTGCATTGAGTTGTGCAATTTGTGCCTCAATAGATTTGATGCTTTGATCGTGTGAGGCACTGTTTTGCACCAAAGATTGAATAGAAGTCTCTAATCTTGCTGTAGATTGTGTAGATTGCTTTAGGAACGCATCTAGACTTCTTTCGAGCGAGCTAACCTTGTCATTATTAGGTTGAACAAAATTGTTTGGCGGGTAAGCAGTGTTAGGCACAAAATTGTTCACTTGATTAGGGTAAAATTGCTGTTGGAAAGGTTGTTGAAATTGAGTTTGTGAAGGTGCTTGTTGTTGTGGAGGAGGAGGCCTTTGAAAATTGTTATTTTCTTGGAATTGTTGATTTTGGTTCCAAGCGAAATTTGGGTGACTCCTCCAACCCGGATTGTATGTCGAAGAGTATGGATCGTTTCTTTGTCGTTGCTGAAAGGCAGCATTGACTTGATTCTGTCCTTGAGTAGATGCATTGTAAGGACACTCTTCGGTGAGATGTGATGGATCCGCACAACAGGCACAAACAGTTCGTGGAGGTATAACAGGGGCATGAGAAGGCGATGAGATTTTGGTCTCAATCGCTTCTAGCTTTTTCGTAAGAGCGGCCATCTCGGCCTTCATAGCAATCGACATCTCTACTTGATGTATGTCTGCCCTAAATTGACCACTATAAGAAGAAGATGTGGTCTTGGTGCTCTCCCACTGAATTGTTTGTTCACTAAGATCCTCAAGAAACTGCCACGCTTCCTCACTAGATTTGGAGAGAAAGTGACCTTGACAGATGGTTTCTAACAATTGCTTCGTTCCCGAGTTCAATCTCTCGTATAATGTTTGGCAAAGTTGCCAACTTTCGATCCCATGATGAGGGCATTGAACGAGTAGGTCTTTAAATCTTTCAAAACACTTCCAAAATGGTTCGGAAGGAAGCTGTGAAAATTGTATAATCTCATTACGGATTCTAGCAGTTTTGTGATGAGGATAGAACTTTTTAAGAAAGGCTTTCACAAACTCGTCCCAATTTCTAATGGAATGTGATGCTGTGCTGTATAGCCACTTCTCGGCTAAGTCACATAAGGTGAAAGGAATGACCCTTAGCCTTATAGCGTCATCACTTAATTGGGTCGTTTTCATCATAGCGCAAACGTTTTGGAATTTATTAATAAAAATATACACATCTTCGGATTCCAAACCGTGAAATTTTGGCAGCATATTGATGAATTGGGGTTTTATTTCAAAATTGTCCCCATTTGCCAGTGGGGGTGAAAGACAGGTAGGTAAAGAGGTGCGGACAGGGTAAAAGAGATCCTGGAGCGCGACTCGTGTGGGCGATTCAACAGGCGG
Organism: Agapanthus africanus; assembly: GCA_030015575.1. Taxonomy (NCBI): domain Eukaryota; kingdom Viridiplantae; phylum Streptophyta; class Magnoliopsida; order Asparagales; family Amaryllidaceae; genus Agapanthus; species Agapanthus africanus. The sequence goes on along the minus strand of CM057340.1, from coordinate 579,171,266 downwards.
TTGATTCGGGTTATTCGCACCCAACGGAGGTGGAATCATTCTCGTCGGTAAGGTATTGTTAGGATTGTATCCCGACATGCCTTCGGAAGAAGAATTTGAAGGTGGAGGTAAGAAAGTGGACGGAATTTCGACTTCGGTATCGAAAGGTTCGTTGGTCGGTACCAACGAAACACGGACTAATCGGGCGTTAATGTCCCTAATCCAAAGTGACATACACTAAAGGGGTAGTGTAGTCAGAAAAATAAAAAAAACAGAATGTGGAGGTAAGAAAACGTCAATGAGAGGAAGTGGTGTAAGTGAGGTGCAAGATTTCTTTAGCGACAAGTTGCAAGTTTTGAAAAGATTTTTTTTCTTTTTCTTTTATTTTTTTATGTGAGATTTTTGCAAAAAGATTTTTGAAAAGAGACTTTTGACACAACTGCACTCACCCACAAATGCACAATCAGGCCTAGATCTAGGGTCAGCTAGACAGCTCCTAACTGTTCCAAAGGGCTAGAGATAGGACCTCAAACCGCCTCTTCACCGCCAATTGCGGCCAGGTAAGTGCCAGGAAAGTGGGAAGGAACCACAGTAGTGGGCCTAATTAAAAACCACTAGCCTTTGACACACTTGCCTAGACACCGCAAAGTCGGGTTAGGATAAACGGCTGATGCCTATACTAGTCCTCTGTCCTAGTGAGCGCGACGTCCTTAGGGCTGAGTCTAATCTTTTTTTAATTAAGATTAGTCGATGCAAATGCTTTAAGTGATTTCTGGGGTCCTGCGAAAGGTAATGAAATCCCCACCCAATCTGAGTTTGGTTAATAGCCCCTTAAAGTCCAATTAAAATATGCAAAACAGTAAATTCACTTGCAATTAATTATTTTTAGCGCGGCGCAAAGAAACCTGCAGAAATTGTGTTATTGAGAAGGGGGAAGAAGATTTTTAGCGCAAAGAAATCCTGCAGAAAATTTCGCAAAAGATATATGGAGGTTGGCAGAGGGGAGAATGAGGAACAAACCGACAAAATTTGAGGAGCTGACGTGGCAATCCTGCGGCGGAACCGCGGTTCATGGCGCTGCTCGGCCGCGGAAACGCGGTCTGGAGGAGGGATCGAAGCTCCGGAAAAATTGTACGGTTCTGTTGTGGAATTTTCCCTCTGTTCTGATGTGACTTTTTTTGTTTCTCACTCTATAAATTTCCAGATCCGAGATTCTTCGCTGTTCCTACAAGATTCAAACGATAACCCTTCAAACAATAAAAAAAATGATAAAAATTTTTGTACTTTTTATATTTTCAGATTTTTATGATTTTTAAAATTTATATCAATCCGAAATTACAAAAAGGAAATTTTACGCCATCCCCGGCAACGGCGCCATTTGATTAAGAGATTTTAAGATCAAAAATAATTTTACCGCAATCAAGAACGGCGTCGCTTTGCAGCTAGCCGGTGAGTACGGGTCGGTCTACAGGAATGTGTAATTTTCCTAAGTGTTCTTATGAGCTAATTCCAATGGTTGTTTGGTCTTTTAATTGAATCTAAAAACTAAGTTGTAAGATGATTAGAAACTTGCTAGGATTAGGTCTAAGGTGGAGTTTGATAAGATTGAATGTCACACCTCTTTCAATACCCTAAATTAAATCTTTTAGAAGTTATAGCAATTATTAGTAAAGGGGATTAGGATGATTGGGAAGAAACGAAGTTTCTTCCTCTAGATCCTTGTCCGTCCTTTCCTAATAATTGCTCTAACCTTCATGGAAGACATGCATGTCCGGTCCTTTATACTACGGTTTCACCGTTACCTCGTGGGTAGGGTGCCGTAGGGAGCGGATCATGCATGCATGCATGGAGTTCTAGTTATTAAAAATAATTGGGCATGAAAGAGATGAGAGATCTTCATCTCTCAATCCCTCCCTTATTCCTAACCCTAACAAGCGAGGAAATTACTCGCTCATTAGGGGATCTATTAAAAGCATCATTTTAAGATTACTTACCTACTGCAGTTTAAGAGATACTACACTAGATTAAACTAGAACAAAGGAATGATTTATCTAAGGCAAGAATTAAATTAGAAAACTACTGCAGAAAATAAAAAACAACTTACAAGAATGATGCTCTTCAATCTTCCAAAGAATCTGAATTTTTATTTATTGAAAAGAGGCATCCCTAATACAATCTTTAGAATACATTTTTATAGGGAATAGGAAAATTAGGGTTACGATTGCTCGCACATGTGCTATTACAGATATACCCCCTAAAAATCCCAAAAAAATCACCGACACACCGCCAGGAGAAATCTGCATCGACACGTGCAGCAGATGGCCGCGGAACCGCGGCATGGGTAGGGGTAGGGCCGCGGTTCCGCGACCCTTTGGTGAGGTCATTTGATCAATTTTTCTGGGATAATTCTTGATGCTTTGGGCTTTTTATTTCTATAGTTCTTTTCTCCATTTGGCTTCTGGGTCTTCTCCAGATCTTTCAGTGAAACTTGTCGTGGTCTTTTAACTGTTCACTTTGACATTTTTGGATCTTGCGTTGCCTTGTACAATTGTGAACTGTTCTTCATTTAGGCTCGACTAGGATCCTTCTACTTGTTGGTCAAAAGTCCCTCTTTTGTATCATCTTTTGTCTTTTTCACTGTTTTCGCTTCAAGAACCTGTAACCTGTAATATGTAGCAGATATGCGTCAAAAGCACCTGTTTATTGCATAAGAATGGGGAATATAAAATGCAATATTATGATGTGAACAGTACTGATCCTCGATCCATCCCTTAAAGACGAAACAATTTTCGATTGGATGGCTTACCGTTTGGAGGTAAGGGCAATAATTGGTACTATTAGCCTCGTCGGGTTGCAGTGGTCGCTTAGGATTTGGCAGATTGATGAGCCTGTTGCGCATTGCCAGTTCGAATAGTCTCTTCGTTTTGTCCCGAGGGAACGAATAAGGACGCTTCATTTTCTCATTGTAGTATCGCCGTCTCTCTTCCAGTTGATCCGTTAGTTTTGGATCACTGGGATGTGGTTGGGTATTCACAACGAAGGTCGCCTTCCCTTTACCCTTTTCGTTCCGCGGCTCCAGCTTCGGAGGAGACGGTCTATGACCCATCAGGTCCATCTGGGCTAACTTGTCGATTAAAACTTGGAACGTGGTCGGTTTGAAGAACATCATGAATTGTGAAATAGTTGCATGAAGGTTTAGGGTGCCCACTAACTTACCGCTGGTGCTTCTTCGATGCGCTGTTCGCATTTCGACCACAGATTCCGCCATCGGATTGCGTATTGAACCCACGTCTCGCCTTGCTTCACCCTGGAATTGATCAATGCCGTTATTGGGGTGCGTTCACTAGCACTCATGAATCGCTGGGTGAATAACAACTCTATTTCTGCGAAAGTCTTGACGGAGTCGTTCGGAAGTTCGGAGTACCACACAAATGCCGTCTCCGACAAGCTGCCGACGAATTGACGGAGCAAAAGCTTATCATCGCCCCCGGTGTTGCCGCACAGTGCTCTGAACTGGGTGACGTGCTGGTGGGGATTGCCTGTCCCCTTATATACGTGGAATTTGGGGATCGTGTAGATCGGCGGGTACTTTATCTGATCATACCAGCCTGGGTATGGTCGCCCAGTTTTCACGACTTTGCCAGCCGCCTCATTTGCCTGGTGAACTCTTATTTGCTGAGCAATATAGTCATCCAGGGCAGCTTTAGAGATTGTTTCCTCTTTGGCTGTTGACAGAGCCGGCAGAGGATTCGATATTTCTCCTCTGTCATCTTCAATAATGATCGGAGGGTGTTCGGCTGGAGGATCCGACTGGAATAGAAGGGCCATTTGCTTTATATTGGCCGCTTGTTCTGCGGCCTCTTTGTCCTTCTTTTCGAGCATTCTCCGAAGGAATTCAGCATCAGTTTTGTGTTCGTGACGTTGTTCCAATGACGTCTCCGGGCTTTCTTTTGGCCCGGTAAGTGCGGCCATTGCAATCAGCATCTCCTGAAGCTTCTGTTGCTGTTGTTCCTGAGCTCTTGTGATGCATCGGGTGAGTGGTCGGTGGCCCATAGAAGCGTGGCTATCCTCTTTCCCGAATGCCATGTAGACGGTATGCACCACCATGCCCCCAGACTTAGAGCGTTTGGGCTCAGTGCCTTTGAAATTTGCCGCAGGCATGGGGATTTTCTCCGGCCTTCTCCTTTTATGAGCGGTCGAAGTTGAGGGGCCCGTTGCAGTGAGCACCCAAGTAGCCGTCGCCTTCTGTGGCTTAACATGACGGTTTTCTTCCTGTCGGACCTTCAGCTTCTTCTGCCGGCGGGGATAGTCTTGATCCACCACCGACTCTCGGACTTGTCGCCAGATTTTGTAAACTTTAGAAGACAGCAGTTGGGGGGACTGTTCTGGCTTCATTTCTGTGACATCTCCACCGGCGGCGGAGATCTTTTTAGTACGGCGGTAGGCGAATTCCTGCGCACCTTGTTCAGCAGCTCAAAACTGTTCCCGGTTGGAATAGCAGCATTAACTTCCACCGTTGGAGCTGGTGGAGTTAGCCCAGAGGGGAGTTGCCTCCGGCCTTCCTTACTCGGCACCAGTGGCGACGTCGAGCGTGTCGAGCCGTTGTTGTTGGTTCAGTGATGGGAATGACTTTGTCTTGCCCCCTATCCAGGTGAGGGGCTGTTGCTGGCGTCAGCCTCTTGAAGACTGATGTCCGTTGAGAAGCGGTATCCAATCTGTCGAAGACAGACCTTTGAGCAGGGACGGGAACCGGAATAGTCAGTCTTGTAAAGACCGACTCTTTGGCAGGAGAAGCCGCCTTAACGACTTTAGGAGCAAGTGTGGCTATCTTCTTTGGGATGGCCACTTCTGGTATCATGGGCTTCTTGGCAGGCCCATCGGAGTCCAGGCTCAGTCTGGCGAAGGCCGAGGAGTTGGAGCTGGACGACCCGCTGAGAGGGGCCATGGTAGCAGCAAGCCGATCGAAGACCGACTTCTTGGGAGCTTCTGGTGCGGGCATAGGAATGGTGAAGCTCGCTGGCGGGAGCATGGTCCCGAAAAACAATCCTGTGGTGGCTTGGGTGACCTGTTCCACCGGCATCGTGAACAGGGAAGCCACCTGGGGCCCGTAAGCTATGCCCCCAGTTGAGGCAGAACGTTGGTTGCAGTTGCATGTGGAACACTTCGAGCAGGTGAACGCCATTGATCCTTTACTTTCTGTACCAAGCAAAACACCAAATTTTAGTACCTTGAAACCCAAGGGCAACCATTAGCAAACCACGATTGGTTCGCGAACACGACACACGAAGTGTGGAGTGGAAAGAGGAAAAGGTCCCACCGGGCGTGCCAGAATCTGTTCCCCTCCGAAAGACGCGGCGGAGACGCGACATACGTCTAGCCTGAATTTCGGGGCAGATGCTAATTGGTTCTATTCGTCCACCTCTCCGAAGATGCCAAGTTGATTTATGGCACCGTGTATCCAAGGTTTAAACGGATGCGGCCGATGTAGCAGACTTCGTCAGATTCCCCCTCGTTTGAGGGGTTTTTGATTGTGGGGACGCTCTTCCCTGCGGGCGCAAGCCCCTGCAGTTAATTACGCCACCGCATCACGGTAACAACTTTCTTCTTCTCCATATGGTCACTTCGTGTCGTGGGTATTTGTTTTGTGTTTGGTTGCCCGTGAATTGTATACGAAGACTAAGTTATGTTGTCGCCCGTAGGGCGTGGACTAGTCCAAATCTGTATCTTACTTAGATTTGGGTTTGGGGGTTTGGGTTTAAGGATACGTTAGCCTCATTTGAGACTAAGATCAACTTAAACGTTTTTTAAGGATACGTTAGTCTAATTGTGGACTAAGATCAACTTAACGGGATCGTTTAGATCCGACAAGAGAGAGCAATTGGGCTCTGTTGTTTAGTTTAGTGACATTACGGTCGGTAATTAGTTTAAGGACGTTACAGTCCATTGGTAGTTTAAGGACATCTCGGTCCAATGTTAGTTTTAAGACATCGCGGTCGAGATTAAGGACATCATAGTCCATGGATTTAAGGACTCCACAGTCCGTTATTAGTTTTAAGACATCACGGTCGAGGTTAAGGACATCATAGTCCGTGAGTTTAAGGACTCCATGGTCCGATATTAGTTTTAAGACATCACGGTCGAGGTTAAGGACATCACAGTCCGTGAGTTTAAGGACTCCACAGTCCGATATTAGTTTTAAGACATCACGGTCGAGGTTAAGGACATCATAGTCCATGAGTTTAAGGATTCCACAGTCCGATATTAGTTTTAAGACATCACGGTCGAGGTTAAGGACATCATAGTCCATGAGTTTAAGGACCCCACAGTCCGATGTTAGTAATGTGTGGTTGTCGGGACCCGTCACCTCTCTGACAACGTTGAAGGATTACAATGACAGATATCAGAGAAGTAAAGAGATGTACCCTCGAACCGGGTGTAAATTGATTGAAAGAGCAGATGGGCTCAGTTCAGTTTAAGTTGAGGACTTATGGCCAGAATTGGGCTAAGTCCGGTTAAAAATGTTTAACTTTTTATTTTTGACCTAGCCATTAGGCCTTTTCTTGGGCTCTGCCCTTTTAATAATGCTAAGTATTGGGCTCTGGCATTTTGTTGTCTTATATTGAATGCATAGCATTCATCAGAACAAAGTATGTTCTGACAGCGCGCCACGTGGCACGTCAGGCGCTTTGCGCCTGTCAAAGAGCGCATTGCGCTTCTGTCGAGTAGCGCACACGAAGAGGACACGTGTTGCGCTTAGCGCTAAGCGCTAGTTCATTAGCGCATTACGCTTTTAATTTATGAGCGCGCTGCGCTAATCTGTTGGTGCGCTAGTGAGTGACACGTGGCGCACTTGGCGCTGAGCGCCAGCTCATGAGCGCAGTACGCTGTTTTAAAAGCGCAAAATGCAAGTTGTGTCTTTCTTTAACACATGGCGTGTTCTGGCGCTACGCGCTAGTCCAAGAAGCGCAAAGGCGCAATTCATAAGTGCAAGGCACTTTTCAATAGTGCAGGGCGCATCTGATCAATTTTAAGATCAAAGAACAAATTTATGTTCTTCAAAGGAGGCTTTGCCTCAAGATCCAAGAACAAAAGTTCTTGTTTATATAAAAGGCTCTGCCTTTATAGATCAAAAGATCTGTAAATGAAGTAAAATACTTCTTTTGTTTTTTTTATGATTAGATCTTTTTGATCTTTTCTTTTTTGTTAAAGACCTTGGTCTTTTTCTTAGATCTAAGATCTTTTTAGAAGATGGTTCTTCTTTTTACGAGATAGTTTGCATCTCTATTATTCAAGAACATAGTTGTTTTTACCTTGAATATGAAGAAATGATCTTCTTCTTTCTAAGAGCTTTCTTTTCTTTTTGCAGAGGGTTTCTCTCTCTCTTTCTTCTATATCGAGGCTTGAAGTCTAGGGGCCTTTATATAGGGCCAATTGATTTGTTAAATCAGTTTTGAGAGATCTTTCTCTGATTGATCTGAAAATATTTCCCACCGTTGGATCTTTGATCCTAAGGCTTCTGTTTTACAGAAGATAATCTTCTTGTTTTAATAAGATTGAAAAATCTTTCCATAACAGAATTTTAATTCTGATTAATTAATAATTTATTATTAGTAGATCTTTTGATCTGTCGGTGGGGGAATTTTAATTCCAGCGCTGGTGCACTTTGCGCTAGCGCACCTACCTTCGACACGTGGCACGCAGCGCAGAGCGCAGCGCAACTGCGCTAGCGCACCTACGTTCGACACGTGGCACGCAGCGCAACTGCACTAGCGCGCCTTGTTTGACACGTGGCGCGCAGCGCAGAGCGCAGCATCTGAAGCGTTACTTTAATTTTGAATTTTAAAGCAGAACTTTGCTCTGATTGGGGGTGCACTGCCTAGGGCGCAGCGCACCTGGCGCTAGCGCGTCTGCTTTAGACACGTGGCACGCAGCGCGCAGCGCACGGGATCTGAAGCGTTGCTTCAATTTTTTGAATTTTGAAATTCAAAACAGAGCTTTGCTCTGATTGGGGGAAACAAACGGTTCAGGATGTATTAAGTAGTCATGCATGTCGTAATAATAAGAATAAAATTTAATTTTTTATTCTATTCTTATTATTTTTTAGTAGAATTTTTAGTTGATCCTTACCGGATCATTTCAAAATTGGGTTTTCTTTTTGGAAGAGGACAAAAGAAATTCACATTTACAGTAGGGTCTTGTGAATAAATGGATAGAGCTCTATGGCTCCAATTCTTGTAAAAAAAAAGCAACGAGCTTCTATTCTTAATTTTAATAATTACCCGATCTAATTAGACGTTAAAAATGAAGTCAAGTCATAGTCATGGTTCGGTCAAATCAAGTCAAGTTGCATATTGATATTGTTCTGATATTCAAGTTCATGTTTGGTATATTGGATTCATGTTGAATTGGATTCATATGAATTGGATTCAGATTGATTTGGACTCAAATTTGAGTCAGACACTTAGAACAGAATTTTGATCCAAAATTAGGTTTGGGAATTATCGGTAACTGCTGCACATGGACGGCAGTATTTGTGTTTTTTCCAAGACAATTACCATTGATAACTCCATTTTAGTTTTCTACCTTAAATAGGCAAGCACCCACTTTCTTCGGCTCCCTGAGACTCAAGAAAATTGGTCCCGCTTAAACCTATATTTACTAGGGCCCTTAATGTAATTTTATATAACTCGAGGGGTTTTATGAAAGATGATTTTAATATACTTTCAAAATAAATCTCGAGTAATTATTTATATTATTTAGAACTGTCATGAATGTAAATTTTAGAGAATGAGTTATATTAGTGAAAATATACATAGCTTGAATAGTTTAAGGTATTTTAATTTAAACTTTGTCTTGTATTGATACTTGATGTTATTTTAGTGAAACTTGTCATTCGTTTATTTTCCAGAAACATGGAATTTTATTATATATAAAAAATATATAATTTGATAAAATTTATTTAATTATTAAAAAATAATTTTATTTATTAAGTAGAAAATCCCATTTTTCTTAAAAATCGTATTAAAATTCTTTTGAGATCGTATGCTCTGTGAGAAAGTCTGCATCTCGCTCTACTAGTCCCGAGAATATGCAATAATCCGCATCATCCAAACCGGGTTCCCCGAAATTGGTTATAGAGGTATAATTGCAAAGATTTTGAAATACAATTATAAAGAAAACCGGTTTTTATAGTTCAAGGTATTTTGACGAAAAGTCGTATTTTGCCACAAAAGTTGTGTTTCAAGAGAATCGTATTATGTCAAGATGTATGTGAGAGGTAAGTCATTACCTCGTGAGGTTTTCTAAAGGTAATACAATAAAAGACGTCATATGTAAAGTTTATAGTATTTAAACGAAAAACGCAATTTAAAATTACATAATATGATATTTTAAGATGAAAATTATTCTAATTATTTGTTTCATGATTAATAAGTAAGGTATAGTGATATGGATAAGTGATTTTTAAGAAAAAATATAATTTTAAAGATTATAGAATAAAATGTCGGTATAACTCCACTTACTGACAAGTTTTGAAAAGAAGAATTTTTATGGTTGAAAGAGAAGAGGGAAGATGGGACTTACTTGCTAAAAGAATAGAGAGGAGGTAGAGGAAGAGAAGGGTAGCCTTCATGTAGTCGCGGAGTCGCTGGAATCGTCTCGAATGCTTTCCAGAAATTGACCTTGGGCTAACTCCACTTGTACTCTTCTTAGACTTAGAAATTTTTGAGAATTTTGACAATAGGTTTCAGAATGAAGAGGGGATAAGGTATGGGGTTGTATTTATAGTATGGAATTAGAGTTTTGGAATTGAAGAAAGAATTAAAATGCATTTAAAATTGGATTAAAGAATGAAATTTACTTCTCTGTTAAATTGCAGTGAAAATAAACAGAACAGGTGTAGTGGGGTAGGCCAAAGGGTTTTGTGTGCAAGACCTGGGCACATTTCCCTACGGTTCACCCGTCGGCGCCGGTGGAATAGTCGATCTCGCCGGTCGATTTTCTAAGGCGAGCCCTCGGATTGGTGACACGTGTCAATCTCGGTGTACACAACATTTTACACATGTTTATTTTTTCTGTCTTTTCATTTTTACGTGTATTGCACGTGTAAACTTTTGGCTTCCAAAAAGTTTAAAAGAAAAATTCAGAAAAAATATATGTGGCTGATGGGATTTGAACACAGGAGCTACGTCACAGCAATGTAGAGGCTTTTACCAGTGAGATACAAGTTGCTTCTTTCTGTTCTTAAACAAATTAAATTTATAATTTGTACTCATACTTGCAAATTCGATTTTGTACATTAACTTTAAAATTTTCGTACCGTAAAAACAGAGTCATTACATTCTACCCTCCTTACAAAAATTTCATTCTCGAAATTTACATTTACATAAGGACTATTACAAACAAGTAAGGGTATCTTGTACGCATGTCGTCTTCTCGCTCCCAAGTTGATTCTCCTGGCGAATCTTTTCTCCACATCACTCGGACCAAGTTTACTTTCTTGTTCCTTAGTGACTTTACCTTTCGGTCCAGGATTTCAACGGGTTATTGCTCACAAGATAGATCTGTCTGTACAGTGAGCTCGGAGTGATCAAGGATATGGCTGGGGTTGCTCACATATCTTCAAAGCTGGGATATGTGGAATATGTTATGCATTCCTTCCAATAAGGTGGAAGTGCCAAACGATATGCCACTTCTCCGACTCATTCGAGTATGTCGAACGGTCCTATATATCTCGGACTGAGCTTACCCCTCTTTCTAAAGCGAATTACTCCATGGTTTGGAGAGATTTTTAAGAAGACATGACTCCCGGTTGGAACTCCAGATGTCAGCGCTTTGCATCAGCCCAGTGCTTTGTCTGTCTTGGGCTATGAGTATTCTTTCCCTGATTGTGCGAACTATGTCCACAGTTGCCACGATCATCTCTGGTCCAAGGAGTTCCCGATCTCCGATGTTGTCCTAACTTAATGGTGAGCGACGCTTTCTTTCATAAAGAGCTGCAAAGGGTGTCATACCAGTACTCGCCTGGTAGCTGTTGTTGTATGAAAACTCCACAAGATGTAGGTGATCTTCCCACGATCCTCCGAAGTCTAGCATACAAGCTCTTAGCATGTCTTCTAGAATCTGAATTGTTTGTTCAGACTGTCCATCTGTTTATGGATGGTAAGCTCTGCTGAAGTTCAGACTCGTTTCCAAGCCAGCTTGCAGACTCTGCCAAAACTGTGATCGGAATCTGGTATCTCGATCAGAGACTATGCAAACCGGCATTCTATGTAATCTCACGATCTCTTGCATGAGTTCATGGGTATAAAAAATAGTACATTATGAAGAGTTAAATCTTACTTAGATTCAGACTTACCTCCATGTACTTCTTTACTAATGTCTCGGTAGATTAGCCAACTCTAAAGGGAAGAAAGTGAGCCGACTTGGTGAGTCGATCCACAATAACCCATACTGCATCGTTACCCTTCGTGCTTCGAGGAAGGACGGTCACGGAGTCCATGGTAATGTGTTGCCATTTTCATTCTGGAATAGGTAATGGTTGAAGTAAACCGGCAATCCCGTGATGTTCAACTTTCACTTGCTGTTCATCTTTCACTTGTTGACACACCAAACACTTGGCTACGCTTCTGGCTACTTCACGCTTCATTCCATGCCACAAGTAATGTTGTCGTAGATCTTTTTACATCTTATACCACCATAGTGTACTGAATAAGGAAAGTTCTAAGCTTCTTTCATCAACTCTTTCCGAATAAAACCTTGTAGTACACACAACCTGCTTCCATATCTCAAAGATCCGTCTTCATGGATGATGAAGTCTGTTCGCAGTCCACTTTCTACTTGTTCTCGGATCTTTTGCAACTTGGCATCACTTGCTTGGTCTATTTTGATCTGATTGACAATAGTAGACCGAACTTGTAAGTTCATCAAATACAAAATGTTACCTGGCATAACCACTTCTATATCAATCCAGTGCAATTCTTGTTGAAGCTTCCACTGTGCGGTGAGATTCATTGATAGTGGCTGGCGACTAAATGCGTCAGAAACTACATTCACCTTCCTTAGATGATATTGTAGGTTGATGTCGAAGTCCGCCATAAGTTCTAGCTATCTTCTCTGCCGCATGTCAACTCCTTCTGAGTAAACACATACTTCAGAATTTTGTGGTCCGTATATATATCCACTCATTCTCCTAGCAGATAATGATGCCAAATCTTAAGTGCAAAGATAACGGCTGCCAACTCCAAATCATGTGTTGGATAGTTGCGCTCATGAATCTTCAACTGTCTTGATGCAAAGGCAACAACTTTTCCATACTGTTGTAGAACACATCATAATCCCTTAACGGATGCATCGCAATTTACAACGAAAACTCCAGATTGATCCGGTATTTCGAGAACAGGTGTTGATATCAATCTTGACTTGAGTTCTACAAAAACTTGTCCACATGCTTCTGACCACACGAATGCTTCATCTTTACGTGTGAGCTTTGTCAGGGGTGTTGCAATCTTCGAAAAGCCTTTTATGAATCTTCGGAAGTATCCTGTTAATCCCAAGAAATTTCAAATGTCTTTCACTGTCTTTGGTATCGGCCATCTGCTGACGGCTAATACCTTAGCTGGATCTACTGAGATTCTTTCGCCCGAAACAATGTGTCCGAGAAATCCGACTTGATCTAGCCGAAATTCGCACTTGTTGTACTTGGCATATAGTTGATGTTGTCGCAATGTCTCCAGAATAATCCGCAAATGCTCAGCGTGCTCTTTCCGATTCTTTGAATATACCAGGATGTCGTCGATGAAAATAACAACAAACCTGTCTAGATATCTCGGAAAACCTGGTTCATCAGATTCATGAAAATAGCAGGTGCATTGGTCACTCCAGATGGCATCACGAGAAACTCATAATGACCATAGCGAGTCCTGAATGCTGTTTTAGGAATATCAGACTATTTGACCTTTACCTGATAATAACCCGAACGAATGTCTAACTTTGAGAAAAAACAAGACCTACTTAGCTGATCGAACAGATCGTCGATGCACATTAGTGGATACTTATTTTTTATCGTCACTTCATTCAGAGCTCGGTAGTCTATGCACATTCTGTATGAACCTTCCTTCTTCTTCACGAGCAAAATTGGAGATCCCCAACTTGAGATACTGAGACGAATCCATCCTTTCTTCATAAGTTCGTCCAATTGAGTACGGATCACCTTCAATCCTTTAGGACTTAACCGATACGGTGCTTTGATTGCCGGTTGTGCACCAGGTACTAAGTCAATGCTGAATTCAAGAGCTCGATCGGGAGGCAAACCTGAGATGTCTTCAGGAAATACATCTTTGAACTCTCGAACTACATCTGGCTTGTTTTCTTCCGCCTGTAGTGTTGCAACCACTGCCTTCTTTGTTTTAGCTTTGTAGGTGCTAGGCTCCAGGGTACAGTCTCCACTCTTGAAATAAAAGACCGGATGATCTGGTATCTCGAACACTACCTTCCTTTGACGACAGTCGATAGTAGTGAAGAAAGTTCCTAGCCAGTCCATACCCAAGACCACGTCGAAATTCGGTATGTCCAGCTCCTTGAAGTCCACATAAAATTCTCTGCTGCAGACGACCACTGGACACAAATGGTATCCCATAGTTGCCTTTAGAACGCCATTCCCTAAACTAGCACTCCAGCTGGATACGAGCAGTTTAACTGGACTCGTATGAGTTCGGACGAACCGTTGCGACATAAAGCAATGTGATGCTCCAGTATCGAAAAGTGCTAAGGCAGGTAGGGAGGCTACTAAGATTGTACCTAAGTTGTGTTAGTTATATGTATGCCCTAGAGGCCATTACTGTACATGAGATGTATATTGTAGTGGATGCTTGGACATATATAGGGAGGACTTTCTTGCTCGACATGATAGTATGTTATCTGGTTACTCTTTATCTTAACATGTACACTGATTGTCTCTCTTTTACATGTTGGTAAAGCCCTTATGATGTGTACTTGACTACCTAGATTATGATGCGGATCATACTAGTGGGACAAAGGTAGTCGGTAAGTACATCATTTAATGTCCCTAGTCGTTGGTGAATCGAGACGGGGCATCGATATACCAGAGTAGACTAGTTTATAGCTTCTCGACCCATATAGATGGGCGATGGATGATCCCATATCCATTGGTGTTTGACATCAGAGATGGTATACGGGTACTCAGTGGAGACTAGGTATACTGGACGGACCCGTCGAAAACTCCTAGATGGTATTATACATCACGCCAGATGGCAGTTCTCTGGTGACATAGGTACAAGTTAGTCTGTTGACCCGAGATCGTCATAGAGTCTTGTGTGATTCCTACTGTGCTTTGATTTCCACCTTACCACGTTCAAGAGGACGTGCAAAACGGTGGTTTTTGGGTAAAGTCCCGAGTCATATGGAGGCAATGAGTGATAGGAGAGGATTTCGTCTCTCCCGGTATTAGGGGTTGATATTGCGCTGTGCTCAATTGGCTATAACAGGAAAGTCCATGGCCAGGGCTGTTTATGAGATTTACTGGTAAGTGTTATCAGTAGTTTCTCGACCAGTTATGAGCCTCACATCGGTACGACTTATCAAGCTATTGGGGGTCTAACGTTTACCACCCCCAGGTGAGGTATGCGACATATCTGACGAAGAGACCGGACTGTACAGTAGTGTTACTGATTGGATTCGCAAGAGTATGAGCACGCATGCTTGTTGAGCTTCTGATCGCTCAATAACCGGGTGGCCATTAAGTTTAGCAAACCGCTTGTGGCTTGTGGGTGTTTAATATGATCATCACCTACTGCCAGCGTATTGACGAGTCTTTAGAGTCCTACACATAGGTTTCCTTGTTCATGCGAAACGAAGTAGGAGCACATATGAGATATGTGCGGGACAGAGATTAATGCGCGTATGTGATACTGCATTCTATTCTCGTGATTTATGACATCGGTCGGTTATATGTGATATAGCCGGGTCATCGGATTAAGTGTTGATTCGATAAGTTATTGCATTTGATATTAGTTGGTTATATGTGATATAATCGGATTATTAAATTAAGTGTTGATTTAATAATTTAATGTATAATTGTATATTTGATATACTAGATTACATTAACTAATATTAGCTAACTTAAACTTTTCTTATTCTTACAAGTGTGCATTAGTATATATGTGATATATATTAGTGTACATTTTATTGTGTCATGCTTGATGCCACATGCTACATGGGTGTATGAGACTCACACCATATTAATAATAATGTGAGGGTTTATATTTATTTAAGCAAATCAAAATTAGTGTTAATTAGTCACATGCTTGGAAGCTTGGAGAAGCTTGTAGCATTTTTGACTAAGTCTACTCCTTTTGTTTTACTTGTAGATATTTATTAACCTCACCATTGTTGTTAGCCATGGTTTAATCTCTACATAGGTTAGTGTATGAAACTAACTCACCCATGGTTGTTATTCTCACATCATTAATTCATTCTCATCTTTTCTCTTCATCTTCTTCATCTTTGGGGAAAATCTTTCTAACTTTTAGAAAAGTGAGAAAATATTGTGAGAAAAATAAAACTAAAGTGAGCCCATTTCCTACTTCATCATCCTCTACTACTTGCCATTTAGTATAAGGTGTTTGCTTCACTAATTTCACAATTAGTGAAGAGGTAGCATGAGCTTGAGTCTCCTCGACGTAGATCATTTTCGGCCTCGAAGACTTCAAGCAAACTTGTTCATTTCTCCGGGAGAACCCTTTCTAGAGTTCGAGTGTTCATGACTTGCAGCGAAGGGACTACTGCATGGAGTATTAGAAGTAAAGGACCGGTCTACAAAGCTTGTATTCTTCATTCACTTAGATGTAAAGTTGTTTACATATAGTTTCGTCGCATTTTCTAGTAAAGATTCTATGGTTAGGGTTAACTAGAACGACAAATTTTTGAAATTGGCATGGACGATGCCTCCCGAAACCTTACTGCTGTCCTAGGAACCCTGCAGTGGTATCAGAGCCATGCTAGAAAATTAGAAGATATTTGTTAAATTACAAAACCGAAATTACTCCGAAACATGAAACCCTAATAGCTAGTTTCTGTCGAATTTTTAAAGGGCTCTAAATTTTTTTAAACAACTGTAGAATATTATATGTGATATAACATGAACACTGACAAAATTTGATGCATTTTTGCCTCAACATGGCCGGCCAAATAGGCTTTAAAACCGGCGAGCTCGGGTCATTTTTGGAGATTTGGCTTCAAATTTTGATGGTGTTCTAGTATCTGGTTTTAGGGTTTCAGGTGTTATTTATTTTTGCTAAATTTTCATGTGATGTTTACTTTCTGCAAAGGCAACTCGGAGTGTTTCGCAGTCGTAATTCTAACATGTATTCGGGTTATTTAGATGATGTTAAAAGTTTGAACGGATCTCAATAACCCATATTTTGCCTCACTGAAATTTTCCAAGAGTTGGATTTTTCCGAGTTTAAAATTTTCAAAAAATCTTGCAAGCGATTCTGTGGATTCTCTAGAAGAAAGATACCCAAACTCAACTTTTTGGATTGCGGAACTGCAGTATACCCTAGGGTTTGCCGTAGTTCCGTAGCGACATGAGTGAAGCATGGGTCGGCCCTTCTACGGATGGTTCATAGGAGCTGTGGCAGTTTCTGGGAACTTTTTGAACTCCGCTGAAGTGTTGAACTTGTTGGAAAATTTTAGATGCTTGCTTATTCGATCGAAAAGTTTAATTTCGTCTAGCTATCTCTGATTGTGATACAATAATTGGAATCTATTTAGTTGCGTGCAAGTTTAACATTTTGGTCTCGGGTGAAATCGGGAATCTTGTTGAATTACCCGACTTCTTTTGAAAAGTGTTTTCATAGTTGAGACCTAAATATAAGATTTTCATTGTTAGGCATGAAATCCGGAATATGTGATATTCCGGGTTTATGATGTCTAAGGACGGTGGCGATTCCAATTGTTGTAGTTTTTCATTTTCTTTTCTGCGACCATAAGTGTAATATGTGGTGTATCACCGGTTTCGATGCTATATGTCAACGACAATTGGGATACGCATATTTACTTACGTTGATGACATGTGATGTTATGTGTTGCTGTGATATGTTATATTGGATCGTCGTGTTTGAATAGCCGGGGGGTTTTATGTGAGATGAGAGTTTTTCATTTTCATTCATGTAAAAACTTATTTGTAATATTCTTTTATTAGGGCACTTCCGGGTTGAGGAAGATATCACCGTTGATGTATATTATTTACTTTTCCACATTAGGATAGACCCTAGGAGGGAAGCACAAGTAACCGGGTTCTAGAGTCCAGTGGGAGACCATCTCGAGGCGTTGAGACCGGGTCTCCTAACTCTAGAATTGGTAGGGTTACTTGCCGCTCTCGTAGGGGTCTAGGGATGTGGGTTTGGCTATTCATCACGACCGTGGAATCCGTGTTTTATACAGGCTTAATATAAAACCCGGAAATCCTAGTATATCCAATATTTCATATGTTGATTTCTGCTGCGATATTCTGTGATTTGATCACTTGATATGATAAGATAGATACAATATATAGTATATGTGATATATTATATAGACGTTGCTTATGTTTTATACCCGCGCTAGCCCTGCCCCGCTCTGCTATTAGTTACCTAACCTAACGGTGCATGACGGGACATCGAGGCGAATGCGGATGGCATAAGCGTACGTTGTATTTATCTATGATGCTTAGCTAATTTAAATGATGGGACTTCATTAATGAGATTAATGAAAGAAAATAAACCTAAAAATGTTGTAGAAACTTATTTTAAAAACCGGTAGCTCCAGTTCTTGCTTTGCATAACGGTATTCCTTGTAGAATATCCAGTATCTTATTCGATAAGAAAAGAGCCGAGATCCCTTCACCGGGAGTGACCTCTTTAGCGAAACTAGTAGATGCTATAAACTCGGATTGTCTTTTGATTGATTTTATAGTTTTTGCTTTGCATAGTGGTATTTGTGAAATATCGTGCACCTTATTTGATAAGGAAAGAGCCGAGATCCCTTCACTGGGAGTGACCTCTTTAGCAAAACTAGTAAAGGCCTCAAGAACACTCTTTTTCAAAATCACTCGATTCTACAACGATATCAAGTTCATTACGCAAAAGGTTTTCATAAAAACCTGTCGTAGCCCTCCGTCATTTCAGATAAGTACTTCATAGTATTCGTGCTACGTTTGTTGGCTTTCGTCAAGGCGTAGTGTGCGGTAGCTATTTATGCTTATCTGCAAAAGCATATGATGCGATTGAGTTAGGGTAGTCGTGTGACTTTGTTGGCTTTCGTCAAGGGTCGTGCGGGTGGGTTTAATTCAATCATGAAATGAACGGGTTGAACTTGACTAGCAGCCTATTGTTTGTTGGCTTTCATCAAGGTCATAGGATGCTAGGGACAAAATTATCGGGAATTTTAAGTGTTGAAATTTGCAATGAGATTGCATACCTTTTATGATATAGTTGGATCCCGATACCCACTGCGAGTAATTGTTACTCCTGGGAGAGTTTTACACATTACAATGAGCCGATCAAGTAGGTGTCTAGAAAGGTGTCAACAGGGTTACGCCCCTGGGAAAACGAGATTTATTTTAATTAGGTCCGTGCGAAAGCACGGGGAACCTCCCTCAAAGTACCGGCACTGGCCTGGCTAAAAGATTGGCGAACTTGTAGGGTGTAATTAATCCCGGCTAGTCTTTTCTTTTAGGGTTTGAAGGAAGATTTGATTAAAACAGTAGGAACCATCCTGATTAGATAAAATAATAACCAATCTAATCTTGCAAGAGCATACGCCGAGTGTTTTCTTCTCTCTCTCTCCAGGTAGCGACCATATCACACCTTAATCAAGATAATAATACGGATGTATTGACCGAACCCGCTTATTATATCGAGCTAGGGGAACATTGGTCCCGCTCCAACTTATAATTATTATAAGACCGAGCAGGAAATAGGGGAATACCAGGATTCCCATGCTGTCCAAACGAAGAAAGTGCATGATGATGTATCTTCTTCGGGTGTGTTCATTACCAAGAACTGTTTCTTAGTATCCTCTACGTCTTGGGTATGAGATACCGGATCAGAATCCCATATATGTAATATGTTATATGGGCTACAGAGAGGTAGAGAACTGGGAATGGGTGATAAGTTTCAAGAGTTGGAAACGGTGCAATTGTTGCAGCCAAGGTGTTGGCAGTTATCACCCTGTATTACCAAATACATTGATTCTGAACGAATATTATTAGATACCGAACCCGATATGCAACATTATATCAGTCTTTTTATTTACTAAAGAAGGATATAATTTTGTATTGTTTGATAATGTTTTGAACATTTCCTATATCAAGAGTTGATCGGTTCCGGCACATTATCTAAAAGAATATACGTTCTAAATCAAACCACAGTTCTTAACGTACAGGAACACACACAAGAGGAAGAGTTCAGAAATGAACGAATCCTTCTTGAGGCATTGTAGACTAGGTCATATCAATGTGACCCGACTAGCTAAGTTACATTAAGATGCATATTTAAATCAGTTTGAATCTACATCTTGTGAAACTTGTCAGTCATGTCACAAAAATAAGATGACCATAGCTTCGTTTATTGGAAACAGAGAAAGAGTTAGTAAACTCTTGGGATTGATACATGATGTATGTAGGTCCCCTGTCTACACATGCCAGGACTGGTTCTTTGTAATTCATTACATTCACTGATGATCTCTCAAGATTCAGACATATGTTCCTGTTGAAACATAAGTCTGAAACTTTTGAGAAATTCATAGAATATAAGTCAGAAGTAGAGAACCAAAACGGGTATAAGTATTATGTCCTTTGATATGATCAGGGAGGAGAATACTTGAGCATGGAGATCCTGGACTATTCTAAAGGAGAATGAGATTCTCTCTCAGTATTACTCCTCCGTATACACCACAGCACGTCGGTGTATCGGGGAGGAGCGATCGCATCCTATTAGATATGGTGCGCTCTATGATGAGTACTACCGAGTTACCTATTTCCTTTTGGCGTTATGCACTTGAGAAGCTGCATACCTATTGAATTGGGTTCCAACCAAATCAGGTGCCTACCACCCCATATGAGATATGGTATGGGAAGAGCCCATCTCTTAAGTAAGTTAAGATTTGGGGTTGTCCGGCCTATGTCTAAAAGCAAAATCCGGACAAGCACGAGGCAAGGTCAGTACCGTGGAAGTTTGTTGGATATCCCAAGCATTCGCAAGGGAATATCTTCTACCGCACCGAGGAACAAAAGCAGTTTTATTTCTCGGCATGCCACCTTTTTAGAAAAGGAATTTCTTGTGAAGAAATTAGTAGTCATGAGGTAGAACTGGAAGGAATTCCAGCTATACAAATTACAGCTGACGATTTGGTAGAACCGGAGGATTTAATAGTTCCCGACGGACCTCAGCCACTCCGCCGATTTGGTAGGGTTCCTCATCCACCTGAGAGATACTTCGGTTTTATCTATGACAGTGGGAGCGAGGATTGCATCATGAGATGATGACCCAACTAGTTTCGAGCAGGCCATCAAGAGTGGGGACTCTGTAAGAATGACTGGATGCTATGCGATCTGAGATGGAATCTATATACACCAACAAAGTATGGACTTTGGTTGCTTTATCTGAAGGGTTAAATCCCATCAGGAGCAAGTATATCTTGAGAAGATTACTTGGTGTAGATGGAAAAGTTGAGACTTTCAAAGCTAGACTTGTTGTAAAAGGTTTTTGTCATCGACCAGGTGTGGATTATGATGAAACATTTTCTCTAGTGGCTATGCTTAAATCCATCCGGATCCTCTTGCCATTGCTACATACCATGACTACGATATCTGGCGGTTGGGTGTCATGACTACTTTTCTAAATAGTGATTTAGAAGAAAGCGTCTATAAGTACACAGCCAGAGGGCTTCGTAGACAGTGGGAGCAGCGGAAACGTGTGCAAGTTGCTTTACGGGTTAAAGCAGGTATCGCGGAGTTAGAACATCTGTTTTGATATGGTAGTCAAAGTGTTTGACGTCATCAAAATGGTAAATGAACCTTATATATATAAAAAGGTAGTAGAGAGTATGGTGGTTCTTCGTATTGTACGTGGATGACATACTCTTGATAGTAAAGGAGTTTCCTTTGCTACGCTCGGTCAATCTCCTCTTATCACAATGATTCTCCATATAGGATCAAGTTGATACCTCCTAAATCCTAGGTTTTAGATCTATGAGATAGATCTAATTGGATGTTAGGATTCTCACTAGGTGTAGTGAGATAGTATCAATCGATCCTGGGGAGAATCACTGGATAGCTTCCCGGGTGGTAAGGTCGACTGAATGTCTGTCACATGCATTGTCTTTACCCCCAGTGGAGGGACGGTATGTTAGAAGAGTTCCAAGCTAGATACCGTGGAAAACTAGACGATAAAGGCTGGATACATTGTTGCCTACGACGCTACCGAAGAGGCATTCTGGGTGTATATATGTTCATGAGATGAACTTCGTTCCTACCATTATGTGACAATGGAATTGTGGCCTATGCCTAGGAACCCCCGTCCTATCAATGACCCATACATATTCTAAGGTAGTATCACCTGATCATGGAGATGGTTGATCTTCAGGGAGATCGAGGTTAGGAGAGTAGACTCAGAGGATAACACGGCAGATCTACTCACAAAGGCCATTTCCCAAGAGAGGCTTTTATGGGATGGTTGAGTATGAGATACTACAACCACTGCTATATGATGGCCCTAGTGCAAGTGGGAGATTGTTAGTTATATGTATGCCCTAAAGGCCATTACTGTACATGAGATGTATATTGTAGTGGATGCTTGGACATATATAGGGAGGACTTTCTTGCTCGACATGATAGTATGCTATCTGGTTACTCTTTATCTTAACATGTACACTGATTGTCTCTCTGTTACATGTTGGTAAAGTCCTTAGGATGTGTACTTGACTACCTGGATTATGATGCGGATCATACTAGTGGGACAAAGGTAGTCGGTAAGTACATCATTTAATGCCCCTAGTCATGGGTGTATCGAGATGGGGCATCGATATACCAGAGTAGACTAGCGTATTACTTCTCGACCCATGTAGATGGGCGATGGATGATCCCATATCCATTGGTGTTTGACATCAGAGATGGTATACGGGTACTCAGTGGAGACTGGGTATACAGGACAGACTCACTGAGAACTCCTAGATGGTATTATACGTCACGTCAGATGACAGTTCTCTGGTAACACTGGTACAGGTTAGTCTGTCAACCAGAGATCGTCATAGAGTCTTGTGTGATTCCCACTGTGCTTTGATTTCCACCTTACCATGTTCAAGAGGACGTGCAAAACGGTGGTTTTTGGGTACAATCCCGAGTCACATAGAGGCAATGAGCGATAGGAGGGGATTTTGTCTCTCCCGGTATTGGGGGTTGATGTTGCACTGTGCTCAATTGGCTATAACAGGAAAGTCTCTGGCCAGGGCTGCTTATGAGATTTACTGGTAAGTGTTATCAGTAGTTTCTCGACCAGTTATGAGCCTCACATCGGCACGACTTATCAGGCTATTGGGGTCTGACGTTTACCACCCCCAGGCGAGATATGCGACATATCTGACGAAGAGACCGGACTGTATGGTAGTGTTACTGATTCGATTCACAGGAGTATGAGCAGGCATGCTTGTTAATCTTCTGATCGCTCAATACCCGGGTGGCCGTTACGTTAAGAAGACCGCTTGCGGTTTGTGGATGTTTGATATGATCATCACCTACTGCCGGCGTATTGACGAGTCTTTAGGGTCCTACACAGAGATTTCCTTGTTCATATGAAACGAAGTAGGAGCACATATGAAATATGTGCGGGACCGAGATTAATGCGCGTATGTGATACCACATTCTATTCTCACGATTTGTGACATCAGTCGGTTATTTGTGATATAGCCAGGTCATCGGATCAAGTGTTGATTCGATAAGTTGTTGCATTTGATATTAGTCGGTTATATGTGATATAGCCGGATTATTAAATCAAGTGTTGATTTAATAATTTAATGTATAATTGTATATTTGATATACTAGATTATATTAACTAATATTAGCTCACTTAAACTTTTCTTTTTCTCACAAGTGTGCATTAGTATATATGTGATATATATTAGTGTACATTTTATTGTGTCATACTTGATGCCACATGCTACATGGGCGTATAAGACTCACACCATACTAATAATAATGTGAGGGTTTATATTTATTTAAGTAAATCAAAATTAGTGTTAATTAGTCACATGCTTGGAAGCTTGGAGAAGCTTGTAGCATTTTTGACTAAGTCCACTCCTTTTGTTTTACTTGTAGATATTTATTAACCTAACCATTATTGTTAGCCATGGTTTAATCTCTACATTGGTTAGTGTATAACACTAACTCACCCATGGTTGTTATTCTCACCTCATTAGTTCATTCTCATTTCTTTTCTTCATCTTCTTCATCCTTGAGAAAAAGCTTTCTAGTTTTTGGAAAAGTGAGAAAATATTATGAGAAAAATAAAATTAAAGTGAACTCATTTCCTACTTCATCATCCTCTACTACTTGTCATTTAGTATAGGGTGCTTGTTTCACTAATTTCACAATTAGTGAAGAGGTAGCATGAGCTTGAGTCTCTTCGACGTAGATCATCTTCGGCCTCAAAGACTTCGAGCAAACTTGTTTATTTCTCCGGGAGAGCCCTTTCTAGAGTTCGGGTGTTCATAACTTGCAGCGACGGGACTACTACACGGAGCATTAGAAGTGAAGGACCGGTTTACAAAGGTTGTATTCCTCATTCACTTAGATGTAAAGCTGTTTACATATAGTTTCATCGCATTTTC
Source organism: Agapanthus africanus (assembly GCA_030015575.1). NCBI lineage: Eukaryota > Viridiplantae > Streptophyta > Magnoliopsida > Asparagales > Amaryllidaceae > Agapanthus > Agapanthus africanus. Next base: position 579,147,404 of record CM057340.1, on the reverse strand, counting down.
TAGTAAAGATTCTATGGTTAGGGTTAACTAAAACGGCAAATTTTTGAAATTGGCATGGACGATACCTCCCAAAACCTTGCTGCCGTCCTAGGGAACCCTGCAAGTTGTGTGGGATATGTTTAGGTATAGGATAAAGAAACATTGATGCATAAAGATTGAAAAGGTTTGAAAGATTGGAAGTTATCAGTGATGACTTGGCCAGTGGTTTCAGCTTCTTCCACAGTCATTGTGAAAGCCTGATGCCTATGTACATTCCTCATTGCTGGAGGCACATTCCTCTGTCTGTTTCTCTGTCCTTAAGGCATATTCCTCTGTGCCTGATGGAACTAACAAGGAGGCTGTGTAGGAGCTCCACGAGGAGGTGGAGCTGGGAGAGCAAGATGAAGTGCAGGAGCCTGGATAGCTGGCCGCTGCGGAAAGGTAAGTGTTGGTCGAGGTGTAGGAGCTAGGATAAGACGATGGGGACAATCTCCAATGTGTGAGTGGATGCTCCACAAACTAAGCATAGTCGGTTAGCACGCCTGCAGTCCTTCGCCAGGTGTCCATTCCTCTTGCAATAGAAGCAAAAGTGTGGACTGGGCCAGTTAAATGGTACTCCGGTCTCCTAGGTACAAAAAGGTGGCCTAGAAGAGGCTCCTCCTACCATCTGAGTAGTAGAGCGCTTCACACCGGCAGTCTGAGGTCTGCCCTTCTTCTTCACTACTGCCTCATATCGTCGGGCAGCCTTCAGCGCAAGATCATAGGTTGGGAAATCCCCTGTAACTAGTGCAGCTTGGATTTCTGGGTCCAACCCTTGCTGAAATCTTCATGCCCGAATCTCAGCATTCGGGATCAAGTGTGCCGCGAACCTGTTATGGTCTCGTGTTAGCAGTATAGTATTGAATATTGAGACATATTTTACCTGCTGAGCATGGTAAACTCAGCATCATATTCATCCACAGATTTGTTCCACATTGAACCTTGCTGCAAGTGGATGAATTGCTACTCCATGTCAAAACGGGCAGTCTCGGGAAAGTACTTCGTGTCGAATATGTCGCGAAAAGTTTTCCATTCAATCGGTTGGGCGAGTCGGCTTTCTTCAGCCTTCCACCAGACTTTGGCGTTGTTTGTGAGTTGCAGTTTCGCAACCCTCACCTAAGTAATTTTTGGCACTTGTGCTGCTGCCAGATCATCTTCAATGGACTGAGCTATTCCTCTGCCTCTAGTGGGCTCTTTTCTCCAGAAAAGTGCTTAGGGTGCAATGCCCAGAATTGCTTCACTCCGGATGCCTTAGTTTCTGGACGGTGTAAGAGGATAGCAGTCTGCTGTTGCTGACCCTCCAAGAGGCTCTTTATTACCTCAAGCAATACCATCTGCTCGTTGATAGGAGCTGCTACGGTATGTGGTAGTGGTAAAGGAGGTGGTGGAGTGTTGCCATTCACGTTCGTACTCGTATTGTTCGGGGAATCTATAATCTTGAAAGAAAAGGAAGGGTTAGGATAGATTCAAAAGCTTAGAAATGTAAGGAATGTTTAATTGCTGATTCTTATAATTCTTGTGACATATTGCTTAGGATTCTATGCTGACTTGCATGGGCCACCAACAAAACCTGTCATGCCCCGCTTCCGAGTGTACGGGGAAGGAGACGTGACGTGGCACGCGACGTATTTACTTATAAATAAACACGTTAAGCGTAAATAAGCAATATAAATGTAAAGCATAAGAATGACAAGAGATATAATATAAACCGCAACTTTTTATTAATATCCATTCTTTACATACAACTGAAAGAGAAGTACAATGATAGAAAACGATGCCTAAACAGTGGCATATGAACTGAGAAGAAATAAGTACAAGTAAAAGCCTAAAAGTCTGGCTCCTTTGTGAACTGCTGCAAATCGTCATCACTGGGCTCGGTCTCCTGAGAGTCGGGTCCTCTTGAAGAACATTCCAAAGAAAGAATAGATAAGAATGTCGTCAGCGAACTAGCGCTCGGTAAGTCCCAAAAGATAGAATGGAATAGACAAGTAAAGAGAATAGAACTGGTAAATATCTATTTGTTATGCTAACGTAGTTGTTTGTAGCTTGGTACAGAATCTATCAGTGTATACGAGAGGAGACCAACTATCCCGTAGACTATGGTAACATGTAAGTGCAAGGCCCCATCAAAACCCACGGGAAAATGGCACAAGATGTTCATGTAGGTGTCTTTTAGTATCCATCATCGTTCCACTTTTAACACATTCCGTACTAGTCTACCCTATTAAACCCCATAATGTATATTGTATTGATTGTAGTTATCAGATTTGCCTAGACCATGGTATAAGTTATTCATATAAATGGTTCAAGATGTATCAAGTAATCATGTAATGATGTCAAGTCATAGTCATGGTTCGGTCAAGTCAAATCATGTTGCATGTTGATATTGTTCTGGTATTCAAGTTCATGTTTGATATATTGGATTCATGTTGAATTGGATTCATGTGAATTAGATTAAGATTGATTTGGACTCAGACTTGAGTCAGACACTTAGAACAGAATTTGGATCCTGAATTAGGTTTAGGAATTATCAGTAACTGCTGCACATGGACGGCAGGATTTATGTCTTTTTCTAAGACAATTACCATTGATAACTCCATTTTAGTTTTCTACCTTAAATAGACAAGCACCCACTTTCTCCGGCTCTCAGAGGATCAAAAGAATTGGTCACGCTTAAACCTATATTAACTAGGGTCCTTAATATAATTTTATATAATTTGAAGGGTTTTATAAAAAATAATTTTAATATACTTTCAAAATATACCTCGAGTAATTATTTATATTATTTAGAATTGTCATGAATGTGAATTTCAGAGAATGAGGTATATTAGTGAAAATATACATAGCTTGAATAGTTCAAAATATTTTAATGTAAACTTTGTCTTGTATTGATACTTGATGGTATTTTAGTAAAACTTGTCATTTGTTTATTTTCCAGAAAACATGGAATTATATTATATATTAAAAATAATAATTTGATAATATTTATATAATTATTAAAAATTAATTTTATTTATTAAGTAGAAAATCACGTTTTTCTTAAAAATCGTATTAAAATTCTTTCGAGATCATATGCTCCGTGAGGAGGTTTGCATCTCGCTCTACTAGTCCCGAAAATTTGCGATAATCCACACCATCCAAACCGGGTTCGCCGAAATGGGTTGTAGAGGTATAATTGCAAAGATTTTGAAATACAATTCTAAAGAAAACTGGTTTTTGTAGTTCAAGGAATTTTGACGAAAAGTCGTATTTGCCATAAAAGTTGTGTTTCAAGAGAATCGTGCTATGTCAAGATATATGTATGTGAGAGGTAGGTCATTACCTTATGAGGTTTTCTAAAGGTAATACAATAAAAGATGTCATATGTAAAGTTTGTGGTATTTAAACGAAAAACGCAATTTAAAGTTACATAACATGCTATTTTAATATAAAAATTGTTCTAATTATTTTTTTTATGATTAATAAGCAAGGTATAGTGATATGGATGAGTGATTCTTAAGAAAAATTGTAATTTTAAAGATTATAGAATCGAATGTCGGTATAACTCCACTTAATGACAAGTTTTAAAAAGAAGAATTTTTATGGTAGAAAGAGAAAAGGGGAGATGGAACTTACTTGCTAAAGGAATAGAAGGGAGGTAGAGGAAGAGAAAGATAGCCTTCGTGTAGTCACGGGATCGCCGGAATCGTCTCGTATTCTCACTGGAAATTGACCTTAGGCTAACTCCACTTATATTCTTCTTAGACTTAGAAATTTTTGAGAATTTTGAAAATAAGTTTCAGAATGAAGAGAGGCTAGGGTATAGGGTTGTATTTATAGTGTGAAATTGGGATTTTGGAATTAAAAAAAATTAAAATGCATTTAAAATTGGATTAAAGAATGAAATTTACTTCTCTATTAAATTGTAGAGAAAATAAACAGAACATGGTTAGTGGGGTAGGCCAATGAGTTTTGTGTGCAAGACCCGGGCACTTTTCCCTACGGTTCACCCGTCGGTGCCGGTGGAATAGTCGGTCTCGTCGGTCGAATTTCTGAGGTGAGCTGTCGGATTGGTGACACGTGTCCTCCTCAGTGTACACAACATTTTACACATATTTATTTTTTCTATCTTTTCTTTTTTACGTGTATTTCACATGTAAACTTTTGGGCTTCCAAAAAGTTTAAAATAAAAATTCAGAAAAAATATATATGGCTAATAATAGGATTCGAACACAGGAGCTACGTCACAGCAGTTTAGAGGCTTTTACCAGTGAGCTACAAGTTAATTCTTGTTTTTTTTAAACAAATTAAATTTATAACGTATACTCAGGCTTGCAAACTCCATTTTGTACATTAATTTTAAAATTTTCGTACAGTAAAAACAGAGTCGTTACACTTGGAATTCTACAATTCGCCATCTCTAACTTTTATCAAGTAATTAGGCAAATCAAGTCCAAGCAAAACTTGAACTTGGAAACTGGAACCACTTTCGTAAATACTCTGATACTACTTGTTGTAAGGATTACGTATATATACCCAGCGGAAATCCAAGACCTTTATTTTAGGTTATATTGAAAAAAATCTTCCAACGGATACAAAATCATACGAAAAGAACGCACCAATAAAACACACAAGATTTATCCAAATTTGGCGCAACTAGCACATAATCCTGCATACCGCGATGAAAACTTCTATTATAAGAATGCATTATAAGAGATCACACCGACTTTTCACTCTTCTTTACAAAAAAAAAATTACTCTTTTACGAAAGCTTTCTCTTTCCGCGATCGTCCTTGGCCGTTTTTTCCTGCTCTAATCAAACCCTAAGTTATTAGAGAATTATGGATACTTTAAAAAATCTTGAGAAATCCTTATAATATAGGGTATATAAATGCTGGAAGATAAATTCATATTTAAATTAGAGATAAATAAGAATTTAATCTGGAGATTAGATTTAAATCTAAAGTAAAGAGATTATATTTAAATCCTAACTAATCTCTAACTAATCCGAATTTAAATCAAATTCAACAAAAAGTACAAGTGATCTTAAGCTTTGGCTTTTAATCTCCATGAGCAACAATTTAACTCGAGCTACAACTTTGATCCTAAACAGGACCGAACACTTAGAGGCTAGCACTCTTTCATACATTAGATCTATCTGTCCAATCATCTACACTATCGGGCTTCGCCAACTTCTTAACAAATCACAATCTTCTATAGACAGCTTATGGCAAGAGGATCGTTCTTGCATGACATGGCTCGACAATCAGCCATACAAATCAGTGGTCTATGTCAGCTTTGGCACCATTACAGTTATGTCACAAGATGCTCTTCTTGAATTCTGGCATGGGCTTGTCAATTGGGGGCATTCATTCTTAAGGGTGATCTGTCCTGATATGATACAAGACACGGTGGTTGCAGAAGAGGTGATGAAAAAGACGACCAAAACAGGATGTTTAGTGGCATATGGCCTGTCAGCGGGAGGGGTTGGCTCATCCGGCAGTCGGATGCTTCTTAACTCATAGCAGATGGAATTCGACTCTCGAGAGCATAATTGCAGAAGTGCCAATGATTTGTTGGCCTTTCTTTGCCGACCGACAAGTAAACAGTAGATTCGTAAGTGAGGTGTGGAAAATTGGAACCGATATGAAGGATACATGTGACAGGAGCATCATCGAGAAAATGGTGAGAAAGGTGATGGATGGAGAGGAAGCTGAGGTGTTGCAAAGGACTACAAGTGAGATGGCAAAGATGGTAAAGTTGAGCATAGAGAAAGAGGGAACTTCATACAAATTTTTTAATCAAATTGTTGAGTTCACCATCCACTAATGGAACAAAAATTTGATACTCTTATTGTAAGAGGAAAGGAGAGAAAATTAGGATATCTGAAATTTAAATTAAAAAAATTGGCGAGTACGCACCAAGGTTATCTACAATATATATTTGTGTTTTCAAATAATTATCATTGGTGGTGTGTTGAAACTGTTGGCATGAGATGATGTTTCAAAATTAAGACAAAATTGTATGAAGCCCCTTTTATGTAACAATTGTTAGATTTTCCATTTTTGTTAATCATTTGTTTGTTAGAAATAACTCCTTTTCCTTGTGACTTATCTAAAAGCTCATTCCCATATCAATTTTTCTACTTAGTCTTATTTTTTGTCCTAGTTTTCCATCCATATATATCTAAAAGCAATCAATTTGTATTTGAAGCAAAATAAGATATGAAAAAAAGAAGAAGAGAAAAATAAGTCATTAAAGAAATTACAAATGTAGGATAGGATAAATCATCTGATTGTAATTACATACCTAATTATGCCTAATTGCCAATTACTTTGGTTCTAAAAAGATGATAAATTATTGGTATTTTGATGGAACAAACATTAGTAGGTGTTATGTGTGGCTTTAATTTAGTGAGTTGGATCTGCATTACTTGTTTGTGCCTTTTGTACCACTTGCCAAGCTCCTATACTATGGCTGTAACGTCACAAGTTCTAAGATTTATATAATAAATTGCTTATCCTTCGCCCTTAGACGCAGGCCAATCTGGCCGAACCTCATTAAATTATGAGCACTATATTGTTTTGATTCTATTACTTCTATTTTTCTTTCATTTTTGTGCTACTTGATCCTAATAGTAGGTTGCTACTTTTCTCTATTTTATTGCAAATTATAAAAGCCATGCAAATACTTGATTATTAGTAGCTTTTGTCATTCTCTTTTTTTGTTCTATGTGAATTCCTCCTTGTTTGGTGATGAAGTATGGACTAGGGATTCCTTCCCTGCTATTCAATTGGACGGTTGAGATCAATGTAAAACAGAAAGGCCAAGTGTTTAGTGGTCAAGAAGGAGATCCAGCGGCTGGAGGGGGACAAAAGCATCCTGCTCTTGAAAAACAACGAGCTAAGGACCCTAACCCATGAATCAGACTTATATCAAGTAGACATGAGCATTAACATATGTCACATAGCAAAACTAACTTTGTTTTTATGCGACCAACCCTAGCTCCACTTTTTGAAACATAAGAGAGAAGAAGAGTGCAAGAGATTAATGGCAGAAGCTCATGTGCTCATATTTCCCTTCCCGGGCCCTCGGACACGTGCATCCGATGTTAAAGAGAGCTGAGCTGATCTCAAATGCCGGCCTCTACGTTTCTTTCCTCAACACTACTCAACACATCCATAATCGCCTCCTCGACACATCATCAGGATTACTGACACGTCTCTCTAGATACCACACGTTTCGGTTCTGTATGATTCCTGATGGGCTTCCAGAGGATCATCGGTCTGTCGCCCAATACTTAGAACTAGTAAAATCAATGAAGACTCGATCCGAAGAGCAATTTATATTTGTATCCACTTGTATCTCTCATCACCATGTGACTTTTTGTTTGGCGCTAATTTCAAGATGTTATGAGTCTCACTGTTTAACTCTTTAGGTAGAATTGGATTTTAAGTGGACATGTAAAGTATTCTTTTTTCCGTTTAGTTCTATACTTCATTACATTAACCTAGCCAATCTAATGTTCATTCCTAACAGCCATATTGTTAATCATGGTCATCCCTAATATCAGGTTTACATGTTTCTTAATCATGTTATGAAAACTTAATTATGAATTATATGGAACTAATAACAAACGAATCAAATTGCTCAAGGTGCTGATATAGACGAATTAATTGATTCAAGGAGTAGAAGGATTGGAAAGCTTTATGCGACCTATAGACCTTCCATGTTTTCTACGATATGCCAAATCTTCAGCTGATCCTAACCTCCAGTTTCTGATCTCTATCAGCTACAACACATCTCGAGCTACAGCTTTTATTTTAAACACAGTCGAACACTTAGGGGCTAGCACTATATCATATATCCGATCTATCTGTCCAATTAATATTTACACCGTCGGTCCCCTCCAGCTTCTTCATGAATCTAATGTAAAATCTTCCATCGCCGCATGCACGCGGCCTATGGAGAAAGGATCGTTCTTGCATTTCATGGCTCGACGCTCAGCTGCCTAATTCATCGGTCTACGTCAGCTTTGGCGGCAGCACCACCATGTCGCAAGACATGTTTCTTGAAAACTCTGGCAGGGGCTTGTCAATGGCAGCCATCGATTCTTATTGGTGATTCGGCATGACATGGTACAAGACGTGGCAGCCGTACACGAGGTAACTGATAGGACGAGCGAAAAGAGTTGCATTGTGGAGCGGGCCCCACAAGAAGAAGTATTGGCCCATCCGGCATGCAATCGGATTCTTTTTGACCCACGGCGGGTGGAATTCGACTCTCGAGAGCATAGCGGCAGGAGTGCCCATGATTTGCTGGCCGATTTTTGCAGACCAATATATAAATAGTAGATTTGTGAGCAAGATATGGAAGATCGGAATCGATATGAAAGATACATGTGACAGAAGCATCATCGAGAAAACGGTGAGGAAATTGATGGATGGAGAAGAGGGTGCAATGTTGCCAAGGACAGTAAAGAAGATGGCAGAGATGGTAAAGGTGAGTGTTGAGGAAGGGGGATCTTCCTACATGAATTTTCAAAGGTTAATTCAGCATATCAAATCATTGAGTTCATCATCATGCATTGCAACAAGTGGTATACAGAGTAGTCCCTAATAAGCAGCCATGGAAACAAGTTTTTATATGGCATGTTCGAAGTTGGACTAAGGTTGGCTTTATCATGACAAATGTGTAAGCTTCTTCGAGAAGCATGTGTGTAACCGCTTGAAGGCAAGAAGGGCTGGATTACAAGTATTTAAATTTGTTTTTCTTTAATTGCTTTCTTTGTAGTCTGGGCACAAGCTTTGCATATGTTCAGTTTAATTTTTGGTTAGAGCTATAATTTTTTGTTAGAACTATCTTAACTTTTTTCTTCTTAAAAGATGATCTGAATTTTCCTTTGGCATGAGCATGTGAATATTGCCTCAGTCCACTTCCAATCTATTCCACAAACTTTCTATCTCTGTAGGCCAAATAAGAGAATCCAACATGAAAGTTTTAAGTTCAAAACCAAAAAATTGGCCTACTGTGATAATCATCCAAAGCGTATGTTAGAATCCAACTTGAATACATCCTCTTAGCGGACTTAAGTGGACCCACACCCAATGCCCCCAAACACGTGCATGTGCATGCCACATGCCTCCTTGTGCCTGCGAGAACGCACAAATGCACGCACACATTAATTGAACATATCAGATCTAGTGGCTCGTACATGACATGGCACCTTGTGTATGTGCAACCTATTTTCACAAGCTTGCTATCTTTTAGACAATAATAAATCAAACCCCCAATTTGAAATCCTTGCCTGGCTAGCTAGTCACAATAAGATTTTAACACATTTGGCAAGATGCAATTGCCAACACACAAGCTTACACACGCTACTCAAACAGTTAAAAACGGAATACCACCCAAAGAAATCCCTAGAGTGATGGTAAAAAGAGAGCGTCTTAAATATTAAAAAAAAAAATCAGATGGATGACCTACACAGTCTATCTTTGTTTTCAAGACCTAAACGGTGATACCCTTTTCCTAATGGTCTAAAGATGTGGATGTTCAATTGTCATAAAACCACGCATTTTACACACCGGGCCTCAAATTTTTGCGTCAACATACGTGTGAGGTCGAGAAGATCAAGATGGATAGCTTCGACCGTTCACATTTCTGTTCTATATGTTGCGACGTGTTTGTTATTACATAACCTGCAATCCAATTGCATAGGACTAGCATCAAAACAAGTTGTTTAAACATCATTGCCAAGTCTCACTCCATACAACGACTTTAATAGTTTCATTCTGATGATGCTCGATATCGGTGACTCCCCATATAGTGACACATGGCAAATGACGTGTCCCAGAGCTTATAAGAAAGAATCAAGAACGTTACGTTGGAACACACCGGCAGGCCTCCGACCCGAGGATGTTCCCGACCATCGATGGCCTTCCAGACCATCCCCTAGCTCGCCTCCGAGCTATCGCAGAACTAAGATGCCTCGGTCTTCCGCTCGTTCCCGAGCCTCCTACCGAGCTTATTTTCTTCGGTCTCACCGACCGACCCACAGCACCGATCACAGGCGCCTCCGCCACGGCTCAGCGAATCTTGCCAGACACGAGATATCCGCCGCCCATGATCCCGCGTTCCACGCCATCACGATCCCCCATTAACGAGCATATCTCGTCATTAATGGGGAATCCCGTCTATCATGCGGGCGTGACGTCAGGGGCATAACGGCCGGCGTGAATCTTGCGCCCGCCTGCCCATGGCTGCCACTATATAAACATCTCTCTTAGATGACTCAGGTAAGCCAATTTTACCCCAATAGGCCGTTACTCTGCCAAAATACCCTGTCTAACTTAATCGTCGGAGGGTCCTCGGTGGCATAACCACCTCTGGACTTCTTTGCAGGTAGCTTGGCCTCAACCACTAAAACCCATTGAGATCTACACGCTGTAGGAGGCAACCCTCTAACTCAATCTCAGCCATCCATCAACGCTCGTTGTAGATCAACGGAAGATAACATCTTAAGGAGATCCAGAGATCCATCAGTTGGCGCTGTCTGTGGGAAAGATAGTTCCACACAACGAAAGTTCATCTTCCGATTTCGAATTCATGGCGAGCGATCACCGCGACGATCCAAGCACTAGCCGTCGTCCTCCCCGCAGTGGGGACGAGGGAGAATCCCCTCCTCCCCCGAACGCCATGCACGTCCTATCCGCTCGGATAGATTGGCTCGCGTCCGTCGTGGATGCACTCGTCCGTGTCCAAACGGCCGGGAAAGCTCCCAAGGTCGCCGCTCCCCCACCTCGGGACCAGGACCCCTACAGAGGGGGAGAAGACTTGTCTCGCATTGGTACGACCGAACACTGCCTCGCTGTCTCTGGCGGCCGCAGATCCCCCGGACCGACGTATTCAATGACCCGGTGGGCGCCGCACAGCTCAACACCGGGGTCTTTAGCCAAAGCGCCTCGCCCTGAGGCCCATCGTACCTATGTCCCTCCCGAGTAGGTGTCGGTCAGCTCGCCTGCACCCAGGCACGACCGGCACCCTCTCTCTCGACGAGGTCGCGCGGACGGGACTCACCACGGTGGCTCCAAGACGACCTCGCCGGGGGATCGAAGGAACCTTATTGAACGGAACCGGGGCCGTGGCCAGGCACAGGTCTCCGGCAGCAGAGGCCAAAAATCGGAGTATGCCGAATCATTGGGATACCACGGCCGACTCGACGCCCTCGAAAAGAAGATCGAAGGCATGCATCGGGAAAGTCGTCATTCAAGCGATGAGGCTAAATATACCGCCGACTCGCTCATGAATCCCTTCACCAAAGAGCTACTCGCCGTCCACATCTCCTCCCGGAATAAGCCCCCGAAGGTCTCCCTCTTCGACGGGAAGTCCGACCCGAAGGACCATTTGGATGTGTTCACAACCGGGATGAGTTTCCAGGACTGTTCTGACGCCGCTCAATGTCGCGCCTTCCCCGCCACTCTCATCCGCTCCGGAAGAGACTGGTTATGAGGACTCGCGTCGCGCTCGATCTCTACCTTCGATGAGCGGTCCACCCAATTCCTCGGCCACTTCGTCGGGAACAGACGGCAGAAGAGGATCGTCGACCATCTCTTCACCATAAAGAGCGGGGACAAAGAATCCTTCAAAGGATACGTCACCCTCTTCTACAACGCCCTCCTTGAGATCCCAGAACTCCGGGACGAAATGGTCATTACGGCCCTTAGGTCAGGTCTTAGGAACAAGGAGTGGCTATGCTCCTTTGCATTGGCGCAACCTAAGACCATGGCCAAGGTAAAGGCCTGGACCGAACGTGAGATCCAGCTTGAGTCCGAGGTGAACGCCAACCTGCCCCGGACAGAATAAGCTGATCAGAAGAAAAGGGACCGGGAGGAGAAAAATAAGATTGAGCGGCCAAAACCCTCCCCGAAGTTTCAGGAGTACACCCCGCTCAACGTCTCCCAGACGGTACTGTTGGAGGAGGCTAAGGGCGAGAGGTTCTTCAAACTCCCCCAGTCTCGAATAAGGCGGCAAAGCGCGCCAGAGGCCCCTACTGCGGTTTCCACAGGTCACAGGGCCACTCCACTTAGAACTGCAAGCAGCTCCGAGACTACATCGAGGAGCTAATCCGCTCGGAGCACCTAGCAACGTACTTACGAGACAAGCGGCATGCCGACCGTGAGCAAGAGCAACGTCCCCCTCCCGGCGAATTGACAATCGGCCAAATCATGGCCATATCAGCGGGGGCTACGACGAAGACCGACGAGACTCAGCATCCCTCACCGATCGAGGGGACTGGCAGCCACTCGAGGAAGAAGGCCAAAGCAGCTGAGTCGATCGTTTTTACCGACGAGGACCTCCATGGTATATCCCTGCCTCACAACGACCCGCTGGTGATCACAGCTCGGGTCCACCGCTACGAAGTGTAGAGGATACTGGTCGACTCGGGAAGCTCGACAGACATTCTCTTTTATGACTGCTTTCTGCTTATGGGACTCATCCCGTTGGACCTAAGGCCGACCGCCCACGTCCTGTCAGGGTTCACTAACCACTCCATCCCAACGGAAGGAGTAATCACTCTCCAATTTAACATCAGGGAGGCGGGCCGTACGCGCACCGTGCCTATGGAGTTTATCGTCGCGAGAATCCCATCAGCTTACAACGTCCTCCTCTGTCGTCCGACACTGAACTCCCTCCGAGCCCAGATATCGAACTACCACTTAGCGATGAAATTCCCGCTCGACCAAGGCGGGATAGGTCGGGCCTACGGGGACCACCAAACGACAAAGGTTTGTTTCACCGCAACATCTACGTCTGAGCGGCCAAACAATGATGTTGAGGGCGAGGGTGACATCAAGGGTTCTCTGGACACTCGATATGAGCAAAAAGAGGTCCGAAGGACCCCGGTGGAGTCACTAACAGAGGTCCCCCTCGTAGAAGGGGACGAAGAACGAACCGTCCAGATCGGTTCGCTTTCGATGGGGACTCAGCGAGACGACCCGGTCCATATCCTTAGAAACAAGTCTGACTTGTTTGCCTGGGCATCTGCCGACATGCCTGGGATCGACCTCAAAATTATATCTCGCAAGCTCGGGGTAGACCCTACGGTCCGACCTGTCAGGAAGAAAAAACGAAGCTTCGGACCGATCAAGCAAAAGGCGATCGAGGACGAGGTAGACAGGCTCCTCGCCGCCAACTTCATTCGGAATGTGCCTTACTCGAAATGGTTGGCCAACATAGTCATGGTCAAAAAGTCAAGCGGGAAGTGGCGCATGTGCGTCGACTTCACCGGCCTCAACAAGGCCTGCCCGAAAGACAATTATCCCCTCCCTCGGATAGATTAGCTCATCGACAGCTCGGAAGGCCATGAGCTACTTAGCTTCATGGATGCTTTCTCTGGATACAACCAGATCCGTATGAATCCGGCAGACGAGGATCTCACCGCATTCACAATGGACCGGGGGTATACTGCTATAAGGTGATGCCTTTTGACCTCAAAAACGCCGGAGCTACGTACCAACGGTTGGTCAATCGCATGTTCAAGCCGCGGATCGGCAGGAACATGGAAGTTTATGTCGACAACATGCTCGTCAAATCGGTTTCATCGGACGAACACGCCAAGGATCTGGGCGAGGCCTTCGACGTCCTCCGCAAATACAAGATGAAACTGAACCCCGCCAAGTGCGCATTTGGGGTCATCGGTGGAAATTCCTCGGTTTCATGGTCCCCCACCGTGAAATCGAAGCTAACCCGGAGAAAATCAACGCCATCCTTAACATGGTCGCGCCCAAGACTAACGTTGAAATCTTGCGGCTACAGGGCAGGTAGCCGCTCTGAGTCGTTTCATGTCGAGGTCTGGGGAGAAGTGACTCCCGTTCTTCAAAGCTCTAAGGAAGATACCAAGATTCGAGTGGTCGGAGAAGTGCCAGACCACCTTTGAGAAATTAAAGAGGCACCTCGCGACTCCCCCGCTGCTCACCCGGTCAGTTGAATGGGACGAGCTATCGCTATATCTAGCGGTATCCGACTAAGCTGCAGCTCGGTGCTCATCTGAGAGGTCGAGGGAGTCCAGAAGCCGGTATACTATGTGAGCCATGTCTTCAAGAACGCAGAAACGAGGTACCCAGCCATAGAGAAGATCGTCTTGGTACTTATCGAGGCCTCCAGGAAACTATGACACTATTTCCAGGCGCACAACATCCTCGTTCTTACCGAGCGGCCTTTGGGGCTATCCTCGTCTCCCCCGAGTCCTCTGGCCGCTTGGTGAAATGGAGGTGGGAGTTGTCCCAGTTCGACATAAAATACCGCCCAAGGCAGGCTATCAAAGCACAAGCCCTGGTCGATTTTGTCGTCGACTGCACCATCCCCAGCAAAGAGCCGGAGTCCATGCCGGCCCCCGCAACTCAACCCTCGATGGGAAGCCCGACTCCGTACCTGATTGGATCCTCTACGTCGACGGGTCCTCGACCGAGGAAGGATGTGGTGCCGACCTTATCATTCGGGACCCGAACGAGGCAGAAATGGAGTATTCTCTGAAGCTCGGGTTCAGACCCTCAAATAACGCGGCGGAATACGAAGCCTTGCTGGCCGGACTGCGCATAGCCTTCGGACTGGGGCTTGAAACGATTCGGATCCGCAGCGACTCTGCCCTAGTCGTTGGCCAAGTGACCGGCCGATTCGAGGCACGGGAGCCTCTGATGGTGAAGTATCTGGCCGAGGTAAGAAGACCGCGGAAAGACTTCTACGAATTCCAGGTGGAGCAGATCCCCAGACAGCTAAACGCTCAGGCCGACGTCTTGAGTAAGCTGGCTTCATCTTATATGGCCAACAACAAGAGGAACATTCTCTTCGAGGTCTTGCCACGGCCCAGCGTGGAAGATGGGGCAACGCCACTTCAAGTGTACATAGCCCGAAAAGAAGACCGGGACTGGAGGAAGCCCCTCGTGGAATTCCTGAGGGAATGTACGCTCCCAGAAGATTGGGGAGAAGCCCGCCGTCTCTGAGCCGAAGCTCGCCGTTTCGTCTAGAGCAATGGGAACCTCTAAAAGAAGTCCTTCACTCAGCCCATGCTCCGATGCGTCGACCTCCACGAAGCCGACTATGTCCTCCGTAAGATCCACGAAAGGGTCGACGGCATGCACCAAGGGGCTCGCACCTTAATCCAGAAGGCATTGCTCCAGGGGTATTACTGGCTGACAATTCCATCAGGACGCCCAGAAGCTCGTTAGGAGATGCAAGAGCTGCAAACTCCATGGAAGCATACATCGCATTCCGGCTACTAAGCTAACCGCCCTAACCTCCCCGTGGCCGTTTGCCCAGTGTGGAATGGACATGATAGGCCGGTTTCCAACCGGTACGGGCGGGCACAAGTATGTCCTCGTCGCAGTGGACTACTTCATGAAGTGGATCGAGGCCATTCCCATCAGGAAACCGGACGCCACCACGACTATCAAGTTCCTGCAGAACAACGTGATACTCCGGTTCAGTACCCGAGGTGTATCATAACTGACCATGGGACAAATTTCAAAAACGAAAAGGTTAAGGAATTCTGCAGCGAATATCGTATCCTCATGAAGTTTGTCGCGGTCGCACATCCTCAATGCAACAGGCAAGCCGAGGTCGTTAACCGGGATGTCCTCCATGGTCTTCAAACACGGCTAGAAGGACGCCAAGGCAGTTGGGTCGAGGAATTACCCTGGGTCTTATGGGCCTTGCGCACGTCGAAGAAAACCCCCACCGAGGAGACCCCTTTCAGCCTCTTCTACGGTACCGAGGTAATGGTCCCAGCGGAGATCGGGCTCTCCAGTCACCGGGTCGAGCATTTCGACGACGAAGTGAATACCTCAGCCCTACGAACTAACCTGGACATCTTGTTAGAGAAACGAGACCGGGCTCAGATCAGAGCTGCCGCCTATCAACAGCAAAGCATCCGCTACTACAATGCACGAGTCAAGCATCGCTTCTTTAAGATCGGAGATTTAGTCCTAAGGCGGAACGAGTTCGTCGATCAAGGCAAGCTGCATAAGTTTTCCCCAAAATGGGATGGTCCTTTCCTCGTCTCCGAGGTCCTACCTGGCGGAGCCTACCGCTTATAAGACGCGGATGGTCGCAAGTTTCCACGACCTTACAATGCTGAGAAGCTCAAGCTGTATCTCTGAAAAGAATATCTACGAGTGTATATTTCTTCTTTCACAAATGCGATGTAAACCTTTCTATAGTTTTTTCTATTTAAATAATAAGAAGGGAACAATGGGGCATCGCAAAAAGGAGAATTTTATTTATTCATAAGGTATTATGGGCTCCTCAGCCTTACAGAAAAATAAAAAGGAAAAATTTACACCAGAGGGGGAACGGGATCAAGGAAGTACTCCTGCTGATACTCAGAGTAGATTTCCGCTAGCCGGGCCTTAGCCTCGGCAGCCCGCTCCCGCCGATGCTGCCCGCGAACCTGGGACGCCACGGAAGCACCCGGCGCTCCGCACTCTGTGCCTTGGCTCACGATGTACCTCTTTTTGAAGCACTCCAAAATGAGGGCCAAGGATCGGTCGTGCCTGGCCTTCGAGATGAGGCCGAGCAGGTAGATCGAGCACACTTTGTCGAGCGCCTCGTCCAGTAACTGCTCAGAGAAGGGGTTGCATAACCTGGGGACCTCCTCCAAATTGCATACATCAACAACTGTAAGAGGGACGACCGTCGAGGGAGAAGCCGGTCGACGTGACCTTCGAGGCGCTGAACCACTTCCCGGTACCCATCCTCAGCCAGGGATTAGTCATACACGGAGACTTCATCGAAGATAATGATCTCTTTGATCGAATACATGCGCCCAGTCATCTCAAAAAGCGATGCAGAAGAAGTTGCTGTCTCCTTCTCCATTTATAACCTCAAACAGAATCCTTAAGGACCGAGATTCATGCGCGCATGAGCGCGAATCCTAGGATCCCCCAAGATTACTCCAATACGGCGCCGCCACGCGGCAAAACCGATGCGGCTCCCCCGAAACGTTACGCCTCGCCCAAGCATTCCTGGCATGTGCCGCCTGCGACGGTCCCTCCTCCCAATGTTCACGAACCAAGAAAGGTTAGACTGAACCTCCGGATCCACCGAGCAGCTACCCTGCTCAGTCCATCCTTAGCAGACCGCTACTTGGGTTCTTCAACAAAGCGATGTAAATTCTTCTAAGTTCTTTTTATTTAAACAATAAGAAAGACACAATAGAGTATTGCAAAAAGAAGAATTTTATTGATTCAAAAAGGTATTGTAGGCTCCTCAGCCTTACATTACATTAAAAAAAATAATATTACAGCAGCGGGGGAAGGGGGTGCAAGAAGCATTCCTCGTGATACCCCGAGGAAATTTTCACCAGCCAAGCCCTTGCCGCCTCAGACCTCTGCCTCTGATGCTGTCCGTGAACCCTCATGTCCACGGACGACCAGGAAGCTCCACGGGCGAGCCCCCATTGGCGAGATGCCTCAATTGGTAACACTCGAGGACGAGTGCCACCGAGCGATCCCGCCGACTATTAGAGATCAAGCCGAGATGACATAACGACCTCAGCTTGCCAACCGCCTCGTCCTTCAGTTGTTCGGACAAGGGGTTGTGCATCCCCGGTGATACCCTCTAGATCGAGTACATCAGCAGCTGGAGAAGGGGTGATCACCGGGGGAGCAGGCGGCCGATATGATGCTCAACCCGCCGGATCACCTCCTGCACCGTCTCCTCGGAGCACAGCTGGTTGAATAGATATACGTTCTCGAAATTTATGATCTCAGAGATGGAGAAAGAGAATTCATCCATTCTTGCTTTTTGGGGATGGAGAAAGGAGTGATCAACGCACCCTCCGTTTTATAGCCCCACAGCGCCCCCAAGAGTCCAACAGTCGCTAATATCTTCCACTACTATACCGCCACGTGGCGGATATCCCTTCTGTCTCGGCGATCCGAAGTCGGAGCGACGCAGCTCTTCTAAACGCCTCGCCCCCCCTATGCATTCATGACAAGTTTCTCCCACAACGGTTACTCTTCCCTATGTTCATGCACCAGGATAGGTCGGACAGAACCTCGACAAACCGAGCAGCTATCCTACTCGTTCCATCCTTAGCTGGCATGTAAATGCCCTCCCGTGCTAAGGATCAAAGCCCTCACCAAGAGTCCACCGAGCAGCTACCCTGCTCGGTCCATCCTTGGCTGGTAATCTCTTACCCCGTGACGCCAAGGATCAAAGCCCTCATCAAGAGGCCACCGAGCAGCTACCCTGCTCGGTCCATCTTTGGCTGGTAATCTCTTACCCCACGACGCCAAGGATCAAAGCCTACATCAAGAGGCCACCGAGCAGCTAACCTGCTCGGTCTATCCTTGGCTGGTAATCGCTTAGCCCACGACGCCAAGGATCAAAGCTCTCATCAAGAGACCACCTGTCATGACCCAAATTAGGAACGTGACCGACACTTGAATCTCACAACATCTAAACGCATAACGTAATTCAAGTAAGCCGTCAACCCAGAAATCTAAACCATAAAAGATAGAAAGATATAACATTTAAAACATTTTTAAAATATTAAGTTAATTTATTTTCTTGAAAATTTCGGCAGCATCTCCTTTGTAAAAACTAGCCCCAAACGGGTACAAGCATAACATAAATATAAAGCATCCCAAATGGGAGAAACTCACGCCAACAGGCGGAACACAACTACAACAAGTTTATATAATATACATACATACATACATACATACATACATACACGACGCCGTAGCGAAGGAATAAGCAATAAGGAAGTGAAACAACATCACAACATAAATAAAACAGCCGACTCAACGAGGTCGACACCCAAAGTCACAAATAATACAATACTGATCCTGACAAACTCGTCTCTAAGTCAATATACATGATAGTGGTAGATGGAGAGTACAGGATACAATAAGATATACAATGAGATCATACGGATAACCGTAATACCACCCACCTATCCAAAATGACGACCAACAGCAACGGTATCCGCAGAAGAAGAAGAAATGAGAAGCCCTGCCGCGACTGTACTGAGGGTCAAACCTGCGAAACACTGTGGCACAACGGGGGTGAGTTTCCAACTCGTGAATAGTAAATAATATCATACAGATAATCACAAGTATGCATGAAAAGTGATAATCTGAAATATGTAATCTGATGGCATAAATATAACAATACGGATATACAGTAAATCATGATCAAGGTACACTACCGGGGTATAACAACTACATGAAACCATGTATGTCTAATAAAATCCTGAGTATGGGATAACACATAAAACCTCATATGTATAAATCATCATCATGGAAAACTGATGTCCATCAACGACACCCCAAATCCCAATATCTCAGGCGCTGTAACACTGATCGGCCCTCATATCCGTCACATCATGAAACCTGAGTGTCCAACATCAACAATCGAATTATCATGAAACCCGTGTCCAATATCGACACGTAAATACTCATATATATCTCTCGGACTCGGTCAGTCCGGATCGGCCTATGGTTCCATCAGTCCGGATCGGCTCATATCTATCTCACGACTCCGGTCGGTATCCTCCGGATAACCGCCGAGCCCAAACTATAACCGGTAGGTAGTGCTCCCCTACCAGGCTCATCATCTACATCTCGAGCTTCTTGCCCCGGGTTACCTTACCAGGTCCACCATGTACCCGCAGACGGTGTCTACCGCTCCTCGAATCGGGTATACTCATATCTCATAATCGAGAAAACTTATGGTGGACATCTCGAAATATCATATCAAGAGAAACCACACTTTTAAAGCAATATATTATAATTTCCCTTTTTTAAATATAATCGCGGTTCTTAAATACAGAAATCGCATGAAATCAGTAAGTCAATGCATATGTCTATGAAATACGAGATATCTAAATACCAAACAGTAACGTAAGCATTTCAATGGAAAACCGCTCTTTTAAATTATCAAGTTTTCAAAGGTATCTTGCGGTTTCCCAAATCTACGAAATAGAAATGCAACATCACATAAAAGTAAATATGTGGCTAGCAATGTATGTATGTAAGTATGATGCAATTCATATGCACAATAGAACGACAATTAATATGTAACTGTGAATGATAAAGAAAGCAATGCATTATATGTTTTCCATGGTAATTTCTATAATGTGCGTAACATGGCAATTACTAACGGTGTGTGTGTGGCATACAATTCGGTACTCGTGCAACATGAACCGTTAGTAATGGTGTAGTGTCCAATCAATACAGTGTCAATGTACAACAGGTAATGGGATGTGCAAGATAATGTTTACGCACAATCAATGTATATACTAACAACATAAGTTATATCACTGAATCCTGCCCCCGACGCTTAGCGCCATACGGGCGATTCCCCTGTAGATGTTAAATCTACTCACCAATGATCTCGAGCTAGGTGAATCAAACCACCTCTTTCCCTTTCCTTGTAGCGCCCGAAGTCCCCGAAATCGATCCTAATATCGCATCAAAACATAACAAGTGCAAATTAGAAACTTCCCGATAATACCCGCAAATAACGCTTAAATCAACGTACCGACTTCCACAAGCTAATAAGTGTTAGCTTAGTGGCGAATGTGTGTAGCGACACTATAAACCAACCCAAGTGCAGCTAGCTATACGAAGTACAAAAACAGTGTCGGAAATCTATATAGCGCATTGCCGAAACACTAGAAACTAGCAAAGTGCTTCTAGATTTTGCCTACAGTCAATATAGGAAAATCAAGCAGTACCAAATGCCAAGAATAACCTACAGGCACCCACCCTCAAAAACACAATTCCCTAGGTGCCCAAAAATCCGGCGACACTAGATTTTCCCTATGCCTCGCCGGATCTACTAGAAGGAGTTGGGTCCGGGTTTCACGTGTACACTCAGGGCTTCTAACACTATACTACTGTATTGCTAGATTTTCCCTTAGACTAAATTAATGATAGCAGATCCCAGAGACACCAAAACATATACAAAAATATGATATTTGCACAAAACCATAACTTTAGTGTTTTAAAACTGAAACTAATAAGCATACAACTTCATTAGAGCCTAATAAGAGTAAAAAATTCACTACCTCACGAAAACTTGGGAAAAACCCTAGCTTTCCAAGCCCTAAGTCATCATAAGGGTTTTAGCATGAATTGTGAAGGGTTTTGTGAGGTTGGGTTGAAGTTTTGGCTTTGGTTTGTGATGCAATCATATAAATCAAGTGGAGAACTTGATGTGTAGTGAAAGAGGAAAGAGCAACTGAGTTGGGATTAATGATTGAGAGAGTGAGGTAAGAATGAGTGATATTGTGAAGGAATTGAGTGTATATATGTTGTGAGGTGAGTGTATGAAGTGAGTGTGAGTGTTACACTCACTCTCCCTCTCATTAAAGCCATTAATGGCAGCCATCTCCCCTAAGTCTCCCCCTAGAATTAAAACCTTCTTTCTATTCTATTCCCTTCTATTCTATTTTCTTTAAAATAAAAGAAAATTCATTAAAACCCTTTTGTTTAAATAATTGAAATAGATACAAAATGTGAAATTTTAATATGACTTGATAAAGGTAGAGGGTTAAATGTGCTATGACTATATGAGCATGGTTAACACCTCATTAACTTTAATTCAACATGCACATATGTGTGCAAGTGTAAAAACAATTAAATAAAATATTAATTAATTAAATAAAATGTGAAGAAA
This sequence comes from Agapanthus africanus, assembly GCA_030015575.1. Classification (NCBI taxonomy): domain Eukaryota; kingdom Viridiplantae; phylum Streptophyta; class Magnoliopsida; order Asparagales; family Amaryllidaceae; genus Agapanthus; species Agapanthus africanus. The sequence goes on along the minus strand of CM057340.1, from coordinate 579,125,720 downwards.
ATAATTATTAGTTAAATTTCATTAAAAACCCGTATTATCGCTTAATTAACACTATCCGCATTCTACAGTGTTACAATCTTCCCCCTTAAAAAAATTCGGTCCCCGAATTTAAAAATCTAACCAGGAATACCTTCGAAAAGATTATGGAATTTCTTCCGCATCTCGCTCTCGGCTTCCCACGTGACCTCTTCGCTATTCGAGCCATGCCAAAGAACCTTGACAGACGGTAAGACCTTTGACATCAGTTTCTTCACCTGCCGATCCAGAATGACCACCGGCTGCTCGGTGAAAGAAAGATCGCGCTCAAGCTGAACGGTCTGGTGCTGAATCATATGGGAAGGATCATGAAGGTACTTGAGAAATATCGAAACATGAAATATGGGGTGAACATTCAGAAAACTGGGCGGAAGTACCAAACAATAGGCAACGGTACCAACTCGCTCAAGGATCTCAAAAGGACCCACAAATTAGGGACTAAGCTTCCCCTTCTTCCCAAATCTCATCACACCCTTCATCGTAGAAATCCGTAGGAATTCATGATCACCCACTATGAACTCAAGTCTGCGACGACGACGGTCGGCATAAGACTTCTGCCTGCACTGGGCTGCTCTCATCCTGTCCTGGATCAACTAGATCTTCTCCATAGTCTCCTGGACTAGCTGTGGTCCTAAAATCCTGCTCTCGCTGAGCTCGGTCCAATAGACTGGCGATCGACACTTCCTACCATACAAGACCTTAAAAGGTGCCATCTGAATCGTCTCCTGAAAGCTGTTGTTGTAGGAGAACTCTATCAAAGGCAAGTGTCGGCCCCAACTACCACCAAAATTGAGCACGCACGCACGAAGCATATACTTAAGAGTTTGTATAGTCCGCTCTGACTGAGCATCGGTCTGTGGATGGAAAGCGGTGCTAAAACTCAACCGGGTACCCAAAGCTTCCTGAAGTTTCTGCCAAAGACGGCTGGTAAACTGGGCGCCCTTGTCGGATACGATGCATGTAGGAATGTCGTGCAAACACATAATCTCATCAATGTACAACTAAGCATACTGAGCAAAACCAAAAGTTGTCTTCACTGAAAAGAAGTGAGCCGCTTCGTCAACCGGTCAACAATCACCCAAATGGAGTCATACGCTCGACTGGACCTGGGTAAACCCATAACGAAATCCATGGAGATCTGCTCCCATTTCCACTCCGGAACGGGTAAAGGCTGCAACTCTCCTGCCGGTCTCTGATGCTCAGCCTTGACATGCTGACAATTCAGACACCTCGAAATGAAATTCGAAACAACGCTTTTCATCCCTGCCCACCAGTAGACATCTCTCAAGTCACGATATATCTTGGTGGAACCGGGATGAACATTGTAAGCTGACTGATGTGCCTGCTCTAGGATCTCGCGTCTCAGCCTCTCGGTATCTGGTACACACAGACGAGTCCTAAAATGTAGCACATCCTGGTGATCAATCAAAAACTCTGACTCCCTACCCTGCCGAACATGCTAAAAAATCTCAGACAAACGGGCATCGTCAGGCTGTGCCTCACGGATACGTTCAAGTAGAAGTGGATGGACGCGGACATGAGCAAGCTGTCCCCCAGTCGAGGTAAAATCAAATTGCACTCTACTGTCGCACAAGATCTGCCAATCTGTAGAAGACTGTCTCTGAACTATGCTCAACTGGAACAAGCTATCCCGGGCCTACGCTACATTCGCCTTGCCCGGGTGATAAAGGATCTCACAATCATAATCCTTCACGAGCTCCATCCAACGACGCTGCCTCAGATTCAGATCCCGCTGCTGGAAGATGTACTTCAAGCTCTTGTGCTCCGTGAAGATCTGACATGACTCTCCATACAGGTATTGTCTCCAAATCTTAAGTGCAAAGACCACAGCGGCCATCTCAAGATCATGGGTGGGAAAATTCTGCTCGTGCTTCTTCAGCTGCTGAGAAGCGTAAGCGATAACTCTATCATGCTGCATCAATACACAACCGAGCCCCACTCGCAATGTATCACAGTAAACGACATAGCCGTCCGATCCAGAAGGCAAAGATACAACTGGTGCAGTCGTCAACCGAGTCTTCAACTGCTGAAAACTCTGCTCGCATGCCCCGGTCCAAAGAAAAGGGACCCCCTTCTGGGTCAGTCCGGTCAGCGGTGCAACAATACTCGAGAAATCCTGCACGAAACGGCGGTAATAACCAGCTAAGCCCAAAAAGCTGCGGACCTCAGTCACCGATACAGGTCTGGGCCAAAGCTGTACAGCCTCGATCTTCTTCGGGTCCATACAAATACCGTCCCCCGTAACTACATGACCCAAGAAGTCGACACTATCAAGCCAGAAAGCACACTTCGAGAATTTACCAAACAGCTGGTGCTCTCTCAATGTCTGCAAAGCAATCCTCAGGTGCTGCTCATGCTCCTCTCTACTTCTGGAATAGACCAGAATGTCATCAATAAACACAATAATGAACTGGTCGAGGAACAACCTAAAAATCCGGTTCATCAAATCCATGAACGCTGCTGGGGCATTGGTGAGTCCAAATGACATCACCAAAAACTCATAATGCCCGTAGCGCGTACGAAAAGCAGTCTTCGGAATGTCATCATTCCAAACCTGCAACTGATGATAACCTGACCTCAAATCAATCTTGGAAAAATGTCCCGCCCCCTGGAGCTGATCAAACAAATCGTCAATGTTAAGTAATGGATACCTATTCCACACCGTAACTCGGTTCAATTGACGATAATCAATGCATAACCTAAACTTTCGTCCTTCTTCTTGACAAACAGAACAGGAGCTCCCCAAGGCAAAACACTCGGACGCACGAGTCCCCTATCAAGCAACCCTTGCAATTGATCCTTAAGATCCTTCAGCTTTGCCGGGGCCATCCGATAAGGCGGTATAGAAATAGGCCATGTGCCGGGGATCAAATCAATGCAAAACTCAATATCGCGCTTTGGTGGCAAATCAGGTAACTCATCGGGAAATACGTCGGGAAACTCTCTCACAATAGGAACCTGGTCTAATGAATCTACTGTGGCACCGGCATCACGAATAAAAGTTAAGAATCCCCGACATCCTCTCCTCAAAATCCGACTAGCGCAAAGAGCAGAAATAAAAATGTGAGAGGCGGCACTACGGTCCCCCTTCACAACAAGAACTGAATCGCCCGGAAAACAAAACCTGACTGCCTTCTCACGGCAGTCCACTGACGCATAGCATGTACCTATCCAGTCCATGCCAAGGAAAACGTCAAAGTCCAACATATCAAGAAAGATCAGGTCGACGGACAAAACTCTATCTCCAATACAAACGGCACACGACCAAAACACATATCGCGCAACAAAAGACTCTCCAACAGGAGTAGTCATGACAAGCGGCTAATCTAGCAAAGACGACTCTCGGCTCAACCTCGGCACGAAGTGTGTGGAAACATACGAGTGAGTAGACCCCGGATCAAATAAAACATGCGCATCAAAAGAACATACAGAAATAGTACTTGACACGACTGCATTCGACGCCTGCGCGTCCAGATGAGTCAAAGAAAATACCCGAGCATGCCCTCTACCGGCAACTGGCTGGTCTTCGCCTCTACCACCCCTCCTCTCTGAACAAAACCTCTGCGACCACGACCTCTCTGAGAATAAGTCTGACGCGGAGCAACAATATGCGTAAGAGGCAACACTCTCTGAGGTGGAGAAGGTGGTAAGGTAATATGTGGAACCGCTGCCTCGCTCTGGTGTACCTCAGTACAATCCCTGACAAGGTGATGTGGACTCCCACACCTATAACATCCCGGCGACTGCTGCTGTCCCTGTGGGTAAGAGCCATATAGCTGGCCTCTCCTCAATCCTCTGCTAGCACCATCACCCAGAAAGAATCTATCGCGGCGTCTACCAAGCTGCCTCCGCGCTGATAAATCAGTACGAATCCTCTTCGGTTCCGGAATGACCAAAGTCTCGGAAAGACGCTCCTCAAACAGTAGGGCTGTGTCCACTGCGGCTTCATATGTGTCAAAATGCTGGGCGCCGATAGAAAGGAACAACTGGGTAATCAACCCTCGTAATCTCTTGCACGCCACTCCTCAGTATCTACTAAATACGGAGCATACACCGATAGCTGGGTAAACTGAATATCGTACTCCGCCACTGTCATAACCGGAGTCTAGCGCAACGACTCAAATCTGCGAGCTCTAGCATCTCTAACGCTCTGAAGGAGGAATCGGGCAAGAAACACCATCGTAAACTCAGCCCAGGTCATAGGAGGAAGACCTGCGGCTCGACTTCTCTCTAAATACTCGCACCAAGTCTGGGCAAGACCCCCCAGACAGAAACTAGCAAACTCCACCCATCTCGTGTCGGAGCATCTCAACGAACGACAGATCCTAGCCATCCGATCGATGAACGACTGTGGATCCTCAGCTACGTCGGTGCCTATGAAAACTGGAGGCTTCAGCCTTATGAGCTCAGATAAGGATACGGTGATAACCTCCGCAGCTGCAGGTACGACTGTCGGAACAGTAGGTACCATCACGGTCCCCGTAACAGGTGGGACAACTTCCGATCTTTGCGCTCGACTGGCCTCAACCAACGACCCCATCATCTAGCGCAAATTCTACTACCGGTCTCTAGCCTAGTAATGCGATCCGGAGAAGGTGGATCACGATCCGGAGATGGTGGATCAAATTGCTCCTGTAAAATAGGCATACCACCCCGATCAGTCCTCGTCTCGGACGAGCCTACCCTAACCTCGGCTCTCGCGGAAGCTCTTTGCGCCCTCGTAGTCTTCGACGGCATAGTGGCTGGAATAAGGAAACAGGATTCGATAAGAACATAGAAATTGAATCATAAGGATATATATAATCAAGGAAGGAATTCAAGCAACATGTCCTAAGGTCATTTAGGCGGAGTACAGTGTCGTAAATATGCCGCGGGACATACACACGCTACGTCATTCTGCTTAAGCTACCTACTCCATCATACCAAGGTCGTCCTACACTCCAAAAAGTTAAACCTAGCGCTTTGATACCAATTTTGTCACGACCGAAATTAGGAACGTGACCGGCACATGAATCTCGCAACGTCTAAAGGCGTAACGCAATTCAAGTAAGCCGATAACCCAGAAATCTAAACCATAAAAGATAGAAAGATATAACATTTAAAACATTTTGAAAATCCTAAGTTAATTTATTTTCTTGAAAATTTCGGCAGCATCTCCTTTGTAAAAACTAGCCTCAAACGAGTACAAACATAACATAAATATAAAGCATCCCAAACGGGAGCAAGTCACGCCAACAAGCGGAACACAACCACAACAAGTTTATATAATATATATACACATGACACCGTAGCGAAGGAATAAGCAATAAGGAAGTGAAACAACATCACAACATAAATAAAACAGCCGACTCAACGAGCTCCACACCCAAAGTCATAAATAATACAATACCGATCCTCACAAACCGTCTCTAAGTCAATATACATGAAAGTGGTGGATGGAGAGTACTGGATACAATAAGATATACAATGAGATCATATGGATAACCGCAATACCACCCACCTATCCAAAATGACGACCAACAGCAGCGGTATCCACAGAAGAAAAGAAATGAGAAGCCATGCCGCGACTATACTGAGGGTCAAACCTGCGAAACACTGTGGCACAATGGGGGTGAGTTGCCAACTCGTGAATAGTAAATAACATCGTACAGATAACCGTAAGTATGCATGAAAAGCGATAATCTGAAATATGCAATCTGATGGCATAAATATAACAATACGGATATACAGTAAATCATGATCAAGGTAAACCACCAGGGTACAACAACTACATGAAACCATGTATGTCCAATAAAATCCTGAGTATGGGATAACACATAAAACCTCATATGTATAAATCATCATCAAGGAAAACCAATGTCCATCAACGACACCCTAAATCCTAATATCTCAGACACTGTCACACTGATCGGCCCTCATATCCATCACATCATGAAACCTGAGTGTCCAACATCGACACTCAAAATATCATAAAACCCGTGTCCAACATCGACACGTAAATACTCATCTATCTCTCTCGAACTCAGTCAGTCCGGATCGGCCTATGGCTCCATCAGTCCGGATCGGCCCATATCTATCTTACGACTCCGGTTGGTATCCTCCAGATAACCGCTGAGCCCAAACTATCACCGGTAGGTAGTGCTCCCCTGCCAGGTTTATCGTCTACATCTCGAGCTTCTTGTCCCGGGGTATCTTACCGAGTCTACTATGTACCCGCAGACATGCCTACCGCTCCTCGAATCGGGTATACTCATATCTCATAGCCGAGAAAACTCATGGTGGACATCTCGAAATATCATATCAAGAGAAACCACACTTTTAAAGCAATATATTATAATTTCCCTTTTTAAATATAATCGCGGTTCTCAAATCCAGAAATCGCATGAAATCAGTAAGTCAATGCATATGTCCATGAAATACGAGATATCCAAATACCGAACAGTAACGTATGCATTTCAAGGGAAAATCTCTCTTTTAAATTATCAAGTTTTCAAAGCTATCTTGCAGTTTCCCAAATCTACAAAATAGAAATACAACATCACATAAGAGTAAATATGTGGCTAGCAATGTATGTATGTAAGTATGATGCACTTCACATGCACAATAGGACGACAATTAATATCTAACTGTGAACGATAAAGAAAGCAATACAATATATGTTATCCATGGTAATTTCTATAATGTGTGTGTCATGGCAATTACTAACGGTGTGTGTGTGGCATACAATTCAGTACTCGTGCAACATGAACCGTTAGTAATGATGTAGTGTCCAATCAATACAGTGTCAATGTACAACAGGTAATGGGATGTGCAAGATGATGTTTATGCACAATCAATGTATATACTAACAACATAGGTCTATATCACTGAATCCAGCTCCCGACGCTTAGCGCCATACGGGCGATTCTCCATAGGTGTTAAATCTACTCACCGATAATCTCGAGCTAGGTGAATCCAACCACCTCTTTCCCTTTCCTTGTAGCGCCCGAAGTCCCTGAAATAGATCCTAATATCGCATCAAAACATAACAAGTGCAAATTAGAAACTTCCCGATAATACACGCAAACAACGCTTAAATCAACGTACCGACTTCCACAAGCTAATAAGTGTTAGCTTAGTGGTGAACGTGTGCAGAGACACTATAAACCAACCCAAGTGCAACTAGCTATACGAAGTACAAAAACCGTGTCGGATATCCGTATCGCGCGTTGTCGAAACACTAGAAACTAGCAAAGTGCTTCCATATTTTTCCTACAGTTAATATAGGAAAATCAACCAGTACCAAATGCCAAGAATAACCTACAGACACCCACCCTCAAAAACACAATTCCCCAGGTGCCCAAAAATCCGGCGACACCGGATTTTCCCTATGCCTCGCCGGTTCTACTAGGAAGGGTTGGGTCCGGGTTTCATGTGTACACTCAGGGCTTCTAACACTATACTACTGTATTGATAGATTTTCCTGTAGACTAACTTAGTGATAGCAGATCCCAGAGATACCAAAACATATACAAAAATACGATATTTGCACAAAACCATAACTTTAGTATTTTAAAACTGAAACTAATAAACATACAACTTCATTAGAGCCTAATAAGGGTAAAAAGATCACTACTTCACCAAAACTTGGGAAAAACCCTACCTTTCTAAGCCCCAAGTCATCACAAGGGCTTTAGCATGAATTGTGAAGGGTTTTGTGAGGTTGGGTTGAAGTTTTGGCTTTGGTTTGTGATGCAATCATATAAATCAAGTGGAGAACTTGATGTGTAGTGAAGGAGGAAAGAGCAACTGAGTTGGGATTAATAATTGAGAGAGTGAGCTGAGAATGAGAGATATTGTGAAGGAATTGAGTGTATATGTGTTGTGACGTGAGTGTATATGAGTGTGAGTGTATGTGAGTGTTACACTCACTCTCCCTCTCATTAAAGCCATTAATGGCAGCCATCCCCCCTAAGTCTCCCCCTAGAATTCAAATCTTCTTTCTATTTTATTCCCTTCTATTCTCTTTTCTTTAAAAGAAAAGAAAATTCATTAAAACCCTTTTGTTTAAATAATAGAAATAGATACAAAATGTGAAATTTTAACATGACTTGATAAAGGTAGAGGGTTAAATGTGCCATGACTATATGAGCATGGTTAACACCTCATTAACCCTAATTCAACATGCACATATGTGTGCAAGTGTAAAAACAATTAAATAAAATATTAATTAATTAAATAAAATGTGAAGAAAATAATTATTAGTTAAATTTCATTAAAACACGTATTATCGCTTAATTTACACTCTCTGCATTCTACAGTGTTACACCACCGAGCAGCTACCCTGCTCGGTCCATCCTTTGAAGGCCTCTCCATGCCCTCCCGCGCTAAGGATCAAAGCCCTCATCAAAAGGCCACCGAGCAGCTACCCTGCTCGGTCCATCCTTGGCTGGTAATCTCTTACCACACGACACTAAGGATCAAAGCCCTCATCAAGAGGCCACCGAGCAGCTAACCTTCTCGGTCCATCCTTGGCTGGTAATCTCTTACCCCATGATGCCAAGGATCAAAGCCCTCATCAAGAGTCCACCAAGCAGCTACCCTGCTCGGTCCATCCTTAGCAGGCCTCTCCATGCTCTCCCGCGGAAAGGATCAAAGCCCTCATCAAAAGGCCACCGAACAGCTACCCTGCTCGGTCCATCCTTGGCCGGTAATCTCTTACCCCACGACGCCAAGGATCAAAGCCCTCATCAAGAGGCCACCGAGCAGCTAACCTGCTCAGTCCATCCTTAGCTGGTAATCTCTTACCCCACGACACCAAGGATCAAAGTCCTCATCAAGAGGCCACCGAGCAGCTACCCTGCTCGGTCCATCCTTAGCATACTTCTCCATGCACTCCCGCACTAAGGATCAAAGCCCTCATCAAGAGGCCACCGAGCATCTAACCTGCTCGGTCCATCCTTGGCACGTAATCTCTTACACCCACGACGCCAAGGATCAAAGCCCTCATCAAGAAGCTACCGAGCAGCTACCCTGCTCGGTCCATCCTTAGCAGGCCTCTCCATGCCCTCCGCGCTAAGGATCAAAGCACTAGTCAAGAGGCCACCAGGCAGCAACCCTGCTCGGTCCATCCATGGCTGGTGGTTCACTACCCATCGATGACAAGGATCAAAGCCCTCACTAAGAGGCCACCAGGCAGCAACCCTGCTCAGTCCATCCATGGCTAGTAGTTCACTACCCACCGACGCCAAGGATCAATGCTCTTGCCAAGTGGAAACAGGGCAGCAACCCTGCTCGGTCCATCCTTGGTTGGTTACTTCTTACCCCACGACGCTAAGGATCAAAGCTCTCATCAAGAGGCCACCGAGCAGCTACCCTGGTCGGTCCATCCTTGGCTGGTAATCTCTTACCCTACGACACCAAGGATCAAAGCCCTCATCAAGAGGCCACTGAACAGCTACCCTGCTCGGTCCATCCTTGGCTGGTAATCTCTTACCCCATGACGCCGAGGATCAAAGCCCTCATCAAGAGGCCACCGAGCATCTACCCTGCTCGGTCCATGCTTGGCTGGTAATCTCTTACTCCATGACGCCAAGGATCAAAGCCCTCATCAAGAGGCCATCGAGAAGCTACCCTGCTCGGTCTATCCCTGGCTGGTAGTTCACTACCCACCGACGCCAAGGATCAAAGCCCTTATAAAGAGGCCATCGAGCAGCTTCCCTGCTCAACTTCCTAAATGTCTTCACTAAGCGATCTCCACCTTGACTTTGGGGCCATGGAGATACCGACCTTTCGCCGGTCTTTGCGCACTTGGCAAATGGTCGAATTCAACTCGACATGCGATCGCTGGATGAAAAACCGACCTAACATGAAAGCAGTACCGTACAAATGAAAATGTTTACCACAAATAAAAGGAAAATGCGCACGCAAAGAGCACTGCAAAAAGATTTTTTATTCATAAAAAATTGGAAGTCTTTACAGAGGTATTATGGGCTCCCCAGCCTTACAAAAACGCCCGGAGGCTTACAAAATTTTAGCGCAAAGAAAATAAGGAGGCGATGAAGTTCAGGCCTCGGGGCCAGGGGAACCTCGATGAGCTGCGCTTCCACTGCGACAACCGGGGTGGCATCTTGAAGGTCGGCACCCACAGCGGGAGCCTCGGCGCCGGTGGCCGGGGTGACCGACTTATCCCAACGCTCCCACTAGGGGCCTCTCCCCCTACAGCGCTTCTGGGGGCATTCCCCTGCACCTCGTCCCCGAGTGGGTACTCATCCCGGAGCTCGCCGTCAGGGAACTATGGCATCAATGCCTTGACGGCGTCAAGGGCATCGTGCCTAACGACGGTAGCGGCTCCGGCGAGGTCGTTGTAGTACTGATCCGACTTCTTGTAGCTCTCCACCGCCTTCGAAGCTCGGAGCTCGGCACGCCTCGTTCCCTCCTTCGCCGCCACGTTCTCCCTCCGGAGGGTACTCGCCGTCTTCTTCAGGGTGGCGACAGGCACCCTGGAGTCTTCTAACTTGGCCTCGGCGGCCCGGGTGGCCTCTCGGTACTTGGCAATCTTCTGATCCCCGGCCGCCGCCCAGTCTTCGAGAGCAGCGACCCTTTCCATTTCCACCTCCAGCTCCAGCCTTGAGCTCTCCTCCTGCGAGGAGAACTCGCTCGCGGCCTGCATCGCCGGGGCAATTTCCTCATCCTCCATGTTGACGACGAGGGCGACGTGCTGGAGGAGCTGAAGAAAACAAAGAGGGTTAAAAAGGAAAGGGGGTACCCAATCTCGCGAACAAAAATACTAAACGAAGACCCGAGTGTGGTGCGAACGCTAACCTGCATGGCCTCTTGGGCTATGGCCGCCATTTGGGCCCGGAGGGTCCCCCGAGGGATTCTACCTCTGGCCGACCTTTCCATCTTCGAGAGCAGGCTGTCGGCGACGGAAAGCCCCGAGGGCACCTCGAAGCGAAGATCCCCTTCATCTACCATGATCGGGGAAGCCAGGGTACGGGACACCGTCCTATGGTACCTCTTGAGGAGCGACGCAGGGGAGCCAGTCTCACCTCCCACCTCCGGAGCCCGGGGCTCTTGCTCCCGAACACGTTTTTGGCTCAGTGCTTGGCTGGACTCCGAGGCCCGTGGTGTGCTTGAGCGCTTGGATGGAGCGGTTGCCGGTGGAGCCGGAGCCGACGACGGGCAATAAGGGCCGGCGCCTCCGGCCTTCTTCCCCTTCTTCTGTTCGACCAGGGCTGCCCGAAATTTGCCTAGATCCATGGGTTCTGCAAAAGAAAAAAGTACAAAGGAGTCAGCAATGCCAGAAAAAGTGAAAGAATACATAAGTCTAAACAGGTCGCCTGAAAACTCCTAACTTACCGGCGAACTGGGCGGGGCTGAGCCCGGCCCAACCGAGGGCCCGCTCAGACAGCAACACGTCAGCCCAAGGGAGAGGCTCCTACTCCGACACCGCCACCGTATCGGGATCATTCGACCGCCCCACCCGCAGGCAGTTGGCCCTGTGCCACTGGATGGGCACAGGCCAATCCACACCCTCGGGCGGTCCAACAAACAAAAACTTCTTCTTCCATTCGTGAATGGAAGAAGGTACTACGACGACCCCGACCCGGTAGCACCTCCCCGGTGTTTTCTAAAAGCGATGTATACCCAGCTCGGTTCGCCCCTGCGAGTGCCGGGGTGGTTTTTGTAGCAGAGAGAAGAAACGAGAAGACTCCGTCTGAAAGGGATCAGACGTAATTTCAACCGGACTAGGAACCCAAGGAGAATCCTCCGAGAGTTCGGCACTAACTGGCCTGGGGCTAACTCAAAACAATTCAACGCCGCACTCACCTCAGGGGAGAAGGGCAGGCACATCCCGGCCCAAAAGGCTTCCAGATACAAGACAATCTCCTTACCCCATACCCGGTCTACCCTCTCCCCTTCCTCGGAAAGACGAAGTGAATAGCCGAGAGGAATGTGGAAACGAGTCCGGATGGTGGCGAGCTCATCTGCATACCTCAGTGTGGATGACGTGCCAAGAACACCCATGACCTGCGCTCTCGGGACCTCTCCCGTAGCACGACCCCGGGAAGCATGACTAACCCTAACTTCCCCGGGTGACTCTGACTCTGACGAGGAAGAAGCAGAAGAAGAAGAAGAAGAAGAAGAAGAAGAATCTATAGAGGACTCCTTAGACTCTACCCAGACTATTGCTACAGACTCTTTGGTAGAAGACATCTAACCTGAACAAAAGGATGAGTCCTCGGTAGAGAAAACGCAAGGAATCCGACCTGAGGAGAAGAGCACCAAGCTAACAAGACTGGGGACGAGGAAATTATGGTGAGGTATGGATCCTGATGGGGATCCCACCTCTATTTATAGCTGCCGGCGTACACGTCCTACGGCTCCGATCGCCTCCTGCCGAAACGACGCTTCGTAACCAACGGCCGAAAACATTCCACCTGTCGCACTCACATTGGGCGCGTCCCATCGGGCGTGGGAACACCTGCGACCCGTCTCGTCAGCCAACCAGCGCCAAATACGTGGGCTGGTGCTTTGACAAACGTACGCACAAACTGGCGCTTCCTCTTTAATGCGAGATCTCTCTCCCGATCAACTGACGTCATCAAGAAAATACGACCCTTTGCCTGGGAATACGCACCGACGATATCTTCAAGTGAGAGCTCACCCCGGGTGATTGGTCAGACCACTCTCGACCCGACGCAGGAACGGGTCGAGACGAGAGTGTTCGATATCGGTGACTCCCCAGATAGTTACACATGGCAGATGACGTTTCCCAGAGCTTACATTGGAAGCACACCAGCGGCACTCCGACCCGAGGATGTTCCCGACCTTCGGTGGCCTTCAGACCATCCCCCAGCTCACCTCTGAGCTATCGCAGAACCAAGATGCATCGGCCTTCCGCTCATTCTCGAGCCTCCCGCCGAGCATATCTTCCTCGGTCTCACCAACCGACCCATAACACCGATCACAGTCGCCTCTGCCACGGCTCCGTGAATCTCGCCAGACGCGAGAAATCTGCCGCCCATGATCCCGAGTTCCACGCCATCACGATCCCCCATTAACGAGCATATCTCGTCATTAATAGGGAATCCCGCCTATCACGCGGGCATGACGCCAGGGGTGGAACGGCCAGCGTGAATTCCGCACCCGCCTGCCCATGGCTGCCACTATATAAACCTCTCTCTCAGATGACTCAGGTAAGCCAACTTTACCCTAATAGGCCATTACCCTGCCAAAATACCCCGTCTAACTTGATCGTCGGAGGGTCCTCGGTGGCACAACCACCCCAGGACTTCTTTGCAGGTAGCTCGGCCTCAACCACATAAAACCCATTGAGATCCACACGCTCTAGGAGGCAACCCTCCAACTCAATCTCAATCATCCATCAGCGCTCATTGCAGATCAACGAAAGATAACATCTGAAGGAGATCCAGAGATCCATCACATTCTTTGTTTGAGTGCCTAAAAAATGGGACACAAAAACCCTTGTACGTAGCAGCTATAATATTCCAATTATATTTTTTTCTCCTTCGTTTAAATCCCTTTTTAGATTTAAATATCCAAACATAGCTGCCTGCATCCTCCCCTATTGATGTTCATTCATCGCTCATCGACTTCCAATTAATTGACACAAAGCTCTCAATCACAGCCAACACCACAAAGAGAGAGACCAATGGCAAAAGATATGAGGCCTCGTGTGTGCTAGCTCCTTTTCCCTTTCCCATCTCAAGGTCACATATCACCATGCTCAACTTAGCTAATCTACTTTCCAAATCTGACTTCTATGTCACTTTCTTCGCCACCGAACCCATCCGACATATATAGCCACTCACGTGCATCCGGTAATCTCCAATGGTTTGCCTTTCTACCCACGTTTCAATTTCGAACTATACAAGATGGGGTCCCGAATGAAGTTCATATACCGTCATTTTTGTTGGTGGATATCGAAGAGTCTACGAGGATGCAATGTAGAGAGGAGTACAGAGATCAGCTGTTAGCCTCCAGCGATGGATGGCCTCCTGTAACGTGTGTTGGTGCCGATGTATTGTTCCCTCTGGCTTTAGAAGGGGCAGAGGAGTGGAGATTCCGACGATGGTTATGCGTACAAGCAGAGCATGTAGCGTCTGGGCTTATTACAATATTTCTGAGTTAATAAAGAGAGGACAACTACCTTTTAAAGGTATGATACTATGATGATTAAGACGGGAAACACCCTGCCTCTCAGGTAATCGTATTTGCAATTGTAAGTGGCAAATTCATTTCATATATATTGTTAGCTAAACAGTATAAAAATACATCCAACCATTATGATTTTTGTGATAACTACCTTGATCTAATTTTATAAGAGAAAACTACATCGAACTATCATCTCCAACTCCATTGATTTACCCTATCGTTATTGAATGTTTGCAAACGTGGTTGCCACATCATCAAGATATCACATGATCTTCCCATTTTACCCTGATGCACTGGTACAAAGATGGCTTGCCCCTACGGATGGAAAAATCCGTAGGGGCAATTTTAGGTTGCCCCTACAGCTCCCACCGTAGGGATAAATCATGCCCCTACGGTCAAGACCGTATGGACATATATACATAAAAAATTGCAAAAACTTAACATGTGCAGTTGCCCCTATGTTGCCATAAGAGAAGGCCCTGCGATTCTCACCGTAGGAGAAAAGTCAGGCATTTAAAAATAAAAACCAAACTTTTCCCTTCTCCGTTCCCACAGGACCTAAACATTCCCCAAAATTATTTCCCCCAAAATTTCCCTACCTGCCTCCTCCGTCCTCCAGCGCCATCATCCCCTCCTTCGACCACGGCGCCTCCTCCCTCATCGTCTCCTCCGATCTCCAGCGCCACCTCCATCACCTCCAGCGCCCCTCCTCCTCCAAAACCCTCTTCTTCGATCCTCCAGTGGCCGATACCCCTCCACCAATAGCCGAGCCCTCTCCTCCGATCCTCCACTGTCGAAGCACTCCTTCCCTTCCTTCCTGGTGTAGCCTCGTCGAGCAGGAGCCGTCGATTCTTACACCGCCTCACCGCCTTGTCGCAAGCCTCTACCTCCCGTCAGTAACTCCACTGCCGCCTCCTAGCCGTCGATTCCTCCACTGGTTAGTAAATTTATTCCATTTTGAATTTTAATTTTCCTAATTAATTTTGATTTCGATTTTTTTAATTGTAGGAATTAATTTATTATTTGGTTGTTTTTTGTTGTAAATGTTGTTGAATTTAGGGTTATGGGTTAATTAGGAAGATTACGGTTAGGACTAAGGGTAGGGTTAGAGTTAATTAAGCTTATTGCTATGATTAGGGTTAATTAGGAGTTAATGGTCAGGGTTATTGTTATGACTAGATTTATGGCTAAACTTATTATCAATTAGCTTTAAGTGTTAGGGTTAGGGTAACTTTTTAGTGAATTGTTGTAGGTAGTTTAGTGAAAAGCAACCATAGTTTAGGGTATTTTAATGAAAAACCTACAATTGTTAAGGATGTTTTAGTGTAAAAAAATAAAATTCAGTAATGGGTTTTTTACTAAATTTTTTTAATGATGGTTTAGTGAACAACAACAATAGTTACGAGTATTTTAGTGAAATTTATAGTTATTTAGTTAATTTAAGAACATGAATCATTTAATTAAATTTTTTAAGGTAGTTTAGTAAAAAACCAACAATAGTTAAGGGTATTTTAGTGAATTTAGTAAAATTGAAGAAATAGGTTGCTTAGGAAAAATTTTAAGGCAGTTTAGTAGAAAACAATAATAGCTAAGTATATGATACTCGATGATAATGTAAACGTAAAACTTTACCTTAAACGTAAAAAACTTTACCCTAAACTAAAAACATCAAAACCATGTAATTGAAATATAAACGGAAAAATCAATTTAAGCTAAATCTTACGCTAAATGTGTATATGATACTCGATGATAATATGAATTTTTCATATTATCATCGATAATCATATGTGAAAATAAAAACGTGATTTAGTTCTCGTCTATCGGTTAACATACGTTTGATATTCGTCGTTGCTAGAAATATGTATGCTTTAGAGGCCATTATGATACAGTGGATGCTTGGACATATATATAGAGGACTTTCTTGCTCGACATGATAGTATGCTATCTGGTTGTTCTTTATCTTAACATGTACACTTGTATTATTATACTGTCTCTCTGATACATGTTGATAAAGCCCTTAGGATGTTTGCTTAACTACCAGGACTATGATGCAGATCATACTACTGGGACTTGTGTAATCTACAAGCACATCCTTTAATAGTTCCTAGTCGATGGAGTATCGAGACAGGGCATCGATATTCCAGAGTATACTAATGTGTACGTTTCTTAACCCTGTAGGGGGCGATGGTTGATCCCATATTCATTGGTGTTTGACATCAAAAATTGTACACAGGTGCTCATTAGAGAATGGGTACACCGAACAGGACTCGCGGAGAACTCCTAAATGGTACTATACCTGACATCAGATAGCAGTTCTCTGGTGATACTGGTACATGTTAGCCTGTAGACATGAGATTGTTATAGAGTCTTGTGTGGTTCCCACTGTTCTTTGATTTCCTCCCTACCACGACTCAAAGGAATCGTGCAAACAGGTGGATTTTGGGTACAGTCCCGAGTCACATGGAGGCAATGAGCGATAGGAGGGGTTTCGTCTCTCCCGGTATAAGGAGCTGATGTTGCGCTATACTCGATTGGCTATAACAGGAAGTCTCTGGCCAGAGCTGTTGAGAGATTTACTAGTAAGTGTTATCAGTAGTTTCTCGTACCGTTATAGGCCTTACATCGGCTATAACAGGAAGTCCCTGGCCAGGGCTATTGATGAAATTTCCTTGGCCAAAGCCACAGCTCCATTGTTATCACAATACACAGGTATTGGATGCTCAATGGATAGAACCACACCAATTTCAGCTGTGGATGCTTCAACGAGTGAGGTATTTTTGATGAGCCATTCTTTATATTTTCACAACACTTGTTCATTTCATTTTTTGAGCTCATATATTGAGTTCTCCTCTCTAGCTCTTTCCATCTTCTTCCTCACCTTCTCCACGCTCAATCCCTCACATGAGTTGTGAAACCTTGAGCTTGTGAGAACCCTAGTGAGCAAACAAAACCCCTACTTCACCATTCTACACTTGATTAGCAATTAAGTGTAGCGTATTTCCTTCACTAAAGAGTTTAGTGAAGAGGTAGCTCGGATTAGCGGAGTTTCGGGTGGATCTTCTTCGGCACGAAGATCGCAAAGGAAGCTCGATCCAACTTCAAGTGGAGCCTAATGGAGTCGTGTAGACTACTACACGGAGCTTTTGAAGAGAAGGACACGGTCTACAAAGGTTGTAGTCTCCATCTCTTAGTGTAAAGTTTTGTATATCATCATAGAAACCCTAATACTCTAGTTTGATCCTTAGTTAGTCAAGCTTAGCACCTAGAAAATTTGAAAATTGCATGCTCGATACCCGTTTAAACCTCATGGTGGTGCTAGGGTAGACTTTTATGGTATCAGAACCAAGCTAGAACATTTGGGTAAGTCTTTGCGACATTAAATTGTTCGATCGAATTTTCAAGACAGGGTTTTGGCAAGTTTCTGTCCGTTTTTCAAATTTTAAAATTTTAGTGAATAAAAATATGCAGAAAATCGTGCAGGCTTTTTAATGGAGACCCAAGAAATTTGAACCCCTAACTCCTACAAAGCGGCGCGGAACCGCGGCCCAAGCCTTTGTTTGGCCGCGGTTCCGCCGCACTTTTAGGGTGTTTTGGGATTTTGTTTTCTTCTGATGCTCCATTATCATATTTAGCACATTCTGGGTGTTTTTAATAAGACTCAAGTTGTTGAGGTCTCTGGGATTTATGAGTGTTTGAAAAATCGATTGAAATGTTTAACGTCGTATATATTATGATGATATATGATACAATATTTAGAATCCATAATAATTAGTTTTTTGAAAACTAGTTAGTTGTTTATAAATCTAGCGTTTTAGTCTCGGTTCATCGATTGCCATGGAGTTTCGATTCGGATCAAAACTCCGTCGCAATCGCGTATAGTACGCGATCACTTAGTCGGGAATATTGTTGAATTATCCGACTTCTTATTGAAAAGATTTTTCAATTTGAGACTAAAATGTAAGGTTTATAAATTAGGCATGAAATTCGGAATATGAGATATTCCGGGTTTATGATGTCTAAGGTTTTTGCGGATTCTAAATATTGTAGTTTTTCATTTCTTTTATGCGACCGTAAGTATAATATATGGTGTATCCCCGATCTCGTTGCTATATGTCAACGGAAGTTGAGACACACATATTTACTTACGTTGATGGCATGCGATGTTATGTGTTGCTGTGATATGTTATATTGGATCGTCGCGATTGAATAGCCGGGGTTTTTTATGTGAGATGAGAGTTTTTCAATTTTCATTCATGTAAAAATTGTATGTAATATTATTTTATTAGGACACTTCCGGGTTGAGGATGATGTCACCATTGATGTATATTATTTACTTTTCCGCATTAGGATAGACCCAAGGCGGGGAGCACAAGTAACCGGATTCTAGAGTCCAGCGGGAGACCATCTCGAGGAGTCGAGACCGGGTCTCCTAACTCTGGAATTAGCAGGGTTGCTTGCTGCTCTCGTAGGGGTCTAGGGATGTGGGTTTGGCTATTCATCACGACCGTAGAATCCGTGTTTTTCATTATTAGCTTAATTTAAAACACAAACCTCCTAGTTTATCCAATATTTCATATGTTGACTTCTGCTGCTTAGTTTTGTGATGTGATCATATAACTGCGTGAGATGAATGCTATATATATATGATATATATAATAAACGTTGCTTATATTTTGCACCTGCGCTAATCCAGCCTCGCTCTGCTATTAGTTAAGTAACCTAACGGTACATGATGGGGCCCCGTGGCGAATGCTGATGGCATAAGCGTACGTTCTATTTTCGGTTCTTTTATGTGATGTTTAGGGAAACATAAATGATGAGACTTCATTAATGAGATTAATGGAAAGAAAAGAAACCTAAAGATATTGTAGAATCAAAATTTTAAAAAGGTAGCTCTAGTTTTTGCTTTACATAGTGGTATTCCTTGATGAATATCCAGCACATCATTCGATGAGGAAAGAGCCGAGATCCATTCACCGGGAGTGACCTTTTTAGCAAAACTAGCAAATATTACAACCCACTCGGTTTTGTTTTAATAGCTTCTCTAGTTCTTGCTTTGCATAGTGGTATTCCTTGATGAATATCTAGCAGCTCATTCGATGAGGAAAGAACCAAGATCTCTTCACCGGGGGTAATCTCTTTAGCAAAACTAGCAAAATCTATAAAAAAAACACTCCTTTTCAAATCATTAGATCCTACAACGATATCAAGTTCATTACGTTAAAAGATTTCTTCAAAACCAGTCGTAGCCCTCCGTCATTTCAGATAAGTACTATTCAGTATTCGTGCTACGTTTGTTGGCCTCCGTCAAGGAGTAGTGTGCGGTAGCTGATTAGGGCTTATCTGCCGCATATGATGTGATTGGATTAGGGTAGTCGTACGACCTTGTTGAACATTATTAAGGGTCATGCAGATGGGTTTAATTCAATCACGAAATGATGGGTCGAACTTGGCCAGCGCTTATGATTTGTTGACCATAGTTAAGGTCATAAGTTGCTATGGGTAAAAACAGATATTGGGCATTTCAAGTGTTGAAATTTGCAATGAGATTGCATACCTTCTATGAGATAGTTGGATCCCGATACCCACTGCGAGTAAAAGTTACTCCTAAGAGAGTTTTCCACTTTACAATTAGCCGATCTATTAGGTGTCTAAGAAAGGTATTAACAGGGTTATGCCCCTGCGGAAATGAGGTTATTTAATTAGTTCCATGCGAAAGCATAGGGAGACTCCCTCGAAGTACCAATACCTGCCTGGCCAAACGATTGGCGAACTTTTAGGGTGTAATTAATCCCGGCTGATCTTACCTTTTATGATTTGAAGGAAGATTTAATAAAAATAGTGGGAGCCATCCTGATTAGATAAAATTATAACCAATCTAATCTTGTAAAGAGCGCACGCAAAAGTGATTATCCTTCTCTCTCTCCTGGTAGCGACCAATGACACGCCTTAATCAAGATAATAATATAGATATATTGACCGAACCCACTTATTATACTGGGCTAAGTTCCGCTCTATCTTATGGCTATCATAAGTCTGAGCAAGGAATAGTAGAATACCCGGATTTCCACGCCACCCATATGAAGAAGGAGCATGCCAATGCATCTTCTTCGGGTGTGTTCGTTGCCGAGAACCATTTCTCAGTTTGCTCTACATCCTGGGTATTGGATACCGGATCAGGATCCCGCGTATATAATTTGTTACATGGGTTAAGTAGAGATAGAGAACTGGGAAAAGATGATATGTCCCTCAGAGAAGGGAATGATGCAATTGTTGCTGCCAAAGCAGTTGGCGAACATCATGTTGTATTACCAAGTGGTAACACAATGATTTTGAACGACTGTTATTTCATACCAAAAATATTGTAAATATTTTCCTAAATCAAGTGTTGATTGGGTATGGTACGCTATATAATGGTATATACGTTCTCAATCAAACCACAGTTCTCAATATACATAACACACAAGTGGAAAAGTTCAGAAATGAACGAAGCCCTCTTATGGCATTGTAGACTAGGTCATATCAATGCGAAAAGACTAGCTAAGTTGCATAAAGATGGATATTTGAATCAGTTCGAATTTACATCTTATGAAACTTTCGAGTCATGTCTCAAAAGCAAGATGACTAAAACTCTGTTTACTGGACACGGAGAAAGAGCTAGTGAATTCTTGGAACTGATACATAGTGATGTATGTGGTTCTATGTCTACACATGTCAGGAATGGTTTCTCATACTTTATTACATTCACTGATTATCTCTCAAGATTCGGACATGTGTTCCTGTTGAAACACAAGTCTGATGCTTTTGAGAAATTCAAGGAATATAAGAATGAAGTAGAGAACCAGACAGGTAAAGAGAATGGGATTCTCTCTCAGCTTACTCCTCCGTATACACCACCGCACAACGAAGTATCGGAGCGGAGGAATCGCACCCTATTAGATATGGTGCGCTCTATGATGAGTGTTGCTGAGTTACTTATTTCCTTTTGGGGTTATGCACTTGAGATAGCTGCATATCTATTGAATAGGATTTCGAATAAATCCGTACCTACTACTCCATATGAGATATGGAATGGGAATAAACCATCTCTTAAACGAGTTAAGATATGGGGTTGTCCGGCCTATGTTAAAAAGCAAAATCCGGACAAGCTCATGCTGGGTTCCTTAGGGTCTGCGCCGGGTTTCGAGAGGCATCGACCATACCGTTTTCAAAAAATTAGCGCGCTAAAGAACCCTAATGCTAGAATCTAAACTAGAGAATTAGACGAACAAGCATGTAAACATCTTTACATCTAAGTGAACGAGAAATACAACCTTTGTAGACTGGTCCTTCACTTCAATAGCTCCGTGTAGTAGTCCCTTCGCTCCAAATAGTGATCTCTCGGACTCTAGTGAGGCTCCACAAGGTGAAATGAACAAGCTTGCTTGAAATCTTCGAGGCCGAACATGATCTACTTCGAGGAGACACTAACTCTAGCTACCTCTTCACTAAGTGATGAACTAGTGAAGAATCAACCTAATCTAAATGGCTAGTAGAGAAGAGGTTGATGAAGTAGGAATTTTGCTCACTTTAGAAATAATTTTCTCACTATATTTCTTCACCTCTCATGAAGCTAGAAAGGTTTTTGGAGATGAGGAAAAAGATGAAGTGTGAATGGAATAATGAGTGAGAATAGAAACCATGGGTGAGTAAGTATCATATACTAACTCATGTAGAGACTAAACCATGGATAAACAATAATGGTTGGGTTAATAAATATCTTCAAGTAAAATAAAATGAGTGGACTTGGTCAATGGTTCCACAAGCTTCTACAAGTTTCAACAATGTGACTAATTTCCAACTAATTTGATTTACTTTAAATAAATAAAACCCATCATTATTATAAGTATGGTGTGAGTCTCATACACCCATGTAGCATGTGGCATCAAGCATGACACAAAAGATGTACATCAACACTAGTGAGAAAAAGAAATCTTAAGTGAGCGAATATTAGTTAATGTAAGATAATATATCAGATATATAATTATACATTAAATTATAAAATCAACACTTGATTTAATAATCCGGCTATATCACACACAACCGACTAATATCAAATGTATCAACTTGTCAAATCAACACTTGATTCGACAGCCCAGTTATATCACATATAACCGACTGATATCACATATCGCGAGAATAGAATACGGTATCACATACGCGTATCAATCTCGGTCCCGCACATATCACATATGTGCTCCTACTTCGTTTCTCCTGAGCCAGGAAACCTCTGTGTAGGACTCTAAAGACTTGTCAATACGCCGGCAGTAGGTGGTGATCGTATCAGTCACCCACAAGCCGCAAGCAGTCTGCTAAACGTAACGGCCACCCGGGTGTTAAGCGATCAAAAGATCAACAAGCAAGCTTGCTCATACTCCTGTGAATCCAATCGGTAACACTACCGTACAGGCTGGTCTCTTCGTCTGATATGTCGCATATTACAGCCTGGGGGTGGTGTAACGTCAGACCCCAATAGCCTGATAAGTCATGCCGATGTGAGGTTCATAACGGTTCGAGAAACTACTGATAACAATTACCAGTAGATCTCAGCAATCCTGGCCAGAGATTTCCTATTATGGCCAATTGAGCATAGCGCAACATCAACCCCCAATACCGGGAGAGACGAAATCCCCTCCTATCGCTTATTGCCTCCATGTGACTCTGGACTGTACCTAAAAACTACTGTTTTGCACGATCTCTTGAACGTGGTATGGTGGAAATCAAAGCACAGTAGGAATAACACAAGACTCTATTATGATCTCGGGTCGACAGACTAACCTGTACCAGTGTCACCAGCGAACTGCTACCTGACGATAGGCATAATACCATCTAGGAGTTCTCGACGAGTCTGTTCAACGTACCCAGTCTCCACTGAGCACCCGTATACCATCTCTGATGTCAAACACCAATGGATATGGGATCATCCATCGCCCATCACATAGGTCGAGAAGCGTATACGCTAGTCTACTCTGGAATATCGATGCCCCGTCTCGATACTCCCACGACTAGGAACATTTGAAGTATGTACTTGCCGACTACCACTGCCTCACTAGTATGATCTGCATCATAATCCTGGTAGTCAAGTACTCATCCTAAGGGCTTTATCAACATGTAATAGAGAGACAATAAGTGTACATATTAAGATAAAGAGCAACCAGATAGCATACTATCATGTCGAGCAAGAATGTCCTCCCTGTATATGTCCAAGCATCCACTATAATATACATCATATGTATAATAATGGCCTCTAGAGCATACATATAACTAACAATCTCCCACTTGTACTAAGGCCATTTGCTGTAGTATCTCATACCCAACGCCCCATTAAAAGTCTCTCTAGGGAAAGGCCTCTGTGAGTGGATCTGCTGTGTTTTCCTTCGTGTCAACACTCCTTACCTCGATCCCTGGGAGATCAACCATCTCTATGATCAGGTGATACTATCCTCAGAATATGTCTGGAACGCTGATGGGACCGGCATTCCTAGGCCAAAGCCACAACTCCATTGTTGTCATAATAACAGTTATTGGACGCCCAATGGTAGGAACCATGTTCATCTCATGAACAAGAATTATCCAGACATCCACCTTGGTAGCATCGTTGGTAGCGATGTATTCAGCCTTTATCGTCTAGTATGCCACGGTATCTAGCTTGGAACTCTTCCAATATACCGTCCCTCCACTGAGGGTATAGACAAAGCCTATGACTGACTTTCAGTCGACTTTATCACTCTAGAAGCTCGAATTGGTAAGGACTCCCATTGGAGTTCACCATTACCAAAACCTAAGAACATCTCTTTAGTGCTTCTCAAGTACTTAATAATGTCCTACACAGCTGTCCAGTGATTCTCCCAAGATCCGATTGATTCATAATCACTACACCTAGTGAGTTAGCTACATCTGGTCCAGTACATAACATCGCATACATGATAGAGCCTAGTGCCGAAGCATAGGGTATCCCTTGCACACGAGCTCTCTCCAAATCAGTCTTGGAATACATCTTTTTGGAGAGAGTGATTCCTGAGTAAGTGGGCGAACCACCACGCTTAGAATCCTCCATACTAAACCCCTTTAGTATGGTGTTAATGTACCTGGATTTGGTACACTCCCAACATCCTCTTAGATCTATCACCATAGATCATAATCCATAAGATGTAGTAGGTATCATCCAGATCTTCCATAGAGAATCCTCGTGATAAGAGGAGCTTGACCGAGTGTAGCATAGGAAACCATTTCCTATCAAGAGTATGTCATCTATGTACAATACGTAGAAGACAATCTTACTCTCTACAACCTTCTTATATATACAATGTTCATCTACCTTTTTGATGAAGTCAAACACTTTAACTGCCGCATCAAAATAGATGTTCCAACTCCGCGATGCGTGCTTTAATCCTGATGGACTTAAGCATAGCCAATGGAGAAAAATGTTTCATCATAAACCACACCTGGTTATTGACGAAAACCTATTACTATAAGTCTAGCTTTGAAAGTCTCAACTTTTCCATCTACACCAAGAATCTTCTCAAGATCCACTTCCTCCCGATGGGTTTTACTCCTTCAGGTGCAACATTCAAAGTCATACTTTGTTGGTGTACATGAATTCCATCTCTGATTGCATAGCATCCAGCCAATTCACAGAGTCCCCATTCATAATAGCCTGCCTGAACCTGGTTAGGTCATCATCTACCATGATGCAATCCTCGCTCCCACTGTCACTGAGGAAACCGCAGAATCTCTCAGGTGGACGGGCAACCCTACCAAATTCACGAAGAGGCTGAGATTCGTTGGAGACTATTGGATCCTTTGGTTTTACCAAATCATCAGCTGTTAGTTTGTCTAGCTGGAACTCCTTCCAGTTCTACCTCACGACCACAAATTTCTTCACAAGAAATTCCTTTTCTAAAAGGGTGGTATGCTGAGAAACAAAGCATCTTTTGCTCCTCAGTGTGGTAGAAGATATTCCCTTGCAAATATTTAGGATATCCTAACAAACTTATACAGTACTGACCTTGCCTCGAGGTTGTCCGGATTTTGCTTTTCAACATAGGCTGGACAACCCCATATCATAACCCGTTTAAGATATGGTCTCTTCTCATACCATATCTCATATGGAGTGGTAGGCACTGATTTGGTTGGAACCCCATTCAATAGGTATGCGGCTTCTCAAGTGCATAACACCAAAAGGAAACAGGAAACTCAGCAGTACTCATCATAGAGCGCACCACATCTCATAGGGTGCGATACCTCCGCCCCGATACACCGTTGTGCTGTGGTGTATACGAAGGAGTAAGATGAGAGAGAATCCTATTCTCCGTTTAGAAAATCCAGGAACTCTATGCCCAAATATTCTCTTCCCCGATCGCATCAAAGGACTTTAATACTTCTACCCGTTTGGTTCTCAACTTCAAGCTTATATTCCTTGAATTTCTCAAAAGTTTCAGACTCGTGTTTCAACACGAACATGTCCGAATCTTGAAAGATGGTCAGTGAATATAATGAAGTACGAGAAAGCAGCCCTGGCATTTGTAGACATAGGACCGTATACATCATCATGTATCCGTCCCAAGAGTTCTATAACTCTTTCTCCGTTTCGAGTAAATGGAGTATTGGTCATTTTCCTTTTGAGACATGACTGGCAAGTATCATAAGATGAAAATTCGAACGGATTCAAATATTCATCCTTATGTTACTTAGATAGTTGTGTCGTATTGATATGACATAATTTACAATACCACAAGAAGGTTTCGTTCATTTCTGAACTACTCCTCTTGTGTGTGTTCTGTATACTTTGAACTGTGGTTTGATTTAGAAAGTATATGTTATTTCATAACATGCCTGATCCAATCAACTCTTGATTAAGGAAAATGTTCACAACATTATCCTCCATTAAAGAATTATATCTTTCTTTAACTTAATAAAGAAACTGATGTAATATTGTATATCAGTTTTGGCATGTAATAACATTTGTTCAGAATCAATGTATCTACCATTTGGTAATACAATGTGATATTTGCCAACTAATTTGGCTGCAAAAATTGCACCATTCTCTAACACTTAGAGACATATCACCCAATCCCAGTTCTCTACCATTCTATAGCCCATGAAACTCTTACATATGTGGAATCCTAATCTGGTATCTCATTCCTAGGATGTAGAGGATACTGAGAAACAGTTCTTGGTAACGAACACACCCATAGAATATGCATCAACATTCTCATTCCTCAAATGGGTGGCATGGGAATCCTGCTATTCCCCTATTTCCTGCTCGGACTTATAACAATTATAAGATAGAGCGGAACCAACGTTCCCCAGCACAGTGTAAGAAGCAGGTTCGGTCAATGCATCCATATTATTATCTTGATTAAGGTGTGACATGTTCGCTACCAGGAGAGAGAGAGAGAGAGAGAGAGAGAGAGAGAAGAAAACACTCAATGTATGCTCTTGCAAGATCAGATTGGTTATTATTTTATCTAATCAGGATGGCTCCCACTGTTTTTATCAAATCTTCCTTCAAACCCTATAAGGTAAGACTAGCCGGGATTAATTACACCGTAAAAGTTTGCCAATCTTTCGGCCAAGCTAGTGTTGGTACTTTGAGTGAGGTTCCCCATGCTTTCGCATGGACCTAATTAAAATAAACCTCATTTTTCCAGAGGCGTAACCCCGTTAATACCTTTCTAGACACCTACTTGATCGGATAATTGCATTGTGTAAAACTCTCACAGGAGTAACTCTTACTCGCAGTGGGTATCGGGATTGTTTCCTGATTTAAAATCAGGAAAGCTTCTGGGAAAAGCTTCAAAAAGGGGTCACGTGTTGGCACGTGACACCTAAAAGGCATCATCAAGTCAAGTTCAGTTTCCTGACTACGCTGAAGAAAATGGGCTTCAGAAAGAGTCACGTGCTCCCACGTGACCAGGGTCACGTGGCGACACGTGACATTTAAACGCAAGCGTCAAAGGCACACAAGTTCTCTGATCAAGTCAAGAAAAAGGCTTCAGAAGAGGTCACGTGCTTCCACGTGACCAGGGTCACGTGTTGGCACGTGACGTTCAAGACAGCAGACTCGTTCTCCAGATGAACCAAGGAAAGAGAGTTCAAACAAGGGTCACGTGCTCACACGTGACCAGGAGTCACGTGGTGGCACGTGACGCTTAAGCAACGATCAGAAGACAGAGCGCAAAAGAAAGGAAAAGGCTCATGCCAAAGGGGGTCACGTGCTCACACGTGACCATGGGTCACGTGGTCACACGTGACCGGCTGTCAAAGCCCATTTTGTCAACAGAATTAAATTCTGAAGGAAATTCAAATCTTTCCAAAAGAAAGCAACTATCTGGAACCAATCAAATTAAAGATTCAGAGGTGATGAAATATCATCTATCTATGGGAAAATCTCGGGTTTGGAAAGATTTCCCCTTTAAATCTAATCAAAATAACAAGGGAGAATCTCTGGATTTAAAATCCAATGGTGAATAAAATTCACCTAATAATCCAAAGGTCCAAAATGAATGATGAATGCAAATCAAATCTCAATGAAGATTCGTCAAAAACTGATTGATTCGGCTGCTTCTCCTATAAATAGGAGCCAAGAGACATACATATAGATAGAGGCGCAGAGAAGAAAAAAGAAAAAAAGGAGAAGAGCTTTGATACTTTGAAAAGACTCGGATCTTCTGCAAAAAACCCTAGGTAAGAAAGGGAAGGCCTTTTGAAAGAAAGAGAATTTAATTCTCAACAGAGTTTAACTCTGATAATGTAAAAACAGAAGAACATATTTCTTCTCTCTTTGATGGAGGATCTGCAAAGTGCACATCTCCCCTTAAGGTTGAGAATTTAATTCTCAATGGGTTGAGATCCTGCCATGCAGATCCAAAACATGGAGAAGGAATGCAAGCACGAGAATTTAATTCTCACAGAACTATAGGAATTTAATTCCTTTAAAATAAAAGGAGGGCTTGACCCTATATTATGGGAATTTAATTCCTCCAGAACAAAAAAGAAACAGGGTTTAACCCTAATTAAGAACCTAGTTCTGTTGAAACAGCAGGAATTTAATTCCCTTAATCATACAGAGGATGGAAGTTTAAACTCCTTAAAAACTTTTATTAGGGTTTAACCCTATTCAGCCCTTC
Source organism: Agapanthus africanus (assembly GCA_030015575.1). Lineage (NCBI taxonomy): Eukaryota > Viridiplantae > Streptophyta > Magnoliopsida > Asparagales > Amaryllidaceae > Agapanthus > Agapanthus africanus. Next base: position 579,097,332 of record CM057340.1, on the reverse strand, counting down.
ACGTATATGAGGAATTTAATTCCTACAGAAAATTCAGAGTTAAACTCTATTCCAGAAAACAAAGTCTTCGAAAGGAAGTAGGAATTTAATTCCTCTGAAATTTACAGTTCGAGGAATTTAATTCCTGAAAGAAGATTAACAAAGCCTTTAAACAAAATACCTAGAGGCAGGGTCACGTGTCATCACGTGACCCCCCAAGAGATCTACAGAAAGCCCCCTTGAGGCAGCACCCCACGTGACCCACGTGACCCTCGGCAGAAGCTCTAATACATAGGCATTTGAATGCCCATCACGTGATGGCACGTGATGCTCTGAAAGACGCGATAATCTCAGCAGAACAAATGAAGGGAGGGCGCTCTCACGTGCTGCCACGTGACCCCTCTTGCCTTAGTATTTAACGCTAAATTAAAACTCTCGAACCCAGTGTTAAAACACTGTTGGGCCTTAGTGTTCAACACTAATTAAAAAGCTTTATTTGCAGTGTTCAACACTGATTACCTTAGTGTTTAAACACTAATCTGAGACTTTCATTTGCAGTGTTCAACACTGATTACCTTAGTGTTTAACACTAATCTGAAAAAGCATTGTTGCTGGTGTTTAACACCAAATATTCTCTTAGTGTTAAACACTAACTTGTCAACCCCATTCCCAGTGTTCAATACTGACTGCTCTGTAGTGTTTAACACTAGGCTTTGGCCCAATTGACCCAAATGGATAGAGGCAAAGCCTCTCCTGATTGGACTTAGCCCAAGATGGCCATAAGTCCTCAATTGGTGATTAACTGGTCCAATGGACTCATAACATAATTAATTCGTCCTGACCCCAAATTGGGCCAAGGACTACTTAATCCACTCCGGTTCTAGGGTACATCTCTTCACTCCTTTGATACTTGGCATTGTAATCCCTCAATGTCTTCAAAGAGGTGACGGGTCCCAACGACCACACATTGATATGGACTGTGGGGTCCTTAAACTCATGTCTAATGCAAATTCCTGGTTACGTGGAACGCGGATAATGTCACTCTTTGACCCCGTGGAAAACGTCCAGAGCGGAGCCTGGTCCTCGCCAAGCACGGCAATGAACCCGTGCGAAGCATCCAGAGCACAATGGACTGTGGGGTCCTTAAACCCATGGACTACGACGTCCTTAACCTTGACCGAGATGTCTTAAAACTAACAATGGACTGTGGGGTCCTTAAACCCATGGACTACGACGTCCTTAACCTTGACCGAGATGTCTTAAAACTAACAACGGACCGCAATGTCCTTAAACTACCCATGGACCGCAATGTCCTTAAACTACCCATGGACCGTAATGTCCTTAAACTAGGACAATAGAGCCCCGCATGCTCTTTTGTCGGATCTAAACGGTCCCGTTTAAGTTGATCTTAGCCTCAAAGATGGCTAACGTATCCTTAAACCTTCAAACAGAGTGGACTATAAATCCCCCCAATTAACTCTGGCTCGAGGGTACATCCTTGAACTCCTCTGACATCCTTCGTTGTAATCCTTCAACGTCGTCAGAGAGGTGACGGGTCCCGACGGCCATACATTCATGGACCACTATGTCCCTAAACTGGAACATTAGAGTCCAAACGCTCTTTTGTCGGATCTAAACGATCCCGTTAAGTTGATCTTAGTCACAAAGTTAGACTAACGTATCCTTAACAAACGTTTGAGTTGATCTTAGCCTCAAGTAGGGCTGACGTATCCTCAAACCAAACCCCCCCAAACCCAAATCTAAGATAATACGGATTTGGACTAGTCCACGCCCTACGGGCGACGACATAACTCAGTCTCCGTAAACAATCCACGGGCAACAAAATACAAAACAGACACCCACGACACGAAGTGACCATCTGGAGAAGGAGAAAGTTGTTACCGCAATGCGGTAGCGTAATTAACTGCAGGGGCTTGCGCCTGCAGGGAAGAGCGTCCCCACAATCAAAAACCCCTCAAACGAGGGGGAATCTGACGAAGTCTGCTACATCGGACGCATCCGTCTAAACCTTCGATACGTGGTGCCATAAATCAACTTGGCATCTTCGAAGAGGTGGACGGATAGCACCTATTAGCATCTGCCCCGAATCTCAGGCAAGACGCGGTGTCGCGCCGTCTTTCGGAGGGGAACAGATTCTGGCACGCCCGGTGGGACCTTTTCCTCTTTCCACTCCACACTTCGTGTGTCGTGACTCGCGAACCAATCGCGGTTCGCTAATGGTTGCCCTTGGGTTTCAAGATACTAAGAGTTGGCGTCTGGCTTATTGCAGAAAGCAAAGGATCGATGGCTTCTACTTCCGTGAAAGTCTCCAACTGCTCAGACTGCAATTGCAACCAACGCTCTGCCTCGCCAGGAGGTATAGCCTACGGACCCCAAGCTGCCTCGCTATTCACAATGCCCGTGGAACAGGTCACTCGCGCCACCACAGGATTGTTCTTTGGGACCATGGTCCCGCCGACAAACTTTGCCGCTCCAGTGCTGACAACGGAGGCTCCCAAGAAGTCGGTCTTTGATCGACTTACCCCTGCCGCGGCTCCTCTCAACGAGTCGCCCAACGTCAACGCCTCGGTCTTCTCTAGATTGGGCCAGAAATCCTGCAAACCCATCACAGGACCTACAATCTCAGAGAAGGTTGCTTCTAAGAAAGTGGCCGCTCCCATCCCAGAAGTCGTCAAGGCAGCCTCTCCGGCCAAAAGGTCGGTCTTTACAAGATTAATGGCTTCAGCTCCCGCTCCTACTGCCCAAAGGACATCGGTCTTTGACAGGCTAATACCAGCTGCGACCCCACGCCCAGACAGAGGGCAAAACGAAACCATTCTTACCGCCGACCCTACACCGTCCGCTCGACACGCCCGACGTCGCCATTGGCGCCGAGTGAGGAAGGCTGGGGGCAACTCCCCATCTGGGTTGACTCCATCAGTCCCGATGGCAGAAGTTAATGCTGCTATTCCAACTGGGAACAGCTTCGAAATGCTAAATAAAGTGCGAAGAAATTCTCCTACTGCAGTACTGAAGAGGTCTCCTCCCCCGTTAAAGAAGGTTGTGGAAATGGAGTCAGAACGGCCCCAATCTCCTCAACGGCTGTCTTCCAAAATCTATAAGGTTTGGCGGCAGGCACGGGACTCGATCATCGATCCGAACTTCTCCCGCCAACACAAGAAGCTGAAAATCCAACCGGAAGCCGGTCACCAGGCTAAACCCCAAAAGGCTGTTGATCAACTGGCTCATAAAAGGAGGAGGCCAGAGAAGACCCCCCAGCATGCAACGACGGCTAAAAGCACTGAGCCCAGACGCCCCAAGTCTGGGGGAATGGTGGTGCACACTGTTTACATGGCCTCTGGAAAAGAGGAAAGCCGCACTTCTACGGGCCACCGACCGTTAACCCGATCCGTGACGAAAGCCCAGGAACAGCAACAAAAGCTGCAAGAAATGATGAATGCTATGGCCGCGCTCACCGGGCCAAAAGAAAACCCAGAAACGTCCTCAGACGCACGCCGGGAGGAAGAAACCGATGCTGAATTCCTTCGCCGGACACTGGAGAAAAGGGACAAAGAGGTTGCTGAACAAGCGGCCAACATACAACGGATGGGCCTTCTCTTCCAAGATGTAATAGGAATGATGATCCAGCAGGACTTACCCGCCGAGGATGCCCCGATCATTCTTGAAGACGACCGAGGAGAAACGTCAAATCCACCACCAGCCCTCTCAACGGCCAAGGAGGAGGCAATCTCTAAGGCTGACTTGGCTGACTACATAGCCCAGCAAATCCGGGTTCATCACGCTACTGAGGCAGCCGGTCAAGTTGTGAAAACGGGGCAGCCGTATCCGAGCTGGTACGACCAAATCAAATACCCGCAAGGCTATACGATACCAAAATTCCACGTGTATAAGGGGACCGGCAATCCCCATCAACATGTCGCCCAGTTTCGGGCCCTCTGCGGTAACACCAGCGGTGATGATAAATTGTTGCTCCGCCAGTTTGTGGGCAGCTTATCAGAAACAGCGTTCGAATGGTATTCGGAACTCCCGAACGATTCTATCAAAACGTTCGCTGAAATGGAGTTGTTGTTCACTCAGCGATTTGCAAGTGCCAGCGAACGCACTCCAATAACTGCACTTATTAACGCCAGGGTAAAACCGGGCGAAACCTGGGTCCAGTACGCTATACGCTGGCGGAACTTGTGGTCGAGATGTGAGCAACGCATTGAGGAAGCACCTGCGGTGGGCATGTTCGTGGGAACTCTAGACCCTCACGCAACTATCTCCCAGTTTATGATGTTCTTTAAGCCAACCACATTCCAGGCCCTGATCGACAAGTTGGCTCAGATGGACCAGATGGGTCATAGACCACCTACACCGAAGTCGGAACCTCGGAATGACAAGGGTAAAGGAAGAGCAACATTTGTTGTGAATGCCCAAGAGCAACCTAACGCCCCGAAACCGACAGATCAACTGGAGGAAAGACGTCGGTATTATAATGAGAAGATGAAGCGTCCCTACTCGTTCCCACGGGACAAGACGAAACGGCTATTCGAGCTGGCAATACGCAACAGACTTATAAACCTGCCAAATCCAAGGCGACCGCCGCAACCCACCGAGGTGAATAACCCTAACTATTGCCCTTACCATCAGACGGTAGGCCATCCGATTGAAGATTGCTTCGTCTTCAAAGGATGGATTGAAGACCAATACCTCCAGGGGAAGTTTGTACTGTCCGAAAAGTGGAAGGTGAACCCACCACAGCCGCATGCTCCGAGGAAAGCGGATACACCGGGGGCAACATGTTCTTTTATTGAAGAAGCTCCATGGGAGGTCGTGCTATCAACTAAAACCAAAAGAATGCTGAGAGACCTTCATGCGTGCCCTGCGATCGAATGGAAGGACCCTCTTGAACCTCAAATTATCAAAAGGATGTTGAAGCCCCGTCCAACTACGAAGACTCACGATAATGGCCCAAATACTCACGCCCAGCCGTCAAAATCTTCGAAGAAAAAGAAGAAGAAATCCAAGAAGTCCGTGAAGCCTGGAAAAGAGCACACGAACTTGCAGAAGCAAATCGACGCATTGGAAGAGTACAACCAAAAGGCGCGAACTCCTGTCACACTGCAAGAGTTCCTCAACCACATCTTTCAAGAGGAAGATGATGGAGAAAGCTCGTCGGATGAATCCGAAGGATATGTGGCGAGTTGTAATGTAATCTCCCACTCGTTTACCGATGATGGGAAAACTCCTGGCATTAGGAAACTGGAGGCAGAGCCTGTACCAGAACGCGCATGGCCAACAGATGAAATAATCGACGCTTTTCTAGACGAGATTCGTCTAAAATGTAAAGCGGACCAGGAGCGTGAGATGATCACGTCGGAAGGAGCCAAATGCGGGCAACTGAACGAAAGAGTTGAACTACCCCTGTCAGAGCATAAGGCATCCGAAGCAGACAAGAAGATATTCAAGACGAGAAAAAGGTTTGCCAAAGCCATGTCACTAGGAATGAAGCTACCGCCCTCGGAAGGAAACACACACGATGGGGTAGAGACGCACCCTGACTATTGCACATATCATCGGAAAATCTCACATCCCACGGAGGAGTGCGACGCCTTTAAGATATGGTGGCAAGGATATGTTGCTCATCGGCAACATTTTAAGCGCATGAAACGCAAGATCCGTCGGGAGCGAAGAAGTACCGTCGATGGGCACAAGAGAACGATCAGGGGAAAGAAAGAGCACTTTACTACTTAAGTCGAGTGCTGCTGGGGGCAGAAAGCAACTATTCCCCCATTGAAAAGCACTGCCTGGCGTTGATCTTCGCAGTAACAAAGCTTAGACATTACGCATTAGCACATGAAGTCCGTCTTATTTCAAAGGTGGACCCTCTCAAATATTTGATGTCGAAAGCCATACTGACGGGACGACTTGCTAAGTGGGCCCTGCTCTTGATGGAGTTCTCGATAACGTATCAACCTCTCAAGGCAGTGAAAGGCCAGGCCATTGCCGACTTCCTCGCCGAGCACCCGATACCGGCCAATTCTCCTCTGAATTGCGATTTGCCGGACGAGCATGCATTTGATGCGATTAGCGGCGGAAGCACCCGATGGGAACTCTATTTCGATGGAGCGTCCTCCATAAAGAAACAGAAACAAGGTATCCCAATGATCAAATCAGGGATAGGCCTCATCTTTGCAACTCCACAAGGAGGGATAATGCGCTTCGCCTTCTCCTTAACAGAGCCGAGGACAAACAATGAAGCCGAATACGAAGCTCTGATAGCAGGCCTCGAGATCGCCATCGACATGGGAATTGAAGACCTCCTCATATACGGGGATTCTCAGCTGGTCGTCAGTCAAGTAAATGGTGACTATCAAACGTGCAAGCCGGAATTGGTGAAGTACGGCGAAAGGGTGCAACAACTATTGACCCAAATTCCCTCCTATACTTTGGAGAACATACCGCGCGCAGAAAACAGCAAAGCAGACGCGTTGGCTAAACTTGCTAAAGAACTGGCTGACGAGAACCTCGATGACGTCAGAATCGTGGTACAAAGCCGTCGAGTGCTCGCCCCGGCAGAAATATCTCCGGAATCATGCGGAAAAAAGGGAACGACTGAGCAGATGACCCTACAAATAAAAGACCATGAGAAGGCCGAAGACTGGAGGGAAGTCTTCATAGACTACTTTAAGTCCCACCGAATGCCCGAAGAAGCGTCCTCAAGACATCGGCTCATGAAACGAGCCTTATCTTTCGCTTTCGTCAACGATATTCTATACAAGAGATCGTTCGATTCTCTATGGCTGAGATGCTTGGGACTTGACGAAGCAGAAAGAGTCGTTCAGGAAGTTCATGACGGACTTTGCGGTTCTCACCAAGCAGGCCCAAAGATGAAGTTAAAAATTAAACGGATGGGTTATTACTGGCCCACGATGATCCAGGACTGCCTCGAGTATGCGAAGCAATGCCACTCATGCCAGATCCATGGAGACTTCATCCACCAACATCCGAATCCACTGCACCCGACGTTGGCTAGTTGGCTATTCGAAATGTGGGGGACTGACATAGTCGGCCCTATTGAGCCAGCATCATCCCGGGGACACCGTTTTATCCTGGCGACCACTGATTACTTCTCCAAATGGGCAGAAGCAGTACCGCTGAGGGAAGTGAAGACGGAGAATATTCTCCACTTCTTCAAGACGCACGTCATCTATCGGTTTGGAACTCCACGGCGGATTATCTCCGATAATGGGCCGGCCTACCGAAGCCATAAGATTAGCCACTTCGCACAGCAGCACAATATAGACTGGAGATATTCTTCAGTTTACAATCCACGAGCTAACGGTCTGGCCGAGGCTTTCAATAAGACCTTGACGAAGATCATAAAAAAGACCGTTTCCAGGAATAAGAGAGACTGGCACGAAAGGCTGCAAGAAGCCCTTTGGGCTTATCGAACTACGTTCAAGACGGCCACAAACACAACGCCGTACGCGTTGGTGTTTGGGACGGAAGCAGTGCTCCCCCTCGAGATAGAGTTACCCTCTCTACGAGTAGCAGTCCACCACGAGCTGACGAACGAAGAAAATGCTCACCTTCGGCTTGAGGAGCTTGATGCCCTCGACGAAACCCGGCTCATAGCGCAACAACATCTAGAAGCCTACAAAGCAAAGATGACGCGCTCGTACGAACGATTGACCAGGCCGAGGACATTCCGCCAAGGCGAACTCGTACTAGTGGTCAAAAGACCTATGATCCCCAATCGTGCCAAGCGGGGAAAATTTGAGCCAAACTATGAAGGCCCGTACATCATAGACATGGTCTACCAGGGTGGAGCCTACCTACTCATGGACATGCACGGTGAAAGGCCTTTCAGGCCAATAAACGGCCGCTTCTTAAAGAAATACTATGCTTAATAAGCCACAGCCTGGGTCAATGATAGATGACGACGACTATGTCCGCTCACTATCTTCCTAGGCTCAGACTTTACAAGCAGCGGCCAGCCTTCCCATATCGGCGGACCGAAACGTCCTTAAACTAACAACGGACCGGAACGTCCTTAAACTAACAACGGACCGAAACGTCCTTAAACTATCGACGGACCGAAACGTCCCTAAACTACTACCGCAACGTCCTTAGGTCGACGAGATGGATAAATAAAGAAAAAAGAAGATAAAAAAAAAACAAAAAAAAACGGTATGTCCATAAGCAAAGTGGGCACGGATGAAAACCCGAAAGGGCTCCGTGAGTAAAAACAGCAGGGCTGCCGGCAAGTGTTCGTGAAAACCTGAGAGGGCGCGACCTTGTAAAAAAAAAAAAGTGAAAAAGAATTAAAAAAAAAAAACGGTATGTCTATAAGCAAAACGGGCACGGATGAAAACCCGAAAGGGCTCCGTGAGTAAAAACAGCAAGACTACCGGCGAGTGTTTGTGAAAACCCGAAAGGGCGCAACCTCGTTAAAGGACACTTACAGAGTCCTCTCGACCTTGTAAGGAGAAACCACCTACGTGAGATCCTTACGACTCACAAGGGAGCAACACACTTAGGGATCCTCACGATTCCTAAGGAGAAAATACACTTACGAGATCCTCACGACTCGTAAGGAGAATTCTCTTATGGGACCCTCACGGCTCATGAGATTTGAAAGTCTTAAGTTACAGAAACCTGAACCTGTTCTTAAGAAAATCCTCCACAACCTCCGATATTGCCCTACAAGAGGCTCAATACTGACCCTTGTATACAATCCACGGGCGCGAATAAACATATCCCCAGCAAAGTCCAACCCTTGTAGGTCCCCTCGACCCATAAGGAGAAAACCCTCTTGTAGGATCCTTACGACTTACAGAGGAACATACACTTAGGAATCCTCACGATCCCTAAGGAGAAGATACACCTGCAAGATCCTCACGACTTGTAGGGAGAAATACCTTTGTGAGACCCTTACGGCTCATGAAGTCAAAAGCCTTAGTCGACAGGACCTTAACCCTGTTTGCTAAGCCACCTTTGTTCAACATCGACAAAGGCAAATGATGATTCGCTCCTGGCAACATCCCAGTTGCAGCGATGCTGATGCCGAAATCGGTGTCCAAAATCCGAGCTTGCGGCGAAAAAGCTAGCAGGCCACACATGCCTACGAAATAGCCGAAATGATGGGGCAACTTGCAATAAAAAGCAGCAAGTAAAAATGTATGCATGAAAAATAGCCGAAATGATGGGGCAACTCGCAATAAAAAGCAGCGAGTAAAAATAAAACAAATAGCCGAAATGATTGGGCACCGCGAAAAATAGCCGAAATGATTGGGCAATCGCGACCTTCGCGATATAAAAAGCTGAAATGATAGAGCATCGCGGAAAGAATAAAAGAAATGATGGAAAAATGAAACATTTTTGCCCTACAGGTGATACTACAACAATCCCTGTATACAATCCAGGGGCGCAAACAAAGAAGGGATCATACTCCTCCCCCCAGGTTTCATCATGAGAGGAAGCCAAATCTCGACGGTTCACAAATAACCTGGAGATCGTCTCGTAACAACGGACACAACTTCAAGCTAAGCGGAACAGCGGCCACTCCCAGTTCCATGGCTCGGTGGTATACATATCGCCAACAGTCAAACCTTCACCCCGTGAAATGCGGATATATTCAGCAAAAATTCCTGGTCACGTGGAACGCGAATAATGTCACTCTTTGACCCCGTGGAAAACGTCCAGAGCGGATCCTGGTCCTCGCAGAGCATGGCAGTAAACCCGTGCGAAGCATCCAGAGCGGAGCCTAGTCCTCGCCGAGCGCGGCAGTGAACCCGTGTGAAGCATCTAGTGCAAAAATTCCTGGTCACGTGGAACGCGGATAATGTCACTCTTTGACCCCGTGGAAAACATCCAGAGCGGATCCTGGTCCTCGCGGAGCATGGCAGTAAACCCGTGCGAAGCATCCAGAGCGGAGCCTAGTCCTCGCCGAGCGTGGCAGTGAACCCGTGTGAAGCATCTAGTGCAAAAATTCCTGGTCACGTGGAACGCGGATAATGTCACTCTTTGACCCCGTGGAAAACATCCAGAGCGGATCCTGGTCCTCGCAGAGCATGGCAGTAAACCCGTGCGAAGCATCCAGAGTGGAGCCTAGTCCTCGCCGAGCGCGGCAGTGAACCCGTGTGAAGCATCTAGTGCAAAATTCCTGGTCACGTGGAACGCGGATAATGTCACTCTTTGACCCCGTGGAAAACGTCCAGAGCGGATCCTGGTCCTCGCAGAGCATGGCAGTGAACCCGTGCGAAGCATCCAGAGCGGAGCCTAGTCCTCGCCTAACGCGGCAGTGAACCCGTGTGAAGCATCTAGTGCAAAATTCCTGGTCACGTGGAACGCGGATAATATCACTCTTTGACCCCGTGGAAAACGTCCAGAGCGGATCCTGGTCCTCGCAGAGCATGGCAGTGAACCCGTGCGAAGCATCCAGAGCGGAGCCTAGTCCTCGCCTAACGTGGCAGTGAACCCGTGTGAAGCATCTAGTGCAAAATTCCTGGTCACGTAGAACGCGGATAATGTCACTGTTTGACCCCGTGGAAAACGTCCAGAGCGGATCCTGGTCCTCGCAGAGCATGGCAGTGAACCCGTGCGAAGCATCCAGAGCGGAGCCTAGTCCTCGCCTAACGCGGCAGTGAACCCATGTGAAGCATCTAGTGCAAAATTCCTGGTCACGTGGAACGCGGATAATGTCACTCTTTGACCCCGTGGAAAACGTCCAGAGCGGATCCTGGTCCTCGCAGAGCATGGCAGTGAACCCGTGCGAAGCATCCAGAGCGGAGCCTAGTCCTCGCCTAACGCGGCAGTGAACCCGTGTGAAGCATCTAGTGCAAAATTCCTGGTCACGTGGAACGCGGATAATGTCACTCTTTGACCCCGTGGAAAACGTCCAGAGCGGAGCCTGGTCCTCGCCAAGCACGGCAGTGAACCCGTGTGAAGCATCCAGAGCAAATACAGGACTGTGGAGTCCTTAAAATCTACGGACTATGACGTCCTTAACCTCGACCGTGATGTCGTAAAACTAACGATCAACCACCCCGATTCCCTACAGACTTTGCCTCGGTTTAAGGGTACATCTCTTCACTCCTTTGATGCCCGGCGTTGTAATTCCTCAACGTCTTCAAAGAGGTGATGGGTCCCTGCAACCAAACACCGGACTGTGGAGTCCTTAAATCCACGGACTATGAGGTCCTTAACCTTGACCGTGATGTCTTAAAACTAACAGCGGACTGTGGAGTCCTTAAATCCACGGACTATGAGGTCCTTAACCTTGACCGTGACGTCTTTAAACTACGATACCTTGAGAGATCCCTGACTCTGTGAAACACGGGTAAGGGTGATCACATCCGGCACTTGCAGGCCCTCCCGACCTGTAAGGAAGAAAAAACTCTCTTGTGAGATCCTTACGACCCTCAAGGGAAAACCCGCTTAAGGATCCTCACGATCTTTAAGAAGAACTCACACCTATGGGATCCTCCCGACCTGTAGGGAGAAAAACTCCTCATGAGACCCTTGTGGCTCGTAAAAAGCAAAAGTCTTAGGGAGCAGATCTTAACCCTGAGTCCTGAGCCATTGCTGTCCTGCAAGGAGATCAAGATAGAATATCCGCAGAATACATTCAATGAAAAGGAGACACACCATTTAGAAGAAAAATGTATCTTTTATTCATAAACCAAAACGGGTATAAAGTACAATTTATGGAAGAAACAAAAAGAAAATACTCTCATCCATGAGTATGTACAAAAAGGAAGGAAAAGATACAAATGTCTCAAGCCGGCGGGCGATTCAGCAGCTCGGTCAGCTCATCCTGCTTTTGCTGAGCCACGGCTTCATGACGCAAGATCTCCAGAAGACGAGCCTCCGCTTGAGCTTGCTGAGCCTGATACGAAGCAAGCCGGGCTTCAAGCTCCTTCTCAGTGGCCTTATGAGCCTCGACCCTCTCACGGGTGAACGTGACAGCTTTGTCTCGAGCCACCACTTCTTTGACGAACTCCTGAAGCAACCGTCAGAGTTCATACACTTGGTTGGTCCTGGTGATAAGGGTAGCGTGAAGCTCGCTCAGCGCCTTGGAAGCTAGCTCCCTCTCCGAAAATTTATGGCCGAGCCTTTTTCTCGCATAACGATATGTTCGCTACGTGGCCACGTAAGCTCGCTTTCGTGACCGCGGCCTTGCAAACATGACATTTACAAGACCATATAAATGGGCTTCCGATCGACAGCAATAATCGATCCAGAACGCGCTCAC